>CM066032.1:701099891-702537337 GCA_033557465.1 Ichthyophis bannanicus
CTTCAGTATCCGGCAGCTCCTAAAGAAGCTGCTACCCTTCCCATTCACCGAATTCTGCATGATCTCATGCTTAGGATGTGGGAAACACCTTTAACAGTGTCTCCACATCCTCAGAGACTTGCAATGTCCCAGTTTCCAAAAAACACAATTACCACACCATTCCATGGTAGTGGAATCGGCAATGCGTAGGATCAAGAGTGCTAAGACGCATTCATCCAACCCTCCAGGTCGTGAATCGAGAACACTCGATGCCTTTGGGTGTCAATGCTTTCAGTCTTCGATGCTATCAGCTAGAATAAGCTCTTACATACTTTATATGGGTATGTTTCTTCGGGAAGTTACAAGAGATTTGGAACTTATGGCTCCACTTCTTCCCGATGACAAGAGGGCTGACTTTCTCACTCTGGTCAAACATGCCCAAAATGTATCAAAGTTCATGAACCGTGCAACCTTTGATTGTTTTGAATGCATTAGCAGAACCTCTGCTATCTCCATTGGTGCATGTCACATTGCCTGGTTACAAGCATCTGATTTAGAACAATGGGTGCAAGACAAGCTGGGGAACATTCCTTGCACAGGAGAAAACCTCTTTGGCAAGGATTGGCAGGACAAAGCTAATCAGCTTGAGTCCGAAAACACCACCTTGAACAGATTATCAAGGACCACAGCCAACCCTGCCAAGAAAAAGACAGTTAAGAAACCCTTTTTCAACAAGAAAAAGAAATTCTACCCATCTTACACCCAGGCTGTCCACTGCCCAGTTCATGCTCCCCAAAAGGGGCATCAGCAATCCAGACAGCAAAGGAAGGCCCAAGTCCCCAGAGCTCAACCAGCTCAGCAGACACAGCCTCCTTAGGGGCTTTGACTCCTTCCTAGAGAACTTAGTCATCCTGCCCCTGAAAGGTTCAGAGCCTCTCACCATCCCAGGCAGACTCTGTCATTTCACTGAAAGATGGCAACAGATAACATCAGAGCACTAGACTCTCTCTATTGTAACAGAGGGGTACAAACTCTATTTTTACAGTATGCCCCCTCCCACCATCACAAGACAGTTCAATTCTCAGGGCCCTTTCACCACTCTTGTGTCAAGAGGTCACCTCACTACTTGCTCAAGGGGCAATAGAAGAGGTACCCATATCCCAACAGGGCATGGGTTTCTACTCCCCCTACTTCCTCATTCCAAAGAAGACAGGGGGATACCAACCCATACTGGACCTCAGTGAGTTGAACAAGTATCTGTTCCGAGAAAAATTCAAGATGATCTCCCTCAGAACACTTCTTCCTTACATTCAGAGTCAGGATTGACCATGTTTTCTAGATCTAAAGGATGCATATGCACATATTCTCATCCATACAGATCACAGGAGGTTTCTTCGATTCCTCTTTCAAGGAAGACATTACCAATACAGGGTTCTACCCTTTGGACTGGCTTCCACCCCAAAAGTCTTCACAAAATGCATGGCAGTAGTAGTAGCATTCCTGAGAACTCTTGGGATATTTATCTTCCCCTACTTGGACGACTGGCTCATCTGAGCATCAACAGCCCCAGAAGCCAGCTCTGCACTCTCCTGTACAATGCAAATCCTGAAGTACCTGGGACTGGTCATCAACATCCCAAAATCTCATCTCACCCCTTCTCAGTCTCTAGAGTTCATAGGGGCTCTTCTAGACACAAGGCAGTCAAAGGCTTTCCTGCCACAACCACGTTGTCTTCGAATACTCCAGCTGGCCTCACAAGCAGTTATGAAAACCTTTCTTACTGCTCGAGAAATGCTTCAGCTACTGGGACACATGGCATCCATGTGGTTCCCTATGCTCGCCTACACATGAAAGCAGCCCAGTAGACCCTAACCTCTCAGTGGACACAAGCGTCGGGTCGTCTGGGGAAAAAAATCAGAAATTCTACACGCCTCATTTTGTCCCTACAGTGGTGGCAATCGCTGAAAAACCTTCTCATGGGATCTCCTTTTCAGCAGCCAGTACACCAAGCCACCTTGACGACAGATGCGTCCAAGTTGGGTTGGGCAGTTCACTTGGACAATCTTTCTACTCAGGGCCTCTGGACCGAGCAGGAGGCTTGTCTTCACATAGACATCCTGGAACTCAGGGCCATCTTTTATGCCCTTCGAGTATTTCAGGACTGCCTGAGCCACAAGATGGTTCTTGTCCAGACCAACAACCAGGTAGCTATGTTCTGTGTGAACAAGCAGGATGGGACAGGTTCTCAGGCGCTGTGCAACGAAGCACTACACCTCTGGGCCTTCGCCAGAGATCTTCAAATCCACCTACTAGCGGTGTATCTTCCAGGCACACAAAATCTCTTGGCAGACAAACTCAGTCGAGTTCTGCTGCCACACGAGTGGTCTCTTCATCCAGAGCAAATTTCTCGAATCTTCCAGATCTGGGGAACTCCAGATATAGACCTCTTTGCAAATCCTCAGAATGCCAAACTTCCCCGGTTCTGTTCCAGAATCCCGGCTCAAAACTGTCAGGCAAGGGATGCCTTTCACCTTCACTGGGGTCAGAACTTCCTCTATGCCTACCCACCCATTCCCCTAATTCCCAAAACTCTATTCAAGTTTCAGAGAGACAGGGGCCATATGATCCTCATAGCCCCACGCTGGCCACGACAGATGTGGTATCCACTGCTTCTACGTCTCTTTCAAGCCAAGCCTCTGGAGTTGGGATGTGCTCCAGATCTACTTTCTCAGGAGAACGGGTCGCTATTGCACCTAAACCCTCAGTTCCTACACCTCAGGGCGTGGCTACTGAGAGCCTAGAATTCGAGGCTATCAACCTTTCTCCAGGTTAAAGATATCCTTTTGGCTTCAAGAAAACCTTCCACAAGGAGGGCCTATGCTTTTAAGTGGAAAAGGTTCTCTATCTGGTGTTCAAAAAAGGAACTTAATCCCTTTTCAGTTCCAGTGGAGGCGTTACTGGAGTATGTCCTCCATTTATCATCCTCTGGTCTTAAGACCAATTCAGTAAGAGTCCACCTTAGTGCCATTGCGGCTTTCCACAAGCCCTTCGATGGACAACCTGGTTCCTCTCAACCACTTGTAGCGAGGTTTATGAGAGGTCTATTCTTAACAAAACCTCCCATTAAGCCACCACCCGTGGCATGGGATTTGAATCTTGTCCTTGGGCAACTCATAAAACCGTCCTTCGAACCCTTAGCCACTACATCTTTGAAGTTTCTTTCTTGGAAAGTAATTTTCCTAATTGCTTTTACTTCTGCAAGATGCATCAGTGAGCTACAAGCTTTAGTGGCTGATCCTCCCTATACCAGGTTCCACCATGATAAAGTAGTTCTTAGGTCTCACCCTCACTTTATGCCAGAGGTGGTATCGCCTTTTCATTTGAACCAATCGGTTTACCTTCCTGTGTTCTTTCTTAGGCCTCACGCCTCCAATGCAGAAAGGAATCTTCTACTCTGGATTGTAAAAGAGCCTTAACTTTGTACCTTCAGAGGACTAAGCAACATAGAAAGGCTTCCCAGCTTTTTGTTGCCTTTGACTCCAGTCTTCTTGGATTACCAGTTTCCAAGCAAACTTTATCTAAATGGATTGCAGATTGTATATCCTTTGTCTATAAGAGTAAGGGACTTTTTCTCGAAGGTCATGTCACAGCTCACAATGTCAGAGCAATGGCAGCCTCTATGGCTAACCTTCGCTCAGTGTCCATTGACGACATCTGTAGAGCAGCCACTTGGGCTTCGATACACACCTTTGCAGCCCACTACTGCTTAGACAAGGATTCCCATCAGGATGCCTTGTTTGGCCAGGCTGTTCTCCAGCATCTCTTTCAGACTTAGAACAACTCCTACCCACCGTCCCGGGGTTCGATGCCAGAGATCCATGGGAGGAAGCATGACCCATCTCAACCTGGGTTTCGCAGTTGCTGGGGTCATCTCCCTGGCATCTTTCAGCTGGGGAGTCTCCATATGTGAAGACTACATTCCTGCTTGTTCCTGGAGATAGCGTGGTTACTCACCTGTAACAGATGATCTCCGGGAACAGCAGGAATTGAGTCTTCACAACCCGCCCACCTCCCCTAGGAGTTGTATTTCTCTCTCTCTCTCTTTTTCTCTCCTCTCCTTTGCCTCAGCTATAAACTCAACTGAAGAGGGAGAGTTGGAAAGGCGGGAAGGCAACGACACAGGTGCAGTGGGATGCTCCCAAAAGCTTTCCTATTGGACGTTGGGGAGCGTTCCCACGCAGGCTCCGTTGGTACTGATGATACCCATATGTGAAGACTCAATTCCTGCTGTTCCCGGAGATCACCTGTTATAGGTGAGTAACCACACTTTTTGCGCACTGGTTAATTTGCATATTGCATCACAGCGCAAAAAGTCAGCATTAAACTCACGCAATGAAACCCTGTGCTAGAGCTTTAAGCACTAGGATCTAGTGTAGGAGTTCTGCATCGGCGTGTTAGATTCTAAGCCCTCCGGGCACAGAAAAATACCAAGGGGTATGTTTACTAAAACCCCATTAGGTGCACGCTGCGTTAGTGTGCGGGATGCCATAAAAGGAGTGGGCGTTTCAGTCTGAAAAAAGCAAACCGGGATTAATCATGCGCTAATGTGCGCCGCGCACATTAGCGCATGAGAAACGCGCGCGGGAAGCATAAGCAGGCGCGTTGATGTGCAAGCACAGGAACAGAGCCACAGTACAATGGTTAAGACACTGACCAATGGTGCAGGGATCATGGGTTCAATCCCCCACTGTGCCCAATGAATAAGGCTGGGTGAGGCACTACCTGTTGTGTGTAATATTGCATTCTGAGGCATATTAATTTTATTTTAATTACTGCTACTAGCAAACGCACTCTCAAAGCACTGTAACATAAGGCGCCCCATAAGGTACCCCAGAGGGCACATTTTAAAGTGCAGTGTCCGCCACGGCACCCTACAATGTTGCTTAAAGGGTGGCCCATAGGGCGCCATATAGAGTGCCCTATGAGGCAGGGCAAGGTCAGAGCACTGTTTTTGATGGCAGCACTGTGCAATTTAACGCATGGAAATCCTAAGTAGGTGCGCTGACATGCAAGGAGAAACAGCAGTGTAGCACAATGGTTAAGACACTGACTGATGGTGCAGGGGTCATGGGTTCAATCCCCCACTGTGCCCAATGAATAAGGCTGGCTGAGGCACTACCTGTTATGTGTAAAATTGCATTATGAGGCAATTTAATATTTTTTTATTAGTGCTGCTAGCAAACACACTCTCAAAGCGCTGTAACATAAGGTACCGCATCAGCCGCCCTATAAGGCACTCCAGAGGGCATACTATAAAGTGCACTGTCCGCTCAGGCACCCTAGAATGTTCCTTATAGTGCGCTTTATAGGGTGCCGTATGAGGCACCGCAAGGTCAGAGCACTGTTTCTGATGGCAGCACTGTGCATTGTAACGCATGGAAATCTTAAGTAGGTGTGCTGACATACAGACATAGTGGCAGAGGTGTGGCACATTGTTTGCAAGCCCGCCTTATGGTACAGGAGTCGTGGGTTCATTCACCCAGTGTGGCTATTCAATATGACTGCCTGGGACATTACTTTTTGATATCAGCAGTGGTTTGTGCGGCTTTTATTATTTGATTTGTTTTGAGAGCAAACACACTCTCACAATGCCATAACCTAAGGTGCCACATCATGCACCCTATGAGGCACTCCAGAGGAAACATTATGAGGTGCACTGTCCGCCACAGCACCTTATAATGTTCCATTTAGGGCTCCTTATAGGGCGCTTTTGAGGCACCTTCAGGCTACAGCACTGAGGGTGTTGTTGCTGGCAGCACCAAAGTACATTACAAAAGAAAAAACCTCAGACAGCCCTATCAAATAACCCCATTGTCTGATCGAACCCATGACCTCTGGCTCCACAGGCAGTGAAGTCACCAGTGGGCTACATCTCCATAGCTGCTAACAAACTCCTGGCTGGCTACAGTAGGACTGCAGCCCACCACACGAACTGTCTGCTGTGGTTACCAGGATAGGGTTAAACCACACATACCCATGATGTACTGCACATGCAAATCAGCAGTCTACAAATAACAACAGGATGGGGTATGCACCCCCACACCACCTCAGCCTGGTAGGGAGTACTGAGCGTGTGTGTTACTGGCACAGAGTAGATGCTGACCGTCACATTGTGCGGGTCCTGTGCTCACCCTGAGGGTGAAATGGGCCACCCAGCACCATCTCCACAGCACCTGGCTTAGCTGAGATAGGCTATGGTGTGAGTCCCCATCAGTGCCAGTGTGTGATGGGTAGGTCTTGCAGATGCACTGCCAAATACACCTGTGTCCATCTTTTATTTCCCAGTCAAGTTTAGCCCTTGGGCACTTTGATGCACCCAGATTGGGCATATCCTGTATGGATGCCATGGCCACATGAGTTATGTGACCGGGCGGGGGGGAGGCTGTTTGGACCCATAGGCGAATTATGTAGTACCACCCACACTGCCCTCTAGAGCTCAGGATCTCCCACCAACAGATCCACATTCCACATCACTGCAATGGTGTTGGTGGAGGGGACTATCAACCTAGGTCGGGCTGGGGGACAGACAACATACAGGGCAGTCCATGCATTTCTGTACACATCCATATGGTGATAGCAGACAGACAGGAGGCCTGGAAATGCTCAGCTGCCCACCACCACTATCTGACATTCTCCAGCACACACTGAATCTGCAGCCGCTGCACCCTGCAAGGTGTTCCAGCCTTACACATACTAACTGCAACCAGTCTGCTAGCTAGTCCATAGTGCTTATTACTGGAGGAAATGTGTGCACCCAAAACTGGGATGTCAGCACACCCACCAAGCGGATAGGTTAGTGATTGGGCCCCAAAAGGCAACCCATAGATATCACTTGAGAGAGATGCTGTTAGCACTATGGGAGACCTAGCCATGCCATGGTGACTGCTCAGTCAGGGTGAGAGTGACCTCCCAGAAGGACATGCAGGGGCCACCCTGTCCATGCAGCTGATGGCCGGCCACTACAATGTCCCAGCCATTGCCCTATGCCCTGTGCTCATGCATCCTGCCCAGGCTACCCTATCCGAGCTATACCCACAGTACCTTGCTCCTCATTATGCACATTGGCAAGCTAACACTGGACACATTGCAAACAGTGTGGGCTGAGTAAGGTGTTGCAACCAGCACACACTGGATGGACAGACACACACTCCCACACCTATGCCAGCATAGTGCTACTATAGATAGTTTTTGCAGTCCAGGCCAACTCAACAGTCCTGGACACAGCGCAGGCATGGCTATGGTATGCGATACTGTTGGGATCACTCCCCAGGGTGGTGAACACTGTCAGACACCAGACCTGAAACACACTCCACAGACATCAGAGATATTGGTATGATACAGCTCAATGAGCAGATTGTGCTTAACTTAGGAATTGCTATCTGCCAGTAATCATAGCAACATTGTGATATATGTGTACTGTATTCCCAGGTTTAGGGTGGCATTGCTAAGGTCTGCACGTACTAGTATTGTGAGATGTACGCAAGGCCCGATATCCTGCCTGTCCATGAGGCTTTGGATAATGGAGCCTGTGGGTGTGGTTCTTTCTGCTCCTGTTGGCCACTGCTCTAGGGCAGAAGTCCCCCACTCCAGTCCTGGTGGGCCATACACTGTTCATGTTTTCCTGCTGTCCCTAATGAATATGCATGAGATACATCTGCATACCATGGGGGCGGCGCATGGAAATGAACCACACGCATCTTTATTAGAAACAGCATATAACGTGAATGATTTGTGGCCCTCCAGGACTGCATTTGGGGGACTGTGCTCTAGGTAATGCGCATGTTTCTGGTGTCTGTGCTCTGTAGGGTAAAATATAGATGTATTGGGCATGTTTACGTTATTTGTACTAAAGGTTCTGTCTGTATTACCACATTTGTGTGGTGGGTAAAATGTGGGGACTGGGTTGGCAGGGCCGACAGCTGGGATTTGAACCTGTGACCTTCTGCTCCTGAAGGCACTGGCAGTGTGCGCTGCACCACCGTCTTGGCACAGAAGCAGTGCATTCCCAGGGGAGTCCATGGCTGTTCGTCCGACAGGCCCTGTCTGTTGCAGTGCACGGCACCCACGTGAAGAGGGCTAGGCCTTGGTGTGCTGTGGGCAGCAGCCACTGCCCCCTCCAACACCAGTAACCCTCCGCCACCATGCTGACATGTCCTTATATTGGAAACAGCATGACATGTGAATAATTTGTGGCTCTCCAGGACTGCATTTGGGGGACTCTGCTCTAGGTAATGCGCATGTTTCTGGTGTCTGTGCTCTGTAGGGTAACATATAGGCGTTTGAACCATGCTTATGTTCTCTGCAAAAAATGTTCGTCTGTACTTTCACGGTTTAGTGGTGGTTAAAATATGGGGACTGGATTTGCAGTAACCCCAGCTGGGACGTGAACTTGTGACCTGCTTCTGAACACACTGGCTGTGTTCACCACACCACACTGTGGTCACAGAAATGGTGCAGTCCCTGGAGATACCATGGTTGTGTGTCAGACAGAGCCTGTCTGTTGCAGTGCATGGCACCCACCTACACAGGGCTAAGCCATGGTCTGCTCTGGGCAGCTGCCACTGCCCCCTCCGCCACCGGTACCCCTCCGCCACCATGCTGACATGGCCTTATATTGGAGACAGCATAAAACCTGAATGATTTGTCACCCTCCAGGACTGCATTTGGGGGACTCTGCTGTAGGTAATGCACATGTTTTTGTGGTGTGTGCTGTTTAAGGTAAAATATGAGCATTTCACCCACACTTTGGTTCTGGGCAGCAAAGGTTCAGTCTTACTACACGTGTTTTTAGTGGGAAAAATATGGGGAATATATTGGCAGGAGCCACAGCTAGGATTTGAACCTGTGACCTTCTGCTCTTGGACACACTGTCTGTGTGCACTGCACCACCGTGTTGCCACAGATATGCCGCATTCCCTGGGGAGTCCATGACTGTACATCCGACAGAGCCTGTCTGTTGCAGTGGACGGCACCCACCTACACAGGACTGGGCCTGGACTGCTGTGGGCAGCTGCCACTGCCCCCTCCAACACCAGTGCCCCTCTGCCACTTTGCTGACATGCCCTTCTGCTGGTGGTGCTGGTGGTACGCAGTCTCAGGCCATCCTGTGTGCGGGTAGGCGGCTGCCTATGGTGCGGGTTCTGGGGTAGGGGTGCCTGCATAGACGTCCACCCTTCCCCCCCAAGCACCGCCTGCCACTGTTCTGTGCCCTTGGGGGTACCTGCTGGGTACTATCCCCTGTGACACTGTGGGACGCACAATCGTGGCCATGTTGGGCCCTTATCAGTTGCTGGCTGGCTGCTGTACAGTTTCAGCATTCCTATGTGCCACCTAGGCATCTGCCTGGTCCGCACTGTGCCCCGGCTGCACCACAGCATGTGCCGCCTGCAGCCCTCTGTGGCCCCTTTTCAGGGATCTGACCATTTGCCCATTCCGACATGCTCGCCCTGCTGTTGCGGGACATGTGCACGCCATAGGACACCTGTCCGATGCAGAGGGAACCCTGATCAGTGCTATTTCTGTGGGATCATTCACCTTGTATGGGGACGGAGCGTAGACCTTTCCATAATTCATATCTTTTTTTGGGTGCTTTCTCGGGAGTGTTTTTTGATGTTTCCCATTAAAACCACTGTTGCCCAACTTGGTTATGTTTTTTCTATATTTTGTTGGGGTCATTTTCAGTGTTTATTTGCCCTTTTGTTCTGTGCACATGTATCACACTTATCACTCTTTGTAGGTTTCCCTGGGTTTGCTGTACATTGCTGACAGAAATGGTTTCTCTTCCCTTTAAATCGGCTCTAACGCGAGGTTTTCACTCGCGGTTGTTTTTTGCCTCGGATTTCAGCCTCGCTAATGTGCGGGGAGCCTCTCCCCTCCCACTCTCCACCCATTGACCCCTTCTCTCCGCCCCTGGGGAGCCTTTCCCCGCCCTCCGGGAGCCTTTCCCCGCCTTTATCGCACATTAGCACGCCGCGCACATGAGCGTGCATTTTTGTGCCCCGTACGCGACATTAGGGTGCGCTAAGGTACCTTAGCGCATGCTAACGTCACACAACGCACATTAGCGCACAGTAGTGCACATTAGCGCAGTTTAGTAAACATACCCCCAAGAGTACTTGAATGTAGCTTGTTTTGAATTACTGCTGGAAAGACGTGAGCTAAATAAAACAATAAATAGGCCATAGTGACTGCCCAAATCGCAGCCAGTTACACTTCAGACACCCAATACTTGGGGATGCTGGCAATTATTTTTCTTCTTGATCCATGCATATGTGCAGAAATGTTCATGCGTATTATAGAAAGTAACCTCCTTTAAATATGAGTGGAATGTAATATAGTATTTTATTTATTTTTTTTCCTTTAGTTTATTTTGTGACTAGAATGGGGTAAGCATGCTTTATCAGTACCGCACTAAAAAGCAGTGCATAGAGGTGATGACTGGGTGGGGCATGGGTGCTCCCGCTACAGTGCTGCTAGAATGGTCCTTGAAAGCCCTCACTGTCAGCGCTTGGTGGGTAGCAACTCTTGCTAGCACAATGGGTGGTGGTAGTTGCTCCCACGGTGGTTCTAACCTGGCGAGCTGGGCTAAATTCAGGGAGATTGTCTTTCCCTGCCCTCGTTATCTAGCATGGTGCCTCATGCTAGTAATGTAACCCAAATATGCTGAAGGAAATAAAAGCAATATAACGATACATTCCATCCAGATTCAATGGAGCTTACTTTCTATAATATGCGTGAACATTTCTGCACTTATGCTTAAATCCAGAAGAAAAAGAATTGCCAGATTCCACAATTATCAGGTGTCAGTAGTGTAATTGGCTGAGATTTGGGCAGCCACTATGATCCCTTGCTGTCTTAGCCGTCGCTTCTCCTTTCATTCTCCCCCTCTACTTTCAACACTCATTCACTGGCTTCTTGCTCCATCTTCTTTTAGTCCCTCCCCTCAAGTGTTTTTCTTATCTCTGCAAACCACAGCTTAGTAGAGCTTATACCAGGCTGCTACTGTCCCACCCCTCTCCAGTAGTCCAGCACTGCCAAGGCTATGCGAGCATCACCTTTTTCCCTGGTGGCACTTAGGCCAGGCTACATCATTATTACCTCTTCTCCTAGTGGTACTTGGGCCATGCCATGCTGGTATATTCTCTTCCTTATCAGCACCCATGCTACACCTCATTCTCTACCGCAGTCAGATACTCACTGACAACATGTATTTTTTAATGCAGCCCGGCTGCAGTGAGCTCTGTCAGGAAAGTGCCAGCAATGACATTCTCCAGGACCAAGCAGGAAGTCAGTCCTCACATATGGGTGACATCGGCGCCGACGGAGCCCCCATGCGGAGCATTTCCCCAGCTTTCAAAGAAAGCCTTTGGGAATGCAGGCACGCATGCGCGGTCCCCTTCCCGCCCAAAGGTGCCATCTTGCTCAGTCTTCTTTTTTCTGCGGAGCCCTACGGACGCCTGTCCTTGTCACCCGTGAAAAAAGTAGATTTTTCTGCGTTGGGTCAAGTTTTTTCTTCGGTTCAATGTCGGTTCCTTTCCTGCCTGGACTTGGTACACCGGTGCTGAGCCCGGATCTCTTTTTTCGGTTTTTGTCCTTAGAGACTGCATTCGCGCCTTTTTTCTTTTCCCTGGCAGCCCAATCTTTTGATCTTGCAGGAGCCCTTTTTCCCCCGATGGCTGCCAGTGGCTTTAAGAAGTGTGATCGGTGCAAGAAACTGATGTCTCTCACCGACACACATGACTGCTGCCTCCGGTGCCTGGGGCCAGACCATGATTCTACAGTCTGTAGTGCCTGTAGCAAAATGTCTTCCAAGGCATTACGGAGCCGTCAGCACCAGCATGAGAGGATCTTCTCCAAATCTGCCTCTGGACGGGTCCGGACTTCGTCAGGGGCCTCGACGTCTCGGGAGTCTGACCCTGAGCATCGTCGGGGCTCCTCTGAAAGGGAGTCCCCCTCGAGGGAGCACCGAAGGAAGAAGAAACCAGTGAGGGCGGCATCGGTGGACGGTCTTGGCTCCTCGAGGGCCAGGTCGCATAGCCCCGATTGCCGTCCCGGGTCTTCGGAGTCGGAGAGGCCTGCAAAGCATCCTCGTGTAGAGTCGGAGGCCCCGAGTCACGTGAGTACTGTAGTCCTCATGGACTCTCCTCCGGGGGAGCCGACGTCGGGCCCGACGCCGTCGGGGCCCGAGTCGGAGGCTGCTGGGTCTCCTGAACTCGGACTCAGGTTGACGGCCTTGGAGAGCAGATTGTCTGTCTGCCTTCATGGAGCAGTAGTGGCTGCTGATCGCCGGTCTCACCGGCGCATCTGCCCCGACCACCGGGACATCGACGTCCAAGTCGACCCCGGAGGCCGAGCCGATCCTCAAGACCATGCAAACTTGAGTCGATCCTCGGTCGAGGTCACCCTCGGCCTCCCGTTCGGGACTGAGGTTGTCAACGCCGGTTCCCTCGGCGTCGGGGCGGATGGCGTCGGTGCCCGCCCACTCGGAGCCGCTCAATTCCTCTCTCGAGCAATGAAAATTCTTCAATACTTGGGGCTGGTCATAAACCTCCCAAAATCTCATCTCACCCCCTCTCAATCTCTATAATTCATAGGGGCTCGTCTAGACACACGGCAGTCAAAGGCTTTCCTGCCCCAGCCACGCTGTCTACATATAATACAACTGGCATCTCAAGCATCTATGAAGGTATTCCTTACTGCTCAGGAGATGCTTCAACTGCTGGGACACATGGCATCCACTGTCCATGTGGTTCCCTATGCTTGCCTCCACATGCGAGCAGCCCAGTGGACCCTTTCCTCTCAGTGGTCACAAGCCTCGGGTCAACTAACAGAGAAAATCAGAACTACCACATGTCTAATTTCGTTCCTGCAATGGTGGCAATCCCTGGAAAACCTCCTTGTAGGCTCTCCTTTCCAGCAGCCTCTATGCCAAACCACTCTGATGACAGATGCGTCCAAGATGGGTTGGAGGGCCACTTGCACGATCTTTCCACTCAGGGTCTTTGGACCTCACAGGAGGTTTCCCTTCAGAAAAACATCCTAGAGCTGAGAGCCATTTTCAATGCTATTCAAGTTTTTCAGGGCCATCTCAGCAACAAAACAGTTCTTGTCCAAACCGAAAATCAGGTAGCTATGTTCTATGTGAACAAGCAAGGCGGACCAGGCTCTCTGTCGCTATGCAATGAAGCTTTGCGAATATGGGCCCTCGCCAGAGAGTTACAAATCCACCTGTTTGCGGTATACCTTCCGGGCATTCAAAATTTGTGGGCAGACAAACTCAGTCGAATACTGCTGCCACACGAGTGGTCCCTCCACTCAGTTGCTCTGCAGCGGTGGTGCTGAGAGGACCTATCCTGGTGAGCTCCTGCTAGGGGGAGGAGTCTAGCTCTCAGTCTGTGCCTGGATGTCGGGTCCTGGGCCACCTCCAGCGGGAGAGGCCCAGGCCCAGAGGCCTACCAGGCCTGGTAGGCCTCCTTCACTGCAGCCGGATGGGGTTGGTGGAAGTTCTTCACAGCCGGTGCCCCGGGAGGGGGACTCCCCAGGTAGGACTGCACATGGCCAGGGAAGAGGGACCCACATGCCCGGAGGCTCGGGCCCGCTACCCCCTGGAGGAGGCTCGTTTCTCCTTCCCAGGCAGGGTGTGGAGGCTGGGTGGAGGCAGGGAGAGGCCCTGGGGAGGCCTTGGAGGACTGTCTCGCACGGTACAGGGGGAGGCGGGTTCCCCCCTCCGCCTCGGGTCCTGGAGGAGGCCTCTACCTCCTCCAGTGAGGATGAGGACGGAGGGTCGGGCCTGCCATCCTTCCAGCAGCCAGCTAGGGCCCCTGACGAGATTGTGGCGGCGGTACGACAGCTCCGGGGTCTCCAGAAAGAGACGGCCCAGCTGCAAGCCCAGCTCTCCCACCTGGAGAGCCTGCAGGCCACCATTCCCGACACCGAATGGGTGGCCTATAAACAGTATCGGAAGGGGGTGCAGCGGGCCCTGAGGGACCGGTACCATCAGATTATCTCTTTGAAAACCCAGGGTTGTGGGTCCCTCGCGGAAATTTATCATCATCGAGATCGTTGGGCAGCCCAGGATGCAGTCCAGGGGGGGCCCCCGGGGGTGGGACGGCCGGTGGATCTCAACAGGTCCCGTTATCTGCCCTTGCCCTTCCAGGGTGAATTGGGAAGTCAACTACAATATTTCTCACTACCACATGTTGCTGACGCTAGAGTTCCTTACCTACCGGTGACTGATGTTTCTGGGCCGCTGGATATGACCTCCGTGGATGCTGTAGCAACAGTGCCCGAAGAAAATCCGATTTCCTCGGTGGCCGGTGCCGCCGGGATGTTTGGGGGCGGGGCCACGGCCCGCCGAGATCTGAGGGAGCCGGTAATGGCCGCCGCACCGTTCCATCAGGAAGAGATGCTGGTCTCCTGTGCCGAAGGCCGGGGAAGTGAGCAGCAGGTTCGTGAAGCTGCTTTGGTTTCTTCAACGGCTTTTCCGACACCTGTGTATGCTGGGGGACTTCTCCAAGATGGCCGCCGAGGTTCTTGCTCTGACGTCACTACAACTGATGGACTTGCCCCGCAGGAGGAGGTATTTGCAGGGCTTTCCCCGGGTCGCTTGGAGTTCCAAGATGGCCGCCGCCAGCTGGATGCTGTCACTTCCGGGTTTACCCGGAAGTGTGAACATCGTCGTGGGTCTGCCTCTGCCCTGACGCTGGAGCACCGCAGGAGATCCGCGGAGGATTTTCCACCTCTCTCCAAGCAAGTTTTGCCGCTGGAAGTTCCTCGGGTGGCTGCCTCTTCCACTTTGGTTCCGGTCTTGCAGCATCAGGGGTCTGCAGACTCCGTTGCTGTACATCGGGCTCCTTCTGTTGCAGCACTTGCCAGGGTCCCTGTGCAGGTTTTTGGTGGGGGGGGTGGTTGGGGGTCAGGATTCCCCTGTTGTAGCTGCCCTTCCGGCTCCCAGACGGCTGTGGGATGGCCGCCCATTGTTCCCTGAGGTGGCTGTCTGGCGCCGGACGGGTGCAGGGAAGGGGAAAGAGCAGGGTCGGGGCTGTTTTTCGGTGCCTGCAGCCTCAGGGGGAGGCCGGAAGGGGGCTTCGCAGCTGTCCCTGCAACCGGTGTTCGTGGAGTGGGATGCACAGGTGTCTGTGGTTCCAGCTGGTGTGGCCGAGGGGGGCCTGGCTCGCGGGGGGGCGTCCGCCCCCTCAGCTGGAGCCCTGGCTGCCGGCCTGGATGTCCCTGACCTCTGTGCCACGTCTGGCACCGGCAATCAGGTAGGACCTGGGAGTGGAGGGGGGCAGGGGGGAGGGGGTTCGGGGGGACTGGTCTTGGGGGGTCCTATCCTGCTGTCTCCGGACCGTCCTGCCTTATTGCCGGCAGCCTTGCAGGGGGTAGTGGATGGTGGATTGATTGAGGGTCTGGTGTCCAGGGTGTCTGATGCCCCTGGAAAGGAGCAGGGATCTCCTGTAGCTGGCAGGGAGAGGGAGGGGGAGCGGACGACTGGCCCACCAGTGGGAGAGGGGGTAGTGGTTTCTGTAGATGGGGAGCAGGGACAGACGTCTGTGGGGCTGGGGGATGGGATAGTACACCCGGATCCCAGGACTGGGGGGGGGGGCAGTGTCCTTCCCCGGTGGTAGTAGCAGAGACGCAGGAGCTCCAAGAAGGGCTGGGAACGCAGGGCAGGGGTACAGGGGGGTTTCCTGATCTTCCGGGTGTCACCGAGAAACAGGTGCATGATGCCATCATGCTGGCCCTGGAAACCCCGGACGGCCCTACAGGGGCCTTTGATAGACTCAGGCGGCAACAGGGTCTCGTAGAAGGAGGTGATTTGGAGTTGCTAGGTGGCACCCAGGGAACAGGTAGAGACAGTATCCCTGACTCCGTCTTTGCAGAGATGATCTTGCCCAGCCCCACGGTCGCCCCATTAGAGGTGGCTGTGGATCCTGCATTACAGCAGCGGATTCCCTCGCAGGTTGCTGCGGGGGAGGCGAGCGGAGGTCAGGGGCTGGGGGTCAGGGGGTCGGTTCCCCCCCGCACCTTTGCAGAGGCCCTGAGGGGGTCTGGTACTGCTCCGGGGAATTCAGGTGGGGCTGGGGGGAGGGGGGTTTCCCAAGGGAGCGGTCCTGTGGGAGGGGGAGGAAGTGGGGGAGGGTTCCGAGGGGTAGGGGGTGAGGTCCGATGGCGCAACGTGGCGCAGATCCGGTGGGCTGGGGAGGGGCCCCCTCCAGCCAGGGAATAGGTCTTGAGGATGGTCCTTGGGCTGGGGTTTCTCCCGGGAGATCTCTACGCCTTCATCCACATGAACAACACCATTGAGTATGATGTTAGTTTCATGCTGAGACGGGGGCTGGAGATTTTCTGGGACCGATACCAGCAGCAGAGGGGGCAGGGCGGGTGGGCTGACTTTCGTGTTGTGCCTATCTCTCGCCAGGGGACAGTACCTGTGACCATCCTGGTTAGGAATGAGTCGCTCCCAGGGCAGGACATCCAGTTTTGGTTGTCGCGTCATGCGGTGCTTCTCGCACCCCTGGTTAAGGGCGCTGGGCCCCTAGGGGTGTGGGACGGGTCGTGGAAGGGTAGGATCCGTTTGCGTGAGGTGGGAAATGGCGTGCAGCACGTGCCCTTCGGCCGGTTTCCTCAGTCGGGATCGCATCTTGTGCTACTACCCCGGGCAACCTCGCGAGTGTCACCGCTGTGGCTCCTTCCGTCATTTGAGCATGAACTGTCCCGAGCAGGTCTGCACCTGTTGTGGTGGATGGGGTCACGCCTCGGCCGGGTGTTTGCTCATCCGGTGCAACCTTTGCGGGGAGTTGGGCCACCCCTTTTCCCGCTGCCCCTCCACATCACACAATGGACCGGGGGGGGGGGGGATGTCGTCGCCCCACCTCGGGCTCCTGTGCGGGAGGAGGTTGTGGAGGACCCTCTCCCTCAGGAGGAGTCCGGGGGCCCTAGGGTGGAGGAGTCCATTGAGCCGAGGGAGCCACCAGGGGGAGGGGATTTGGGTAGGAAGGAGGAGAGGGTTGATGTGGTGGAGGTTGCTGTTTCACGGCAGGATAGTGGGTCGCGGGTGGTGCCACCTCAGGAATGGACCACTGTCCCTTCTAAGGGTGGCAAGTCCAAAAGGAAGAAACGGGAGACATCCCCATTGCCGGATGAAGAGCCCGTGTTGGACATCAACCGTTTCATCTTTTTGGCTGCTGATGCGGCTGAGGCGGATGAGGGCTTGCCTGTGGAGGCAGGGCCCCCTGTGCGGCGCTCGGAGCGATTAGCGGCGGGGGCGGCCCCTCTTCCTCAGCGGTGGCCTCCGAAAATACCGAAGGCGCGCCGCGGTCAGGGTCCTCCAATCAGTGTGGATACTGGCGCCCGACGGGTGAGGGAGGACGGGCTTTTGCCCCCGCGGTTGGGTGCTGGGCCTTCGCAGGAGCCCCCTGCTGACCCGGCCGTCCCGGCCTCCCCCGCGGGGGTGGGCACTGTTTCATTGTTGCAGTCTATGTCCGGGGAGGGGGGGGGCAGCACCGGTGGTGGACCCCACGGAGGAGATCATTCCTCCAACCCCTGACCTGTCAGCCCCTGCGACAGCTTTGCCTGGTGGTCCCGGGGGCACCAGCACCCCCTGGGGTGACAGGGTTGAGCAGGAGGAGGAGGAGATCCTCGAGGTGGTCAATGTGGACCGCGAGGAGTTGCTCCAGCTCGCGGGCTTGTCCTGCAAGTGGGATTCTGGGGATCCAGGGGTTGGTGAGAAGAGGAGGAAAGGGTCACTGCACACGAAATAGGCATGGTGTGCACTCCTGCGTTCTCGTGCGCCACTATCAATGTGGCCAGTATTTTGACAGACCAGGCGCGGGCTACGGCCTATGATTTTCTTTCCACGAGTGGGCTGGATGTCATCTTTTTGCAGGAGACCAGGCTCACCTCGCTCGCTAGCCTTCATCGGGCGAAGCGGGAATGGAGGTGGGGTCCTTCGTATTGGTCACTTGCGGCCCAGCCCTACGCAGGAGTGGCAGTTTTGTTCACGTCTCACCGATTTCAGGTGCAGTATGTGTGGGAACTGGAGCAGGGCCGGTGTTTGCTCTTAGACGGCTACTGCGGGCCCCATCGGTTTCGTTTCGTGGTGGTCTACGGCCCCCAGTCTAAGTTGGCGCGGAAGACCCTTTTTCGGGTCATCCGCCCCTACTTACACACCTCCCGTTTGGTGGTCCTCGCCGGGGATTTCAACACCACCACCCTGTTGCAGGACCGAGGGGGGGAGCGTTGCCCACCCAGTTACGAGGGCCTCTTTTTGGCCGAGATGACCCAGTCGGCTGACCTAGTGGATGTCTTCCACCGGGCCTTTCCACGGTCGCCGGGTTTCACCTACTACCATGGGACCTGCAGGAGTCGTATCGATCGGATATATGTGAGTGCCCGGGTGGAGTGTTCCCCTCCGCAGTTGCAGGCGGTTGACTTTTCGGACCACTGCGTCCTCTCCGTGTCCTTCTTGGCTAACCACGAGGAGCTCAGCAGGGGTCCTGGCCTGTGGCGCCTGAATGTGCAGTTGTTGGCAACATCAGAGGTAGTCCAGGAGTTCTTGGCCTTTCTCGCAGATCAGGAGACCCTGTTGGGTGTTTTTCCTTCCCGTGGCGCTTGGTGGGATGAGGTGAAAACGCGTGCCCGCCAACTCTTCCATTCCCGGGGTACCTCGATCCCGCTACCTCACTTACACTGTCCTCCGGAGGTCGCTGGATCGTTTGGTATCCCGAGGGGCAGGGCGGGAGGAGGTGGAAGAGGTGCGAGTCCAGCTCCGTGGCCTGCTTTATGATCGCCATGCCTCCCTATGCTTCGAGGGGGCGGCCGGTGGGGTCGCCACTCCAGACCCTTTCCTGAATTGCAGGGAGAGGGTTCGGCGTCGGGAGGTCATGGCCCTGCGGGGCGAGGATGGTACCCTTCATACCTCCCAGGAGACCTTTTGCGGATGGTGGGGGAATACTTCTCGGACCTGTTTGGGGATCGCCCTGTGGACCTCACCCATATCCGAGAGTACCTGGGCCTTCCCCCGGTGAATTTGGCTGTGGTCCAGGCACAGGTTGATGCACTAGCTGCTCCGATTCAGTAGGTGGAGGTGGAGAGGGCGATTCGTGCCATGCCGTTGGGGAAGGTGCCTGGGCGTGATGGACTCCCAGTGGAGTTCTATCGCACTTTCATCTCCCAGCTGGCCCCCTTCCTGACCTCCCTGTTTCAGGAGATCATGGACACGGGGTTTCTCCCGCGATCATTTCGCGAGTCTGTCCTGCTGCTGCTCTCCAAGGGGAAGGACGATAGCTCCTTGGACTTTTGGCGGCCGCTTTCTCTTCTGAACGCGGACCGGAAGATTCTGGCCAAGTGTTTGGCCAACCGACTGGTGGAGGTGTCGGGCGTTTTGCTGTCCCCTTCCCAGTATTGTTCGTTCAGGGGAGAGGGGTTCTGGACGCTGTCGCCACAGTCTGGGAGGTGGTGGAGAGAGGCCGGTCGCTCCAATGGGACCATTGGTTGGTCTCCTTGGGCCAGTCCAAAGCCTTCGATCAAGTCAGTCACCGGTACCTGTGGGTGGTGCTCCAGCAATTCAGCCTCCCCGCAGGTTTCCTCTTCGTCTTGCAGGCGCTGTACCGAGGGGGGGTGAGCTTCCCGTTTATTAACGGGTGGCTCGGACGGCCGTTTTGTGTTGCCTCGGGGGTGCGGCAGGGGTGCCCTTTGAGCCCCCTGCTGTATGTCTTCTCCCTCGACCCCTTCCTCCGGAGATTGTCCTCAGGTGGGTTGCGGGGCCTGGAGGCGCCTGGTGCGCCCCCGGTGACTGTCGTTGCCTACGCTGACGACATCTCAGTTTACGTGGACGGCACTGAAGGGGTAGAGGCCCTGCGGGAGGCCGTGGAGGAGTACTCGGAGGTAGCCCATTCTGTTGTCAACCACAGCAAGTGCCAGACGTTGTGGTTGGGCCCCTCGGAGGCCTCTCCGCCTTCCTGCGCCCCCTTTCCTCCTCCCGTGGGGGAGGTCCGCGTTTTGGGCCTTGTCTTCGGGTCAGAGGACTGTGCGGAGTCCAATTGGGATCGTTGTCTTGAGACTGCACGGTGTCGGGTGCTGCGGTGGAGGGGGTGGAGGTGTACGTTCGAGGAGAAGATCAAACTCCTCGGGACGTTTCTGCTTCCCCTCTTTCTGCACGTGGCCACGGTCTTTGTTCTTCCGTCGTCCCGTCAGGCGTCTGTTAGTGCTGTCTTTTGCTGTTTTCTGTGGGGTAACCGCCTGAACCCTGTCCAGCGCAACATCGTTTGCCTGGATCGGGCACAGGGCGGTTTGGGTATGTTGCACCCCCTTGTCTTCCTGTCAGTCTTGTCTATGGCGTTTCACTTAGGTAGGATGCGGGAAGGGGGTGGGGTTTGGTGGGTGGCCTCCTATCGGGGGTGGTTCTCCCGCTTCTGGGAGCAGTGGGAGGGGGCGTCCTCGGTCCCACGTGTGCGTCGGAGTGGGGAACAGGCCCCATCGTACGTTTTTGCGATGGTGGGGCTCATTCGGTGGTGGGGGGTGACTGACCCGCTCGCCCAGTCCTTGGGGCGGAAAGGATTGTACCGGATGGTACTCACCTCCCACTTTCAACCACGGTGGGCCCTGCGGGACTGTCCAGCGGATGTGATGCAGCGGGGCCTTCGGCAGTTGAACTCCCCTCGGCTGCCGAAGAAGGTTCGGGATGTGGCCTGGTTGTCTTTCCACGGGCGTTTGTACGTGAGGGACAACCTCAAGTACAGGTCACAGGCCGAGCGGGTCTGTCCGAGGGCAGGGTGTGAGGGGCAGACGGAGACCATGGACCATTTCCTCCGGCAGTGCCCCTTTAACGTGGAGGCCTGCCGGTTGGTGTCCGCTGCTCTTCACCTGCGTGACCTTTCCCTCCTTACGTATGCGGAGTGGGTGTACGGGGCCTGGTCCTTTTCTCTAAGGCAGGACTCCGGGACCCTCTACCTCGTCACGGCTGTAGTGCGCTACCACCTCTGGCAAGCGCGCTGTCATATCTCGGCCCGGGGGTTGGTCCTGCCCCTCGACGAGGTGGTGCGGGACATTTTGGAGGAAGTGTCCAGCATGGCGCAACGCTTAAGGCGGGTGGTGGAGGCCCATCGTTGGGAGCGTCTGTGGCGTCACCTCACCCTCCGCCCCCCGTGAGGGGGAGGGTTTCCCTGGGGTTTCTTCCTTGTTAGGGATTTGGGGTTGTTTTGGTCTCCCGATGGGGGGGGGGAGAGGGTTTCCCTGGGGTTATTCCTTGTTAGGGATTTGGGGTTGTGTTTTCCCCGGGGGGGGGAGGGGGGGTGCGCTGGTGCTGTAATTCTGCGGCGGTTTGACCACTCGTCCGCTCTCCCTCTCTCCTTGGGGGATGGTTTTCCCAATTGTTTTGTTTTGTGTAACAGTTTTCTTCGTTTTGTGTGCATCCCGCTCTGCTGTCTGGTGTTGCAGGGCAGCACTGGGTTCTGTTTATTCTTTGGTTTGTATCTTTGGTTTTGTTTTGGTGGGCTTCTGTTGGGGAAGGGCTGGATTTGCCTTTATGTTTTTGTTTGGGGGGGTGGGGGTGGGGGTTTTGCTTTTGCTATGATATGTTTTCTTTGTGGGGAGGATGGGGATGGGGCAGGGCAGGGATTGGGGTGGGGGGTGGGGGAGCTGCTGCTCCTTCTTAGGGGCGGGGGTGGGGACGGGGGAATATGTATTTTTGGGCATGATTGGAGGGGGGTTTTGGCAGTCCTCAACAGTGGATATTAGGGACATGGCTCTGGACATTGCCTGGTCTGCTGTGGGTTGTTGTTGGGGGGGGGGGGTTGGGATGGACATGAACATTGCTTGGACTGCTGTGGGTTGTTGTTGGGGGGGTGGGCACGTGAGCTGGTTGCTGGGTTTGGTGGTGGGTTAGGGGAGGTGGGTCACGGGGGGGGTTCAGGTTCTTGTTTGTGCTATGTCGGGGTGGGTGGGGGTTTTGGGGGGTATGGGTCTTGTTTGGGTTGCCTGTTTTTGCTTTTTGTATGTCTTTTTGTTGCTTGTTTCTAATATTCAAAATTTCCACTCATACCAGCTTGCTCGCGTGTTTCGAATCTGGGGAACACCAGATATAGACCTCTTTGCAAGTTCACAGAATGCCAGACTTCCCCGATTCTGTTCCAGAATTCTGGCTCAAAACTGTCAGGCAAGAGATTCTTTCCTACTCCACTGGGGACAGGACTTCCTCTATGCCTTCCTACCCATTCCCCTCATTCCCAAGACTTTATTCAAACTTCAGAGAGACAGAGGTCATATGATTCTCATAGCTCCACATTGGCCACGGCAAACGTGGTATCCTCTTCTTCTGCGTCTCTCTCAAACCACTCCTCTGGAGTTGGGGAATGCTCCAGATCTCCTATTGCAGGAGGACGGATCTTTACTGCATCCCAATCCCCAGTCCCTACAACTCAGGGCCTGGTTACTGAAAGCCTAGAATTCCAGGATGTTAACCTTTCTCAACAAGTAAAGGATATCCTCCTGGCTTCCAGAAAACCCTCCACAAGATGTTCCTATGTTTTCAAGTGGAAAAGGTTCTCTATCTGGTGTTCACAAAAGGGACTTAACCCCCTTTTAGTACCTGTAGAGTTTCTACTAGAGTATCTTCTACAATTATCAACTGCTGGTCTGAAGACCAATTCAGTTATGGTCCATCTTAGTGCTATTGCTGCTTTTCATAAACCTTTCGATGGACAACCTATTTCCTCTCATCCACTTATATCAAGATTTATGAGAGGCCTACTTTTAACAAAACCTCCCATTAAACCACCACCGGTGGCATGGGATCTAAATCTTGTTCTTGGTCAGCTTATGAAACTGCCCTTTGAACCCTGAGCCACTTCAGACCTAAAGTTTCTTTCATGGAAAGTTATTTTCCTAATTGCCATCACTTCTGCAAGACGCATTAGTGAACTACAGGCGTTAGTAGCTGACCCTCCTTATACAAGGTTTCACCATGATATAGTAGTCCTCAGGACTCATTCTCACTTTCTGCCAAAGGTGGTATCGCCTTTTCATTTAAACCAATCGGTTTATCTTCCTATATTCTTCCCTAGGCCTCATGCCTCCAGTGTGGAAAGGAATCTTCACACATTGGATTGTAAAAGAGCCTTGGCTTTTTATCTCCAAAGAACTAAGCCACATAGAAAATCATCTCAGCTTTTTGTGGCTTTTGACTCTAGTCATTTGGGACTTCCAATTTCTAAAATAACTGTCAAACTGGATTGCAGATTGCATATCCTATACATATCAGAGTAAGGGACTTTCTCTTGAAGGCCATGTCATGGCTTACAATGTGAGAGCAATGGCAGCCTCAGTGGCTAGCCTTCGTTCTGTCTCTATTGATGACATCTGCAAAGCAGCCACTTGGACTTCGGTACATACCTTCACAGCCCACTATTGCTTAGACAAAGACTCCCGTCGGGATGCCTCGTTTGGCCAGGCTGTTCTACAACATCTCTTCCATATTTAATACAACTCCTACCAACCATCCATAGTTTGGATGCTTAAGGTCCATGGGAGGACGCATGACCCATCTCCCCAGGGTTTGCAGCTAGCTGGGGTCACCCCTTAGCATCTTTCAGCTGGGAAGTCCCCATATGTGAAGACTACATTCCTGCTTGTTCCTGGAGATAGCGTAGTTACTCACCTGTAACAGGTGATCTCCGGGAACAGCAGCAATTTAGTCTTCACAACCCACCCACCTCCCCTAGGAGTTGTCTCTATCTCTCTCTTTCTCTACTTCTCTCCTTTGGTCTCAGCTATAAACTCAACTGAAGTGAGATAGGTACAGAGGCAGGAAGGCAGCACGCATGTGCTGTGGGATGCTCCCAAAAGCTTTCCTATTGGACGCTGGGGAGCGTTCCCGTGCGGGCTCCGTCTGTACCAATGATACCCATATGTGAAGACTAAATTCCTGCTATTCCTGGAGATCACCTGTTACAGGTGAGTAACTATGCTTTCTCAACTCCTGCACCAAGATGGTCCGCACTGGCTCCCTGTTCAGGCTGAGCTCCTCAGCCCTCATCCGCACTGTCACTCTGCAATCACTCCACACCAGCTGGTTCACTCTGTCAATGTTCTCAGCCGTCTTTGTTGCGGAAGGTCGTCCTGACTTGGGGTCATCCTCTACCTCCTCGTGGCCAGTCTTGAAGCATTTGTGCCACTCAAACTCGTGACCTTGACAGTGCATCTTCTCCATAAGTCTTTTGCAGAAGTTGGAGACACTTATTTGGGCCCTTCTCCAACTTAACCAGAAATTTCAAGTTGATTCTTTGCTCCATATTTCTGCCACCTCCTGTTACGTGACAAAGCGATGGAGCAGTGTGCTACAAAAAAAACCTGAAAAAGAAAAACAGAGTGAGAGAGATGAAAAATATTATAGCAGAATGATGGTGAGATGTTGCACAACACAGTGACATAAGTGGTTAGCCAATTGGCATTGAGTCATGGGCGTGGCTGCCACAGTCTCATTTCTTTTTTGTCACACCTCGTACACCACATAACTCTATTGCTAACAATCACACAATTGTTTGAGACATATCAAGGATTCTTCTTCAATAGTTTACTGACATAAATTGCATGGATATAGAGTGCATGGACTTCTGGAGGTGATGGCTGAAGATTGGATCAGTATTACATTTACCCTGATGCAGAATTTAAAAAGGTTTAAGAATTTTGAAACACATGTTATGTTGGGGCTAAAATAATGGAATTTGTCATATGAATTTAGGATGAATGTTCTGTGCACTACTGGTTTCTGAAATTTCAAAGCTGAATGAAAGTCTAACATAAATAAGGATAAAATAAAAGGTTTTTAATAATATTAATAAAGCAAAAAGGACCAGATGGAGGAAGAGAATTAGCTTATATGCTGGTTTTCAGGATAAGATGGTCCAACAAAAAGATTTTTAATGAAATATGAGTATCTTCTGATATTTGGGGATTTGCCATTTTTCACTTAGAGGAACATTTCAAATTGGACATCCAAGTGCATCAGAACTTCTGAAAAGAAAGGCAGGCGCATGCAACTTCAGGCAAAATTCCAGAAACTTGGATGTGCCTGATATGCACGTGTATCAAATGTCTATATAGATGTCCACAGGAGAGCATAATGGTTAAAGCACTGGGTGGCTAGGGTACAAATCCTAGTGTGGGATGTTGTAATCTAAAGCTAGTCATTTCATTTCCCATCTTCTCTACATTCTTGAGATGTTTTAAGGTGAAAACAAACACTTTCCTGATGTCTATGCGTGCCTGGGGCCAGGGGCGGCCCAAGGAGGGTGCAGGGCCATGTGTGGAGACTCAGTGCGGGGCCTCTTTTGCATAAGGGGCCCCATTTGCATAAATATTTGCATAATGTTACCATGCACTAACTTTTAGTAAACATGCCTCTTAATGAGTGTATGGATAAAGAAAGACTAAAAGATTTCTACATTACTATAATCCAGTGCCAACCGCCAGGCACATTAGAAACTACTACAAACACTGCCCATTTAAACCCATAGCAAACCCGCCGTATCATAACAGCACTACCAGGACTCACAAAGCACCATACTCTACCTATCAAAAGGCAACACTGCAAATATTAAACCAGTACATTTCAGAGAATAACAATACATGACCTACTGGGGAAAGAGAGCAAGTGGCAATTTCAAATAGGAATTACATAAACAGAATACCTCAGCTCAGTTACACATGCAGAACATAGACCATCACCAAACAAGGAATCACAATTTAGAAACAGGACGACAATAATTAAACTGGGAACCCCAAAAGCCAAACTTAGAATGTACAACAACACTGTAGAAATAAAACTATAAATACATTTCCTCTTGTACTAAACAAAGCGCAGACGTTAATAATGCATATTTCCCAGAGGTGACATATTCTAGTTAATAAATTCAAAATAAAGAGATATTTTTCTACCTTTTGTGCATTTCTTTTTCAGTTGCAATTGCTCCAGCCACTTTTTTCTGGTTTCTTCGTGTCTTCTGCTAACTCTCCATCGTCTGCTGTCCATTTGTCCTTTCTTCTGTCTTCTAGGTTTTTTTCCATTCTCTCTCTACATCTGCTTTAACATACTAATCTTTCTCCTTTTGCTCTTTCCTCATTCCTATTTCATCCACTCAAATTTTACCCCTCCACACTCAATCCCCACTTACTCTCCCAATACCCGGCCAATTGTAGAATTTTCTTCCCTCCCACACAAAATATTTTTCCCCTCTCCATTTCACTCTCCCAGCACCATCCCATTTTAATCCTCCCCCAACATCAGCTCCCTTCTAGTTCCAACCCCACCCAGCATCCACACCCTTCTAATCCCCACATCAGCCCATTTCCAGTCCTAGCTCCCCCATCAGCCCATTTCCAGTCCTAGCTCCCCCATCAGCCCATTTCCAATCCTATCCTAGCCCCACCATCAGCCTATTTCCAGTCCTAGCTCCCCCATCCATTTCCAGTCCTATCCGAGTCCCTCCATCAGCTCATTTCCAATCCCAGCCCCACATCAGCCTATTTCTAGTACTTTCTTAGCCCCACCATCAGCCCATGTCAAATCCTAGCTCCCCTCCACTCAGCCCATTTCCATTCCAAGCCCCCCATGAGCCTACTTTCAGTTCTAGCCCCTCCATGAGTCCATTTCAATCCAAGCCCCCACCACAGCCCATTTCCAATCTTAGCACCCCCCAACAGCCCATTTCCAGTCCTATCCTAGCCCCTCCATCAGCCCATTTCCTGTCCTAGCTCTCCCCCCACCACTCAGTCCATTTCCAGTCCTAGCTCCCTTCCCTCACAGCCCATTTCCATTCTAAGCCCCCTCCCCATCAGCTATTTTCAGTTCAAGCTCCCCTTCCACTCAGCCCATTTCCATTCCAAGCGCCCCTCCCCATCAGATAGTTGCCGTTCACGCCCCCTTCCACTCAGCCCATTTCCATTCCAAGCCCCCGTTCCCATCAGCTATTTGCAGTTCAAGTCCCCCCTTCCATTCAGCCCATTTCCAGTGTTAGCAATCCCCCCAGCCCATTACCAGTCCTAGCCCCCCATAGCCCATTACCATTGCTAAGCCCCCCATCACCCCATTTTCAGTCTTAGCCCACCCATTACCAGTCCTAACCCCCCATCAGCCCACTTCCAGTCCTAACCCCCCTATCAGCCCATTACCAGTCTTAGCCCCTCCCCCATAGCCCATTACCAGTCCTAACCCCCCATCACCCTATTTCCAGTCCTGGCCCCCCCACAGCCCATTTCCATTCCAAGCCCCTGTCCCCATCAGCTATTTGCAGTTCAAGTTCCCCCTTCCACTCAGCCCATTTCCAGTACTAGCAACCCGCCCAGCCCATTACCAGTCCTAGCCCCCCATAGCCAATTATCAGTCCTAAGCCACCCATCAGCCCACCTCCAGTCCTAACCCCCCCCCATCAGCCCATTACCGGTCCTAGCCCCCCCATAGCGCATTACCAGTCCTAACCCCCCATCACCCTATTTCCAATCCTAGCCCTCCAATAGCCCATTACCAGTCTTAACCCCCATCACCCTATTTCCAGTCCTAGCCCCCCATAGCCCATTTCCATTGCTAGCCCCCATCCCCATCAGCTATTTGCAGTTCAAGTCCCCCCTTCCACTCAGCCCATTTCCAGTACTAGCTGCCCCCAGCCCATTACCAGTCCTAAGCCCACCATCACCCCATTTTCAGTCTTAGCCCTCCCCATAGCCCATTACCAATCCTAACCCCCCCATCAACCCATTACCAGTCCTAACCCCCCCCATCATCCCACCTCCAGTCCTAACCCCCCCATCAGCCCATTACCAGTCCTAAACCCCCCCATCAGCCTATTTCCAGTCCTAGCCCCCCCATAGCCCATTACCAGTCCTAACCCCCCTAGCCCATTACCAGTCCTAACACCCCTCCCCCCATCAGCCCAGGGAAACCTTAAAAGAAAAAAGAAACTTGCTGCTGCTGCCGCCGTGGCAGCGGCAGAATGAAGTGTCTCCTGCAGTCAAGTGTCTCCCGGGGGCCCCCCCCCCCGCCTGCCCGGCAGATCCCGCCTCGATCACTCTCCTCGGTGCGGCTTTCAGAGCCATGAAGGGAGAGTTTCTCTCGCGGCTCTGTTAAGCTCGCCGGGGCTGATGGGAAATTTCCCATCAGCCCCGCAGGCTTATCAGAGCCGTAAGAGGGACACTTTCCCTTCACGGCTCTGAAAGCCGCACCGAGGAGAGTGATTGAGGCGGGCTCTGCTGTGCAGGCAGGGGGGGGGCCCACGGGAGACACTTGACTGTGGGAGACACTTGATTCTGCCGCTGCCACAGCGGAAGCGGCAGCAGCAGCAAGTTTCTTTTTTCTTTTAAAGTGGCTGATGGGCAGAATGTTGTTTGCGTGGGGCCCCCTGAAACACGGGGCCCTGTGCAAACAACATTCTTGCTCAATGGACGGGCCAGCCCTGCCTGGGGCAGGAATAAACATGCACATGGCTACAAACAGCTCTGCTGCTTCTGGGATTGAATGGGGACGTGTAAGCCCATTGCCCCTCCCCAGACATGCCTCCACCACACTGCTGTGCCTACTTGAATGTCCCTGTACTGGAGACATTTGTGAAATGGTCATGGAGACATGTCTGTGATTTTGACGTCCACTTTTATGTCTGCAGACGTCCAAACCATGACTTAAAATTTTATAATGACCCTCTTAGTGGATTTGATTATTCCTAAATACAACCTTGGAAAGGTAATATCAGAAATAGAGAGAGCCGAGAGCAACAAATAAAGGAAATACTTTACATACCCTTGCTTAGGAGTGAGGTTTATGACTATCATGTGGGGAGCATTAAGAGTATTAAGATAAGTGTAGTAGATATTTTGTAAATGTGTATTGTGTGCAGATTATGACTGAGCCTTTGAATTTTTGAAGGGCTGAATCGGTGGAAGGAGTAAAGAGGTTTCTGATCCTAACCAGTGTTGGTCAGTGTATCCATAAGAAGAAAAACAATCAAGTTGTTCTAAGTTCTTGAGATACTTACGACCTTATTGATAAATGAGAGGTGTTTAGAATTTTAAATTAGGGATGAATTTTTATTTCATCTTTTATTATAATATTGAAAATAAAAAAAAGTACTTTCTTTGAATTTATAATAAAATAGTTTAGGAAACAGGAGTTTTTTAAGACCAGTGATGTGAGTATCTCATTTTCTCCTATAGTGATTTTTATTGCTGCATGGCGGGATTAGAGCGTTAGCCATCCTGAGGTCTTTTCTCCTGACTAATTGTATTTTTTAGGACTCAAAAATAGTGAATAGAAAATGTTTAGCCTATTGTGAATAAGTGAATTGTAAGCTTGGTGTTTATAGGGGGAGTATCTAAGGAGCATTTTTGGTTGTTTGGATACGCAAAACTAACCCATTTGGAAAAATTGGCCAAAATTGTACAAAGTATATCAACATTTTAAACTGCTCAGTCAATCAAGTCCACAACGTGGCGGAGAGCACATAGAAAGTACATTCAAACCATACTCCCAGGTTAAAAAATAAATAAATAACAGGAGTAATAACAGCTCTACAGCCCTGCAGCTTATGTCTATGATACAATAACTTATGTCTTTGTGATTTAATAAAGGTAAGTAACTGATTTAAAATATTGCATGCATCTCTACCATCCATTAGTTTATACAAGAGAACCTAGGGGTATGTTTACTAAACCGTCTTAACGTCGCAGCGGTGGTATTATCGCGCGATAAGTGACATTATCGCGCGATAACGTCACTTATCATGCGATAACGCGGTGGCGGCGTTAAGGCACACTAACGCTGTGAAATCCAGCTCTGAAGGGTGGAGTAAGGCTTCCCAGAGGGTGGAGAGAAGGGGGTCAATGGGTGGAGAGTGGGCGGGGAGAGGCTCCAGGCACACTAACGCTGTGAAATCTGGGTCTGAACACTAACGCCAGTGAAACCCTCGCGTTAGGTACATTTGCAGGAAAGAGAAACCATTTAAGTCAACAATGTGCAGCAAAGGCAGGGAAACCCAAAAAAGTGATAGTTGTGATACATGTGCAGGAACCAAAAAGGCAAATAAACATATAAAATGACCAGAGCCACATTTAAAATCCCAATAACCAAGCTGGCCAATAGTGATATTAATGATAAACATAAAGCAACACTACTGACAAAGTGTAAAACTTAAGATATCATGTTTGGAAGGGTCTATGCTCTGTCCCCCTACAAAGTGAATGATCCCACATTGAAATAGCGCTGATCAGGGTTTCTGTCGTTTAGATTGGGCAGGTTTGTTATGGCGTGCACATGTGCAGCAACAGCAGAGTGGGCAAGTAGGAAAGGGCAACTGTACTGATGCTGTAAATGAGATCAGGGGGCTGCAGGTGGCACATGCTGTGGTCCAGCTGGGCACGGTGCGGACTAGGCAGATGCCTAGGTGGCACATAGGAATGCCGAAACTGTAAAGCAGCAAGACAGCAACTAACGAGGGTTCAACATGGGCACGAATGTGTGTCCCACAGTGTCACAGGGGATATTACCCAGCAGGTACCCCAAGGGCACATCACATTGGCAGGCGGTGCCGGGAGAAAGCGCGCATGTCCATGTAGGCACCCCTACCCGAGGACCCACACCATAGGCAGCTGCCTACTGGCACACTGGATGGCCTGGGACTGCGCACCACCAGCACCACCGGCATAATGGCATGGCAGCATGGTGGCGGAGGGGTGCTTGTGGCGGAGGGGGCAGTGGCATCTGCCCACAGCAGACCATGGCCTAGCCCCATTTAGGTGGATGCCGTGCACTGCAACAGACAGGGTCTGCCTGACGAACAGTCATGGTATCCCCAGGGAATGAGCTGTCCCTGTGGCAACAGTGTGGTGCAGTACACACAGCCAGTGTGTTCAGGAGCTGAAGGTCACAAGTTCAAGTCCCAGCTGTGGTTCCTGCCAACCCTGTCCCCATATTTTACCCAGTACTAAACCGTGGTAATAAAGACGGAACCTTTATTGCAGATAAAATAAACATGCCTGAAACGCCTATATTTTACCCTACAGAGCACAGACACCATAAACATGTGCAATCCCTAGAGCAGAGTTTCCCAACTGCAGTCCTGGAGGGCCAAACACCATTCAGGTTTCATGCTGACCCTAATAAATATGCCTGTGCTGCATTTGTATGCGCCGCCCCCATTGTATGCAAATGTATCTCATGCATATTCATTAGGGACAGCATGAAAACCTGAACTGTGTTTGGCCCACCAGGACCGGAGTTGGGAACCTCTGCCCTAGAGCAGCGGCCAACAGGGGCATAAACACTCAAACCCACAGGCTCCACTATCCAAAGCCTCATGGAGAGTCAGGCTGTTGGGCCCTGCGCGGAGCAGCATCTCCCAATACTGGCACCTGCATACCTTAGCAATGCCATCCTAAACTTGGGAACACGTTCCACATATATCAAAAGGTTGCTATGATTAATGTCAGCTAACAAATCCTAAGTTAAACACAATTTGTTGATAGAGATTCATCATAGCAACCTTTCTGATATCTGTGGAGTGTGTTTCAGTTATTGATTCTGACAGCGTTTACCACCCCGGGGAGTGACCCTAACAGTATTAAGTACCATAGCAATGCCCGCACTGTGCCCAGGACTGGTGTGGCGGCCAGGGCTGCCACAAACCTCTATATTTGCACAATGCTGGCATAGGTGTGGGAGTGGGTGTCTGTCTATCCAGTGTTTTGTGGCTGCCTACACCTTACAGAGCCCACATTGCTTGCACTGTTTTCAGTGTTAGCCTGCCAATGTGCATAATGAGGAGCAAGGTACTGTGGGTATGACCGGACAGGGTGGCATGGGCAGGATGCATTTGCACAGGGTATAGGGCAATGGCTGGGACATTGTAGTGCCTGACCACCACCTGCACGGACAGGGTGGCCACAGCATGTCATGCTGGGAGGTCGCTCTCACCCTGACTGAGCAGTGACCACGGCATGGCTAAGTTCCCCCATAGTGCTATACAGTATTTCTCTCAAGTGATATTTATGGGTTCTCTTTTCTGGGGCCCAATCACTGATATACCTGCGTGGTGTATGTGCTGACATCCCAGTTTTGGGTGCACACAGTTCCTCCAGGAACATGCACTATGTACTAGCTAGCAGACTGTCTGCAGTTAGCATCTGTATGGCTGCACCACCTTGCAGGGTGCAGCAGGTGCACACTGACTGCTGTATGCTGGTGAATGTCAGATCGTAGTGGGGGGCAGCTGAGCTGACTGGGCCCACTACCTATCTGCCAGTGGCCCTGTCCCAAGTGCAGATCTTCAGCAGCTGTCCGTTCGCCATCAGGACTGGGGTTGCTGGTCCCACAGCCTGTCCTCATGTACCTCCACTGCCCCCCTTGCAAAGGGTGAGAGTGTGGGTCTGTTGGGGGCAGATCATGTCCCCCACCCTGACCCAGAGAGGGCGGTTTGCTAAGTACATTTTCGCCATGTGAGCCCTGACACATCCCTGCCCCCTAAAAAGGTGACCATAGCAAGCACAGTGGATATGCACTATGTTGTGTGCATCATGGTCCACAAGGGCCAGACATGACTGGCAATTACAAATGGACACAGAGACCTCCTAAAGGTGTCTGCAACAAATACCTGTCACACACTGGCACTGATGGAGACCTGCAGCACAGCCCACCTCAACCAACCCGGGTACTGCGGACCTGGTGCTGGCCACTCCACCTCACCCTCAGGGTGAGCACAGAACATGCACATTGGCATGGCCTGTGGGTACTCTGTGCCAGTAACACGCACGGTCATTCCCCCCTACCAAGCTGACGTGCTGTAGAGGTGCATACCCCATCTGGTGAGCAGATGTAGACTGCTGTTCTGCATGTGAATTGCATTATGGGTACTGTTGGTTCTATCCTATCCTGGTAGCCACAGCAGACAGTTTTATGATGACATGCACTCTTTCTGTAGCCAGCCATTGGTATGATAACTCCCATAGTGATGTAGCACAATGATTTCAGTAGCAGAGGTCATGGGTTTGATTCCTCTCTGTTCCCCTTTTTTTATGGCTGTCCTACACAGCTACATTTCATTCGTGTAGCAGTCATATCTGTGCTGCTGCCACATTATACCCACATCACTGTTGCCATCCATCCTTCTGTCCATCTATGTGTGTGTGCCAGCTGTGTGGCGTCCTGCCCTAATGTGCAGGCTGCTACCCCATGTCCTGCACTGGCACACTTTTCTGCATTGCGGCTCTTCATGCTTGCCTCTCCTGTGTCTGCTCTGCATGGCACTGCTCTCCTCTGTCCTCCTGTCATTGCACTTATCCTGCCACCTCTACCTCCTCTAGTGGACACGTATCCCCATCCTCTGCCACACACTGTCATTGTTGCACTGTACATTACCATCACCCTGTACATCGGTACAGCTGCCCCCGATATGTTTGTCCACTTTACTTGCTGCCACATGGGCTGCACGCAGATTTGACTGGTCCATTAGCTCCGTCATCTACTTCTTTCCAACACTTGTTGATTGCCTTTCCTTGATGCTCTGTGCAGTGTTATGGTTACATCTGTGTTTGAGCCATACATTTCATGCTTGTGACTTTGGGGCACCATCTCCTGTGTCACCTTGGCATCCCTGGGGCATCTTTTGCGGCATCTTAGGTTTGGCCAACTTATGGGGCACCTTATATGCTGCCTTGGAGGGTGCCAACCTTTCCTGCCGCCCTCTAGGGCACATTATGACCTGCCCTGGATGACGTGGTGCTTTATGATGTGCCTTATAGTGCGCCCTAAAAGGTGCATTAGGTTGCGGCACTGGGGTGAGGCTTTTTTGGCTGGCAGTGCAAATTGTTGGGATGCTTCTGACTGTTACAAGCAGGAAAAGGGATTGCCTCAGACAGTCTTTTAACTGAGCCCACTGGGGGATCAAACTCATGACCACTGTATCAGCAGTCAATGTATTAACCATTGTGCTACACCTCTGTTGCTGTGTTTGCTGGTCAGCGCGCTTAATTAAGGCTAACGCGCGTTAACGTGCCACAGCTCCCTCTATCGCGCGATAACGGACTTTATCGCGTGATAACCCGAAATGCTACCTTAAGACCGGAATGCCCACTACCTTATATGGCATTCGTCACAGTAAGTCTGCAACTAACGCCGGTAACATTAAGACCGTTTAGTAAACATACCCCCTAATTTCTGCCTAGTCTTTAATTCTCAGTTTTCTGCAGGGTTGCTTCATTTGAAGTTTCCCTTAAAGGACTGTGAAGTTTCGTGGGATATCAGTGTGGGCTTTTAGAAGCTTGTTATTTATTCAGTTTAAAGAAAACAAATCAAGACAAACATAAGGTAGTCAAAGAGTCAGGCAAAATACAAAGTAGAGCAACAGACATTAATTACAACTGCCTTAATGAATGGCATAATTGTCCCACTCTCAGTCTGGCAGGTAAAAAGAATTTACCAATTAAAAAAAAAGAGAGATCCAGTATAGTTGCAACATGCATAATTTATAATTGAAACTAAAGAAAAATTTATTGCATTTCAGTGTAGATATTACATACACTAATTTGTTTTTTACTTGTAAAAACAAAAGAAATACAGAACAAAAACTAAGACAAAATAAATTATTGCTATAGAATTTTGTTCTTAATCTTTCAACTCAGAATTTCAGAGATACTAGGGGAGTCACTCTTTGAAGCAGTGTCATCTTTGGAGCTAAAATCCAAATCAGTGAACAGCTAGTTTTCATGAAAAGCATCACAAAATTCTGTAAGATTTAAAATATCAGGAAAGACATTCTCAATAGCATGGCTTATAACCAAGTAACTAATGCCAAAAAAACCTCCTAAGGCTTCCTCACTAACATAAGTAAAAAAAAATACATGAAAGCCTAAGTGAAAAATAAATTATATAATGAAATATTAAAGATTAAATTATTATTAAAGGGACATAAGGTGAAGGCATGCCAACACCAAACTCAGAGGTAAAGGGAAAGGCCTCAGTGAAAAGGTGAAACAGAAACAGTAAGTGCTGTAAACACAAACAAGTATTCTGAATAATATCCCCCACTTTATCAATCATAGGCCTGCCAACCAGTGATTTTTGAATTTTTATAAATGCATTTAAAAGAACCAAAACAACTTAGCTGGTTAGACTGGAAGCTCTAAACGCCCAATCCTCAGAGCTCAGTGTAAAATTATCCCTGCTGTAATTATCTGATTGTCGACTCGGGTTTCGCGTTCCTTTAAGGCTGCATCAGGACAAACTTCGAGAAGAAGCAGAATAAAATGCAAAACACAAGACCCCCAAGCCCAAACGATTCAGATCTTTAAGTTGAAAAAAGGAGGGGTATGGCTTAGACTAATACTCAGTTGCTAGAACCAATCCTGGTTCGAATACATTCATAATTGCTACATAAACAGCCAGTAAAAACGTGGCTGAGTGAAAATGAAAGTCCCAGTGTCCAATCACAGAGGAGCACAGTTGCAATTAAAACCAAATGGAAGCAAGCACTCATCAAACTGCTAATAGGAATGTTGCAAGACCAAAGATCAAAGAGCCAAGTATAACCAAGTAAGCATAAACTCCAGTATGCGTAAACTTAACCTTGTAGCTAACTTTCAAAAAGAAACTCACATGCTTTGCAAAAGCTAGTTCTGCGGATGGTCTATTGCAGTAAAAGAGTGTGTGTATGTTTGAAAATCAAGAGGCCTAGATGTTAAAACTCATGCTAAAATATTTTTTGTGTACATCATCAAAACGTTAATCCACATGCTAGCATGCCACTTCATGAGTGATGCATGTATGCATTTAAAAAATTCCTTAGTAGTGTGTTCTCTAGTAATGTACACAGTAGTACAGACATAGTACTTGCTGATCCCTAAATAATGTATTAATAACATCTATGTGCAAAGCATAATTAGCACATGCATACTGTACTGATTATGACTACTTGCATTTTATCGTTATCCACTCTGTGGAGAAAGTGAAAGAGAAGAAAATCACACTGATGTGATTAAATAAATGAACAAAGGAAGTATTCTCAGTGCTGTTTTTCTCTTGGCTCTGCATCTGTTTTTTCTAAAGTGTATAAAAGTAAGCCTGGCTCATGCTGGTTTTTGTCAGTATTCAGACAAGATTTCAGAGAGCTACTGGACTCCAGGAGAGGAAGTAAATGAAGAACAGAGATCAAGAGAAGAATTAACAAAGACAGATCAGATGCCTTGGGAGCAGCCAGGGGTGGATCTGTTAAAGTAGGAGGATGAGGAGAAAAGCATGAACAAGCTAGAGGAGGCAAAGCAGGAAAAAACACTGAAGATCTGGGGAAGTAATATAAGCTGGTGTCTAGAAAAGGAGTTAGAAAACTCTTAGGGGTATGTTTACTAAACCTTCTTAACGTGCGCGCTGTGCAATTATCGCATGCTAAGGTACCTTAGCGCACGATAATGGCGCTTTATGGGGCACAAATGTGCCTTAGCGCGCGCTAACGCGCGCAGCGGCGCAAACAAGCGCTGAAGGCGGGGAAAGGCTCCCGGAGAGCGGAGGAAGGCTCCCCAGGGGCGGAGAGAAGGGGTCAATGGGTGGAGAGTGGGAGGGGAGAGGCTCCCCGCACACTAACGATGTGAAATCTGAGGCCAAAACTAACGCAAGTGAAAACCTCGCGTTAGAGCTGATTTAAAGGGAAAAGAAACCATTTCTGTCAGCAATGTACAGCAAAACCAGGGAAACCTACAAAAAGTGATAAGTGTGATACGTGTGCACGGAGCAAAAGTACAAATAAACATTGAAAAGGACCCCAACAAAATATACAAAAAACATAACCAAACTGGGCAATAGTGATAGTAATGGGAAACATCAAAAAACGCTCCAAAGGAAGCCCCCAAAAAAAGATATGAATTTTGGAAGGGTCTACGCTCCGTCCCCATACAAGGTGAATGATCCCACAGTGAAATAGCACTGATCAGGGTTTCCCTCTCCATTGGACAGGTTTCCTATGGCATGCACATGTTCCACAACAGCAGGGCGGGCATGTCGGAATGGGCAACTGGACAGATGCTGGGAAAGGGGATACAGAGGGCTGCAGGCGGCACATGCTGTGGTGCAGCTGGGGCATAGTGCGGACTAGGCAGATGCCTAGGTGGCACTTAGGAATGCTGAAACTGTACAGCAGCCAGACAGCAACTGATGAGGGCCCAACATGGGCACAAGAGTGTTTATCACAGTGTCACAGGGGATAGTACCCAGCAGGTACCTCCAAGGGCACAGAACATTGGCAGGTGGTGTTGGGGGGAAGCGTGGACGTCTATGCAGGCAACCCTACCCCAGAACATGCACCATAGGCAGCCGCCTACCTGCACACTGGATGGCTTGAGACTGCACACCACCAGCACCACCAGCAGAAGGGCATGACAGCATGGTGGCAGAGGGGTACTGGTGGTGGAGGGGGGCAGTGGCAACTGCCCAGAGCAGACCATGGCCTAGCCCTGTGTAGGTGGGTGCCATGCACTGCAACAGACAGGCCCTGCCGGACAAACAGTTATGGTATCACCAGGGAATGCACTGTCTCTGTGGCAACATGGTGGTGCAGTGCACACAACCAGTGTGTTCGGAGGCAGGAGGTCACAGGTTCAAGTCCCAGCTATGGTGCTTGCCAACCCAGTCCCCATATTTTACCCACTACTACAACGTGCTAATACAGACAGAACCTTTATTGCAGATGACGTAAACATGCCCAAAACACCTACATTTTACCCTACAGAGCAAAGACACCATAAACAGGCGCATTACCTACAGCAGAGTCTCCCAAATGCAGTCCTGGAGGGCCAAACACCATAAAGATGCCTGTGCTGCATATCTATGCACCACCCCCATGGTATGCAGATGTATCTCATGCATATTCATGAGGGACAGCATGAAAACCCGAACAGTGTTTGGCACACCAAGACTGGAGTTCGGTACCTCTGCCGTAAAGCAGCAGCCAACAGGGGCAGCACACCCACACCCACAGGCTCCATTAGCCAATGCCTCCTGGAGAGGCAGGACATTGGGCCCTGCGTGCATCTCCCAATACTAGCACTTGCATACCTTAGCAATGCCACCCTACACCTGGGAATACGGTACACAGCTATCAAAAATTTGCTATGATTACTGGCAGATAGCAATTCCTACATTAAGCACAGTTTGCTGATTGAGCTCCATCATAGCAACCTTTCTGATTTCTGTGGAGTGTGCTTCAAGTCTGGTCTCTGACAGTGTTTACCACCCTGGGGAGTGACCCCCAACAGTATTGCGTACCATATCCATGCCTGCACTGTGCCCAGGACTGGTGTGGTGTCCAGGGCTGCTAAACATCTCTATAGTAGCACAATGCTGGCATAGGTGTGGGAGTGTGTGTCTGTCTATCCAGTGTGTGGTGGCTGCAAACACCCTCCACAGCCCACACTGCCAGCACTGTTGCCAGTATTGGCCTGCCAATGTGCATAATGAGGAACAAGGTACCATGGGTATAGCCCGGACAGGGTGGCCTGGCCAGGATGCATCTGCACAGGGCATAGGGCACTGGCTGGGACATTGTAGTGCCCGGCCACCACCTGCACAGACAGGGTGGCCACAGCATTTTCTGCTGGGAGATCACTCTCACCCTGACTGAGCAGTGACCACGGCATGGCTAGGCTCCCCCATAGTGCTGTATAGTATTTCTCTCATGTGATATTTATGGGTTCCCTTTTGGGGCCCAGTCACTGACTTATCTGCTTGGTGTGTATGCTGACATCCCAGTTCTGGGTGCACGCATTTCCACCAGGAACATGCACTATGGACTAGCTAGCAGACTGTCTGCAGCTGGTATGTGTCTTGATGGAATGCCTTGCAGGGTGCAGCGGCTGAAGGCTTGCTGCAGGAGAATATCAGATAGTGGTGGGGTGCAGCTTAGCATATCCAGGCCTAATGTCTGTCTGCTATTGCGTTATGGATGTCTGTTCCCCAGCAGGACTGTGGTTGATGGTCCCCTCTACTGCCACCATTGCAGGGAGGTAGAATGTGGATCTGTTGGTGGGAGACCCTGTTTACCACCCTCATCCCTGGAGGAGGAGGAGGGTGGTGGTACATAATCCTCCTAGGGGTCCATAGGGGCTAAACCTGACTGAGACATACAGATATATCCAAGGTGTGTCTGCAGAAACTACCTATCTCACACATTAGCACTGCTGGGGACCTGCAGCATGGCCTATCTCTGCTGTGGACCTGGTGTTGGGCGCCCCACCTCACCCTCAGGGTGAGTGCAGTACCTGCACAATGTGACGGTGTGTAGCTACTCTGTGCCAGTACCACACACGGTCAGTTCCCCCTACCAGGCCGAGGTGCTGTGGGGGTGCATACCCCATCTTGTGATAATTTGTAGACTGCTGATTTGCATGTGCAGTGCATCATGGGTATGGGTGGGTTAACCCTATCCTGGTGACCACAGCAGACTGTTTGTGTGGTGACGTGTAGTCCTTCTGCAGCCAGCCAGGGGTTTGCTAGCTGCTATGGAGCTGTAGCCCACTGGTTACTTCACTACTTGTGGAGCCAGAGGTCATGGGTTCAAACCCACAGTAGGGGTTATTTGATAGGGCTGTCCAAAGCATTGTTTTTTTTTGTAATGTACATTAGTGCTGCCAGCAAAACACCCTCAGGGTACTGTAACCATAAGGTGCCTCAGAAGGCGCCCTATAAGGCGCCTTATAGGGCACCCTATATAGCGCCTTCTGAGGCACCTTATGGTTACAATCCGTATAAGGTGTCCTATGGAGCGCCTTATAGGGTGCCCTATAGGGGACATTATAGGGTGCCGTGGCGGACAGTGCCCTTTATAATGTGCCCTATGGGGTGCCTTTTTTTTTTTTTTTTTTTTTTAGTGCCATCAAGTCAGTGTTGACTCATAGCGACCCAGCTACCTCTGGGTTTTCTTGGCAATGTATCACTGGAAGTAGATTGCCAGCCTTTTCTTCCGAGGCAATGGAGGGTAAAGTGACTTGCCCAAAGTCACAAGGAGTGCCAGTGGGAATCGAACCCTTGATCTTCTGGGTATGAGGCAGTTGCTCTAACCACTAGGCTACTCCTCCACTCCATGGGGTGCCTTATAGGGTGCCTTATGCGGCACCTTAGGTTACGGCACGTGAGGGTGTGTTTGCTGGCAGCAATAATTAAAATACAAATAAAATGCCTCAGGAAACAATACTTACATGTCAAAGCTGATGCCTCAGCCAGCCTTATGCATTAGACACACTGGGGGATCGAACTCATGACCCCTGTATCATCAGTCAGTGTATTAACCATTGTGCTACACTTCTGTTTCTATGTTTGGATGTCTGTGCGCTTACTTAAGATTACCGCGCGGTAACGTGCTTAGCGGCGCTTTGCCTGATAATGTGCGCAGCAGCGCGTGTTCTCCAGGACCAAGCAGGAAGTCAGTCCTCACTGATGGGTGACGTCGGCGCCGACGGAGCCCTCGCGGAGCAATTTCCCCAGCTTTCAAAGAAAGCCTTTGGGAATTGCAGCGCACATGCGCGGTCCCCTTCCCGCCCAAGGGTGCCATCTTGCTCAGTCTTCTTTTTTCCGCGGAGCCCTACAGACGTAGTTTGTGATCACCGCTGAAAAAGTTGATTTTTTCGTTTTATTTTCTCGGTTCGACGCCGTGTCCTTTTCCCGCCCGGCCTCGATACTCCGGTGTCGAGTCCGTTCACTATTTTTCGGTTTTTGTCCTTCGTGACTGGCGTTCCCGCCACTTTTTTCTTTTTCTCTGGCAGCCCAGTCTTTTGACCTCGCAGGGGCCCTTTTTCCCCCGATGGCTGCCAGCGGGTTTAAAAAGTGTGATCGGTGTACGAGGCTTATGTCTCTCACCGACACACTCGACTGCTGCCTCCGCTGTCTCGGACCCAATCATGACCCAATGATTTGTGGTCCATGTACCAAAATGTCCTCGAAGGCATTGAGGAGTCGGCAGTCTCAAAAGGAGCGAATCTTCTCTGACTCCGCGTCCGGCCGGGCCCGGACCTTGTCAGAGGCTTCGACGTCTCGTGACTCCGGCCCCGAGCATCATCGGAGCTCCTCTGAGCGGGGGTCTCCCGCCCGGCAACATAGTCGGAAGAAGAAACCCGCGAGGGCGGCGTCAGAGGACGCTCCTGGTTCCTCGAGGGCCAGGTCGCATAGCCCCGATAGCCGCCCCATGGTCCTCGGAGTCGGAGAGGCCTTCGAAGCATCCTCGTCTCAAAGTGGAGTCTCCTGGACACATGAGTACTCTAGTCCTCGTGGACTCGCCTCTGAAGGAGCCGACGTCGGGGCCCGAGTCGGGGACTGCTGGGTCTCCTGAGCTTGGACTCAGGCTGACGGCCTTGGAGAGCAGTTTCGCTGCCTTCATGGACCAGCAGCGAGCATTGATCGCTGGCCTCGCCGGTGCATCTGCCCCGACCACCGGGACGTCGACGTCCAAGTCGACCCCGGAGGCCGAGCCGATCCTCGAGTCCATGCGGGCTCGGGTCGATCCTCGGCCACGGTCTCCCTCGGCCTCCCGTTCGGGACCGAGGTCGTCGACGCCGGCCTCGGTGTCGGGGCGGAGGTCCTCGGCGGCCGCCCGCACGGAGCCGCTCGATTCCTCCTCGGAGGAGTTGGGCTGGGACACGGAGGAGAACGAGTCACCCGGTTCTTTTCAAACTCGGTGCATCCCCTCCGACTCGCCTGAGTCTGAGCCTCGGAGACGGTCCCCCCCGGAGGATACCCGGTTCTCGGACTTCATGAGGGATATGGCCAAGGCTTTGGCCTTCCCCGCGGATCCCGAGGAGGAGCCTCGAGCAGAAGAGCTCGAGGCCCTCCAGTATGACTCTCCCCCGAAGGAGGCCTTTACTGTACCGTTTCCTCCGATGCTGGAAAGACTTCTCTTCTGCATGTGGGAGAGCCCGGCATCGACGCCGGTGTTAAGCAAGTGGGTCGATTCCATGTATCGAGTCCGCAAGAGCCCGGATTCCAGAAGGCACAACTACCACACCATTCCATGGTGGTGGAATTGGCCATGCATCGACTCAAGAGTCAAAAGATGCACTCCTCGGTGCCTCCCGGCAAGGAGGCCCGGAACCTGGATGCCCTCGGTAGGAAGTGCTTCCAGGGCTCTATGCTTGCTTGTCGAGTCCAGACATACCAGCTCTACATGGGCATGTATCTCCGAGACCTGGCAAAGGAAATTGCCGGGTTCTCTGCTGGTCTCTCCGAGGAACCTTTGCAGAGGTTCCAGGCCTTGTCCACTGGTATTCGAGAGTGCTCGAAATTTATTTCTCGAGCAGCCTACGATGGCTTCGAAGCATCGGCTCGAGTAGCCGGGGCAGGCATCGGTGACCGCCGGCAGGCTTGGCTTCAGTCATCCGACCTCGAGCCATGGGTGCAGGACAAGTTGGTCGATGTCCCCTGCAGAGGTGAAAACCTCTTTGGCAAGCCCATGGCTGAAAAGGCTGCGCAACTCGAGACAGAGACTCTAACCAGGACTCGCCTGTCCAGAAAGACCTCTGCCCCTTCACAGAAGAGGAAGGGCTCGGGGAAAAAGCCCTTTTACCCGAGGAAGGTGTCTGCCTATAAACAACACCACCCACAATATCAAGCCTCAGCAGCTCCCCCTCAGGGTCAGCAGGCTAAGGGACAGGGTAATGGGTCCCGTAGGCAGAAGGCCCCCAAGCCCACTACACAGGCCCCTGCTCAGCAGGGTGGGGTTTTTTGACTCCGTAAGCATAGCCTCTTCCCCCCCGCTGGCTTCTCTCAGCACGGGAGGCCGGCTGGCCCACTTTGCCCACCGGTGGTCAGCCGTAACATCAGATACATGGGTGCTTCAGGTAGTTCAAAAGGGCTACCTTTTGCATTTTCACCAGGTACCTCCCTCCTACTTTCCAGGGGAGCCCCCAAGGACCCCTTTGCACAGGGACTTACTCCTTCAGGAGTTAGCAAGTCTTCTTCAGGAACAGGCTGTGGAACCGGTGCCCCACCACCTGAAAGGTCACGGCTTTTATTTCAGGTACTTTCTGATACCAAAAAGAACAGGAGGCCTCAGACCCATCCTGGACTTGCGCAACCTCAACAAGTTCCTGCAAACAGAAAATTTCAAGATGCTTACCCTTGGAATCCTGCTGCCCTACCTCCAGCGGGGAGATTGGCTATGCTCATTGGATCTAAAGGATGCTTATACTCACATCCTTATCCATCCGGACCACAGACAATATCTACGATTTGTTGTGGAAGGCAATCATTATCAGTACAGGGTACTGCCCTTTGGCCTGTCCTCCGCTCCCAGGGTGTTCAGCAAATGCCTGGCAGTGGTGGCAGCCTTCCTGAGGCTTCAAGGCCTGTTTGTCTTTCCCTACCTGGACGACTGGCTCATCCGGGCACAGTCCTCCCTAGAGGTCACTCAGGCCACTCGTCGCACTGTAGCTCTGCTTCAGCACTTGGGGTTTGTCATAAACTTCGCAAAGTCCACTTTGCTCCCCTCTCAGAATCTAGAATTCATAGGAGCGCGGTTGGACACTCTGCAAGCTCGTGCCTTCTTGCCTCTGGAACGGGCCAACCGGCTTGTAGCTCTGGCCAGCAGTTTTCACAGCTCTTCCCTGGTCTCGGCCAGGCAATTCCTGCGGCTGCTCGGCCATATGGCTTCCACGGTCCATGTCACTCCGAATGCCCGTCTACATATGAGGCCTGCTCAGTGGAGCCTTTGCACTCAATGGCATCAAGCCACAGGGAGCCTTGCGGACTTAGTATGGATCTCCGACCGCCTGGTCTCCTCTATGCAATGGTTGCTTCATCTGCCATATCTGCTTCTCGGCATGACTTTTCAGTCTCCTCCACCTTCCCAAGTGCTGACGACAGATGCCTCTCTCCTGGGATGGGGAGCACATTGCCAAGGGACATGTACTCAAGGCCTTTGGACCTCTTGGGAAGCTGCTCAGCAAATAAACTTCCTGGAGCTCAGAGCGATCCGCCTAGCTCTGCGGACCTTCTCTCACCTCACCTCTCATCAGTCTGTACTAGTCCAGACGGACAATCAAGTTGCCATGTTCTATGTCAACAAACAGGGGGGCACCAGCTCCCTCCTCCTATGTCAGGAGGCTCGGAGACTGTGCTCTTGGGCAGTCGACCATGGCATCCTGCTTAATGCGGTTTACCTGCCCGGACAGGAAAATTACCTGGCCGACAAACTGAGCAGGATTCTGCAGCCACACGAGTGGAGATTGGACCCGCTGGTTGTTCAGCGGATCTTCCTCCGGTGGGGCCTCCCCACCATGGATCTTTTTGCCAGTCCTCTGAACCGGTAACTTCCCAGGTTCTGCTCCAGGCACCCGCACCCGCTCAGAGTAGCGGCGGATGCTTTCCTCATTCCGTGGTCCACGGGCCTACTGTATGCCTTTCCTCCCACGCCACTCGTGTCCAGGACGCTTTTCAAGGTTCTCCGGGACAGGGCCTCGGTAATCCTGGTAGTGCCCAGATGGCCGAGACAGCCCTGGTTCCCACTCCTGCTACAACTAGCAGTGGACACTCCCCTTCCTCTGGGGTTTCAGCCCGATCTCCTGACTCAGGATCAAGGCACTCTCCTGCATCCCAACCTCCGGGCCCTTCACCTGATGGCCTGGCTGCTGAAAGGGTAGTTCTAGCTCCGCTGCTCCTCCCTCCGGAGGTGGAAGAGGTCGTCCTGGCCTCTAGGCGTCCGTCCACCCGGAAGTCTTACGCCCTTAAATGGCGTCGCTTCTCTGTGTGGTGTTCTCAGCAATCTGAGAACCCCTTCTCCTGCTTGGTATCGGTGATTCTGCAATACTTGCTTCACCTTTCCAATCTCGGCCTCAAGTCCAACTCTGTAAGAGTCCACCTCAGTGCTCTCTCTGCACATCATTCGCCGGTGGACGGCAGGCCTCTTTCCGCACACCCCTTGGTGACGCGTTTTCTCAGAGGCCTCCTTCTGCTTAAGCCTCCCTTGCGCCCCCCAGCCCCTGACTGGGATCTCAATGTGGTCTTGCAGCGGACTACCTGTCCACCTTTTGAACCTATGGCTACCTGCTTTCTTCGTTTCCTTTCTTGGAAAACTCTCTTCTTGGTAGCCCTTACCTCCGCTAGGCGCGTTAGTGAACTACAAGCCCTAGTGTCTGAGCCTCCTTACACTAGGTTCTACTCTAATAGGGTGGTCTTACGGACTCACCCAAAGTTTCTTCCAAAAGTGGTTTCCCCTTTTCATCTCAACCAAGAGGTGGTTCTTCCAACCATCTTTCCCAGGCCGCATACCAGCCGAGCTGAGACAGTTCTGCATACCCTGGACTGTAGGAGGGCCTTATCCTTCTACCTTGACCGTACGCGGGAGCATAGAAAGGCTGTTCAGCTTTTCGTTTCTTTTGACCCCAATAGGTTGGGGGTGCCTGTCTCCAAGCATACTTTGTCCATCTGGGTAGCTGACTGTATCGCCTGGGCTTATGGGGCAGCCGGCCTCTCCTTAGAGAGTCGAGTCACGGCTCACCGTGTCAGGGCGAAGGCTGCGTCAGTGGCTCATCTCCGCTCTGTTCCGTTGGCAGACATCTGCCGGGCCGCTACTTGGTCTTCAAGCCAGACTTTTGCGGCTCATTACTGCCTGGAGAGGGAGTCCCGCAGGGACAGTGCTTTCGGACAGGCAGTCCTCCACAATCTCTTTGAGGTTTAGGCAACTCCTACCCTCCGGCCCTGGTTTTGGGCTACCGGCCGGAAGCGTATTCAGAGAAGATTCCTTACTTCTGTACTGCTGAGCTAGAGGGAGCTCATTTTTTCTGCTTGAGGTCTCCAGTAGCCTTAAGCTTGGGAGTCCCATCAGTGAGGACTGACTTCCTGCTTGGTCCTGGAGAAAGAGTAGTTACTCACCTGTAACAAGTGTTCTCCAGGAGCAGCAGGAATCAGTCCTCACAACCCTCCCTCCTCCCCTTGGAGTTGCAGTCATTCTTATCCATTGTTTTGCTAACTTTTTTGCTATCTTTTTGCTATGTCATCAGACTGAGCAAGATGGCACCCTTGGGCGGGAAGGGGACCGCGCATGCGCGCTGCAATTCCCAAAGGCTTTCTTCAAAAGCTGGGGAAATTGCTCCGCGAGGGCTCCGTCGGCGCCGACGTCACCCATCAGTGAGGACTGATTCCTGCTGCTCCTGGAGAACACCTGTTACAGGTGAGTAACTACTCTTTATCGCGCGCTAATCCCGTTTTGCTACTTTAAACTGAAACGCCCACTCCTTATATGGCATCCTGCACACTAATGTTGGGCGCACATTAAGAAGGTTTAGTAAACATACCCCTTAGGCAAATACTGCACTAGAAATATCCTGGCAGACAGTGAGCAAATGCAACCGTGAATTGTGGCAGATGTCACACACCTTGGAATCCCCCACAGGAGTCTCAAATATATCAAACATAAATATCAAAAGAGAAGACAGCAGGTAGCCCTATCTGTGCTGTTTGCCTGACAGTATTGGAGTATGGCCTTACTGAAAAGCTGTATCTAGATTTTATTGTTCGCCTCAATGATTCCAAAAGGATTGCTTAAACAACACAGCAGGATAAGCTAGTGAGTTTACATGCATTTCAAGGTCACCAGTTAGGAGCACACAGTAAGAGACCACTATTTTTCCCTGTAGAGTTGTCTTACACACCTCAGCCTGTCTGAGGCTATAGAAGATTACAGGTTTGGCCAGGGGAGGAGTATTTTGCAGGGTTTATTTTAAAACATTTCTCTATCGCCATAGCATTCATGGCAATGTACAGTGTATGGTTGGAGGCCTAACGTGGGGGGCCTATTTGGGAGAGTTAGGGGCAGTTCTGTGCCTGAAATTTTTTTTAGAAGTTTGGGTCTTGCTTGGGCACTAGCATTTTCCTGGGCAGAGGGGTTGAAGAGTTAAGAGTCTTGTTGTAGATGAGTTTGGCTTTTCTGATGGAAGCTAATGGAATGTGTTGCTCCAGCAGTGAGTTTGCAGAGATCCTCTGAAATGCTGCATGCATACTGTTGGTTCCATGCCTGTTGACATATATCCTCCCAATAACATTGTCAAAAGAATCTGCATACAAGAGAAGGCCTCTTATAAAATGGTGCCTCAGCCAGATGCAGCAGAGGGGTATTCCTTTTATTTAAGCTTATATACCGCATATCCAAATTACTCCCAGTGATGTACAAAGATAAAATCACAATTTAAAGCACAATTAAAACTAAATTCATCTCACATGGAATAGGAAATCAGAAACGAGTATCAGCTCACAATTCCTTCCTCAAATACCTCCACAAATAAATGTATCTTCAACTGGACCTTAAATCTTTTAAAATCAGTAAGTCTCCCTACATAACTGATCTGGGAGGGCATTCCACAAAGCAGAGGCTTGTACTCAAAAAGGACCGTGCATGGAACTGCTCCTTCTCCAGGACCAAGCAGGAAGTCGGTCCTTACATATGGGTGATGGCGCCGATGGAGCCCCCGTGCGGAGCATTTCCCCAGCTTTCAAAGAAAGCCTTTGGGAATGCAGCGCACCTGCGCGGTCCCCTTCCCGCCCAAGGGTGCCATCTTGCTCAGTCTTTCTTTTTCCGCGGAGCCCAATGGACGTGAGTTCATGTCACCCGGGAAAAGTTGAATTTTTTCTGCGATTTTTGCGTTGTCTTATCTGGTTCAACGCCGGTTCCCCTTCCTGTCTGGGCTTGGTACACCGGTATCGAGTCCAGAGTTTTGATTTTCGTTTTTTGTCCTTTGTGACTAGCGTTCACGCTCTTTTTGTGTTTTCGCTGGCAACCCGGTCTTTTGACCTTGCAGGGGCCCTTTTTCCCCCGATGGCTGCCAGCGGGTTCAAAAAGTGTGATCGGTGCAAGAAGCTTATTTCTCTCACCGACACACATGACTGCTGCCTCCGATGCCTCGGGTTCGACCATGACCCGCTGGCCTGTGGCCCATGCAGCGAAATGTCGTCGAAGGTGCTTCGGAGCTGTCAGCATCAACGTGAGAGAATTTTCTCTGACTCCACATCCGGCCAGGTCCGGACTTTGTCAGAGGCCTCGACATCTCGGGAGTCCGACCCCGAGTGCCGTCGGGGTTCCTCTGAAAGGGAGTCTCCCACCCAGGAGCACAGAAGGAAGAAAAAGCTCGCGAGGGTGTCGTCGGTGGAGGCTCCTGGTTCCTCGAGGGCCAGGTCGTGTAGCCCTGACCGCCGCCCTGGGCTCTCGGAGTCGGAGAGGCCTTCCAAGCTACCTCGTGTGGAGCTGGAGTCCCCGGGTCACGTAAGTGCAGTTGTCCTTGTGGACTCTCCTCCAGGGGAGCCGACGCCGTCGGGGCCCGAGTCGGGGGCTGCTTAGTCTCCTGAGCTTGGACTCAGGTTGATGGCCTTGGAGAGCAGCTTGGCTGCTTTCATGGAACAGCAGCGGGTGCTGATCGCCGGTCTGAGCGGTGCATCTTCCCCGACCACCGGGACCTCGACGTCTAAGTCGACCCGGAGACCGAGCCGATCCTCGAGTCGATCCTCGGTCAAGGTCCCCCTCGACCTCCCATGCGGGGCCGAGGTCATCGATGCCGATACCCTTGGCGTCGAGGCGGGTGGCACCGAGGCCCACATGGTCAAAGCTGCTCGATACCTCCTCAGAGGAGTCGGAGTGGGAGACGGAGGACGAGGAATCCCCGGACACCTTTCGGACTCACTGGAGTCCGAGCCTCGGAGACGCTCTCCCCCGGAGGATACCCGGTTCTTGGACTTCATGAGGGACATGGCCAAAGCCTTGGCCTTCCCTGCGGACGCCGAGGAGGAGCCTCAAGCCGAGAAGCTCGATGCCCTCCAGTATGATTTTCCTCCGAAGGAAGCCTTTACTGTACCGGTTCCTCCGATGCTTGAATGGCTGCTCTTCCGTATGTGGGAGGCACCGGCCTCGACGCCTGTTCTTAGCAAATGGGTCGATTCCATTTATCGAGTCCGTAAGAGCGCTGGGTTCCAAAAGGCACAGCTACCACACCACTCCATTGTTGTGGAATCGGCCATGCACCGTCTGAAGAGTCAGAAGATGCACTCCTTGGTGCCCTCTGGCCGGGAGGCCCGGAACCTGGATGCCCTCGGTAGAAAGTGCTGCCAGGGCTCTATGCTATCTTGCCTTGTCCAGACCTACCAGCTGTACATGGGCATGTACCTACGAGACCTGGCAAAGGAGATTGCCGGGTTCTCAGCTGGCCTCTCCGAGGAACCTTTGCAGAGGTTCAAGGCTTTGTCAACAGGAATTCGAGAGTGCTCGAAGTTTATCTCTCAAGCAGCCTATGATGGCTTCGAGGCTTCGGCCCGGGTAGCCGCAGCCGGCATCGGTGCACGCCGTCAGGCCTGGCTACAGTCATCAGACCTGGAGCCATGGGTGCAGGACAAGTTGATGCGGGCTGCTCAGTGGTGCCTCAGAGCTCAGTGGGCACAGGCCACAGGTGACCTCCGAGACAGAGTAAAGGTGTCCAAACCACTTTTGGACTCCTTGCAGTGGTGGCTACATCTCCCAAACCTTCTCAGGCAGGTACCTTTTCAGGCCCCAGCACACACAAGGGTGCTGATGATCGATGCTTCCTTAAAGGGCTGGGGTGCACATTGCCAGGGCACATGCACTCAAGTCCTCTGTTCTCCTCGGGAGGCCACACAGCAGATCAATCTGTTGGAGCTGCGAGCAATGAGCTTGGCTCTGCAGACTTTTTCTCATGCCCTCTCTCACCAGTCTGTCTTAGTTCAGACAGACAATCAGGTAGCAATGTTCTATGTGAACAAGCAAGGGGGCACAGGGTCCAGACTCCTATGTCAGGAGGCGCAGGCCCTTTGCTCCTTTGCAGTCAAACATGGCATGTTTCTCAAAGCAGTGTATCCTCCTGGTCAGGAGAACTTCTTGGCAGACAAACTAAGCAGGATTCTCCAGCCTCACGAATGGCAGTTGAATCCACTGGTGGTCCAGCAGATCTTTCTATGATGGGGACTTCCATGAATCAATCTCTTTGCAAGTCCATTGAACCGTCAGCTGCCCAGGTTTTGCTCCAGAAAGCTGCATCCCCTGAGAATGGCAGCAGATGCGTTTCTGATCTCTTGGTCTACGGGTCTCTTGTATGTATTTCCTCCCATGCCCCTGTTGGCCCGAACTCTGTTCAAGATTCTACAGGAGAAGGTGATTCTGGTAGCCCCCAGATGGCCGAGGCAACCATGGTTTCCACTTCTTCTGCAGTTGGCGGTGGAAATTCCATTCCCTCTGGGGTTGCAACCTGATCTCCTGTCTCAGGATCAGGGTTCCCTTCTGCACCCCAATCTCAGATCCCTCAATCTGATGGCTTGACTGCTGAAAGGATAGTGCTAGCTCACTTACTTTTAGCTAGGGAAGTTGAGGAGGTGGTCTTGGCCTCTAGGAGGCAGTCCACCAGAAAGTCCTATGCTCTCAAGTGGCATAGGTTCTCAATATGCTGTGTTTAGCGCAATGAAGATCCTTTCTCCTGCCTTGTGCCAGTAGTACTACAATACCTACTTCACCTGTCAGACCTAGGCCTTAAGTCCAACTTTGTTCGGGTCCACCTCAGTGCTCTATCAGCACACCACTCACCGGTGGATGGTCAGTCTCTGTCAGTTCACCCCTTGGTGTCCCACTTCCTCAGAGGCCTGCTTCTGCTCAAGCCTCCGATTCGTCCACCAGCCACTGAGTGGGACTTGAACGTGGTCTTGCAGCAACTTACTCGCCCAACGTTTGAACCGATGGCTACTTGCCATTTACGCTTCCTTTCTTGGAAGGTGATCTTCCTGTTAGCTCTTACCTTGGCCAGACATGTGAGTGAATTACAAGCTCTGGTTTCTGATAGACCGTACACACGGTTCTATAGGAACAGGGTGGTCCTACGGACCCACCCAAAGTTCCTTCCAAAAGTGGTCTCCTCCTTCCACCTCAAGGAGGTGGTTCTTCTGACCTTCTTTCCCAGGCCGCATACCAGCCGGGCTGAAACAGTCTTGCATACCCTGGACTGTAAGAGGGCGTTGTCCTTTTACATAGAATGTACGCGGGGGCATCGAAGGGCTACTCAGCTCTTCGTCTCTTTTGACCCTAATAAGATGGGTTTACCTGTCTCCAAGCGTACGTTGTCCAAGGTATTCTTCAATTTAATAGTATACAATACCATACTAGTAACAAAATTTCACTTCTCTATTTGTGTAATTGTGGCGAATATCATCTGATTGCTTTCCTGAGAATCTAATTCTGAATCCCTGACAAAGCCAAACAGGTGAAACAGAAGCTTTTGTCGGACAATTTTAGTAAGGTGTTCAAAGTGTATAACAGGAAGTTCTTCACAATAGTAGAAACAATTCGCTGCTCCTTTGATATTTGAAAGTTATAGTGAAAGTGATGGCGTCCCGCTGCAGTGCAGACTGATGTCTTTACAACGTCCAGATAAGTGAATTTTTGTTACTAGTATGGTATTGTATACTATTAAATTGAAGAATACCTTATTTTTCTTTTGTAGGAATTAAATGGGCAGTTTGTGAGCTTCGGCTCTCTGCTAAAGCATGACGGTGTGGAAATTTGAAATAAATTAAGATAAAATTTAAATACTTTTTTAATAAAAGAATTTTGAGAAACCCTAAAAAGTACTTTTTGGGTGTAGGTAATTTTATTATATTTGGATTAATTTCTTGTAAGTTTGAATTAAAGATAAAAAGGTTATGACCCGTGATGTGAGGTTTGTTACCTAACCCTATGGTGATTTATTTCGCCACATGTAGGGAGAAGGATACCCTGAGGTCATATAAACCTTATATGAATATGTGAGAGTTGTGATCATTTAGTTATAGAAATTTGTGATTGGGGTAGGTTGGTGTTTCTAAGGGTGTTGGTATTTAGTATATTTTTAGCTTACCCTTTGGCAGTTAGTTGGTTGAGTGTTATTAACCTAACCATCTTTTCTAAGTTCAAATACGGGACACTCAATCAAGCCAGAGGGTTCAAAATTAAGGAAAATAAAAAATATGTTTATAATTACAATTTTAATTTTAATCCAAAATTTTAATCAGTAGGCTAGGGTTGTAACTTTACTTACAAATGTGCCAATCAGGTCTACTTGTTATACTTCTCTATGAGTGAATTTTCTTCAAAATAGCAACATTTCCATTAAGATCACTAAAAAAATTCTGGGCAACTCAACTCAAGATTGTACTTTACAATCATTAGACATTTGAGAGTTTCTACATGCAGTTGGATTTTTTCTGTAGACCACACATTGTTAATGATTGAAAAGCACCTTTCAGCTGGAGAATTGGAACCTGGAAAACATAAAATAAATTCAACCAGTTTTCATAAATTTTTATATGGTACCTCATTACTTTTGAGATGTCCAAATACCTCCTTCCAATTTTCTTCAACCGTGATGTCTGGGGTTTTTTCCATTATTGAACTTTTTCTTCAGAAACAAATGACTTAAGACAAGAGAACTCATCAAACAGTTCAGTATCATTTATTGCTGACTGTAGGCCAGGTCTTGTAGACAAAACATATTCTAAATACAACTGTAGCTCACACCACTCCAGTTGTTTTGGAATGCGAGTCCACTGTTTTTTTCCCAATCTCCTGGAAGTGAGTGGTCCACTGATCAAGTAATCAATGCGTGGTGTAGAAAGATGATGCAGTTGCTTGAAATCTGCTTCATCAATGCTGTCCTCTTCTTGAAGATCTTTTATCTTCTTTCTGATTGTCAGAGGCAAAAATATAGTTCATTCTTCTTAGTTACTAACTTATTTCTAAGGTCACTGATTACTCCAGCCATCTCTATCATTGAGATTTTTTGAGACTCCGTTTTTAAAGTCACAGTTTGGAAAATCACTGTCTGACTGTACAGAAAGTATAATCAGACTTCTGCTGATTCATTCTCAAAAAATGTTTTTGATGATAAGTGGGCATTTTTCCTGTCTCAGAAAATATGATTTCACTGGGTGGAACATTTTAATTAGCCTCTCTTTGGCTGGTAGTAAGGCCAGCCACCTAGTGTTACTGTATCCAAGGAGCTTTTGATACTCACTCTCAACAAAGTCACACATCTTTTGAAGTTCTTCAGTTCTCACTGTATAAATGTGACAATGTCGGAATATCTTGTCAACAATAACTTCAGTGTCAAATGGCAGGCATTCGGCATCAGTGCTGTTACAATTGTGAGCAATGTGAGCTGCACAGTTTGTACCAATTAAATTACTTCCTAAATCTTTTTGCAGCTTGTAAAAAATATTGTTCATACCCCTCCTAGTGGCCCCATCAAAACTGCAATTGGTATTGTCAGCACACAATGCCAAAACTTTGGATCTTAGCCCATTGGACTCAACTGTATCAAGAATGCACTTGGAAAGAATGTCTGAGGTTTCGCCTAACTTCATGGACATCAAGAACTTTTACCTGAACCCCTTTTTCAGGAAGAAAGTACCTTCCTAAAATAGGGCACACTTTAATACTTCCATGGTTTGAGCAATCACAAAAAAGTGTTAAAAAACCTGTCTCAGAAAGGTCTCTCTTGAGGGAGTAAATAGGTTTGAAAACATTAGATGATTGCTTCCATTTTGGTTCACACACGAGTATTTTTCATCAAAACATTTTTTCAACAATTTTGAAGTACTGTCTGACGACCAAAAAGAATGGTTGTGGACAAGACAGTGATAAGCCCATGTACCCTCAGTTGTAGCCAGTGACTGACTTTTCTCATCAGAAGTTTGACTTAAAAAAAAAAAAAGAAATCATAGTTCTACTTGAAGAAGCACTTACATCTGCTGTCTTGTATTTGTCCATCCATAGGTGCTGAACAGTGTCACCCTTTCCTGCATGTGTGATTGAAAAGGAAGACTGGCATTTGTTACAAAACACCATGCTATCACCAGAATGTTTCTTAATGAACGGGTATTCATTTTGTAGTTGGTCATTAAAAGAACACTTTCTTTTCTGCATTTTAAAATGAAAATAAAGTTTAAAGACGAAATAGAAACATGCACCCTAAGCCAAGAGCCTACATAGATGACAGAATCACTGACCGTGATACTGATGTGGCCCCAGGATCATAGGCGCCAGCTCTGTGGATGCTTGAACACCCCCAATATTTTCTCCTGTAGGTCTGTAGCAAAAAAACCCAACATACTTCAGAGCTGCAGGACAAGGGAGAAAGCAGGGTTTCTTTATCCTAGCTACTGCTCCCACTTCCCCCTGCTCCCTATTGGCTGACTGTGTCTGCTGCAGCCTATTGGCTGGCTTTGTCTGACTGATGGTTTCCTGGGCCCTGGGAAGGAAACAGAGCTAGATTTGTCAGATGTGCTGAAGACTCAGGAGTTTAGGATTGCCAACCATTTGAATTATTTTAGGATTCTACAACTTTGTAAAGTAGCTGCCTTAGTCAGAATGATGTAGGTTGCAGCCAATGGATAGGCTGCACTAGTGTGCGGATTTTCTGCACAGGGTCTGGGAGAAAATCAGTGGAATAAGTGGATTTCTTGGTAGGGGCGAGTGGGGTTGCTGAGACAGAGTAGAAATGTAAGAGGAATGGGGTAAAGTGTGAAGAGACTATTGCAGGCTGAGAAAAAGGGCATTGAAGTAGAGGAGTGCAGAAGCAGCACAGCACCAGTGGACAGTCAAAGACTGACTCCGTCTGAAATGTGCTAGTGTGCATTTGTTTACCTGATTTGGGGGTGGGAGGGGGGTGGATGAATGCATGTACATGTATGTGTGACTGAAGTACAACAGAGTGCATGCATGTGTATGTTTCTGTGTCTCTGATGGAAATAGTCTCATATTAATAGAGTTTCCCTTGAAAATTTGAGCTGGAGTGGAGAAGTCCGCTGGTACAAATGTGGAGGAGTGGAGGAGTGGGGCACGTGTTATAAAATAGGGGACATTTAGGCATCCCGGCCAAAGTAATATGATTCCAGGGACAAATCCTTAAAATACAGGACTGTCCCGTATAATATGGGGCGGTTGGTCACTTTAAGTGTTATGCACATAGCAATAATAATATCACTTCAGTTTTGAAAGTCTAAATACATGGTTATAGCTGAGCTTTTTATAGAGCGCATATGCACTCTAGTGCCTTAGTGCATGGAATGCTAATTTTTAGGGGTGTGCTTTTGTTGTGGCTTATTCAGTTCATCTGGATGCCTGAAAAGATCTTTGTGCACACAAATCGATTGTACATGTGTATATCTATGAGCCCCACTGACCATGATAATCATCAACACTATGCTGATACAAAATTTCTCTTCTAACCCAAGATTTCTTTCCACTGAAAAAGCTATTGATAGGTCTCAGTTGGAGAGAATCGTATGTACTCAAACAGACTAATGCATTTGAATAGGCCTCTTAATTTTCACAGCCATACGGGAAAAGGGAAGTACTATGAGATGTGATCTTTATTCTGAGTCAGGGCCAGCTCATCCACTAGGTGAGCTAGGCAGCTGCTTAGGGCAGCCGACTCGGGTGGGCGGCTTTGTGCTGCTGCTTTGTTGCCTGCAGCCGGCCATGTGCAATGGACACATGACCTGCCACTTCTGATCCCCCTCGGACGCATCTTATTTTCGGAGGGTGTGTCAGAAGCGGCAGAAGCACATGGCCTATCGCAGGCAACAAAGAGGCGTCACAAAGCCGCCATTTTTAAAATGTTGTTGCTGCCACCACCGCCTGCCTCCCCCCAAGACGGAATTAATGGGGGAGAGCAGTGGTGATGGGCAGCACCGTGGGGGATGGGGGGGGGGCAGGGCGAGCGGCGGCGCATCTGGGGTTTCTGCCTGGGGTGGCAGAAACCCTTGGCTCGGCCCTGTTCTGAGTGATAATGTTTTTTGCAGTAAAACCAATTGATCAGAATATATCCAAAAAAAATATAGATTCATTTAGGTCATATCATTTTTATTAAGTTTTGCACACAACATAGAATACAACAATGCAACAAAAAGAAGTCGCCAGACATGTCATCGCCGAGTATCCCCTACCCCCAGCCAACGTCCGTCCGTTCTAAGAAGGAGTGCCATCAGCGAGACACCCCAAGAGGAGACATGCAGCATACAAACCTTGTATACAGACAAACAAACCCCGCCTTTTCCCCCCCCCCCCCCACCCCCAGCACGGATGTAAACTTCCCTCAACAAATAACATATGTACTACAGCAGCGTAAAATACAGCAAATTAGCACCGGTCGGCTGCCAGTACCGCTGTGGCCAAAGTTCCTGAAACAAAACAAAAGGGGCCCCCCACCCGCCTAGAACCCTAATCTCGAGACCTTAAACATTAAGTATGGCGCCGCGCCCCTTTGGCGACAGATGCGAGAGCATAGGCGACCATAGGTCTAAAAATTCTTCCCAACGTTTACCCCCTTGACGCTGGGCTGTCACTTTTTCCATACTCATCAGGTCCAGCATAGACTGCTCCCACAGCCCCAAAAAAGGGGGTGAGGTAGAGATCCAACGGCTTAACAGCACTCGCTTGATCAGCAGAAAACCCCGCTCAAAAAGCTCTCTATGCCAATACGGGACCTGATCAAAGCCCAGTGCCCAATTGTGGAATAAGCAGACCTCCCTCTGTATGGCGCAGCTGGACCCCGTCCACCCCTGTAGCTTAGCGCATACACGCATCCAGAGAGCACGCACCCTCGGGCAGCCCCAAAATTTATGGGTTAAGGTCCCAACGGCGTTATCACACACCACACGCACACAGCATTGGCTCGGAGCCCAACCAGTGAGGCCCAGCTATCGCTAGTATAGGCACGCCATAAGAATTTATATTGCATTTCCTGCAGATACACCCATCTCGGGCCTTTCGCTATCCGCTCAAAAGCCACCTGCAACATCGCAGACGTCGCTTCCTCCACTCCGTCACCCCGCCACCTACGTGCGAGATCCAGGAGGAACCCTTCACCCCCTAAGGGTCGAAGGACTCGGCGATAGACCTCCGCCCCTGGAAGTCGATCTTCCAACTGTTCCAAAATGATACGGGGGTGTCTAGAGGCCGACCACCCCCTCGTGCAGGTATCTTCAGAAGTGAGATAGTGTCTCACCTGCAGGTATCCATAAAAGTCTTGGGATCTGAGATGGAACCTGCGCTGCACTTGCTGAAAGCTGTCCAAAACCCCAGCATCTTGCGTATAGAGATCGCCAAGACACACCAACCCTTTCCCAGCCCATGCGGAGAACACACTACGTGGAGCAAAGCCCGGACCAAAGGCAGGATTGCCCACCAAGGGCAACAGAGGAGACCGCCGCCTATCCCAATCAAACCTCAAGCATAGTGCCCTCCAGGCGGAGCGCAGCGCCTCCAAGTAGCCCCCCCCCACACCACAGCGGAGCTTCGCAGGGAATTGGTCGACATGTAGGAGGTAGAGAGGGTGGTATGGGGCCCACACTTCCGTCAGAGGCCAAGCCATGGCCTCCTCACCGGAGCCCTCCACCAATGTTCTGATGTGCTTAGCTAGGTAGCGTATATTGTAATTGCGCAACGAGGGCAGCTCCAGACCCCCCTCCTCCCCTCTACTCATTAATGCACTCAAGGGTATGCGAGCCCTACGCCCCCCCCATAAGAATGTACGAAGGCAGCGTTCCAGGCGCCGCCAGTCTTTATCTAGAATCCAGATCGGGAGCATACGGAGAATATAGATCCACTTGGGAAACTCTACCATGGTAAACAACGCAATTCGCCCTCTTAGGGACAAGGGCAAGTCACGCCAGCTCGCCAGAGTCTTTACACTTCTGGAGAGCAATCCAGGTATATTAGCGCGATATAGGTCCGTAGGTCGAGCAGGTACCTGTATGCCCAAATACTTGATCTGACCATCCGCCCACATCAGCGGAAAGGTCCCTGCCCATCTGGGGCGAACCCTATCCCCAACATCTAAAACAACTGACTTCGTGGTGTTAATTTTTAGGCCAGAAAAGCGGCCATAGTCCTGTATCAAGCCAAGCGCGGTGTCCAATGAGAAAGGTAAATTGGTGAGGCATAGCAACATATCATCAGCAAAGGCACATACTTTTAATTCCTCCCTACCCATGCGAATCCCAGTAATCGCAGAGTCTGCCTGTAGAGCTCGCAATAGTGGCTCTAACGCGAGTATAAAAAGCAAGGGGGAAAGGGGGCAGCCCTGCCGGGTTCCCCGCTCTAGCACAAAGGAGTCTGAATAAGTGCCATTAGAGCCCACACGTGCCATGGGTTGTGCATATAACACTCGTAACCAGCAAAGAAAGTCCCCCTGCAATCCAAAGGCCGAGAGAGCATCCCACAGATAGGGCCAAGCCACCCGGTCAAACGCCTTCTCAGCATCCAGACTGACAAGCAGTAGCGCCTCATTACTCTGCAGACACTTGTCCATACCCAAAAGGATGTTTGTGATATTCCGAGAAGCATCTCGGCCCTGCACAAAGCCCACTTGCCGCTCATTAATGAGAGATGGCAATAGAGGGGCAAGCCTATTTGCCAGCACAGAAGCCAGCAATTTTAAGTCGCAATTAATAAGGGAAATTGGTCTATAGGAGGCAGGATCTACCGGGTCCTTCCCCGGCTTGGGAAGCACGGTAATGTCTGCACAGCGCATATCCCGAGGAAAAATACCAGCGGCCCGCACCTCCTCAAACATCACCACCATGGAGGGGGCCAAACTCGAGGCCAAGATTTTATAGTATTCCATACTGAAACCATCTGGTCCAGGAGCTTTGTGTGACTTCCCCCGCTTAATACCAGTAACAAGCTCTGCCACTGTCAATGGCGCATTAAGCTGTTCTAAAGCTGCCGCCGGGATCTGCGGCAGAGTTAAGCGGCGCAGGAAATCAACCCCTTGGTCGTAGTCTCGCTCCTCTTCACTGTATAATGTCTGGTAAAAGGCCCGAAAAATCCGCACAATCTCCGCAGGCCTATGATGCAAGGTACCCCCATCATCTCGTAGCACAGGGATAAAGCGAGTCCCCTCAGGGTCCCGAATGAGTCTCGCTAGTAGTCTGCCAGATCTATTACCGAACAAGTGGAGACGGTGTTTGTAATAATGCAGCGAAAGCGCAGCTCTCTGCTGAAGCAATTCGTTCAGCGCTGTTTGCACCTGCACATATTCCCTCTGGGTAGCAGCATCTCGGCGCCCCCCCAACCTGCGCTGCAGCTCTCGTAGGTCACGCTCCAACACTAACACACTCCGATCTAAGTGGCGGCGGCGCCTTGCGGTATAGGAGATGATCGCCCCCCGCATCACAGCCCTGCTGGCCTCCCAGAACAGCAGCGGAGAGCATTGCGGGGTGTCATTAAAATAAACATAGTCCTCCCACTGCTGCTGAAGATAACCACGGAAGTCTTCATCCTCCCACAGGTGTACTGGGAACCGCCACCCCGTTCGGTTTGTCCCTTGGCAGTCCCAGGTTATCCAAACCATCCCGTGGTCCGAGATCATTATCGGTTCTATCTCCGCCCGTAAAACTCTCGGGACTCCCCCTTCACTGACCAGAATAGAATCTATGCGAGACCATGTCAGGTGGGCTCTCGACTGATGCGTATATTCCCGCACTCCAGGGTGTAGCATGCGCCATACATCTACAAGGGCTCCCTGTCGACAAAGAAAACTAACTCCCTTACGGGTCCAGGCTCCCTCCCCTTTATGGTGGGATTTATCATAGGTCGGGTCCAGTGTACAATTAAAATCCCCCGCCACTACGATCTTAGCCCGACCAGCACCTTGTAACAGCCCCAACAGTTTAGTAAAGAAAGCATGGTCATATACATTTGGTGCATAAACATTCAATATCCAGAGTGGTTCAGCATAGAGCGTGCCCTGCAGCAAGAGATAGCGACCAGAGGGATCGGCTTGTACCGTATGCACGTCCAAGGGCACCCCTCGTCTGACTAATACCGCCACCCCTGCCTTCTTGGTACCAGAGGAAGCACCATATGAGACAGTTACCCAGTCCCGTTTCAGCTTCTGATGTTCTATATCACTCAAGTGGGTCTCTTGCAGCAGGGCAATATGCGCTCCCTTTCTCTTCAGCCCCTGTAGGATCTTAGTGCGCTTAATCGGAGAGCCTATGCCCCCGACATTCCAAGAAATTATCTTAATCTCTGGCATAGCTCCAATTCCAAGAAACCCAGCAGATACAACATCCAAAGAACCGCCCAGAGATGCCCAGCCTCATCTCCCGGGCTATAATCCAAGCCGCCCAGTGCTGCGGACCTTCCATGCTGTGTACAGAATGTGCAAATAAGTACCATCCCCCACCCGTGACCGCTCCCTCCTCCACTTCCACCCCTCCCCCACCCCAGCCCCCCCTCCCTCCCCCCCCCTCCTCCACCCTCCCCCCCCGCTCCCCCCTCCCACCCCCACCTCAGATCGCTGCAAGAATCTCCCCCTTGTCTCCTCCAGAAAACATCCCCCATCCCATCCCCCCCTCCCCTCTAAAAAACGCTACCATAAAGCCCAAACTGAGAATCACAGACCACACTTCTGGACCGCCACCCCTCCATGCCACCTCCAACAAAGAGCTCATGTGGAGACTAAGCGTGCCACAGTACCCCTCAGGGCATTAACTAATGTAGGCTCATCTTAAAGAACCACGTGGCAGATAGAACATGAGGAGGGATCCTCGAGGCTGTACCCATCCTCCCAGAAGCTGCCTATGAGAACCTCTAACAGTAAAACAACAGTAATAGTAACCTTATTAATCATATGATCAGTAAGAAGAATGAGAATAGTAATATTAATGACAATAATATCACCTCCACCACACTAGACACACAGAACCAGTCCAGGTAATAAAGGGTCCACACAACCATGGACTAACATCCAAATGCCCCGATCAGGAGCCAGAGTCCACTTCAGGTCCCTTCCCGGGCCCCATGACTGATGTCACGAAAGTTCTCGCCGCCGGTGCATGAGCAAACACATGGGCCTTCCCCTCATGGTAAACTCGCAGCACAGCAGGGTAAACAAGTGCAAACCGAATCCCGGCTTTCACCAGCTGGCCACATAAAGGGGAAAATTCCTTGCGCTTAGCCGCTAAAGCGGCAGAATAGTCCTGGAACATGAGAATGGGTCTGTTGTCCAACTGCAAAACGCGCTTTTTTCTGTATGCCTGGAGCAGGGCCATTTTGTGTTGGAAGTTTAATAACTTGGCCAGTATCGGTCGCGGCCGCTCATCAGGGCCCCGTTTCGGGCCTAAACGGTGTGCCCGCTCCACGATGACACTGCCCACCAAATCCGCCAGCCCCAGCTCTTTTGGTAGCCAGGTCTCAAAAAGTCCAGCAAGTTGATGGTCAGACCACGTCTCAGGCACTCCTACCAGCCTCAAATTGTTGCGGCGCGATCTATTCTCGAGATCATCCAGTTTCTCGAGCACCGCTGCAAGCTCCTTCTCGTGGCGGGTGATAGCAGAATCCCGCGCCCCCTCGCCCTCCTCCAGCGCCGTGATGCGGTGTTCTGTCTCCTCCACCCTCCGGGTCAACTCCCCATATGCCTCCGCCATCGAATCCAGCTTCTGTAGGATGGAGTCAAATTGAGGCGCCAATAATTTAGCAACCTCGTGCGCGAGATCTGCCACCCCCGGCTCACCGTTGCTGGAACCTGGAGAGGATCCCGGGGAGTTCGCACTCACTCCGAGCCGCGTGGTGGACGCCATTTTGGATTCGCGGGTCCCATGTGCTTTGTCCTTCTCTCTCTTTGCCGCAGCCCGCATTTGGTAAAAGCTTCTTTCTCGCCGGCGTGGGGCTCTCCGATCGCGGTGTGCCACCGGGTCACCTCTCCCCCACTAAGCACCACACTCGCTCTCAATTACCGCAGTTTGCTTGCCGGTTTAAGGCAACGGTCCGGGAGCGCTCTGAGGACACGTCCTCACACGCTCATGTGTTCACGTGATCCCTAGATTCATTTATATTCATTAACATATTGTTACCATCAAAATCTCATTCCTGGAAGACTCTACAAGAAATATAACAATTATAGTACAATTCTATAGAATTCAGCTTATGCTCTTAGAATGACTGCTAGGGAAGTAGGTGACATCATCCAATGGTGCCAATATACAGCATCTCCTCGAGTATTCTGAAAAATTCTTGAAAGGGTATCCTGACATGTATGGGACACTGGAGAAGTAACAAGAGAGGAAGCAATTACATTTCAGTCCTCATACTGAGAGACATCCAGGCTAATTTAATTTAAGAGTTTGTATCCTACTTGTACCCTAGACCGCTGGGTTCAATGTGTATTACATACAATAGTAAAAATTCAAACATAAAATCCTGAATGAATAAAAAGAACAATGCATTCCTGGCCACCTCAATTCAAAGCCAAAAAAATTAAAATTATATAGTCTAACATAAAAAATAGATCTGAACAATGCTTGAAATACAATCATTTATACTTGAGGTCATTTTAAAAGCATCTCCATGTGTAAATAGCAGCAGTTACACAGATAGATTGCATACATGTGTAAATGATGATTTCAAAAAACCACTGTTTACATGTGGAGATCCCTCGGATGCAGAGATTTCAAGAGGCTGCGTCCTGAGCGTGGTTTCAGAAGGCCAAATATTTATGTGTGTATTCCCCATCTTACATGTATATTCAAACAAATTTCACCATTGGGTTTTGTCTCAGCTCAGAGACATGCAAAGATGTTTAAAAAATGCTTGTTTTATCCAGGGCTTCACATGAAGATTAAGGGAAGTAATTCTCCTTAATCTTCTGTTTTATCTCCAGGAACAAGCAGGAATGTAGTCTTCACATATGGGTATCGTCGGTACCGACGGAGGCTGCGCAGGAATGCTCCCCAACGTCCAATTAGAAAACTTTTGGGAGCATCCCACAGCGCCTGTGTGCTGCCTTCCCTCCTTTCCCAACTGCCTTTCTCCAGTTCTTCATTTTCTGCGGAGCCAGCAGGTCGTTTTCCTGTCACCGCAGAAATTATCCCGCGCGCCATTCTGGGCACTAGGGCCAAATTTTTCCTCAACATGGAAAAACCCGCTTCGGGTTTTAAAAAGTGTTCCAAGTGTGGCGGTACCATCTCCGTCACCGACACTCACGAGTGGTGCCTCAAATGTTTAGGTCCTGACCACTCCATCTCGGAGTGTGTTGCCTGTGGGATGATGTCAAAGAGGGGTCGGCAGAACTGAGCTGCTAAACTTAGCACCCTTTTTCCCTCCAATGCAGCATCCGTGGCATCGACGTCTTCCAGGGCTTCGTCTTCCTCCCATGGATCTCAGGTAACCAAACATAAATCTGGCCGGTCCTCAAAGGGTAGATCTCCTTCCAAGCATCAAGATGCCTCTGGCGTTGCCCTTGAGGGACTTGTACTGGCAAAATTTCCCCGGCGGGAGGCTTCGGCTTCCAAAGCACTATCGAGGCTCCAGGATGTTCTCGAGGCCTCAACCTCGGCAGAACTACTACTGCCATGCGCTAGGGTACCGGCCGCTTCGTCCGGTACCGACACCCAGGCATCGGCAGCGTCAATAGACCAGAGATTCCTGGCTATTGAGCGCAGTCTGGCGGCTCTCCTTGCGGCATCAGTGCCTTCGGGACCGCTTCAGACAGTTCAACCGGTATCGACACCGGTTCCGGCACTGATATCGGTACCGGTACCAACAGCATCGACATTGGCGAGTGTGCTTCCAACACCGAGTCATGCTATTTCCTCCGGTATCGACAGACTGGTACTGGACCCCTCCAGTACCGACTTCGATCGGTACCGGTATTGTGCTTTTACCCGGACAGAAGATATTTTGAATCCTCTGATGACTCTGAGGACTCTGATAGCTCTGTCGTTGCTGGAGTACTTCTCTCTGAGGAGCCTTCTTCTCCTAAACGTAAGATGTCTCCTCCAGAGGATATATCCTTTCAGGATTTCATCAGGGAGGTGGCTAGAGGTCTTTCCATCACAGTGGCTCCTGAAACAGAGCCCAGAGCAAAGGAGTTGGAGATTTTACAATATCCTAAAGCTCCCAAGGAAGCGGCTACTTTGCCTATTCATGAGATCTTGCATGATCTCATGTTAAGAATGTGGGGAAACACCTCTTACCACCTCTCCTCATTCCCGTAGGCTAGATACCATGTATCGAGTGCCTCCTTGTCCTGGATTTCAAAAAACTCAGTTGCCACACCACTCCATAGTGGTGGAGTCAGCTATGAGAAGGATCAAGAGTGCAAAAAGACATGCATCTAATCCTCCAGGACATGAATGTAGGACTCTTGATGCCTTTGGGCGTCAAACATTCCAGGCCTCTATGCTTTCTGCCAGGATTAGTTCCTACATCTTATATATGGGAATGTTCCTTAAAGAGGTTACAGGAGATCTAGACCTTATGAGCCCTCTCCTTCCTGATGATAAGAGGCAGGATTATCTTACACTTGTCAAACATGCCCAGGATGTTTCCAAGTTTGTTAATCGTGCAGCTTTTGACTGCTTTGAGTGTATAAACAGAACCTCTGCCATTGCCAAAGGGACTCGTAGGATTGCCTGGCTCCAGGCATCTGACTTAGAACTCTGGGTATAGGACAAACTGGGTAATATCCCTTGTACAGGCGAAAATCTCTTTGGCAAAAACTGGCAAGAGAAAGCTAATTAGCTGGATGCTGATAACATCCCTTTGGATAGACTATCCAAAGCTACAGCTGATCCTGCAAGGAGAAAATCCTACAAGAAACCATTCTTCTCTAAAAAGAAGAGGTTTTACCCCTCTTATACCAAGCAGGTGCATTCTGCAGGTCAGTCCACCCGAAAGGGACAACAGCCCCCAAAACAAAGGAAATCAAAGACTGCTAAGCCTCAACCGGCCCAGCAGATTCAGCCTCCACAGGGGCTTTGACTCCCATCTAGAGAACTTGGCCTTCCTGGCCCTAAATGGGCCAGAGCCTTCCACCATCCCAGGAAGGTTGTGTCATTTTCCCCCAGATGGGGGCAGATAACAGCAGAAGAATGGACTCTTTCCATTGTAAGAGAGGGGTACAAGCTTCATTTCTTCAACATGCCCCCTCCTACAGTGGTCAGACAATTTAATTCTCAGGCTTCCCGCAACACTCAGTTGAATCAAGAGGTCAGTTTACTTCTTGCCCATGGGGCAATAGAACATGTACCCATTTCCCAATAGGGTACAGGGTTTTACTCTCCTTATTTCCTTATTCCAAAGAAAACAGGGAGAGACAGACCCATTTTAGACCTCAGAGAACTGAACAAATTCCTGTTCAAAGAGAAATTCAAGATGATTTCTCTGGGAACTCTGCTGCCATACCTTCAGAGTCAGGATTGGCTTTGTTCTCTAGATCTCAAGGATGCGTGTACACAAGTTCTCATCCGTCCAACTCACCGAAGGTTCCTTCGTTTTCTTTTTCAAGGAAAGCACTACCAATACAGGGTGCTTCCTTTTGGCCTGGCCTCAGCACCAAGGGTGTTTACAAAATGCATGGCTGTAGTGGCAGCATTTCTCCGCACTCTAGGAATATTCGTCTTCCCCTACTTAGACGACTGGCTCATTCGAGCCCCATCAGAGTCACAGGCCAGAATTTCCCTATCTTGCACAATGCGTATCCTTCAGTATTTGGGCCTGGTCATAAACATCCCAAAATCCAGCCTAACTCCCACTCAGTCTCTAGAGTTTATAGGAGCTTTGATGGATACCAGTAAAGCAAGGGCCTATCTTCCACAGGCCCGCTGCCTTCGCTTTGTGCAGTTAGCCTCCCAGGCAGTGTTAAAAACTCATCTCACTGCTCGGGAAATGTTACAACTATTAGGCCACATGGCATCTACCGTGCACGTGGTTCCCTATGCTCACCTCCATATGAGAGCAGCCCAATGGACTCTATCCACTCAGTGGACTCAGGCATCAGGCTGCCTATCAGACAAAATAGTAAACACAAGTCGCCTTATTTTGTCTCTACAATGGTGGCAGTCAACCCAAAACCTGTTGGTGGGGTCCCCTTTTCAGCAACCCCTACCCCAGGTCATTCTAACAACAGACGCCTCACAGGTGGGTTGGGGAGCTCATCTGCAAGATCTCTCTACCCAAGGCACCTGGACTCCACAGGAGACCCACTTACATATCAATCTCCTAGAACTCAGAGCAATCTTACTTGCTCTTCAAGTGTTCCATACCCAGCTCAGCTACAAGACAGTCCTAATTCAGACGGACAATCAAGTAGCTATGTTCTATCTGAAGAAGCAGGGAGGAACAGGCTCTCTGTTGCTTTGCAACGAAGCTTTGCGACTATGGGCATTCGCCAGAGAGCACCAGATTCATCTCCTTGCGGTGTATCTGCCAGGCATTCAAAACTCTTGGGCAGACAGACTCAGTCAAGTTCTGCTTCCACACAAATGGTCTCTCCATGCAGCAGACCAGGTAGCAAAAAGTTTTCAAATTTGGGGAACTCTGGACATAGACCTCTTTACAAGTCCGTTGAATGCCAAACTTCCCCGGTTCTGTTCCAGAATTCCGGCTCAGGGTTCTCAGGCCAGGGATGCTTTCCTCCTCCATTGGGGTCAGGACTTCCTATATGCCTTTCCACCCATTCCCCTAATTCCCAAGACCATTTTCAAGCTTCAGAGAGACAAGGGCCACATGATTCTCATAGCTTCACATTGGCCATGGCAGGTGTGGTACCCTCTGCCCCTGCATCTCTCTCAAGCTCCATCTCTGGAGTTAGGATCTGCTCCAGATCTCCTGTCTCAGGAGGACGGGATGTTGTGGCATCCCAATCCCCACTCTCTGCATCTCAGGGCCTGGTTGCTGAGAGCCTAGACCCTGTGATGTAGCAGGCTCTTATGAAGCAAGAGAAACTGATAGTGATCCGGTGGAGAGAGCCGGTACTGCAGGGGAATGCAGGATTTTCTCTGTTGAGAGGAAAAAAGAATGCAGAGCTAATCAGGAACCACTCCTCACTTCAAGGCAGGTGAGAAGTCAAGTCCCTGATTGGGCACGCCCAAGCAGGAGGCGGGCAGTGCAGTACTCAGCTAGCTTGTTAAAAACCCAGAAACAGTTAGACAAGAGAGAGGACCACCAGGAGAGGAACGAAGGAGACAAGCACCTGGACGAGGACAGGTCAGATGACCAGGAACAGGAACCGTGGGAGAGAGAACCACTAAGCAGCTGTGATCCAAGAAGGAGCAGACAGGAGCTGGGAGACTCAGGGGCAGAGAAAGATTTCTGGAAGCAAAAGAATTCTAAGGCACTGAGAGACCCAAGGCTGCAGCTCAGGAGTTTAAAGGACCCAGAAGAACCTTGGAATAGGAGGCAAAGGGATAAGGATTTACCCTGGAAGAAGCCCAAGCACAAGGTATCTGCTGGTGGGTGTGGCACAGCTAGCAAACTTAACAGTGGAAAGCCAGAAAGAGTGAATTTTAATTGTGAAAGACAGGATAAAGGCAGAAAGTTTGATACTAACTGGTTAAGTCAAGAAAAGCCTGACTGTTTTCCTTTTAACACTTTGAGAGACTCTCTAGACACAGCCGGAGCGTTTTACCCTGCACTGCCATGTGGAGATAGGTGGGGGAAGGGAAATGCTTGCACGCTGAAATGTTGTCCAAGTAAAAGCACTGATAATTGCCTAGAGATAAGAAATATAGACAAGCATTTACCTGAAGGAGGATTTGCTCAGCTTAGCTCAGAAAATACACAGGCTGAATTACTTCTCACTGAATTCAGAGAGTTCCTTAAAAGCAGAGCAGTTTCTACTCAGAACGTAGCAAAGCCATTGATCAGCTGGCAAGAAGAAATGCCTTTGATTTCTTTGCCATCTACAGAACAGGAAGTCCCGATGGATTGCTCTACTTGTATGATTTCAAATGACATTTAACTGATTTGCTTGCCAGTGTTGTATGTAAGAAAATAGCAAAGTTACCTCACTGTTTGCTGTGATAGAAGAGCTTATCTGAAGAGAATAAGTGGAAGCATATTCTGTGCAATTCAGGAGCAGTGCTGGTATCAGAGTTTCTGTTACCTTAATGAAAAGGAGATCACATGACAGGTGAATGTGATCAGTAATGGACATTCAGTCAAGCAGTGAAAAAAGCCTTGTTTAAGTTCAATTTCTCAATCTTGTTTTGTGCCATATTTCATTTTACGTCTGCTGCATTTGAACTGCGAAAGCGGGAAATAAACCTCACAAAAAAAGAAATATTCTTTGCCTTGCTTTATCACTTGAGCACCAACACAACTACAACATTAATCCTCAAGGGCATTCAAGGCCAGCCCCTCCCTTAACCCTCAAGGTCCAGGGAGTGGGTGGCAACCCTCATGGTCTTAACCTTTCTCAACAAGTAAGGGATGTCCTTTGTGCTTCCAGGAAACCTTCCACAAGACGTTCTTATGCTTTCAAGTGGAAAACGTTTTCCATATGGTGTTCGCAAAAGGGTCTTCACCCCTCTGCGATACCTCTGGAATCATTACTGGAATATCTCCTTCATTTATCTAATGCAGGACTTAAGACTAACTCAGTAAGAGTCCATTTAAGTGCTATTTCAGCTTTAAAGCCTTTAAATGGTCATCCTATTTCCTCTCATCCTCTCATAGCGAGATTTATGAGGGGCCTTCTTCTAACTAAGCCCCCCATTAGGCCACCTCCAGTGGCATGGGACTTGAATCTGGTTCTGGGGCAGCTCATGAAGCCGCCTTTTGAACCTTTAGCTACTACCTCCTTGAAATTCCTTTCCTGGAAAGTTATCTTTCTCATTGCAATCACATCAGCACGTCACATCAGTGAATTGCAAGCATTAGTTGCTGAACCTCCTTTCACGAGGTTCCATCATGATAAGGTAGTCCTTAGGACTCATCCACACTTCATGCCAAAGGTGGTCTCACCTTTTCATTTAAACCAGGCGGTTTACCTGCCTGTATTTTTTCCAAGGCCTCATGCTTCAAATGCAGAAAGGAATCTTCATACTTTGGACTGTAAAAGAGCACTTGCCTTTTACTTACAGAGGACACAGCAACATAGAAAGTCCTCCCAACTCTTTGTTGCTTTCGATCCTTCTCATTTGGGACTTCCAGTCTCCAAGAGAACATTGTCCAACTGGATTGCACAGTGTATTTCTTTTGCCTATCAGAGTAAGAACCTTTCTCTAGAAGGCCATGTCACAGCTCACAATGTGAGAGCCATGGCAGCCTCAATGGCTCATCTACACTCTGTGTCTATTGATGACATCTGTCGAGCAGCTACTTGGGCCTCGATTCATACCTTCACAGCCCATTACTGCTTATACATGGACTCCCGCTGGGATGCCTTGTTTGGTCAGGCTGTTCTACAGCACCTGTTCCATACTTAATCAACTCCTACCCACCTTTCCCAGTAGGATGCCAGAGATCCATGGGGGGAAGTGGAGCCCTTTCACAGGGGCACACAACATCTGGGGTTTCTCCCTGGCATCTGCAGCTAGGGAGTCCCCATATGTGAAGACTACATTGTAAATTCCTGCTTGTTCCTGGAGATAGCATAATTACTCACCTGTAACAGGTGATCTCCGGGAACAGCAGGAATTTAGTCTTCACAACCCACCCACCTCCCCTAGGAGTTGTATCTCTCTTTTCTTTCTTTCCCTCTCTCTCTCTCTCTCTCTCTCTCTCTCTCTTTGTCTCAGCTTTAAAACTCAATTGGAGAGAGGCAGTTGGGAAAGGCGGGAAGGCAGCACGCAGGTGCTGTGGGATGCTCCCAAAAGCTTTCTAATTGGACGCTGGGGAGCGTTCCCGCGCAGGCTCCGTCGGTACCGAAGATACCCATATGTGAAGACTAAATTCCTGCTGTTCCCGGAGATCACCTGTTACAGGTGAGTAACTATGCTTTATTACCACATCCAAATTTTACAAAAAATACTCACTAGTATTTGGCAGCACTTATTTGCCTAGTTTTGTCAAATAGCCCAACCATGGTAATTTGATAAGGGTTGGCTAGATTTGCGCATGTTTTAACACATGCATTTCATGCCTATTTTATAAAAAATGGTATAAGTATGCTTTATAAGATAGGGGCACAAATGGTCAAAAACATGAGTTAAACTAGGGGATATGTTTACTAAAGGGCATTAAGTGAGCCAGTAACCAGTTAACACGCATTATCAACACCAGTAATGCTCTTTAACAATTGAAAGAGGGGCCTGCAGTGGTAAGGTGAAAGGAGGTGGAGAGTGGGTGTTAATGGGGCGGAGAGTGGGCAGGGATAGCATGTGCTCCAATCCCGCTGGGTGGGCAGAGTTTTCTTTCCAGAGGAGAAGGTCAAAAGACCGTTAGATTCCTTTGTACTGTTGTTTGCGTGGTAGGCCCCCAGTCTGGGATTATCTTCAACTCTTCAGATTAATGGCAGCAACCATAGAGATGGTGCCATTGGCGTGTGCTCACATGCAGCCTCTCCTGCGATCCTTGCTGACTTGGTGGTCCTTGAGTTCTCAGGAGTTGCAGGCTCCCACACCCGATGATGGTGAAAACCAAGCTGCAGTGGTGGCAGCAGTCCTGTCATCTGAGGAAGGGCATGCCACTGGACAATTTATCCTGGATCTTTCTGACAATGGATGTCACTCTCTCTGGCTGGGGGTGCCCATTGCCAAGATTGTATGACCCAGGGCCATTGGAACCACAGGTGAATGGTATGGTCCATTAACCCCCTTGAGGCGAGGGCCATCAGGTTGGCTCTTCTGTGTTTCCAGTCCCTGGTCGAGGGCAAGGTGGTTCATATGTTTCAACCAGCGCCATGGCAGTGGCTTACATTAATCTGCAACGCGGCATGAGGAGTGCCAGGATAGCTGTACAGATGTCTCTCTTGTTTGTCTGGGTGGAGAAGACCCTCCTAGCCTTGTTGGCTCAACACATTGCTGGAGTGGACATTGGAAGCAGACTTCCTCAGCTGTCACTCTCGGGATCCTAGAGAGTGGGAGTTGAGTCAGGAGGTGTTTCAGTTGATTCTGCAGCGCTCGGGTCATCCTGAAATGGATCTGATGATGATCCACTCCAGCGTCAAAGTTTGCAGCTTCTTCAGTTGCCACACAGAGATGGAGTCTGAGGGCATTGATGCCCTGACTCAGCCTTGGCTAAGTCAGCACTTGCTGTATGTGTTTCCTCCATGGTCACTGGTGGGATGTGTGATTTTGGCATATAGAACGCCACCTGAGCAAGATTGTTCGAATGGTGCTGGATTGGCCAAGGAGAGCATGGTTTGGAGACCTGATGTGATTTCTGCAGGTGCCTCCTCTTTGGTTGTCTCTGTCTCAGGGCCTATTGCAGCAGAAACTGATCATCCTGGAGGACCCGGTTCCCTTCTCACTTACGGCTTGTCTCTTGAAAGGAGATGACTAGTGTGTAAGGGCTACTCTCCGGTGGTGGTCTCCATGCAGCTCAGAGCCCGGAGGAGGTCTGCCAAGCTAGCATATGTGGGGATCTGGTGCATTTTTGAGCGAAGGCGTGGCACTCGGCATTTGGCTCCTGGGGTGGCCAAGGTGCTATCTCAGTTGGCCTTTCTACAGGGTGACCTGGAGAAGGGCCTTTCTGTTAGCTCCCTGAAAGTTCAGGTGGCAGCTTTGGCCTTTTTCCGAGGTCCGGTGGGTGGTAAGTCACTAGCCTTGCACCTGGATGTCTCGCTCTTTCTCAAGCGGGTTCGGCATCTGCATCCTCCCTTTCTGGTCTGTGATCTCTTCCTGGGATCTGGGTCTGGTGCTCAGGGCCCTGATGGCGGTGTCCTTTGAGCCATTGAAGCATGCAACTTTGAAGGATTTGATGCTCATGATAGTCTTCTTGATCGCAATTGTTTTCCGCAAGGCAGATTTCCTAGCTGCAGGCTCTGTCTTGCCAAGATTCTTATCTGTTTTTTCAAAACAGACCGTTTCCATTCAGCCTGTGCCTCCCTTCTTGCCTAAGGTGTTTTCTGTCTTTCACGTGAACCAGGTGATCTGCCTGCCGTCTTTCTCTAAGGAGCAGTGTCAGGGGAAGGAGAAGGATGTTCGCCTTGTGGATGTCCGGAGGTTGCTTCTCCAGTACTTGGAGGTTATGAATTCCTTTCGTAAGCCATACCATCTTTTTATGCTGTTTGCTGGCCCATGCAAAGGATGCAGGGCTAAGTTGACTTTGAGGCACTGGGTTAAGGAGGCCATTGTCTCAGCGTATCTCTTGTGGAAATGGCTGGTTCTAGAGGGTTTACGCACCCATTCTACCTGAGCTCTGGTGTCCTTTGTAAAGCATTACTGCTTGAATGTCAACATGTGGGCAGACACGGCCTTTGGCTAAAGGGTTTTGCCACCCAGTGTCTTCTTCCCGCCCAGTGGAGTTGTAGCTTTGGTACATCCCACTTGTCTGGACTGGTCTAGCTGGACGATATGAAAGGTGGCATTTTACTTGCCAGTTAATGTCCTTTCCTTGAGTCCTGCTAGATCAATCCAGGGCCCACCCCTGAAACTGTATTGTTCTGTTATTCTGCTGCAGTATCCTTGGGTCTGCTATGATTTTTATACTTGGCTCTGCAGGTTCATTTTCTATTGTGACAGCCTTCTGTTTATGCTTTCCTGTACATAGCTCCCTATTGTTGATTCCTCATTGTTGCTCATGATTGAAGTTGTGTGAGGCTTGCCATGTTTCTCCCATATGCTTTGGGATGAATACTGAATAGACCTCTGATGGCTGAGGCGAATAGAGGCCATAGGAGTGATTTCATTGAAACCTGGGCTTTTCATTGTTTTTTTCTCTGCCAATCTGCTGGTAGGGGAACACAACCCACTTGTTTGGCCTTGTCTAGCAGGACTCAAGGAAAGGGCATGAACTGATAAGTAAAATGTCACCATATTTAGGCAAAACAGCATTTTTTCAAAAAAGGGAATAGTTCTGCATATAACTATGAAAATATGTACATAGGTGGATAAAATTATATATGTACTAAGTTGTTTATATGTCTGCATTGAATATAGCATATATTGCATAAGGATAATGGGCCCAATTTTGATCTGGGCAGTGCTATGTTCTGCATCAGCGCATAGCATGCCCCCCTACTGCCTAGCCTGAATTTTCCATGTCAGGATCATATGCAGCCCCGGCATTGAAAATCTGGGTATTGCCGCACGGCTAGGAGGCTGCAGGAGGTACCTGTGTAGTATCAATTTTCGAACGCACCTACAAGGGTAGTGGCTTCGAAAATTCCTTGGTTTGTTCCTTACTCACCCCGATGCTATGCAGTTAGCATCAAGGCGTGTCGGGGGCGTTCAAGGGGCGGTGCGGAGGTAGGCTATGGGGCTATCCATGTAGCACCGATTTTCGATGCTACATAGTTAGCCCTGTCGCCTTACAGATAGGCAAGGGTTTCCCTTGCCTATCTTTAAGGCGCAGAGCATTAACCATATAGCATTGAAAATCGCTGCTACATGGATAGCCCCATGGCATACCTCCAAACTGCCCCTTGAACACCCCCGACATGCCTTGATGCTAACTGCATAGCATCGGGGTGTGTAAGGGACAAACCAGGGAATTTTTGAAGGCACTACCCTTGTAGGTGCGTTCGAAATTCCCTGTTAAGGCATTTACATGGGTAACTAGAGCACTTACCCATGTAAATGCCTTAAAAAATCAGGCACAATGCATATAGATGCTTTCCCTGATGCCATTAAAATACAGAAAGCAAATCCCTGGTGCCCCAGCAGCCCCAATCCCCCCATCCGCCAAACAAAAAAATTCCTGGTGGCCCAACAGCCCCGAAATCCCCATTAGTCAAAACAAAAAAAAACCCTGGTGGCCAAGTGGCCCCAAACCCTCCACCTGCTAAACAAAAAAAAATCCTGGTTACCCAGCAGCCTTGAACCCACTACCTGCCAAAAAAAAAATCCCTGGAGGCCCAGCAGCCCCAAACCCCCCACCCACCAAACCAAAAACATCCCTGGTGGCCCAGCAGTCCCGAGCAGGCCAAGGTCAGTCTGCCATATAAGTTAGAATATGTCTTATATGGCAATCTAAACCTGTGGGGTCAGGCACCATTTTTCAAGGTGACCGGGCAAGAGCAGGAGCGAATGGGCGGCGCTCCCGCTCATTTCTGAAGGTACTGGGAGGCGGGTTCGGGGTCGCTGGTTCAGGAGGTATGGGGTTCAGAGCTGCTGGGCCACTAGGGAGTGTTTTTACTTGGTGGATGGGGAGATTAGGGCCACCGGGGAGTGTTTTTACTTGGCGGGTGGGAGGATCGGGGTCACTGGGCCACCAGGGATTCGCTTTCTGTCGGGGCACCAACCCCGACCATATTTTTATGGTACCGGGGGCTTTCCCCGATGCCTAGATCATCTAAGAGGAGCTTGACAGTTCCCCTTAGATGATCCAGGCATTGGAGTAAGCCCCTGATGCCATCAAAATACTGTCAGTGCTGATATGCAAATTAGCCACACGGTGCCTTTTTCAATGGGATAGCATGCCAAACTAGCACAGGCTACTTGTGCACATGAATTTGGCTTGCTCTCCCAGTTTAATGCTTCCTTTTTGCACAGTTTAAAGGGTGCTCATTTGCATGTGCACGATTTAATGCATGACTAATTTGCATGCTCACCCCTTTCTGCATCTGTGTGCTGAAGTCGCGTGCTATCGGTGTGCTGCAAATAGGCGTTAAAATCTGTTAGAGTGTGACTTCAGTGCTGGCTTTCTGCATCGACCTGTAAGTTTGTACCTGAGGCAGTAGAGGGTTAAGTGACTTGCCCAAGGCCACAAGGAGTGTCAGTGAGATTTGAACCCTGGTCTTTCTTGTCCCAGGCTGCTGCCCTAGCCACTAATCTACTCTTCCATAAATAAAAGCTATGTATATGTATATCTTAAAAAAAAATACAACCTCCTCCCCCCCAGTAGTTTAGAGTACCATCATTCCTGAACATTGTGCTCTGGAAGAGGCAGGATAACTTACCTGAGGAGGAGCACCTTGTGCTCTGTAGACTTGAGCTGGAGAGAGAGGAGGTTGAAGGAAAGGGGAGGGCTGCCCTTATGGCCTCAAGATTTGACTGAAGCAACATCCTATGGTCCCTAGAAAGGTAGACTTGCTGTTTAACCTTGGATGTGCCCATAGGTTTTGGGAATGAGAATGGGTCATAGGAGTAGAAAGACTGTTTTTTTCATGACTGCACTGATTTTGACTAATCACACTTGTGGGAAAATAGCATTTCTTCCAAAACTATGTGCATTCTGTGAGTTTTGTGTGCTTTCAGCCAGGGCTGGTGCAGGGGTATTAGCAGCCTAGGCAAATATTCAGTCTTGACTCCCTCCCTCCCTCACTGGCTCCTATTTAAGCCAACTATTTCCTCTCAACTCTTCCCCTCCCCAAGAATTTGAGCATTGCTGTCAACAAGCATGACATCTGCAATCCATTTTACACGGCAAGATAATTTATAGTCAGTGTACTTGGGACTTGAATTATGTTGGCCTCAAGAACAGCCATGATGCAAGGTTACCCTGATGGCTTGGGGGAGAGGGGAAATATGTGGAGAAGGAGAGACAAGTGTTATTCATGTGCCACAGTACATGACACTGGTCCTTCAGAACTTGGGAGCCTCCTGTGATAATTGCAAAGGATTCTGAAAATGGCAGGTGATAGAGGATTGGCTGAGCAGTGTTTATAAGAAACTGCTATGGGGGATAGGCTAGGGACTCTGGATTGTATTCCGCTCCATTGTCATTAATGGTGAAAATTCCTTTTTGCACTCTTCTGCCTTCTTTGAAGCTGCTTGCTGGCCATGTCGATGCTGCTTTTGGTGAACTGCTGCTTTTGGTGAGTTACTGCTTCTTTCTTGAACTGTGTTGTGAGGGTGGTCAGAGAGCATATGAGACTATACATGTAGGATGTGGAGGCTGGAACCGAAGTTCTGCCCTTTTAAGACCATTTTTTAGCAGCTTCTTGGCATGCTTCTTAGTTTACATTTTTGTAGGGATTTGGATTTACCATGCTTTTTCCAGTAATAGCTCAAAGCATGTTACATTCAGGTACAGTAGATATTTTCCTGTCTCCCAAGTTAAATTTTTTACCTGAGGCAATGGAGGGTTAAGTGACTTGCCTAAGATAACAAAAAAAGTGGCAGTGAGAGTTGAACCTTGATTTCTCTGGTTCTCAGCCATCAGCACTAGCCATTAGATGGTTACTCAACTCAGATTTGGGTTTTAATTTTTGATTTTAGAAGGAGGTTATGATTCTGAAGTTGATAGGGTAAGGTGGGGGATATCAGTGATTGAAGATATGGATTGGTGGCTGGAAGAGTAGTGTGAGAGAAACATAGAAACATAGAAACATGATGACAGAAAAACACCACATGGCCTATCTAGTCTGTCCTTCCATAACAACAACTACAACAGTCCACTTTTTATTTTAGAGATCCTCTGTGTTGGTCCCATGCTTTTTTGAATTCAGTTACTGTCCTCATCTCAACCACCTCCACTGGGAGACTATTCCACGGATCCACTACTCTTTCTGTAAAGAAATATTTCCGCATATCACTCCTGAATCTATCTCCCTTCACCCTCATCCCATGTCCCCTTGTAGCAGAATTTGCTTTCAATTGAAAGAGGCTCTCTCCCTGAACATTTATGCCACGGAGGTATTTAAACATCTCAATCATATCACCTCTATCCCGCCTTTCTTCTAAGGTGTACATATTAAGATCCTTAAGTCTGTCCTCATATGCTTTATAATGAAGCCCATTAATCATTTTAGTAGCAACCCTCTGCACCGACTCCATCCTGTTCACATCCTTTTGAAGGTGCGGTCTCCAGAATTGCACACCATACTCCAAATGAGGTCGCACCAAAGACTTATACAGAGGCATTATCACCTCCTTTTTTCTGCTAGCCATTCCTCTCCGTATGCACCCAAGCATCCTTCTAGCTTTTGCCGTCGCCTTTTCTACCTGTTTAGCTACTTTAAGATCATCAGACACAACCACACCCTACTCAGCTACAACACAGTCCTCATCCATATGGACAATCAAGTAGCCATGTTCTATGTGAACAAGCAGGGGGGAACAGGCTCTCTGTCGCTTTGCAATGAAGTTTTGCGACTACGGGCCCTCGCCAGAGAGCATTCGATTCATCTCCTGGCAGTATATCTTCCAGGCATACAAAACTCTTGGGCAGACAGACTCAGTCGAGTTATGCTTCCACACGAATGGTCTCTGCATGCAGACCAGGTGGCCAAGAGTTTTCAAATTTGGGGAACCTCGGACATAGACCTCTTTGTAAGTCCTTTGAATGACAAACTTCCCCGGTTCTGTTCCAGAATTCCGGCTCAGGGCTCTCAGGCCAGGGATGCTTTCCTCCTTCATTGGGGTCAAGACTTTCTTTATGCCTTTCCACCAATTCCCCTAATTCCCAAAACCCTGTTCAAGCTTCAGGGAGACAGAGGCCGTATGATTCTCATAGCTCCACACTGGCCACGGCTAGTGTGGTACCGTCTGCTTCTACATCTCTCTCAAGCTCCCTCTCTGGAGTTAGGGTCTGCTCCAGATCTCCTGTCTCAGGAGGACGGAATGTTATGGCATCCCAATCCCCAGTCCCTGCATCTCAGGGCTTGGTTGCTGAAGGCCTAGATCTCCATGATCTTAACCTCCCTCAGCAAGTAAAGGACATTCTTTATGCTTCCAGGAAGCCTTCCACAAGACGCTCTTATGCTTTCAAGTGGAAAAGATTTACCATATGGTGTTCTCAAAAGGGTCTTAACCCTCTTGCGATACCTCTAGAATCATTACTGGAGTATCTCCTTCATTTATCCAATGCAGGACTTAAAACTAACTCAGTAAGAGTCCATTTGAGTGCTATTGCAGCTTCTTGCAAGCCTCTATATGGACAACCTATTTCCTCCCATTCTCTTAAAGCAAGATTTATAAGAGGCCTTCTTCTAACTAAGCCTCCCATTAGGCCACCACCTGTGGCATGGGACTTAAAATCTCCAACTCCTTTGCCCTGGGCTCTGTTTCAGGAGTCACAGTAATGGACAGACCTTGAGCCACCTCCCTATTAAAATCCTGAAAGGAAATATCTTCTGGAGGAGACATCCTACGTTTAGGAGAGAAAGGCTCCTCCAGGAGAAGTATTCCGGTACCGACAGAGCTGTCAGAATCCTCGGACTCCTCCGAGGATTCAAAGTACCTTCTGTCCGGATGCTCTTGAAGAGCCCGATACCGGTACCGACCGAAGTCGGTACCGGGGGGAATCGGTACCGGTGTATCGGTACCGGAAGGCATCGCATGACTGGGTGCCGGCAAAGCAGACACCGATGTCGATGTCGATGCTGTCGGTACCGGTACCAGTTGAACTGTCTGGCACGGTTCCGAGGGTGTCGATGCCGCAAGGAGAGCCGCCAGACTGCGTTCAATAGCCAGGAACCTCTGGTCTATCGACGCTGCCAATGCTTGGGTATCGGTACCGGAGAAAGCATCCGGTACCCCAGAGCATGGCACCAGTAGTTCTGTCGAAGTCGAGGCCTCAAGAACATCCTGGAGCCCCGATAATGCTTTGGAAGCCGAAGCCTCCCGCCGGGACAATTTTGCCGGTACAGGACCCTCAAGGGCAACGCCAGAGGCATCTCGATGCTTGGAAGGAGATCTATCCTTTGAAGACCGGTCAGACTTATGTTTAGTTACCTGAGATCCATGGGAAGACGTCGATGCCACAGAAGCTGCATCGGAGGGAAAAAGGGTGCTGAGCTTAGCAGCCCGATTTTGTCAACCCCTTTTGGACATCATGGCACAAGCCATACACTTGGAGATGGAGTGGTCAAGACCTAAACATTTGAGACACCACTCATGGGTGTTGGTGACGGAGATGGTACCGCCACACTTGGTGCACTTTTTGAAACCCGAGAAGGGTTTTTCCATAGTGGAGAAAATTTTGGGCCTAAGGCCCAAAATGGCGCGTGCACCTGGAAAAGAAAAGTTTGGAAAAAAATACTATCTATTTTTTTTTTTAAAAAAAAGAAAGAAAGGAGAACCGGCAGTTACCGGTATAGCGTCGAGGAAGGCAGACGCGACCACATAAAAGAAGGAGAATAAGGAAAATTTTCTGCAGTGACAGGAACAACGACCTGCTGGCTCCGCGGAAAACGAAGAACTGGAGAGAGGCAGTTGGGAAAGGTGGGAAGGCAGCATGCAGGCGCTGTGGGATGCTCCCAAAAGCTTTCTAATTGGACGCTGGGGAGCGCAGGCTCCGTCAGTACTGACGATACCCATATGTGAGGACTACATTCCTGCTTTTTCCTGGAGATGGGTAGCAAATGGAATTATTTAGCAATGAAAACTTAGGTGAGTTTAAATATGTTTATGTTTATTATATTTGATATACCACCCTTCATTAGATAAAAACAAAGCGGTGTATAATTATCAAAATTACAAGAATGGCCAATGGCCAAGAAAATGAAAAGAAATTACAATGCAGATAGGATAGTAGATAGTAAACCATGCATACCAGACAGGAGGAGTGGAGGACACTGAAGGACTGAAGAAATGCAATCACATAGGGGGGTTGTTTGGAATGGTTAGACAATTAGTAGTACCTCAATCACTGGCGTTTTTAGAGGCACTTGAGATGTTATGTGATGAATTTACCAAGTATTTTCGGATCGTATGGATGGTCGATGAGGGAAAGGAAGTAGATGTGCGGAGGTTGATTGGGAGTATTTTGAGAAGGGTGTTGGGGAGGGATTTCTTTGATATCTGAGATAAATTTAAAGGAGGTTTTGATGTCTATGAAGGCGATAGGGAGCTTCAATTAAGAATACTTAGGATTTGTTTTTACAGTGATTGATATAACTGGTGAATGCTTCCTTAAAGAACTTTCAGTTGCCAAGGGAGTTAAAACCAGATGGTGATTCACCATTATTAATGAAACCTGTGCTTTATTTATTTATTTATTGATTGATTTCAGATTAAGTCTAATTTCCCCCATTTTGGGGAAAGCAATTGAAAAAGTGGTAGCTTTGCCATTTAGGATTATATGGCAATGGAAGGGCTGCTGGATAATTTTCAGTCTGGAATTCACCATTTTCCTGAACAGTGTTGGATGAGTTGTTATGCCACAAAGGACAAAGCAGAGGAACTCCAAAGTCTACAGAATTCCAGAGTCTTTAATGGACTTCTGGAGTTCCTCTGCTGTGTCCTTGGAGCTGATGTTTCTTTGAGGGGTATTGTCCCTTTTCTTTTCTCTATGAGTTGTTAAGGCCTCCAGGGAAAATTGGTAGTGGTGATGACATTAGTCTTACAACAGTTTCTGACACAATGTGCCTTGCCATGCCATTCTGGTGGCATGGTTAGGTGAGATGGAAATATGAATAGTAGTTCTTAACTAGTTTAAATAGTTTTTGTAGCAGAGGGGGGAATGGATTATTTTGGGGGAATTTCAATCTTGAGAGTGGGAGCTCTGGCCAGGGATGCCCCAAGAGTCTTTTCTTTCCCCTTATTTATTCAAATTGTATATGCTGCTCTTGTGTCAGTTTCATGAGAGGCTGGGCTATGGTATTATTTCTCTATGGATAATGTGCAGATTTGTCTACTGGGTCAGGACTTGGCACCGATTTGTCAGGCAATAATTGTTCAGATTGAAATTGATAGGTGATGGTAATGTAAGGTTGGATGGGACAGCTCTAATTCAAAAGGAGAAGATCAAGAATTGAGGGGTTTGGATTGATTCTAGACTTACATCTGTTGATCAAGTGTCAGTGGTGATGAAGGCTGCTTTTGATCTTACAACAGCTGCATTTTATATATTTTATTTTTATTTATTTCTTTTTTATACCGCGCTCTTTAGAATCAGTGTGGTTTACATGTATACTAACAGATACTTTTACTCCCTTGTCCCTGAAGGGCTCACAATCTAAGTGTACCTGAGGCAATGGAGGGTTAAGTGGCTTGCCCAAGGCCACAAGGTGTGGCCATGGGACTAGAGACCCCAGTCCCTCCGGCCTGAGGTTGCTTGTCCCCATGCGGGAATTGAACCACCGGCCCTCCAGCCTGAGGTAACCTGTCCCAACCACTGAGCCACTCCACCCTCAGGTTGTTGAGTCTTCCATCAGTTGGTGATTCCCACGGTCACACAAATTCAGTTGGTGCAGATTTGGAAATGAGTTTTCTCAGTGATGGCCCCCATGATATGGAATAGATTGCCAGAGGAGCTGAGGAGAAGGATGGATTATTTACAGTTTAGATGTGAGTTGAAGACTTTGCTTTTTCAGCAAGTTTTTTGAGGTTATTGAATTGAGTGAGTTAGCATCATGAAGTTGGGGGAAATGGGGTGAGGTTTTCAGGAAGGGGGGATTGTGGGAATATTGGGACATGTTTTCTTTTTTTCTTCAGGTTGAGTGGGTGGGAGAATTTGTGTTTTATGTCTTTTTGCCTTATTTGAAATCACCTTAAATCCTTGTAAATAAGGCAATATATAAATTGATCTAGGGGCCATAAAAGCAAAATTTAAGAATATAAGAAAAGCCATGCTTAGTCAGACCAAGGTGCCTAGTGTCTAGTATTCTGTCTCCAACAGTGGCCAGTATTGGTAGTTCCCCAAAAGCAAATCCATTTCTCATAGCTAATTTCCAAGGATAAACAATGGCTTTCCAAAGTCTACCTGGCTAATAACTTTTTATGCACTTTTCCTCCAGGAATTTATCCAAAACTCGTTTGAACCTTGCTAATAATCACTTTGACCACATCCTTTGGCAACAAATTCCATAGCTTAATTGTGCTGGTCCTTAGTTTCATGAAGTGTTTTCTTGTTATCATGTTGTTTGATAGGTTAAGCCATTCTTTGTCATTCTTGATTTTATATGACATATCTAGCAGTTCTTCCGACATGAATCCATATTTTCAAAGATCCATAAAGTCAGCTTTCTGCATCAGGGAATACGCCTCATAGTCAGCATCTCAAATTCAGTATGCTACAGTTGTGGTCAACATTATTGGCACCCTTGCATTTTACATATGTTGAGTACAATATTTTGAGAACTAATTGGAAATATTCCAACTGTATGTCATCATAATATTTTAATAGTATGCTCAAAGGTGAATAGTATGTTCAAAAAAGATGTCTGACCACAAAATATGTGGTCAGAAAATAAATATCTTTCCAGATGTGTCACATAGCACCCAGTTGCGACGCAGGCAGTTTCTATCTTTAAAGCCGCGTGTCGTTGATCTGGGTGCTACTTTTTTCCTAAGATTTCCCTGTAAGTGCCTGATTACATATGAAGGTGCTTCATTTGTTTTCCTTGATGTATCGCATTTGGAAAGATTTTTGCTTGACAGGCAGGGTTCAATTGGGTCTCGTAGCATTGTTGTTGGTTCCTCCTAGTAAGTGGTCAATTGGCTTGGTTTCCATATTAGTTGTTTCTGTTATTTAGTTAGCGGTCAGCTCCCGTGATGTGGACTGTAAGCCTGATGTTTCTTGAATTACCTTTTGGTTATTCTTGTATTGATCTCTTTCTTTTTTACTCTTGTTAAATATCAGCAGTATGTCCTGTACTTATTTGGTTATTGTATATGACTAAAATACCTCAATAAAAAAAAAAAAAGATGTCTGTGCAACTTAGACATAGTAATTTCTGAGAAAAAAACCAAAATATGACATGGAAAGGATTAATGGAACCTTGCACTAATATTTGGTTGTACAACCCTTGGCAGTGATGACATCCTCCAAACGTTTCTTGTAGCCATGTATAAGTTTCGTACATCTGTCTGCTGGTAGTTTCTCCTACTCCATCTGTGATTTGTTCCAGCGCATGAATGTTTCCAGGATTCCTTTACCAATGGCAGATATCAGCTCTTTCTAAAGGTTCTTGATTGGATTGAGATTAGGACTCATTGCTGGCCAGTTTAAAACAGTCCATTTTTAACTTTTTAATCATTCTTTTGTACTGTTGGATGTATGTTTTGAGTCATTGTCCTGCTGGAGGACCCATGATCTTCGACCCAGACCTGGCTTTCTGACACTAGGTAGCACATATTGCTCCAAAATACCTTAGTAGTCCTCTCACTTCCTGATTCCTTTAATACGTTCCAGGACTCCAGTTCCTGAGGCAGCAAAATAGCCGCACAACATTATGGAACTTCCACCATATTTAACTGTAGGAAGGGTGTTATTTCCCTTATAAGTTTCATTTCTTTGCCAGTAAATGTATCGCTGGTCTGCAGTCCAAAACGCTTGTTTAGTTTCATCTGTTCCCAGAATATTTTCTCAGAAGGATTGTGGTTTCTCAAGGTGGATTTGGACAAAGATCAGGCATGCCTTGTTACGTCTGTCTTTGAGCAGTGGGGTCCTCCTTGGCCTTCACCCATGAAGTCCTTCTTTGTTTAGTGTGCGGCATGTGTTGTGGGTTGCAACCACCATTCCAGATTGCTCCAGATAAGCCTTAAACTCTTTAGATGTTGTACATGGTGTTTTTCCAATAGTTCGCACTAACCTTCTAAAACTTCTTTGATAAATTTTCATCTTCCCACGATAACCTGTGAGGTTCTTGACAGTTCCATGAGCAAAATAAAGTACTTCTTAATAACACTGCAAACTGTAGATACAGGAATCCCAAGTTCTTTGGAGATCCCTTTGATGTTTGGTGATAATGGCTTATCTGACTGTCTCAAGCAGCTGTCTTGTCTTCGCCTTTGTGAAAATGGAATAGGGAGTGAATGTGGCCATTTTAGTTTCAAATCTTCTTTTTTATTGGGTAAATCCAAGATTGACAAATACACACATCGACTCCTCTACCCATACCTTCACAGTAAAAGATAGAGTATACAACATCTTCTCCAGGACCAAGCAGGAAGTCAGTCCTCACATATGGGGTGACGTCAGCGCCAACGGAGCCCCCATATGGAGCATGTCCCCAGCTTTCAAGGAAAGCCTTTGGGAATGCAGCTCGCATGCGCGGTCCCCTTCCCACCCAAGGGTGCCATCTTGCTCAGCCTTTCTTTTTCTGCGGAGCCCAACGGACGTGAGTTCATGTCACCTGGGAAAAGTAGATTTTTTTTCTGCGATTTTCACTTTTTTCTTTTCCTGTTCGACGCCTGTTCCCTTTCCCGCTTGAGCTCGGTACACCGGTATCGAGTCCGGACTTTCTTTTTTCGGATTTTGTCCTTCGTGACTAGCGTTCGCGCCTTTTTTGTTATTTTCACTGGCAGCCCGGTCTTTTGACCTTTCAGGGGCACTTTTTCCCCCGATGGCTGCCAGCGGGTTAAAAAAATGTGATTGGTGCAAGAAACTTATGTCTCTCACCAACACACATGACTGCTGCCTGCGATGCCTCAGGCCCGACCATGACCCGCTAGTCGGTGGCCCGTGCGGCAAAATGTCGTCGAAGGCGCTTTGCAGCCGTCAGCAACAACATGAGAGAATTTTCTCAGAGTCCGCATCTGGCCGGGCCCGGACTTCGTCAGAGGCCTTGACATCTCGTGAGTCTGACCCCGAGCGACGTCGTGGTTCCTCTGAGAGGGAGTCTCCCACCCGGGAGCACAAAAGGAAGAAGAAGCTCGTGAAGGCAGCGTCAGTGTAAGCCCCTGGGTCCTCTAGGGCCAGGCTGCATAGCCCTGACCGCCGCCCTGGGCTCTCGGAGTCGGAGAGGCCGTCCAAACTACCTCTCATGGAGCCGGAATCCCTGAGTCACGTAAGTTCTGTTGTCCTCGTGGACTCTCCTCCAGGTGAGCCGCCGTCGGGGCCCAAGTCGGGGGCTGCTGAGTCTCCTGAGCTTGGACTCAGGCTTGACGGTCTTGGAGAGCAGCTTGGCTGCCTTCATGCAACAGCAGCAGGTGCTGATAGCCGATCTGACCGGTGCATCTGCCCCGACCACCGGGACCTCGACGTCTAAGTCGACCCCGGAGGCTGAGCCGATCCTTGAGTCCATCAAGTCTCAAGTCGATCCTCGGTCAAGGTCCCCCTCGACCTCCCAGGTGGGGCCGAGGTTGTCGATGCCGGTGCCCTCGGCATAGGGGCAGGTGGCACCGAGGCCCACACGGCTGGAGCCGAGGACTCGGCATAGGAGACGGAGGACGAGGAGTCTCCGGACACCTTCCGGACCCGGTGCGTCCCTTCAGACTCCCCGGAGTCCGTGCCTCGGCGTAGGTCCCCCCCCCCCCCCCCCGGTGGATACTCGGTTCTCGGACTTCGTGAGGGACATGGCAAAGGCTTTGGCATTCCCTGCAGACGCCGAGGAGGAGCCTTGAGCCGAGGAGCTTGATGCCCTCCAGTATTATTTATTTATTTAGCAGTTCTTATATACCGCGCTATTTTTTATCAGTGCGGTTTACATACAACAAAATTTTACTCAGACATTTAGGACATGCCTTAAGTTTACAAATAACAGGGAACGTAACATGGGTTTAAAACTGGGGAGAACTAAGTACAATTTAACAGCATACATGATGGTAACTTATATTTACATTATGGTAACTCATGTGTAGACTATGTGGTCTATGTTACCTATTCCGTAGGAGGTGTATTTGGTTTGTTATCTTGAGCTCTTGAGGGTGTGCTGTGAGTCGTTGATGAGTTAGTGAAGTACATAGTGAACAGATGGTGTTTTATGGCTTTTCTGAATTGCATAAGGTCTCTGATTGATCTGATATAGGGAGGGAGTTGATTCCAGCATCTTGGGGCGTATGATGAAAATGTTCTGTTATTAGTTGTCTGGGACCATTTTGTTGATTCATTAGGGATGACTAGTGTATTTTCGGCTGTTGACCTCCTGAGTCTATTGTTTGGGGTTTGAGTGAGGAGATTAGAGATTGAGGATGGGGATAAATTATTTATAGCTTTAAAAGTCATGAGAAGGGCTTTATATGTGATCCTGCAGCTTATCGGGAGCCAGTGGAGTTCCATTAGTATCGGCGTTATGCGGTCTCTTCTTGATGAACCAGAGAGAATGTGGGCTGCAGTATTCATGGCTAATTGAAGAGGGTATAGGGTATTCTTGGGTAGACCATATAGTGCGATATTCGAGTAGTCAAAATGGGGAGTGACTAACGCTTGGAATATTGTGCGGAAGTCTTCGGTCTTTAGCATGGGTCTCAGGAGTCGAAGTGTTTTGATCTTGTAATAAATGGCCTTTACTGTGTTTTTTATATGTTCCTTGAAATTTAGTTGTTGATCAGTTGTGACACTAAGGTATCGTATGGATGACTTGACTGGAAGTTCGGCGTCTCTTACTTTGAGGCTCGGAGGAGGTATGAAGTGTTTGTTTCTTGTGATGATTAGGACTTCAGTCTTTTTGAAGTTTATTCGCAGGTTCTGGTTAAGGAGCCAATCCGTTATCTTGTTGAAGCAGTTGATTAATGGTGTGTAGTTGGGATTTGTGATATTGATCGGAGAAAAAATGAGTACGTCGTCTGCATAGATGAGGCAGGATAGACCAAAGGTACGGGTGATCTCACAAATTGGCTGCATGTATATATTAAAGAGAAGTGCGGATAGAGAGGAGCCTTGAGGTACTCCTTGTTTTTGCTGGAAAGGCTCGGATGTATTGGAGCTAATGCGGACTTGTTGCCACCGGTCTTCAAAGTATGATTTGCACCAGTTCCACACAAGGCCTTGGATACCCTTCTCAAGGAGTCGAGCTAGGAGTTGCTGATGATCTACCGAGTCAAACGCTGCTGCAATATCAAGAAAGATCAATGCGAAACCCATCATGATGCTGTCTATCCCACTGATGAGTGTGTTAGAAAGGGAGGTAAGGAGTGTTTCAACCCCATGGGCTTCTCTAAATCCGTGCTGGCATGGATCAAGAGGGGATGATATGTCTATATGTTGTTGGATCTGTCTTTGAGTCTCTTTCTCGAGTATTTTGGCTAAAAATGGAATACTAGAGATCGGCCAATATGATTCCTCCTTCTTTGGGTCTAGATGGTTGTTCTTCAGCAAAGGTCGGATGGATGTTTGCTTGAGGGCAGCAGGGAATACTCCAGTTGAGTAGGATAGGTCTGCGATCTTGGCTATGAAAGGACTAAGTTCAGAACGCATTGATCTGATCCAGTGCGCTGGGCAGGGATCATTTGGTGCAGTAGTAGTGTTGATTGCTGCGATAATGTCTTCAATGGATTCTGCTGATGGAGGTGAGTTTTGTGAGTAGAATCTGAGGCTGGGAGGTTCTGGAAGGTTCTAGAAATGTGGTTGCATTTGCTTTAACTACTTTGGATTGTATGTAGTTAGCATATAGTTGTGGATGAATAGATTCTTGTTGAGGTGGTGATGGCTCTTTAGTTAGAGATTTTACTAGATTGAAGAGATCACGAGGCTTGTTTAGTGAGCGGTTAAGTAATTCAGAGTGGAATTCCTTCCTTTTGAGCCAAGTTGTTTCTTGATGATTTTTCAGGTGGTCTAAGTAGGTTTGTTGGTCTAGTGTGCTATGGGTGCGCCTCCATTTTCTCTCTAGTTTTCTCAGGTGTTGTAATGATGCTCGTAGCTCAGGAGAGAACCATGGGGCTGGTGGCCTTTTGTTGGCACGGTCATTAGGATGTTTATTAGTAGGAGCTTGTTGAGCATATAGAAGAAGTGTGTCGTTCCAGTTAGCTACTGTCTCGTCAAGATTGGATGGTGTGAGAGCGAGCCTTGGGAGTGCCTGTTTGATGATCACTTCTTTATCCAATGGTTTGAAGCGAACTTGGTTGTATGGTGTGTGGTTGTCTGTTTGGCTGGGTGTGTTCCGTTGTGCTGGGATATGGAATGTTATTAGGTTGTGATCTGACCATGGGACAAGGGTGATGGAGAGATTGAGGTTGCTTCTCGTGCCTGTGACTGTGGGTGGAGCAAAAATCAGATCAAGGAGGTTTCCTTTATTATGGGTAGGGTTTGTTACGATTTGTTTGTAGCAGAGGTTTGACATTGCTTCAAGGAAAGTGCTTGATAAGGTGGGCTGTGTAGAGGCGAGATTAAAATCACCTAGTAGCCAATTTTGTTTGCTGGGATCTTCAGGATTAGCAGCTAGATCAATTATATCAGAAAACTCATCTGAAGAAGCACTTGGTGCTCTGTATACAAGATTGATGGTGATGATGTTGTTGGAAATGGTTATTGTGTCTAGGTGTTGTGAACTCGTAGTTAAGTTAGTTCGGAATTGTAGAGCAGTTCTTGCGAGGGTGAAGACACCTCCTCCTCTCTTATTTTTTCTGTTGCTTGTGAAGATTGAGAAGTTAGGAGGGGTGAGTTGATTTAATAGCACAGAGTCCGTGTCAGAGATCCATGTCTCTGTGACCATTAGTATGTCTAATTTCATGTTGGTTATTAAGTCAGTAATGGCTGGCCATTTATTGCGGGCCGAGCGTGCGTTGATGAGGGCGCACTTGAGGTCATACTGAGGTTTTGTTTTATTAACTCTTGTGTTAGCAGTAAGATCCAGCGTCACATAGAGCAGGTGTGTTTGTCTCCTGTAATGGGAACTTGCTGGCGGCTGATATTGATTTTGATGGTAATTCCTACATGTGCCTTGGCGTGTGGGGATTGGATTATGGTCTTGGAGAAATGCGTTGGAGTCGCAGATGATACTGGCAAGGGTGTACAGGAGTGCAATTGTTATAGTGGGTATTGCCATGCTTCTTTCTGGGAAGTGTTGATTCTGTAGGCAGGTTACTTAGATATTGTTTGTGGTGTACCTTGGTGTCTTTAGAATAGAGTAGGGAAAGCAAGGCCTTGGGCTTCTTGCGTAATTGCTCAAGGTGGTGTGGAGAGAGCAGATGGGATGGAGGCAAGGATTAGGTGTTGAGAGGGGAGTTGTGAGACAGCTCAATGTAGAAGTGGCCACTACTTCATGTAAAGGTAGTAGATATTTATACAACGGTCAGTGATACAATCAGATTATTTGCTTAGATACAGTTTACAACAGACTTAGATACAATCAGGAAATTGTTATTACAGTGTACAATTTTGACTAGCTTAGTTTCAGCATTCAGCAGTATTATACCTAGATTAGTTACTTTGTTTCGAGATACTTGACTAGTTTAAACAGTTTGAGCAACTTACAGTCTCTGTTATGTTCAGGAATGTAAAGTACCAGAGGTCTTTTTTTGTTCTTTGTGAGACTTGTGTTTGGATCTTTGGGTCAGTATGATTTTCCTCCGAAGGAAGCCTTTACTGTACTGGGTCCTCCGATGCTGGAACGGCTGCTCTTCCGTATTTGAGAGACACCGGCCTCAGCGCCGGTTCTTAACAAACGGGTCGATTCCATTTATTGAGTCTGTAAGAGCCCTTGGCTCCAAAAGGCGCAGCTACCGCACAATTCCATGGTTGTGGAATCGGCCATGCACTGCCTGAAGAGTCAGAAGATGCACTCCTTGGTGCCCCGCGGCCGGGAGGCCCGGAACCTGGATGCCCTCAGTAGAAAGTGCTTCCAGGGCTCTATGCTATCTTGCCGTCTCCAGACTTACCAGCTGTACATGGGCATGAACCTACAAGACCTGGCAAAGGAGATTGCTGGGTTCTCGGCTGGCCTCTCCGAGGAACCCTTGCAGAGGTTCAAGGCCTTGTTGACAGGGATTCGAGAGTGCTCGAAGTTTATCTCTCGAGCAGCCTATGATGGCTTCGATGCTTCGGCCCGGGTAGCCACGGCTGGCATCGGTGCACGCCTTCAGGCCTGGCTACAGTCATTGGACCTAGAATCTTGGGTGCAGGACAAGTTGGTCGATATCCCCTGCCGAGGTGACAACCTATTCGGTAAGCCCATGACTGAAAAGGCTGCAGAAATCGAGACTGAGACTCTCACCAGGACAAGGCTGTCCAGAAAGACTTCTGTCCCTTCTCAAAAAGAGAAGGGCTCAGGAAACATAGAAACATAGAAACATGATGACAGAAAAAGACCACATGGCCTATCTAGTCTGTCCTTCCATAACAACAACTACAACAGTCCACTTTTTACCTTTAGAGAAAAAGAAGCCCTTTTTCCCGAGGAAGGGTGCTGCCTACAAATCCTACTCTCAATATCAGGTCTCTCCAGCTTCCCAAAAGGGCCAGCAGGCCAAGGGGCAGTGGCATGGGCCCCGTAGGCAGAAAACCCCCAAGCCGCCAGCTCCGGCTCCTGCACAGCAGGAAGCGGGGCTTTGACTCCCACTGCATAGCCTCCTCTCCACTAGTGGCGCCACTCAGCACAGGAGGTCGGCTGACCATGTACGCCTACAGTTGGCCAGCCATCACAGGGAATACCTGGGTGCGGAGCATAGTCCAGAAGGGCTACATGCTCCACTTCCACCAGCTTCCCCCCTCCTACTTTCCAGAGGAGCCTCCAAGACTCCCTCTACACAGGAACCTCCTCCTTCAGGAGTTGGTAAGTCTTCTAAAGGAACAGGCGGTGGAACCGGTGCCTCACCACCTGGAAGAGCAAGGCTTCTACTCCAGGTACTTCCTGGTATCAAAAAGGACAGGAGGCCTCCGGCCTATCCTAGACTTGCGAAACCTAAACAAGTTTTTGGAGAGGGAAAAGTTCAAGATGCTTACTCTTGGGATACTGCTGCCCTACCTCCAGCAGGGAGACTGGCTATGCTCCTTAGACCTAAAGGATGCTTATACTCACATCCTCATTCATCCAGACCACAGACAATATCTCAGATTTGTGGTGGGAGGAAAACATTTTCAGTACAGGGTACTTCCCTTTGGCCTAACCTCTGCCCCCAGGGTTTTCACCAAATGCCTGGTGGTGGTGGCGGCTTATCTCAGGAATCAGGGAATTTTTGTCTTCCCATACCTGGACGACTGGCTCATCAGGGGCCAGTCTCTCCAGGAGGCCTGACGAGCTACTCTTCGTACTGTCTCTCTTCTTCAGCATCTGGGCTTTTTCATAAACTATGCAAAGTCCACTTTGCTCCCCTCTCAGAACCTAGAGTTTATAGGGGCAAGCTTCGACACCCTTCAGGCAAGAGCTTACTTGCCCGAAGACAGGGCCCACAGACTGATAGACTTAACCAACCAGTTCCAATGCAAGTCTCATGTCTCCGTCAGGCACTACCTGCAGCTCCTGGGCCACATGGCATCCACGGTACATGTGACTCCGAATGCCCGTTTGCACATGCGGGCTGCTCAATGGAGCTCAGTGGATGTACACCACAGGCTTCCTCCGAGACAGAGTAAAGGTGTCCAAACCACTTTTGGACTCCTTACAGTGGTGGCTACATCTCCCAAACCTTCTCAGGGGGGTACCTTTTCAGGCTCCAGCACACACAAGGGTGCTGACGACCGATGCTTCCTTAAAGGGCTGGGGTGCAATTGCCAGGGCATGTGCACTCAAGCCCTGTTGTCTCCTCGGGAGGCCACGCAGCAAATCAATCTTTTGGAGCTGCGAGAAATCCGCTTAGCTCTACAAACATTTTCTCATTCCCTCTCTCACCAGTCTGTCCTAGTTCAGACGGACAATCAAGTGGCAGTGTTCTATGTGAACAAACAAGGGGGCATGGGATCCAGGCTCCTATGTCAGGAGGCACTGGATCTGCTCCTTTGCGGACAAACAGGTCTCAAAGCAGTTTACCTACCTGGCCAGGAGAATTTCCTGGCAGACAAGCTAAGCAGGATTCTCCAGCCTTACGAATGGCTGAATCCACTAGTGGCCCAGCAGATCTTCCTCCACTGGGGACTTCCATCCATCGATCTCTTTGCCAGTCCACTGAACCGTCAGCTGCCCAGGTTCTGCTCCAGACAGCTGCATCCCCTGCGGGTGGCAGCAGATGCTTTTCTGATCTCTTGGTCTACGGGCCTCCTGTAAGCATTTCCTCCCACGCCCCTGGTGGCCCGAACTCTGTTCAAGATCCTTCGGGACAAGGCCTCGGTGATTCTGGTAGCCCCCAGATGGCCAAGGCAGCCATGGTTTCCACTTCTTCTGCAGTTGGCGGTGGAAACTCCGTTCCCTCTGGGGTTGCAACACGATCTCCTGTCTCAGGAGCAAGGTTCCCTTCTGCACCCCAATCTCAGGTCCCTCAATTTGATGGCCTGGCTGCTGAAAGGATAGTGCTAGCTCCCTTATGTCTACCTAAGGAGGTTGAGGAGGTGGTCTTGGACTCTAAGAGGCAGTCCACCAGAAAGTCCTATGCCTTCAAGTGGCGTAGGTTTATGGTATGGTGTGCTCAGCACAATGAAGATCCTTTCTCTTGCCTTGTGCCAGTAGTACTGCAGTATCTACTTCACCTGTCAGACCTAGGCCTTAAGTCTAACTCTGTTCGGGTCCAACTCAGTGCTTTGTCAGCGCACCACTCATCAGTGGAAGGACAGCCTCTGTCGGTTCACCCCTTGGTGTCCCGATTTCTCAGAGGTCTGCTTCTACTCAAGCCTCCGGTTCGTCCACCGGTGACTGAGTGGGACTTGAACGTGGTCTTGCAGCAACTTACTCGCCCACCGTTTGAGCCGATGGCTACTTGACATTTGTGCTTCCTCTCTTGGATAGCGCTCTTCCTGGTGGCTCTTACCTCGGCCAGACATGTGAGTGAACTACAAGCTCTGGTTTCTGATAGACCATACACACGGTTCTATAAGAACAGGATGGTCCTACGGACCTATCCCAAGTTCCTTCCAAAAGTAGTCTCCTCTTTCCACCTCAACCAGGAAGTGGTTCTTCCGACCTTTTTTCCCAGGCTGCATACCAGCCGGGCTGAAACAGTCTTGCATACCCTATACTGTAAGAGGGCGTTGTCCTTTTACATAGAACGTACGTGGGGGCATCAAAGGGCTACTCAGCTCTTCGTCTCCTTTGACCCTAATAAGATGGGGTTACCTGTCTCCAAGTGTATGTTGTCCACTTGGGTAGCAGATTGTATCGCTTGGGTATACGAGGCAGCCAGCCTCTCCTTGCAGGGTCGAGTCATGGTCCACCGTGTCAGGGCAAAAGCCGCATCAGTAGCTCATCTCCGCTCTGTTCCGTTGGCAGACATCTGCCGGGCTGCAACTTGGTCTTCAAGTCAGACTTTTGCAGCTCATTACTGCCTCGAGAGAGAGTCCCGAAGGGACAGTGCTTTCGGACAGGCGGTACTCCGTAATCTCTTTGAGGTTTAGGCAACTCTTATCCTCCGGCCCTTGTGTTGGGCTACCGTACAGGGGCGTTCTCAGAGGATATTCTTATCATGAATGCTGAGGCTCTTGAGAGGGAGCCATTTTTTCAGCTTAGGGTTCCCGGTAGCCTAGAGCTGGGGAGTCCCATATTTGAGGACTGACTTCCTGCTTGGTCCTGGAGAAAGAGTAGTTACTCACCTGTAACAGGTGTTCTCCAGGAGCAGCAGGAATCAGTCCTCACGACCCTCCCTCCTCCCCTGGAGTTGCAGTCATATCATTCATTTTGATTTTTTGCTTTCTTTTAGCTATGTCATCAGACTGAACAAGATGGCACCCTTGGGCGGGAAGGGGGACCGTGCATGTGCGCTGCATTCCCAAAGCTTTCTTTGAAAGCTGGAGAAATGCTCCACACGGGTGCTCTGTCGGCGCTGACGTCACCCATATGTGAGGACTGATTCCTGCTGCTTCTGGAGAACACCTGTTATAGGTGAGTAACTACTCTTTCACAACAAGAGATAGAGTACACAGTAAGGAAAAGGAAACATCAGGTACACATTATAAAGTAACCCAGCACTGGAGCTCCAAGTCTTTGGTCCATTGCCAGCATTTCGTTACCCCTCAGGTATTAGAACAGTCTTATCAGATATGAGAATCACCCGGTGGCATAGAAAAAATACCAAACTAAAGAACTGTAAACAATATAAGTATGAACTATTTATACTCCATTGCCCTCTTTTACAGCAACTTTATCTAATTTCCCCCCCAACCCTCCCCTCCCCTGCCCCCCGTGCCCTACCCTCCCCAAACAACCCACTCCCCAACCCCTATCCTACTTCTCCTTCCATTCATCAGTTTCTCCTATGTTTCCCCCCCCGCCCCTGCTCATAATGTTGGATACAACTCTACCTTTTATGTTACCTAATAGCCTACCCTCGCTCTAATATACCTACATACTAGACATGCACTCCCACCTCACCTCACAGGGAATCGTCTAAATCTTCTACCCCCCCATACTGTGGGCTTTACCTGGAGACAATATCTCATTCTCATTCTCATACTCAGCAATTGAACAGTACACCCCTCAGAGTCAGAGTCTGTATGACTGGCATCCACTGTTCCACAAAGCGTTCCCAGTGCTTCCCCCCAAGTTGTGAAACTGTTAGCCTCTCCATTTACATCAATTCAAATAAGGCCTGCTCCCAACGTATCACCCCTGGGGGAGAGCTCTTAAGCCAGTGCCCCAAGAGAACCCTCTCGGTTGTTAAAAATCCTCTTTCAAGAAGAGACCTGTGCCACGATCCCACCTGGTGTTCCCCTATCTTCCAGCCATGGAAGAGGCAAGTCTCCATCTTCAGTCCAACTGGTGACCCTACCATTCCAGTGAGCTTGATGCACACCTGTGTCCACAGGTTATGCACCAACTGACATTGCCAGGACCTATGTGCCAGGGTCCCCATTGCTCTACCACACCACTTACATTTGTCATCCTTTTTCAGACCTGCCTTAAATGCCCACTTGTCATGTGTATATGCTCTCCAGAGGAATTTATACTGGAGTTCCTGCAGGTAGACCCACTTCACTCCCGCAGTGATGTTTTCAAAGGCATTTTGTAAGAGCTCCAGGTTGACCCCTCCCCCCCCCAATGCCATCCTCATTCCATTTCTCCACTAGCAAAACCAGGTATTTATTGTTCCCTATTGGGTGCACTAGGTTCCTATACTCCCCTATTCGATTGTCCTCCTCCATCCATTTCATAAAAAGAGGTCTCATAGCGCGGCCGGCACCAAACTCAAGCGCTGATCGCAGTAGTTCCCCGATATAGTGATACGCCTGTAGATAGCAGTAGAATTCCTGTTTACCTAACCGATATTTTACTCTTAGGTTCTGGAAACTATCTACACCTCCCCCATCTTCCTGACACATATCCCCGATACACACTATACCTTTGTGGGCCCATTTCCGGAAGACCGGTGAAGAGAGTCCCGGAGGAAATTCGGGATTCCCCACTAAGGGGAGTAACTGAGTATTTCCAATTCCATCCATAACATGCACATAAAGCACACCATGCTGCCCTCAACGCCCTTATGTATTGCCTGCCTCACACTCCAATGGGGAGATCACGATGCACCGAGTGCAAAATATATAGACTGTGATATGTGGTACATAGCCATTTTAACTGTTGCACCAGGGCACAACCCCTCTCCTCTAAGAAAAGCCCTGTAACATGTCTCACCATGTATCGTACATTATAATTCCGTAGGAATGGAAGTACCAAACCACTCTCCTCCTGCTGCCCCATCAAGGCTTTCAGCGGAATACGAGCCCGACAGCCTCTCCACAGAAATCGATTAAGGTATCTGTCAAAGCACTTCCAATCCTTGACTAACACCCAAATAGGCAACAATCGAAGCACATACAGCCACCTTGGGAACTCCACCATCGTGAACAATGCTATCCGCCCTCTCAGCAACAGCGGTAGGTTATTCCATCTCTGAAAGGTCCTCCGGGCTTTCTCGAGCATTCCAGGGATATTACTTTCGTAGAGCCTCTCTGGGAACTCAGGTAGGCGAATGCCCAAATATGGAATTGAATCGGCCGCCCATGTCACAGGGAAAACCCCTTTTCCAGCCCTTCCGCACTCTCCCTCCCTCATCTAAATCCATTGACTTAACAGCATTAATCTTAAGTCCCGAGAATCCGCCAAACTGATTGATTAGTTGAAATGCCCGTGGCAGTGAAATTTGCGGCTCTCTCAGACAAAGGAGCATATCATCAGAAAGCGCACTCAGCTTCAGCTCCTCCTCCCCCATTTTCACACCCATTACCAGGGGCTCGCTCTGAAGCGCTCGCAAGAGAGGCTCCAGGGAGAGCACAAACAGGAGGGGCGACAAGGGGCAGCCCTGTCTCGTACCCCTTTCCAGTGTGAATAGCTCCGAAAAGATTCCATTGACGTCCACCCTTGCTCTCGGGGCCGAGTACAGAAGCCGAACCCAGCGCACAAAATTACCCTGAAAGCCATAGCCTTGTAACACCTGCCATAAGTACTGCCATGCCACCCTGTCAAAAGCTTTCTCAGCATCTAGGCTAACCAACAGCAGTGACACTTCTTTTTTAACACAGAACTCCATTCCCAGAAGCAACTTTGCAATATTACTGGTAGCATCTTGTCCTTTTACAAAGTCCACTTGTCTCGGGTCAATTAAGTGTGGTAATATGGGGTTCAGCATACTCACCAAGATGGAGGCCAGATTTTTATATCAAAGTTGATCAGTGAGATAGGCCTATAGGAGTCCGGATCCAGCGGATCCTTTCCCTCCTTTGGTATTACTGTAATATCTGCACATCTCATATCCCTTGGGAGACATCCATCCTGGAGTACAGTTTCATACACTGCCAACAGCGTAGGCGTAAGTTTAGGTTCAAGCATCTTATAATATTCCGATCCAAACCCATCTGGTCCTGGGGTCTTATGGGGCTTACCCGATCGAATCGCTTTCCTAATTTCCGAACTTGAAAGCGGGGCATTCAACATCCTTATATCTTCCTCTCTCAATTTTGGGAGATCTAATGCATCCAGAAACTCTCCTCCCTTCCCAAAATCTCTCTCCTCCGTATAGAGTTTAGCATAGAAGGACCTGAAAATGGTCGCTATCTGCTGTGGCTGATGCTGGAGCTCCCCTTCCTCACTCCGAAGAACTGGTACAAATCGCATACCCCCCGGGTCTCTAATCACCCTCGCAAACAGCCTCCCCGACCTGTTGCCATATTTGTACAAATGATGTTTATAATATTGCAAGGACATAGCAGCTGTCCTTTGAAGCAAATCATTGAGAGCTGATTGAACTCTGTTATGCTCCTGTTGTAACATCCTATCCCCCGTCTTACTATGTCGCCTTTGAAGAGACTGCAGCCTGCATTCTAACACTAAAAGGCTGCGGTTGAGGTGCTTACACCTCTGTATTGTATAAGTTATAATAGCACCTCTCATCACTGCCTTACTGGTCTCCCAAAACAAAGTAGGCGTACACTGGGGCATGTCATTAAACAGCGCATACTCCTCCCACTGCTTTTCCAGATAATATTTAAAATCTTTATCCTCCCATAGATAAGTGGGAAACCGCCATGCCCTCCTTACCTGGTCTTGTCCCTCCCAGATCACCCAGACCATCCCGTGATCTGACACCACCACCGGTTCTATCCCTGCCTGGGCTATCTGTGCAAATCCTCTCTCACTCACCAGTATGTAATCAATGTGGGACCAAGTCAAAAGGGCTCTAAACTGATGGGTATACTCCTACACCCCTGGGTGAAGAGCACGCCAAACATCCACCATTCCCCCCAATTTACACAGATAACTGATACCCTTCTTGGACCAGGCTCTTTCATCACACTTTCCAGACCTATCTACCCTCGGGTCATGCGGGCAGTTATAATCCCCTGCCATTATCAATTTTTTCCCTCCCGCTCCCGTAATGAAGTTCAGAAGGAATTTAAAGAAACCATGGTCATACACATTAGGGGCGTATATATTCCCTATCCACAGCTCTTCTGTATAGAGTTTTCCTTGCAGTAGAATATACCTTCCATTTGGATCCGCATCACATTTGAGCACCTCCAATGGCATGCACTTCTGTCTCCAGGAACAAGCAGGAATGAGTCTTCACATATGGGTACGTCGGTACCGACGGAGCCTGCGCGGGAACACTCCCCAGCTTCCCAAAAAGGAAAGCTTTTGGGAGCATCCCACAGCGCCTGCGCGCTGCCTTCCGCCTTTCCTAACCGCCTCTCCCCAGTTCTTCTTTTCTGCGGAGCCAGCAGGTCGTGTTCCTGTCACCGCTGAAGAAGTTCTTTGTTTTATTTTATTTTATTTCTTTGGTCGCGCATCTGCCTTCCCCGACGTCGGACCGGTACCGCCGGTCTTTCTTTCTTTTCTTATAAAAAAAAAAAAAGAACATATTTTTCCCTCACTTAGTGTGTTTTTCCTCTTTGGGCCTTAGGCCTCACGAGAAATTTTCCTCATGGAAAAACCAGCCTCCGGGTTTAAAAAATGCACTAAGTGCAGCGGTACTATTTCTGTCACCGACACCCATGAATGGTGTCTCAAATGTTTGGGTCATGACCACTCCATTTTGGATTGTCCGTCCTGCTCCTTGATGTCTAAACAAGGCCATTAGTCCCTGGCTGTGTGTTCTTACTCGTGGCCATTAGTGTGTTCTTACTCGTGGCCATTAGTCCCTGGCTGTGTGTTCTTACTCGTGGCGAATATTGTTTGTTTGGTGAATAACATGGTTTGTATGGTCGACGTTGAGGTGACCCTGGAGAAAGATTTCTTTTTCCTTTTTCCTATAATCTGTCCATATGAAAATCCCGTTTAGTGACCTGATTTTTCACCTTAGGAGATCGTCGTTCAGTTGAAAATAATGAAGCTGATGGATTAATATCTTCACGAGAGTGATGCCGTGTTCTTTTAGTACTCCTTTCTGTTTCCGGAGTGATAGATGGGGATCTATGCCTTACCTTATCTCTGTGGTGATTTTTTTGTATTTGTTTAGGTGAATAAGTTCTTTTATAAGAGATGCTTCTCTTTCTATCTCTAAAATCAGATTTGTTATAGGTCCAGTAATAAACTGTATTCATTTTATAATCTTCCTCGTCTCTCTTCAACTTCTTGATCTTCTTTTCCTTTACACTTTGTCTATATTCTGCTGTGTTTTGGTCAAATTTTCTTTTTTCTATATCAAACTGTACATCTTTCTTTTTGAGGGTTTCTATCTTTTGGTCTATTTGAGGTTTTAAAACCTCAGCCCTGCGTTTGGAAGTGTTAATTAAAAGAATCATTAAATCTAAAGAACATTTGTTAAATATCTTAATCCAATTAGACATAAATGTATCATCGTCTCTGAACATGCCAGGTGCCTTCTGAACTCGTAGTCCTCTAGGTATGATTTTCCTCCTACAGTACTCCAATAGAGCTGCTGCGTGTAGTTCTTCCCTGGTATGTCGTTGTGTCATCCAGACACAGTCTCTCCATTTATCCTCTAAATCAGGTGCATTTTCATCTTCCGTGTAGAAAGGGTCCTCAGGAAGCATTGATCGCAAATCATCTTCTTTATAACTGAGGACCTCTTTCCATGGAGAGAACAAAGCTCCGAAGGAATCGGACACACAAAGAGGAGCAGGTCCTCCTGCAGGCAATCCAGAGGAACACAAGAGGCAGGAGAAGCTGGATGAAATAAAACTTCTTTATTGTAGAGGGACCCCAACGCGTTTCGGCAACGCCTTCTTCAGGGGGAATATATCCAATTATCACTTAATTGGCAAACAAAATAAATACATAATTAGGATAGTGATAAAAATATATATAAACACAATTAAAAACATTTAAAAACAATGGAGCACCTGGCATGTTCCAAAATGCAAATGTGAACATATAAACATGTAATATAAGAGATATAAAAGTAGTAAACAATACAAATAAGAAATAAATACAGCCGTATAAAAAACATGTTAATAAATAATTAATTGTATGAAACAGTGTAATGTAAGAAAACTGTAAAACAAAAACAGATAAAACAAACGCAGGGCTGAGCAACCACAGATAAAAACAAATGTCAGAAATGGTAATCATCAATAGGTATCTTAAAACAAACATGGTAAGGCTAAAAAGACCAAGCAGAAATACTCATGAAAAATAATAAGGGCTATACTAAAACACGGACAATAAGACTTATTCGCAGTTGGCAATTATCTAAGTTTTATTGTCCGTGTTTTAATTATTTTATCGTGACATCCTCATTCTTGCTATTATGAAAGGCTATATACAAACTCAATGATTGTTGTTAGTTTAATCGTCAGCTCATGGTTTTTATCGGAGTATTTTTATTATTATATAATTTCTTTGTTTTATCATTCTTTCTACAATAATTTATGCAGGTTTATCATATTCATATTACTTGTGTCCCCTTTTTGTTATTTTTAAACTTATTAGTGTGTTGCCCCTACAAATTAGCTCGCATACTATTTTAAGTACCGGTTTATGTTGTTTTAGACAATAGGTTGGGCATTTCTTATTTACTTTTACATAGCATGATTGTTTGTTACGAGACACATGCTCTATGTTTTTTAACATTGCACACATCGTAGACCTAATGTTTGCCTATAACCAGTATATACTCCTTTCTTTGATTAACTTATAATACATTGCATCATTTTTTTCCCAATTAGACATAAAGTTATGGGTCCTCATATGTAGTTCATTCATTTTTAGTATAGCCCTTATTATTTTTCAAGGTGTATTATAACTGTATTATGATTTTTACTATTTAAAATATTAAAATTTATTCTTTAGGGTTTATCATATCAGTATTATGACTCTTATTATTTATTGTTTTATTTATTTATTTATTAGTATCATCATTGATATTCATTCATGTCCTATGGTTTTATTTATGTTGAGTACTCTTTTAATCAGTATTTCTGCTTGGTCTTTTTAGCCTTACCATGTTTGTTTTAAGATACCTATTGATGATTACCATTTCTGACATTTGTTTTTATCTGTGGTTGCTCAGCCCTGCGTTTGTTTTATCTGTTTTGTTTTACAGTTTTCTTACATTACACTGTTTCATACAATTAATTATTTATTAACATGTTTTTCATACGGCTGTATTTATTTCTTATTTGTATTGTTTACTACTTTTATATCTCTTATATTACATGTTTATATGTTCACATTTGCATTTTGGAACATGCCAGGTGCTCCATTGTTTTTAAATGTTTTTAATTGTGTTTATATATATTTTTATCACTATCCTAATTATGTATTTATTTTGTTTGCCAATTAAGTGATAATTGGAGATATTCCCCCTGAAGAAGGCGTTGCCGAAACGCGTTGAGGTCCCTCTACAATAAAGAAGTTTTATTTCATCCAGCTTCTCCTGCCTCTTGTGTTCCTCTGGATTGCCTGCAGGAGGACCTGCTCCTCTTTGTGTGCTCGATGCTGACATGCCATATCCAGACTTACCAGCTTTATATCAGCATGTTCCTCCGGGACCTGGCCAAGAGCTCGGGGGTTTCATGGCTGGCCTTGATGGAGACCTCCTCCGGCATTTCCAGACTTTCTCGAAGTCTGTCTCGGAGTGCTTGTCTTGAGCCACTTACGACGGCTTCGAGTCCAGTGTGAGGGTGGCAGCTGCTGGCATCGATACTCGACGCCAGGCCTGCTCCAATCATCGGATTTCAAGCAGTGGGTACAAGAGAAGATTTTTAACATCCCCTGCCTCGGCGAACAGTTCTTTGGTAAGCCTATGGAAGAGAAAGTGGCTGCATTCGAGACCGAGTACATCGCTTGTACCTGGCTCTCAAAGAAAACTTCCACCTTGCCTCGAAGAAGCTGCAGGGCAAGAAACCCCCTTTCCTCTGAAAGGGCCACCCTTACCGGGGCTATCCCCCGTACCCTGATGCCCAGACCCCTCAGTGCGGTCCTCATGGCAAGAGAACAGGCCAGGCCTCATGCAAACCCAAGTGCCCCAAACCCCAGCCGCCAGCCCCTGCCCAGCCAGGGTGTGGATTCTGACGCCATCAGCATAGCCTCACTTCCGCTGGAAGACCAGCTTCTGACAGGGGAGCACCTGGTTCATTTCACCCACCAGTGGGCCTCCATCACCACTGACCCCTGGGCTCTTCAGGTAGTCAAGGAGGGCTACCGCCTCCATCTCGACCAGGTCCCTCCATTCTTCTTTCCTGGGGAGCCCACTCTGTCTCCTCTGCACCTGACTTTGCTGAGGCAAGAGCTCATGGTCCTTCTCAAGGACAGAGCTGTGGAGCCTGTTCCGCACCACACGAAGGGCAGAGGGTTTTACTCCAGGTACTTCCTGGTCCCCAAGAGGACAGGAGGCCTGAGGCCCATCTTGGATCTGAGAAACCTCAACAAGTTTCTGGTGTGGGAGAAGTTCAAGATGCTCTCCCTTGGAACACCACTGTCCTACCTCCAGCAGAGAGGTTGGCTATGCTGTTTGGATCTGAAAGATGCGTAGACCCACCTCCTGATCCACCCAAGTCACAGGCAGTACTTCAGGTTCGTGATAGGAGGCAACAACTACCAGTACAGGGTACTTCCCTTCAGCCTCGCCTCCGCCCCAAGAGTCTTCACCAAGTGTCTGGCAGTGGTGGCGGCCTATCTTCGCCTCCATGGGTCCTTCGTCTTCCCCTACTTCGACAACTGGCTCGTCAAGGGGGACACGGCCTCAGAGACTGGACAGGCCACCAGCTGCACCATTCAGGTATTACAGTACCTGGATTTCATGATAAATCATCCAAAGTCCAACCTTATAACAAGACAGCCTCTGGAGTTCCTCGGGACCCGCTTGGACTGGATGGAGGCCAGGGCTTTCCTTCCCCTTGACAGGGCAGACCACTTCATGGCCCCCGTGGCTGAGGTACAGAGGCACTGCGCTGTGTCAGCTTGGGCGTGCCTCTGCATCCTGGGCCACATGGCCTCCACGGTCCATGTAGTCCCTAGTACATGCCTCCACATGTGGATGGCTCAGTGGTGCCTCCAGTCCCAGTGGACCCAAGCCATGGGCAGGCTTCGGGACAGGGTCACTCTTCTACCAGCTTGCAGAGTCCCTCACTTGGTGGCAGGACGTTCGGCACCTGCGGGTGGGCATGCCCTTCCAGTTCCTGAACCCCCGCAGGATCCTCATGATGGATGCTTCCCTGATGGGTTGGAGTGCCCACTGTGAGGAGCTGCGTACCCAAGGGGCTTGGTCCTTTGAGGAGAGCCAGCAGTAGATCAATCTGCTCAAGCTCAGAGCCATTTCCCTTGCACTGGGAGCCTTCACACACCACCTGTGGCACCAGTCGGTGCTTCTCCAAACAGACAACCAGGTTATGATGTTCTACGTGAACAAGCAGGGCGGCATGGGCTCCTACCCCCTCTGTCAGGAAGCCGTGGCCCTCTTCTCCTTCATGGCCAGCCAATGTATGCTCCTCAGGGCTGGCAGACAGGCTGAGCAGGGTCCTTCAGCCACACGAGTGGTGTCTCGATCCCGAGGTAGTGCTCAGACTCTTCTTGCTATGGGGAACCCCCAGCATGGACCTCTTTGTCAGCCCAGTCAATGCTCAGCTGCCACGGTTCTGCAGCCCTGAACCCCACCCCACCCCTCCTGGGTGGCCGCCGATGCCTTCCTCCTGTTATGGACAGGGGGCCTGCTTTATGCATTTCTCCCCATGCCACTGATTGCTCGGGCCCTCTTTAAAGTCCAGTGCAGTGCTGCTCCGTCTCTCACTGGAGCTCCCAGTTCCCCTCGGGAACTCTCTAGGACTCCTGACACAGGAGGAGGGCTCGATCCTCCATCCCAAACCGGGAGCCCTATCCCTCCCAGCATGGTGACTGAGCGGCTTGCCTTAGCCTCACTACACTTCCCATGGAGGTGAAGGAAATCATTCTGGCCTCTTGGAAGGATTCCACGAGACAGGCTTATGCCTTTAAGTGGCGGTGGTTCGCCATGTGGTGCACGGAGTACTGCTTCGACCCGTTCTCTTGCCCGGTGCACTCGGTCCTTCAGTACCTCCTCCACCTATCGCAGTCTGGACTTAAGTCCAACTCCATTAGAGTGTGCATCTCAGTGCTCTCTTGACTAATCATCACCCCATTGAGGGCAAGCTCCTCTCCATGCAGCCCCTCATCACCAGGTTTATGTGGGGCCTATTGCTCTCCAGATCACTCTTGCAGCCGCCGCCTATGGAATGGGATCTTAATGTGGTCCTGGCACAGTTCACCGAGCGAGCCCTTGGCTAACTGCTCTCTCCGTCACCTGTTCTGGAAGGTCACCTTCCTCATGGCACTCACCTCGGCTTGCAGGGTCAATGAACTCCAGGCACTGGTGGCGGAGCCCCCCTACACTGGGTTTTATAGGAACAGGGTGGTGCTCTGCACTCATCCCAAGTTCCTACCAAAGGTAGTCTCTGATTTCCACCTCAATCAGGAGGTGGTTCTCCCTACCTTCTTCCCGCGGTCTCACGCCGACACAGCATCAGCCATCCTTCATATCTTGTTCTGCAAATGAGCCCTGTCCTTTTACCTGCAACGGACCCAGGGCCTCCGTAAAGCTTCACAGCTTTTCGTCTCCTTTGACCCCAGCCACATGGGGCAGGCAGTCACTAAACGGACCATATCCATCTGAGTGGTGGATTGCATCGCCTTCGCTCATAGCCATGCCAGAGTTCCCCTGGAGTGCCGTGTCATGACGCACAATGTCAGGGCAATGGCGACCTTGGTTGCAAACCTCCGGTTGTTGCCCATGGCCGATATCTGCCGGGCCGCCACCTGTTCCTCTTTCCACATCTTTGCAGCCCACTACTGCCTGGAGAGGGAGTCCCGACAGGACAGCTCCTTTGGCCAGGCCATACTCCGCAACCTCTTTGGGGTTTAGGCAACTCCTGCCCTCTGACCCTTCTTGTTCATGCTACTGGAGCCATGGTTATCCCTGGATACTAGGGTCCTCAGAGTCTGCCTTCAGATTTAATGCAGCTGCTCATAGCTGGGCCATGGTTTTTCTACCGTTCCTTGGTAGTCTGTAGCTAGGGAGTCCCATATGTGAGGACTGACTTCCTGCTTGTTCCTGGAGAAAGCGTAGTTACTCACCTGTAACAGGTGTTCCCCAGGCACAGCAGGAATTGGCTCTCACAACCTTTCCTCCTCCCCTTGGAGTTGCTGGTTCTTTTTGCCATCTTCTTGATTGGGCTCTAGCTATGGCACCCGACTGATCAGGATGGCACCCCTAGGCGGGAAGGGGACCGCACATGCATGGTGGCATCTCCCAAAGGCTTTCTTTGAAAGCTGGAGAGATGCTTCCATGAGGGCTCTGTTGGCGCTGATGTCACCCATATGTGAGGACTGATTCCTGCTGTCTCTGGAAACACCTGTTACAGGTGAGTAACTACGCTATCTCTCATTCTTCGGTTTCAGTTCACATCTCCTTAACCAGTCATGTGTCTGTTCTTGATCAACCAAAGGTTCCTGGAATAACACTCTGTATTTCCCATTGTATTTGTTTATTTGACACTTTTTTTCCTCATTTCCTCAAGGTGTGCTTCAAAATTCCTTTTAATTAAGTGTATGGCACTCAACATGATGGGAAACAACTCAGTATCTTTCTGACACATTTTCTTAGTCTCTGATGTCATTTCTTGGTATTTAAAGATTTTCTCCCTCTCAACGCGATTCACAGAATAGTTACTTGGAACTGACACTTCTATAATGAATGCCATTCTGCTGTTTTTCTCTTTTATCACTATATTAGGCTTCCTCACATCCAGCTTTTTATTGGTCAGAATGGAAGTATCCCAGGTGATCATTCTCTGTAATTCTTTTAGGGTCATGATCTCAGTACTTTTCAGGCACAGTAATGTAGTATATACAGTTTCCTCTCTTCTCCTTAACCATTCATGTGTCTGTTCTTGATCAAAAAAAGGTTCCTGGAGTAACACACTTTATTTCACACTATATTTGTTTATTTGACACTTGTTTTTCCTTGTTTGCTGATCTAATTCTTTGAAGAGCTTTTTCTCTTGTTTTGCAAATTCTATTGCTTCCTTCCCTAAATATGCCTGTGGATTCCTGCTCATTCCTTCTAGTCATCAGAACGCTTGTCCAACTTTGATGCTGGAGACAAATTCTGGGCATTTATTTTCATATTTCATCACTTTTTGCATATTTGGATCCGATGAGGCAGTTAGGTAGTCCTGGAGGCCTATGGATAGTAGCTATGTATATGTAATCAATCTCTATGAAGCCTAGCCCTCCTTCAGCTCTAGCGATGTACAGCCTTAGCATAATTGCCTAATTGCCTCATGGGCATGGAGGAGTTTTCTTGTTCGCATATCCAGTTTGTCAAGACCTTTAAGAGGCTAATCTACAATCCCTAAACTTTATGAGAGTACTGGAATCACCAGCTGATTGACTGCTTGTATCTTATTCCATGGAGTTAAAGAACTTTTCAATAATGATTTTAATCTTCTATAGTATTCTTTATTGCTATTTTCTCTCAGCAATTTCTTCTTGAGTGTCGTTCCTTCCACTACTCCAGAATATTTATATATGTCTTCCTGTTCATGTTCCTTGATGCTACAGCCCTCAGGCAGGGAGTTGTTTTCTGTTTTGCTCAATTTTCCTCTAAAAATAAAATAGCTATAGCACTTTTGTCAAGGCCAAGAGTCATCCTGATGTCATCAGAAAAGCTTTTCACTATACAGAGTTGCTCTACTAATTGTTGCACTGAAACTGTAGAGCTTTAGGTTGTCTACAAATAGTAAATGGGATGTTACCTCTGGATTGTTACCTTCTTCAATATTCAGGCTAAATCTGTATCCCAAAGAGCTGATGAGAGTACTCATTGGATTAAATGCTATACAAAACAGAAGGTGCTCTTTGTGGGGCAATTTCTCCAAATGGGTGAGCTTTGCACATACCATGACAGTCATGAGCCTCACTTCTAAGCCAGGGTATATAGAGTACGATCTCAGTCTCTCAAATTTACTGCTAATGCTCGGTGTAGTACTTGCATTGTGCCAAAGAGAGCCTCCCTCTGGAGTTTGTAAGATGTTAAGTGTATGGGTAATTTATCAAGGTGTGCTTGGAAATTCCCTTTAATTAAGCCTATGGCACCCAATACAATGGGAAATAACTCAGTATCTTTCTGCCACATTTTCTTGGTTTCCGACCTCATTTCTTGGCACTTGAAGATTTTCTCTCTCTCAATGCGATTCACAGAGTAGTCACTTGGAACTGACACCTCTATAACAATGCCAATTTGGTGTTTTTCTCCTTTACCACTATATCAGGCTCCCTCACATCCAACTTTTTATTAGTCAGAATGGGAGTATCCGAGGTGATCATAACCTCTTCATTCTCTGTAATTCTTTTAGGGTCATGATCCCCTTACTTTTCAGGCACAGTGATGTAGTATTTACAGTTTCCAATGGATGAGGCACACTACTTTACTTTATTGTGCCTTTCTGTACAGACATTTTCTGCCATCAGAACTTTACAGCCAGCTATGAGGTGAGCCACTATGTCCAGCTCTTTTCCACAAAATCGACATATGTCTGTTTTGCCAGTTTTTTCAATGTTCACTGTAACCCATCTCATCCATAATCTGCTGTCCTGGACTGCAGCTATCAACCTCTCATCCTTCAATTTCAGTTTACCTCTCTTTAACCATTCATGTGTCCATTCTTGATCGCAAAAGAGTTTCTGGAATAACACTCTTTCTCCGGGAACAAGCAGGAAGTCAGTCCTCACATATGGGTGATGTCGGCACTGATGGAGACCTTGCGGAAGCATCCCCCCAGCTTTCAAAGAAAGCATTTGGGAGAGCTGCCATGCATGTAAGGTCCCCTTCCTGCCCAAGGGTGTCATCTTGCTCAGTCTCCTCTTTTCTGCTGAGCCCTTCAGACATATGTCTGGCTTGTTTAGTAAGGCGTAGCGCAGGACAATGACCACGGCCAAACACAAGGAGAATTCAAAATACTTTATTGTAGACCCAACTATTTTTTTTTTTACTTTTTATTTATAATTATAGACAGTATTACATCCAGATAATATATGAATGAAACAGAAAATCAATGGATTATGACATGACACAAAAGAAAACATTTGAATCATTAAGAAAACTACAATAACATGTCACCCATATCATTTAGACCCCAATACCAAAGGAAATATAAGGGGGAGTATTAGGAAACTTTAACAAATAGTGCAGGATTAAAACTAACCCGGCACCTACAAAAAGAAATACAATGAACAGGTAAAGACTTAAGTGTCAGCCGGATGGGGTGACTTAGAGACCTCCACAACCACTTCCTCCATAGCCATTGAGAACTCATTAAGCTGCCTTTGTAGACCCAACTTAACAAGTTTCAGCCTTAGGCCTTCGTCAGGGGTCTATAATCAGACACATAAACACACAATTAAAATATGTAAAGTGCAATATTCATATGCAGACAAAGGTGTTAAAAGAAACCAAATAAAATAAAATACATTACCAAAAAAAGATACACAAAGCTGAGCGTCCAAAGGGTGGAACAATACTACTCTTTCCCAATCTAAAACAGACAAATAAGTTTTTCCCCGAGTCCTTGGTACCTCTGAAGGCCAGGGCCTCATCTGAAGCCATGGCATTTTGGGGCAGCTCTACGGAATCCAAGCGGTGCTGTGGTTCTTTGGAGAGGAGGATCTCCCTTGAGAGAACGCAAGAAGAAGATCTCAAAGGAGGCGTCCCTGGATGGATCCGACAGGCGGGGTGAATCCCAAGCCAGGTCCTGCAGTCCGAGATGCTCGTCCGAGGGATCAGAGAGGGAGTGGCCTGCAAAGATCGCCAGACACCATCCTTGTTGAGGATTTTCCTGCAGGGGAATGGCGTTGGGCCTGATTCCTTCGGTGCCCGGGCTGGTAACTGCGGAGTCTTCTGGTCTGGAGTCCAGAATGGCGACCCTGGAGTTCAGTTTGCCTTCATGGACCAGCAGTGGGTGCTGTTGTCCAGTATGACCAGTTCCTCTGCCCCAACCACCAGGCCCTTGACATCGAAGATGTCCCAGGAGGCCGAGATGATCCTCAAGACCCTTCGGCCTTAGGTTGATCCTCGGTTGAGGTCTCGATCCGGTTCCCACTTGACAGGGCCATGATCGTCCCCAGCCAGTGCGCTCAGCACCAGCCGCAGAGCCTCTGAAGGCTACGGGCCGGGGTCAGCTCTGGGCCTGGGGACTATCCTTCCATCAAGTCCTCGACGGACTACTCTGAGTGGGAGACAGAGGATGAGGAGTTGCCCAACATCCGTCACCATTGCGACATCCCCTCAGACTTGCCCTCTTCAGAGCCCTGGCGGCGGTCTCCGCCGGAGGGCATGGCATTCCTTGACTTTGTCAGGGACATGTCTAAGGCCCTAGCATTCCCGATGGAATCAGAGGAGGATCCTCGGGCAGAGGAGCTAGAAATCCTCCAGTACGAGTCCCCTCCGAGGGAATCTCTTACAGTGCCCATCCCTCTCATCCTAGAATAGCTAATGCTCCGTATGTGGGAGACACCAGCATCGGTGCCAGTGGTGAGCAAGTGGCTTGACACGGTGTATTGAGTTCGCCAGAGCCTGGACTTCCAGAAATTACAGCTGCTGCACAACTCTATGGTGGTGGAGTCGGCCATGCGTCGACTGAAGAGTCAGAAGACGCACTTCTCGGTGCCTCCTGGCAGGGAAGCACACACCTTGGATGCCCTCGGCAGAAAGTGTTACCAGGGCTCGATGCTCATTGGCCGCATCCAGGCCTACAGCTGTACATGGGCATATACCTGAGAGACCTGGTGAAGGAAATTGCCGGGTTCTCAGCTGGTCTGTTTGAGGAACCCTTGCAGTGGTTCAAGAACCTGGCCAAGGCCGTCTGTGAGTGCTCCAAGTTTATGTCTCAGGCAGCCTATGATGGCTTTGAGTTGGCAGCTTGAGTAGCGGCGGTGAGCATTGGCGCCTGACACCAGGCTTGGCTACAGTCATCCGATCTTGAGCAATGGGTTCAGGACAAATTGGTTGATGTCCCATGCCAAGGAGAGAACCTCTTTGGCAAACCCATGACCGACGAGCTGGAAACCCAGTTCATGACGAGAACCAGGCTCTCTAAAAAGACTGCTGCCCCTCCCTGACAGAAGGGCTTGGGTAAAAAGCCCTTCTACCAAAGGAAAGGGGCTGCTTACAGATACTGTTTCAGGCCTCCCCGAGCTTCCCAGCAGGGTCAGCAGGCCAAAGGACATGGGCATGGCCCTCGTAAGCAGAAGGCTCCCAAGCCCCAGGCATCGGCCCCAGCTCCGGCCTAGCCAGGGGGGAGTTTTTGACTCCTTGGGTATAGCCTCTCTACCCCAAGGAGGTCAGCACCCACAGGGGGACGTCTGATCCACTATGCCCAAAGGTGGCTAACAATCGCCACTGATTCCTGGGCACTTCGGGTGGCCAGATAGGGCTACTTCCTCCATCTGACTCAGACACCTCCCCCTTACTTTCCGGGAGAGCCCTTCAGGTCTTCCCCTCACTGAGACCTTCTACTGAAGGAGCTCGCAGGTCTTCTCGAGGACAAAGCAGTGGAACTAGTACCCCACGATCTCAAGGGCAAGGGGTTCTACTCCAGGTACTTCCTCATGCCAAAAAGGACAGGAGACCTAAGGCTCATCCTCGACCTGCGCAACCTGAACAAGTCCCTGGTGAGGGAGAAGTTCAAGAGGCTCTCCCTTGGAACATTGCTGCCTTACCTCCATCCTTGGATCTGAAGGATGCTTATACCCACATCCTCATTCACCCCAACCACAGGCAGTACCTGTGGTTCATGGTGGAGGGGGGCACTACCAATACAGGGTGCTGCCTTTCGGCTTGGCCTCCACCCCAAGGGTATTCACAAATTGCCTGGCAGTCATAGCCGCCTTCCTCCGCCTCCAGGAGCTCTTTATCTTCCTTACCTGAACGACTGGCTCATAAAAGGAGGCATGGCCTCAGAGGTGCAGCAGGCAACTGCACACACCATTCAGGTTCTGCAACACTTGGGGTTTGTGATTAACTACCCCAAGTCCCACCTCCTCCCGACACAGTGTCTGGAGTTCATAGGGGCAAGACTTGACACCCTCCAAGCAAAGGCCTTCCTGCCTGGTGACCAAGCTGACCATCTCAGGGCCCTGGCCCTGGACATACAGCACCGCCCCTCATTACCCGCTCGGCTCCTCCTGTGCTTACTCGGGCACATGGCCTCCATGTCCAAGTCATCACAGATACCCACCTCCACATGAGGGCTGCACAGTGGTGCCTTCGGGACCAGTGGACACAGGCCACGGGACGCTTCCGGGACAAAGTCTCAGTGACCCACCAGTTGGTCGGCTCCCTGACCTGATGGCAGACTCCCCAATATCTCAAGGCGGGGATGCCTTTTCAAGCCCTGATCCCCTTAAGGGTCCTCACCACAGATGCCGCCCTGCTCGGCTGGGTAGCCCACTGTGAGGAAATCTGCACCCAGGGCAGCTGGTTGTAAGACGAGAGCAACCAGCAGATCAACCTCCTGGAGCTACGGGTGATATACTTAGCTCTCCAAGCCTTTTGCCACCGCCTATATCACCAGCCGGCGTTGGTCCATACAGACAACCAGGTGGCAATGTTCTATGTGAACAAAAAGGGGGGCACAAGGTCTCTTGCCCTCTGCCGAGAAACAGCGGTCCTCCGCTCCTATGCAGTCTGGCAGGGTATACTCCTGCGGGCAGTATACCTGCCAGGCCAGAACAACTTATTGGCCGACAGATTGAGCAGAGTCCTCCAGCCACATGAATGGCAGCTGCACCCCATTGTGGCCAACCAGCTCTTTCAGCTCTGGGGGAAACCCAAGATAGACCTGTTTGCTAGCCCAGACAAATACCAGTTGCCCCGCTTCTGCTCCCGACAGGTCCACCCCTCCAGGGTGGCGGTGGACGCATTCCTCGTCTTGTGGTGTCGGAAGGCCTTATGTACGCCTTCCCACCCACACCACTAATTGTCAAGACATTGTTCAGGCCCTTCCATGACAAGGCCACACCCATCCTGATAGCCCCTCAATGGCCCGGGCAACCATGGTTCCCGCTACTCCTCCAATTATCGGTGGAGACTCCCATCCCATTGTGGAACTCTTCAGGGCTCCTGTCCCAGGAGGGGGTCTCTCTTCTGCACCCCAACTTGGGGTCCCTGTCGCTGACAGCGTGGCTGCTGAAAGGGTGACCCTAGCCCCGTTCAACCTCTCGGGTGAGGTAGAGGAGATCCTGCTGGCCTCTTGTAAGGCTTCCATTAGGAAAGCGTACGCCCTCAAATGGCACAGGTTTTCAACTTGGTGTGCAGAGCACGGGACCAACCCATTCTGCCCGGTGGGACTGGTGCTACATTACCTTCTCCACCTCTCACAATCTGGGCTTAAATCGAACTCCGTCAGGGTGCACCTCAGTGCCCTGGTGGCACACCACCACCTGGTGGATGGCAAACCCCTCTCGGTCCAGCCACTGGTGACCCGCTTCCTAAGGGGTCTGTTTTTATTGAAGCCCCCGGTTCGCCCTCCGCTGACTGAGTAGGTTCTCAGTGTGGTATTGGGGCAGCTCACTCGCCCACCCTTTGAGCCTCTGGCTACCCTCCACCTGTGATACTTCTCGTGGAAGGTGGCATTCCTGTTCGCACTGACCTCTGCTCGCAGGGTTAGCGAGCTTCAGGCCTTAGTGGCAGAGGCACCATATACCAGGTTCTTCCAAAGTTGGTATTGTCCTTCCATCTCAACCAGGAGGTGGTACTTCCTACCTTCTTCCCAAGACCTCACACCAGTAGGGGAGAGATGTCCTTCACATCCTGGACTGTGAGAGGGCCTTGTCCTTCTACATCCAACGTACTCAAGGCCACCGCAAAGCTGCTCAGCTTTTTGTCTCATATGACCGCAGTACACTGTCTACCTGGGTGGCGGGATGTATCATCCTCGCCTATGAGCAGGTGGTCCTCCTGCTGGAAGGCCGAGTCATGGCGCACCGTGTCAGGGCCATGGCCATGGCGGCCTCGGTGGCAAACCTGCTCTCTGTCCTGATGGTGGACATCTGCTGGGCCGCTACCTGGCCTTCATTCCATACCTTTGCAACCCATTAGTGCCTCGAAACGGAGTCCCGATGGGACAGTGACTTCAGCCGGGCTGTGCTCCGTAATCTTTTTGAGGTTTAGGCAACTCCTACCCTCTGACCCTTCTGTGTTCAGGCTACCGGAGTGCTGGTTTCTATCGGACCCAGGGGTCCTACTATAGTCTGTAGCTATGGACTCACTTGCTACTGCTCATGGCTCCCCTCGAGGACGACCGTGTTTTTCACTATGGGCTTTCGGTAGCCTGTAGCTGGGGAGTCCCATATGTGAGGACTGACTTCCTGCTTGTTCCGGAGAAAACGTAGTTACTGACCTGTAACAGGTGTTCTCAAGGGACAGCAGGAATCAGTCCTCACAACCCTCCCTCCTCCCCTTGGAGTTGTTCCTTTACCATCTTTTGTTTTATTTTTTCCGCCTTTTAGCTATGTCTTCTGAGTGAGCAAGATGGCACCCTTGGGTGGGAAGGAAACCAAGCACGCGTGGTAGCATCTCCTGAAGGCTGTCTTTGAAAGATAGGGGAATGCTTCTGTGAGGACTTCATTAGTGTCGACGACACCCATATGTGAGGACTGATTCCTGCTGTCCCCAGAGAACAACTGTTACAGTTTAGTAACTATGCTCTGTTTCCCATTGTATTTGTGTATTTGCCACTTGTTTTAACTCATTTGTTGATCTAATTCTTTGAAGAGTTTTTTCTCTTGTTTTGCAAATTCTGTTGGAAGTGTGAGCTTGTGGATTCTCACTTATTTCTTCTTGCTGCTCTCACGCACGTCACCCCCCCAAACAGAATCAGACGATCCACTGCAATAAACACCCTGGTTGTCCCCAAAGCAATGACCCACTGTACACATGCAACCATAAACAGGGCCTTCAGTCTCTGCGCACCCAGATGCTGGAATGCTCTCCCACCACATATACGAGCAATCCCGGACCTAACCAAATTCAGGAAAGCACTGAAACACTACCTCTTCCTCAAGTGCTACCCAGAAGATGGTAAAACAACCCCCTCACCCACAACAACGCTTCACGGACACATGTAACCACCCTCAATGTGTTGTATATACATGCAAATACTTTTTCTGTAGCCATTCAGATGTAAATAGTTAATACTGTTATCAAAGTTATTTTACCTGTTCTATGTAATTACGGTGTAACCCCCCACTGTAAACTCTCCTTGTTCCATGTAAACCGCACTGATATCGAAGAGCGCGGTATATAAGAAAAATAAATAAATAGACATTGAAATGCTTGTCCAAGTTTGATGGAGACAGATTCTGGATGTTTGCTTTCATGTTTCTGCATTTTTTTGCATATTTGGATCACTTAGTAATCCATCTCAATGAGGCCTAGCTCTTTGCACTGGGTGTACATCTATGACCCTTCACCAGCTAGAAGATAATGATGAATGTCGCACCCTGTGTGTAAAAAATACAGAAAGAGAATGGACCGCTAGGGGTCACTGGTAAAAGGGATAGTGCAATTTGCATTAATCCTTTTGTGAACTAATGAGATGGTCTGCATAAAATTACATACGATGCAACTTATTTTACCACACATATACTCCTGATTTATTTAATTTGTTAAATGCCATATTAATGCAGTTCAGTTCATGACACTGACAATAAGCATGCACTAATTGTACAAGAACATGCTTTAATGGAACTTGGTAAAGACCTCATAGTTTTAGTTATCTTAAAAAGAGAAAATTCTGTTGGATTGTTTAGTACTTTGAGTTGCCTATTTTCAAAAGGAAATGAGTGTTTTTCAACATTATCTGCCGTATATGTGGAGTAAACATGTCTGTGCACTCTGCAAACAACCTTGGATACCCAAAATTGCCCTAATGAGGTTTATTTAATATTATCTTCTTTGAATACGTTCAAGCTCTCATATATGTGTGTTCAGCTACTGTTCTAAGCAATTATTCATTGAAGTCTATCACTCCAGAATTTTGGATTTAATGACATTCAATGTGAAATGTTTCAATTATAAGAACTTTATTAACATGGGACAAAATTTATAAACATGTCATTCATCTGACAGACTAATGAATGTAAATGTCTAATACATGGAAATAAGATTAAAGCAAGATAAAATAGTAAAGTTGAATACTGTGAAATGATCTATTAGAACTTTATTAGTCTACATAATTAATCAAGGTAGCCATTCCTATGACAAAGCAGTTGTGGAAAACTAATAGTATACTGGGATGCATAAAGAGATCTAACTCATGAAAATCAGTAGGTAGTGAGCTCTGTCCAGCCAGGTGATGTCATCATATGATGCCTGTCTCTTTAAGAATGTAGCAATTTTAAGGAGGCTTTTTTTAGAGCCTTCCCTGTCTGTGGCATGCTTCTATGGATGGGATATTCCTGACTGTTTTCTCCATTTTGTTTGATGCTTTACCTAACTGCACATACCCAGAGTTGCTGGTTAAGTTGGTGAGCTCTGCTAACCAAGTGACACCATCATGGATACCTGCCCCTTTAAAACTGCACAACTTTGTGCTATGCTACTGAAGGGGTATGCCTAAGGGGCATGTGAGTTCACATATTCTATTACTTTTCTTTTATGGGCGAAGAGACGGCCCAAGAGGGGTGTGGGGCAATGTGCGAAGACTCATTTGCATAAATATTTGAATAATGTTAACGTGCACTAACTTTTAGTAAACATGACTCTTAATGAGTATCTGGATAAAGAAAGACTACCAGATTTCTACATTACTATACTCCAGTGCCAACCACTAGGCACATTAGGAAGTACTATAAACTCTGCTCATTAAGAACCCATAGCAAACCCGCCGTATCATAATAGCACTACCGTGACTCATAAAACACCAAACCCTGCTTATAAAAAAGGCAACACTGCAAATATTAAACCAGTACATCTCAGAGAATACCAATACTTCTTCTACTGGGGAAAGAGGACAAGTGGCACTGTCAAATAGAAACTACATAAACAAAATACCTTAGCTCGGTTACACATGTAGAAAATAGACCATCACCAAAGAATAAGGGATCACAATTTAGAAATAGAAAGACAATAATTAAACTGGGAACTCCAAAAGCCAAAGTTGGAATGTACAACAACATTGGAGAAATAAAACTATAAATTAATTTCCTCTTGTACTAAACAAAAACGCAAAGATGTTAGCAATGCACATTTCCCAGAGCTGGCATATTCCAGTTAATAAATTCAAAATAAAAAAGTATTTTTCTACCTTTTGTTGTTTGGGCATTTTATTTTTCAGTTGCAATTGCTCCAGTCACTTTCTTCTGGTTTCTTTGTGTCTTCGGCTAACTCTCCATTGTCTGCTGTCCATTTGTCCTTTCTCCTCTCTTCTAGTTTTTTCCCATTCTCTCTCTACATCTGCTTTAACATAGTGATCTTCCCCTTTTGCTCTTTCCTCCATTTCTTTCTTTATTTCTTTTTCATCCACTCAAATTTCATCTTCCATCCTCAATCCCCACTTACTCTCCCAATACCCGGCCACTCAGAGATCTTTCTTCCCTCCCACACAAAATATCTTTTCCCCTCTCCATCCTCACTCCCCCAGCCTCATTCCCTTCTAGTCCTTCTCCAATATCAGCTCTCCTAGTTCCAGCCCCATCCAGCATCTGCTCCCTTCTAGTCCCATTTTCCCATCCCCCCACCCGCATCAGCCCATTTCCAGTCCTAGCCCCCCATCAGCCCTTTACCAGTCCAATCTTCCCCCATCAGCCCATTTCCAGTCCTAACCTCCCCATCAGCCATTTCCTGTCCTATTCCAGACTCACATCATCCCATTTCCAATCCTAGTCCCCCATGAGCCCATTTCTAGTCCTAGCCCCCCATCAGCTCATTTCTAGTCCTAGCCCCCCATTAGCCCATTTCAAGCCCCCCATTAGCCATTTCCAGTCCTATTCCAGGCCCCTATTATCCCATTTCCAGTCCAAGCTCCCCCCTTCAGCCCATTTCCAATCCTAGCCCCCCCCATCAGCCATTTTCAATCCTATTCCAGCCCCCCATCAGCCCATTTCTAGTCCAAGCTCCCACCTTTCAGCACATTTCAAATCCTAGCCCCCCCCCCCCGTCAGCCCATTTCCAGTCCTAGCCCACCCCCATCATCTCATTTTCAGTCCAAGTCCCCCATCAGCCCATTTCCAGTCCTAGCCCCCCATCGGCCATTTCCTGTCCTATCCTAGACCCCACTCCTCGAAGAGCCCCGCGCCTATCTAAGTTGCTTCAGAGGTTAGCCGAGAAAGCCAGCGTGAGGCCCCTGCTCACCTCTGCACACCCGCCAGTGTGAAGAGCGGTTTTCCCTCATGCTGGCAGCTGTGTTACTGTGAAGCGTGCTGAATCCCAGGAAAGGTTAAAAGGCATTTCCCGGCACTCACACGTTTCACAGTAACACAGCCACTAGCGTGAGGGAAAACACCACTCTTCACACTGGCGGCTGTGCAGAGGTGAGCCAGGGCCTCGCGCGGGCTTTCCCGCCTCACCTCTGAAGCTGTCCATTGTGCGCGAATGAAGTTCTCGTGGAGCCCTGTGTAAACAACATTCTCGCACAGTGAACGGAACGGCCCTGTATGGGCGAGTCTTTCTGAATTTGAGTATTGCATTTTTGTATTTGTAGTTTGAAATGTATTAAATTGTTTGATTGATTGGTCAGGCTATTCGTGTTTGTATGAAGAGGAGACAACATGAATATTATCAGTATTTGCCAGATAGGAAGCTCAAAAAAGAGAGTAGGTTTCTAGTGGCCCAGAAACATGAGGAATTTTCTTATTAAGATTAATTTTATGTATTTATCTATTTAGAAATGTTATATTCTGCCTCATCTACTGTCCTGGGTGGATCTCAGCTCAACATTCAAAATGGCTTAGCACACTAAAGACAGACACCACATAAACTGAGAACAAATATAATAGTTACAAAATTTAGCTAGTTCCCAAAACAAGCAATACTCATCTTATTTCATAACAAAACTCTTAGTGAACAGATGAATTTTTATCTTCTGACAAAAAACCAACTGATTATCCTTACCCTTAGGTGGCAAAGAATTCCAGAATAACAGACCTACTGTTGAAAATATGCGATTCTGAGTTTTAGTCCATGGCACTTGACTTACAGGAGAAATAGATAACAACTTGCCATACCTAGATCCTAAGTTCCGAGAGAGAACCTAGGGGTGGATTAATTTAAATAATCCTTTGAGATTATAATTCTGTAAAATTTTAAAGATCATTGTGGCAAGTTTAAATTTAGCCTGCTGTTCTACAGGGAGCCAATGTAATTGTTTCAGACGTGACTTAATATGTTCTCTCATAGTTAATCCAATTAATAACTGTGCTGTGGTATTCCGCGCACACTGCAAAGTCCTCAAATACATCGCAAATTATAGAGTACAATAATTCAAAATTGAGAATAGCAAAATCTGAATTACTGACCAAAAATCATCAGCTTCTGAAAATGGTCTGAAACTGCACAATAACCACAATTTAAAATAGAATAAATTGATCATATTTTTTCAGTGGAGATTTCATAGAAAATTCTATGTCCAGCACCCCCTCCCCCAGATAGCAAACTTTGGGACATGTGTACTAAAATATATGATTATAGTGTGTATTAAGCCCCAAAGATTAGTATGGGAGGTGAAGTAAACCTGCACTATTGGGGGGCTCAACCAGCATATTGTCCTGCAGTTACCATGGGGAGACACACCCCATTGTACTAAGCTACAAGTGCATTTAATGGGGATGCACTTACTGCCACTCACTGAGAAAGTGCTACGTGTACTCACACTAATGACAACATTTTACGGTTGGTGCACACCAGTGACACCTGGGCTAACCACCTTGTGCTGTCAATGCCCACACTCTACATCACTAGTCACCACTCCTTCATGCAGTAGGCCATTACCTAAGGGTTTTAGTGTGCAGTAGTAAACCCTGCACTATTCGTTAGTGCACTTTAGTAATCATGCTCTTTCATTCACAAAATATAGGGTATCTGAGCCCCAAATCAAACCACTAGCATTTACCCCCTCACCTTTTACCAAGTTGCATAACCTGTGTTTTTTCAGTATTAAGTGCCAAATGTTTATTGCAAAACCACTGATGGACAGCAGTCAATCAATTATTTTAGTGAAAGGACCAACATTGCTGGCTTTAAATGCATAATAAAACATAATGCATCTGCATATAGCACTGTTCTACAGCCAAAATGCTTCTAAAATAAATTCAGTCACACTTGACTAATTCTCAGTCAGTGAGAAGGAAAATGATGCTTAAAATAGTTTATTGGCTCTAGTTTTCAATTTACACTACTGGGTCAGTACATACGAACTTGACTTCGGAAGTGCTAAGGATATGTGAGTTATGAGAAGAGATCTCAATTCATACCACAAATTACTAAAATGCATGCACATCTTTGACTGGATTTGTGATATATCTATGTTTTTGTTTGGATAGTACCTCTTTTTCAGGCAAAACAATTAATGAATGATGCAGTTTGAAGGCACTATTGCATCATAGATGATATGAATTGCATCATGTTATTCCTAGAAGTCATAGATGATGCAATACTACCTCAGCTTAATTACATCACTCTGCAAAACAAATTGTACAACATTACTTTAATGAACATGATGTGTCAGTAGTATTTTGGCTGTAGACCAGTCTTTTGATTTTTTTTCTGTTTAGCCAAAGTGAGAGATGCCTTGTAATTGTTTGAACAATGCAGATCAATTCTGCTATCTTTGTGGTGAAATTACTTTTGCACCACAAAAACGCAGTATAACTGCTTTGATTAAGAAAGTCTACCACCTTTATTAAGAAAGTCTACCACCTTTACTTTGACTGCAAAATTGGAGATCAGGACATGAGTTGGGCCCCGCCCATATGCTGCAACAGTTGTGCAACAAATCTTCGTCAGTGATTGAATAGAAAAAGGAAATTCATGACTTTTGCAGTGCCAATGATTTGGAGAGAGCCGACAGATCATATCAGCAGTTGTTACGTCTGCATGGTGTCTCCTGTTGGGAAAGGTTTGTCAAAGAAGAAAAAGTGGACTGTGCAGTATCCAAACATCCCATCAGCTATACGCCCAGTACCCCATGAAGAAGGACTGCTAGTTCCTGATGCTCCAGAATCATTCTCACTTGAGTCAGAATAGGAAGAGGAAGGAGATGAAACTTCTGGTCCTGAACCATCAATATCACATGATCCAGATTTTCTCCCATCCTCCTCCTCTGAACCACACCTCATAACACAAGGTGAACTGAATGACCTTGTCAGGGATTTTGAACTACCTAAGATTAAGGCAGAGCTGTTGGGCTTCAGACTACAGCAGTGGAATCTCCTCTCAGGTGATGTTAGGGTTTTGTATGTTCTGTGAACGTCAAAAGGATCTTGTTACATTCTTCTTCATGGAAGGTGATCTTGTAGCCTGCAACAACATCGATGGTCTGATGGCAGACCTCAACATCATTCATCATCCAGATGAGTAGAGACTGTTCGCTGATTCATCGAAGATGAGTCTTAAAGCTGTTTTGCTGCATAATGGCAATGTTTTGCCTTCGATTCCAGTTGGTCATGCAGTCGATATGAAGGAAACCTATGAAAAAATAAAACTGCTGTTGAGATGCATAAACTATGACTAAAATCAGTGGCAGTTTTGTGGTGATTTGAAAGTTGTTGCTCTATTGCTCGGTCTACAGACTGAATACACAAAAGTACTGCTGTTTTCTCTGTAAATGAGAGTGTCATGCAAAAGATTCTCACTACATCAAGAGAAATTGGCTACTCCAACAGTCACTGGAGCCTGGACTTAGTGAAGCTAAGATAAAGGAAGGCATCTTTGTTGGTCCTCAGATTCATGAACTTACTAAGTCTTGGAAATTTCCTGCTGAGATACTTGAAAGCTGGTTTTGTTTTGTCCATGGTCTTGACAAAATCTTTCATTAGACCCAGCTTAATGTGTAAGTGTAGTAACTAGATCCTCCTTGATTCAACAAGTGGTAGATGTTGCACACTTTTTTTCCAGGCTCCAGTGACTGTTGGAGGGTTGGGATTTACTGTTTGCTTTGGAAGGAAAGAGAGGGGAAGAGTGTTGTTATTTAGGGGATGCCCATGGAGAAGTAACTTGTGTTTAGATGGGGGATTGGTGACTCTCCTAAACTGCCAGCGTCTCACTGTACTTGGCATGCTAGCAATTAAGGACACTTCCTAAGGTGTAGTTAAATATCTCCAGGAACAAGCAGGAATGAGTCTTCACATATGGTTACGTCGGTACCGACGGAGTCTGCATGGGAACGCTTCCCAGCGTCCAATCAAAGAGCTTTTAGAAGCATCCCACCATGCCTGCGTGCTGCCTTCCTGCCTTTCCCAACTGCCTCTCCTCAGTTTTCGTTTTTCTGCGGAGCCGGCAGGACGTCCTCCTGTCACCGCAGAAAATTCTTGTTTTATTTCTTTAGTTTTCTTGTGGTCGCGGCTGTCTTCCCGACGCCACCGGTACCGCCGGTGTTTTCTTTTCTTTTCTTGTGAAATCTTCCTTTTTCAAGGAATATTTTTTCTTCATAGTGTCCCACGGTATCGTAGGCCTTTTAGGCCTCTTCTTTTTCCTTCATGGAACCGCCAGCCACTTTCTCCAAGAAATGTTCAAACTGTGGCGGTACAACTTTATTTTTAGACCCTCAAAGTCGGTGTCTAACCTGCTTGGGTCCTGACAACAGTTTAGTGAGAAGAGGTTTTCAATATCGAGGTTCCCTCGATACACGGTTTCCCTCCAGCTTCGGGGCACCGTCCCCTTCTTCTTCTACACAGGATCAGGTAACCCACAAACAGTCTGTTAAGACTAGCCAGCCCTCGAGTGGTAGGTCTCATGCACAGCATGTAGACGGCTCCGGCCTTGCCCTCGAGGGCCTACTGGCTTCAAAACCCCGGCGGGAGTCTTTTGTCTCAAAAGCCTTTCAGGGGTTTCAGGTTGTTCCTGGGGTTCACCCCTCACAGAGCATACCTGAGCCGTGTCCGGTGGTGGCATACGCTTCGAGCGGTACCAATACCCCGACATCGGCACTGGTGTTGGATGAAACAATCTCCAGGAACAAGCAGGAATAAGTCCTCACATATGGGTACGTCGGTACCGACGGAGCCTGCGCGGGAAAGCTCCCCAGCCTTTCAGATGAAAGGCTTTTGGGGCCTCCCACTGCACATGCGCGCTGCCTTCCCGCCTTCCTGACCAGCTCTCCTCAGTTTCTCTTTTTCCGCGGAGCCAGCAGGTCGTGTTCCTGTCACCGCTGAAGAAATTGTGAAATTTGTTTGTTTTCTTTAGACCGCGTACCTGCCTTCCCCATACCGAAACCGGTACCGCCGGTCTTTCTTTCTTTCTTTATAAAAAAAAAAAAAAAGACTTTTTTATTTTCTTCAGCACAGCTTGGTAACTGTTGTTAGGCCTTAAGGCCTACACAAATTCTCCTCATGGAGAAGCCAGTCCCTGGTTTTAAAAAATGTACCAAGTGCAGTGCTGTCATTTCTGTCACAGACACCCATGAATGGTGTCTCAAATGTTTGGGACCTGACCACTCCATACCGGACTGCCCATCCTGCACCCAGATGTCTAAACGTGGTTTGCAGAACCGGGCCAACAAGCTCCATGTGCTGTTTCCTTCAGAAGCATCACAGTCATCCAGGTCTTCCTCTCCGGATGGATCTCAGGTAACCAAAACTTCTGTGGGCAAATCCTCTAAAAGCAAATCTCTTTCTAAAGATCGAGAGGCTCTCAATTTTGAGTTCGAGGATTCTGCCCAGGCCAAAAAAACCCCGGCGGGAGGTTCCGGCCTCCAAAGCAATCATGGGGTCACAGGTTGACATCGATGGCACGGCCTCGACCGATCACCTGTTGGACTGCTCTGGGGTACCGGCCCATACCGGTACCGACATCCAGGCAGTAGTGGCGTCTATGGGCAATACTGTCCAGACCATGCAGCAGGCCGTTCTGGCATTCATTAAGGCTGCGACGCCCTCGGTACCGATTCCATCGGTACCGGCCCCGGTTCCGGTATCCACACCGGAACCGAGACCATCGACTTCCAAGCGTCGATCGGTTCCGCATGCCGGATTCAGGCTTTCGCCCGGTACCGATCCCATGTCCGATACGCCCGATGTCGATACCGATCGGTATGCGTATCATACATTGGAAGCACAGAGGGAATACTCAGATTCTTCTGATGAATTCAATTCCTCTGATGACTCTGCTGAGCTTACTCTTCCCGAGGAGCCCTCTTCTCCAAAGAGGAGGCTATCTCCTCCAGAGGATTTATCCTTTCAGGATTTCATTGTTGATGTAGCTAAAGCACTTTCTATTGCTACATCTTCTGAAAAAGAACCCAGATCAAAAAAATTGGATATTTTAGGATACTCTAAAGCTCCTAAAGAGGCAGTCACTCTGCCTATCCATGAAATCCTTCAAGAACACTTGATGGATTTGTGGGAGACTCCTTTAACACTGTCTCCCCATTCCCGTAGGTTGGACACCATGTATCGGGTCCCTCCTTCTCCTGGGTTCCAGAAAACTCAGCTGCCTCACCACTCTATTGTGGTGAAGTCTGCCATGAAGAAAATAAAGAGTCCTAAAAGGCATTCTTCTACCCCTCCAGGGCGAGAATGTAAGACCCTGGACTCTTTTGGAAGAAAGATGTTCCAGGCTAGTATGCTTATAGCCAGGATCAATTCTTATAGCCTTTATATGGGCATGTTTCTTGGACAACTTGCCCTAAAGATACAGAATTTTGCCCCCTTTATCCCTGATGATCAAAGGGCGGACTTCTTTTCTATGGTGACACAACTTTCAGAGGTCTCCAAGTTCTCCAACAGGGCAGCCTTTGATTCCTTTGAGGTTGCAGGCAGAGCTTCGGGAATTGCTATTGCAGCCCGACGTCTCGCTTGGCTCCAGGCTTCTGACCTAGAACCCTGGGTTGTAGATGGCCTCAGGAATCTGCCCTGTACCGGTGAGAACTTATTTGGGGAAGACTGGCAAATTAAAGCTGCTCAAATGGATGCAGAAAATGCCACTCTAGATAGACTTTCCAAGTCTACTTCTACCCCTGCCAAAAAGAAGTCTTTTAAAAGGCCTTACTATAAGAAGGCCAGATTTCCCACAAATACTGGCCAGCAATCTGCTCAGCCTCGCTTTGCGGCTAAGCGTCAACAATCTAAGCAGGTAAAGTCAAAGCCTGCGGTGTCTGCTACACCCCAGCAGGCTCAACCCCCTCAGGGGTTTTGACTTGCCTCTAGAGAACTTGCCGTTTCTGGCTCTAGAACAACCAGAGCCCCTCACCATTCCTGGAAGGCTAGCTCATTTTGCTCCCAGATGGGAACAAATCACATCAGAGCAATGGACCCTCTCTATTATCAGGGAGGGCTACAGACTTCATTTCTCCAGCCTTCCTCCCCATACCATGGTGAGGCAATTCAGTTCTCTCCCCCATCTCTTCTGACCCTGTTGGGTCAGGAAGTCTCTTCTCTCCTTGCCCAAGGGGCAATAGAGGAGGTTCCTCCTCCACAACAGGGGTTAGGTTTCTACTCCCCTTACTTTCTCATAACAAAGAAGACAGGGGGCTTCAGACCTATCCTAGATCTGAGAGAATTGAACAGGTTTCTATTCAAGGAGAAATTCAAAATGCTATCTCTGGGCCTTCTCCTTCCATACCTTCAGAGTCAGGATTGGCTTTGTTCTCTAGATCTCAAGGATGCGTACACTCATATACTCATCCATCCATCCCACAGAAAATATCTAAGATTTCTGTTCCAGGGAAAACATTTCCAGTACAGAGTACTACCCTTCGGTCTGGCCTCTGCTCCAAGAGTCTTCACAAAATGCATGGCAGTCGTAGCCGCATTTCTCAGAGGCATGGGAATCTTTGTCTTCCCATATCTGGACGACTGGCTCATCCGAGCTCCATCTCAGTCAGAAGCCCAGATTTCTCTGGACCGCACAAGGCGTATTCTTCAATATCTGGGACTTGTGGTAAACATTCCCAAATCCCAACTCATCCCTACTCAGTCTCTGGAATTCATAGGGGCCCAATTGGACTCCACCACTGCAAGGGCCTACCTCCCTCTAGTCCGAGGCCAAAGGCTAATAAGCTTGGCCTCCCAGGCTCAGTCCAGAAGTCACTTGTCAGCCAGAGAAATGCTGCAACTTCTGGGTCACATGGCCTCCACGGTCCATGTGGTACCCTACGCTCGTCTTCATATGAGGGCAGCTCAATGGCTTTTGGCCACCCAGTGGTCTCAAGCATCAGGACTTCTCTCAGACCAAATACTCACCTCAAAACGACTGTTTTGGTCTCTCCAGTGGTGGACATCCTCCAAAAATCTGTTGTTGGGGATTCCCTTCCAACCTTCGTTGCCCCAAGCAACCCTCACAACAGATGCCTCCCAAACAGGGTGGGGAGCTCATCTCCAACACCTCTCCACTCAGGGCACCTGGTCTCCGCAGGAGACCACCCTTCACATCAACCTTCTGGAACTGCGAGCAATCTTCCTTGCCCTCACAGTCTTCCACACCCTCCTTGTCAACCTGACTGTCCTAGTTCAGACAGACAATCAGGTAGCCATGTTCTATGTCAACAAACAAGGAGGGACGGGCTCTCTGTCGCTTTGCAACGAAGCTCTCAGATTGTGGGCCTTCGCCAGAGAGCATCAAATTCATCTTCTGGCAGTATATCTTCCAGGAGTTCAAAACTCTCGGGCAGACAGACTCAGTCGAGTTCTGCTCCCACACGAATGGTCCCTGCATATGGACCAGATACGCAGAATCTTTCAGGAATGGGGGACCCCGGACATAGACCTCTTTGCAAGTCCGTGGAATGCCAAACTTCCCCGGTTCTGTTCCAGGACTCCGTGTCAGGGAGCTCAGGCCAACGATGCCTTTCTCCTACATTGGGGTCAGGAATTCCTGTACGCTTTTCCACCCATTCCTTTGATTCCCAAGACTCTGTTCAAACTACAGAGGGATCACGGATCCATGATCCTCATAGCTCCACGCTGGCCACGCCAAGTGTGGTTCCCTCTACTTCTGCATCTCTCCCAAGGACCTTCCCTGGACCTGGGAGCTGCGCCAGACCTTCTGTCTCAGGAGGAGGGGACTTTGTGGCACCCAAACCCCAAGTCCCTACACCTCAGAGCTTGGTTACTGAAGGCCTGAGCCTTCATGACTTCAATCTTTCTCAACCAGTGAAAGATATCCTTCATGCCTCTAGGAAACCCTCCACGAGGCGTTCCTATGCTTTCAAATGGAAACGTTTTTCCATTTGGTGTGCGCAACAGGGTCTTGACCCTCTAGCACTTCCTTTGAATTCTCTACTGGACTATCTCCTGCATCTTTCCAATGCAGGCCTCAAGACGAATTCAGTGCGAGTCCATTTAAGTGCTATTGCAGCATCCTTAAAACCTATAAATGGACAACCTGTCTCCTCTCATCCTCTTATTGCAAGATTCATGAGAGGCCTGACCCTCACTAAGCCTCCCATCCGACCTCCTCCGGTAGCATGGGACTTGAATTTAGTTCTGGGTCAACTTATTTATTTATTTATTTATTTTTATTTAGTATACATTTGTATACCGCTACTTCCAGCGATCAGCAGCGGTTTGATTACAGATTGGAAATTGTCAAATCATGACAGGAAATTTTTGAGGTATAAACACATTGATTAGACAGGAAAGCACAGCACACAGAGAACTATTTTAGAAGGAACATGGGCTTATGAAGCCACCTTTTGAACCGTTGGTATCTACCTCCCTGAAATTTCTTTCCTGGAAGGTTCTTTTCCTTATTGCAGTCACTTCGGCTCGCCGCATCAGTGAACTGCAGGCTTTGGTGGCTAATCCATCTTATACCAGATTTCATCATGATAAGGTGGTCCTTAGGACGAATCCCCACTTTATGCCTAAAGTGGTCTCGTCTTTTCATCTTAATCAAGAGGTATATCTACCTGTTTTTTTCCTGGCTCCTCATGCATCCAGTGCAGAGAGGAACCTTCATACTCTTGACTGTAAAAGAGCTCTCGCCTTTTACCTCAACAGGACTCAGCCACATCGAAAGTCTTCCCAACTCTTTGTGGCTTTTGATCCTTCTCATTTGGGACTTCCAGTCACCAAACGTACACTTTCCAATTGGATTGCTCAGTGTATTTCTTTTGCTTACCAGAGTAAAAACATTTCTCTGGAAGGCCATGTCACAGCTCACAATGTGCGAGCCATGGCCACTTCTATGGCTCATCTTCACTCTGTGTCCATAGATCAGATTTGTCGAGCAGCCACTTGGGCCTCGGTTCATATCTTCACAGCCCATTACTGCTTGGACAAGGACTCCCGCCGGGATGCCTTGTTTGGTCAGGCTGTCCTCAAACACCTGTTCCATACTTAAGCAACTCCTGCCCATCTTCCCTGGATGGATGCCTGAGATCCATACGAAGATGGTTTACCCTTGGAGGGGGATCTCCCAGGCATCTTAGCTAGGGAGTCCCCATATGTGAGGACTTATTCCTGCTTGTTCCTGGAGATAGCACAGTTACTTACCTGTAACAGGTGATCTCTGGGAACAGCAGGAATTAGTCCTCACAACCCACCCACCTCCCCTAGGAGTTGTATCTTCTATCTATCTTCCTTTCCTCTCTATTGTCTCAGCTATAAACTCGAACTGAGAAGAGCTGGTCAGGAAGGCGGGAAGGCAGCGCGCATGTGCAGTGGGAGGCCCCAAAAGCCTTTCATCTGAAAGGCTGGGGAGCTTTCCCGCGCAGGCTCCGTCGGTACCGACGTACCCATATGTGAGGACTAATTCCTGCTGTTCCCAGAGATCACCTGTTACAGGTAAGTAACCGTGCTCTCCTCACCAGGGATGGTCATCTGGCATCCTCAGTGCCTTTGGGACCGGTGGATACACTCCAGACTGACTTTTCATTATCGGTACCAGCACCGATACTACCACCGACGTCGGTACCCTCCAGAAGTGCATCGATAGCCTCGCTTCCTTCGATGCCGAGTCTGGAATCGATCTCCAGTCTGGAGGATTGGGTACTGACTTGCCTTGATACCGGCTCTCAGCGGTACCGAAGGCTCGGTTCCGATGATTCGGATCCACAACTCTCGGTTCCCCCGAGGCCGATTGAGTTGCCACTAGCTGACCTTCATTCACCGGTATCAGACACGGTACCGAACTCGGTACCGATGTCCTCATTACCCTTACGGTCGGTGCCTTCCATGCTTTGCTTATCGATGCCGAGTTTAGAATCGCTCTCTAGTCTGGAAGACTCGGTACCAATACTCTTTGGTACCGACACCGATCGATACCAGTGGCTCGGTACCGAGGATAGCACCCGGAGGTTTTTGGTTACCTTGGTACCGATTCAACTGTCACCGATGACTGCTCCGATGTCTTTGTCGGGCTCGACTCCGACATCGGTACCGGTATTGGCATCGGTACGGTATCCACAGTAGCATCGTGGCCAACTCCTGCCATGCTTTTTTCAACAGGATCGCTCCCTTCTATTCCAAGCTTGGAGTCGATACCTGGCATGGACAATGTGGTAGTGACGGTCGCTGCTCCTGACAGCCAGTACCGGCGACCATCCTTTAAGCATTCCACACTGCCCTGTGCAGGATCTTCTATTCCTATGTATCTGGATAGCTCTGTCGGTGCTCAGGCTAGTTCTTCAGATCTAACCTGTCCAAGGGAAATTCCTGTTGGGGAACCCTCTTTTCAGAGTTTCCTCCTGGATATAGCAAGATCTCTTGCCATTCCTATCCCAGGACATGATCCTGCACAGAGCTCTCTTTCTACCAAAACAAAGGAGAACATAATGCTTCCTTTGCATCATTCCTTGCAGGATCTCCTTCTAGGAATGTGGGAAACACCTTTAAGGGTACCCCCACCTTCCAGAGCAACTGATCTCTTATATCAGGTGCCCCCCTCTCCAGGGTTTCAAAAGACTCAACTTCCTCATCATTCCATAGTTGTGGAATCAGCAATGAGGCGGGTAAAGAGCAAGAAAAAGCACTCTTCTTATCCGCCAGGTCGTGAGTCTAAGACACTTGATGCCTTTGGAATCTGCAAGAATTCTCTCATATATTTTCTATATGAGTCTATCTCTTGAGGAGGTCACAAAGCAATTACATCTTTTGACTCCTTCCCTTTCAGAGTCCAAGAGTGCAGACTATTCTTTACTGCTCAAGCATCTCCAGAATATCTCTTGGTTTCTTACTCGTGCTTCCCTAGACTCTTTTGAGTCTGTTAGCAGAACTTCTGCTATAACTATAGGGGCACGACGTAGAGCCTGGCTCCAAGCTTCAGACTTGGACAAATGGGCACAGCACAGACTGGGACATACTCCTTGCACTGGAGACAATCTTTTCAACAAGGAGTCTTTATGTCAGGTTACTCAGTTCTCCACTGACTTACCTGTTCCTAGGGGCTGTTCTGCACCTTCTTCTGTCCCAGTAGGTAGGAAATGTCCTGCCAAACTTTCTTACCATAGGAGAAGAAGGTTTTATGCATCATCTGCCCATCATACAGATGTTCCCAAACAGGGGAAGCATCGTCCTGGTCTGCAGAGTTCAACCTCTCACCAGGCTCAGCAAACCCAGCAACCACAGGGTTTCTGATCAATCCATCAGATGCTTGTGACTCTTGGGATTAGAATCTGCAGTTGCTTCTTCTCAATAGAAGCAATCCACTGCTGTCATTCTAAATCCTAAACATGGATATCTTTCCGAAAGACATCCATTCTTTCTGTGTTCTATGAGCTGTCAGGATGTTCATGCTTCTAGGTCACAGGGTTCTCCTCTTTTTCCTGCTAGGGAAAAAGGTCTATCCACTATCAAACGATAGTTTCCTGTGCCAGCATGTCTTTTTCCTTTCTATAAACTTACTACTTTGTAAGTTTTCTTCAGCTCCATTCTCTTTACCCTCTTACCAGGTTTTTCCTCTGTAAGAGCGGTATTGCTTCACTTGAGGGCTTTTTCTTCAGCCTCTCTAGTTTTCTTACTTTTCCAGTGCGGAGTTCTCTTCTCTGAGTTGACTTCTCTTTTTCAATCTTACTTTGAAGCACTTCATCAGACACGTCCAGAGTTTTCTACTCTTGTTTTGTCTGTTCTTTCTGTTTTTAAACAGTACCATTCTTCTGCTGTCTGGCAAGCAGCTGCCAATGCAGGAGCCTTAATGTTTGGACCACTGGTTCTTGTCCACCATCAACCAGATTTGTCCTCAACTAACATTCTGTCTGGTCTTAGTAGTGGCTCCAAGTCAGTGCTCTCATCTGTCTTGAAAGTTTTTTCACTACAAGCTTGTTGGATTGTCTTCTCTTTCTGCCATCTCCATTCCCCTGGGTTTGGCAGCATAGTTGACATAGGTACTGGCTCTCCTGCAGCCAGTTCTATCTCCTCATTCTCCTGCATCATGCTCTCTGCAATTCTACAGAGAAGCTCTTCACTATGGGCCCTTGCTAGAGAGCATGGGGGGCTTTTTCTCCAACAGCTATACTAGATGGTTGAAAAAAGGCTTTTACAGTCATGTCTCCCATGACTAGAAAAGTTCTCCTTTTTCATATAAAGGACATAGGCCTCCTCTTACGTGAAACTTAAGGAGTTGCTAATTCCCTGTTTTGGTCCATAGTATTTCCAATAGGGAACATGTTTTCTCCTTCCAGCTCGTCCTCATGGTAAGAACGCATGATACCTTTTTGCCCTTAAGCAGGTCAGCATGGTATCTCATTCCTATGTGTCTTCTGTTCACTTAACATGCTAGAGTTCTAGAATACTCGGGACTTGCTGGCTGCAGACTGATATCATCCTCTGCTTTTCACGTAACCATCCTGGTTATTCTACTACCTAGCATCCCTGTAGCCATAACCAGTGGGAATTGATTCTCTATATATCTTCTCAAGTAGGTTCCACCTTCTTGTTATTAGATGAATCTTTCCTCTCCACATTTTCCTATGTGAATACCTTTTTGTAGGCGCATATCTGTCTGCTTCTTTGCAGACTTCCATATAGAGGCCTATATATTCATACCTATAGCACACATCTTACAGATGTCTATGTCTATCATTTGTGTGTATTTTATGCCCTTCATATCTCACTATAGATATATTCTCATATATCTATATGTTATATATATTATAGCCAGCACCCGCTCCCTAACCTTGAGGGTTTAAGGAGGGGTGTGCCTTGAGGTTAAGTTGTAGTTGTGAAGGTCGAATGACAAGGCAGGTATAAAGAATATTTTTTTTATAAGGATTTATTTCTCCCACTCCGTGGTGGAATGGAACAGGCGTAAAGGAATATATTTTACAGCCAAAACAAGAACAAAAGGAAAACAGGCTTTTTCCAACACTGTGTTCAAAACTGTCCTTTAACACAGTAGTTCACATTCCTGTCATGTGAGCTTTACTTGAAATCACTTAAACAAAGAGCAAATAATAAAGTTCATGCACTGTAACTAAGTTGTGCTTCAGCTTACTCTTTATCTCCTCATAAGCTCTTCAGGTAAAGAACTTAAAACAGCATGCATTTCAGCACATTATAACGAATGACCTCCCAAGTTTTGCTTGACTATTCTTTGTCTATGAGACAGGTTGAGCAGTCCATTGGCTGATTCAAATCCACCATTGGTAAGGGAAGAACCAATGGCCCTTGTGCTTCTGGGCTCTGTACTGACTCAATTACTTTCTGTCCAGGAACAGTTCGTTTCTCTAAGAAATCTCTAAACTCTTTCAGGAGTTCTTCAGCCTGCTTGCTATATGGGCTAGGCGGGGAATTAACTCCTTCCTGGGGTGAGTGATAGCTTGTGGGTTTCTCTTCAGGTAAGCAAACAATGCCGTCTCTCTTACTATGCTCATTCACTGCACTGGAATTACCCCTCCCCCACTTGTCTCTGTCAACAAGTGCTGGGTAAGTCAGTTCATTTGCAGGTGAAGGATTTTTAGACAGCAATTCAAACTTATGACCTCCTAAAGCCTTCAGGCATATATCTCTAGCAAATATATCTGCTACGTCCTTGTAGCTAGCTTGCTTGCTTGCTAATTCTGTCAGCAGTTTGAGGAGGAAAACAGGGTTTATCTGAATGAGCTTCTGGTTGCAGCCAACTGCCCTCATAAAACCTGGGTTTGCCCTGGGTTTTAAAATAAGCATTCACACAGTCTGGCTTCTCATAAAAGCTGTTATCAGAATTAAAGACACCCTGTACCTTGTGTTGAGGAATGCCTGAATGTTCTTTAGCAGTCTGCCATTCTTTCCACGGGTCAGCTCTCTGTTCCACAAGCATAGGCTTTACTCCTGGGTCTCTCAGTGCCTCGCCCTTCTCTTGCTCCCAGAAGGTTCTTCTATGCACTGAGTCTCCCTGGTACCTGCTTCTTGGCTTGGCAAGCGTTCTCCTGGAATTGCAGCTGGGGAGCGTTTCTCCTTCAAAGTCAAAGGCTACTCCGTCTCTAAAGCACACATCTGCTGTGTTTCTCTTCCTCCTCGGTTTCTCGTTTCCTTTCTCATTCGGTTTCCTGTTCTGTCTTCCTTCTTCCTCCTTCCTGTTTAACAAGCTGTCTCTGCTCTGGGGAACCCGCCTCCTGCTAGGGCGTGCCCAATCAGCAACTCTGCTTCTCCCCTCCCCTGAGGTGAGCTGTGTTAGCTGATTATCCATGTGCATCTTGTGCTGAGAAGGGAAAATCTTGCCTTTAGCTGCAGTACCCGGACCTTCCACCGGGTCACCATCTGTTTCCATGGCTTCTGGCACCGCTACCGCGTCACAATATATATATATGTATCTGTCGAGATATTTTACTATCGGTAGATATGTATTCTGCTTTATCTACCTGACTGTCGAGGCTCATATAGCTATATGATTCTGACAGATGGGCTTTACCCATACTTATGCTATCCAGCATGTTTTAGGGTCCTACACTCACAACCACTTTGGTGGTAGTTAACACCTACCATAACCTTAAGGTTAGGTACCCATGAAGCTCTCCATGTTCCAATATCTCTCCCAGCTGACCTCAGTTAGGAGAGACTTTGTGGATCTTCAGCTAATCACAGGCTCTAACGCCTCTGGCATTGTCCTTTCTTTTGGGATACAAGGGGTTCCCATACCCTTTCTCCCCACAAGGACTGGGCCTGTTTGTCCAAATCGGTTAGCCTTTCTCTTTTTGTTCCTAAGAGTGAGCCACTCTGCTGCCAAAAGAGTTTGGCTTTCTCCAGGACCAAGCAGGAAGTCAGTCCTCACTTATGGGTGACGTCGGCGCCGACGGAGCCCTCGCGGAGCAATTTTCCCCAGCTTTCAAAGAAAGCCTTTGGGAATTGCAGCGCGCATGCGCGGTCGTCTTCCCGCCCGAAGGTGCCATCTTAGCCAGTCTTCTTTTTTCCGCGGAGCCCTGCAGACGTCCCCGTCTTGTCCCCGCGAAAAAGTTGATTTTCCTCTTTCTTTTATACTTTTTTCTTTCGGTTCGACGCCGATCGTTTTCCCGCCCGGACTCGCGACGCCGGTCTCGAGTCCTCTAGCGTTTTTTCGGTTTGTCTGACTTAGTCAGCTTTCATTTTCGTTTTCCCTGGCAGCCCGGTCCTTTGACCTCGCAGGGGCCCTTTTTCCCCCGATGGCTGCCAGTGGCTTTAAGCGGTGTGGTCGGTGTGACCGAAATATGTCACTAACCGACACACACGACTTTTGCCTCCGCTGCTTGGGCCCGGATCATGAGGAACTGATCTGTGGGCCCTGCAGCAAACTGTCCTCGAAGGCGTTGAGAAGTCGGCGGCATCAGCGCGAGAGAATCTTCGCTGACCCCAGCCGTACCCGGACCTCGTCGGAGGCCTCCGTGTCAAAGGGCTCCAGCTCGGACCGTCGCCGGAGCTCCTCCGACCGGTGTTCTCCCTCCGGGGACCATCGTCGGAAGGAAAAACCCGCGAGGGCGGCGTCGGTGGACGCTCCTGGCTCCGCGAGGGCCAGGTCGCATAGCCCCGACAGCCGCCCCGGGTCCTTGGAGAAGGAACATCTCCCGAAGCGACCTCGCCTGGAGTCGGAGATGCCTGCCCGGGTAAGTCCTGTAGTCCTTCTGGACTCGCCTCCGCGACAGCCGACGTCGGGCCCGACGCCGTCGGGGCCCGAGTCGGGGGCTGCTGGGTCACCTGAGCTCGGACTCAGGTTGACGGCCTTGGAGAGCAGACTGTCTGCCTTCATGGACCAGCAGCGGGCACTGCTCGCTGGCCTCGCTGGCGCCGCTGCCCCGACCGCCGGGACGTCGACGTCCAAGTCGACCCCTGAGACCGAGCCGATCCTCGAGTCAATGAGAACTCGAGTCGATCCTCGGTCGAGGTCACCCTCGGCCTCCCGTTCGGGACCGAGGTCGCCGACGCCGACTCCCTCGACGTCGGGGCGGCTGGCGCCGCACCCTGCCCGGGCCGACCCCACCGAGTCCTCGTCGGAGTCGGTCTGGGAGTCTGAGGAGGAAGAGTCACCTGATTCTTTCCGGACTCGGTGTGTCCCATCGGACTCACCGGGGTCCGAGCCTCGGAAGCAGTCCCCCCGGAGGATGCCCGGTTCTCGGACTTCGTTAGGGATATGGCCAAGGCTTTGGCCTTCCCTGCGGATCCCGAGGAGGAGCCTCGAGCCGAAGAGCTCGACGCCCTCCAGTATGACTCTCCCGCGAGGGAGCACTTTACTGTGCCGGTTCCTCCTATGCTGGAACGACTACTCTTCCGCATGTGGGAGAGTCCGGCCTCCTCGCCGGTCCTGAGCAAGCGGGTCGATTCTATCTATCGGGTCCGCAAGAGCCCTGGCTTTCAGAAGGCACAGCTGCCACACCATTCCATGGTAGTGGAATCGGCCATGCATCGTCTTAAGAGCCAGAAGATGCACTCCTCGGTGCCTCCTGGAAGGGAGGCCCGTAACCTGGATGGCCTTGGCAAGAAGTGCTTCCAGGGCTCTATGCTCGCATGTCGTGTCCAGACTTACCAGCTCTACATGGGCATGTATCTCCGGGATCTGGCTAAAGAGCTAGCCGGATTTTCCGCTGGTCTCTCCGAGGAGCCCTTGCGGAGGTTCCTAGCCTTGTCCACGGGCATTCGGGAATGCTCAAAGTTCATGTCCCGAGCAGCCTATGATGGCTTTGAGGCCTCGGCTAGAGTGGCCGCAGCCGGCATCGGTGCCCGCCGACAGGCTTGGCTTCAGTCGTCGGACCTTGAGCCCTGGGTACAGGACAAGTTGGTCGATGTCCCCTGCCGAGGCGAAAACCTCTTTGGCAAGCCCATGGCGGAAAAGGCTGCACAAATTGAGACTGAGACTCTCACCAGGACCAGGCTTTCTAGGAAGACCTCCGCCCCTTCCCAGAAAAAGAAGGGCTCGGGAAAAAAGTCCTTTTACCCGAGGAAGGCGGCTGCCTACAAACAGTACCCCCATTATCAGGCCCCTGCAGCTCCCCAACAGGGCCAGCAGGCCAAGGGACGGGGTAACGGGTCCCGTAGGCAGCAAGCCCCCAAGCCTGCACCACCAGCCCCTGCTCAGCAGGGAGGGGGTTTTTGACTCGCTCAGCATAGCCTCTCCCCCCCCGCTGGTCCCTCCCAGCACCGGAGGCCGGCTGGTTCACTTCGCCCACAGGTGGTCCAGCATCACCGCAGATGCCTGGGTGCTTCAGGTCGTGCGAGAGGGCTACCTTCTCCACTTCCATCAGGTCCCTCCCTCCTATTTTCCGGGAGAACCTTCGCGCCCCCCTCTGCACAGGGAGTTGCTCCTTCAGGAGTTAGCAAGTCTTCTGCAGGAACAGGCGGTGGAACCGGTGCCCCACCACCTGAGAGGTCAAGGTTTTTATTCAAGGTATTTTCTGATACCAAAGAGAACAGGGGGCCTCAGACCCATCCTGGACTTGCGCAACCTCAACAAGTTCCTGATGCGGGAGAAGTTCAAAATGCTTACCCTTGGAATCCTTCTGCCCTACCTCCAGCAGGGAGATTGGCTATGCTCCTTGGATCTAAAGGATGCCTACACGCACATCCTCATCCACCCAAGCCACCGCCAATACCTAAGGTTTGTGGTGGCAGGAAATCATTACCAGTACAGGGTACTGCCCTTTGGCCTGTCCTCCGCACCGCGAGTCTTCACAAAATGTCTCGCGGTCGTGGCGGCCCATCTCCGGCTTCACGGCCTCTATGTCTTTCCGTACCTCGACGACTGGCTCATCAGAGCAGCGTCCGCTCAGGAGGTCACCAACGCCACGTGCCGCACGGTGACTCTGCTGCAGCACTTGGGCTTTGTCATAAACTTCGCAAAGTCCACTTTGCTCCCCTCACAGGATCTCGAGTTCATCGGCGCAAGGCTGCACACTCCTCGGGCACGAGCGTACCTACCGCTCGACAGGGCTCAACGGCTCATGGACCTAGCCGACCGCTTTCGCAGCCAGCCCCTGGTCTCCGCCAGGCGCTTCCTGAGACTGCTTGGCCATATGGCTTCCACCGTCCATGTGACCCCCAATGCCCGCCTGAACATGCGGTCTGCTCAATGGTGTCTCCGCCAGCAGTGGCGACAAGCCACAGGCGGCCTGGCAGACCTAGTGCGCGTCTCCGAGCCGCTGCTCTCGTCTCTCCGGTGGTGGCTCCGGCAGCCGAACCTGATATTCGGAATGCCTTTCCAGTCACCTCAGCCGACCCGGGTGCTGACCACCGATGCATCCCTCCTGGGCTGGGGAGCACATTGCCAAGAGGCACGTACTCAGGGCCTCTGGACCACGTGGCAGTCTGCTCAGCAGATCAACTTCCTGGAGCTCAGGGCGATCCGCCTCGCTCTCAAGGCCTTCTCCCACCTGACTTCCCAACAGTCCGCCCTTGTCCAGACGGACAATCAAGTTGCCATGTTCTACGTGAACAAGCAGGGGGGCACGGGCTCCTTCCTCCTCTGCCGGGAGACACAGAAGCTCTGCTCTTGGGCCGTCAGTCACGGCATTCTCCTCAGGGCAGTTTATCTCCCGGGCCAAGAAAATTGCCTTGCAGACAAACTCAGCAGGGTCCTCCAGCCGCACGAGTGGCGTCTGGATCCCTTGGTAGTTCAGAAGCTCTTCCTCAAGTGGGGTCTCCCCACGGTGGATCTCTTTGCCAGTCCTCACAACCGGCAGCTTCCTCGCTTCTGCTCTCGTCAGCCACACCCCCTTCGGGTTGCGGCGGACGCCTTTCTGATCTCGTGGTCGGGGAGCCTTCTGTACGCTTTCCCTCCCATCCCGCTGGTCTCTCGGACTCTTTTCAAGGTTCTCCGAGACAAAGCCTTCATGATCCTGGTGGCCCCTCGCTGGCCCAGGCAGCCGTGGTTTCCTCTCCTGCTGCAACTGGCGGTGGAGGGCCCAATCCCTCTGGGGATACAACCGGATCTCCTCACTCAGGATCAGGGGTCCCTTCTGCACCCCAACCTCAGGTCTCTCAACCTTATGGCCTGGCTGCTGAGAGGGTAGTCCTTGCTCCCCTTCTCCTGCCGGCGGAGGTGGAGGAGGTCGTCTTAGCTTCGCGACGGCCTTCTACCCGCAAATGCTACGCCCTTAAATGGCGTCGCTTTGCAGTCTGGTGTACCCAACAGTCTCAGGATCCCTTCTCCTGCCCGGTGTCGGTGATCTTGCAGTACTTGCTGCACCTCTCTAATCTGGGACTTAAGTCCAACTCCGTCAAAGTTCACCTCAGTGCTCTTTCAGCACATCATGTGCCAGTGGACGGCAGACCTCTCTCCAATGACCCTCTCGTAGCGAGGTTTCTCCGAGGTCTCCTTCTACTTAAACCACCTCTGCGCCCGCCAGCGCCTGACTGGGACCTGAATGTGGTTTTGCAGCGGATCACCTGTCCGCCTTTTGAACCTATGGCTACCTGTTCTCTACGTTTTCTGTCTTGGAAAACACTGTTCTTGATAGCCCTCACTTCCGCTAGGCGCGTAAGTGAATTGCAGGCCCTCGTGTCTGATCCCCCCTACACTCGATTCTACAAGAATAGGGTAGTCCTACGGACTCACCCAAAGTTTTTGCCTAAAGTGGTCTCCCCTTTTCACATGAATCAGGAGGTGGTACTTCCAACCTTCTTTCCCAGACCACACTCCAGCCGAGCTGAGACGGTCCTCCATACCCTGGACTGTAGAAGGGCATTGAACTTCTACCTTGACCGTACGCGGGAGCACCGTAAAGCTGCTCAGCTTTTTGTGTCTTTTGACCCCAATAAATTGGGGCTCCCGGTCTCCAAGCGTACTCTGTCCATCTGGGTGGCGGACTGTATCTCTTGGGCTTATGGGGCAGCCGGACTCGCCTTAGAAAGTCGAGTCACGGCTCATTGCGTTCGGGCAAAGGCCACGTCAGTGGCTTACCTCCGCTCTGTTCCGCTGGCAGACATCTGCCGGGCCGCTACTTGGTCTTCGAGCCAGACTTTTGCGGTCCATTACTGTCTCGAGAGGGAGTCCCGTAGGGACAGTGCTTTCGGACAGGCAGTCCTCCGTAATCTCTTTGAGGTCTGAGCAACTCCTACCCTCCATCCCGGATGTGGGCTACCGGTGGGTGATAATTCAGCGAAGATTCTATCCTTCTGTGCTGCTGAGCTAGAGGGAGCTCATTTTTGTGCTTAGGGTCTCCGGTAGCCTTGAGCTTGGGAGTCCCATAAGTGAGGACTGACTTCCTGCTTGGTCCTGGAGAAAGCGTAGTTACTCACCTGTAACAGGTGTTCTCCAGGAGCAGCAGGAATCAGTCCTCACTACCCTCCCTCCTCCCCTTGGAGTTGCAATCGTCTGCTTATGTTTTTTTTGCAAATTTTTATGCTGTCTTTTTTAGCTATGTCATCTGACTGGCTAAGATGGCACCTTCGGGCGGGAAGACGACCGCGCATGCGCGCTGCAATTCCCAAAGGCTTTCTTTGAAAGCTGGGGAAAATTGCTCCGCGAGGGCTCCGTCGGCGCCGACGTCACCCATAAGTGAGGACTGATTCCTGCTGCTCCTGGAGAACACCTGTTACAGGTGAGTAACTACGCTTTCCAGTTTTTCCTACTGGGGTTACCTGTTACCTTTCAGGATTCTGACCTCCATTGCTTTTCCTACAGGTTTTCTACCTCCACTTACAGTGAGGTCCTTCTCGAGGTTCCTCTACTGGGTTCCCCAGTAGATTCCATGAACCTCCATACTTCTCTGAAGTCCTGTTAGGGGAGGTCCATATTGCAATATTTTTTCTTTGCAATATCATTGATGACAATTATCATCCACACATGGACTCCTTGTCTGCAATCCTATGCTAGGTTAACTGTTCCACAGCACCTTTTTCTCTTCAACTCCTACCCTCCATCCTCAGGATGCCTGGTGTTGTGGGGGATAGCATGTTCCAACTTATGACATGCTGGGACTCCAGGCATCTCAGCTTGGGAGTCCCCATATGTGAAGACTCATTCCTGCTTGTTCCTGGAGATAGCACAGTTTCTTACCTGTAACAGGTGATCTCTGGGAACAGCAGGAATAAGTCTTCACAACCCACCCACCTCCCCAGGAGTTGTATCTCTATCTTTCCTTTCCTCTCTCTCTCTCTTTGTCTCAGCTTTAAAACTTAACTGAGGAGAGGCAGTTGGGGAAGGCAGCACGCAGGCGTGGTGGGATGCTTCCAAAAGCTCTTTGATTGGACGCTGGGAAGCATTCCCGCGCAGACTCCGTCGGTACCGACGTACCCATATGTGAAGACTTATTCCTGCTGTTCCCAGAGATCACCTGTTACAGGTAAGTAACTGTGCTTTACCTCTGCAGCATGGCTAATTCTTAGGGGTAATGTTTCCGAAAGGGTTCGTTTTGCTCATACCATGACAGTAATGAACCTCATTTGTAAGCCAGAGTATATGGTGTATGATCTCAGTCTCTCAAATTGACTGCTAATGCTTGCCATAGTACTTGCATCGTGCCAAAGAGAGCTTCCTTCTGGAGTTCAGACAACTTATTAAAATGTTCTTGGAAATTACTTTTAATCAAGCCTGTGGCACGCAGCACAATGGGAAATATTTCTGTAAGTTTCTGCCACATTTTCTTGATCTTTGCATTTCTTGGTTCATGAGGATATTCTCTCTCTCCACACAATTCAAAGAATACTTAGCTCTGACACCTCTGTTATCAATGCTCTTCTCATGTTTTTCTCCTTCACCATGATGCCTGGTTTTCTTGCATTGAGCTTTTTATGAGTTGGAATAGAAATGTCCTAGGTGATCACAACCTCTTCTTTCTTCATAATTCTCTTATCATCAGGACTCTCTTATGTTGATATTGAGAACGGTATCCAGACATCTGCATATTTAACATAGACAGCTGCATTAACATGTAAAGCAATCATATTGTTTTCAACACAGCTGTATTTGGGATATTGTGACATCAGAGACTTTAATGCAATAGCAATAGCATTACCTAATACACAGGTTTCAAAGTATGAGTTGGAATTAAAACTATTTAGTTCATAAGTCCCAAAGAAATGTATCTCTGTGAGAAAGAGGGAAGCAATATATCTCTGTAGAGGTCTCTGATGAGACCCCACTCTGGGTATAGTTCTGAAGACAATGGAACATGTTTACTAAAACATGCTACCTGGGTAGTGCAGGGATAGTGCACTTTTTTGGCACTGCACTAAAAAGTAGCATGGGGCCCTGCGCTAAAAACCACAAGCTACCCAGGCAGTGTGAATCTGGGTGGTGCCTAGACATTCCTGCCACGGTGACACCAGCATGGGCCTTGAAAGCCTGCTCTTTTGGTGTTTGGCAGACAGCAACTACTATTAGTACAGTGGCTGTCAGTAGTTATTGCCTGTGGTGGTATTAATGCCGTGATCTGTGCTAAATTCAGGGAATGGACACCTCCATTCCTTGCATCCGGCACAGTACCCCACACTAGTAATGCGGCCCAAACCCATGTTACTAGCGTGGCATTTAGTAAACATGCTCTGTTATCTATATAAGGATGTTGGGACATTGATAAGTTGTTGGCAGTTCAAAGATACATAGCCTGCACTTGTAAACCATACATACAGATAACACAGGTACACTACCAAAAAACTGCCTCCAGTTTTGCAACTGATTCCTATAGATTTTGGGGTGCTGAATCCAGGAAAAATAGCCAAAATGTTCCATCACGTCACGTTTTCTTGCAAAATTAGATTTCTTACCCATATAAGGAATGTTCACATAATTTCTTTTTAGCCGACTGCAGTTTATTTTCTTGGCCCAAAATAGAGGTTGTAATGGTTAACTAACTAGAAACACTCCCTCATGATATTTTAGAGTGTTTTGTATTCATTTTATACATTAACAGGACAATTGGGAGGCGGGGGGCTAAATCCAGTACTCGCGCTGGCGCATGTTCTTTCCTGTTCGCCTCGCCTCGTTCGCGCTCGCTCAAACACGGTGGTTGCGACATGAACGTTCCTGTCAAATTTCAGTTTCTTGCAAGTTCATTATTACCTTTTGTTTGCTCAGTCGTAATCCAGCTTTATTCCGAAGTGGTTCACTACAGTTGTAGTTTGCAGTGCTGTGTATTTGTGATGGCTCACAGAGCCAGAGGTTGCGTCAACTCTCCGGACAGTTTTTGTTTTATTTGTGGGGAATATACCGTGAAAAAGCGGCAGAGGAACATTTCTGCATTTATTAAAAAAGTATATTTCGCCTATTTCGGTTTGAAGTTAGGCGATCAAGACAAACCGTGGGCTCCTCACAAAGTGTGCAAGACATGTGAGGAAGATCTACGCTTATGGATGAAAGGTAAAAAAACAAGCATTTCGTTTCGGAATACCTATGATGTGGCGTGAACAAAGAGACCACAGCAGTGACTGCTATTTTTGCTCTTGCATTGTGAAGGGATACAACTTAAAAAATAAGAACGTAATAAGTTACCCCAACCTTCCCTCAGCAATTAGGCCTATGCCTCATAGCAACGAAGTACCTGTGCCTGAACCACCAAAATCTTTGGATCATATTTGTGTGGACGGTTCTGATCATGATGAGACTCATCAGATGGCTTTTCCCGATGAGTCCAGTACTTCCGAGTTTGAAACTGAACCAGATCCGAAACCTGAACTTTTCTCTCAAGCTGAATTGAATGATTTAGTCCGGGATTTAGGACTCCCAAAAGATGCTGCCAAACTGCTAGGTTCTCGGCTTAAACAGAAAAATCTATTGTCACCAGGAACAACTTTTTATTGGTACCGCAAACCGCGAGACACAATTTTTGAAGTATTTCAGCAAAGAGGAAGATTTGGTATTTTGCAACGATATATACGGAGTGATGGAAAAGTTTAAACTCAAGTATGATCCTGCTGAATGGCGGCTCTTCATTGATTCGTCAAAAGACAGCATAAAAGGTGTTCTTCTTCATAATGGCAACACATTCGCTTCAGTTCCTATTGCTCACTCTGTTATTCTCCAAGAAAAATAAGAGAATTTGGCCCTGATTCTTCAGAAGATTCGTTATGATGAGCATAAGTGGATGATTTGTGGAGACTTTAAAATTCTATCCATGCTATTAGGGCAGCAATCCGGTTTCACCAAATATCCCTGCTTCCTTTGCTTGTGGGATAGCCGGGCCCGCGACCTACACTGGGGGAAAAAAGACTGGCCAATTCGGGAGTATTTGAGACCCGGTGAGAAAAATGTTCTTCATGAGAGCTTGGTACCTCGTGATAAAATTCTGTTACCACCTCTCCACATTAAGTTGGGTCTCATTAAGCAATTCATCAAGTCCCTTCCAAAAGATGGTGAGTGCTTTCGGTACCTTTGCTCAAAGTTCCCCCGACTTTCTGAAGCAAAGCTAAAGGAAGGAGTGTTTGTTGGCCCTGATATAAGGAAACTCATTTCAGATGGAGCATTCGCTGAAACGATGTCTGAGAAGGAAAAAGAAGCCTGGGATTCCTTCAAGGATGTTGTTCTCAAATTCTTGGGGAACAGGCGGGATGAGAACTATAAGGATATTGTTGCCAGGATGCTCAATGCCTTCAAAGAACAAGGCTGTAACATGAGCCTGAAAGTCCATTTCTTGCACTCCCATGTGAACTACTTTCCCGAAAACTTGGGGGCGTACAGTGAAGAACAAGGTGAAAGGTTTCACCAGGACATCAAGGACGCAGAGAGAAGGTACCAAGGAAGATGGAACACCACTATGATGGCTGATTTCTGCTGGTTGCTGCTGCGGGAAACCCCAGATGAAAAATACGCCAAGCAGCGCACCAAGAGAAGCATTCGGGGGAAGAAGAAACAGGCCCACCAGGAGATTGATTGACCCAAGAATGACTTTAAAATCTAAACTGTGTAACAAATATCGTGTTTTTACTAAACTTTGAAATAAAAATTTGCTAGTTATTACCACAGTGTCGGATCTCATTTATTAGAATTTTATTTTCACACCATCGGGTGTTTGTCTTCATGTATTGCAATGGTGCGGTTTGCGTTTTCTATTCTTACATACATACCTGTACAACATTTTTTGCACATTTCTTTGCTTTGCTTATATGCTCAATGTTTGTGCACATGTATGTGGCTGTTTTAAGTGCAGACAATTTTGCTACCATCACAGTGTGTTTTGTTGACATTACTCTATTCTTATGTGCTGCCTTGTTACAATTTTCTTTATTCTTATTTGAATAACTACTAAACAATTAGTATAAAGAATTCATCCAAGAAACTTTTATCTCGATCGCACTCAATCTGAAACGTTCACCTCAAACTGCTAACCCAATGTAGCAAAAAATCTGTACGTGATGGAGCAAATTGGTTACCAGATTTGGATTCAGCGCACCAAAAAACGTAAAAATCAATCGAAACATTAGAGGCAGTTTAAAAAAAAATTTTTTTAGTGTACCTGTGTAATTTAAGGAACTAAAGATGTATTAGAAGAGAAAAGGGAAAGGAGAAATATGATAAAGCTATTCAAACATCTAACATGCTTCAATGAGGTACTACATAGTAGCATTTTACTTAGAATGAGAAATTCAGGAATACAAGTCCAACATATGAAGCTAAAGGATTGGAAGACGGAAAAGAATGCAAGAAAATACTTTTCACTGAGAGAGTGAGGTACACTTGGACGAGGCTTTTAAGTGAATGTGATAGGAGCCAAAACCATGGCAGAATTCAAGTATGTTTGGGACAGGCACAAGGGCACTTTAGTAGCAAGAGAAGGGGTGATTAGCAAAGATCAATTAACATCTCTTGTAGCAGAATAGATCGGAATAAATGGATAGGATAAGTGGACCAAATTCTTCATATCTGCCAGCATCTTCTATGTTTCTGTATTATAGTTTTCTGGCTAATTTTAGTAGCGTGTGTAGATCTTACATTGATTGTAAATCTTTGTTTCCCAAAAGACTGTTCACTTCTGCTCCACTTCTCTTGTATATGCTATAGAAGTTGACAGAAGCATAATAATGTCTCTGTAGGATACCGCCTCCACAGATTTACTTTTTCTTTGTTGTTGCAGGTACAGCAGGTACAAACCGTGCAGCAGGTACAGCATGTCTACCCCGCACAAGTGCAATATGTGGAAGGAAGTGATACAGTCTACACAAATGGAGCGATGTAAGTTCTGTTCCTGAATGGATAGACAGGAAAGGAGCGAGCAGTCAAGAATACATCTATCAGCTTTCTTATTCTCTGTACTTTTTTCTGTTCAGACCATTGACATTTGGCCAACGCTTCAAAAAGAATGAGAAAATACAGAATTTCTCATTCTATTGTTATAATTTCAGTGACCTTATATACATTAACAGTACTTTAAAATATATCTCATTTAAGTGCATTCTTTTCTTGTTTAGCATAAAGACAACTATATTCATATAAGCTGTCTCAGCAGAGCATTAATAAAATGTAAAATGAGTCTCTATGAAAAACTGAAAACTTTAAATTATATTCGAAAGGAAAATGCTTCAGTATGGCTCTGTGTCATACAAGGCAAATGACTGCTGGTAATGCTTTTAAAAGCTTCATTTATTTCATGAAGGGCATTGTGCATGCATGATTTTCTTTTCAAAATCTGACCACAAAAATGGCTGTTTTTGGAGTTCTCTTTTTAAGCACTCGCTTTTTAAATTCTGTAACAGGAATAACTTTTAGTAATTTATTATTATTATGTCTTCATGTGTGACATATTATAGTCACTGTTGACTGGTTTAACTATTAATTCAAGTCTCACCTAAAAACCTGGAATCAAAGAGATAGCAGCACAAAAATGTATGCTGTTCCATGTAGGATAGTTTTTTGCAAAACTGATGGTGTTTTAATCTTTTAAATTTAAAGTTTTTAACTATTTTGGGAGTCCAGTCGGTATCACTCCAAGAGCTTCAATCACTATAGGTAGTACCACTGAATTTTTTTTCCTTGAGTCTTTCGACTTTGGTTTACAGTAGTGATATTTTGTTATTTTTCTATCTGTTTTCATTAATTAGACCATCATCGGGTATTGCCACATCTATAAAATCTACATTTGTCTTTTCTATGACTATGTCAGAAGTATTGTGCTTCAAGTGCCTCTCAGGTTGTATTTTAAAGCCCAACAAGATCTTGACATGCTCATTGTATGTAATCTTTTCAGTGGTATGATCCCAATAGTTGTTTGCTACAATAAAACCGTACTTTTTGCAAAGGTTCCAATAGATTAATTTATGCGCTTGATTATGATGCTGTTTATATTCTGTTTGGGCTATTTTGCTACAGGTACTGATTAAACGGACTACAGTTTTAATATTTGGCATTACATAACCAGCTTGGGCTGCTAAGATCAATCCTTCCATTTCTTTTTTAAGTGCTCCAGTTTTGAGCCTTTGCCATGATAGTTTTTTTATCACGTTTTCCATCAGTGTTTTTTAGGTATTGGCCATGCAGTGGCTTGTCTTACCAGTTGTTGAACCCGCATTCAATTGCTTGCTATTTAAATTATATTTTCAATTCTGATGTTGTCAGCAGTTTTTCTTTGCAAAGTTTAGTTAACATGGGCTTTCTGCTTTTCATAACAAGCTTCCACCTCCTTTGGTTCTTTCAGTGTTATCAAAAAATCTGCCATTATTATTATTATGATATTTACTGGGGATTCTTCATTGGAAGACACAGTCTAGGACTGGTTTTAATCCTATCATTTGGGTTCTAACCAAGAACCTAGGAATCATGTAGGTATTGGCGGAAAATGCAAGCTGTTCCAAGTAGGGTGGTCTTTGGTAGGGTTTGTAGAACAAATGCCAGTAGTTCAAAATTTGTAAAAATTTAGGGAGTGCCTTATGCATATCCCCAAGGGCTTCAACCCTTGGTTTTACAGTAGATGTTTTGTTCTTCTGCCGTCATTTACTATGTTACTGTGTTCTAAAACCTTTTGACTTCAATCTGTAGGTCTCTATATTTTGTCAATTTATATTATTCTTCATCCTCAATTCAGGTATCACCTGGGATTGCCACATATCTAAACCAGACTTTTTTATTTTCTATAACAGTAATCATTTTATTATAGTGGATTCTTCATTTGAAGAAACAATCTAGGACTGGTTTTAATCCTATGATTCAGGTTTTAACCAAGAACCTAGGAATCATGCAGGTATCAGTACAAGATGTAAGCTGTTCCAAGTAGAGTAGTCCTTTGTAGGATTTGTGGAGTCATGTATGATAGGTCCAACATTTGTAAACATTTAGTAAGTCCCTTAGGTATAGCCCCGGGAGCTCCAATCACAACTGATATTACAGTTGATTTTTTTCTTCAAAGCTTGTCAACTTCATTCTGAAGGTCTCTCTATTTTGTCATTCCAGTACGTCCTTCCAGTCCAGTCCAGATGAGTGGGTTATGCTCCTCTATGCTCCAGCAGTGGAGATTGAGAACACAACTATAAACAATCTGTGCTAGCCGATAAAGCCATTATTCTCAGTCTCAAGCAGGTGGTAAAGGAGCTATTAGCCAGTGCTTGTAGGCCTAACTTTGGCTGATGTCAAGTGCTGCAGAGTGCCAGACGCGGTGGTGCCAAGTCCCTCCCCCCCCCCTTCTCCTCCAGCCACCTCCCACCAATTGGGCTCCTTCTGTCCTCTTCCCCAACTCTAGGGAGGGGGCCAGGGGTAGAGCGGGCTCCTGCTCGTAAAGTTTAAAAAACAAAAAGGCAAAAGCAGGAGCGTACAGCATGAGAGATCGACCGCTGGGGCAGCAGCAGTCTGTGGGGTGTGTGGTCATTGGGTATTCCAGGATCAGCTCCAGGGGGTGTGTCTGTATGGGGGGAGTCACCACAGGCTGCAGATTAATGGGCCGCATCTAGTGTGCCGCGTGCAGCATCTGCAGGAAACAGCTTTCTGAGTTCGGGCTATGCTGCGGCTGCTTGAGAGAGAGCACAGCCACTGCAGATTGCCTCAGGAGAAGCCCGAGGAGACAGGTTGGGGAGCAGGCTGGTGCTCCCAAGGATTGTGGCAGCCCCACGGTTTTGGTAGGAACTGCCACCATTTTCAACGCATTGGGGTCAACAGACCTGGAAGGCATACAGCACTCCTGCCTGCAGTGTATGACTGTATTCTCACCTGGAACCTCGGCGGCAGTATCATGTGAGGCTAGGGGGTGGACCTGGGGATCCTCCGTTTCTCCTGAGTTTGTCCTCTTATTGCACTGAGCCTTTCTCATGCAGCAGGGCTTGGGAAAGGGCTCACTGGTCCCCTCCAAGCACTCATGGGGCAGGGGACCAAGGATTCCTGCTGTGGCTTTGTGTCCGCACAAGAACAGGTTGGAGGAGGAGATGGATGTTGGCTCCATAGGTTCAGCGGATTCTGTATACCCCTTGGAAGGGTTGTGGATCTCCTGGAGGAGAGCCTGCCAAAGGATCTGGAGGAGGGGAAACTTTCAGTAGAGAAGATACATCAGCAGTTTGGATTTTCCACTGGGATGAGCTCCCCTCCCTGATTACCGAGTCCCTGGCAGTGTTGCGCATTGTGGAGAAGCTGAAGCTGGAGTTTGTGGGGCCCCAGGAAGTCCCACTGATGGAGAACATCTGCAAACTCCCACAGTTCTTCCTAGACCACTGGACTCTGAAGGTGATGATTGCGGAAGAGTGGAACTCCCCTGATGCGGGCTTGTACATGGGTTGGAATATGGTGAGGCTGTACTCGATTCCCCCTGAGGAGAAGGAGAAATTGCGCTTGCCTCATATGGATGCACTCATCTCGGCAGTCACTCGCAAGACTACCATCCCAGTTGAAATATACTACAAATGGCCCAAAATGTCACAGCCAGAATCATAATGCAAGCACGACTCTCTGACCACATAACACCCATTTTATTCGAGCTCCACTGACTCCCAATTTCCTTAAGAGTAAGATACAAAATAATAAAGACTACATTCAAACTGATATATAAAGTAGCTCCCTCCCACCTCTCAACACTCATCCAATTACAACCATCCAACAAACTCAGAAGAATTCCCAACCAAAAACATTCTAAAAGTACTCCATACAATATGCAACACCAAACAATCCACCAGCAATAGCGCATTTACATACATAGCACCATTGCAGTGGAACGCCCTCCCCGAGACGCTAAGAGGAAATAAAGACCTACAATCATTCCGTAAAGAATTAAAAACACATCTATTTAGAGAACATTATGCCAACCCCAAGAACATAAGATATGCCATACTGGGTCAGACCAAGGTCCATCAAGCCGAGTATCCTGTTTCCAACTGTGGCCAATCTAGGTCATACGCACCTAGCAATTTCCCCAAAAGACACAGGTTCCGCAATGCTTGTACTGGGTCAAGCATTGATATCCTGGGTCCCTTCTTAATAATGGTTTATGGAACTTTCCTCCAGGAACTTGTCTAAACCTTTTTTAAACCCAGCTACACTAACAGCCTTTACTACATCCTCCGGTAACAAATTCCAGAGTTTGATTACACTTTGAGTGAAAAATTTTCTTTTATTAGTCTTTTTACCCTGTAGCTTCATTGCATGTCCCCTAGTTTTTCTATATTCTGATAACGTAAACAATCGATCTACATTTAACCTTTCCACTCCGTTCATTAATTTATATTCTATCATATCTCCCCTCAGCCGTCTCTTTTCCAGGTTAAAGAGCCCTAACCTTTTTAGCCTTTCTTCATAGGAGTATCCTTCCATCCCATTTACCATTTTGGTGGCTCTTCTCTGAACCTTTTCTAATAACGCTATATCCTTTTTAAGATACGGCGACCAGAATTGCACACAATATTCAAGGTGCGGTCTCACCATGGAACGATATAGAGGCATTATAATATCTTTTGTTTTATTTTCCATTCCTTTCCTTATGATACCTAGCATTCTATTTGCTCTCTTGGCTGCTGCTGCACACTGGGCCGAAGGTTTTAACATGTTATCCACAATGACGCCTAAATCTTTTTCCTGGTGGTGGTTCCTAATGTGGAACCTTGCATTGTGTAACCATAGTTTGGGTTGTTCTTCCCTAGGTGCATAACTTTGCACTTGTCCACATTAAATTTCATGTGCCATTTTGATGCCCAGTCTTCGAATTTATCAAGATCCTCTTGCAATTTTCCACAATCCTCTTGGGTTTTAAGAACTTTAAATAGTTGGAGAATGGCTAGGGAATGCGGAGGTGTATACCCCGAGAGCGCTGGAGGAGGCCCTTGTGACTCCGCAGACCCTGTTGGCAGTGCTGCACCAGGAAGGTAGACTCCTGCCTGGTAAAGTGATTAGTAGTGAACTGGTTTACCTGGCACGGCGGACGTGGCAACATTTGAATAGGCTCTGGGGCAAACCACCAGGGGTTTCGAGCTGGTACCCATACAGGGAAATTTTCGGTTTACACCAGGATCAGAAACGCCGGTGTTTGCACACTGGAGGAGACAGGGCATACGGAATATTGGACATGTGGTGGATCAAACGGGGCGGTGCAAGTCTTGGGAGGTTTTACACAAGGAGTATGGGTTAAGTAGTCGACATTATTTCGCTTATGTGCAGCTCTCTCACTATGTGGCTTCCCTCCCACAGGATGCACTGCGGGTGGAAAGATCGGCACAGATACTAGAGTTTTTTGCACTAGGAGAGGAGTCACCGCCCACAATTGCGCAGTTGAAAAGACGGTTAGATAGTTATAGTAGACAGCCTGACTATGGGGTGGAGGAGGCTTTATGGGCCTGAGAGTTGAACGTGTTGGTGCCTCCTGGTTCACTCCTCCGGGCCTTGAGTAGGATTGCGGGGCTGGTGGGGAGTGCCCGATGGTGGGAGATGCAGTTTAAATGCCTCCTACGGGCGCACTTCTCTCCGAGACGGGTGTTACGATCCCATCTCACGGAGATGGGCAGATGCCCAAAATTCCTCTGCCCTTTGGCAGACTTAGGGCATATGTGGTGGGGATGTCCGATGGTTCGCTTGTACTGGAAGAGGATAGCTGATTTTATGAGCAGGGTTGTACTGCAACAGATCCGCTGGACGGCAGCGCTTGTGGTGTTAGATCAGCTTGGACCACTCCACCCAAAAGGGAAATGGGAACGCCTCTTAGTTAGGAAGGCATATCTGGTGGGTAAAGACCGATACTTCATAGGTGGAGGGAAACGACGGGTCCCACCTTTTGGGAATGGCGTAACAGCTTTCACCAGCTGATGCTCGTGGAGAGGAGGGGGGCTAGAGGAAGTACTCAACGTTGGGCCTTATTCTTGCTGATATGGGAGCCATATATTCAGATATTGAGGCCCTGTGTCTGGAATGAAGTGCTTCAATTGGGTTGAGGAGGCCTGGTGGATGGATGAAGGGATAGGAGAAATGGGATACTAATGGAATAAAAAGTGTGTTGTAATTACTGTGTATGTTCAATGAGGGGGGTCGGAAGCCAAAGGGAGAGGCTGCAGGGGTGGGGGGTTGGTGGGAGATGGTGGAGGGGGAGGAGGGGGGAAAATCGTGAATTTTTGCTGTATTTGTATGACTGATCTGCTGAGGAATCCTGGATTGGGGGATGAGAAATAATCTCCACCAGGAATGCCGTTTCTGTATATTGTTTTGCATGATTTGTATTGTGTGGACCTCAATAAACAGATTTTTATACTAAGTTATATAAGGGAGAAGAAGTTTCTAAAGAAAATATTAAAAAATTTTTGGAAAAAATACATTTACCACATCTTACAAAGGCTCAGAAAATGAAATTGGAAGCTCCTATAACAGTAGAGGAAATTCAGAGTAAAATTGATAATGCCCCAAGATGTAAGGCACCAGGATTAGATGGTCTTAGAGCAGAATATTATAAATTGCTGCAAGTTCAGAATACACCGGTCTTAGTGACTTTATTCAATAGGTGGATGAATGTTGGAGTTTTTAAATTTAATAATAATCTTGCTCACATTGTGGTTTTGCCTAAACCTGGTAAAGATGTAACTGAGGTTGAGTCATATCGACCAATTTCATTGATTAATTATGATCTAAAGTTGTTTGCAAAGATTTTAGCAGATCGGTTAGCAGTATATCTGCCAATCTTATTACATGATTGTCAGATCGGATTTGTGAGAGAACGGTATCCTTCAAAAAATGTAAGAAAAATTTTAGAAGTATTGAGCTGGGTTAGAAAAATGGATATCCCTTCTTTATTGGTAAGTTTTGATGCAATGTTAATGCAATGTTAATGTACATAATGTATATAGTGTTGCACTGTTCAGTGCTATCTGTTCAACATTTCTGTTTACTGTACATTGGTTATAGTTATATGACGTTATATGTAAAACAAATCCATGATTTGTTGCCTGTTGTTATTTGTGAACCGCAGCTGATCTTAGGAAGCTGCGGTATATAAGAGATTGTTAAATAAATAAATAAATAATAAATAGAATGGAAATATTTATTTGAAATTTTAAATGTCTATGGCTTTGGTGAAGGATTTATACAAGGCATTAGAGCTTTATATCATAAACCAAAGGCAGTAGTAGGAGTTAATGGACATATCACTAATCATTTTTATATTACACGTGGAACCAGACAAGGTTGTCCTTTATCACCATTGTTGTTTGTGCTCTCATTGGATCCTTTGCTGAGAATGATTTATGCTTGTGATGGTATACAAGGAGTGAAAGTTGGGTCATGCATATTGTCAGACGGCTGCCTGGGTGAGAATCTTCAGTCTTGGCAAGTGCATATATCTATATGATTTGCAAGGTATTGTGGGCAATGCAGTTCATTCACACCAGACACAGCTGCTCACAATAATTAGTTGTGCTTTTGGGTAAAGCCAATAAGATATTTATTTATGGGGTTATTTCTCCCAACACAGATATGCTTGGTAGCACATAAATCAGGTTACTTGCTTCCAGTGTTTAACTTGGAAAAACAAAGTCAAAATCAGGAAAACAACATTCAAACTTGTCAGGCATTAGCTAATGTTTTCTTAGCATATATCAAACAACAAACGAAAAGCCACAAAGAAAGAAAAAAACTGTTCTTTTCAGGTTAACTTCTGATAACTTCCCACATAGATTCAGAAGTGATTCTCTCCTAGCTCACAAGCAATTAGGTAAGGCTCAATTGCTAGCAGTTATCCAGCTGAAACCCCTTAGCTGACTTGCTTTCTACAGCGTGGCCAGAAATCCTACACAGGAGCTTTTCTGAGTAGATTGAAGAACAAGTTTGTATTTCTTTGTGATGGTTGCTGTACTTTATAACAGAAAATCACCAAAGGAGTTTAGACAGAGAGCAGTCCATATAAACACATTCTTCATCTGCAATCATTCCCCCTTCTTCAACAAGCATGGGTTCAATATCATGGATTGGCACAGATGAATCTCTCAATGGAGCACTTTCAGGAGAATACTTGTTTCCCTGCTGTCTTTCAAGGTTATAGCTAGGGCATAGATCAGTGTTCATACCTGAGCTTCCATTGCTGTTAGAGTTCCTCTCTATATAGCCTGGCCAGTATGTAGTCCAGTTCTTATGTCCAGCCTTCCAATCCAGATCCCTGGACACTGGATCTCTCTTCACATACCTTCTGGCACAGGTCTTAGGGTCCCTTCCACGTGCAGCCGTCTCCCTCACAGGTAGCGTCTGGTGATTCCTAGCTCTGCAGCACCATTCCTCTGGCTTTCCCCAGTCCAATGGTGTATGCTGGCCCTTGAAATGCCTCCCAGTATACGTACTGCCACTATTCTGTTTATGTTGTTACGTTTACTCCTGACTCTCTCCCCAGTCCCTCCCGACTGCTGTTGTGTTGGTGCAAACCTGGTGCTGTTTATTCAGTTATTCCATCTGGTTACGTCCCATTACTGCTGCACTCCCAACCGGATGTGACGCGATCGCTCTGCCAGCGATCGCGTGATCTCAAGGTGCAAACCTGGTGCTGTTTATTCAGTTATTCCATCTGGTTACGTCCCATTACTGCTGCACTCCCAACCGGATGTGACGCGATCGCTCTGCCAGCGATCGCGTGATCTCAAGGTGCAAACCTGGTGCTGTTTATTCAGTTATTCCATCTGGTTACGTCCCATTACTGCTGCACTCCCAACCGGATGTGACGCGATCGCTCTGCCAGCGATCGCGTGATCTCAAGGTGCAAACCTGGTGCTGTTTATTCAGTTATTCCATCTGGTTACGTCCCATTACTGCTGCACTCCCAACCGGATGTGACGCGATCGCTCTGCCAGCGATCGCGTGATCTCAAGGTGCCCCCCTCGCATAAATTGCATTCTAGCACGGCGTTCCGCTAGCTGCCACTATTCTGTTTATGTTGTTACGTTTACTCCTGACTCTCTCCCCAGTCCCTCCCGACTGCCGTTGTGTTGGTACTTTCCTTCAGATTCCGCATAGCCCTGTTATGTTTGTGTCCACATCTTTATGTATAGTACCCTGCCCAGCACTCTGTCTCCCTTAAGTATCTGTATTTAGTTATTGTGATTGTATCTTTTATTTGATGTAACTCTCTCTCCTCCCCCTCTAGTTGCAAACCTGGTGCTGTTTATTCAGTTATTCCATCTGGTTACGTCCCATTACTGCTGCACTCCCAACCGGATGTGACGCGATCGCTCTGCCAGCGATCGCGTGATCTCAAGGTGCCCCCCTCGCATAAATTGCATTCTAGCGCGGCGTTCCACGCCGCGGTGGCGCGCGCCGAAGGAGCGCGACCAAGGAGCAGGTCTGCTCCTTGGGCGAGCTCCTTGGGGCGAGTCCACGGGAGCGAGTCCATAGCTGCACACCCCGCTCCTCGACCCTAGGGCATCCACTCTTCATGTTGCCTGGTTGCCGTCAGCCTGCCCGATCTCCCCGCACGATCACCTCTTTGTTCGGTAAGGCTTCTCCTTAGGATCCTTCTCCTGTTACTGTTTCCCTCATTATTTCCTTCCACTACCCCACTGCCTCCTGCACCTTCACCCGCCATGTCTGCAATTCCCGCTTTTTGGGGTTGGAGGCCCCGGCCTTCCCTTGCTGCGCCGGGTGTTCTCACCAGAAACCCCTCCAATCTGGTCCCTTGTCCACTCTCGGTCACTCCTCCACTCTCGATTCCCCATTCACCCGCCGCTTCCTCTTTTATCCTCTTACAGCTGGCCCTTCTAAATTGCCGCTCCGCTCGCTCAAAGGGTCCTCTTATTCAAAATCTCATTTCTCAACACTAAGTCGATGCCCTATTTCTGACCGAGACATGGCTCAGAGAAGGCGAAGAGCCTCTGCTGAACCGATGTCTCCCTCCCGGCTACTCCGCCCTATCCACCTGCCGTCGGGGCCGGAGTGGAGGGGGAGTCGCTGTTCTCTTCCGCTCCTCCCTGGCTCTCCAGGAGGTCCCCTCCCCTGCTCTCCATTATCCAGAATCCCTCCTCCTTCGTCTTAATTCCTCCCCACCACTCTACTTCTACCTGGTCTACGCCCCTCCCGCCCTACCTACCCCCCGCTGGGATTCCCTTGTTCAAACCCTCTCAGAACTTTCCCTCAGCCACTCACATCTCCTGATCTTAGGGGACTTTAACATTCACTTTGACTCCCCTTCCTCCTCCCGTGATTCCTCCTTTCTTTCCCTCCTTTCCGATTTTCCTCTGTCACAACACACCAATATGCCTACCCATTCTGCTGGTCACTCTCTAGATCTGATTATATCTCCCTCCTCTTCCCCTGCAGTCCCTGCTTCCCTCCGCACCCTATCTGTCCCTTGGTCCGATCACCTCTGTTTACTCTTCTCCCTCCCTATCCTCTCTTTCCCACTCACCCAGGGCAGATCCCCCTCTGCCCCTCCTCTGGTTCGTCGTCTTACCCCTGTTGTTCTTTCTCGCTTCCCGCCCCCTGAGTCCCTCTTCCCTCCAGATTTCTACTCGCTCCCAGCTGACCGCCAGGCTCAGTCCTGGAATACCACCCTTTCGGCTGCACTGGACCAGCTTGCTCCACGTCAGCCTCCCCCTTCCCGCCCCCCTCGCCATCGCTACCCCTGGTTCCACCCCGGTCTCTTCCTTCACCGCTCCTACCTGCGTCGCGCCGAACGGCGTTGGCGTCAGCATCCCTCTCCCGATTCCCTGGCTCACTTTCGCCATTGCCACTCCCACTACCGCTCCCTGCTTCATTCCGCCAAACGTGACTATTTCTCCTCCCGTATTTCTCAGTCCGCAAATTCCACTCGACAACTTTACTCTATCCTTCGCTCCCTCTCTGCTCCTTACTCTTTCACTTCTCCAGCCCCTTCCCCGATGACCCCTGATCCTGCCCTTCTGGCATCACACTTTGCCACCAAAATTCAAAACCTTCGATCACTTCTCCCCTTATGCCCCCCTCCCCTCTCCTCTGCCCCCCCGTCTTTTGACTCCCCCACTGTCCCCCCTTCCCCTAACCCGCCCTCCCTCTCTCATAAATGGTCCTCCTTCCAGCCCGTGTCCCTCTCAGATCTCTCCAGGGTCTACTCTTCGCTTCGGAAGACCACTTGCCCCTCTGACCCCATCCCTTCCCAGTGGCTTCTAGATCCATCTCTGGCCCTCTCTCCCTTTCTCCTCTCCATCCTCAACTCTAGTCTCTCCTCTGGTTCTTTCCCCTCCATCTGGAAACATGCCATCATCCGTCCCATTCTGAAAAAAACTTCCCTTGACCCATCCTCCCTGGCAAACTGGCGCCCAATCTCAAACCTCCTTTTCCTCTCCAAACTCCTCGAGAAACTGGTCTATACACAGCTCTCTTCTCACTTGGAGGCCACCCTGTCACTTCACCCCCGCCAGTCCGGTTTCCGTCCCAATCACAGCACTGAATCCATTCTGCTTGCTTTCCTTAATGAAGTCCACTCAGTACATGACCACGGTTCTATCACTATCGCTGTTTCTTTGGATCTATCTGCTGCATTTGATCTTGTAGACCATCACCTCCTTTTGTCTCGATTACATGACATCGGTCTTTCTGGCTCCGTCCTTTCCTGGTTTCACTCATTCCTCTCCCACCGCTCCTTTTCTGTCTCCACAGGCTCCTCCTCCTCCCCTCCCACTGCTCTTCCCTGTGGTGTTCCTCAAGGCTCTGTCCTTGCCCCTCTCCTGTTTAACATTTTTTTGGCCCCCCTCGCTCTTCTCGTCCAGCAACACAGTATCTCTGCCCACTACTACGCCGATGATATCATTCTCCTTCATCATACAGACCCTTCCGTCCCGGATCTTGCTCCCCTCAATTCCTGCTTGTCCTCAGTCTCTGCCTGGTTTTCTTCCCATTTGCTCCATATCAACTTCTCTAAGTCCTTCGCAATTTGGTTTACCTCTGGTGCCCCAATCCCTTCCTTTGCCCCCATCCTGTCCAGCACCCCCCTACCAGTAGTCACTTCCCTGCGATATCTCGGAGTCACCCTAGATTCCGCTCTCTCCTTCAAAGATCATATTTCCTCCGTTGTACAGCGCTCTTTCCTCACTTTACGCCAACTTCGTGCCATCCGTCCCTTCATATCTGCCCCCTCCTTGTCTACCCTGCTATTGTCCCTGATTGTCTCCCGCCTAGACTATTGCAATGTGTGCTTTAATCAAATATGTATCGTATCCAAATGCTTGTCCCGTGTTACGTAATCATTGACTAATCAAAATGTAAAACTGAAATCTCAATGTACCGTACAATACATTATGATTCTGTAAAGTAAACCGCTGCTGATCGTAGGAAGCAGCGGTATACAAGTGTTTACTAAATAAATAAATAAAATAAATAAATAAATGTAGTTCTAGCCGGCCTCCTCCAAACCCAACTGCGTAGATTACAACTCGTCCATCACGCCGCTGCACGTCTCCTCACCCATGCATCTCGTTTTGAGCACATCACCCCCATTCTGATCCACCTTCACTGGCTTCCCCTTTCCTACCGCATTCAGTTCAAAATTCTCATCTACATACACAGGACTATCCACACCGGGGTCCCTCTCTATCTTGCCAATCTCATACATCTACACTCATCACACCGTTCCCTCAGATCAGTTCACCTGAATCGCATGTCCCTCCCTTCCCCCTCACAGGCCCACCTCGAGTCCACCCGCTCCTCAGCCTTTTTCTTTTTGGGGCCGAGACTGTGGAACTCGCTCCCCGTCGCCCTCCGCCTGGAACCCTCATATAAGACCTTTAAATCCAAGCTAAAGACACACCTTTTTTGCACCGCCTTCAGTCTCCCTCCTCCACCTGCCTCCCCCCCTCCATGATAGTATTGCCTGTATGTTGTTGTTACTTAGCTCTGTTCCTTTTTGATGCACTATCTACGGCCTCTTGCTTTCTCCTTTCTGTCCTGTCCTTTATACAATGGCGTTCCTTTCCTGTTTCTGCTTCGCAGCGTGTATTTTGCCTACTATTGTACACCGCTCTGATGCCACCGGTAAAGAGCGGTATATTAAATCCGCAAATAAAGATAAAGATAAAGACTCTTCTAGACCTCTCAAAGGCTTTTCTCTTCCTTCTTCCAAAGGGTTTCTTTCCCTCTCTGTCCGTCCGGTTTGGCTTCTGCTTCTGATGATCCTTCAGATGAAACTGATGATCAAGCTCAAGATGATTCTCAGGATAATGAGGATGATTCTTTGTAGAATAAACTCTACCTTTATTCTGCCTAGATGAGTGCTCCTCCCTAACACAGCGCAGCTGTGCTGAATCAGGCCCTGCCCTTTGAGATGAGTGCTTAGGGATTACCTCATAGCCCTCCTGATTGAACACACGTTTCCCCACTTCAGCTCCTCTAATGGCTGTTGGAAACCTGGTGCATTCTGGGACTGGTAGTCTTTTATGGCAAAATTCTGTTTTCTTATTTCTACCAGAACTGACAGGTTGCTTGTTCAGAGTCACTTCACCTTTTCTATAGCTCCTTCCTGAGCTATGATAAGCTTCCTTATCACAATATTCAAGGTTTCTGCTTTTGCGGATGATTTATTAGTCATGTTGTTAAATCCTTGTGAATCTTTAACAAGACTTCTAGATATGATTAGACGATTTGGAGAAATTGCTGGTTTCAGATTGAATATGACTAAATCAGAAGCATTGGATGTTAATGGGGGGTTACAGGAATAATGGGGAGATGAGTTTCCATTAAGATGGGCTAATAATAAATTTAAATATTTAGGAATTTGGTTGCCTAAAAATCCGAACCATTTGTATAGGCAGAATGTTAGGCCGTTGATGCGAGATATACAAAATAAATTGCAGGTTTGGACTCCTTTGCCTCTTTCATTAGGTGGTAGGATAGCTGCATATAAGATGATGATTTTTCCAAAAATTTTGTATATTTTACAAATAATTCCATTGCGACTATTAAAGCAAGATGTGCAGAAATTAGAGAGATTACTGCAGGGATTTTTTTGGAGAGGAAAACATCCCAGATTTAGAATTGATCGTTTATATGGTTCATGGCAACAAGGTGGTATGGGGTTGCCTTGTTTAGAAATATATAATATGGGTTGTTTACTTCGTCATGTATGTGATTGGATAGGTGGTACTTCAGTTTACACTCTTTATGATTTTGAATCAGCATTAGTTGCTCCTTATTCCCTTCGGTCAGTGTTACATGTATCGAGAGCGAAGTTGCCTAAAGTATTTAAAAATAATATATTATGGCAGGGGGTTCGATGGAGTTGGCAGAAGCTTTGTGAAAAATTGGGTGTTCCAAGTGAAATTTCAGGTTATTTGCCACTGCAGGGTAATATAGACTTTCAACAAAGTATAAAGTCAATTTTATTTAAAGGTTGGGAGAAAAAAGGTCTTCAATTGTTGTATCAAGTAATTAACGAAGAAGGTGTACTTAAATCATTTATTGATTTAAAAAGATGTTATGGATTGTCTCAGGGGCATTTTTATGCATATTTACATTTAAAATATTATTTAATTTCCATAGCAGATAGGAGAACTTGTTTGAGATCAAAAAATTTTAAGAAATTAGAAGAGTGGTTTGCGTTTAAGGACAAAGAGAGGATAACTGTAGCAGAATATAATAAGGCTTTATTTAATTTAGTTCATGTTAAGAATTTTGATCATTTGAGTTTGCAATGGGGAAAAGAATTAGAAATTAATCTTGAAAAGTTTGCCTGGGAAAAGGCTATTGGGCGTATCCCTAGACAAATAGTGGGGGCAAAATTACGTGAAATGCAATTTAAAATAATAGAACGTGCTTACATATCACCATATAGGGCATGGAGGGGGGGTTTTGCACAATGTAGTGAATGCCCAAGGTGTAGAATGGAAAAGGCACATTTGGGGCATATGTTCTGGACTTGTATATGTGTGAAGAAATTTTGGAATAAAATTCAAAAATTTTTAAGTGGTATATTGAGGCAAGCTTTAATTTTGACTCCAGGGTTTGCTATACTTGATGTTCCTGATTCTATGGGACTTTCCTTATCAGGGAATAGACTCTTGGTAAGAAAATGTTGTCTGCTTGCTAAACACTGTATACTTCGGAATTGGAGAGATCCTAAAGGTCCAGAATATTGGGAGTGGAGAAACGTATTGCACCAATTGATATTATGGGAAGGAATATCTACTAGGAAACATGTGCGTAAAAGAGCTTATTTTTTAAAAGTTTGGTCTCCTTATCTTGATGGGGTTTCAGCAAGGTCAAGGAATGATATTTTAACAATTTAAATTGGCTAAGTTAGGATAAAATAAGGGGAGGGGTGAGAAATGAAAATAGGTTAGTGGGGAGGATGTGGATTGAAAGGGGAAAGTGCAAAAGGGTGAAGGTGAAGGAAGGAGAAGGGGAAAATTAAAATGTATTAATTATATCCTTTTGTGGATTATTACTGAGTGGGGAGAGGGGGATAAAGGTATGGACTGGGAGGGAGTATGGGATGGTGGTGATGGATAATGGGGGGGGGGGGGAGTGGGGAAATAAAAAGTAAAATATATATTCCCCGTAGTGGGAATGAATATGGTTGTTTAACATTGTTTAATATGTATGTTGTTTAAATTGTTTCGGTATGTATGCTACTTATATTGTTTCAAAATGTATGTTCCTTATCGTCACTCCAGTCCAGTCCCTTTACTTCTGGGTTGCGTAACCCTTCCAGCAGCTTGGAGGCTGAGTCAAACCCTTTTGAGGCTGGATGGGTATAAATACCTCTGGCACCACCCCTAAGCCCCAGTAATCTCAGCCTCCAAGCAGCTGGAGGGTTCCGTAAGCCAAGGGCTTACTGGAGTCTCCCTTTAGTCCTTTTCATTTAAGTTTGATTATTTATTCATTTAATTTAATGATTTTTACCTGATTTATTTCTTTAATTTCTAAGTTCCTTGTTTGGTAGTGCTCCTTTAAATTTTCCGCTCCTTTCTCCTTCCCCCCCCCCCTTCACTCCCTCCTCCGGCGGTAGAACTCTGCTTGCAAGGCCTCCTTACCGGTGGGAGAGGTGCTAGCGCACCAAAGAGGTTTGCCGACGGCAGGAGGTGAACCGCGGGTTTCTTGAGCTCCCCCGGCTCTCCGACCTCGGCAACGGACCCGTCCGCCTCGCGCCGAAGCCCTTAGGCGGCTGAGCGCTTGAGGCCTCAAAGCGCCGTCCCTCCTCCCTCCCGGCTTGGCGAAGCAGCCCGGGAGTGGTCGGAGGTTGCAGCCGGCTGGAGAATTTTCACCCGGCAATTTCTGCGGGGTCAGCGGTGCGAGCCGACTCCCGGGTCCCGGCCTGCTGTCCCGGCCTGCTCTCCACGTGGCTGAGGTCCAGCCACATGTAATACCGCGGAGAGCATTTCCTGCAGCCCCGGAGGTCAGCGCGACAAAACGCAAGTACAAGGGGCTCCTTTGCTCCTATATGGATATATATTTATGCTTTGGAGCAGACATCCATTTAATTTAATTTATTTAAGTTACTTTTAGGTTTGCTTCGGGGTGTGTGGGGGGAATAAGTTTGGGCCCTGCTGCAGGCCAGAACTGCTACTCAGGAGGGTGCTTTGGGGGATCCCTGTTAATTTTGCTCCCCTTTTTATTTAATTTGTTTGCCTTATTTGGTTCAGTTCCTTTATTTGCAAGGTTTTTAACTCAGCAATGTCTAAGCTGCGGTGCCCGTCTTGTGGTGTCCGCAGGGGCACCGTCTCAGAGACAGGGATCTGCAGGGGTTGCGCTGCAGAAGCTGCCTCTGTGGAACAAGGCATCCAATTGTCCACGCCTCAATCTAATGAGGATTCAGTGGAACATCGGGAAGAGGGAGAGACCTGCATCCCTCCGGCCACGGCCCATGAATTCCCCGCTCCATCCCTGCCCCCCCCCCCCTTCGGTCCTTGAGGAAGAGGGCCCCAGTGATCTGTTCTCTCCAGAATCCGTCCTCCTGCTGCACAAAGCCTACTGCATGCGCAAGCAGGGGCTGGGGGCAGGAGTCCAAAACTCAGGGAAGGAAGCCTTGGTGCTGAACCCAGGGAAGCCCATTCCCCAGGAGTCCGGCATCCCCTCTAAGCGCGCGAGGCTAGCGAACAAAGAGCCATCCGCTTCTTCTCCTCCTCATGACATGCAGGAGGAGGAGGAGCTCTCCGATAAGGAGATAGGGGATGAGGAGGAACTCGAGGAAGGAGAGATTCCGGAGGAAGATCATTCCCGCATAGTGCGAGTCTTCCGTCGGGAAGAACTCCTGGGCTTAATCAATGAGTCCCTGAAGGTCCTCAGGGTGACTTCGGACACTCCAGCAGAGGAGGAAGTGCTGGAGGATCCCCTGATCCAAGCGGTCAGAAGGTCCCAAAAGGTATTTCCTATTCACAGGGTCGTCCGCCAGATGATTCAAGAAGAATGGGACCAACCTGAATCCTCCCTGAGGGGGGTGCGGTCTATGACACGCCTTTATCCGGTACCGGAATCGGACAGAGAATTGCTGAAGTCTCCTAAGGTGGATGCGGCGGTTTCTGCAGTTACTAAAAAGACAACTATTCCAGTAGAAGGTAGCGCGGCTCTGAGAGACGCGCAGGATAGAAAATTAGACACATTACTAAAGCAGGCCTTTGATGTTAGTGCCCTTGCCTTGCAGGCTTCGGTGTCGGGGGCCTGGGTGGCTCGGGCTTGCCTGAGGTGGTCCCAACAGCTTCAACTTTCTGAGGGTACCGCAGGAGACGTACAACCTATGACAGCTAGACTGGAGTCAGGAGCAGCCTACCTGGCGGATAGTCAGTACGATCTCATCAGGAGCCTAGCTAAGAGCATGGCATCCGTAGTCGCAGCTAGGCGCTATCTGTGGCTCCGCAATTGGGCAGCCGACTCCTCTTCAAAGGCGCGCTTAGGTCGCCTTCCGTTTAAAGGGAAATTGTTATTCGGCGAGGACCTGGAGAAGTTAGTAAAGGACCTGGGCGAATCCAAGGGAGGCAGGCTTCCGGAGGACAGGCCGAAGCAGGCTCGCCTCCCAGCTCCATCTCGGAGTCAACCAAGAGACGCCCGGAGGTTTCGGCCTCCCAGGACAAATCCCTTTTCCAGGGGTCGCTTCCGACCAGGGGGTCAAACTTTAGGGGGTTTCGAGGAGCAGGGAGAGGTTTTGGGGCCTCTACCTCCTTCTCGGGATCTAGGAAATCACAATGAGATAGAAGGGGTCCGGGCGGGCGATCTCCCTTTAGGGGGTCGTCTGAGGCTATTTCTTCCCGCCTGGACCCGAGTCACGTCCGATCAGTGGGTCCTGGAAGTAATCAGAGAAGGTTATGCCCTCGAATTTGGGAAACAGATTCTTCCGGCCTTTATTCAATCCCCCTGCGGCTCTCCGATAAAGAGGAGGGCCATAGAAGACACTCTGTCAAGGCTTGTAGCGCTCGGGGCGGTGTCTCCCGTTCCTCCAGACCAATGCGGCTCCGGTCGGTACTCCATTTATTTTGTAGTCCCAAAGAAGGAAGGCCTTTTTCGTCCTATCCTGGACCTAAAACAGGTCAATCGCTGCCTCAAGGTTCCCCATTTCCGCATGGAAACCCTGAAGTCAGTCATTGCGGCCGTAAGGGCCAGGGAGTTTCTCACTTCCCTAGATTTGACAGAAGCTTACTTACACATTCCGGTTCGAACTTCTCACCAACAGTTCCTGAGGTTCGCAGTGCCAAGAGGTCATTTCCAATTTCAGGCACTGCCCTTCGGCTTAGCTACGGCTCCTCGGACTTTTACCAAAGTAATGGTAGTGGTCGCCGCCTTCCTGCGAAAGGAAGGAATTCTGGTACACCCATACCTCAACGATTGGCTGATCCGGGCGAAATCAGAAGAGGAAAGTCACTCGGCTACATCCCGAGTAGTAGAAGTCCTAGAGGAGTTAGGTTGGATCATCAATCGATCAAAAAGCAAATTGTTACCCACTCAGAATCTCGAGTATCTCGGGGCGAGGTTCGACACCAGAGAAGGAAAGGTGTTCCTCCCTCGGAAGCGGGCAAAGGATCTAAGGACCCTCGTATCGCAGTTCCTGGGAAGAAGAAATCCCTCAGCGTGGCTTTACCTCCAATTACTGGGCACCATGGCTGCGACAATAGAGGTGGTTCCATGGGCCAGGGCCCACATGCGACCGCTACAACGTTCCCTGTTACGTCGTTGGTCTCCTCAGAATCATCCGTTGTCTACCCCACTTCCCTGCGCTCCTCGAACCAGAAGAGCCCTCCACTGTGGAGGTGCCCGAAGAACCTAGAATGCGGAACGCCTCTCGAGAACCCGCAGTGGATTCTGCTAACAACGGACGCCAGCCTAGCGGGCTGGGGAGCTCATTGCCAGGGCCAGTTTGCTCAGGGCCTTTGGTCCCGGGTGGAGTCACAGTGGTCCATCAACAGGCTGGAGTTACGAGCTGTTGCCCTAGCACTCAGGACACTCGAGCCACTAGTGAGGGGAAACACAATCCGCGTCCTCTCGGACAATGTCACCACGGTGGCCTACATAAACCGCCAGGGGGGAACAAGCAGCTCCGCCCTAGAGAAGGAGGCGGCCAGTCTGTTCCATTGGGCCGAGACAAGGTTGACGGCCATCTCAGCGCAACACGTGGCAGGATCAGACAACGTCACAGCAGATTTACCTCAGCAGGTTCAAGATCGACCAGGGAGAGTGGGAGCTGGAGCAGGGAGTCTTCAACCAGATTGTCTCTCTCTGGGGTCCCCCAATCATGGATCTCATGGCCCGGTTCTCGTCGGCCAAAGCAAATCGTTTCTTCAGCCGGAGAAAGGAAAGAATGTCTGAAGGCCTGGATGCTCTGGCTCAGAGGTGGCCCTCCGGGGGACTTCTGTACGTGTTCCCACCGTGGGCTTTGATCGGAAGGGTTCTTCAGAGAGTGGAATCCCACCAAGGCTTGGTCATCCTCATTGCTCCAGATTGGCCTCGCCGTCCTTGGTATGCGGACCTAGTGAGGTTGGCGGTCGACCACCCGTGGCGGCTGCCCTGCAAGAAGGACCTTCTGAGGCAGGGTCCTATACTGATGCCTCACGTGGATCGATTCTCGCTTACGGCCTGGCTATTGAAAGGGCGCGGCTCAGAAAGCGGGGATATTCGGGTCCAGTGATCGCAACCTTGTTGAGCGCGCGAAAGCGTTCCACTTGTCTTTCCTATGTGAGGGTGTGGCGCATATTCGAAGCCTGGTGTACGGGACGTCGGAAGAAACCCCTTTCAACCTCCATCCCAGAGATCCTAGAATTCTTGCAAGCGGGTTTTGAGAAGGGTCTTGCTCCCAGCTCTCTTCGGGTTCAACTGGCTGCCATCTCTTGCTACAGAGGCAAGGTCCGGGGGAAGTCCTTAGGGGTCCACCCGGACGTGACCAGGTTCCTGAGAGCGGTTAGTCATCTGCGCCCACAGAAAAGATCAGTCATCCCTCCCTGGGACCTCAACCTGGTATTAAATGCCTTGGTCAGAGAACCTTTCGAACCAATGAGAGATGCCTCTCTTAAAGATTTGACATTGAAGACGGTCTTCTTAGTAGCCATCTGCTCGGCAAGACGCGTCTCTGAGATTCAGGCGCTGTCCTCCCAGCCACCCTTCCTCTCCTTCTTTAAGGAAAAGGTGGTCTTACGAACAGTCCCTTCCTTCCTTCCAAAAGTAATTTCGCCCTTCCATCTGAATCAGCCGGTTTCGCTGCCTGCGTTCCCAGCCGACGGGCGGGGAGGGAAGGATGACAATCTTCGACGCCTAGATGTACAGAGAGCGTTGAAGCGCTACCTCTCCCGCACGGCCTCCTTTAGAAGGTCTGAACGTTCATCCAGTTTGGGGGTCCCCACAAGGGGGAGGCCGCAGCTAAGGCTTCCATCTCCAGATGGATCAGGGAAACGATTGCTTCTGCCTATATCCTGAAGGGGAAACAGGTCCCAGCAGGTCTGCGGGCCCACTCTACCCGGGCGCAGGCCTCCTCCTGGGCTGAATACAGCCTGGTTCCTCCAATAGATATTTGCAGAGCGGCGACTTGGTCCTCCCTGCATACCTTTACCAAGCACTACAGACTGGATGTGCAGAGGTCGGCAGACGCTAGCTTTGGGGACGCGGTAATTCGTTCCGGGTTAGCGAACCCCACCCTAGTTTGAACTGCTCGGTTACATCCCAGAAGTAAAGGGACTGGACTGGAGTGACGATAAGGAAGAGTTAATTAGGCCTTACCTGCTAATTAGTGTTCCTGAAGGAACGACAGTCCAGTCCCTGATCCCACCCGGGCTACGGTAAATATAGCGGAACGATTACGAATCTGTGCCAGCGGCGGAAGGGGTCTTTGTTTGCATGGGGCGGGGAGCCGGGGGGGCGGGGAAGGATGCGGCAACCTCAGGTAGACCTTTTTCCCCTTCTCCTCCTGCTTGTGGCCCTTACAGGCCTTCTCTGTTCCTTCATTAAAAACAAACAAACAAAAAAAAAAAACCCAAAGTTTACTACATATATATCTTTCGTGGAGTGCCCTTTTGTTTTCACGTTGCTACAGTTAATGATTATGTTGGTTAAGTCTGCTTTTTCAATAGATTACTGGGGCTTAGGGGTGGTGCCAGAGGTATTTATACCCATCCAGCCTCAAAAGGGTTTGACTCAGCCTCCAAGCTGCTGGAAGGGTTACGCAACCCAGAAGTAAAGGGACTGGACTGTCGTTCCTTCAGGAACACTAATTAGCAGGTAAGGCCTAATTAACTCTTGTCTACAATGTTTTAATATGTTAACTGCTTACAATGAATAAAAAGATTAAATACTAAACAGAGTTTTAAAAAAAAAAAGTTTTGTGTCATCTGCAAATTTGATAACCTCACTCGTTATTCAGTAGCACATAAGGTCCTCACTCCTTCCAAACCCCTCCTCTCCCAACCTCGACCTCCTCCCCTTTTACCCCTCCCAAAACTGCAGCCCCTAATGGTTTTCATTTTGAAACTGTTGATATAACTCCTGATATCAATTGATGCTCTTAATAAGAATACCATCTACGAACCTTATCCACCTGTACATAGCATTGTAAATAGTTAGATGTGGTCCCACTCAGTACCACTCTATGTAAATACTTAGAAGTTGCACTTCACCTACTTTGTTCTTTGTATAAAGTTCATGAACACTGTTCCATGTAAAAGTTTCAGTTTAGCCTGCTATGATGTAAATCGCTGCTGATCTCTGGAAGGGGCGGTATAAAAATATGTTCAAATAAAATAAAAAATAAATAAAATAAAGTCAGGGCAGCCCTAAATGATCCCCAGGACAGGCAAATGGAAACCCTGCTTAAGAAGACTTTTGAAGTACCTGTACTGGCTCTTCATGGGGCTATTTACAGTGTTTATGTAGCTAGGGCTGCCTCCAATGGTTGTAGAGGATCCCAGAGGCAACAGAGGTTGGAGTGGAGGAGTGGCCTAATGGTTGGGGCAAGGTACTTCAGGCCGGAAGGTCGGGGGTTCAAATCCCACTAGAGGACAGCAACCTTGGGCCGGAAGGACTGGGGTTTCTAGTCCCACAGGTGCTCCTTGTGGTCTTGGGCAAGCCACTTAACCCTCCATAGCCCATGTTCCCTGTAAAATAGTTATCTCCAAGTTATAATGCCCTGTTCAATGTAATTTCAGTTTGTTCAATGTAAACCGCACTGATGCAGAATAGCACAGTATATGAGAGAATATAAATAATAAATAAAAATAAAGAGGTAAATTCTGCTGGCCAGGTGGAGGCTACCTGGTTGGAGTCAGGCTATGCCTTTTTGGCAGATCTGCTTTATGACCTGCTCCATGCTTCCACCAAGAATATGCCAACGGTGGTCTCGGTGCACTGGTTGCTTTCGTTGCACAATTGGTCAGTGGATGTGGCCTCTAAGACTAGGCTTAGTAAGTTCCCCTTTGCAGGGGAGTTGCTATTTGGAGAGAACTTGGAAAAACTGGTCAAGGATTTGGGGGATTCTAAGGTGCCAATGCTACTGGATGATAAGCCCAAGGGAGTAGGCAGAGAGGCCCCTCTGCAGGGCCATGGTCGAGATTTTTGCAGGTTTCGGCCTGCTCGGGCATTTAATCCGCAAAGGTCTCAATTCTTGCAATGGGGCCACTCTTTCATAGGTGTTCCAGAGGAGGTAGCGGAGGAGCCCCAGGGGATTCTGGGACTGTAAAGCCCTTCTAATGAAGGTGAAAGGGCTCTGACAGGACGTACGCCTGTGGGCAACCACCTGCAATGGTTTTTTCCTACTTGGGCCCAGATTACGTTGGACACCTGGGTGCTGGAGATGATCTGAAATGGTTATGCCCTCAAATTCTCCAGGCGTCTCCTGGATGCCTTCAGGTTGTCATCGTGTCGTGCTGCAGCCAAGGCTCGAGCAGTGGAGAGATGCTCGAGCGCTTGCTGAGACTGAAGGCCATCATCCTGGTCTCTTGTGAAGAATGAGGCTCGGGCTAATATTTTATTTACTTTGTGGTGTCACCCAGCAGACCTGGTTGAGAGAGGAAAATGCTTTAAATAAGGAAAAAGGTATGTACAAGCTGCAATATCTGGAGGAACCAGATAGAGGGAGCAAGAGGGACTCCAGAGTGACTGTGGAACCACGCCCCACTGGTCATGAGGTAATGCCAGCCAGCTTCCAATCCTCGAGCACAGAAGGACTTCTTAAGGAGGGTGTGGAAGACTGGAAAGAGAGCAGCGGGAAAGGCAGCGGTGAAGGCAGCTGGAAAGCAGGCAGCTGGAGAAACAGCCGGAGTGAAGGCTGGAAAAGAAGCAGCCAGAGTGAAGGCAGCTGGAGAGACGGCGGGAAAGGAGGCAGCAGGAAGGAAGGCAAGACAGAGGAAAAGAGGTTAGAGTGCAAACCTGAATATTCCACTGCCAGAAGATCACCCAGAGTGAAAGGTGATTGCCTGAGAGCTAAGGAGGAACCTGGGAAGGTCTCAGCTCACAGAGGAGTAAAAGCTGTTTGCCCAGAATGGCAAAGGCATTGCTGCAACTGTTGTCCAAAACCAACAGGGTCACAGCCTGAAGACCTAAGCCGTGCTGTATGGGCAAGCCAACGGAGAAACTGGTGCAGGCCTCAACCTTCACTGGAAACAGAGAAGCCAAATTCCCAAGGTAAAGCTTTTTATGATACAAGCTATAGGAAACGTTTACCTGATAAGAAAGGTTTGAATAATAAATGTTTTTATAAAGCTGCCATAAAACCTCTAAGGAGAGAGGAGTTTCCCCAATATAAAACAGCACAGAGCCGATGCCCTACGAGTTACCCAGAACATTGGGCTGTGCTAGAAGAGCTATATAAGAAGCCTGACTATAACCTACCTGAACTCAGGGACTCAGAGTCAGAGGCTTCCGCCTATGAGCCAATGCAAGTGGAACTGGCAAATGAGGTTTCAGATACAGAAATGGACTGTATGTATTGTACCACGAGAAGCCTAGAATCTTTGCCAGGCTTGTAAGCTGTAGGTGTTGCTGCCTAGAACATTCCTGTTGTGTGAATACCAGCGCTACTGTGAAAGTAACAGTTTTGCTTTAAACTTTTGTTTTACTTTTTCTTACCTGAAGTAAGGACATTTGCGTTGTTGTTATTGCCCAATCCTTTGAACCCTTGCGAGAAGGGGAAATAAAAGCTTTTATTTTCCCACCACTTGTGCAGTTGAATTCTTTGGAAGATTAGGATCCAGGAAACTAACAGGACCAAAAGCCAATTGGGCCTCTAGATTACTGGCCAATCTCCTCCCTATATAATTATGTCCGACCTGCCCTGACCGCTACTTACCGCCAGGGTAGTGTTCACGACAGTGGTTGCAAGAAGGAGTGCTCTTGGTGCCCTGTTCTCAATCTGAAGGGAGTCAACAGGGCCCTAAGGGTCTTACGTTTTTGCACAGAAACTTTGCACTCAGTGATAGTGTTTGTGAGGCAGGGAGAATTCCTGACCTTTCTGGACTTGATAGAGACCTATTTACACATTCCCATTTACCCCGCTCACCAACCAACGCTTTCTGTGATTCGCGATGCCAAAGGGGCATTTTTATTTCCAGGCCTCACCCTTCGGTCTCGCTACTGCACCTCGGGTGTTTACCAAGGGTCATGGTGGTTGTGGCGGCAGACTTATGCAGACAAGGAATCCTCATTCATCCATATTTGGACGACTGACTCATCCAGGTCAAGTTGTTCCGGGAGAGCCTTAAGACGACGGCTCAGGTGATTTGGTGACTTCAGGACTTAGGTTGGATTATCAACTTGGCCAAGAGCAAGATAGAGCCATCTCAGTCCTTGGAGTATCTGAGAGTCTGGTTCAACACTGTCATGGGTATGGTTTTCCTCCCAGAAGGCAGGATCACGAAGCTGCAGATCCAGGTGTGAGAGTTGAGGAAGGTCCTCTGCCCTCAGGCAAGGGACTATCTCTAGGTATTGGGCTTGATGGCATTCAGGTTAGAGCTAGTGCCCTGGGCAAGATTGCACATGAGGGCCTTGCAAATAGACCTGCTCTCCCAGTAGTCCCCCAGTGGCAGTCCATGGAGGTTTGTCTCTTTCTTTGAGTGCCTCCTTGAGCAAGCTTGCAATGCTGGATGAATTCAGACAAGCTCACAGTAGGTATGCCCCTCAAACATCCGGAATGGGTTGTGGTGACCACGGATGGGAAAGACATTGCATGTCTCAGGTGGCTCAGAGGAGAAGCACTGGTCAATCAATAGCTTGGAGATCCGTGCAGTTCATCCGGCTTTGGAGGAGTTCCTGCCACTGTTTATTTGCAAGGCAGTGCAGGTGCTGTCGGATAGTGCCACAATGATGATATATATCAACCATCAGGGTGGCACCCAGAGCACAGTGGTAGTGGCAGAGGCGATTCCGCTGCTACAGTGGGCGGATCTCACTTATTGGCACTCTCACCCTCCCATGTGGCCGGGAAGGACAATGTCCAAACAAATCATCTAAGTCGCAACTCCCTGGAGCCCAGGGAATGGGTGCTGTTGGAGCTGGCATTTCAGCGGATTGTGACTTGCTGGGGGCAGCTGCTGATGGACTTGATGGCGTCCTTGGCAAATGCCTAGGTTGGACGTTTCTTTAGCCATTGCAGGATGCATATATCTGAGGGACTGGATGACCTGGTCCAGTCATGGCCAATAGTGGACCTGCTTTTATGTGTTTTCTCCATGGCCTCTGATAGGTCAGATCTTGCAGTGGATAGAGGCTTATTGGGGGAGAATGGTGCTAATTGCACAAGACTAGCCTTGATGCCCTTGGTATGTGGACCTTGTTCAGCTCCTGATTGCAGAGCCATTTCAGTTGCCTAATCACCCAGGGGCCAGTACGGATGTCGGGCATGGCTCAGTTCTCACTTACAGCCTGGCTTTTGTGAGGGCTTGACTGAGGCCTAGAGTTACTTGCCTCAGGTCATTGATAACTTACTGCAGGCCCTCAGGTGATCAACGTCCTTGGCCTCTGTGTAGGTCTGGCACAAATTTGAGGCTTTTTGCAAGAGGCATTGTGTTCGCACGCTTGAGCCTTGCTCCCTGATATTCTGGCTTTTCTACATGTGGGACTGGAGAAGGGTCTGGCCGTGGACTCCTTAAGGGTCCCAGCAGCAGCCTTGGTGTGCTTCAGAGGTCGGGTTCAGGGCCAGGCCCTGGCAACCCATGGGGATGTGATTTATTTTCTTCGTGGGGTGAAGCATCTTTGTCCCCCACGTTGGTCTGTGGTTCCCTTGTGGGACCTTAATTTGATGCTTTCAGCTCCCGGCTCCCCCTCTTTGAACTGCTTAGAGTTGCCATGGTGAAGGATTTGATAGTGAAGATGGTGTTTCTGGTGGCAATTTGTTCAGCCCCTTTGAATTTCTGAACGTCACGCTTTGTCCTTTAGGGAGCCTTATTCTTCTCGGAGGAGAAAGTGGTTCTGCATCCGGTACTTTCCTTTCTACCGAAGGTCGTTTCCAGTTTTCAACCTAATCAGGTGGTGTCCCTGCCTTCCTTCTCCAGTCTGTGGGAGTCGGAAGAGGCCCTGTTGCTTCACAAGCTGGATGTTCATAGGGCTCTGCAAAATTACTTCAAGGTGCTCGGACAGACTCTTTGTCTTGTTTTACGGTCCTTGCAAAGATGAGGTGCCTTCTAAGGCTTCCATTTCTCAGTGGATCTTGGAGGCCATCATGTCTGCTTACCTGCTGAAGAAGAACAGCTTGCAGGCACAGGAGTTTTTCTCAGCGGAATTTGGACTGGTTCCTCCCCAGGACATTTGTAAGGTGGCACACATGGTCGTTTCTTCATTCTTTTGTGTGGCATTACCGTTTGGATGTGCAGGCCCGGCAGGATGTGGCTTTTGGGGCCAGAGTGTTACAGGCGTGGTTTCTGCTCCCACTCGTCGTTAGTACTGCTCTGCTATGTCCCACTCATCTGGACTGGACTGGAGGGACATACTGGAAGGTGAAATTAACTTTACCTGCTAATTTTCTTTCCTGGAGTCCCTCCATTCCAATCCAGGACCCACCCAGGATATGGCTTCTGTGGGTGAATGTCTCATGGGTTTGCTTTTGCAGATTTCGATTGGAGCGGACAGGTCTGTGTGGGTTTGGTTCAGGATCTAGGCCCGGTCATTATCAGTGTCCAGGTCTTTGCACTTTCTGTTCTTGCTTCGCTAGTTAAAAAAAAACACATTAAAAGAGGAAGTTTGGGCCTGACACATTTTGTGGGAGATGACTCTATGGTTCCCTTCTTCCTGGAGTGATAGGGGAACACATGACTGTTTGAGAACTAGAGTTTGAGCTCCTTTTCTGTGCTTTGTGATGTTCAGCTAACACAGGCTGCTAATAGCTTACTTTATTTTGTGTTCTCAGTCTCCACCTGCTGGTAGAGGAGCATAACCCACTGGACTGGACTGGACTGGACTGAAGGGACTCCAGTAAAGAAAATTAGCAGGTAAAGTCTAATTTCATTATTTCCCTAATTCTTTGTCTTCAGTTTGGGTGTCACCTGGGTTTGTAACATCTATAAATTATGGAGGTGATATTTTACATGGTTTGCAGATCTGCAAACCATGTAAATACTGCTCAGTGAGGCGTGTCGTAGTGTTCCAGGGCGGCACGCATCAATAACTGGGCAGCAGTCATATTGAGCTGCTGCCTGTTACTGACATGCGGTAAAAGTCAGGCACAGTAAAAGCTGGCCTACCTTTTGCTGCAGAAGCTAACCAGGCAGCAACTCGATATCGCTGCTGCCCAGTTAGCTTCCCGTCAATCCGGCCAATCTGGATATTCAATGCTGGAGCCTGGATATGACCCCGGCATTGAATATTCGGGGTTAGAGTTCAGCGGTGGTGGCTGGCCACATTCGTTCAGCTAGCCACCGTAGCTGAAAATCGGGTCCCATACTTTTTTCTTTTCTATAACAGTAATATCAGGTGTATTGTTTCTAAATGTCTGTCTGTATTCTGACGTCGCATAGGATCTTGACCAGTTTATTTTCTACATTTTTCTGTGCAGCATGATCCCGGACCTTTTTCAACAGGAATACTATGAGGGTCATTTTAGAAGCCCTATTCATGCTTTGGCCATCCGAAAAGGGGCATAGAGCCATCCAAAGCATAGAGGCCGTCTCCAGAGCCATAGCTGAAGAACAGGGGCATGGAGGAGACGTGGCTGGGGCATTCTTGGGAACTTGGAGGCATGGCCAGGAAGTTCCCAGGATCCTGTATATCCCTGCCTGATCACAAAAACTTCATGGACGTCCAGCGTTACATCTAACTTTAGACCTGCTCCGAGGCATGAATAGTGATGAACAAGCATCTGAAAAGTGCTCTTTTTAGCTGAAAAGCATCCAGAAGATATAGAGAACAAAGCACTCTGCCATCCCCAGTACTCAGCACAATTTCAATTATAGCAGCAGCAGGATTTTAACTCTGGGTTGCCTTGTTCCTAACCCACTGCTCTAACCATTATGCTATCCTAGATGTCTGGGTTCTGAAATATGGTTCTGGGGATAGTTAATAGAAGCCCCTGCAGATTGTCCCTATTAGGTACATCTGGGTTTGTAAAATCATTTCTCCAGGAACAAGCAGAAAGTCAGTCCTCACATATGGGTGACGTCTGCGCCAACGGAGCCCGTGCGGAGTATTTCCCCAGCTTTCAAAGAAAGCCTTTTGGAATGCTACCACCCATGTGTGGCCCCCTTCCTGCCCAAGTCTCCTTTTTTCCATGGAGCCCAGCAGACTCTTGTCCTGTTTTCCCGGAAAAATCCTCTAAAAATTATCCTAAAAGGTTGGAATTGCAGGAAAAGATGTTCCCGTGGTCCGACTCAGCCCCGACTTCGCTGATGCTGAGCCCCAAGCCGAGCACCTCCCGCGAGACCCAACACCTTCGGAGTCCTGTGGTGGCGGCTCCTCCGTAAAGACGCCAGACCCCGGGAAGAAAAAGAAAAAGCCCTCGAAACCAGTTGAGGCTTCACTGGTGAAACCGGTAAGGTCTCGCGGTGGGACTCGGGTGACTCTGAGCAGCGTCCCCTCAAGGTCTCTAAGAAGGAGTCCTTGGCCAGCAGTGACCATGTGAGGCTCCTCAAGGCCATGGTTCTCATAGAGTATGCCCTTCCTAGAGTACCGGCATTGGGCCTGAGGTCCTCAGTACCCACGCTGACAGCTACGGAACCTTCTGGCATCGAGACCAGAATGGTGGCCTTGGAGCAGAATATATCTGCCAACCTGGCCCTGCAGCAAGTGATAATGTCTGGCTCATCTGCATCATCTGCCCGACAACCAGGACCCCAACTGCGGGGGAGTTCCTGGGCATCGAGCAAGGCCCCGAGTGCCACTGGCCTCGGGCGAGTCCTCGGTACCGCTTGAGGTCACGGCCCCGATCTTCGGGAGTTTGGACCTACCCTGCTAGTTTCCGGGAGTCTGACCCAAGACCCGCTGAGGGACTCTAGTTCCTTGAAGCCGGCCTCGAGGTGTGGGTGTCCCAAGCCTCGGAGTCCTCGACGCCCTCTGGTTGTGACTGGGAAACCAACATTGAGGCCTCTCCCGAGACCTCTCGACACTGAGATGTCCCTTCAGAGCCATCTCCCCTGGAGCCCTGGTGCCATTCTCCCCCGAGGACATGGCCTTCCACGACTTCGTCCAGGACATAGCCCGGACCCTCTCGGCCCCGACCGAATCAGAAGAGGACCCGTGCACCGAAGAACTGGAAATCCTCCAGTATGAGTCCCTGCCAAAGGAGACTCTTACAGTGCCGGTCCAGCCCATCCTCAAGTGACTGCTCCTGCGGATGTGGGAGACCCCGACCTCAGTACCGGTGGTCAGCCGATGCCTCAATGCTATCTATCACATCAAGAAGGTTCCCGGCTTCCAAAAATCTCAACTCCCACATAATTCCATAGTCGTGGAGTCCTTGAGGCAGAAGCTCAAAAGTCAGAAGAACTATTCTGTTCCCCCAGGCAGGGAGGCCTGAGCCCTTGACACCCTTAGGCACAAGTGCTTTCAGGGCTCCATGCTGGACTGTCGGATACAGGCCTATGAACTATACAAAAGCATGTAATCGAAGGGCCTAATCCAGGAACTGGCAGGCTTCTCCTCAGGCCTCGCTGGGGAACCACTCCAGAGGTTCCAAGCCCTGGGATCCAGGACTGCTCAAAGTTCCTGTCCTGCGCTTCTTACGATGGCTTTGAGTCTGCAGCTCGGGTAGCAGCAGCAGGCATTGGGGCCCGGCACCAGGCCTGGTTGCAAACCTATGACCTCGAGCAATGGGTGCAAGAAAAACTGCTGGACATCCCCTGCACCAGGGAAAACTTATTTGTCAAACCCATGGCCCACAAGGTGGCTGAGATTGAGGCCGAGGTCGTGACCAGGCAGAGGCTCTCAAGGAAGACCTTGACTCTCCCCTGTAAGAAACCATCAGGGAAAAGACCACCTTTCCCAAGGAAAAAGGGATCGTTTCACCAAGGCCATTACCAGTGCTTCTCAGGGCAGCAACAGCAGGGCCTTCAGCTCAAGAATCAGGGCCATGGGCCGAGAAAGCCAAAGGCTCAGAAGCCTCAGCCCTCAGCTCCCACCTAACCTGGGGAGAGTTTTTGATGTCCCTGGCAGGGCCTCCCCCCCCCCCACAGGAGACCCTCCCTAGCCCACAGGGGGCCACCTGGTGCTCTTCGCCCACAGGTGGGCTGGGGTCACCATGGACCAGTGGGCCCTTCAGGTGGTAAAGGAGGGCTATCTCTTTCGGTTCCAGCAAACACCCCTGGTGCAGCCTCTCGTTCATCAGAATTTACTCATCTCAGAGCTCGCAGGCCTGCTCAAGGACAGAGTAGAACCTGTACCAGACATCTCTGGGGAAAGGGTTTCTACACCAGGTATTTCCTTGTCCCCAAAAGAACTGGTGACCTGCGAAACCTGAACAAGTTTCTGGTGAGGGAGAAGTTCAAGATGCTCTCCCTTGGAACACTGCTGCCCTACCTCCACCAGGGAGATTGGCTGTGCTCCTTAGACCTGAAGGATGTGTATACCCACATCCTGAGCCCCCACCCCAGACAATACCTAAGATTTGTAGTGGGAAAAGAGCATTACCAGTTCAGGGTACTTCCATTTGGCCTGGCCTCCTCACCAAGAGTCTTCACAAAGTGCCTGGTGGTCGTGGCCGCCTACATGCTCCTGCAAGGAGCCTTCGTCTTCCCCTACTTGGACGACTGGATCATAAGAGGCAGCCCAGCTCCCGAGGGCAGCCAGGCTGCAGGGCGAACAATCTGCCTCTGCAGCACCTGGGCTTCATCATCAACCCCAAATCCCACCTCTCTCCAGCCCAAAACTTGGAGTTCATAGGGGCCCAGTTGGACACACTACAGGAGAAGGCCTTCCTCCAAAAGAGAGGGCACATCACCTTGTACAACAGGCAGGAGAGGTGCAGATTCACTAGTCGGTATCAGCTCACCTCCTCCTCCGCCTATTAGGCCACATGGCCTCAACGGTTCATGTTATGCCCATAGCCCGCTTGCACAAGTGGGCAGCCCAGTGGTGCCTCTACTCCCAGTGGATTCAGACCATGGGCAAGTTGCGTGACAAGGTCAGGATCACCTGCCAACTGGTGGACTCCCTCAACTGGTGGTAGTCCCTACACCACTCCAAGCTGGGATGCCGTTCCAAGCGCCTGTGCCACAGAGGGTCCTGACCATGGACGCCTCCCTCCTGGGTTGGGGGGCGCACTTTGGAGAACTCCACATTCAAGGCACCTCGTCTCAGGAGGAGCAACTCTTGCAGATCAATCTCTTCCTGGCCCTGCAAGCATTCCGCCACCTGCTATGCAAATCCAGATGGGCAACAGGTCGCCATGTTTTATGTAACTAAGCAGGGGGGCACGGGCTCGCATTCCCTCTGTCAGGAGATGGTTGTTCTGCTCTCCTTCGCTGTGTGCCATGGAATGTTCCAGCTGGCGGTATACCTCCCTGGTCAGGACAATTGCTTAATGGACAAGCTCAGCAGAGTTCTGCACTCCCTCTGCTGCTCTTCTTGTCAGTGGCATTCCCAGTCCCACTGGGTCAAGACGTCGACCTCCTGTCCCTGGAGGAGGGCTCCCTCTTGCACCCCAACCTGGGGTCGCTAACATTGACAGCGTGTCTGCTGAATGGGTAGCCCTGGCCCCTTTCCATCTCCCAGGGGAAGTTGAGGAGATCCTGCTGGTCTCCCGAAAAACTTTCACCAGGCGGGCATATGCCTTCAAATTGAGAATCCCTTCTCCTGCGTGCAACTTGTATTGCAGTACCTACTGCACCTCTTGCACGTCGGCCTGAAGTCAAATTTGGTGAGGGTACATCTGAGCGCCATAGCTGCATACCATCACCCTATAGAAGGAAAACCCTTTCAAACCAGCCCCCTGGTCTCCAGTTTTCTGTGGGGTCTCTTGCTACAAAAGCCCCCTCTCCATCCCCCTGTGGTGGAATGGGACCTGAATGTGGTGCTCTTCCGACTCACCAGGCCCCGCAGTTCGAGCCCCTAGCCACTTGCCATTTATGATACTTATCCTGGAAAGTGATTTTTCTGATGGCCCTCACATCCACTCGGAGAGTGAGTGAACTCCATGCCTTAGTGGCAGATCCACCCTATACAAGGTTCTATAAGAACAGGGTGGTGCTCCATGCACACACAAATTCCTCCCCAAGGTGGTATCCCCCTTCCATCTCAACCAGGATGTGGTCCTTCCCTCCTTCTTTGCAAATCACCTGGGCCGGATGGTATACATCCAAGGGTATTGAAAGAACTGAAATATGAGATTGCAGACCTGCTATTAGTAATCTGTGAACTATCATTAAAATCATCTCTAATACCTGAAGATTGGAGGATCGCCAATGTAACACCAATTTTTAAAAAGGGTTCCAGGGGTGATCCGGGAAACTACAGACCAGTGAGCCTCACGTCAGTACCGGGAAAAATGGTAGAAACCATCATAAACAATAAAATTACTCAGCATGTAGATAGTCATGGCCTAATGGGAGACATCCAACATGGCTTTAGACAAGGAAGATCTTGTCTTACTAATCTGTTATGTTTTTTTGAAAGTGAGAATAAACAGGTGGACAAAGGTGAGTCGGTTGATATAGTGTATCTGGACTTTCAGAAAGCCTTTAACAAGGTCCCTCATCAGAGACTTTTGGCAAAGCTAAAGAGTCATGGGATAGGAGGCAGTGTACTACTGTGGATCAAGAACTGGTTAAAAGATAGAAAGCAGAGGGTTGGGCTAAATGGCCAATTTTCCCAATGGAGAAAGGTGAATAGTGGTGTACCCCAGGGATCTGTGCTGGGTCCGCTGCTTTTTGACATATTCATAAATGACCTGGAAAGTGGAATAACGAGTGAGGTTATCAAATTTGCAGATGACACAAAACTATTTAAAGTTGTTAAAACCCAAGAGGATTGTGGAAAATTGCAAGAGGATCTTGATAAATTGGAAGACTGGGCATCAAAATGGCAGATGAAATTTAATGTGGACAAGTGCAAAGTTATGCACCTAGGGAAGAACAACCGAAACTATGGTTACACAATGCAAGGTTCCACATTAGGAACCACCACCCAGGAAAAAGATTTAGGCGTCATTGTGGATAACATGTTAAAACCCTCGGCCCAGTGTGCAGCGGCAGCCAAGAGAGCAAATAGAATGCTAGGTATCATAAGGAAAGGAATGGAAAATAAAACAAAAGATATTATAATGCCTCTATATCGTTCCATGGTGAGACCGCACCTTGAATATTGTGTGCAATTCTGGTCGCCGTATCTTAAAAAGGATATAGCGTTATTAGAAAAGGTTCAGAGAAGAGCCACCAAAATGGTAAAGGGGATGGAAGGATACTCCTATGAAGAAAGGCTAAAAAGGTTATGGTTCTTTAACCTGGAAAAGAGACGGTTGAGGGGAGATATGATAGAAGTCTAGAAATTAATGAACGGAGTGGAACGGGTAAACATAGATCGATTTTTTACGTTATCAGAATATAGAAAGACTAGGGGACATGCAATGAAGCTACAGGGTAAACTATTTAAAACTAATAAAAACAAATATTTTTTCACTCAACGTGTAATCAAACTCTGGAATTTGTTACCTGAGGATGTAGTAAAGGCTGTTAGTGTAGCTGGGTTTAAAAAAGGTTTGGACAAGTTCCTGGAGGAAAGGTCCATAAACCATTATTAAGAAGGGACCCAGGATATCAATGCTTGAACCAGTACAAGCATTGCGGAACCTGTGTCTTTTGGGGAAACTGCTAGGTACGTACGACCTAGATTGGCCACTGTTGGAAACAGGATACTGGGCTTGATGGACCTTGGTCTCACCCAGTATGGCATATCTTATGTTCTTATGTTCTAACTGCCCTCTAACCCGTCTCTGTTCAGGCTACCGGAGTGAAGTTGTCGCTGGACATGAGGGTCTTGCAGAGTCTCTCTGTAGGGACTCACTTTCTGCAACTTACAGCCACCTGTCGGGTCACCGATGGTGCTGTCGTGGTTTGGTCCTTGGCAGCCTGGAGCTAGGGAGTCCCATATGTGAGGACTGACTTCTTGCTTGATCCTTGAGAAAGTTTAATTACTCACCTGTAACGGGTGTTCTCCAGGGACAGCAAGAATCAGTCCTCACAACCCTCCCTCTTCCCCATAGAGTTGCCTTCCTACATTGTTTTAAGTTCCTTTTGCTATGTCATCTGACTGAGCAAGATGGCATCCTTGGGCGGGAAGGGGAGCACACATGTATGGTAGCATTCCCAAAGGCTTTCTTTGAAAGTTGGGGAAATGCTTCGTGTGGCCTGCATAGGCCCCGACGTCACCCATATGTGAGGACTGATTTCTGCTGTCCCTGGAGAACATCTGCTACAGGTGAGTAACTATGCTATCTGCACCTGGATGTGCTTGCATTTTTTTTTAATGTTCTGGCTTAGATATCCCAGATTGCACTTTGACAGATCTTCTAAATTTCCACGCTATAATTTTTACACTGATTCCAGTGGACGATCTTTATCACTCTATAGTGCCTTGTTTATATTCAGTCTGCTAATTATATGATCTACAGTTTTATTCTTGGATTTACGCGATCAACATTGGCTGTCAATCGAAATATGTTGAATTTTAGTTTTGATGGCATCAATTTGTAAAGCCAGTTCTTGGGCTGCCAATTATCAAGCTTTTTGTTACTTTTTTCAGTGCTCCAGATATTAACCTTTCCCATGTTAGAATCTTATGCACCTTTACTCAGTATTTCTAATAAATTGGCCATGCAGTGTCTCCTCTTTTCAAGTGTCCATTCTATTCTGAATTATCTCTTTCTTGAATTATTTTTGTGTTTTAATTGTTTTAAGAAACTGTTCTTTGCACATTTCTATAAGCAGTACTTCTTTACTTTTCATAACATAATAATTTACATTAGACCACATTTTTCTGAACAGCTCTCTATCACCTTTCTTACATTGCAAATTTAATACTGTTACTACTACCACAGTTATCAGCTCTGTTATTGCATATATTGTTTGCTTTAAACTCTTCTTGTATCTGTTGTGTTTTTTATATGTCTGTCCCTGCTCTCTGGCTACCTTTGTGTTAAATGCTCTTAACTTCTAGGTTTGCTCTAGTTAACTCATCTTTCTTAAATATTGTTCTGCCTGACTGTATCTTTCTTTCAGTCTACCTTGTATTAAAATCTCTGAACTGCTGTCTGTCCAATTTTTTTTGTAACTTCCCTTTTGTAATCTTAAATATTGTTTGGCTTGCCTGTCTCTGTTCCTTACTCTGCACCTGAGGGGGAGGGGCAATTCAACAGGATTTGATTTCTGTCTATACATTGGAATCTCTTTTTAAAGCACTTTGTGGTAGCTTTGTTTTTCCTTTTCATGCCTCCTACTCTGCTTATTACCTAATTGTATTTGGCTTACTGTAATCTTGTCCAGCTTTCTGCACCCTACTGCAATTCCCTCTTCTCTCTGCAGCACTTGATTTAGTACCTTTCCTCTTTAACTTCTGATTTTATTCCCTCCCACCCACCTGCCCTGTGGCTTAGCTTCCTCATATAACCTTCTTAGGATCATTGGCACCATTTCTCTCAGGTGCACCCCATCCCTCTAGTACCTTTCTCCTGCCTCCCCATATACAACTCCTTTACTTTATCTTCTCTCCTCACCGTATAATCCCATGGCTGCACATTACTCTTCTTAATGTTACTAATCTTTTTCCCTGATTTCAACATCCCCAGATCTCTTGTCCTTATCACCCACTGCTTACTATCCTCACCTGTCCTGCTGTTTTGTCTTCCCTATCATCCGCTCTAGAGCTTCACCATTTTCTTCCTCTCATTCAGCCATCTCCACTCTCTCTGAAAGAACCTCACCTCATCACCGTTGTGCTGTCTCCTCTCTTTCATGTACTCTCCTGCTCCTTTTCCTGCTCTCATCTGGGGATATCAATCCAAACCCTGGCCCCCCCTAGATTTTCGTACTCTCAAGGCAGATCACTGTGCAATCCCTCAAATTTTATTGATATCCTTCTTCTTTCTCCCTTTTTCATGCACCTTCTGGAATGTACGCTCTTTCTCCAATAAACTTGTCTTTATTCATGATTTCTTTATTTCTAATGCTCTGCACCGAAACTTGGCTTCTCCCTGAAGACTCTGCTTCAGTTGCTGCCCTTTCTCATGGAGGCTGCCTATTTTTCCATGCACTTCGACCCATTGGCTGTGATGGTGATGTTGGGCTTCTACTATCTCACTCCTGCCAATTTCAGCCCCTCACTCTGCCTCAGTCTCTCTCCTTTTTTTCTTTTGAAGTTCACTCCATCTGCCTATCCACTACCTCTCTGGGCAGCTGTCATTTATCGACCCCCTGACCAATCCACCTCTACGATTCTCACTGACTTTGACTCCTGGTTCTCTTCTTCCTGGATGCATTTTCCCTATTTCCAGTAGCAAGCAGGAATGCATATATGGGTGACATTCCCCGACAAAGCCCACATAGGAACACTCCCCAGCATTCAATATGAAGCATTTGGAAGCATCCCTCTGCGCATGCATGCATGCCTTCCGGCCTTCCCAATGATTCTCCTCAGTCTTAGCTTTTGCACGGAGTCCTACAGATGCTTGTCCAGTCACCACACTTTTTCTCCATGCTCTTCGGGGAGCTTATTTTTCTTTTTTGCCTTCCTGTCTACTTCGGTAGCATCACTTGGCAGCACTAGTGCCCTTTTTTGGCACTTCCACTAACTTTTATTTTCTCTGGGAACAAGCAGGAAGTCAGTCCCCACATATGGGTGATGTCGGTGCTGACGGAGTCCGCGTGAAAGCATCTCCCCAGCTTTCAAGGAAAGCCTTTGGGAGATGCACCACGAATGCATGGGCCACTTCCCCCCAAGGGTGCCATCTTGCCTCAGTCTCCTTTTTTCTGCAGAGTCCTTCAGACGTCTTCCTTTTTTCCATGGAAAAAGTCTAATTTTTAAATTTTGTCCAATTTGCTTACTGGTTCCTTCCCGCCCTCGAGCCAGCTCGCCTTGGCATCGCTCCTCGGGTTTGTTTATCCATGTTAATTCACATGTTAATTCACCAGACAGTTTCTGTTTCATCTGTGGTGAATATACAGTGTTGAAGCAACAGCAGAATATTACAGACTTTGTGAAAAATGTATACTTTGCATACTTTGGACTAAAAATTGGAGATTAAGAAAGTCTGGGTGCCTCATAAAGTGTGCAAACGGTGTGTTGAGGACCTCCGAAAATGGTTCAAGGGTAAGAAAAAAATCTTTCTGTTATGGGATTCCTATGGTATGGCGAGAGCAAAAGAACCATAGTGACGACTGTTACTTTTGTTCATGCGATGTGAAAGGGTTTAATTCCAAATGGAAGCATTCCATTTCATACCCCAATCTTCACTCGGCAATTCGTCCCATCCCACATGGCACAGATATACCAGTACCCAAGCCCCCTGCTACCTTGGAAGAGATACCTAGCTCCGATGAAGGTGAAGTCACCTGAACCAGATGACGAATCAAGTTCTGACTTTGAAGATGATACAAGACCAACATTGTTTTCTCAGGAGGAGATGAATGAAAAGCAGGAATTTATTGTTGCCAGGAGTGTCATCTTCATGGTTCAGACATCGTGAAAAGGAGTCTGTTCCTTACTTCGCCCAGGAAGACAAGTTGGTTTATTGCATCGATGTCGAAGGTCTGATGGGTCAATTTAAAATCCAATATGATTCAGAGCAATGGCGTCTTTTTATAGAGTCTTCAAAAAGAAGTCTCAAAGCAGTTTTACTCCACAACGGTTTTTACGCTTCCATACCTGTAGGTCATTCCGTACACTTGAAGGAAACCTACGAGAACTTGGAATTGGTTCTTCGTAAACTTAAATATGAAGACCATGGTTGACAAGTGTGTGGGGACTTGAAGGTCTTGTGCATGCTGCTCGGGCAACAAGTTGGGTATACCAAATATCCTTGTTTTCTGTGTCTATGGGACAGTCGAGACCGACAAAATCACTGGACCAAGAAGAGTTGGGAGCCGAGGGTGCTAACAGTCGGTGAAAAAAATGTCCTCCGAGAAACTTTGGTACCTTCCCATAAAGTTCTTCTACCACCTCTCCACATAAAATTGGGATTGATGAAGCAATTCATAAAATCACTTCCAAGAGATGGAGAATGCTTCAAATACTTGGTCACCAAGTTTCCAGGCCTGTCGGAGGCAAAATTGAAGGAAGGTGTGTTCGTCGGACCAGACATTAGAAGGCTTATAGTTGATCAAGAGTTTGTCAATACCATGACGGATCCTCAAAAAGAAGGGTGGATTGCATTTAAAGAAGTCGTACAGAAATTTTTAGGCAATAACAAAGATCCTCTCTACAAAAAGATCGTTGGACGAATGCTGAAATCATTTCAAGCTTTAGGTTGCCTGATGAGTTTGAAAGTGCATTTCCTCCAGTCCCACTTTGACTACTTTCCTGAAAATTTGGGAGCTGTGAGTGAGGAACAAGGTGAACGATTCCACCAAGACATTAAAGAGATGGAAAGGAGATACCAGGGAAAATGGAGCATTACAATGATGGCAGACTACTGTTGAATGCTTCAGAGAGACATTCCAGATGCTACTCACAAGCGTAAATGCACCAAGAGGAGCCTCACAAGGAAGAAGAATCAAGTTTAGTGTGTGTTGGTGAGCTCATTTTAGTTCAAAAAAGGATTTTCATGAAAATATTGTAATAAAACTTTCATTTTATAAGTCTATTTCCATTTATTTTGAGGTATTGCCTTATTTAACATAGTTACCTAAATTGTCAGGAAACGTGATGTCCTATGACAAAATGGAGGTCATTTTTGGATTCAGCGCACCAAAAAACATAAAGATTATGTGGAATAACCAGATGGCCAGGAATTTCCCCTTCTGTTTAGCATCCCCCCTTGATGTCATGCGTTCCTTTAAATAATGAAATGCAGTGTGCCATTCCCAGTATGATGGGACCATGGCCTCCCTCCAGTGGGGCAACACTATCTGCTTACCAATGATACACACTTTCCACACCAGCAATCTAGCCCAAAGGCCCTTTGGTCTGATCCCTGGTAGATCATCAATCACCACTAATGCGGCTGTCCAGCTGATTGATTGACCGATCAACATTTCAACATATCTCCGTATTTGCGTCCAGTACCATTGCATTCTCCGACGTGTCTACTACATGTGGCATAAATCTGCCAAAGTGTTCCCACACTGAGGGCAGTTTCCACTTTGGGCCACGCCACTGCGTAGGGCACGCCTGGGCAAAAAGTGGGCTCAGTATAACATTTGATATTGTAACACCCATAAGCATACTCCCATCACCAGAAGCAGAATCCGAGACACTGCCCTACGGATTGACCCAGGTGTTACCTGAATACCTAGCTCCACTGTCCAGCATTTCTCAGTCCTTGTAAGTTCACATGGCAACATTTCTAGCTGAAGCCGCTGGGCAAATTGAGAAATAGCCGGTCCTGTGTCCCTAAGTCAAAGAACTGAATAATCCGCGCAGAGGTTTCCGCTATCAATGCGTTCCTAGGTATGAATCTAATGTAATGTGCCACTTGCATATATACATAGACATGATGGACCTTCAAATGAAATTCTGCTTTAAGACTACTAAACAATTTCACTGATCCCTCTGCGTCCACAACATATCCCACACTTTGCACCCCGTTAATCTCCTACTCACGGAATACCCGGTATTCCATCCCCGGGATAAAACTAGGGTTCCCCCCCAGAAATAAAAAGTTGGTGCTTGTTGCGGGAATCCACCTCTGCTGGCAGAAAAACCTCCAAACACTATGCAAGTGTCCAATCAGCACATTCCTAGTTATCCGGGGTACCAAATCTTGACTTGGTGAGTGCAGCACCGCTGCCAAGGAGTATGGGGCTACAAAGTCCTCCTCCAATACCCTCGGAGTGAAAGTCTCTGTCTGTCCCAACCAATCCCTGACATGTCGCAGGTGACAGGCTCTGGCATATCTTATATGATCCGGTATACTCAAGCCTCCCCATTCCCATTTATTCTTCATCACTGATAATGCTACCCATAGTATCCCCCCCTTCCACATGAAACGCTGTAGTTCTTTTTCAAACAAGCAGATATCCTTACGTAAAAGTTGGAGGAGTAGCAGCTGTAGCACATATAATAATGTAGGAACAAAGCCATGCGATTAACTGCAATCCGTCCCATCATAGATAGCAGTAAGGGGTCCCAGTCCCGCACTTTTATACAGAAATGATGAAACAAGGCCCCGATGTTGAGGCGATAGAGGGCTCAAAGATCACTGGGTAGATGAATGCCTGAGTACTTAAAAAAAAACTCCGCCCACCCAAGAGGATACCCCTGCCCCCATTGATCTCGCAGTTGACCCAACATGTCCAGAGCTTTTGATTTTTCCATATTTATTTGCGGTCCCGATATTTGGACAAAGTCTGTAAATTCATTCAACAGCCACGGCAATGATGTCTGCGGTTTAGTAATATGAACTAAGAGGTCGTCCACGAAAGCTGAAATCTTGAACCCTGATCAGCTGATAAGAACACTTGCCACCTCTCGGCACTCCACAACCTTTTGTAGGAATGGATCTAAAGACAATACAAACAAAAGGGGGGATAGTGGGCACCCCTGTTGCCTCACTTGGAATAGTTCAAATGCCTCAGTGACATGTCCATTGAGCAACACAGCGACTGTCGGCACCTTATATAATATTTGGACCATCTGGACAAATGCATCCCCCAGACCATACATTAGCAAGAGACAAAAAAGATATTGCTTACCTTGTCAAATGACTTCTCGGCATCAAAACTAATGAGAAGCAAAAGGATCTGTTTCTCCTGTACCCATTCCAGAGAAGCAATGATCTGTCATGAATTATACATAGCATAGCATCCCGACACGAAACCCACCTGGGATTGCTGCAATAGGACAGGTAGGAGCGGTGCCAAGCGTTCTGCCGGGATCATCACCCAGATTTTTAAGTCAAAATTAATTAAAGAAATCAGACGATACGAGCCTGCCTCTATTGGGTCCCTTCCAGGTTATGGTATAAGTGTGATATAGGCACGATTAGATCCCCATTCAAACCTCCCCTTTCCCACTTTGTCCGCGTACATCGTCACCAAGGGACCTCCGACCCTGTCCTGCAAAAGCTTATAGAATTCCACCGAGTACCCATCTGGGCAAGGGGTCTTATAGCATTGCATTCATTTAATTGCGAGGGAAATCTCCTCTGCAGTTATAGGTGCTCCCAATGCATCCCGCTGGTGTGTTATGGTTACCAGGCAGTGAGAGATTTCCAAGGTATTCCGAAAGATTATCAGGGGGGTCTAACCCTTTTTGATATAGTTGCCGATAATATTCCTTAAATACTCGTGCAATTGCAGGAGTGTCTTTATGTAGCCGACCTATCAAATCTTGCAGCACCGGTATCGTTCATGCTCCTTGGGGGCCTCATAGGCAGCGTGCAAGCAATTTCCATGTTTTGTCCCCATATTAGTATAATTGGTGTTTATAATATAGCAATGATTTCTTATTCTGCTGATGCAAAACCTTGTTTAGGGCTGCTTGGATGTCCAAGTATTGTGCCCTCGTCTCACTGGTTGGTTGGCGAGCATATCGTTGACGTTCTCACCACTTGCCACTCTAGGCGCATCACTCTAGCATCTATCAGTCACCTTCTGCGGACCGAATAGGCTATTATGTCCCCTCGAAATACCGCTTTAGCTGTTTCCCAACATTATTAAGGGTCTCTTGATGTTGTGCATTATGTGTTATGTATGAGCACCATCTATCCCCAAGGTATACTTGGAATTGTTCGTCTTTGTACAATTCCAATGGGAACCGCCACATCCAAGGCCCCACTAGCGGCGGCTGCCAACACAAATCTATCCAAATCGGAGTATGATCTGAAATTGCCACCGGACCAGTTGTCACGTCCTCAACTTTAGAAAACATTGATGCCTCAACAAAAAAATAATCAATTCCCATGCTTGTCCTGTGCGCCCAGGACAGGTGGATATAATCCCTTTCTCCAGGACCAAGCAGGAAGTCAGTCCTCACTTATGGGTGACATCGGCGCCGATGGAGCCCCCGTGCGGCGCATTTCCCCAGCTTTCTATGAAAGCCTTTGGGAATACTACACGCATGCGCGGTCCCCTTCCCGCCTAAAGGTGCCATCTTGCTCAGTCTCTCTTTTTCCGTGGAGCCCTTCGGACATTCGTCCTAGTCACCCGGGTAAAGTTGATGTTTTTATGAAGATTTCTTCGCTTTTTCTCCGAGTTCGACGCCGGTTCCCCTTCCCACCGGGTTCAGTACACCGGTATCGAGCCTGTTCTCTATTTTTTGGTTTTTGCCCTTCGTGGCTGGCGTTCACGCCCTTTTTTCTGTTTTTCCCTGGAAGGCCGGTCTTTTGACCTCGTGGGGGCCCTTTTTTCCCCGATGGCTTCCAGTGGTTTCAAGAAGTGTGATCGGTGCAAGAAACTAATGTCTCTCATCAACACACACGACTGCTGCCTTCGGTGCCTTGGCCCAGATCATGATCCCCTGATCTGTGGCCCGTGTGGTAAAATGTCCACCAAGGCACTTCGAAGCCGTCAGCACCAGAAGGAAAGGATTTTTTCGGATTCTGCCTCCGGCCGGGCCCGGACCTCGTCTGAGGCCTCGATGTCTCGGGAGTCTGATCCCGAGCATCGCTGAGGTTCCTCGGACAGGGGGTCCCCCGACCGGGAACACAAGAGGAAGAAATGGCTCGTGAGGGCGGCGTCGGAAGAGGTCCCTGGTTCCTCGAGGACCAGGTCTAAGACCCCCGACCACCATCCTGGGCCTTTGGTGCAGGAGAAGCCATCCAAACTACCTCGTGTAGAGCCGGAGACCGTCGGACACGTAAGTCCTGTAGTCCTCGTGGACTCTCCTCCTAGGGAGCCGCCGCTGGGGCCCAAGTCGGTAGCTGCTGAGTCTCCTGAGCTTGGACTCATGCTGACAGCCTTGGAGTGCAGGTTGTCTGCCTTCATGGAGCAGCAGCGGGTACTGATGGCCAGCCTCGCTGGTGCATCTGCCCCGACCACCGGGACATCGACGTCGAAGTCGACCCCGGAGACCGAGCCGATACTCGAGATCATGAAGGCTCGAGGTCGTCCTCGGTCAAGGTCTCCCTCGACCTCCCGCTCGGAACCGAGGGCGTCAACGCCGGTGCCTTCGGCGTCGGGGCAGGTGCCACTTCGACCCGCGCGGTCGGAGCCCTTCGACTTCTCTTCCGATGAGTCAGCCTGGGAGACGGAGGATGAGGAGTCCCCCGATACCTTCCGGACTCGGTGTGTCCTGTCGGACTCACCGCAGTCTGAACCCCGGAGTAGGTCCCCTCTGGAAGACACTCGGTTCTCGGAGTTCGTGCGGGACATGGCCAAGGCCTTGGCGATTCCCGCGGACCCTGATGAGGAGCCTTGAGCTGAGGAGCTCGAGGTCCTCCAGTATGACTCTCCTCCGAAGGAGGCCTTTACTGTGCCGGTTCCTCCGATGCTGGAATGGCTCCTCTTCCGGATGTGGGAGGCACCGGCCTCGGCGCCGGTCTTGAGCAAGCGAGTCGATTCCATTTATCGACTCCGTAAGAGCCATGGCTTCCAAAAGGCGCAGCTGCCGCACCATTCCATGGTGGTGGAATCGGCCATGCATCGACTGAAGAGCCAGAAGATGCACTCTGCGGTGCCCCCTGGTAGGGAGGCCCGGAACCTGGATGCTTTCGGCAGAAAGTGCTTCCAGGGCTCGATGCTTGCTTGCCGTGTCCAGTCATACCAGCTGTTCATGGGCATGTTTCTCTGAGACCTGGCAAAGGAGCTTGCCGGGTTCTCTGCTGGTCTCTCCGGGGAACCTTTGCAGAGGTTCCAGTCTTTGTCTTCAGGAATCTGTGACTGTTCCAAATTCATGTCCCGAGCGGCCTACGATGGCTTCGAGGCTTCGGCTCGTGTGGCGGCCGCCGGCATTGAGGCTCGATGACAGGCATGGCTGCAGTCATCGGACCTCAAGCCTTGGGTACAGGACAAGTTGGTCGACGTCCCTTGCCGAGGTGAGAACCTTTTTGGCAAACCCATGGCCGAGAAGGCAGCTGAGCTCGAAACTGAGCACCTGACCAGGACTAGGCTGTCCAGAAAGACTTCTGCCCCTTCTCACAAAAAGAAGGGCTTGGGTAAAAAGCCCTTCTACCCGAGAAAGGTGTCTGCCTACAAACCTTTCCCTCAATACCAGGCCTCCCCAGCTCCCCCTCAGAGGCAGCAGGCCAAGGGGCAGGGACATGGGCAGAAGACCCCCAAGCCTCCGGCTCCTGCTCCTACCCAGCAGGGAGGGGGGTTTTGACTCCCAAGGCATAGCCTCTCCGTCCTTGCTGTCCCATCCCTGCACTGGAGGTCGCTTAGCCCTGTTTTCCCACCGGTGGCCACCCATTACAGGGGATGCTTGGGTCTTAAGCATCATTCACCAGGGCTATATGCTTCATTTCCAACAGCTGCCTCCTGTCTACTTTCCAGAAGAACCTCTGAGGCCTCTCCTGCACACCACCTTCCTCCTCCAAGAGCTTCAGGGTCTGCTTCTGGACAAGGCGGTGGAGCCTGTACCTCCTTGCCTGCAAGGGCACAGGTTCTACTCCAGGTATTTTCTGGTGCCAAAGAGAACAGGAGGCCTAAGGCCTATCCTAGACCTCAGAAACCTCAACAAGTTCTTGGAGAAAGAGAAGTTCAAGATGCTTACTCTTGGAACACTTCTGCCCTACCTCCAGCAGGGAGATTGGCTATGCTCCTTAGATCTAAAGGATGCGTACACTCACATCCTCATTCATCCAGACCACAGAAAGTACCTCAGGTTCGTGGTGGGAGGAAACCATTACCAGTACAGGGTACTGCCTTTTGGCCTAACTTCCGCTCCATGGGTCTTTACAAAGTGCCTAGCTGTGGTGGCAACCTACTTGAGGACTCAGGGGATATTTGTCTTCCCCTATCTGGACGACTGGCTCATCCATGGCCAAACCTACCAGGAGGCCAGGCAGACCACCTTCAGGACTCTCACACTCCTTCAGGACCTAGGCTTTGTCATAAACTTTGCAAAGTCCACTTTGCTCCCCTCCCAGAACCTCAAGTTCATAGGAGCACGGCTGGACTCTCTGCAGGCAAGGGCTTACTTGCCAGAGGACAGAGTTCAAAGGCTCATAGAGTTGGCATCCCGGTTTCTCAGTCTGTTGAGGGTTCCTGCCAGGCTCTGTCTGCAGTTCCTGGATCACATGGCGTTGACTGTGCATGTGACCCCCAGTGCCCGCCTCCACATGAGGCCTGCACAGTGGTGCCTCAGAACTCAGTGGAAGCAGGCCACAGGGAGCCTAGCAGACCCAGTAAGGGTATCCAAACCTTTCCTGGATTCTCTGCAGTGGTGGCTACACCCCTCCAACTTGCTACAGGGGGTGCCTTTTCAGGTAGCTGTCCCCACAGTGGTGTTGACAACCGATGCCTCCTTGCAGGGCTGGGGTGCACACTGTCAAGGGAGCTGCACCCAAGGCCTCTGGTCCCCATGGGAAGCCATGCAACAGATCAACCTACTGGAACTGCGGGCTATTCGCTTAGCCCTCAAGGCTTTTTCTCACTCCTTGGCCCACCAGTCTGTTCTAGTTCAGACGGACAACCAAGTAGCCATGTTCTATGTGAACAAACAGGGCGGCACTGGGTCCAGGCCTCTATGCTTGGAAGCACAGGCCCTTTGCCCTTTTGCCCTCAGGCACCAGATGTTGCTGAGGGCTGTTTATCTTCCTGGCCAGGAGAACTTTCTGGCAGACCGCTTAAGCAGAATTCTGCAGCCCCACGAGTGGAAGCTGCACCCTTTGGTGGTTCAACAGATTTTCCTGAAATGGGGACTTCCATCCATAGATCTCTTTGCCAGTCCCCTGAATCACCAGCTGCCCAGGTTTTGTTTCAGCCAACCGCATCCCCTAAGGGTGGCGGCGGATGCCTTCCTGATTTCGTGGTCCCAGGGCCTGCTATATGCGTTTCCTCCCACACCTCTGGTGGCCTGAACCTTGTTCAAGATTCTCAGGGACAAGTCCTCAGTACGTCTGGTTGCTCCCAGGTGTCCGAGGCAGCCCTGGTTCCCCCTGCTACTTCAACTGGCAGTGGAGACACCCATGCCTCTGGGATTCCAACCCGACCTTCTCTCTCAGGATCAGGGTTCCCTTCTGCATCCCAATCTCAAATCTCTCCATCTGATGGCATGGAGGCTGCAAGGGTAGTCTTGGCTCCCTGGGGCCTACCTCAGGAAGTGGAAGAGGTGGTCTTGGCCTCTAGAAAGCAATCCACCAGGAAAACATATGCCCTGAAGTGGCGGAGGTTCTCCTTGTGGTGTCAGCAACGCAAGGAAGATCCTTTCGGCTGCACTGTGCCAGTAGTACTCCAGTACCTTCTGCACTTGTCCAATCAGGGCCTTAAGTCCAATTCTGTTTGGGTCCACCTCTCTGCCCTGGCAGCTCACCACTCAATGGTGGAGGGACACTCTTTGTCGGTTCACCCTTTGGTGTCCAGGTTTCTCAGAGGCTTACTGTTGCTCAAGCCTCCTCTCCGTCCACCGGCCTCTGAGTGGGAGTTGAATGTGGTCTTGCAGCAGCTTACTCGCCCACCTTTTGAACCCATGGCCACATGCTCTCTATGCTTCCTTTCCTAGAAGACTCTATTTCTAGTGGCCTTGATCTCGGCCAGGCGAGTGAGTGAACTTCAAGCCCTGGTCTGTGACAGGCCATACACTCGCTTCTATAGGAACAGGGTAGTCCTTAGGACTTATCCTAAGTTCCTCCCCAAGGTTGTCTCCTCTTTCCATCTCAACCATGTAAAATGTAAAAAATGTAAGGGAAGAATGTTGGTTCTTCCAACATTCTTCCCTAGGCCTCATGCCAGCCGGGCTGAGACAGTCCTGCATACCCTGGACTGTAGGAGGGCCTTATCCTTCTACCTTGAGCGTACGCAGGGGCATAGGAGGGCTACTCAGCTCTTCGTATCTTATGACCCCAATAACTTGGGGGTACCTGTGTCTAAGTGTACCTTGTCCATCTGGGTGGCTAACTGTATCACCTGGGCTTACAGGGCAGCTGACCTTCCTTTGCAGGGTCCGGTCACGGCCCACCGCGTCAGGGCAATGACTGCCTCAGTAGCTCATCTCCGCTCTGTACCGTTGGCAGACATCTGCAGGGCTGCAACTTGGTCCTCAAGCCAGACTTTTGCGGCCCATTACTGCCTGGAGAGGGAGTCCCGCAGGGACAGTGCTTTCGGTCAGGCAGTCCTCCGGAATCTCTTTGAGGTTTAGGCAACTCCTATCCTCCAGCCCTCTGGTTGGGCCACCGGTGGAGGTATGTTTTCAGTGAAATCCTTTCTCTGATGCTGAGGCTAAAGGGAGCTCATTTTTCAGCTCTGGGTCCCCGGTAGCCTGAAGCTGGGCAGTCTCATAAGTGAGGACTGACTTCCTGCTTGGTCCTGGAGAAAGAGTAGTTACTCACCTGTAACAGGTGTTCTCCAGGAGCAGCAGGAATCAGTCCTCACAACCCTCCGTCCTCCCCTGGGAGTTGCAGTTGTTCATAGTTTATTTTTACATTTTTTGTGTGCTGTTTTTTAGCTATGTCATTTGACTGAGCAAGATGGCACCTTTAGGCGGGAAGGGGACCGCGCATGCGTGTAGTATTCCCAAAGGCTTTCATAGAAAGCTGGGGAAATGCTCCGCACGGGGGCTCTATCGGCGCCGATGTCACCCATAAGTGAGGACTGATTCCTGCTGCTCCTGGAGAACACCTGTTACAGGTGAGTAGCTACTCTTTCCGTGGGTTTAAGCAAATGCCAGGTATCTACGAGGCCTAACCATTTCCGAAATCTCTGCAGGATATGCGGTCTCGTCTCGAACACCCGTATTTTCACTAGAAGTGTCCAGCATAGGGTCTAAAACTCCGTTAAGTTCTCCTCCAAACACTAACTGCTCTTCCTGCAGTTGCTCAATTTCAGAGGCCAAGCAGACATAAAAAGGCCATCTGCAATACCCGTACTATAGATATTGCATAGCAGGATAGTGTGCCCCTTGAGCTCACCCTGTAAGATGACATATCGGCCCTGCGGGTCTATTAGGGAGTGTTCGCATACAAATTGAATCTGCTTATGGAACAAGATAGCTACCCCTCCCCTTCGACCCTGCGCAGGTGCACTAAATACCTGGCCTATCCATTCCCACCTCAACTTACTGTGCTCTCTATCTATTTGTTGCATTTCCTGGAGGAAGGCCACATTGTATTTGTGGCACGCTAGTGCCCGGATCACTTTTGATCGCTTAACTGGGGTGCCTTGTCCTCAAAATTCCACAAGGCTACTCTCAGCCCTTTTCCAGCTCTACTTGTTTTTCCAGTTGTTCTTCTCTTTCCAAAAAATTGAGGAATCCCCCCCAGCCTGGAGATTCCCCTTGGTCTTTGCATAAGGATCCCCTGGACAGATTGTCCACAGAACCAACCCCCCCCCCCCCCCAACCCATTATACCCTCCTATTATCATACTTCTCTCTTTCTCCCTTCCCTCCCTTATTTGGCCCTCTTTCCCTCTCCCTTGCCTCCCTTTCCCCTCCCCCTTCCTACCCATAGTCCCTCCTATAATTGGGAAAGACATAGAGATCTATCACGAGTAGGGGTCCCCCAAACCCTATCTAATCTACCTTACCATAGGGCTCTGTCTTATCTTCCCTCCGGGCATAGCCCTCCCTCTTTCTAAAACCTTATTCTCATCGCCATCTTAGTAGCTTCTACTAAACATTACTCTAAGGACCCCTACCGCACCTAGGGATCATGAGCCCCATGTATTCCTTTCTGGTATTCCTTCTACTACTTTCTCCCCTCCCCCCTAATCTTACCAATACCCCCAAGTTTATGTCTTATTCCATCCCCTAGTCTCCTCTCCCCTTCTGGAGTCCTCAAGCGACATCCCCGAATTACCCTCCCAATGTATGTCTCCCCCCCCCCCCACTGCCCTCCCCTCGGGCAGGAGGGCGATGGGGAGGGAGCTATTACATTCACCACCCATTCCAGCAACAGATTCTGTACAGTGGCCCACCCCCACCACCATCCCCTCCCATAGCGCAGTCTCCCTTCTATGGGGTTAGGCTAACAGGTCGCTACCCTCCTAACACCAATCATACCTAGTTATAACTAATGTTAGCACATATTTATATATGTGAAAGAAAACAAGAAGGGCAAGAGTCAAGAGGATAGAGAAAGAAAGAAAATAGGGGAAATGAGGGATTTTCATCAAGGTCGCATGTTTTGCGGGCCCTGTCTTCAATATTATAGTCTGTCAGTCTGCAGGAAAAGTCTTTTCTTGCTTTTTGTTCGCTAACTCTAGTTCAGGGATGAGAATGTCCATAATTTACTTAGTTCACCCTCTTGTAGGCTGACTCCTGTATTATCCACTCAGCTCGCCATTGTTTCCAGCAGTAGTGTCCACATTGGCTCTGGTCTGAAACTCAAGTGTCTCATGGACTTTTATTTGGCAAAGTGTCCAAGAATGTTTGTGCGTCCGCTGGGGTGGAGAAGGTATGTTGTCGGCCCAGGTGTTCCACACATAGTTTGGCCAGGTAATGAAGAGTAAATCTCAGTCCTTCAGCAGCTAGTTTCCCTCAGACATCAGCGAAAGCCCTTCTCTGTTGTCCAACCAAGGTGGAGTAGTCCTGAAATACCATCAGATCCAGGGGCGTTTGCATGGCATTTCGTCTTGCCCTGGCTGCCCGCAGTACTGCCTCCTTCTGGAGGTAGTTGTGAAATCGAGCGATGACAACTCTTGAGCAGTTGGCCCCATTCTGCTTTGGGCCTATGCGATGTACTCTTTCTAAGATGATTTTCCTGCCATGTTCTCCCAAGGGTAGATCGGTGGCTATCTTTGTCTCCATATAACCTCGCAACTCCCCTTCCGTGACCGATTCAGCCATACTGACGAACCTGAGGTTTTTGCGGCAGCCGCGATTTTCTAGATCATCGAGCTTCTTGCTGTAGGCCTTGAGGAGTGTTTCTAGTCTTTGGATGTTTTGGGAGAGTAAGTTGTACATCTTCTGCATTTGATAGACGCTGTTTTGCCTGTGTCATTTGGCCTCTGATGTCAGATACAGCTTGGGCTACTTGAGCTGTTTGGTCCGATTTCCCCCACAGTCTGTTTTCCAAGGCTGCCACTACTGCCTGAGAGACCTCATCCACCAGGCTTGTTACCTTCATTCAACTCACTTTCGGTGAGGCGGGGTCCACCATTTTATTGTCCGGGCCTCAGTTTTTCTCTTTGTGAGTTATTTTCATCACTAACTGTGGGCTGCCACTTCAATCCTGTTCAATCCACAGCTGTACTCTAGGTCGCCAACTGAGACTATTTATGAGCCCTCCAGGGTTTTGTGGAGGTTAGCCCCGGAGCTCAAGAAACTAGCAGCCTCTCGGCTCACCGCATCACATGATCTCCTGCTTTCTTTTTCTAACCTTGTGATTCCTGCAAGTTTTTTCGTCTGTAAGGCTATGTTTCCTGACATGAAGAAGCCAGTCAGTGGTTTCAAAAAATGTACTAACTGCAGCCGCACTATTTCAACCACTGACTAGCACAATTGGTGTTTACAGTGCTTGAGTGCTGACCATAACCTGGACTCTTGTAATTTGTATCAACAAATGACAAGGAAAGGGTTAAAACCCAGGAAAAGCAACCCAAGAAGAGTTTTGGATCTGACTCTGCAGCCTCAGCACACTCTTCTTCAACGTAAACACCTTCTTGGGGCTTCTGTTCTTCGTGCAGTTCCCATGCTCCCTTAGAACCGAGAGGCCGTAGTAAGAAACAGCCAACCATAGACACCGCATCGGCATTGCCGCAGACGCCACATCGACATCTCAGACTTCGACATGGAGGACCATTGCCAATTCCCATGATCCGTCCCTTGGACAGCAACACTGGAGCTCCCTTCGGCGGGACTGTGATCTTGAGAACCAAGAACGGCCAGCTAAACAGCCTCCGGCGAGAGGATTCCACCTCCAAAGCAGAAGAAGGGTTCCAGAATGCTACCCAGGCTTCGATCTTGGGAGATCCTCCAGTTCTGTTGTCTGGAATGGTGGTCCAGAGTCCTGCACTGGAGTCCACCCAGACATCCTCCATCTCCCTCAAGCAACACATGCTATCCATTGAGAGGAGTTTGGCTGCGCTCCTGGAGTCATCTGTGCCAGTGACTTCAAGGTCCTTGGGAGCCCAGGTCTTGATACCAAGCCTGGAATTGGACATTTCAAAGCCCTCAGTGGCCCAGATCTCAATGCCAAGCCTGGAGCTGCTGTTGTAGGGACCCTCCGGGTCCATGCCAAGCCTGGAACTGGCTGAATCTCATCACCTGCAGGAAGAATAGGCATCAAGCTTCTCTGGTTCCGATGCCCCAGGGCATCAGCATCAAGATCATCTATCTACATCAAATTGGCAGCGGAAACACAATGGTGACTGTTGCTATTTTGACTTCCTTTCTGATTCCGATGCCTGGGAATTGGAGGCCGAGTCCCCTGTTTCACAGAGGCACCGTGATGTGCTATCGGACCCTTCACCGCCTCACGAGCGCTGCCGGTTCCTGCTGGAGGACATGTCCTTCCAGGACTTTATCTGGGATATGGCCAAGGCTCTCTCGGTAGACACCGAGACAAAACCGAGAGTCAAGGAACTGGAGATATTCCAATATCCCTCGGCTCCTAAGGAGGCTGCCTCTCTTCCAGTCCATCATATTCTACAGGATGTCATGTTTCGGATGTGGAAGACTCCTCTCTTGGTTCCATTGGTCAGTAAGAGGCTAGATACCATGTACAGGGCTCCCAATTCCCCAGGATTCCGGAAACCTTAACTCCCTCACCATTCTTTGGTGGTCGAGTTGGCCATGCGCCGGCTCAAGAGTGCCAAGAACCATTCTTTGGTTCCTCCTAAAAGAGAATTGCTTACCCTTGATGCTTTTTGCCGCTGACGTTTCCAGGCATCGATATTGGCTCGCCATAGAAATTCTTACATGCTTTATATGGGTATGTTCCTTAGTGACATTGTAAAGGATCTTGATGAGTTCTCTGCTGTAGTTCCTTCAGAGAAGCAGGATGCCTACTGGGCCTTACTCAAGCATGCTCAGAACTGTTCCAAGTTCATCACCAGTGCAGCTTTTCACTCTTTTGAATCCACCAGCAGAGATGCAGCAGTGGGCATTGAATCCACCAGCAGAGATGCAGCAGGAGACTAGCTTGGTTGCAGTCTTCAGGCTTCAAACTGTGGGTCCAAGACAAGCTAGTGGACATTCCCTGTCGAGGTGAAAACCTCTTTGATAAAGGCTGGAGGAAGAAAGCTGGGAAATTGAGATTGATGAACTTACCATGAAGTGCCTCTCTTGTAAAACAGCTGATCCTTCTAGAAAGAAGGTCTCTATAAAGAAACTTTTCTGTCTTAAAATGAAGAACCCCTCTTATCCAGCTTGCATACCCTATCATGCTCACTTAGGTCAGCAGAAGCCTCATGCTCCTTGCCAACCAAAGAGGCCCAAACCTCCTGGTTCTCTTGGTCAGTAAGAGGCTAGATACCATATACAGGGTTCCCGATTCTCCCAGGATTCCAGAAATCTTAACTCCCTCACCATTCTATGGTGGTTGAGTCGGCCATGCGTCGGCTCAAGAGTGCCAAGAACCACTCTTTGGTTCCTCCTGAAAGAGAATCGCTTACCTTTGATGCTTTTGGCCGCCGATGCTTCCAGGCATCGATATTGGCTTGCCGTAGTAATTCTTACATGTCTATTGTGAACTGGAAACTCTGGGGGTCATTCTAAGTCGCGTTTAGCAGGAACGGATGTACAGTTTGGACATCCATCCCTGCTAAACGCCAGGGGACCGATTCCCAACACAGAGCTCCCCACATGTACAGAGGAGATGTGCGGGGTACTCTGTATGGGGGTGGGAGGGGGCGGGCCGGAGGAGAAGTGAGGGCGGGACCCTGTCCTGGACAAACTGGGCTGATTTTGGTCGCGGCCCTGTATATTGTGGCCTACCACTCCGTGCGCCTACGCCCCCTAGGGCCGGCAAGGCAGATTGTTTCTGCTTTTGGACGCTTACTGTTGTATTTGTGCAGGCGCCCGCCTAATAGGACACGAAGATCACCTCTTTTAATGTAGTTGTGGTTTGCTTTTATTTAGCAGTCCGAATGGAAGAGGCACAGGGCAATTTGTAACATAAATTGCTTTTTATTTGTTTTTCTTCAAGTAAATCATTTGTGGCAAAAAGCTCAAGAAAAAGGCAAAATCACATTAACCAAAATAGGATTCTTCTCCAAAGAATGTCCAAGGTGAATTCTACAAATAAACTTCTTCACTCTTGGTAGTATCACTTCTATTATTTACAGATACAGCAAAGATACCATTTGTGCATCATTCACAAACTTAGAAATAGTGGAGCTTTACTTTCTCTGCTGGCATAAGTTCAAGACATCAATCAGAGTGCCACCTCTCGGTTTAAAACCGTTAGCTTATTTAGCTGAGGTTACAGCAGCAATAGAACCAGCTACTTTTACACATGAGGGTTTGGTTATCTTCCTGTCTGTTTTTCAAGCATACAGTGATTCTAGCACTTCTGTTGCCTTCTTACTTCTTTCACACAGCATTTAGTAAAAGCATTATATATTAGTCACACACAGACTGCAATCCATTGATTCGGCTGAGGACCCTGAATTATTAGAGAAACAGTCCACATCCATTTCTGCTGGGGAATTATATGGCTCTGTGCTTGGGGTAACCTCTGGCTCAACCTGTTGTACGTTCTTCAACAGCTTTAAAAGTTTTCCCCACTTTAGCTTCTGGTTCCCCTTTATAACCGGGTTGGAACCTCTTGCCTTTCTCCCTCTTAATAAATCCTCTTCAGGAAATGCATAAGCTTTTGGGCTGGCAGTGACTCTCCTTCTAACAGACTTTTTACATTGTCTGTATAGAGGCTCAGGGCTAGAGCTGCTATATTCTGACTCAGAAGTAAAGTCCTGAATTCTCTCCCAGCTCCTTCTATGCCCACACCCTTTACACTTGCCTTGTAAGTGTTGACCAGTCCTCCTGGACCCACCAGAAGACACAGCCTTGAAGTGCTGCTTCCTCTCCCGGTCTCTTGGCCTTCTCACTTGGCTCCTAGCCTGCAGCCTGTCCTGCCTTTGATCAGTCCTTCTCTGCAGTCTCTCTGGTGTATGAGCAGATCCTGTTTGATCAGTGTCTGAGTCCTCTGTTAGCTCAGCTGATCTTCTAGAGAGACTCCGTCCTCGGGAGTCTGCCAGTTTCTCCTTAGTATTGCACTTGCCTCTGCACTGTCCTGTGCATCGTCCTCGTGTGTGCTGAACTCTAGAATCAACTCCCAGCTGATCCTCCAGTTTCCCCTCACTTCCTGTGTGACGCAGTTTATATGTTCTGTGAATTGTTTGCTTCCCTGGCCCCACCCTCTCTCTGCTTGCAGCTGCCCTAGAGGCTGGGTGTGGCTTCAAGGTAACCCTGCTTCTGTGTGCCTTAGTTTCACTCTCTATGTGGGAATTGTGTTTCAGTGAGCCCATCCCCCGCTTATGGGAACAAATTTCAGTGTTTTTTCTAGTTTTAAAGGGCTCTGCAGCATGCACATCATCACAATATCCAGAATGACCCCCATAGTTTCCAGTTCACAGTAGACATTGCCTTCTATGCCATGACTTTTTAATTTCTTCAAGAATCTCTGATGTGAGACTTAGTATTTTTAGACTTTCAGAAAACACTTCACAATGGGCCTGATTCTATGAGACGAACAGCGGGGCTACACCTCCCACCATCAGGAGTCCCCACAGGAACACCGGGACACGGAGGGTGAATCCCTGCCATCCAATCTGGGCCCTAGCGGCCCCTGTTGGGGTCAGGTGACTCGGTAGTCTGGGCCACGGGCAGATGGAGAGATGGAGCCATGGGGTGGACGCCCCTGCGACTGCTGGAAGGGCATGCCAGGCCGTCCTCGGGTCAGATTCTGAGAGCCATGGGAATGTTTAGCTCCCATGTTTCAGAATTGGGTCATGCCCCTTCCGGGATTGGGCTCCACATCAACTGGCTTACCTTACGTTTTGCTGTTCTTGACTCTCATTTTCAATTTTCTGCTCTTCCCTTTGACCTCTCCACCATGGGGTAACATTCTCAATGGTCATGGTGGTGGTAACCACAGCGCCAAGACTCCAAGGGATCTTTGTTCACCCATATCTGGATGATTGGCTCATTCAAGCCAGGTCGTATTCAGTTGCATCTTGGATGTCAACCCCTGTGGTGCAGTTCCTGGAGAGTCTTGACTGGGTGATCAATTGTGGGAAGAGTCACTTGGAGCCTTCCCAGTCACTGGAATACCAAGGAGTGTGGTTTGACAAACAGGTAGGCAGGGTCTTCCTATCTGAGGAGAGGGTGAGAAAGTTTTTGTTCCATCTGGCAGCCTTGCGGGCACAGCAGGCTCTCAGGTTCTGGCATTATCTGCAGCCTCTCTGCTTGATGGAAGCATTGATTGAGATGGTACCTTGGGCACAAACTCATATGGGACCACTACAGAGATCCTTGCTAGCTCGTTGGTCTCCAAGCTCTCAGGATTTTGAGGCCAGGCTTCCCCTACAGTCAGAGGTGGTGTTCCAGCCAGCATCTGTGGAGGGGCATGCCATTGGATAGAAACATGACGGCAGAAAAAGACCACATGTCCTTTCTAGTCTTCCCTTCCATGTCAACCACTACAACAATCCCCTTTTTCCCTTTAGAGATCCTCTGTGTTTGGCCCATGCTTTTTTGAATTCAGATACTGACCTCATCTCTACTACCTCCACTGGGAGAGCTTTCCACGCATCTACCACTCTTTCTGTAAAGAAATATTTCCACATATTACTCCTGAGTCTATCCCTTTCACCCTCATCCTATGTCCCCACATAGCAGAACTTGCTTTCAATCGAGGCTCTCCTCCTGTGCTTTTATGCCACATAAGTATTTAAACATCTCAATCATATCACCTCTATCCCACCTTTCCTCTGAAATATACTTATTAAGATCCTTAAGTCTGTCCTCATATGCTTTACAATGAAGACCACTAACCATTTTAGTAGCCACCCTCTGCACCGACTCCAACCTGCTTATATGCTTTTGAAGGTGCGGTCTCCAGAATTGCACACAATAATCCAAATGAGGTTGCACCAAAGACTGCGGAGCCATCTGGCCTCGAGACCAGAATGGCGGCCTTGGAGCACCATCTATCTGCCTTCATGGCCCATCAGGGGGCTCTGATGTCCAGATCTGCTGGGTCATCACTCCCAACTACTGGGCCCTCGACCTCAAGGAACTCCCTGTACATTGAGCCGATCCTCGAATGCCACCAGCTTCGAGAGATCCATCTACATTGGTCCCGATCTCTGTCCTGATCCTTGAGGCTGAGGTCATCCCCGATGGAGTGCCTGTGGCTCAGACTGCAGGGCCTCCGGGGGCCAGGGGCCATCGGGCTCAGGGCATAACCCCGGAGCTTGTACTGCCCTCGACACCTCCACCAACTACAGGTCAAACTGGGAAACTGAGGACGAGGAGTCCCTGGATACCTGTCAGCATCAGGAAATGCCCTCTGACCCGTCTCCCCCGAGACCTGGCATCAGTTTCAACTTCGTGCAGGACATGGCCAAGGCACTGGCCTTTGAGACCAACTCAGAGGAGGACCCTCAGATGGAGGAACTTGAGATCCTCCGGTACAGTGCCTCTCCGAAGGAAACACTCACAGTGCCTGATCCCCTGATCTTGGTATGGCTGCCCGTCCACATTTGGGAGATCACCACGTTGTTGCCTATTGTGAGCAGATGACTGGACTCGATGTACCGGGTCTGCCAAAGCCCCGGCTTACAGAAAGCACAGCTGCCACACAATTCTATGGTGGTAGAGTCGGCCATATGTCGCCTTAAGAGCCAGAAGATGCACTTCTCGGTGCCCCCAGGTAGGGAGGCCTGCGCCTTGGATACCCTGGGCAGAAAATGCTACCAGGGCTTGATGCTCATTGGCCGAATCCAGGCATACTGGCTGTACATGGGCATGTACCTGGGAGCCCTGGTGAAGGAACTTGCTGGGTTCTCGGCTGGTCTCTCTGAGGAACCTCTCCAACGATTCCAGAACCTGGCCTCGGGTGTCAGAGTGCTCCAAATTCATGACTCGGGCAGCCTATGATGGCTTCGAGTCGGTGGCTAGAGTAGCTGGGCAGGCATCGATGCCCAACGCCAGGCTTGGCTACAGTCCTCTGACCTGGAGCAATGGGTTTAGAACAAACTGGTCAATGTCCCCTGCCAGGGAGAGGACCTCTTTGGCAAACCCATGATGGATAAGGCTGCAGAGTTGGAGTCTGAGTTCCTGACGAGAGGACCAGGCTCTCCAAGAAGACTGCTGACTCTTCCTAATGGAAGTTCTCGGGTAAAAAACCTTTCTACCCGAAGAAGAGGAAGGCTTATGGGAACTACCGTCAGTACCAGACCTTCCCAGCTCCCCAACAAGGGCAGCAGGCCAAGGGGACAAGGGCATAGCCCTCGTAAGCCTAAGGCTCTGAAACCCCAGGCACTGGCTCCAGTCCAGCCTGTCGGGAGTTTTTGACTCCTGGGGAATAGCTTCTCTTCGCCTAGGAGGCCCAGCCTAGCAGCCCACAGGGGATTGTCTGGTTCTCTGTGCCCACCAGTGGCCATCCCTCGCCACTGACTCCTGGGCACTGCAGGGGGTGAGGGAGAGTTACCTCCTCTGCCTGACACAGGCACCTCCTCAGCTCTTTCCAGGAGAGCCCCCCAGGACTCCCCTCCACCAAGAGCTTCAAGAGCTCACAGGTCTTCTCAAGACAGTGGAACCGATGCCCACACACCTTGAGGGGCAAGGAGTTCTACTCTCGGTACTTCCTAGCACCCAAGAGGACCTGAGGCTGTCAGCCCATTCAGGACCTGTGGGACCTAAACAGGTTCCTGATGAGGGAGAAGTTCAAAATGGTCTCTCTTGGAAGACTGTTGCCATTCCTCCAGCCAGGAGACTGGCTAGGCTCCTTGTACCTAAAGGATGTGTACGCACACATGCTCATCCATCCCAGCCACAGGAATACCTCAGGTTCATGGTGGGAGGCAGCCACTACCAGTACAGGGTGATACCCTTCAGGCTGGTCTCTGCATCAAGGGTGTTCACCAAGTGCTTAATGGTGGTCATGGCCCACCTTCATCTCCTGGGAGTCTTCGCCTTTCCCTACCTGGATGACTGGCTAATAAGGGGCCGCACGGCTGCAGAAATGCATCACGCAACAGTGCGCATCATCCTCATCCTACAACACTTGGGGTTCATGATTAACCACCCAAAGTCCCATCTCCTCCTGATACAGGGCCTGGAGTTCATAGGAGCAAGGCAGAACACCATTCAGGCCAAGGCCTTCCTCCCCTAGGACAGGGCTGATTGCCTCAGGGTGCTAGCTGCTGCCATGCAGCACTGACACTTGGTGTCCGCCCGCCTCCTGCTCCACCTGCTGGGCCACATGGCGACCACAGTCCATGTCACCCCGGACTCCTGCCTCCACATGACGGCGGCTCAATGGGGCCTCCGCTCCTAGTGGATCAGACCACGGGCCATCTGTGGGACAGGGTGATGGTGACCGCCAACTGGCCGACTCACTCGCCTGATGGCAGGCCCCCAAAACCTTCTGGCCAGGATGCCCTTTTGGGTCCCAACCATGAATGCCTCACTCTTAGGCTAGGGAGCCCACTGCAACAGCCTCTGCACCAGGGTAATTGGTCACAGATGGACAGTCTTCAGCAGATCAACCTCTTGGAGCTTCGGTCTATATTCCTGGCTTTCTGAGCCTTCCATCACCATCTGCAGCACCATTTAGTGTTGGTCCAGATGGACAATCAAGTGGCGATCTTCTATGTAAATAAGCAGGGGGGCACGGGCTCGTACATCCTCTGCCAGGAGACAGTAACACTATGCTTGTATGCAAACCGCCACAGGATTCTCCTATGGGTGATGTATCAGCCAGGCCAGGACAATGCCCTGGTGGATAGGCTGAGCAGGGTCCTCCAACTGCACGAGTGGCGGCTAGACCCCAGAGTGGCCTGTCAGCTCTTCCAGCTCTGGGGGACACTTCACGGATTGACCTCTTTGCCACTCCGGCCAACACTCAGCTGCCCTGCTCTGCTCTAGACAGCCATAAACCATTATTAAAAGGGACCCAGGATATCACTGCTTGACCCAATACAAGCATTGAGGAACCTGTGTCTTTTGGGGAGACTGCTAGGTACTTATGACCTAGATTGGCCACTGTTGGAAACAGGATACTGGGTTTGATGGACATTGGTCTGACCCAGTATGGCATATCTTATGTTCTTATGTTCTTTCCTCCTGGTCAGAAACGTCTGGAGACACATCCTTGGTGCAAGAGGATATTGCGTCCCCTGAAGAGCAGATCCCAGTTACAGGATCACTGCCTGCCACACCAAAGTTACACTCTCCTTCCAGGTGACCGCTGTCCTCCAATGCAGCACAGAGGAGGCTGCCAGAGTACAGGTGGGACTTCTTTATTATGTCCTTGAAGGTCTCCTCTATGTTCCTCTCTGCAGCCTCAGCTCCTCTGTCTGCTACTCTAGCCTTCAGAGATCAGACTTGTTCTCTGAGGGCCAGGAACGTTTTGCACTGAGGGCACACTTAATACCTCTCACCAATTGGAAGATAATCATACATATGGCACTGGGTGCAAAAGACCGGATAGCCCCATCTTCCTACTGGACTGCTGTCTGCATCTTTTTATTAATGAGTTTTTTAATTGTTTATTTATTTAATCAGCTTTATATACCACCTTATCCTTCAATCAAAGTGCTCAACAAGACAACAGAGGGACTACATCGAGGGGGAGGGGGGAGACAACAAGATAGTACATTACAGTAAACTACAGTACATTACATTAAATTATACATAAACTACAGCAAAATTACATTTCATAATTCATTACAATTACATTAAACAAATAACTGCAATCTTACAAAATGTTAAAATAATTTAAACATTATAGGAAAATTGAAATTCAAAGGGTTAAAACATTTTGTTCTATTGGAATTAGATTAATTGCCATATGCTTCAGTAAATAGGTACGTTTTAAGGGACTTTCGAAAATCTTTGATATCATTCTCATTTCTTAAATCACTAGAATAGAATGTTTAGAGTTGCTAAGGAAGTAGAGAGGCCAAGACTAAAAGGAAGGACTTCAGGGTTTTTTTGTATATCCTCCTGATATTATTTATTTTCTTCTCTCAGAACTGCTAATAATCTATTCAGGATTAATGTTGATTAAAATATCCTGCGATAACAAATTTCATTCTTAATTGGAAAAACTGATTATATTGGATGTGTATAGGGTAGATGAGGGATTGGAAGGGTGAGTGGAAAAAGATTAACTACCTTTTTGTTTCATTTTAAAACTCCTATAAGGCCTAACTACAAACTAGGGGGATTAATTCTAAATTTTTCTTTCCAATAAATATTTGTCTGTTTTGTATAAAACCCCTAAAAGGCCTAACTACAAACTAGGGCAAATTAATTCTAAACTTTTATCTCTAGCACGTACTTCTCTCTTTTGCTTTAAAAACTCTAAAATGCCTAATTACAAACTAGGCCAAATTTAATCTTCACCTTTAAACCAAGTCGATGACAAAGTTATGCTTTCAAACAACGATTTAAAATATAGAATTTTCCAAATAAGTCCACAACCTCTTTTGTCACAAGCACATCTGGCATCCACCCCTAACTCTACCTTCTTCTTTCTTGGCCCTAAACTCTGGAACTCCCTCCCTCTGAACCTCCGTATGGAACCCTCTTTCACCAATTTCAAATCAATGTTAAAAACCCATATCTTCTGTGCCGTCTTTGATCTTCCCCTTTTTGCCTCCTCTCTTGCCTCTCACCTGCATTGATGTCTTGTTCCCTCCTCTTCCCTACTCTCCTCTAAGTGTGTTCTTCTGTCTCTTAGTCATTGGCATTCTGTTTCCTTTTCCAAGCAGCATTTAATTGTATTATAAACCGCTCAAATACTGGCGTGCTGAGCGGTATATTAAAAACTGAGTAAAGATAAAAGGAAGTTTTAAGTCCCCAAAATTTGCAAGAAGAATTTTGCTCACTTACCCACAGATGCTTCTTCTGCTATCACATTCCCCTTAAGAAACGGGAATTCATTAATTGTAAACCATCTTCTTCTATCATTTTGCCTCCTTTAATAGCCAGTGTTACAGATTTTTCTAAGCCAAATTTCATTCCTATATCTTCACTCAATATATGAATTGTGTTGAGCCAAAGACACTGTTTCAGCTTTTGTTTTGTCATACCGTTTTAGGCCATTCGTATAAATAGTTTTGGTTTTTATTTTTGTTTTGAAAGTTGGTACCTATGGTTTATTTTATTAAATATATATTTTTAGTGGAATCATTGCTAGTACAACTAGCAGGAGTGATAGTGAGTCTCCTTGGAGTATCCCAGGTCTCATCTTGATTTCACACCACTCTTCTCTATTCGCTATCCAATTTGTCTGCCAGGAAGCAATTGATATGTTTAGAAATTATCTGTTCTCTGTGGACAAGCAGGAATGAAGTCTTTACTTATGGGTGATGTCACCGACAGAGCCCCACGTGGGAATGCTCTCCAGCTTCTATTGGAAGCTTTTGAGTTGTTCCACCGTGCCTACGCACCTATCTTCCTGTCTGCCATGACACCATCTTCTCCAGTCTTTGTTTTCTGCAGATGTGAATCGATCGTTTGCTGCTAAAAATGTTTCAGGGTTTTTTTTCCCCTCCAGGAGTCTTTTTTGTGCTTGTTTTACTTTTCTGCTTGCCATTGGTAGCGTCAGGACTGTCAATCATGGTTCCACCTTCGGTTCTGGCGTTTTTTCGGTAGCTTATTTTCTTGTTGTTTTTCCTGGCTGGGCCTCTGGTCACCATCAAGTCGTTTGCTTTTGCCATGGCCATCTTCCCAGACATGCCTTTGAGACCGAACAGCAGGTTCAAGAAATGCAACAAATGTGCCAAGACCATCTCTGTCACATGACAAGGAGACACTGATCAAAAATGATGCGTCCAAAATACTCATACATGTAAGAAATATACTTTATTATTGCTTTTCTCTTATTTTCTTTGTTTCTTTTTTTCTTTTTTTCAAATTCGGTATGTATATTACAAAACTGTCAGGCACTTTCCAAATTTCTTCTCAATAACTTTCAACTTTCAGTGTAATTTCACATGAAAACAATTCTTGGGAAAACAATGTGCCACCAGTTAGTATTTCCTTTGTTTAAAAACATCAAAACATTTTCTCTCCTAGGTCTCAACGCTCAGCTTCGGCGCCTCTATGGCGTTTCAAAAATTATTTTCATCAGGAGACCAATATCATTCTAGTATGCTACCCACGTTCCTCCACCTTCAGTTAACTACAGAGAAACGCCGCGCATGACAAGGAGAGGCTTAAAGGATTTAGAGAAGCAGAGAGAATCTCTCTTTGACCAGAGGTCTGATTCAGTGTCTTTGGCATTGGCATCAGTCTCAATGGCTCTCTTAGGACCCTCTGAAGGAGCATTAACATCAAGAGGTTTCTGGGCTCAGTCGGAGTCGAGCACCTGTGGTGCCCCGGAGCATTGGCCATCGGTTGGTCTCTGCTGGAATCGAAGGACTTGACCTCATCTTCATCAGCATTGAAGGGGGCCCATCTGAGCACCAAACTAAGCCTCATGTGCATTGGCATCGGAGCCCTTCCCGATGCAGTGTCGAGAGTGGTAACCTTGAACAGTCCATCAAGATGCCCCGGTGAGAGGAATCGACCTCCACAGCTTTGGAGGGGCACCAATGATCTCCCAATCACTGAGGTCCTGATAGTCCCTACAGAGATGCTGGAGACATTTGTCAAAGCTGCTCAGGCCCCAAGGCCTTCGGAATCGGCAGCCATGGAGGAACGCCTTCAGATGCTAGAGGCCCACATTGCATCGATGCTGGAGCAACAGCTGACTGGTCCTTCGGTACCCAGGGCGTCGTCGTTGTGCAACCGATCCTGGTAACATATGTTCTGCCTGTGGAGGCATCAACATCATGGCATTGAGGAGATCTGGCACCATTTCCCAGCAGGGTCATCTTTCTCTTGAATGTATGTGGTTCCAATGTCCCGATGAAGCCCCGAAAGTGCTCAATTCATTATCGATCCCGTCAATGCTCCCACTCCCTTCGAGGCCGGAGGGAGCTCCAGGCAGATTCTCAGAGATACGTTGACTTTCTCAGATTCTGACTCTGATGGCTGGGTAACCGACGTGGAATCAGATCTTGATCTTCCATCAGACCCTTCCCCCATGAATGGCGGAAGTCTCATCCAGAGGACATGTCCTTCCACGACTTTGTGAGGGATATGGCCAAGGCCATCCCATTTTCATTGGAGACAGAGGATGAGCCCAGGGCGGAGATCCTACTGTACCCCTCAGCTCTTAAAAAAGCAGTGACGGTGCACTGAATCCCACAAAGGCTGCAAAAATGGATTCCTGTTAATCTTTATGGACATTTTGGCTGCCTTTAATACGGTTTCCCACAACAAAATGCTACAATGGCTATATGAAGTTGGGCTGCACAACACAGTAAAATGGTTTGAATCATACCTCAGCAACCGAACACAGCAGGTTAAATGTGGTGAAAAGAGATCAACACAATTTGACACACCACAAGGCATGCCCCAAGGATCCACTCTGTCTTCCATCTTCTTCAGCCTTTACATACAGCCCATTTGCAATATCATCAAGCAACACAAGATGCACTACCACATTTATGCAGATGACACCATGGTATATACTCCTATAAACATACATGCACCGGACCTGACCCCCATAACTAAATGCCTAGATGAGATGACTACATGGCTCACCAACAACAATCTGTGAATTACAAGAAAATGGAACCTTTGTTCATAACCAGAAGTACCACCTTCAATCCACCAACAAAAATTTGCATCCAGAAGAAAACAATAGCAGTGAAGGAGGAAGTAACATACCTAGGCATCACCCTAGACAGGAAGCTGAACCTTCACTCACACATTAACAAAATAGCTGCTAAAGCATACTACAAATTGTAACTCATCAGGAGGCTCAAACCGATCCTAAACCAAGATCACTTCCACATGCTATGTCAAGCAGTCATCACACATATACTGAACTATGGCAACTCACTATATCAGGGCCTTCCTAAACAGGCCGTCCACCCCCTCCAATTGGTGCAAAATACGGCAGCTCAGATCATCACGAACACACCAAGAGAGGAACACATCACACCTATACTCCAACACCTTCATTGGTTACCCATCCACACTCATGCAAGATACAAAGCAACTCTGAATATATTCAAAATCTTTAACAACATCTCAACCAATGCCCATTGAAACATAGTAACCAAGGACACTAGCACAAGGCCTAGGAGAAGCAACATGGAAAACAAGATCATCACTCCTGCAGAATACCAGAGAATCGATCAGGCCACATCCAGAAGAGCACCGTCTCTCTATGCACTTGAACTATGGAACTCTCTGCCTGAGGTTTTGAGAGCCATGAGTGATACCAAGGACTTCCAAAGGATGCTCAAGACCATACTATTCACAGAATACTATGGACCCTCCCAGTGTCCATAGACTTAGCTATGAGTTTGATCGCACACAGTCCACAATTGACTCAATTGTAAATAGTTTATAGATGCACATAATCTCCCTCCATCACCTCCCCCTACCGTCCTGACCTTCTTAAATGTTCCCAATCTAGTTACTCTGTAAACCACTTTGATTTGAAGGATAAGGTAGTATATAAAACTGGTTATATAAATAAATAAATAAAATAAGTGAGGATTTGCGAGTACCCCTTCACTATGCCCTTGGTCAGTAGGAGGCTGGACTCGATGTACCGGGTTCAAAAGCTCCGGGATTGGAGAAACCTCAGCTTCCACACCACTCCTTAGTGGTAGAGTCTGCCCTAAAAGGATTAAGAGCACTAAGACTCATTCCTCGACATCCCCAGCTAGGGAGGCCCATACATTAGACTCCTTTGGAAGGAGGTGCTTCCAGAGCTCCATGCTTGTGGCTAGAGTACACTCATCAACTGTACATAAGCAAATTCCTAAAGGACATCATGCATGATCATTCCGACTTGTGCCTGTTCCTCCCTCTGGAGAAACTGAAGCATTGTCATACTCTGGTGGGTCATGGCAAAGGCTGCTTGAAGTTCCTGTTCAGGGTGATGTACAATGCCTTTGAGAAGGTCTCTAGAATGGCAGTTGTGGGTATTGGAGCCCGCCAGCTAGCCTGCCTTCATTCTTCCAATCCGGAGCAATCGGTGCAAAATAAGCTTACAGACATGCCGTATGGCATCATAGAGAAGCAGCCCATCATCCTTACTGGGCTGTCGAGACACACTTCTGATCCCTATTGCAAGAAATACCAGTGGGAGGGGGGGGCATAAGAAGGCCTACTACCCACATAAGCACAGGTACTTTCCTGATCCTCAAGCTTCACAGCAAAAGTCACAAGCTCCTTACCTGCAGCATCAGGAGAAGCCCCAAAGGCTCAACCTGCACCTCAAATCAAACCAAGGGTAGGGTTTTGACTGGTTCCTTTAGAGCATAGCCAGTCTGCCAGTGCCCACAGAGGGATACCCTCTGGTGGGGGGAGGCTCACTCTTTTTTACAGGTGGTCCCTCATAACTTTGGACACTTGGGTGCTACAAATGGTCTAAAGCGGCTACATGTTGCACTTCACCGTTGTGGTCTCACTGCGCCCCGAGGGTGTATCCCCTTGACCCTTTCCATCTAAATCTCCTTCAAGGGAAAATCTTTGCTCTTTTCGCTGATCTCACTATCAAGCCTGTGCCTCAGGAGCAGATTGGATGGGGATTTTACTCCAGGTACTTTCTGGTCCCCAAGAAGACAGAAGGGGGGAGGGGGTGTTTCAGCCCATCATGGACCTCAGAAATCTCAACACCTTCTTGGTATGAGAAAAGTTCAAGATGGTCTTCTGGGGAGCCTGCTCCCTTTTCTTTAGAAAGATGATTGGCTGTGCTCCCTGGATTGAAAGGACACCCACATACCAATCTATCCCGCCACAGGAAATATCTCAGATTTGTCCTGGGAGGACAGACCTTTCAGTACTGAGTGTTACCCTTCGGCCTGGTCTTGGCACTACACAAAGTGGTAGCAGCCTATCTTAGAACATTGGAGTTTTTTTGTCTTCCCCTTATCTGGACAACTGGCTCATAAGAAGCACCCTCCATATGGAGTCCTGCAGTCAACACGGTCGACCATCCAGGTGCTAGAGCTTTTGGGTTTGATAGTCAATTACTTGAAGCCCTATCTTCAGCCCACCCAACAATTGAAGTTCATATGGGTTGTCCTTGAGATGACTCTAGAACAGGCCTTTCTCCTGCTGGACCGACTCCAGAGATTGACAGCTTTGGTCCACGATACCCAGCAGAGTCATCACACAGTGGCTCGCGGGATGCTGCCCATTTTTGGCCACATGGCCTCCATGTCATTCCCATAGCTCATCTGTTGATAAGATAATGGACTCTGAGTACTCAGTGGAAACAGGCCACTGGCCACCTTCAGGGTCACCATAGCTCTGGTCTAGTCCCTGCACTGATGGTTGGATTATCAGAATCTGCTCAAGGGTCTCCCTTTTCAGAAGGTGCCACCCCAGAAGACACTGACAACAGATGCATCCAAGCTGGGGTGGGGAGTGCAACTGAATAGCCTCTACACTCAAGGCATCTGGTCCGAACCGGAGATCTAGCACCAGATCAATTTCTTGGAATTATGAGCCATAGCGAATGCCCTCAGAGCTTTCCGGAATTGCCTGGCCAACCAGAATGTTCTGATTCAGACTGACAATTAGGTCATGATGTATTACATAAACAAGCAAGGGGGCATGGGGCCGTATCTCCTGTGCTGGGTGGCAATCTGGTTGTAAAGGTTTGCCATCACTCATGGTATGGAGTTAAGGGCCACATATCTGCCAGGGGAGCAGAATACCCAGGTGGACCAGCAGAGTCGTGTCCTCCAGACACACAAGTGGACACTTGATAGGGAGGTCATGGCCCAGATTCTTTGGAAGTCAGGTACCCCTTTGATAGATTTGTTTGTCACTCAGCACAGTGCCCAAGTGGATTGGTTCTGCTCCAGGGCCGCCTTGTGCAGCAGGCTGGATCCAGATGCTTTTCTCCTGCACTGTGGGAGGGCTTACTATACACATATCCTCCCATAACTCTCATATAGCAAAATCCCTGCTGGAGCTCCAGACAGACAGGAACATTGATGATCCTCATCATGCCCTAATGACCCAAGCATCCATGGTTTCCCCTTCTGCTTCAACTCTTCCAGTAGGAACCTCTGCAATTGGGTTCTGCCCCGGACCTTATATCTCAGGAGGATGAGAGGACGCCGCACCTCAATGTCAAATCCTTGGCCCTCACTGCATGGATGTTGAGAAGCTAGTCTTGTTGGAGCTTAACCTGATGATGTAGCGGATGTTCTGTTTGCCTCTAGGAGGGCCTTGATGAGAAAGTCTTATGCTTTCAAATGGAGCACATTTGCTTTCTGGTGCACAGCACAGGCGCTGGATCCCTTTAATTGTTCCATCAACAGACTTCTGGAATACCTCCTACACCTCTCAGAGTCTGGTCTGAAGTCCAACTCTGTCAGGGTCCACCTCAGTGTTATTGGGGCCTGCCATCATGGTTTGGAGGGAGAGTCCATTTGTCTCAGCCTTAGTAGTTTGCTTCATGCGAGGCTTGCTCCTCTTGAAACTTCCCTTCAGGCCTGTTGTGGTGGCTTGGGACCTCAGTGAGTTCTGGCGCAGTTCATCTTGGCTCCTTTTGAGTCACTTGATTCCTGCCCTTTGAGGTTCCTGACCTGGAAGGTCTTGTTCTTGGTGGTGGTCATCTCAGCATACCGTGTTAATGAGCTTCACGCTCTAGTGGCTCATCTGCCATATACCAGGTTCCATCATAATAGAGAGGTTCTGTGTACTCAGCCTCGATCCCTCCCAAATGTGGTAATGGCTTTCCATCTTCATCAGTCTTTCTGCCAACTTTCTTTCCAAAGCCTCACACCTGTAGAGGGGAAGCAGCGCTGCACACGCTGGACTACAAGCAAGCCTTGACCTTCTACTTAGAGCGGATGAAGGTCCACCGAAGGTCCATCCAGCTGTTTGTCTCTTTTGACCCCAGTAAGCTAGAGGTTGCTGTTTCCGAACACGCTTTCTCAATTTGGCTGGCAGACTACATCTCCTTCAGTTAGGACAAGGCTGGTCCAAGCCTTGATGGTCATGCCACAGCTTATAACGTCTAAGCCATGGCTGCGTCGATGGCCAACTTGCACTCGGTCTCCATGGAAGAGATTTGCAGGGCTGCAATGTGGTCTTCTGTCCACACATTCACATTTCACTATTGTTTGGATGGGGATTCCCTACACGATAGCAACTTCAGCCAATCTGAACTCCAGCATTTTTGGGGGATTAGACTCCGACTCCATCCCCCCAAGGCCCTTTTGTCCATCGAGGCTACCAAAAAACAAACAAACAAAAAAAAGGACCACAGAGCATAAATAATTATGAATGAAACTTTATGGTGAAGAAGCCAAATCAGATGAGTTCCCTTTTAGGAACTACTAATGCTGTACATAGTTGATTCTCCAATTCCTAGTTCAATTTATTTTTATTTATTTTTTATTTATTACAGTTGCTTATATACCGCACTATTCGGCATCAGCGCGGTTTACAATATAACAAACTGACCAAAACACACATTTTGTTTGGTTTTACATCGAACAGGGGTATAAACTTGGATAACAGGGGGCTGAACTATATACATGAACTATTTACATGAAGTAGGCTATATACATGTGGTAAAATTCCTATTGGGCTTTTCAGTCTCCTCAGTTTTTGGTAGCCTGTAATAGAATACAACTCCTCGGGGAGGTGGGAGTGTTGTGAGGACTTCATTTATGCTTATCCACAGATGGACCCTAAAGTTACTGCTTGGGTTAGAAATTGGTTGGGTGGGAGGCGACAAAGAATACAAGTAAATGGAGCTCACTCTGAGGAAAAGGATGTTACCAGTGGTGTGCCCCAGGGATCCGTCCTTGGTCCCATTCTTTTTAACATCTTTGTTAGTGATATAGCGGAAGGGCTGTCGGGTAAGGTTTGCCTCTTTGCGGATGATACCAAAATCTGCAATAGAGTAGACACCCAGGAAGGTGTAGATAACATGAGGAGGGATCTAGCTAAGCTTGAAGAATGGTCTAGAATTTGGCAGCTGGGATTTAATGTTAAAAAATGTAAGGTCATGCATTTGGGTTGCAGCAATCCAAGGGAGCAATATAGTATAGGGGGTGAAGTACTTTTGTCCACTAAAGAAGAGCGGGACCTAGGCGTGGTTGTGTCTGATGATCTTAAAGTAGCTAAACAGGTAGAAAAGGCGACGGCAAAAGCTAAAAGTATGCTTGGGTGCATACGGAGAGGAATGGCTAGCAGAAAAAAGGAGGTGATAATGCCTCTGTATAAGTCTTTGGTGCGACCTCATTTGGAGTATAGTGTGCAATTCTGGAGACCGCACCTTCAAAAGGATGTGAACAGGATGGAGTCGGTGCAGAGGGTGGCTACTAAAATGATTAGTGGTCTTCAATATAAAGCATATGAGGACAGACTGAAGGATCTTAATATGTATACCTTAGAGGAAAGGCGGGATAGAGGTGATATGATTGAGATGTTTAAATACCTCCGTGGCATAAATGTTCAGGGAGAGAGCCTCTTTCAATTGAAAGCAAGTTCTGCTACGAGGGGACATGAGATGAGGGTGAAGGGAGATAGATTCAGGAGCGACATGCGGAAATATTTCTTTATGGAAAGAGTAGTGGATCCGTGGAATAATCTCCCAGTGAAGGTGGTAGAGATAAGGACAGTAACTGAATTCAAAAAAGCATGGGACAAACACAGAGGATCTCTAAAGGTAAAAAGGGGATTGTTGTAGTTGTTGATATGGAAGGACAGACTAGATAGGCCATGTGGTCTTTTTCTGTCATCATATTTCTATGTTTCTATGAAAAAGTAGTTACTTACCTGTAACAGGTGTTCTCCATGAACAACAGGAATAAGTCCTCACAACCCTCCCACCTCCCTGAGGAGTTGTATTCTGTTACAGCTTTGTTATCATACTGGAGAAGATGACACCGTAGCAGGCGGGAAGACAGGCACGCAGGCACGGTGGAGCCTCCGTAAAGCTTCCAATAGAAGCTGGGGAGTGTTCTTGCTTAGGATGTCAGTGATGTCACCCATATGTGAGGAGTTATTCCTGCTGTCCATGGAGAACACCTGCTACAAGTGAGTAACTGCCTTTTATTTTTACTTATTCCGAAATTTCTGGATATTTTGTGATCTGACTATAGTATGAGGAAGTGAATTTAATGCCTTTTGTAGTCAATCCAAGCTTATTCAATTTGTCAAATTCATCTTGTGAATCATCACTTTGTCTTTGTCTGTCTTGAATTTTTGGAAGTTATCTTTTTTTTCCTGTTGGGAAAACCAAGTTTTCCTTCAAATAGGCGTATATTAAGTTAGCTCTAATTCCATTGACCAATTTGAAAGTAGTGGGTAGACAAGTTATTGGCTTGTAGTTATCAGGATCAGTTCCTTTTTCTTTATTTTTCTGACTTGAAAAGGTTCTTCCTGTTGTCATCCATTTTCATTAGTTGTTGTTTAGCAGCACAGTTTAATGGCATTTTGTAATTTGGGATATAGGTTTGTCAGATGTTTCAGTCAGAATCCATGGGCTTCATTTTTTCCAGGGGCACTCCAGTTTTTGACCTTTCTGGCTTGCTTTTGAACCATTTCAGTTTTTATCACATCTGCCATATAATCGATAAAAGAGAGATGTATTTACATAAACTATTTAGTTTTCAAAGACATTGAAGAGGAGGAGCTAGTACAGTGGTTCCCAAACGTTTTCCTGATGTGACCCCATTTTAGTGGATGAAAATTTATGTGACCTCATATGGTAACCAAATGAAATAATCACTCAAACAACATAAATATAAACATCAATATATAAATCTATGCTTTTTATGTAAAGTACTCACAATGCCTGAGATTAGGACTTGGAAGTTACAACACAGCTTCATGAACATTTGCACATCACACCACCCTCCCACACTCACCTCCCCTATCCACCCTTGCCCAGTCTCATACCCCCTTCAATCATACTCATCCTCCAGACTCACCTATCCCTATTCACACTCATGCCCTCCTCAATTACACCCATCCCCCAGACTCATTGCCCTCTCCACACTTACCACCCTGCCCAGGTTCATGCCTTGCTCATGCCCCTCTCAATCACACTCACCTCTCCCTATTTACACTCATCACCCTGCCTAGACTCATGCCACACTATGCTCCCTCTATCACATCCATCCCCCAGAATGACAGCCTGCATAGGTTCATGCCCCTCTCAATCACATTACCCTCCCAGACTCACCTTTCCCTATTTACACTCATCACCTTGCCCAGACTCATGCCACACTATGACCCCTCTATCACACCCATCCCCCAGAATGACAGTCTGCATAAGTTCATGCCCCTCTCAATCACATCACCTTCCCAGACTCATCATTTCCATCCCTCAGACTCATTTCTTATCACACAAACCAACCTGCCCAAGCTCATGCCACCTCGATAACACCTGTATCCCATACTCAACAATTCACTTTCACCACTCACTCTGCCTAGGTTCATGCCTCACTCATGACCCTCTCAATCACACCGCTCCCGTAGACTCATCGCTTCCTATCCATACTCAGACATGAGCCTAGACAGGGTGCTCACTCATGCCCCCATCAATCACACCCTTTCTGAAACTCACCTTCCCTTTACACTGGCCCCATCCAACTTTGACTCTATTCTAGTTTGAGCCCCATACTCTTCCATATTTATCTGAAACCCCACTCTGTCTGTACATTTTTAATATCATCATCAAAACCAGGAGGAGGAAGGGAAAGAGTACAGTTAAGATGCCACCAGCAGCACAGTTTTATTGGAGATGGACGTTTAATCACTGCTAGAGGCAGGGGGAAGCAGTGGTGAAGGGACTGTTAAATACAATAGGAGCATCTGCAGTAGGCAGAGAAGGCCATTGGAGGTGGTTAAAAAAATCTGGGAGTGGCAGCAGCATGCAAAGAAGGGCCCAGGGGCTGTAAAAACAAAATCTTGGAGTGACAGCAGCAGGCAGAAAAGGTCCCAAGAGCGATGGCAGGATAGAAAAACAAAATATCGGAGCAGCGGCGGTGACAAGCAAAAAGGCTCTGAGGGCAGGCAGGATCATAAAAAGATCTCAGAACAGCAGCAGAGGTGGCAGGTAGTAAAAGTCTTCTGGAGCATTTGCAGCAGAGAGCTATTTCTTGGGTATGGCATTGAGGCAGCGGCAGCTTTAGGCAGTCACTTCTATTTATTTAACTTACTTTTACAAATTTCAACAGGAGCACAGTTCAAGGCAGACAGCAAAGCAGAGCAGCCAGCACCATGCTGTTCTCTGTCCATGCACATGGCTCAATGAAAGCACAGGCTGCTGGTTTGCATGGTTGCCACAGGGTGCCGCAGTACTTTTTTTTTCTCTTTAATTAACTGTGAAGTCAGCAAGCGGCCACAGCCACAACTGCAAATGAGGATTTTGCGACCCCATTTGGGAACCACTGAGCTAGTAAATGTTAAAAAGAGGTAGAAGACAGCATAGTGACATGTTTTTCTGTTGACAAACAGAATGAAATGAGTCACACTTGTGGGTGATGTCATCTAGTGGTACTGGCCTGGATAGCTTTCTCGGAGCTCAGAAAGAATTTAGGCTCTTCTAAGTGCATGTGAGTATTTCTACACAGCTTTTTCTTGATGACTTCCTTCAGTCTTTTTCTGTCAGGGTTCCTGAGGCGCTATCTCTGATTTCTCCTTGGGGCATATCATTTTTATTTTCTCAATAGTGCATTTTTTGGCCAGTTAGTTAAACCCCCTTATCTCAATCAGTTTTCAAATGTCTTTATTTTAATATCTCTCCAATAGGAAATATCTAAGTGGTTTATAAATGATGCAAAGTAAGATAAATGCAATCCATAAGCATGTCACAAATAAAAACAAAAATTAGACACAAAAGGGAATTAGATAAGGGGAGGACAAGGATTAACCAGCATTTTCCAAACAGGATGGCGGGGGAAGGTGAAGTTGCAACCTGGGCCCATGTTGTCATCAAAGAGCAAGTAATGTTTATTACATTGAAATGTGTTGCTAAGATTGGTTTGAAGTGCTTTATTAAACTTCTTATATGGAGGTCCTATTTGAATGTCAAAGAGTAGATTGTTTCATAATTGAGGGGCAATGACACTAAAAGCTGGTATATCTGACCTCACATTGTTGTAAGGAGGTACTACCAAAAGCTGCTAATACAAAGACTGTAATGAACAAGATGATGTATAAGGAATAAGTGAGCTAGCCAAGAATATAGGCAAACCAGTATAGAAAATTCATTGCAAATATTGGCTGCGCCTGATGCAGAGAAACGCATAGAGGATTTTGCAACCAGCCTTAGCACCAATATCTCTATGCCTAGTTCTGAGGTGGCTTAAACATCTGATCCAGGCATCAGGGAAAGCCCCCAATACCATCAGAAAGAGCGGGAAAGCTGCCCACACATTCCCACTCTTGCCCTGCCTCTTGAAAAATAGTAGCACCTGGCCCCACGTAGTTCATCCTGGGTTGACTGCACGGGGCCAGGCACTGCCATTTTTCAAGATGGTGGGGCAAGAGTGGGAGCACATGGGCAGCACTCCCACTTGTTTCTGAAGGTACCAGGAGGGGAGTGGGGGGTTTGGAGCCGCTGGGCCACCAGTTATTTTTGATTGGGTGAGGGGATCAGGGCCTCTGGGCCACCAGGGAGTCGCTTTCTGTATTTTAATGGTATGAGGGGCCTTCCCCGATGCCTTGATCATCTGACATTCCAGGCATCAGAGAAAGTCCCTGATGCCATCACAATGCTGTTGGGGCTCCTATGCAGATTAGCCACATGGTGCCCCTATTTCTCTGGAGAGAGCATGCCAAACTTGCACTGATTTCTTGTGCGCATGTATTTGGCTTGTCTCCTAGTTTAACGCTGCCATTTTGTGCACAGTTTAACAGGTGGCTCATTTGCATGCTCACAGTTTAACACGTGGCTAATTTGCATACTCACCCCTTTCTGCATGCCCGCACTGAAGTCGTGCGCTATTGGTGAGCTGCAAATAGGCGTAAAAAGTTGACAGAGTGTGACTTCAGTGCCAGCTTTCTGCATAGGCCTGCTTATTTGTCCAGCTGAGGCAAAACAGGTGTCAGAGTGTCTTCAGAAGAACTTATAGGACACAGGGAACTTCCAGTAAGAGTTTTTATCAGTCCAAAAAGACACGAGGGACGTGGGTTGTTTCAATGTAAGAAATAAAACATTGTTTTTTGCTGCCTTAATTGCTTCGAAGTTATGTTGTGCTATCTCCTTATAAAGGTACAAAGACTTTGTAGATCTTGTTTTATGCCAGAATTTTTCAGCATGTCTAAGTTGCCTCTTTAAAAGGCGAAGGCCAGGATGATACCAAGGTTCTGATCTGGGTACAATTGTCATATCTTTCCTGAAACAACTATATCAAGGGCTGTACTTAGGTCAGAGTTCTAAGTATGGACTTGCTCTTCTAATGAGAGCAACTTAAAGTGAGTTAAAGATAGATCAAAGGAGGAAACAAAAGTTTCTTCATCTAGGGACATGAGAGTCCACATATATTTTCTGGTCACAGAAAGAGCTTTATCATAGTCAGGATAGGGTGTAGAAAAGCATATTAGAGAATGATCTGACCAAGGGAGATCATCACTAATTACCCATAAAGGATCATCTCTAAAAATAAGATCTAGAATATGGCCATCTGACTGAGTAGTATGCATCACCATTTGAAAAAGGCCCATATCTAGTGAGAGTAAGAGAATCCCTTTCTGCCTGACAGAGGGGGCTATCGGCATGGATATTAAAATCTCCCAAGATCTAGGGCTAGGGGATTCAGGTAATAGGGAATGAAAAGAAACAAAATCACTAAGTGGCATGCTTACTAAGGTATGCTAGCTGTCATCTGGGCAATAACACGGGAAAGTTACTGCTGTGGACAGCTAATGCGGTTGAAATGCAGATATTGCAGGCAATTTTCTATGATATCTGCATTTTGCATGGTATAGTCAGGGGGAAGTGGGGATTGGGGTGGGGAGAAGGCATGCCGATGTCAGGCAGCCACCGAACGAACAACTATCATACAATGGCTGTAGATACCGCTTCACAGCCAGTGCTCATTAGTAATGGCAGTGAAGCAGTATCTTTCTGATCCCTTCCTGGTCCCTCAACTATTTCTACTAAACAGGTGCTGGTGCCTCAGATCTGGCGATCCAGGGCACCAGTAAACTCACAATTCGCACCCCCCCAGTTCAGCATTCCCCCCCACACAGCAATAGTGCTGCAATCTGGGGGAAGGGAGTCTTGGTGCATCCGCCTTCACCCTCCAAAGTGTTGACTAACATCCCAGCTAGCCAGACGGAAAATCACTTTCCCCCACCCCCCTCAATGACCAACAACAATCCCGACTAGTCAGTCAAGTAATAACCCCCCAGCCTCCCTCCCTCCCACTATTCAAAAGAATTCCTGGCTAGCCTGTCAGAATATACTCAAAAAGACACCCCCCCCCAGCCCCCTACCTTACCTTAGCAAGTGCTGGTGGCAGGGCTGGCCCAGCCATTGTGCGGGAATGTTGTTCACACAGGGCTCTGCGCTTCAGGGGACCTGGGCTGATGGGGGGCTTGAACTGGAAATGGGGTGATAGGGGGCTAGGATAGGACTGGAAAGGAGTGATGGAGGGCTAGGATTGGAAATAGTCTGATAGGGGGGCTAGGACTGGAAATGGGCAGTTTGGGAGGGGGGCTTGGACCAGAATCAGGCTGATGGGGGGGGGGGGGCTAGGACTGGAAAAGGGTTGATGGGGGCGCTTGGATTGCAAATGGGCTAATGGGGGCTAGGATAGGACTGTAAATGGGCTGACGGGGGGGGCTAGGACTGTAAATGGGCTGATGGGGAGCTAGAATAGGATTGTAAATGGCTGATGGGGGGCTAGGACTGTAAATGGTCTGGTGGGGAGGGCTAGGATTGGAAATGGGCTGATGCGGGGGGGGATTGGAGAATAGGATTAGAAGGAAGTGGATGCTGGGTGGAGCTGGAACTAGAACGAGCTGATGTTGGGGGAGAACTGGAAGGGGCTGGGGCTGGGGGAGTGAAAATGGAGAGGGGAAAAGATATTTCCCCTCTCCAGTAATTTGTTTCTTTGGACCCTAACGGATTGGAGTCTACTGTCAACAAATATATGCTTTCAAATTGGCTAGCAGACTGTATCTCTTTCACTTATGCCCAGTCTGACTTGAAGGTCCTGTCATGGCTCATAATGAGATCAGCTTCTGTGGAAGAGATCTGCAGAGCTGCAACATAGAATTAAGCCCACACATTCACATCTCATTGCTGTTTGAAAAGGGACTCCCAAAATTCAGTCAGTCTGTTCTCCAGAATCTGTTTGAGGAATAAAATAAAACTTCATACCCCTCTAGATCCAATTATTTTCTGTTCCAGGCTGCCTCCAAAATTACCTGTTGCCATAACAACGAAAAAATGTTTTTCCTTGTCAGCTAGTTGTGATATTCGTTTTTCCTCTTTTTTCTTTGAGGCAGTCTTTATCTAGGGTTTCCCATGTGTCCAATGAGAAAACAGAGTTACTTACCTTAGCAGGTGATCTCCATGGGCAACAGGATAAGTCCCCATAACCTTCCTTCCTTTCCTTGAAGTTGCATTCTACATTCAACCAGGGGCGGCCCAAGGGGGTTGCAGGGCCATGTGCGGAGACTCATTACATGGCCTCATTTGTATAAATATTAGCGTAATGTTAATATGCACTAACATTTAGTAAACTTGCCTCTTAATGAGTGTATGGATAAAGAAAGACTACCATATTTCTACATTACTATACTCCAGTGCCATCCGCCAGGCACATTAGGACGTACTACAAACACTGCCCATTTAGAACTTATAGCAAACCCGCCATATCATAACAGCACTACCATGACTTATAAAGCATCATACCCTACCTATCAAAAGGCAACACTACAGATGTTAAACGAATACATCTCAGAGAATATAGGACAGTAGTAACTAGCCAGTTCAGAATAGAGAGGGATGACTGGGAACAGGCATAACTGACTGCATATTTCAAAGCAATGGGGCTAAAGTATAAGAAGGTGGGGCATGCAAATCAGGGAAGCAAACATATGCAGTGAGTCTGTCACGTGCCCCTAACTGTGGGAGAGAGTGCAAATGTGGCATCTGAAGATGCAGGGGACCTTGTATGGGATCAGGTAGAGTGTCCACAGTGTCTGTTATATGGGATAGGTATATAGCCTTTTCACTTAGGCAGCAGGGAACTCAGTACTAGGCCTCTGGTGTGTGGGGAAGTAATCCCCTTCTCAGTAACTCGTTTCTTAGGGCTTGGACAGCACCTTAACCATTGTAAAGTGTGGCCCCATGTGGGGAGAAGGCAGGCACTAGAGCTAGGGGGTCTAAAGGCCAAGCACAATCAGCCTGCTAGCCAGCACCTCTACCACATGGGGTCCACAGGGTCAAGAAGCACCCCCATGGCTCACCATATAGGATGCCCAGCCCTGTGGCCTGACATATACAATGGGAGGTGTGAGGCAGTGCACCCACATAGGGCACCCATGCCCCACCTCTCCCCCCCCCCCCCCCACTGGAAAGAACTCTGAGAGAGCACCCCAATGCAACTGATGCACACAACCCATGGAGGTGGCCAAACCCAAGCAGCTCCCAGGGAACCAAATGCCCACAAGACCAGGGAAGACTCTAAGAGCTTTCCAGGTCCATGGAATGCCTTGTCTCCTGGGCATGGGAGCCAGGAAAGGGACACTGATCACTGAACTTTCAACAAAGCAAACCAATGTTCAGTGCTAGAAATCTTAAGTAGTTGTTCAGGTGATAGGCCTCAACCATATCCTCCCTTGGTCAGGGTAAGGGGTCATCTGCCCACAGCAACATGCCTCATGGCAGTGTCATAGTCCCCCAGGTGCATGTATGCACTGCTACATGTGCCCCCCCCCCCAATGCAGGGGAAGTAGGAGCCAGGCGGCATCTTTTGATGCCACACTGTCCTGTTGCCAATATGTGAAATGCCTAATTTGCAGCACCCCCCCCTCCCCCTCCCAATCCAACTGTATTCTGCTAATTCCAGCTTTGGCTATGTGGCCAGTACTGGCTGAAGCACACAGGCCCTATATTCTGACACTTCCACAGCACACAGGCCCTATATTCTGACACTTCCACAGCACACAACAGCAGCAGCTCTCTGACAACTATCCATTGCATAAGCAGACATGAACTGGTCAGAGATGGTCAGAGCCAGGCAGTAGTTGCATCCATGCTAGTGGCATCATTGTGCTGCTTGCACGTGACTAGTCGAAGCACTTCAGCTGCATGTCATGTCACCACCTACTCTCTGTCCACTCTCCGCCCATTCTCCACCTTATCCTCACCTATTTGCACATGGCTCAGATAGTAAGACATTTTTATCATGGTCACCTTTTGGCTGCGCATTCCTGGCTAATGCATGGCTAAAATGCGCATTAGCCCCATGCTAAACCCTGCTCTGCCAGCTACTGTGCTGTCGTAAACATGCCCCTAAGAATGTTATATTTTTGGGGTTTGTGGCTGTATAGTATTTAAAATAAAGAGCATAAACTAGCCCCCAAAACGAATACTATATCAGAACATTTGGCACCGCAACATGAATTCTGGAAGTGAGACATCATTAGGGTAATGGCTGAAAGTGGCAATTTATTGGCAATTGATTTGGAGCATTTTGTAGCTAAAGATTGCTGATTATGAAAATAAATGGAAAGTTCCTTTGCGATGTAATTAAGACATGACTTATTGCCAACATAGAAAAGGAGAAATAAAGGCCCAGCTTTCATTATTTTTCAAGAATTTGCAGTCTTAGATCGTTTTTCAAGGGTAAGGAGTCATGCTTGTGAAAGCATGGTATTATTCTTTCAGTAATAAAAAGAAATCTCCCGCAGAGGAAGGGAACCTTTCTTGGTGGTAAGTTTTTTTTTTTTTTAGGGAAAAGTGCTTTCTAAATGAACTTTAAAAACTGTACAAGTGAATGAAGATACTATAGCATATTTGAGGTCATATTAAGCTCAGGTTCATGCTGAAGTATGATGGGACTGCATGAACATTAATTTGCAGAAAGTAGCAGATCAGTCGTGACATTTACATAGAACCTAATAATAGTGTCAGCTGGCAATAAAGTGACTGTGAGTGCTGAAATTGTAAGACAATAAATAAAAAAGATGTATCCTATCTTTTTCATAATGTGTATGTATGATCTTGAAATGCATTTCTCTTAATAAATATCTGACAGAATAATCAGAGAGTTAGGAATTCATTTGTATTTTGCAAAGAGTTCAAGCAAATCATTCATTGACCATTGCCAGATTAACAGCATGTTTAATGGCCACTGGATAATATTTGAAATTGCATTCCACCAAACTGGAAAAGATAGGGATATCCCAATTGGTGCAACTCTCTATCCTGAACGCACATTTAGAACCAAGTAAATTGGTGCCTATTTTAGGGGTTCTGTTGGATTCCTCACTGTGGAATGGAGAATAAAACAAATGATTATGTCTCTGTATCATTCCATAGTGTTATTGCACCTTGAGTAATGTGTGCAGTTGTAGTTGCCCTATTAAAAAAAAAAGATAGAACTAGAAACAGATAGACAGAAGCACATCCAAAATTATAAAGAGGATGAAATGGCTCCCCTATACAGAAAGGAGAAGACAGCTGAAAGAAGATATGAGTAAAAGTCTATAGAAATATAAGTGAGGTGGAATTGGTAATAAGGAATGGTTATTTACCCCTTTCAAATAGTACTAAGACAGGGAGACACTACATAAAACTATTAAGTAGCACATTTAAAACAAATTGGAGACAGTGGAGGTCACAGAGGAGTGGAGGAGTGGCCTAGTGGTTGGGGCAAGGTACTTCAGGCCGGAAGGTCGGGGGTTCAAATCCCACTAGAGGACAGCAACCTTGGGCCGGACGGACTGGGGTTTCTAGTCCCACAGGTACTCCTTGTGGTCTTGGGCAAGCCACTTAACCCTCCATAGCCCATGTTCCCTGTAAAATAGTTATCTCCAAGTTATAATGCCCTGTTTAATGTAATATCAGTTTGTTCAATGTAAACCGCACTGATGCAGAATAGTGCGGTATATAAGAGAATGTAAATAAATAAAATTCTGAGCAGTGAATAGCAGGGATGGGCGTCTTGTTGGAACATCCATCCCTGCTATTTGGCCCCCTCTGTGTCCCCAGCTAACCTCCCCATACGAACAAGGTGTTTGTATGGGGAGACTAGATGGGGGTGGGAAAGGGGCGTGGCAGAGGCAGAGTTAGGTTGGGAAGTGGGTGGTCCGCGGCCCTGGATGTAGAGGGCTGATTCTGTTGTTGGCCTGTACGTCCAGGGCCGGCAGACTGAACGGGGAACTTATTCCGCTTCTGAGGTGGAAAACGTTCCCCTAGACGGTGGGGGACGGCAGGCCCAGGCAGCGGAACAGGTTGGAGGGGGGTGCAGGTGATTCCCTGCAGTCCGACCCTGGCTTTGAGAGGCCAGATCGGGGGTCGGGCTGCAGGGAATGAAAGCATAGGTCGGTGGCCGGGGATCGCGGATCCTGAATGGAGCCACGGTGCCATAGCATAGCCAGGGAGAGGCCTGTATGTACAGGCTGACCGGAATCGGTTCCCGGCCTGCATGTACAGTCCTAGTCATGATTCTGATCACGCGGGGCTAGATGTGCCCTGTGGGATCAGAATTGCATCTACCCCTGTGCGTCCGATTCCGATCAGGCACACAGGAGCCTGGACGTTCTGATCGGAATGCGGCCCAGTATGTTTTACGCAATATATAATTAAGCTGTGAAATTTGTTGCCAGAAGATATGGTCAAAACAATTATCATTGCTGAATTGAAAAATAATTCAAATGGGGGGCGGAGTCAAGATGGCGGCGCTCTAGGAAGGTGGCTTTTTCAATCTTTTTCCTTCAAGTTTTCCTGAGATGCCTCCTAAACGGCGAGGGAACCCTAGAGCCAAGCTGGCAAAGGGTGTTTCCCCTGCCGCTGAACAACAGCAGATAAAAGCGCTCCTCCTAAAAGTCCTGGTGTTAGAGAAGGTTGCTTCGGAGGGTTCGTTGAGGTGGCTTGCCGATGGGGAGGTGACTGCAGCTGAGCAGTTTTCACCTAGCCCACAGCCGTGTTTGAATGTCCCGCTGGAGTCGGAGTCTGTGGCATCAGCCTCCGCTGACATCGAGCAACTGACCTCTGCTGAGGAAAGTGGATTAGTGGGTCGGCCTGCTTCCTGCTCAACGCCGATTCCAGCTCCCTCTGCCTATGCTGTGCAGTCCGTGGTGGCCCCTGAGCTGGTGGCTGAGCCTCCTGGTGTTTTGCCAGTTGAATTGGATCCTCTTCGATCAAATGTTTCGTCTGGTATGCAACAGCTGAAGACTGAGATTTCGTTGGCCACTATATGGAGGATGTTGGTGAAGCTGGATGCAACTGTCTCCAAATGTGTTTTGGACGTCTCAGTGCTAGTGCAGGTTGTGGCTCAAAATTCAGTACAGCGTTTGAACTTTGAGAAAGATACACATGAGAGACTAGCTACTATCGTCAAGGATGTCACCGACTCTAAGACGGTGATTGACCAGCTGGTGAAAGACAAACTTTCTGTTCATCAAAAGTTAAAACCATTCGAAAATAAGTTTAGGGGGTTAATTTGAGAATTTTAAATTTTCCCCAGCTTTTAGATATGTCTCCTCTAGACTCTTTTAAGAAATATATGTCTGAGGTGCTTAATATTCTTGATTCCGCATTTCCTCCAATTACTCGTGCTTATTTTCTACCAGTGAAGAAAGTTGTGCAAGATTTACCTGTTTCAGATGTTCTTGATAACTTTTCAGATTTTTTTAGAAAATTCCTCTCTTTCTGTCCTGGCTAGATCTACATTATTGGTAACTTTTGTGTTTGAAAGTGATCTTTCTAAAGTATTGTCTTTGTATTTCAAAAAGCTCTCTGTGCCTTTTCTGGGTGATTCTATACAAATTTTTCCTGATGTGAGTCGTGCCACACAAGAGCGTAGACGTCAATTTTTGACTATGCGACAAACAGTTGCTTTGGGGGCTAGCTTCCACCTTCGATATCCCTGTAAATGTTTTGTTTCCTTTGCTGGAGTTAAATATATTTTCTTTGCACCAGAGCAGCTTCGGTCGCTCTTGGACCTCAAGAATCTGCTGGCTGTAGTGGGGTTGGGAGGGAATAGTGTTGATCAAGGGTAGGTAACACAGTGAATAGTAGTGCTGGGGTGTGTGCTTATTGCCTTTTCATGTCCTTTTTCCTGTATGCATTCCCCATGTATCCTTTTTCACTCTGCCCCTCCTCTTTATTTGGGGTCTAAGGAAGAGTTGTATTGTAGCTACAATTGCAGGATTATACTTTCTTTGTTTTTGACGAGTTTCTACTTTTACAGCTCTTATGTTTCTTTTGCAAGTTTTTTATGCTTGTACATTTGTTAAAATTTATAAATAAATAATTAAAAAAAATTCAAATGAGTTTCTGGAGTCAGTTTATAAACCATTATTGTTCAGATAGTCTTAGAAAAGCCACTGCTTCACTGGTCTACAATTTTTTAAAAGTTGTCTGCGTCAGAGACAAAATCAGCCAATTCTTACGGATTTTGATGCACTGAATTAAAAAATGACAATTAAAACTGCTGATTGGCTACTGTTTCCAAGCCATTTAAGCTTTTCCATTTTATGCATATATATAGCATGTTGGTAGTAGAGTTTTAATCACAAATTATATTATAAACCTAGGTCTTTTCATGTGTTTATGGTTACCATATATATGACCTTGATAATATTTCACCTGTCTTCTCCATTTAAAAGTTTAAAAATCAGCCAAAGAATTCTTTATATACAATTTATTTTAACAATTAGTATGAATCAGAAAACAAGAAACGATTATTTCTCCAGGACCAAGCAGGAAGTCAGTCCTCACATATGGGTGACGTCGGCGCCGACGGAGCCCTCGCGGAGCAATTTTCCCCAGCTTTCAAAGAAAGCCTTTGGGAATTGCAGCGCGCATGCGCGGTCCCCTTCCCGCCCAAGGGTGCCATCTTAGCCAGTCTTCTTTTTTCCGCGGAGCCCTACAGACGTGCTCGTCTTGTCCCCGCTGAAAAAGTTGATTTTTCGTGATTTATTTCTCTTTTTTCTTCGGCCGGTCTCTTTCCTGCCCGGACTCGCGACGCCGTTGCGAGTCCTTCTGTTATTTTTCGGTTTTTCTGATTTTCTGTCAGTTTCGTTTTCGGTTTTTCGCTGGCAGCCCGGTCCTTTGACCTTGCAGGGGCCCTTTTTCCCCCGATGGCTGCCAGTGGTTTCAAGCGGTGTGTTCAGTGTGACAGAAATATGTCACTCACTGACACACATGATAATTGCCTCCGCTGCCTTGGCCCGGATCACGAGGAACTGATCTGTGGGGCCTGCAGCAAAATGTCCTCCAAAGCGTTAAGGAGTCGGCGGCATCAGCGGGAACGAATCTTCGCTGATCCCACCCGTACCCGGACCTCGTCGGAGGCCTCGGCGTCCAGAGGTTCCAGCTCTGACCGTCGCCGGAGTTCCTCCGACAGGGGTTCTCCCTCCGGGGACCATCATCGGAAGGTGAAACCCGCGAGGGCGGCGTCGGTGGACGCTCCTGGTTCCACGAGGGCCAGGTCGCATAGCCCCGATAGCCGTCCCGGGTCTTTGGAGAAGGAACATCTCCCGAAGCGACCTCGTCTGGAGTCGGAGTTGCCTGCTCGGGTAAGTCCTGTAGTCCTCCTGGACTCGCCTCCGAGGGGTCCGACGTCGGGCCCGACGCCGTCGGGGCTCGAGTCGGGGGCTGCTGGGTCACCTGAGGTCGGACTCAGGTTGACGGCCTTGGAGAGCAGACTATCTGCCTTCATGGACCAGCAGCGGGCACTGATCGCTAGCCTCGCTGGCGCCTCTGCCCCGACCGCCGGGACGTCGACGTCTAAGTCGACCCCGGAGACCGAGCCGATCCTCGAATCCATGCGGGCTCGAGTCGATCCTCGGTCGAGGTCACCCTCGGCCTCCCGTTCGGGACCGAGGTCGTCGACGCCGACTCCCTCGGCATCGGGGCGGCCGACGCCTCCACCCGCCCGGACCGACCCTACCGATTCCTCCTCGGAGTCGGCCTGGGAGTCTGAAGAGGAAGAGTCACCTGATTCTTTTCGGACTCGGTGTGTCCCCTCGGACTCGCCTGAGTCCGAACCTCGGAAACAGTCCCCTCCAGAGGATGCCCGGTTCTCGGACTTCGTCAGGGATATGGCCAAGGCTTTGGCCTTCCCTGCGGATCCCGAGGAGGAGCCTCGAGCCGAAGAACTCGATGCCCTTCAGTACGACTCTCCCGCCAGGGAGCACTTTACTGTACCGGTTCCTCCCATGCTGGAACGACTACTCTTCCGCATGTGGGAGAGTCCGGCATCGTCGCCGGTATTAAGCAAGCGGGTCGATTCCATCTATCGAGTCCGCAAGAGCCCTGGCTTCCAAAAAGCACAGCTACCGCACCATTCCATGGTGGTGGAATCGGCCATGCATAGGCTTAAGAGCCAGAAGATGCACTCCTTGGTGCCTCCTGGCCGGGAGGCCCGCAACCTGGATGGCCTCGGTAAGAAGTGTTTCCAGGGCTCTATGCTTGCTTGTCGGGTCCAGACCTACCAGCTCTACATGGGCATGTACCTCAGAGACCTGGCTAAAGAGATAGCCGGATTCTCCGCTGGGCTGTCCGAGGAACCTTTGCGGAGGTTCCTAGCCTTGACAACTGGTATTCGGGAATGCTCCAAATTCATTTCTCGAGCAGCCTATGATGGCTTTGAAGCATCGGCACGAGTGGCCGCAGCCGGCATCGGTGCCCGCCGACAGGCTTGGCTTCAGTCGTCTGACCTTGAACCCCGGGTGCAGGACAAGTTGGTCGATGTCCCCTGCCGAGGTGAGAACCTCTTTGGCAAGCCCATGGCTGAGAAGGCTGCACAAATCGAGACGGAGACTCTCACCAGAACTAGGCTTTCTAGGAAGACCTCCGCCCCTTCCCAGAAGAAGAAGGGCTCGGGAAAGAAGTCCTTTTACCCGAGAAAGGCGGCTGCCTATAAACACTACCCTCAATATCAGGCCTCCGCAGCTCCCCAACAGGGTCAGCAGGCCAAGGGACGGGGTAACGGGTCCCGTAGGCAGCAAGCCCCCAAGCCTGCACCACCGGCCCCTGCTCAGCAGGGTGGGGGTTTTTGACTTCATCAGCATAGCCTCTCCCCCTCAGCTGGTTCCTCCCAGCACAGGAGGCCGGCTGGTTCACTTTGCCCACAGGTGGTCCAACATCACATCAGATGCCTGGGTGCTTCATTTTGTGAGAGAAGGCTATCTTCTCCACTTCCACCAGGTCCCTCCCTCCTATTTCCCGGGAGAACCTCCACGACTCCCTCTGCACAGGGACTTACTCCTTCAGGAGTTAGCAAGTCTTCTTCAGGAACAGGCTGTGGAACCGGTGCCCCACCACCTGAGGGGTCAAGGCTTCTATTCCAGGTATTTCCTAATACCAAAAATAACGGGAGGCCTCAGACCCATCCTGGACTTGCGCAACCTCAACAAGTTCCTCGTCAGGGAGAAGTTCAAGATGCTTACCCTTGGAATCCTTCTGCCCTACCTCCAGCAGGGAGATTGGCTATGCTCCTTGGATCTAAAGGATGCCTACACGCACATCCTCATTCACCCAAGCCACCGCCAATACCTAAGGTTTGTGGTGGCAGGAAATCATTACCAGTACAGAGTACTGCCCTTTGGCCTATCCTCCGCACCACGAGTCTTCACAAAATGTCTCGCGGTGGTGGCGGCTTATCTCCGGCTTCACGGCCTCTATGTCTTTCCGTACCTAGACGACTGGCTCATCAGAGCATCGTCCTCTCCAGAAGTCACAAAAGCCACACACCGCACTGTGACTCTTCTGCAGTACTTGGGCTTTGTCATAAACTTCGCAAAGTCCACTTTGCTCCCCTCGCAAGTTCTCGAGTTCATCGGCGCAAGACTGCACACTCTTCAGGCACGAGCTTTCCTGCCTCTCGACAGGGCTCAACGGCTCATGGACCTAGCCGGCCGTTTTCGCAGCCAGTCCCTGGTCTCAGCCAGGCGCTTCCTGAGACTACTCGGCCATATGGCTTCCACCGTCCACGTGACCCCCAATGCCCGCCTGAATATGCGGCCTGCTCAGTGGTGCCTTCGCAAGCAGTGGCAACAAGCCACGGGCGGCCTAGCCGACTTAGTGCGCATCTCCGGCCCGCTGGCCTCTTCTCTACAGTGGTGGCTTCATCGGTCGAACCTGGTGCTCGGTATGCCTTTTCAGTCTCCTCCGCCGGCTCAAGTGCTGACGACCGATGCTTCTCTCCTAGGATGGGGAGCGCATTGCCAAGGGGCATGTACTCAAGGTCTCTGGACCACATGGGAGTCTGCGCAGCAGATCAACTTCCTGGAGCTCAGAGCAATCCGTCTGGCTCTCAAGGCTTTCTCCCACCTGACCTCTCACCAGTCCGTCCTTGTCCAGACGGACAATCAAGTTGCCATGTTCTACGTGAACAAACAGGGAGGCACGGGCTCCTTCCTTCTCTGTCGAGAAGCACAGAGGCTCTGCTCTTGGGCCGTCAGCCACGGCATTCTTCTCAAGGCAGTTTATCTCCCAGGCCAAGAAAATTGCCTGGCGGACAAACTCAGCAGGATCCTCCAGCCGCACGAGTGGCGCCTGGATCCCTTGGTAGTTCAGAAACTTTTTCTGAAGTGGGGCCTCCCCACGATGGATCTCTTTGCCAGTCCTCTCAACCGGCAACTTCCTCGCTTCTGCTCTCGGCAGCCGCATCCCCTACGAGTAGCGGCGGATGCTTTTCTGCTCTCATGGTCGAAAAGCCTTCTGTATGCCTTTCCTCCCATACCGCTAGTCTCTCGAACTCTTTTCAAGGTTCTCCGAGACAAAGCTTCCATGATCCTGATAGCTCCTCGCTGGCCCAGACAGCCGTGGTTTCCACTCCTGCTGCAATTAGCGGTAGAGGATCCGTTCCCTCTGGGGTTTCAACCGGATCTCCTAACACAGGATCAGGGGTCCCTGCTACACCCCAACCTCAGATCTCTGCATCTGATGGCCTGGCTGCTGAAAGGGTAGTCCTTGCTCCCCTTCTACTGCCGGCAGAGGTGGAAGAGGTCGTCCTAGCTTCCCGGCGCCCTTCTACCCGCAAATGCTACGCCCTTAAATGGCGTCGCTTTTCCGCTTGGTGTGCCCAGCAGTCTCAGGATCCCTTCTCCTGCTCGGTGTCGGTGATCTTGCAGTACTTGCTCTACCTCTCTAATCTGGGACTTAAGTCCAACTCCGTCAAAGTTCACCTCAGTGCTCTTTCAGCACATCATGTGCCGGTGGACGGCAGACCTCTTTCCAGCAACCCTCTCGTAGCGAGGTTTCTCCGAGGTCTCCTTCTACTTAAACCACCTCTGCGCCCGCCAGCACCTGACTGGGATCTGAATGTGGTTTTACAGCGGATCACCTGTCCGCCTTTTGAACCTATGGCTACCTGTTCTCTCTGTTTTCTTTCTTGGAAAACCTTATTCCTGATAGCCCTCACTTCCGCTAGACGCGTAAGTGAATTGCAGGCCCTCGTGTCTGATCCCCCTTACACTCGGTTCTACAAAAATAGGGTAGTCCTACGGACTCACCCTAAATTTCTTCCAAAAGTGGTTTCCCCTTTTCACATCAATCAGGAGGTGGTACTTCCGACCTTCTTTCCCAGGCCTCACTCCAGCCGAGCTGAAATGGTCCTGCATACCCTGGACTGTAGAAGGGCATTGAACTTCTACCTTGACCGTACGCGGGAGCACTGTAAAGCTGCTCAGCTTTTTGTGTCTTTTGACCCCAATAAATTGGGGCTCCCGGTCTCCAAGCGTACTCTGTCCATCTGGGTTGCTGACTTTATCGCTTGGGCTTATGGGGCAGCCGGACTCTCCTTAGAAAGTCGGGTCACGGCTCATTGTGTTCGGGCGAAGGCTACGTCAGTGGCTTACCTCCGCTCTGTTCCATTGGCAGACATCTGCCGGGCCGCTACTTGGTCTTCGAGCCAGACTTTTGCAGTCCATTACTGTCTCGAGAGGGAGTCCCGCAGGGACAGTGCTTTCGGACAGGCAGTCCTCCGAAATCTCTTCGAGCTTTGAGCAACTCCTACCCTCCATCCCGGATGAGGGCTACCGGTGGGTAATAATTCATTGAAGATTCCTTCCTTCTGTACTGCTGAGCTAGAGGGAGCTCATTTTTGTGCTTAGGGTCTCCGGTAGCCTTAAGCTTGGGAGTCCCATATGTGAGGACTGACTTCCTGCTTGGTCCTGGAGAAAGCGTAGTTACTCACCTGTAACAGGTGTTCTCCAGGAGCAGCAGGAATCAGTCCTCACAACCCTCCCTCCTCCCCTTGGAGTTGCAATCATCTGCTTTAGTTTTTTTGCAAATTTTTATGCTGTCTTTTAGCTATGTCATCTGACTGGCTAAGATGGCACCCTTGGGCGGGAAGGGGACCGCGCATGCGCGCTGCAATTCCCAAAGGCTTTCTTTGAAAGCTGGGGAAAATTGCTCCGCGAGGGCTCCGTCGGCGCTGACGTCACCCATATGTGAGGACTGATTCCTGCTGCTCCTGGAGAACACCTGTTACAGGTGAGTAACTACGCTGTATGCATTAGTATTCATTTCAGACCTTATTCAGTGTCTACTTGGCATTTCTTGGCTTGTCCCTTATATTCTGTAAATGGACTATCTCTTGTCATTGTCCAGCAATAGTCTGCAAGCATCGACAGGCTCCATTTGCTGTGATATCTTTTCTCCATTCCTGCAATGTCCTGATGAAATTGCTCGCCATGCTCGTCGCTCACTGCTCCACAGTTTGGTGGGAAAAAATCAAGATGAGAGTGCAAAAAATGTATCTTTAGTGACATGTTGCAGCCAAGACTTTGGATGCATCAAGGAGTTTTTCCACCAACTCCCTGTAGTTGTCTGCCTTGTTGTTTCTGAGAAAACTTGTTGCTACTAACTGGAAGACTTTCCATGCTGTCATTTCTTTGCCATGTACTGCATGGTTAAATGCATCATCTTGAAGAAGTTCCCAAATCTGAGGACAACAAAGATACCTTCCTTTATCTTAGCTTCACTTATTCTTGGAAATTTCCTGCTGAGATACTTGAAATCTGCTTTTGTTTTGTCCATGGCCTTGAGAACATTTTTCATTAGGTCCAGCATAATGTGTAAGGGTAGTAACAAAATCGTCCTTCATTCAACCAGTGGTGGATGCTGCACACTTTTCTTTCCAGGCTCCAATGACCATCAGAGTGGCCAGTCTCTTGCGATGTAGTGGCAATCTTTCGCATGACTATCCCATTCACAGAAAAAATAGTGGTACTTTGCATATCCAATCTACAGACCAAGCAACAGAGCAACGACTTTCAAATCACCACAGAGATGCCACCGATGTTGTTCATAGTTTATGCATCTCAACAGTTATTTTATATTATTATAGGTTTCCTTCATATGGACTGCATAACCAACTGGAATCAATGGCAAAATATTGCCATTATACAGCAAAACAGCTTTAAGTCTCATCTTTGATAATTGATAAATAGTCTCCACTCATCTGGATGATGTTGAGGGCTGCCATCAGACCATCAATGTTCTTGCAGGCTACAAGATTACCTTCCATGAAGAAGAATGTATGGAACATGGAAACCCTAACATCACCTGACAGAAGATTTCACTGCTGCAGACTGGAGCCCAACAGTTCTGCCTTACTCTTAGATAGTTCCAATCCCTGACAAGATCATTCTGTTTACATTGTGTTACAAGGTGTGGTTCAAAGGAGGAGTGTAGGAGAACATCAGGGTCATGTGACATTGATGGAGGTAGGAGTGGCCTAGTGGTTGGGCAAGTTATCTTAGGCCGGAAGGTTTCTAGTCCCACAGGTGCTCCTTATAGCCTTGGCCAAGTCTCTTCACCCTCCATTGCCTCAGGTACAAAAACATAGATTGTAAGCCCTTTGGGGACAAGGGAAAAATATATATACAGTATCTGAATGTACATCGCTTTGACGAGTAGAAAAGTGGTCTATGTTGTTGTTGTTAAGTGCCGTCGAGTCGGAGTCGACTCATGGCGACCCTCTGGATAGCTATCCTAAATTGTGTTCGGTCTTCAGTCAGGCGGCTCATTGATGACATACTGGTACCCGTAGCTGCTGTTATTGTAGCGATCCATCTCATTGCTGGCCTTCCTCTTTTGCGTTGACCTTCTATCTTGCCAAGCATGATGTCTTTCTCTAATGATCTCTCTCTTCGCATGATGTGTCCGAAGTATGAAAGTCGAAGTCTTGTCATCTGAGCTTCTAAAGAAAGCTTAGGTTTGATCTCCTCTAGTACTGACTGGTTTGTTCTTCGGGCAGTCCATGGTATACACAGTATTCGCCGCCAGCACCATAATTCAAAGGCATCAATTTTCTTCCTGTCTGTCTTTTTCACTGTCCAGCTTTCACATCCATATGATGTTATTGAAAATACCATGGCTTGAACAAGTCGAATCTTTGTATGGAGAGACACATCTCTGCTCTTGAGAATCTTATCTAGGTCTTTCATAGCCATTCTGCCAAGAGCAATGCGTCGTCTGATTTCTTGACTGCTTGTTGCTTCTTTATTGATAGTTGATCCAAGTAGGTTAAAGTTGTTCACAATTTCAATTTCTTCTCCTTCAACGATGAACCTGTTGATTATGCCAGTTGTCATGATCTTTGTCTTCTTTACATTAAGGTGCAGGCCCATTTTGAGACTATGTTCTTTGATTGTGAGAAGCAAATGTTTCAGATCATCTTCGCTTTCAGCCAGTAATGTGGTATCATCAGCATAGCGAAGGTTGTTGATGAGTCTTCCACCAATCTTCACACCTCTGTTGTCTTCATACAGTCCTGCTTCTCTGATGATTTGTTCTGCATATAAATTAAACAGGTAGGGGGAAAGTATGCAGCCTTGTCTTACACCTTTGCTTATTTTAAACCATTCTGTTTCTCCTTGTTCCGTTCGAACTGTTGCTTCTTGATCAATGTACAGATTACGCAAGAGAACGATCAGGTGTTCTGGTATACCCATGCTTCTTAATGTGGCCCAGAGTTTCTCATGGTTTACACAGTCAAAAGCCTTGCTATAGTCGATAAAGCACAAATAGATATCCTTTTGGTATTCTTTAGTCTTTTCAAGGATCCATCTCACATCCGCAATGATGTCTCTCGTTCCTCGCCCTTTCCTGAACCCTGCTTGCACTTCAGGTAGTTCTTGTTCTAGGTATGGCTGTAGTCTCTTTTGAATAATCTTCAGTAGAATCTTGCTGGCATGTGGGATCAGAGCGATTGTGCGATAATTTCCACAGTCAGTTGGATCACCTTTCTTTAGTATTGGTATAAACACAGATCTTTTCCAGTCAGTTGGCCATGATGTTGTCTTCCATATTTCTTGGCAGAGCCTTGTAAGTACGGTAACAGCTGCATCAGATTGCTGCAATACTTCTATGGGAATGCTATCAATGCCTGGTGCTTTGTTCTTTGATAAGGCTTTCAATGCTGCTTCAACTTCTTCTTTCATCACCAATGGTTCCTGATCATAAGGTATAGGTTGAAACGGCTGTTGGTCCACTTGATCTTTATCATATAAAAACTCTGTATATTCCTTCCACCTTTTCTTGATCTTCTCAGCATCATTCAACATAGAACCTTGAGCATCTTGTAACATTCCAATTCGAGGCTGGAACTTTTTCTTTAACTCTCGCAGCTTTAGGAAAGCCGATCTTGTTCTTCCTCTAATAGTTTCTGCTTCTATTTCCTTGCAAGTGTCATTGTAGTACTTTTCCTTGTCCTGTCTTGCTGCACGTTGGAAATCTCTGTTGAGTTCTGCGATTGTCTTTCTTTCTCCTTTGGCTTTAGCTTCTCTGCGTTTCTGGGCAATTTTCAGAGTTTCTTCCGTCATCCATTTTGGCCGTTTTTGCTTTTTAACCTTTTGTAGAGACTTCTCGCTTTCTTCCAGCACAACCTTCTTGATGTCATTCCATAACTCTTCCGGAGCTCTGTCATTTGTATCTAAAGCAGCAAATCGATTTTGCAGGCAGTCTTTAAATTCCAGTGGTATATTCTCAAGGTCATATTTTGGTGCATTCATGAGTGGTTTGCTCTTTTTCAACTTTAGCTTGAGTTTGCATACTAGTAGTTGATGATCTGTACCACAGTCAGCTCCAGGTTTTGTCTTTGTAGATGTTACAGAGCTTTTCCATCGTTGACTTCCACAGATGTAGTCAATTTGATTTTTATACAATCCATTGGGTGAAGTCCATGTGTACAGTCGTCGCTTGTGTTGCTGGAAGAAGGTGTTTGCGATGAATAGATCATTGGTCTTGCAGAATTCTATCAATCTTTCTCCAGCTTCATTTCTGTTGCCAAGTCCATATTTTCCAACTACTTTGCCGCCTTCTTTGTTGCCAACTTTTGCGTTCCAGTCACCCATGACTATCAGGATATCCTGTTTGCATGTTCTGTCAATTTCAGCTTGTACTTGTTCATAGAACTCTTCAATTTCATTCTCTTCTGCAGCTGTTGTTGGGGCATATACTTGAATTATAGTTGTGTTGATAGGCAATCCTCGTAGACGAATAGAGATTAAGCGTTCGCTAACTGCATTGTATTTCATTACAGTTCTTGCAAGTTTCTTCTTTATTATAAATGCAACACCATTTCTTCTTTGTCTTTCATTTCCAGCATAGTAGACCATGTGATCATCTGATGCAAAGTGCCCGATGCCAGTCCATTTCAGTTCGCTGACACCCAACAGATCAAGTTGTACACGTTCCATTTCATTCTTGACCACCTCCAACTTCCCTTGGTTCATGCTTCGTACGTTCCATGTTCCAATGTGTAAGACATCTTTACAGCTTCTGACTCTCATTTCATGCGCAGCTACATCAGCAGTCAGACTTCCCGAGGGCTTTGATCCAACCACATCATAAATGCTGGCTTTACTCTGAAAAGTCTTCAGCTCTTCCCCAGTAGCTAGTTGAGTGCCTTCCGACCTGGGAGTCTCATCTTCCAGCACCATAGCACAATTTGTTTTGTTGTAACTATCCATTGGGTTTTCATGGCAAGATACAGAAGTAGATTGCCGGGCCTTCCTTCCGCGCATTTTAAGTTTGGTGTTGTTGCCGTTGTCACAGAAATGTGATCCTCCGCCGTCAACACTATCCCATTCTGCTGCTGCCCAGATGGGTGGTTTGTCTTCGTCTGGCACCTCAGCTGAGACCTGTCCATCTTGGGAGACCCTGCCAGTAGTTAAACTACCGATAGTTTAGCTCTCAGCATCACTGATGCACGCAAGCCCTCACAGCACGACAAGCTGCAAACCAATAAACCTAGTTAAATAAATACATTGATGGTTCGGGACCGGAAGGCAAGAAATTCATACATTTTTTTGGACTGCAGGAACATGTCCTAGGGGCTCTGCAGAAAAAAGAAGACTGGAGAATATGGTGTTGTGGCGGGCAAGGAAGGCAGGCCTGCATGTGTGGCATACCTCCCAAAAGCTTCCTTTGGAAGCTAGGGAGCGTTCCATGCAAGGCTGTTTTGATGACATCACCCATACATGAGGACTTATTTCCTGCTTGTTTATGGAGAATGCACAGTCCACTTTTTCTTCTTTGATAAACCTTTCCCAACAGGAATCACCATGCAGAAGTAACAATTGCTCATATGATCTGTCGGCTCTCTCCAAATCATTGGTACTGCAAAACACATGGCTTTCCTTTTTCTATTCAACCACTAGTGAAAATTTGTTGCGCAAGAGTTGCAGCATATTTATGAGGCCCAGCTCTTGTCCTGATCTCCAATTTTGTAGCCAAAATAAAGATGGTAGACTTTCTTAATCAAAGAGGTTATACTGCATTTTTGTGATGCAAAGGTCATTTCACTACAAACGTAGCAGAAGTGATCTGCATTGTTCAAACAATTCCGAGGCATCTCTCATTTTTGAAAAAATCAAACACTGAGAAGACTGGTCTACAGCCAAAATACACTGACACATTATGTTCAGTAAAAAAAATGTCACACAATTTTTTCAGCAGAGTGATGTAATTAAGTTGAGTTAGGATTGCATTATCTATGACTTCTAGGAATAATATGATGCAATTCTTATTATGTATGACACAATAGCACCTTCAGATTGCATCATTCATTAAGGGCCCAATTCTGTATGGTGAATAGTGGGGCTGTATGTCCTGGTGGGACGTGCTTCCCTACTTGTTATCCGTCGGAATGCAGAAATGCAGGCTCCCCGCATGCACAGAGGTTCTGTGCCAAGAGATCGAAATGGGGATGGCACGGGGGCAGAGAGTGGGCGGAGCATGGATGTACAGGGCCGTTCAGGTCATGGCCCTGTACATCCGGGGAACACTGGGAGGATGCCCAGCTTATTCCACCTCTGAGATGGAATAAGTGCAGGGCGCCCCTTTGATTTGGCTAGGCAGCCCCCCCAGGAGCAACAATGCAACGCATGGTGAGTCCCCGCCACCTGAGCCGGGCCCTGGCTAGCCCGTCGAGGGTTGGGCAGTGGGGTAAAGGGGTCGGCACTGCAGTGGGCTGGCAGTGAGGCAGGGGATGTTCCCTGCAGGGCAGCAGGAGCACGCCAGGCCGTCTCCATACCTGATCCTGCACCCGCGGAAACATCTTGCTCCCATGGTGCAGAATCGGGTGCTAATGGGCCCATCCTGTTCGAGGTCTTCCAGACAGCATAGACATGCTTCTTCTTGGATCAGGCTCTAATTGTTTTGCCTGAAAAGCAAGTACGGTCCAAACAAAAACATAGATTTATCACAAATCCAGTTGAAGATGTACATGTATTTTAGTACTTTATGGTTTAAATTGGGATCCCTTCCCATTATAACTCAATGTATTTGTGAGTGATATTGCTGAAGGACTGAATGGAAAAGTCTATCTTTTTGCAGATGACACGAAAATTTGCAACAGAGTGGACTCCCCTGAGGGAGAGGATAACATGAGGAAAGATCTTCAAAAGCTGGAAGAATGGTCTAATGCTTGGCAGTTAAGATTTAATGTGAAGAAGTGCAGTGTCATGCACTTGGGAAGCAGAAATCCAAGGGAAATGTATGCGATAGGGGGCGAGAGGTTGGTGTGCATGGACCAGGAGAAGGACCTTAGTGTGATTATTTCTGAGGATCTCAAAGTGTCAAACAGTGTGACAAGGCAGTGGCAAAAGCCAGGAGGATGTTGGGTTGCTTACAAAGAGGAATTACCAGCAGAAAGGAAGAGGTACTAATGCCAATGTATAAGTCACTGGTGAAGCCTCACTTGGAATACTGTGTTTAGGTTTGGAGACCATATCTTGCAAAGGATGTAAAAAGACTGGAAACAGTTCAGAGGAAGACGACCAAAATGATTTGGAGCCTGCGTCAAAAGCCTTATGAGAAGAGACTTGAAGACCTAAATATGTACACTCTGGAGGAGAGGAGGGATAGGGGAGCTATGATTCAGACCTTTAAATACTTAGAGTATTAATGAACAAACAAACCTCTTCCAAAGACGGGGAAGCAGTAAAACTAGAGTGCATAACATGAAGCTGCAAGGGGGTAAATTGAAAGGCAATGTCAGGAAATACTTTTTCACTGAAAGGGTGGTGAATGTTTTGGAATGCCCTCCTGATGGAAGTGGAGGGGGCAAATACAGTGACAGAATTCAAAATGGCATGGGACAGACACAGTGGATCCCTTTATAGCAACAGGATAAAATCAAAATAAACTTAACTTTCTAATATCTCAACAAACAGGGGTGCCCTACACGGAGTGGTAGGTTCACCCCTAAACAAAGACATGGGCAGGGATGACCTGCACGGAGCGGCAGGTGCACCACCTCACTTGGCAGACTAGATAGACAGACTTAAGGATCTTAATATGTACACCTTAGAGGAAAGGCGGGATAGAGGTGATATGATTGAGATGTTTAAATACCTCCGTGGTATAAATGTTCAGGGAGAGAGCCTCTTTCAGTTGAAAGCAACTTCTGCTACGAGGGGACATGGGATGAGGGTGAAGGGAGATAGATTCAGGAGTGATATGCGGAAATATTTCTTTACGGAAAGAGTAGTGGATCCATGGAATAGTCTCCCAGTGGAGGTGGTAGAGATGAGGACAGTAACTGAATTCAAAAAAGCATGGGACCAACACAGAGGATCTCTAAAGGTAAAAAGTGGACTGTTGTAGTTGTTGTTATGGAAGGACAGACTAGATAGGCCATGTGGTCTTTTTCTGTCATCATGTTTCTATGTTTCTATCATTTACTATGTTACTATGTAACTCAAATATCCTTAACACTTCTGAAGTTGAGGTCATTTATTTAGACAGTTTTGTATACCGCCTTATCCTTCAATCAAAGCGGTCACAACACAATTGGGGGATACATTTAACATGCGGGGATATGAGACACATACACTAATACTTACAGGGAACATGGGCAATGGAGGGTTAAGTGGCTTGCCAAGACCACAAGGAGCATCTGTGGGACTAGAAACCCCAGTCCTTCTGGCCCAAGGTTGCTGTCCTCTAGTGGGATTTGAACCCCTGACCTTCCGGCCTGAAGTACCTTGCCCCAACCACTAGGCTACTCCTCCCTCCCTGTCATATGTAATGATCCAGTAGTAATTGAAAACTAGAGCCCATAAACAATTTTAAGTATCATTTTCATTCTCAGTTACTCAGACTTAGTAAAGTGTGACTGAATTTATTTATTTGGCTAGGAAAATATGGAATGGATCCTGGCCAGTACTCATGACTTGGATTTGCCACTTTTGATGACAGGATGCTGGGCTTAATGGATCTTTGGCCTGACCTGTATGGCACATCTTATGTTCTCAACTGTAAGCTACCTAATAGTTTTGGGTGTTTTATGTGGCTGTGACAAATACACAATGTGTGCCGATATTTGGAGACAGATGATTTGACTACTATATGAATAGATTATTCTGATTATTTGTATCATGGTATACTTCAAAGAACAATCAATACGTTATAGGTTACTACAGTAGCACATTCACAACCAGATGAAGGTTTCATTTTTACAAATGAAACTGCTAAAGAGGAAAGTGACATTGAAAAAATGAAAATGCTGAACAAATACTTCTATTCTGTATTCACAAAAGAAAATCCTGGAGAAGGACCACGTATGATTGAAAATATACCAATGGAAATGGAGTAGCTACCACACCATTCACAGAAGATGATGTTTTTGAACAGCTTTTAAAACTGAAAGTGGACAAGGCCATGAGACCGGATGGGATACATCCCAGGATACTGAAATAGCTCAGAGAGATTCTGGCGGGGCCTTTACAAGATGTCTTTAATAGATCCTTGGAGACTGGAGAGGTTCCGCAGGACTGGAGAAGGGCTGATGTGCTCCCAAAGGAATTGTATGTGATAAGTGGCAAGAGGTTGGGGTCCACGGACCAGGAGAGGGATCCTTGGTGACAGTATCTGAGGATCTCAAGGTGGCGAGACAAGGCGGTAGCCAAAGCCAGAAGGTTGCTGGGCTGCATAGAGAGAAGAAAAACCAGCAGAAAGGAGGAATTAATAATGCCCTCTGTACAAGTCATTGGTGAGGCCTCACTTGGAGTTTTGTGTTCAGTTTTGGAGACCATATCTCACAAAGGATATAAAAAGACTTGAAACAATTCAGAGGAAAGCAACCAAAATGATTTGAAGCCTGTGCCAGAAGACGTATGAGAAGAGACTTCAAAACCTAAATGTGTATAACCCTAGAGGAGAGAAGGGACAGAGGATGTATGATACAGACCTTTAAATACGTAAAGGATACTAATGAACAAACAAACTTTTTTCAAAGAAGGGGAAGCTGTAAAACTAGAGGGCATACGATGAAACTGCAAGGAAGCATTCTTAAAAGCATAATTAGGAAATACCTTTTCACTGAAAGGGTGGAGGACGCTTGGAATGCTCTCCTGATGGAGGTGATGGGGGCGAATACAGTGACAGAATTCAAAATGGCAAGGGACAGACACAGTGGATCCCTTTATAGCAAGAGCATGAAATCAAAGCAAATGTAAATATCTTTTATACGTCAATAAATAGAGGGAGGAGAGAGGTGACCTGCACAGAGTGGCAGGTGCACCTACTCTTGCCACCTTACTGGGCAGACTAGATGGACCAGGCTGGTCTTTATCTGCCGTCATATACTATGCTACTGTGGATCCTCAAACTGCTGCTGAATCACCTCCTTTTTCTTCATCTTTGTGTTATGTACGTAATATAACCTGCCAGACAAACTGAAACCAGTAATGGATCCTTGGTATTTGTTAGCCAGGTTTCAACTATCGATGCTAATTCACATCTAGAATTATGAATCAAATCATAATTTCAGATGTGTTTTTAAGTGATGTAGCATTAAAACATGAATTATGTAACTCCTAACATTGCCTAGATAGCACAGTAGGAAGATGGAGGATATCAACTAATCCTTGATCCCTCAAATACCTATCTCATAACTTGTTCTTAATCAACTTAGGTTGGTGTGCACAGACCAAGAGAAGGACCACAGAGTGATTGTTTCTGAGAATCTCAAGGTGGCGAAAAAGTGTGACAAGGCGGCGGCAAAAGCCAGAAGGATGTTGGGTTGCATGCAGAGAGGAATTACCTGCAGAACCTTGAGAACTGCGTACTCTGTTATACGCAGTTCTCAAGGTGGCATCAAGGAACATGACCTGCTTCGTAGGCATGTTCTTTTGGATAAGAACATAAGATATGTCATACTGGGTTAAATCAAGATCCATCAAGCCCAGTATCCAACAGGAGCCAATCCAGGTCACAAGTACCTTGCAGGTTCCCAAAAAAGTGCACAGGTTTCACAATGCTTGTCCAGGGTAAACAGTGGATTTCCCACGTCCTCTTTAATAATGGGTCTTGGCCCTTTCCTCCACTACACTAACAGCTTTAACTATATCCTCAGGTAACAAATTTAAGAAGTTTGATTAAACATTAAGTGAAAAAATATATTCTCAAGTTTTAAATATGTTACATTGTAGCTTAGTTGCGTGTCCCTAGTCTTTCAACTTTTTGATAGCATAAACAACCGATCTACATATACCCGTTTCACGCCATTCATTAATTTATAGACCTCTCTCATATCTTCCTTCAGCTGTTTTTCCAAGTTGAAGAGCCCTAACCTTTTAAGCCTTTCCTCAAAGGGGTATCCTTCCATTCTCCAGGACCAAGCAGGAAGTCAGTCCTCACATATGGGTGACGTCGGCGCCGACGGAGCCCTCGCGGAGCAATTTTTCCCCAGCTTTCACAGAAAGCCTTTGGGAATTGCAGCGCGCATGCGCGGTCGCCTTCCCGCCCAAGGGTGCCATCTTAGCCAGTCTTCTTTTTTCCGCGGAGCCCTACAGACGTACCCGTCGTGTCCCCGCTAAAAAAGTTGATTTTCGTGAGTTTTACTTGTTTTTCAATTCGGTTCGATTTTCCTGCCTGGACTCGCGACGCCGTTGCGAGTCCTTCCCTTATTTTTCGGTTTTTCTGATTTTGGTCAGTTTCGTTTCGGTTTTTCACTGGCAGCCCGGTCCTTTGACCTTGCAGGGGCCCTTTTTCCCCCGATGGCTGCCAGTGGTTTCAAGCGGTGTGGTCAGTGTGACAGAAATATGTCACTCACTGACACACACGATAATTGCCTCCGCTGCCTGGGCCCGGATCATGAAGAAATGATCTGTGGAGCCTGTGGCAAAATGTCCTCCAAAGCGTTGAGGAGTCGGCGGCATCAGCGGGATAGAATCTTCGCTGACCCCAGCCGTACCCGGACCTCGTCGGAGGCCTCGGCATCCAGAGGCTCCAGCTCTGAACATCGCCGAAGCTCCTCCGACAGGGGTTCTCCCTCCGGAGACCATCGACGGAAGACAAAACCCGCGAGGGCGGCGTCGGTGGACGCTCCTGGCTCCGCGAGGGCCAGGTCGCATAGCCCCGACAGCCGTCCCGGGTCTTTGGAGAAGGAGCACCTCACGAAGCGACCTCGCATGGAGTCGGAGTTGCCTGCTCGGGTAAGTCCTGTGGTCCTTCTGGACTCGCCTCCGAGAGGTCCGACATCGGGCCCGACGCCGTCGGGGCCCGAGTCGGGGACTGCTGAGTCACCTGAGGTCGGACTCAGGTTGACGGCCTTGGAGAGCAGACTATCTGCCTTCATGGACCAGCAGCGGGCACTGATCGCTAGCCTCGCTGGCGCCGCTGCCCCGACCGCCGGGACGTCGACGTCCAAGTCGACCCCGGAGACCGAGCCGATCCTCGAGTCCATGCGAACTCGAGTCGATCCTCGGTCGAGGTCACCCTCGGCCTCCCGTTCGGGACCGAGGTCGTCGCCGCCGACTCCCTTGGCGTCGGGGCGGCCGACGCCTCCGCCTGCCCGAGCCGACCCCACTGATTCCTCCTCGGAGTCGGTCTGGGAGTCTGAAGAGGAGGAGTCACCTGATTCCTTTCGGACTCGGTGTGTCCCCTCGGACTCACCTGAGTCCGAACCTCGGAAACACCTGAGTCCGAACCTCGGAAACAGTCCCCTCCGGAGGATGCCCGGTTCTCGGACTTCGTCAGGGACATGGCCAAGGCTTTGGCCTTCCCGGCGGATCCCGAGGAGGAGCCTCGAGCCGAGGAGCTCGACGCCCTTCAGTACGACTCTCCCGCCCGGGAGCACTTTACTGTACCGGTGCCTCCCATGCTGGAACGACTACTCTTCCGCATGTGGGAGAGTCCGGCCTCGTCGCCGGTATTGAGCAAGCGGGTCGATTCCATCTATAGAGTCCGCAAGAGTCCTGGCTTCCAAAAAGCACAACTACCACACCATTCCATGGTAGTGGAATCGGCCATGCATAGGCTGAAGAGCCAGAAAATGCACTCCTCGGTGCCCCCTGGCAGGGAGGCCCGTAACCTGGATGGCCTTGGTAAGAAGTGTTTCCAGGGCTCTATGCTGGCTTGTCGTGTCCAGACCTACCAGCTATACATGGGCATGTATCTCCGAGACCTGGCTAAAGAGCTAGCCGGATTCTCAGCTGGACTGTCCGAGGAACCTTTGCGGAGGTTCCTAGCCTTAACATCTGGTATTCAGGAATGCTCCAAATTCATGTCCCGAGCAGCCTATGATGGCTTTGAAGCATCGGCTCGAGTGGCCGCAGCCGGCATCGGTGCCCGCCGACAGGCTTGGCTTCAGTCGTCTGACCTTGAGCCTTGGGTGCAGGACAAGTTGGTCGATGTCCCCTGCAGAGGTGAGAACCTCTTTGGCAAGCCCATGGCTGAAAAGGCTGCACAAATCGAGACGGAGACCCTCACCAGGACCAGGCTTTCTAGGAAGACCTCCGCCCCTTCCCAGAAAAAGAAGGGCTCGGGAAAAAAGTCCTTTTACCCGAGAAAGGCGGCTGCCTACAAACACTACCCCCAATATCAGGCCCCTCCAGCTCCCCAACAGGGTCAGCAGGCCAAGGGACGGGGTAACGGGTCCCGTAGGCAGCAAGCCCCCAAGCCTGCACCACCAGCCCCTGCTCAGCAGGGTGGGGGTTTTTGACTTCCTCTGCATAGCCTCTCCCCCTCAGCTGGTCCCTCCCAGCACCGGAGGCCGGCTGGTTCACTTCGCCCACAGGTGGTCCAACATCACGTCAGATGCCTGGGTGCTTCAAGTCGTGCGAGAAGGATATCTTCTCCACTTCCATCAGGTCCCACCCTCTTATTTTCCGGGAGAACCTCAGCGACTCCCTCTGCACAGGGACTTACTCCTTCAGGAGTTGGCAAGTCTTCTTCAGGACCAGGCTGTGGAACCGGTGCCCCACCACCTGAGAGGTCAAGGCTTTTATTCCAGGTATTTCCTAATACCAAAAAGGACAGGAGGCCTAAGACCCATCCTGGACTTGCGCAACCTCAACAAGTTCCTTGTGCGGGAAAAGTTCAAGATGCTTACCCTTGGAATCCTTCTGCCCTACCTCCAGCAGGGAGATTGGCTATGCTCCTTGGATCTAAAGGATGCCTACACGCACATCCTCATCCACCCAAGCCACCGCCAATACCTAAGGTTTGTGGTGGCCGGAAATCACTACCAGTACAGAGTACTGCCCTTTGGCCTGTCCTCAGCACCGCGAGTCTTCACAAAATGTCTCGCGGTGGTGGCGGCCTATCTCAGGCTTCACGGCCTCTATGTTTTTCCGTACCTCGACGACTGGCTCATCAAAGCGTCGTCCCCTCCGGCAGTCACCAATGCCACACACCGCACGGTGACTCTTCTGCAGTACTTGGGCTTTGTCATAAACTTCGCAAAGTCCACTTTGCTCCCCTCACAGGACCTCGAGTTCATCGGCGCAAGACTGCACACTCCTCAGGCTCGAGCTTTCCTGCCTCTCGACAGGGCTCAACGGCTCATGGACCTAGCCGGCCGTTTTCGCAGCCAGTCCCTGGTCTCCGCCAGGCGCTTCCTGAGATTACTCAGCCACATGGCTTCCACCGTCCACGTGACCCCCAATGCTCGCCTGAATATGCGGCAGGCTCAATGGTGCCTTCGCAAACAGTGGCAACAAGCCACCGGCAGCCTAGCCGACTTAGTGCGCCTCTCCAGTCCGCTGGCCTCTTCCCTACAGTGGTGGCTTCATCGGCCGAACCTGGTACTCGGAATGCCTTTTCAGTCGCCTCAGCCTACTCAAGTGCTGACGACCGATGCTTCCCTCCTGGGCTGGGGAGCTCACTGCCAGGGGGCATGTACTCAAGGTCTCTGGACCGCGTGGGAATCTGCTCAACAGATCAACTTCCTGGAGCTCAGAGCTATTCGTCTGGCGCTCAAGGCTTTCTCCCACCTGACTTCTCACCAGTCCGTCCTTGTCCAGACGGACAATCAAGTTGCCATGTTCTACGTGAACAAACAGGGTGGCACGGGCTCCTTCCTTCTCTGCCGAGAAGCTCAAAAGCTCTGCTCGTGGGCCGTCAGTCACGGCATTCTCCTCAAAGCAGTTTATCTCCCAGGCCAGGAGAATTGCCTGGCGGACAAACTCAGCAGGATACTCCAGCCGCACGAGTGGCGTCTGGATCCCTTGGTAGTCCAGAAACTCTTTCTGAAGTGGGGCCTCCCCACGATGGATCTCTTTGCCAGTCCTCTCAACCGGCAACTTCCTCGCTTCTGCTCGCGTCAGCCACATCCCCTTCGGGTAGCGGCAGATGCGTTTCTGCTCTCATGGTCGGAAAACCTTCTCTATGCTTTTCCTCCCATCCCGCTGGTCTCCCGAACTCTGTTCAAGGTTCTCCGGGACAAAGCGTCCATGATCCTGGTGGCTCCTCGCTGGCCCAGACAGCCTTGGTTTCCACTCCTGTTGCAATTAGCGGTAGAGGATCCGTTCCCTCTGGGGTTTCAACCGGATCTCCTAACACAGGATCAGGGGTCTCTGCTACACCCCAACCTCAGATCTCTCAATCTAATGGCCTGGTGGCTGAAAGGGTAGTCCTTGCTCCCCTTCTCCTGCCCGCAGAGGTGGAAGAGGTCGTCCTAGCTTCTCGGCGACCTTCTACCCGCAAATGCTACGCCCTTAAATGGCGTCGCTTTTCCGTTTGGTGTGTACAGCAGTCTCAGGATCCCTTCTCCTGCCCGGTGTCGGTGATCTTGCAGTACCTGCTCTACCTCTCTAACATGGGACTTAAGTCCATCTCCGTCAAAGTTCACCTCAGTGCTCTTTCAGCACACCATGTGCCGGTGGACGGCAGACCTCTTTCCAGCAACCCGCTTGTAGCACGGTTTCTCCGAGGTCTCCTTCTACTAAAACCACCTCTGCGCCCGCCAGCACCTGACTGGGATCTGAATGTGGTTTTACAGCGGATCACCTGTCCGCCTTTGAACCGATGGCTACCTGTTCTCTGCGTTTTCTTTCATGGAAAACCTTATTCCTAATAGCCCTCACTTCCGCTAGACGCGTAAGTGAATTGCAAGCCCTCGTGTCTGATCCTCCCTTCACTCGGTTCTACAAAAATAGGGTAGTCCTACGGACTCACCCAAAATTTCTTCCAAAAGTTGTCTCCCCTTTTCACATCAATCAGGAGGTGGTACTTCCAACCTTCTTTCCCAGGCCTCACTCCAGCCGAGCTGAACGAGTCCTGCATACCCTGGACTGTAGAAGGGCATTGAACTTCTACCTTGACCGTACGCGGGAGCACCGTAAAGCTGCTCAGCTTTTTGTGTCTTTTGACCCCAATAAATTGGGGCTCCCGGTCTCCAAGCGTACCCTGTCCATCTGGGTTGCTGACTGTATCGCTTGGGCTTATGGGGCAGCCGGACTCTCCTTAGAAAGTCGAGTCACGGCTCATTGTGTTCGGGCGAAGGCTACGTCAGTGGCTTACCTCCGCTCTGTTCCGCTGGCAGACATCTGCCGGGCCGCTACTTGGTCTTCGAGCCAGACTTTTGCGGTCCATTACTGTCTCGAGAGGGAGTCCCGCAGGGACAGTGCTTTCGGACAGGCAGTCCTCTGAAATCTCTTCGAGGTTTGAGCAACTCCTACCCTCCATCCCGGATGGGGGCTACCGGTGGGTAATAAGTCAGCGAAGATTCCATCCTTCTGTACTGCCGAGCTCGAGGGAGCTCATTTTTGTGCTTAGGGTCTCCGGTAGCCTTAAGCTTGGGAGTCCCATATGTGAGGACTGACTTCCTGCTTGGTCCTGGAGAAAGCGTAGTTACTCACCTGTAGCAGGTGTTCTCCAGGAGCAGCAGGAATCAGTCCTCACAACCCTCCCTCCTCCCCGTGGAGTTGCAATCATCTGCTTAAGTTTTTTTGCAAATTTTTATGCTGTCTTTTAGCTATGTCATCAGACTGGCTAAGATGGCACCCTTGGGCGGGAAGGCGACCGCGCATGCGCGCTGCAATTCCCAAAGGCTTTCTGTGAAAGCTGGGGAAAAATTGCTCCGCGAGGGCTCCGTCGGCGCCGACGTCACCCATATGTGAGGACTGATTCCTGCTGCTCCTGGAGAACACCTGCTACAGGTGAGTAACTACGCTTCCCCTTTAACATTTTGGTGGCTCTACTCTGTGCCTTTTCTAATTCCGCTATATCCTTTTTAAGATATGGCAATCAGAATTGCACACAATTTTCAAAGCGCAGCCGCACCATGGAATGATACAGGGGCATTATAATATCCTTGGTTTTATTCTCCATTCCTTTCCTTATGATTCCTAGCATTCTATTTACTTTCTTAGCTACCGCTGTACACTGGGTGGAGAGTTTCAACATATTATCCACAATGACACCTAAATCGTTTTCTGTGGTGGTGGTTCCTAATATGGAACCTTGCATCGTGTAACCATAGTTTGGGTTGTTCTTTACTAGGTGCATAACTTTGCACTTGTCAACATTAAATTTCATCTGCCATTTGAATGTCTAGTCTTCCAGTTTATCAAGATCCTCTTGCAATTTTTCACATTCCTCTTGTGTTTTAACAACTTTGAATAGTTTTGTGTCCTCTGCAAATTTGATCACCACACTTGTTATTCCCATTTCCAGGTCATTTATAAATATGTTAAAATCAGTGGCCCCATCACAGGATATAAGAACATGAGATATTCCATACTAGGTCAGACCAAGGTCCATCAAGCCCAGTATCCTGTATCCAAGAGTGGCCATTCTAGGTCACAAGTACCTAGCAGTTTCCCCAGAATACACAGGTTCCACAATGCTTGTATTAGGATAGGCAGTGAATTTCCTGGGTGCCTTATAATAATGGTTTATGGACCTTTCCTCTAGGAACTTATCCAAACTTTTTAAAACCCTGTTAAACTAAAAGCTTTTACTACATCCTTCGGTAACGAATTCCAGAGTTTGATTACGCATTGAGTGAAAAAATATTTTCTCTTATTAGTCTTATATGGGTTACAATGTAGCTTCATTGCATGCCCCCTAGTCATTCTACATTTTGTTGGTATAAACAATCAATCTACGTTTACCCTTTCCACTCCATTAATTTATAGGCCTCTGTCATATCTCCCCTTAGCCGTCTCGGGGGTACTCCACTATTCACCTTTCTCCATTGAGAAAATTGGCCATTTAGCCCTACTTTCTGCTTTCAATCTTTTAACCAGTTCTTGATCCACGATAGTACACTGCCTCCTATTCCTTGACTTTTTAATTTAGCCAAGAGTCTCTCATGAATGACCTTGTCAAAGGCTTTCTTAAAATCCAGATACACTATCGGGGTCATTCCGAGTCACGTTTAGCAGAGATGGACGTCCCCGCCAAACACCAGAACCATATCCCCTGCCCAAAGCTCTCCGTATGTATATAGGAGATATATAGGGAGCTCTGGACAGGGGTGGGAGGGGGCGGGCCGAGGGAGGAACATGGGTGGGCAGTGGGTGGGGATGTGACCCCGGACATACAGGGCCGAACCTGAGGTCAGTCCTGTACGTCAGGGGTTGCCAACATGGACGAGGATCTTATTCCATCTCGGAGGTGGAAAAATTCCCCTTGGACGTCAGCGGATGGCAGCAAAGGACCAGGTCAATGGGGCAAGGGGGCGCAGGAGCTTCCCCGCAGCCCGACCCTGCCTTTGGAAGGCCACATCAGGGGTCGGGAAGTGGGGAATGAACTCTGTAGCGGTGACCAGGGATCACGGCTCCTTAATGGAGCCATGTGCTATCGCAACAGGATGCCATGGCACCATGACTGCAAGCAGGAGCCAGGGCAGGCCTGTGCAGGGAAAATCTTGGTCATCCAGTGACATAGAATCAGTGGACAGCCTGCTTGTCCAGACTCGAGTCGGCCGTCTAGACCTGATTCTGGCCCTGTGGGAATGTCTAGCTCCTATGGGCTCAGAGTAAGGGACAAGGTCCATTCAGATCGTGGACGTCCAGGCAGGCAGGCAGGATGTTCCCCCTTCAGAATCAGGCCCTAAATCAACTGGCTCACCTTTGTCTACCTGTTTATTCACGTCTTCAAAGAAATATAACAGATTAGTAAGACAAGACTTTCCGTGGCTAAATCCATGTTGGCTTTCTCCCATTAAACTATGACTTTCTACATGTTCAGTAATTTTATTCTTTTTAATGGTTTCTACCATTTTTCCTGGTACTGACATCAGGCTCACCGGTCTGTAGTTTCCCAGATCACCCCGGAACCCTTTTTAAAAATTGGCGTTATATTGGCCATTCTCCAGTCTTCAGGTACTACAGATGATTTTAAAGATAGTTCATAGATTATTAATAGTAGGTCTGCAATTTCATAGTTAAGTTCTGTCAACACCCTCAGATGTATATCATCCGGTCCAAGTGATTTGCTATTCTTTGGTTTATCTAATAGTTGTAGTACATCTTCCCAGTTTATCAAAATTTCTTTCAGTTCTTCTGATACATCACCTTTAAATACCATTTCAGGTATGGGTAACTTCTCTACAACTTCTTCAATAAATGCTGAAGCAAAGAATTCATTCAGTCTTTCCACTATGGCCTTGTCCTCCCTTAGCGCCTCTTTTACCCTTCTGTTATCTAATGGTCCAATTGACTCTTTCACACGTTCTTTACTACAAATGTACTTGAAAATGTTTTTATTATGTATGTTTGCTTCCACAGCAAACTTTTTTCAAATTCTCTCTTTGCCTGCCTTATCAGTGCCTTGCATCTAACTTGCTAGTGCTTATGTTGTTTCCTGTTTTCATCATTATGCTCTTTTTTCTGTTTCCTGAAAGATGTATTTTTTTGGCTACAATAACCTTTCTGATCTCATCTTTAAACCATGCTGGCAGTTTTTTAGCCTTTCTTTCACTTTTCTTAAGGCGTGGAATACATCTAGTACTTCCAAGATAGTATTTTTAAACAACGCCCATGTTTGATTGTAAATCTTTACATTTGCGGCTGCTTCTTTTAGTTTTTTTCTTAACTGTTGTCCTCATTTTATCATAGTCTTCCTTTTGAAAGTTAAAAGATAGTATTGTGGATTTCCTTGCTGTCCCTGATTTATTAAATCAAATGCAATCATGCTACAATCACTATTGCCAAATGGCCCCAACACCATCATCTCTTGCAACAGATCCTGTGTTCCACTAAGGACTAGGTCCAAAATAGCTTCCTCTCTTGTTGGTTTATGAACCAGCTGCTTCAAAAGCAGCCTTTTATTTCATCTAGAAATGTTATCTCTCTAGCATGACCTGCTGTGACACTGACCCACTGGATAATTGAAATCACCCATTATTACTGTGTGTAACTTTTGTTAGCTTCTCTGATTTCTTTTGAGCATTTCATCATCCATCTGTTCATTTTGGCCAGGTGATCAGTAATACACCTCCGCTGCCATCTCCTGCCCCTTTTTACATGGAATTTCTATTCATTGATTCTTCAGTGTATTTTGTCTCCTGCAAAACTTTAATCCTGTGTGATTCAATGTCCTCTCTAACATAGTGCAGAACCCTTCTACCAATTTGATCTACCCTATCATTGCAATATAGTTTGTACCCAGGTATCACAGTGTCCGATTGGTTGTCCTCCTTCCACCAGGTATCTGAGATGCCAATCATATCTAACTTTTCATTTAGTGCTATAGATTCTAACTCTCCAATATTATTTTTTAGATTTCTAGCATGTGCATATGAGCATTTTAGAGATTGTATTTTATTCATATTAATCTGGTTATCAGTTGACAGGGGTAATTTGGAATCTTCAGCTCTGCACCTAAGGGCATCTGAGTTACTTTTATTGGGTCCTTTCTGTCAGGATCCCTAACTTCCCTCTTTTGCTAGTATCCTTCAAAGATACATCCTTTTGAACCATGCACTCTTGGGTGACTGTTGACTTTCCCCTATTATCTAGTTTCAAAGCTGATCTATCTCCTTTTTAAAAGTTAATGCCAGCAGCCCTGTTCCAGCCCAGTTAAGGTGGATCCCATCCTTTCAGAAGAGCCCCTCCCTTCCTTAGAATGTTGCCCAGTTCCTAACAAACCCAGTTCCTAACAAACCCAAAACCTCTTCTTTGTACCATCGTCTCATCCATGCATTGAGACTCCCGAGCTTTGCCTGCCTTTTGGGTCCTGAACTTTGAACGGGAAGGATTTCAGAGAATGCTACTCTGGAAGCTTTGGATTTCAACTTCCTATCTAAAAGCCTAAATTTGGCTTCCAGAGCCTCCCTCCGACACTTTCCTATGTCATTAGTACCAGCATGTACTAAGACAGCAGGCTCCTCCCCAGCACTGCCTATAACCTTGTTTAGGTATCATGTGAGGTTTGCTACCTTCGCATCATGTGATCTTCATGTCCACCAGCCACCCAGCTATCTACATGCCTATCGATCAACTCACCGACTATAAAGGCCATCCTAACCCTTCCCTCATGGGCACATGTCCCTGGAGAAACCTCCTCAGTGTGAGACGGTTTTACATCACCTGGAGGACAGGTCCTAATTACAGGATCACTTCCTGCCACACCAAGGTGATGCTCTCCTTTTATGCAACCTCTCTCCTCCATGGCAACAGAGAGGCTGCCAGACTAGAGGTGGGACTTCAGTACTATGTTCCTGTAGATCTTATCTATATACTTCTCTGTCTTCTTTAGGTCCTCCAAGTCTGTTACTCTAGCTTCTAGAGATTGGACTCATTCCCTGAGAGCAAAGAACTCCTTGCACCATGTGCACACTTAAGACCCATCACCAACTGGGAGAAAATCATATATTTGATGCTCCAATGCAAAAGACTGGATAGCCTCCATCTTATTGCTGGACTGCTGTCTGCATTGTAGTTTTAAGGTTTTGTTTAGCTATTTAAGCTGTTTACTTACTTAAGGTTGCCGGGGATACTTGTACTAATACTAATAAATTTAAGAGACTTTGTTCACCTTAAGATTAATTAATTTCAGGACCTTAATTAATCTATTCCTGATGAGGATAACTAGCTGAACCCTAAAAAAGAATTGGATCATCTTTTTTCCCTTTAATAGATTTAAGAACATATAAAACTAAGATAACAGTATGCCTGGAGTGGGTGGGAGGGAAAGAACACTTAGTAAAACTGGATTTCTACACAGGTCCCAGACCTGTGTTTCTAAGGTAATCTCTTAACAATTTCCTAGGTGATTCACAGGGTCCTTGGTTTGATAAAGGGAGCCTTTCAAATTGCCCCTTTGATCTGTCACTTGGCTTAAATACCTATTTAAGACAACTTCACCGGTCTCTTGTCTCCTAAATGGAAGGCCTCTTTGTAAAGATCTTTAGAACAATTTCTTTCTTTCTACTCAAAGAATATTTACCCTATTCTATTTATTTATTTACAGTCTCTTATATACCGCACTATTCACCATCAGCGCGGTTCACATGGAACAAAATGCTCAGTACATTTAACACGTATGAGTTTACAGCTACCTTATATTCTAAGCTACGCTCTGCTTTGATTTAAATGAAAAGCTCTCTGGTGGTACTAAGCTACCCTGACTGACTTAACAAAAACACTAAACTCTAAAATACACAGATTTATCAGCTTTAACCCAAAGAATTCTCTTTTCTCCAAGATTTAGAGATTTCCCCAGAAGGTAAATACTAAAAGTGCAGATTTCTTTCCAGCAGTAGCAGTCCCTTTTGGTAGACATTCAAGACATATAGGGCCAGATTCCGTGCCGCATGTAGATCCCCTCTGTGCCTCCGGTCTGAACCAGATGCACCAAGGGGATCGCGATTCTGATCCCACGGGGCACATCTAGGAGCAGGCCGGGACTGCGATTCAGTCCAGCCTGCTTGTGCAGGACTGCCCCCAGATAACTCAGTCAAGGCTCCTCAATGGAGCCGCGGCGCCATGGTGTCATGTTGCCATGGCACCACGGCTCCATTGAAGATCTGCGATGCCAGCCGCCTGAAAAAGGGGTTTATTCCCTGCAGCCCAACCCCCAATCTGGCCCTGGATGTACAGTGCCGACATTAGAATCAGCCCTTTACGTCCAGGGCTGGCGACCACCCACTGCCCACCCAGAGTCCGCCCCCAGACCCCCCTTACCCGCCCCCATCTAACTTCCCCGCATGAATAGCAGGGATGGACGTTCCGTTGGGCCGTTCATCCTCGCTATTCATAGCACAGAATAACCCCATAGGTAACATTATCAACAGAATCCTGTGCAGAAACCAATTCCCAGTTTCTAGAAGCTTTTGGAGTGGAGGCAAGCTGGCATTCAAGATGGATGTCTGAATTAGTGCTCCTACTTGAGGATGATGACTTATTCCCTCGCAAAATCTCTTTGCCATCAAGATAATGGGACAGAGAGAGGGGAAATTTAAAATCCCTCTGGTGCTGGACAAACTGAAGTAGTGAGAGAAGCTACCCTTGTGAGGATTTTGGAGTGCAACTGCTGAGAGCAAAGAATGCCACTTCAGAAGGCTTAATGGGGGGTTCTCTTCCAGACCCTAGTGTTGAAGAGGTTTCACTTAGCTCCGTGACAAGAACTGTGTCACTGCATCTGTAGGGTTGGTGCCTGGGGCCTGTTCTGAAACTAAAGTCTGAATAATGCAGCATGGCTTCCTGTTACAAGATGGGGCCTGTTCTGAACCAAAGCCTGAACCATACAAGATGGATTCCTTTTCTGCTATGTTCTCATCTTCAAACCTGCAGATCAACAATTCTGCAAAGTTATGTACTTTATAGCAGGGCCATAGTTTCCAGCTATGACTACATGCAAGAGAACTCACTCCCGAGGCCAGAGACTGTGCTACTGATCCTAGGGATTTGCAACAATGTATGGACCCGCATACTTACATCTTTTCTCACCATGGATCTTTGTTTGGGGAAGGACGATGACAACTGTTATATGATTCGCTGAAGATGCCATACAGTATATGAGACCAGTCAAGCACCGTGCCATGAGGGGGTCAGCATGAAGAATTATACGCTGGACACAAAGGTACTCAGGACTTTTGAGAAACACTTTTGACACTTTACTTTTGAACACTTTTTGAGAACTTTAGCTTAGCTCTCTGCCACTGTCAGTTTGCTCTCTGCCATCTCTAGCCCTACTGCCTCACTGTCTCTGGGTGGAAAGTCAGATAGTGTGTAAGGGCAAGGACTAACCTCGGGAAGGAGTGAATCTCTTCAACAGACTTGAAGCTCTGTGCTATCACGTGGCTCGCCTGGACTGGCTGCATCCTGCGTTGGACCACTGCCATCTTTTGGAATTTGTGCCATTTCGGAAACGACTTCTCAGACCCAGCCACAATTGTCCTGGCAAAAGCTGAATTCCCTGGGGGTTGAACTTAGCTAGACATCTAATTTTCGTTGTCTGAGTGCAGAGTGAATCAATGTTGGTTGCTAAAATAGTGATTTATTATTTCAGCAATTGCAATCATAGGGCTACATAACTTGCTACCTCAGAAAACTAATTTATTCTACATCTGCACTACTTTTCTATCAGCAATAAAGTCTAATTTATATACATACACAGGGTTGGTCCCTTTAACTCACATGCTTCATTTGTCAGATAGACCTATAGAATCTTGGGAAAAGAGGGCTGTAGCAATTACTCCTGGACCTATTGAGTGTATATAAATATATTCTCCAGGACCAAGCAGGAAGTCAGTCCTCACATATGGGTGACGTCGGCGTCGACGGAGCCCCCATGCGGAGCATTTCCCCAGCTTTCAAAGAAAGCCTTTGGGAATGCAGGCACGCATGCGCGGTCCCCTTCCCGCCCAAAGGTGCCATCTTGCTCAGTCTTTTTTCCACGGAGCCCTTCGGACGCCTGTCCTTGTCACCCGTGAAAATAAGTCAATTTTTCTGCATTAGGTCAAGTTTTTTCTTTGGTTCGATGTCGGTTCCTTTCCCGCCTGGACTCGGTACACTGGTGCCGAGCCCGGATCTCTTTTTTTCGGTTTTTGTCCTTAGAGACTGTGTTCGCGCCTTTTTCTTTTCCCTGGCAGCCCAATTTTTTGATCTTAGAGGGGCCCTTTTTCCCCTGATGGCTGCCAGTGGCTTTAAGAAGTGTGATCGGTGCAAGAAACTGATGTCTCTCACCGACACACACGACTGCTGCCTCCGGTGCCTAGGGCCAGACCATGACTCTACGGTCTGTAGCCTCTGTGGCAAAATGTCTTCTAAGGATTACAGAGCCGTCAGCACCAGCGTGAGAGGATCTTCTCCAAATCTGCCTCTGAATGGGTCCGGACTTCGTCAGAGGCCTCAATGTCTCAGGAGTCTGACCCCGAGCATCGTCAGGGCTCCTCTGAAAGGGAGTCCCCCTCAAGGGAGCATCGAAGGAAGAAGAAACCCACGAGGGAGGCATCGGTGGATGCTCTTGGCTTCTCGAGGGCCAGGTCGCATAGGCCAGGTCGCATAGCCCCGATTGCCGTCCCGGGTCTTCGGAATCGGAGAGGCCTGCAAAGCATCCTCATGTGGAGTCGGAGGCCCCGAGTCACGTGAGTACTGTAGTCCTCATGGACTCTCCTCCGGGGGAGCCGACATCGGGTCCGACACTGTCGGGGCCCGAGTCGGAGGCTGCTGGGTCTCCTGAGCTTGGACTCAGGTTGACGGTCTTGGAGAGCAGATTGTCTGCCTTCATGGAGCAGCAGCGGGTGCTGATCGCCGGTCTCACCGGCGCATCTGCACCGACCACCGGGACATCGACGTCCAAGTCGACCCCAGAGGCCGCGCTGATCCTCGAGACCATATGAACTCGAGTCGATCCTCTGCCGAGGTCACCCTCGGCCTCCCGTTCGGGACCGAGGTCGTCGACACCGGTTCCCTCGGCATCGGGGCGGATGGCGTCGGTGCCCGCCCACTCGGAGCCGCTCGATTCCTCCTCGGAGGAATCGGCATGGGAAATGGAGGAGGAGGAGTCCCCTGACACCTTCCGGACTCGGTGCGTCCCTTTGGACGTACCAGGATCCGAGCCTCGGACAAGGTTCCCCTGGAGGATACCAGGTTCTCGGATTTCATAAGGGACATGGCCAAGCACTGGCTTTCCCTGCAGACCCCGAGGAGGAGCCTCGAGCCGAGGAGCTCGAGGCTCTGTAGTATGACTCTCCTCCCAAGGAGGCCTTTACTGTCCCGGTTCCTCCGATGCTGGAGCGGTTGCTCTTCTGCATGTGGGAGGCGCCGGCCTCGATGCCGGTTCTAAGCAAGCGGGTCGATTCCATCCATCGAGTCCGCAAGAGCCCTGGGTTTCAAAAGGCACAGCTACCACACCACTCCATGGTTGTGGAATCGGCCATGCATCGCCTGAAGAGTGAGAAGATGCACTCCTCGGTGCCTCCCGGCAGGGAAGCCCATAACCTGGATGCCCTCGGTAGAAAGTGCTTCCAGGGTTCTATGCTTGCTTGCCATGTCCAGACCTACCAGCTGTACATGGGCATGTACCTTCGAGACCTGGCAAAGGAGATTGCCGGGTTCTCTGCTTGGTTGTCCGAGGAACCTTTGCAGAGGTTCAAGGCCTTGTCTTCTGGTATTCGAGAGTGCTCGAAGTTTATATGTCGAGCAGCCTACGATGGATTTGAGGCTTCAGCCCGGGTAGCAGGGGCCGGCATTGGTGCACGCCGCCAGGCCTGGCTACAATCCTCGGACCTCGAGCCATGGGTACAGGACAAGTTGGTCGATGTCCCTTGCCGGGGTGAAAACCTCTTTGGCAAGCCCATGGCCGAAAAGGCTGCAGAACTCGAGACCGAGACTCTTACCCAGACAAGGCTGTCCAGGAAAACCTCTTCCCCTTCTCAGAAGAAGAAGGGCTCGGGGAAAAAGACCTTTTACCCGAGGAAGACCGCTGCCTACAAAACCTACCCTCACTACCATGCCTCTGCAGGTCCCCAACAGGGCCAGCAGGCCAAGGGGCAGGGTCATGGGCCCCGTAGGCAGAAGGCTCCCAAGCCTCCTACTCCGGCTCCTGCTCAGCAGGGAGGGAGTTTTTGACTATGCCAGCATAGCCTCTCCTCCTCTCCAGGGCACAGGAGGCCTGCTGACCCTGTACGCAGGCAGGTGGCCAGCCATCACAGGGGATACTTGGGTGTTAAGCATCATCGAAAGGGGCTATCTGCTCCACTTCACCCAGATACCCCCCTCCTACTTTCCAGGGGAGCCTCCAAGACCCCCTCTGCACAGAAACTTACTCCTTCAGGAGTTGGAAGGTCTGCTAAGGGACCAGGCAGTGGAACCGGTGCCTCACCACCTGGAAGGGCAAGGCTTCTACTCGAGGTACTTCCTGGTACCAAAAAGAACAGGAGGCCTCAGACCCATCCTGGACCTGAGAAATCTGAACAAGTTTCTGGAGAGGGAAAAGTTCAAGATGCTTACCCTTGGAATCTTACTGCCCTTCCTCCAGCAGGGAGATTGGCTATGCTCCTTAGCCCTGAAGGATGCTTATACTCACATCCTCATCCATCCAAGTCACAGACAATTCCTCAGATTTGTGGTGGGAGGAAGACACTTTCAGTACAGAGTGCTTCCTTTTGGCCTCACCTCTGCCCCCAGGGCTTTACAAAATGCCTGGCGGTGGTTGCGGCCTACCTCAGGAACCAGGGGATCTTTGTGTTCCCTTACCTGGACGACTGGCTTATCAGGGGCCAGTCTCCATAAGAGGCCAGGCAGGCCACCTTCAGAACCATATCCCTGCTTCAGCACCTGGGGTTCGTGATAAACTTCTCCAAGTCCACTTTAGTCCCCTCGCAGGATGTGGAGTTCATAGGGGCGAGATTGGTTACCATCCATGCAAAGGCCTATTTGCCTGTGGACAGAGCTCACAGGCTGATAAAGTTGGACGGCCAGTTTCGGGCGAACTCTCTGGTCTCCGCCAGACACTTCCTCCGGCTCTTAGGTCACATGGCTTCCACGGTGCATGTCACCCCAAATGTTCGTCTGCACATGAGGTCGGCTTAGTGGTACCTCAGGGCACAGTGGCTACTTTTGAGAAACAGGGAAACTGTCAGACAAAATAAAGGTGTCCAAACTCTTGGTGGACTCCTTACGCTGGTGGAGGCATCTCCCAAATTTGGTCAGGAGTGTTCCTTTTCAGGCCTCCCCACACACTCAGGTACTGACAACCGATGCTTCCCTGCAGGGCTGGGGGGCACACTGCCAGGGGGCCTGCACCCAAGGCCTATGGTCTCCATGGGAGGCCGCCCAGCAGATCAACCTGTTGGAATTGAGAACCATTCGACTAGCCTTACGGACTTTCTCTCAGATCCTGTCTCACCAGTCTGTCCTAGTTCAGATGGACAACCAGGTGGCTATGTTCTACGTAAACAAGCAGGGAGGCACAGGATCCAAACTCCTGTGCCTGGAGGCACAAGCTGTCTGCTCCTGGGCTATCAAGCAGGACATGACCCTCAGGGCGGTCTACCTCCCAGGCCAGGAAAACTACCTGGCGGACAGGCTAAGCAGACTCCTGCAACCTCATGAGTGGCAGTTGGATCCTCTGGTAGTTCAGAAGATCTTTCTGAAGTGGGGACTTTTGACCATGGATCTTTTTGCCAGTCCGCTGAACAGGCAACTGCCCAAGTTCTGTTCCAGACAACCGCAACCTCTGCGGACGGCGGCAGATGCATTCCTGATGCCCTGGTCAGAAGGCCTGCTGTATGCTTTTCCTCCCACACCTCTGGTGGCCCAGACTCTCTTCAAAATCCAGCAGGACCGGGCCACGGTGATCCTGATAGCCCCCAGGTGGCCCAGGCAGCTGTGGTTCCCTCTTCTTCTGCAGTTGGCGGTGGATACTCCACTTCCTGTGGGGCTGCAACCTGACCTTCTGACTCAGGATCAGGAGTCCCTCTTGCATCCCAACCTCAAATCCCTCAATTTGATGCCTGGCTGCTGAAATGGTAGTCTTTGCTCCCTTGCTCCTACCAAAGGAGGTTGAAGAGGTAGTGTTGGCCTCCAGGAAGCATTCCACTAGGAAGGCCTATGCTCTAAAATGACGTAGGTTCTCTACTTGGTGTTCTCAACAGCAAGAGGACCCTTTCTCCTGCTCGGTCCAGGTGGTACTACAATACCTGCTCCACCTTTCCAACCTAGGCCTTCAGTCCAACTCTGTCCAGGTTCACCTCAGTGCCCTCTCAGCTCACCACTCGCCGGTGGATGGGCAATCTCTCTCAGGCCACCCTCTGGTGTCTCGCTTTCTCAGAGGCCTGCTTTCGCTTAAGCCTCCTATTCGTCCACCGACCACTGAGTGGGATCTCAATGTGGTCTTGCAGCAACTGACTCGCCCACCTTTTGAGCCGATGGCAACCTGCCATTTATGTTTCCTCTCCTGGAAGGTGTTGTTCCTTGTGGCACTCACCTCGGCTAGGCGGGTGAGTGAGCTTCAGGCCCTGGTCTCGGATAGGCCGTATACCAGGTTCTATAAGAACAGGGTAGTCTTGAGGACTCATCCTAAGTTCCTTCCCAAGGTAGTGTCCTCCTTCCACCTCATCCAGGAGGTGGTACTTCCGACGTTCTTTCCCAGGCCGCACGCCAGTAGGGCAGAGACTGTCTTGCATACCCTGGATTGTAGAAGGGCGCTGTCCTTTTACCTTGAACGTACGCAGGGGCATAGAAGGGCCTCTCAGCTCTTCATTTCCTTTGACCCTAATAAATTGGGGTTGCCTGTCACTAAGCGTACATTGTCCAACAAAAAAGCACAATCCACGTGCCAACAACAGATCCAATAAAACCGTGGAAGCAGGAAGGAACTGAAAATACCACCTTTATTTCATAAAGCCAGGCCCGACACAGGCCGTGTTTCGCTCATGCCTTCATCAGGGGCTTTAGGCTATAACAACATATAAAAATCTCATTAAAAACAAACAGTAAAATAAAATAAACTTAATCATATAAGGCACTTCTAAAAAAATACATAAAAACACAAGTATAGATAAATAAATAAAGTTACTCACTACCAAAGTACAGCGAAAAGGCTATGACCCGAAGGGCCAATAAATAAATAAATAAATAAATGAATGAATAAATAAATAACTGCATGCTTGTAATACATATAAAATCACATAAACATATGATCACATTAATAAATAATCAAGAAATCACTGACACAGCAAATTATCCATTAAAAAAAACAATAAGTAATCAATTATAACAAATTAATAAATTAAAATTACAATCATATAATACATGTAAAACCACACAGTTATAAGCTTAAAATTAAATTAACCCATACACAAACCACAGCACTTGAACAAGAAACAGCATAACCTACCATGTATTTTATTGAAACATATATATTTATTTAATTATCTTCTCACCTATATGATCTTCTTGCCACACTGCAATGAATAAAGAAAAAGGAAAAAGGGAGAAAAAAGAGCCATAACAATTGACTACATTCTACAAAAAACTTATTACAAAAAGCTTTTTCGGTGCAAAAATCAATAACGGATAAAAATAGCAATTACATATTCTTAAAAAATTTTTGAATTATGAAAAAATATATATATATAGAAATTAATTAATAATTAAATGAACATTAATAAAACCCCACATTCGTAAAAAACTGAACCCAGGATAGCGCAACAGGACAACATCAAAAAGCGTTCATTTTAAGGTAAAAATCATTAAATACTATTTCATTCAATTGTCTGATTGATTATAATGTAATTCCTTGCAATTCACCATAATCATACCTCAATTAGACGTCTTTTTTTATATCTATTTATACTGGGGCATCTCAATTATTTAAGTAATTCACTACTTCTCCCTATCCCTGGAAGGATGTGCTCAGCTTCGGGGAAGATGCACTGGAGCGGTTTCAATCACAAGAAGCTTTGATTACATGTAAAGAAGATAATAATAATGAGACAATGCAACAACTACTACAGCAGTGGGAAGAAGTGGTACATCTAACGCAGAAACAAGTTAAAGAAGAGCTCCATGCGGCTTATTTACTTGAGTGTTGCAGATCAGAAATTATTCCCCGAGGTCTTAGAGTTTATAAGGCACCAGGGATGTATTCAGAGGAAAGTGGCTTCGTATAGTGTTGGAATGCCATTTTGAACAAATGTTCACTAGACTTAATGATTCTGCTCATTAGTACAGCGAATAAAAAGTCTGAAATATATAAGGCTGATATAGATGAAAGGTTAATAACATTGAAGAGTAATGATAAACAATTTGAAAGAACACATAAGGATTTTGAAAGAAACAACGTGACCTTTAAGAAGGAAATTAAAGATAACAAAATGGAAAAATTTAAAAGGGATGAAAATGATTATTTATATGGGTATGTATACCCGTGGTGCAAAGATGTAGAAAAAGAACGTATATTTTTTAAGAAGAGATCTACTTTGTTTGATCTCAAGGAAAACCCAGTAGGAGAGGATAGAGTAGAGGAGGACCTCGAAGAACCCAGGAGGAAGCGCAACAGGAGTGCCTCTATGGAGGAGGAGGTTGATGGTTCCTCATCTCTCCTTACTTCTGTAGGCATAAAGAAGAATAGTACAAAAGGAAAAGATAAAGAAAAGGATAAAGGCAGTTATAATATTAACAAGAATTTTTTAAACATGGATTCCCTCTGGAAGAAAGATACGCGAGAGTCGTCACGCTCACGGTACCAAAAGAGAGAGGGTCCATGGGAGAAGGATCAGCAATGGGCAAGACCCTACACACAACCCCAGTCCTCCAGGGGTCGAGGAAGGGGCAGAGGGAGAGGCCGGGGGGGGTCCGACCGATCCTCAGAGAGACGGTGGTAGAAAATAATGTAATCAACATTTCACAATACCAGTTAACCCCAGATGAAACTTCATTGCTCAATAAGGGACTTTCATTTGTGCCCGTTCGGGGCTATGACCCCTTTGAAACAAAGATTGATTTGTATAAATTCTTTCGTAAAATTCGGGTAAAGAATTTTTTCATTAATCAAGAAGTAGGTGGTATTGAGGTTTCGGCGGTTAAGAGAAAGTCCAAATGGCTGCCCCCACCTAATGTAGATCCATTAATAGAAGTGTTTGAAAAAATGGTATTGAAAGAGGTTGATGGGTTTAAGATAGAACACCATCCGCGATATCACAATTTAACAAAAGGAGAAAAGGAGGCCATTAAGACGCTTCAGAAAAATAATAACATTATTATAAAACCGGCAGATAAGGGAGGGGCGACAGTAATTTTGGACAAGCAGAAATATATTGAGGAAGTTGAGAGACAGTTAAAAGATGTTACGTTTTACCGCAGATTAGATAATGATCCGACGGAATCTTTAAAAAGCTCGCTAGACAGTTTGGTACTTACAGCCTTTGAACTCGGTAAAATTACTTCAAAAGAGAGAAAGTTTTTGATAGTACCTTTTCCTGTTATTCCTACCATTTATGTAAACCCAAAAATTCATAAATCCTTACATAATCCTCCCGGGCGCCCAATAGTTTCCGCTATTGGGTCGCTCTTTGAACCAATATCTCAATTATTAGATATATTGTTACGTCCATTTATAGAGAATATGTGGTCGTATGTTAGAGACTCCACACAAGTAATTAATATTCTTAAAGAAATAACAGATTCTGACAAGTATTTGCTTGTAACTTTGGACATAGAATCTTTATACACTAACATCCCACAGGAGGAAGCATTAGCTATAATTCAGCAATGGTTATATAAACGTAGCAGTCATACACGTATTCCCACTATATTTCTTATGGAGATGGCTCGGATGGCCTTATGCCACAACTAGTTTTGTTTTAGAAATAATTTTTATCAACAGATAAAAGGAGTGGCCATGGGGTCATCTATGGGGCCGGACGTTGCTAACCTTTATGTGTTCGAATTTGAGGAGATATATATAAAGGATAACCCCTTCAATGAACAGATACGTCTGTGGTTGAGATATATAGACGATATCTTTATTTTGTGGGATGGTTCTGTGGATACATTGTCGAACTTCAATATCTGGATTAACCAATGTGATAATAACCTCCGGTTTCAAATGACATATGACCTGCATCAGATACCATATTTGGATTTGCTGATCAAGAAGACAGAGATGGGCTTTTGTACAACTTTATATAGAAAGCCCACGGACAGAAACCAACTGCTGCACTACAATAGTTATCATAATTTGGCCCTAAAGAATAATTTACCCTATGGGCAGTTCCTCAGAGCCAAGAGAATTTGTACCTCTGAGGATGAGTTCCAACGACAAGCAGGTATTATAAAGGATCGATTAGATGTCAGACATTATCCTTCTCAGCAAATTAGAAAAGGATACAAGAAGACCTGTCAGATTCCACGGGAACAATTGCTGCATAAGAGAATAAAAGAGAACAAGTCCAATATAGTGTGCCCCTTACTTTATTCTCATCGGTCGCAAGATGTTAAGAAGGTGTTACAGAAACACTGGTATCTTATTCAGTCTCTGCCTGGTTTTTCAGATCTCAATTTAATTATTGCGCATAAACGTAATGTAAATCTCAGGAACATGTTGGTTCCGTCAGCATTTACGGAAAGAAGATATTTGTCACAATACAAGGGACATTATCAGTGTGGAAAATGTTCTGTGTGTGTGCACGTCTTGTCAGTTAAGAATCAATATATACATCCGGATACGAAGAAAGTGTTTTACCTAGATGACTATACCAACTGTGCAACGAGTCATGTCATTTACGTGGTTTGTTGCCCGTGCCGCAAATTGTATGTAGGGATGACTTCACGATCCGTCCGTAAGAGGATAATAGAGCACAGGAGTTGCATTAATAGGAAGCTAGAAGACAAACCATTGGTAGCACACTGGTTGGAGCACAACCATAAGATTTCAGATCTAAAATTCTTTGTTATTAAGAAGGTGAAGTTAAACTGGCGAGGGGGCGACATAGGACAGACTATAGCGCGGTTGGAACAGCGTTATATTTTCCAGCTTAATAGTTTACATCCCCTGGGCTTGAATATGGAGGAGGACTTGTCGGTGTTTTTGTAATTTATTATGAATTTTTAATGAGATAATTGAATTTTTCTGGTAGGTATACAAGTACATGGTTTTTGGGTCTAGTTGTATTCCTGGTTTATGGACTGTACATGGTAGTTATATTTGCTTATATTGGTAGGTTTTATGGGGTCGGGTATTTATGGTTATTTATTTATATTAGTAATATAATGCTAAGTGTAGGAATGATGTTAATTTGTTTCCCCTCCCCCTCCTCCCCCCCCCCTTTTTTCCCCCCTTTCCCCAACTTTCCTCTTTTCCTCCCCATCCTCTTCCCTTCCCCCTCCCCCCCCCTTTCCCTTTTTCCCCCCTCTTTCCCCTTTCCCCTTCTCTCCCCACCCTCCCTCCCCTTTCCCCGTCCTTTCCTCTCTCCCGATGTTTAAAAACCTTGAAATGTATATTTATTAATGGATCAGTGAATTGGTAATATCTTGGCAGACTAGTTAGCTGCGATCCGTGGAGGTTTTAAATGTAACGTTGGTGACCAATCAGAGATGGTCGATGACGTCACCAGCCCTTTCCCGCACTTTTGAAGATTTAAAAGCATCACGCAGTCGCGGGCGACCTTAGAATCAATTGCAGAAAGGAAGAAGTAGTGCGGTAGACGCTTTGGCACCTTTACAGGAATCAATTTTAAAGGATATTTGGGTAAGTGAGGCATGGCAGAGGATCCGACTTAGATGTCATAGTTTTGTAAGACATGAGATGAGTTGGATAAGTAGAATTAATAAGGAGTAATTTTGAGAACATGGTTTTTGTGTTAACAGTGGTTTTTAGTACGTCGGGTGAATGTGTATACAGTTAACATTGACGGAGTCAGCCGTGCGTTATACTCACGATTAACATACAACAAGGTTTTTAAAGGTTTAGGGTATAAAAGCAGTCAGTGTGCCAGCAATTGTCGTTTTCATAGGTTTTATCTGGATTATAATGAATGGGTTTTTCGTGACTAGATGGATGGAACTTAATTGTGTAGTGGTTCATATGTAAGATAAAAGGTTTGGCCGGTCAATAGTGAAGGAAGATATTGATGTTATCCTTTTTCCCGCATATTTGCAGATTAAACATACCACACGATTGCAGGTATAGTTAAATGAGAGAGTAACGGCAAAGGAGTTACTTTGCAGGTTTTGGCGTTAACACCTGGTAAGTGTATAGAATTTTAGTGAATTGTAACACAATGGTTTCAAAATCCCAGTAGCGTTTCTAATTGAAAGAATACATACTGTGGGAGGATAATTATCTAGGGTGTTTTTAAGGAATTCCAGAGTTTTAGTCATGATTTAGGGTCTACATCTATTTTAATTCATGATATGATTCCATAACCGTTTTTTCTAAAAATTTCTTTAAAAGTTACAATGTGCAATTGGCTTTATAAACAATATACAATAAAATTGAAGGATTGTTTCACAGTCCTGAGTGGTACCTTAGGTATAGAGTGGTAAAACTGTATGAGGATACTTTGTAAATAAATCTCTGAGTTAAATATTGATGTCAATTAAGTATAGGGAGAAGTAGTGAATTACTTAAATAATTGAGATGCCCCAGTATAAATAGATATAAAAAAAGACGTCTAATTGAGGTATGATTATGGTGAATTGCAAGGAATTACATTATAATCAATCAGACAATTGAATGAAATAGTATTTAATGATTTTTACCTTAAAATGAACGCTTTTTGATGTTGTCCTGTTGCGCTATCCTGGGTTCAGTTTTTTACGAATGTGGGGTTTTATTAATGTTCATTTAATTATTAATTAATTTCTATATATATATATTTTTTCATAATTCAAAAATTTTTTAAGAATATGTAATTGCTATTTTTATCCGTTATTGATTTTTGCACCGAAAAAGCTTTTTGTAATAAGTTTTTTGTAGAATGTAGTCAACTGTTATGGCTCTTTTTTCTCCCTTTTTCCTTTTTCTTTATTCATTGCAGTGTGGCAAGAAGATCATATAGGTGAGAAGATAATTAAATAAATATATATGTTTCAATAAAATACATGGTAGGTTATGCTGTTTCTTGTTCAAGTGCTGTGGTTTGTGTATGGGTTAATTTAATTTTAAGCTTATAACTGTGTGGTTTTACATGTATTATATGATTGTAATTTTAATTTATTAATTTGTTATAATTGATTACTTATTGTTTTTTTTAATGGATAATTTGCTGTGTCAGTGATTTCTTGATTATTTATTAATGTGATCATATGTTTATGTGATTTTATATGTATTACAAGCATGCAGTTATTTATTTATTCATTCATTTATTTATTTATTTATTTATTGGCCCTTCGGGTCACAACCACTAAGCGTACATTGTCCATCTTGGTGGCAGACTGTATCGCCTGGGCGTACAGGGCAGCCGGCCTCTCCCTGGAGGGTCGAGTCACGGCCCACCAGGTCAGGGTGAAGGCCGCATCAGTAGCTCACTTCCATTCTGTTCCGTTGGCAGACATCTGCTGGGCCGCTACTTGGTCTTCAAGCCAGACTTTTGTGGACCATTACTGCCTTGAGAGGGAGTCCCGTAGGGGCAGTGCTTTCGGGCAAGCGGTACTCCGTAATCTCTTTGAGGTTTAGGCAACTCCTACCTTCCAGCCCTGGTGTTGGGCTACCATTCAGGTGTGGTCTCAGAGAAGATTCTCTCACTGTTGCTGAGGCTCTAGAGGGAGCTCTATTTTTCAGCCTGGGTTCCTGGTAGCCCAGAGCTAGGGAGTCACCCATATGTGAGGACTGACTTCCTGCTTGGTCCTGGAGAAAGAGTAGTTACTCACCTGTAACAGGTGTTCTCCAGGAGCAGCAGGAATCAGTCCTCACAACCCTCCCTCCTCCCCTTGGAGTTGCAGTTGTATATAGTTCATTTTCCTTTTGTGCTGTCTTTTAGCTATGTCATCAGACTGAGCAAGATGGCACCTTTGGGCAGGAAGGGGACCGCGCATGCGTGCCTGCATTCCCAAAGGCTTTGTTTGAAAGCTGGGGAAATGCTCCGCATGGGGGCTCCGTCGACGTCGACGTCACCCATATGTGAGGACTGATTCCTGCTGCTCCTGGAGAACACCTGTTACAGGTGAGTAACTATTCTTACAGGGTGGCCCCAAAAAAAGTGAGAACATCTCGTAAATTAAAAGCATAAATAGTTTACTTATTTACCTTTTTTAGCTATATAACATCTTTATTTCGACATTTTTCGGTCACTATCTTTGTTTTTTTAATTTGTCAATCGTTTTCATCTGTCTTTTTGAATTTTTAAATAACTTATATGCCACGAGATGTTCTCACTTTTTTTGGGCCACCCTGTATATTCATTTGCTGCTGACAATAACCCTCACAGATTTGTGGGTATCAGTTGGATTGAGTAATTCTGAATGAACCATACCTTACACAACTTCAAAGGGTTAGCAGCAGAGGTACAGCACTCTCTTAAGCTGCCTGAGATGGAGAGCTACAGAGCTTTAGTGAAGAGGGGGAACCCTTGATAATTCGTTTTCTCCCTTGGAAGTGAGGGGTATTCAAACCAGTACATTACAGCAGAGCAGTGCAAGAAGATGGCAGTGTGTAGGGGGAGTTATAGTCACTCCTGAAGCTCAGCCAGATGGAAAAACTAATGGTTGTAATATTGCATGCACCATGGGCCAGCATCAAAGGTTTGAATTCTTCTCTTTCATTTGTTGCTGGCAGATTTGAGGAGGAATTATTGATTGTGACTAGACAGTGGGAGGGGTGGCTCAAGAACAAACTGAGCCATTTATAAGGCTGGGTTTCCTGAGGCACATCAAGGTAAGCTATAAAGCCTCTCTGCTGCCCAAAACAAGGATGAAACTTTTTTGGCTCAGAAGCTGGACGTTTGGAGAATCGGTTCAGGAGAAACTACCTGCAGACAGATGTACGAACCTTATAGATGGCTACAAGAAATGTTTGGAGACTGTTATCACTGCCAAGGGTTGTGCAACCAAATATTAATGAAGGGTGCCATTAATCCTGTCCAGGTCATAGTTTGTTTTTTTTTCTCAGAAATTACTACATCTAAATTGCACCAACATCTTTTTGTTGTTGTTGTATACTTTTGAACATCGTATTAAAATGTTATGATGACATACAGTTGAAATATTTCCAATATATGTTTATGTTTAGACTTTATTTGATATACTGCAATTCATGGATCAAACATTGCAGTTTACAATTCGTAAAGATTAAAATATAATTAAAACATAAAATACAAAATAAAAACAATATAAAAGAAAAGAAAATTCCATATCAAATAAGAAAAGAAAAGAACTCCAAAACTTTGATAGGACAGGAAAAGATTAAAAAAACGGGGAAAAATAAGATAGGAGAAGGGGAGGGAGGAAAGCTCAATTGAGAGGAAAAGAAGAGAGGTTGGAGAGGAAGGGGGGAGGGGAGCCGACAATTATGGAAAAGTTCCTAGAAAAAAATTATGAAGCACCAAATGTTTCTTTGAAAAGAGAGGTTTTCAGGGCATTCTTAAATTGGGCAAAGTTCTGTTGTACATAAATTTGTAGGCAGACAGTTCCATAAAGTGGGTGCCACCACCAAAAAAGCGGATTTACTAGTTGATTCAAGTTTAATAGTGGATGGGGTCGGAATTTGAAGTTGGAAACCGTGTAGAGAATGGAGAGCCCTGCCAGTGGCACATAGACTAACAAGAGTGGAAATATAAGCTGGGACATTGTCATGTATAGCCTTGTGAGTCAGTGTTAGGGCCTTAAACCTAACACAGGCAGGAATCAGGAGCCAGTGGTGGTGCATCAGGAGGGAAGAGATGTAGTCAGATTTACATGCGTGAGAGAGGGTATGAACAGTGGTATTTTGGATAGCCTGTAAACAGTGAAGCTGGTATAATGGTAACCCCAAGTTAGTAATGTTACAGTAATCTAAATGAGATGTTACTATTTGGAAGAGAACTGTAATTTGTGAGGGTTTGTCCAGAAATGGTTGAATCGCACGGAAGCAACGGAGGGCACAGAAAGATGACTTAACCACTTGTGCTAACTGAGGAGAAAAAGATAGCTCTTTGTCCAAAATGACCCCAAAATAACAGAGAGAAGATTGTATTTGAATGGGGGTCCCATCTAGGAAAGGGGTTAGAGAAGAACTGTTAGAAGAACCAGTGAACCAATTGGCAACAGACTTTAAGGGATTAAGTTTTAAAGAGTTGTTTTGTCACCACTGGGCAACATCATTAAGTCAAGTATTAAGAAGAGTAAGATCCATTGAAAATGAATCGGTAAGGCAGAACAAAAAGATATCATCAGCCTATACAAAGCTTGAGACACCAAGACTTTGCGTGAGAGTGACCAAGGGACTAATGAAAATATTAAAGATCAGGGGGGAAAGGGTGGATACTTGAGGGATACTACACTGAAGAGCATAGGGAGATGACTTCTTGACATGAGTACTGACAATGTAGGAATGACTGCGGAGGAAAGATGAGAACTAGACTAACAGTGTTCCGTGAATACCTGCATTTTGGAGTCGTGAGAGGAGAAGGTCATGATTGACCAAATCAAACATGGCTGAGAGGTCCAAAGAGACAGCGATCGAGGGCTTTATAGATCTCTTTCAAGACCACCGTAGGAAAGTTTCAGTATTATGTGTTGGTCAAAAGTCTGCTTGTTAAGAATGCAGAATTAGAGCGTGCTGAGTATGTTCAGAAAGCTGCTTAAATACAGCTTTTCTGTCACTTTTGATAAAAAAGGTTAGATATAGGGCGATAGTTTTGAGGTTGAAGCATATTGCCCTGAGGTTCCTTTAAAACTAGATGTAGGATGGCTGTTTTCCAGGATTCTGGGACAATACCAATAGATAATCTGGTATTCGGAATGGTGTGTAATATGGAAGAAGGCCGAGGGATGGTTCACCAATCCAAGAAGATAGAATGGGATCTAAGGAAGATGTAGTCTTTCACATTGATTGAAATATCTGGAAAAGTTCCAGTGATGAGACAGGGGCAAAGGTTGACCAGTAGTGTGGCACTCATGGAGATGGATGACTTTCCATAATGGGGTTATGTAGTTGGAAAGTTGGGTGAGAAGGCAGGAAATCTTTAAATTGCTGGCCGTTATCTGAAAAGAAGTGTGCTAGATCTTCAGCAGATGGACCTAACCAAGGAAGGTTACGTTGGGTTTGGGACTGGGTATTCAATTGAGAAAATTGCCTTAGCATTATGTGCAGAGGCATTAATGATAGAGGAAAAGTGCTGACACTTGGTCTTCCGAACTTTGGAACAATAATAGACGTGACAGTTATTAAAGAATTGCAGGGAGGCTAAATATCTAGTTTTGCGCCATTGCCATTCTGCAGCTCGAGTGTGGTGGCGGAGGATATGGAGTCCATTGTGGAACCACTTATGAGAACGCTGAGGATGACGTGAACAAATATTCAGAGAGGCAACCTGATCATGGGCCTGAGAGAGAGTTTCTTGGCAGAAGGTAGCCTGAGACTGCGGATATAAAGATCCAACGTTTTCAGAAAACAGTAAGGCAGTGGGCGGAAATGCTTCCACAGTAGTATGGGAAGGATTCCTATATTTATAAACAGATGAAGGATGACAGTGAGAAGAGTTATGAGGATGAGAATAGTAGCAAATCAAACAGAAGAAGAGCTTGATCTGTCCAATGTAGGGGGCTTGATTGTATGCTAGAAAGCGGTAGGCTAGAGTCCTTATGAGTAATGACAAGATCAAGAATATGCCTAGCAGAGTGTGTGGGTGACTGAATATGTTGCAGAAGCAGTGGTCTGAGAGAAAATTACAGACGGAACAGTCACGGAGTGTCAAAGTGAATATTGAAAGACTAGGAGATTCGGGTACATAACCATAAAATTGAAAATAGATTATTAGATAGCATCGCAGGAAGATTGCTGAAGGGAGGGGAGGGGCAATAGAGGAATAAAAAATGGATTGTGCCAAAGGATACAGTGATTCAAACCCAGAGGTCTGTTGGATAGAAAACTCCAATAATTTCAATGAAGAGTGATAGATAATAGTGACCCCACCACCCCTACGGGTTGCTCTAGAAACTGATACTATCAGAAAATCAGGGGGGGAGACATTGGTAAAGATAGGGTTCCTCACCATCATGGAACCATGTTTCAGTGACGCAGAGCATGTCAAGGGCATAATGTGATAAAAGATCAGTGATAACTACCAATTTAGAATTGATAGATCTACAATTTACCAAAGCTATATTGAGAGGCAGAGCATGAGCAGGCGAAGTAAAATGGGACACTAGTTGTCTAGAAGAACAATGAAACAAGTTACCAGGGCAGCGTCCCCGGGAAGGGAAGTTATATGTCCTCAAGAGGGCAAGTAACCGAGGAGTCCAGATAACCAGAATGGAGGTCATAGCCGAGATGGTATTGGAGATGTTTCATATTGCTGGACCTCTAACCAAAGGATGGTTAGAATCAAACACTTCAGAAGTGTCCCAGGAGTCGTCTCAAGGAGCAGGACCTGCTCCTTGGGCATGTTCCTTCGGCGTGCACCACTGCAACATGGATGCTGCTACAGCACTGAGATATAACATTGTGGGTAAGGGAGTCACCTCGATGATGTTGGGATCCTATTGGCTGGAGAGAACTTTCAATTGTCGGAGGACAGAGCCTGAAATAGTTAGCAAAGCTTTAGCAACAGCTAACTTAGAGAATTACATACAAATAATAATAATAAAGTAAACAAACAGATGCTACAGTACTGAGATATAACATTGTGGGTACGGGAGTCACCTTGGTGACGTTGGGATCAGCTGTGGGTCTTCCTATTGGCTGGAAGGAACTTTCAATTGTTGGTGGAGAAACAGAGCCTCAATGATGTCAGGATCAGCACAGCTTACCTAAAGTGCAAGGGTGCCAATAATGTTGACCACAACTGTGTATACTTGAGATCCTGGGAACATCAGCTGATTCAGTTGTGCCCCCCTGTACCTTTGGAAATAGCAGTTATGGAGAATCGCCTTCTGAAGACTGTCAGGAGAGGATCACAATGCTTTTCACCATGCAGTATGTCAGAGCCTCAATAAATGTTGCCATGCCTGCCTCAAGGCATCAAGCCCATCCTTGAGAAGCACAGCTTGCCTATGGAGAGGCATCAGCATAAGGGCATCAATGGGCTCTGACACTGATTCCTGCCTTGCCAATATCACTGTCGAGTGCATCGAGGACCAATGCATCTCTGGTGCCTAGTAGGATGTTATTGATGCATTGATACTCCTAAAGGGAAGGAGAATCAACCAGGCAGAGACTCAGAAGTACTTTGATTTCCTCTCTAAGTCTGATTTAGAAGGCTGGGTCACCGATGAAGAACCTGATGACTTGTCAGAGGATAAATCACCAGAGCTCTCCTCTGATCTTTCTCCTCATGAAAGACGCAAGTCTCCTCCTGAGAATTTGACATTCCAGGATTTTGTAAGGGATATGGCCATGGCCATACCATTTTCTTTGGAGACAGAGGAGGAACCAGGGCAGAAGAATTGGAAATCCTCCAATACTCCACGGCCCCCAAGGAGGTGGTAATAATGCATGCACCGCATCCTTCAGAGGTTATAGATGAGATTGTGGGTGACCCCCCTCACTGTACCTCCAGTTAATGGAAAGATTAACTCAATGTACAGAATTCATATGGCTTCCGGATTCGAGAAGCATGAGCTTCTACACCACTCCGGTCATCAAATCCACTCACCAGGCACTCTAAGTCATACACCTCAGCACCCTCAGGGAGGGAGGCTCAAATGCTGGACTCTTTTGGGAGAAATATTTTTCAGCATGTCATGCTTGCTTCACACATGGCTTCTTACCAACTCTTCATGGGCATGATTTTGAAGGACATCATGCACAACCTATATGATATGTCTGTGTTTTTCCTCCAAAGAAATTTGAGCATTATCATTCCTTTGTTAGTCACAGCAAAGACTGCAGACTTCATAGAGAAGCAATCTGTTACACTTCAGAATCTCTCCAGGTTCACATTTGAGCTGGCCTCCTACCATTGGAGGTTCAGAATGGCAGCCAAAGAAAGACCTACTACTCTCAAAGACATAGGTACTTCCCTGCTTTCTGTTACTCCAAACCCAAGCAGACTCCTCATGTTCGTCCTAAGCAAGAGAAGTTGCAGAAGGCTCAATCCGCTCCCCAGCCAAAACCAGCAGTGGGGTATTGACTGGTTCCTGCAGATGATAGCCACTCTACCTGTAACCTTGGAGGAGTACTCTCCTGTCGGTGGGAGGATCAATCTCTTTTCCCAGAGGTGTTCTCTTGTAACCTCTGACACTTGGGTTTTGCAAATTATCCAAAAAAGGCTAAAAACTTCATCTATTCAAACTTCCTCCAAATTGTCCCCCCTCCTCCCCCAAAGGGTCATTCTCTAAACCCTCAGTCTCAGGAGTTGCTTCTTCAGGAAATTTCCATCCTTCACAATGAATCCACAATTGAGCCTGTTCCACAGGACAGGAAGAGCAGGGATTTTACTCATGGTATTTTCAGGTTACCAAAAATTCAAGGGGATATGCTCCCATCCTAGATCAAAGAGATCTGAACAAATATTTGGTGAGAGAGAAGTTCAGAATGATTTCTCTGGGTACCCTACTTCCTTTCCTACAAAAAGAGATTGACTATGCTCTCTGGATCTCAAGGATGCATATACACACATCCAGATACATCCCAGCCACAGAAAATATCTCAGATATGTTGTAGGAAAGCAACATTTCCGATACCGCATACTGTCTTTTGGTCTTGCATCAGCTTCTCGGGTGTTCACAAAATGTTTTGCCATAGTAGCAGCACTTCTTTGCACACTGGGAGTGCATTTTTCCCTACTTTGATGATTGGCTACTCAAGAGCAGTACTCCAGAAGGAACTCTAGTATCCATGTAAGTCACCATTCAGGTGATGGAACTACTAGGATTTGTAATCAATTATTCCAATTTCTTTCCTCCCAGCAATTGGAGTTTATGGGAGCTCTGCCTGACACAACTCAGGTGAGGGCTTTTCTTCCAGATAGTGATAGCACAGGAGGCTCAAACGAGTTAGCAGAAATCAGCATAGGCCATGTTGAGACTTCTAGGGCACATGACCTCAAGGGTTCATGTAACACCCTTGGCACATCGCCATATGAAACAAGCTCAGTAGACCTTGAACACCCAGTGGTCTCAAGCCACAAGAAGGCTCACTGCTTGGATGTTGAGAGGCTAATGTAGTCCACTCTCAATCTGCCAGATGGTGTCACCAATGTCCTTTTGGCATCCAGGAGGGCCTCAACGAGAAGGTCTTACATTTTAAGTCAAAGATGTTTTTGTCTGGTATGAGACATGCTCCACAGATCCTTTCGTCTGTCCCACATAAACAGTGCTTGAATATTTTGTACACCTATCAGAGTCTGGGCTCATGTCCAACTCAGTAAGGGTTCACTTCAGTGCAACTAGAGCTTAACATCCTGGTGTAGAAGGTAAACCCATCTCTGTACAGCCCTTAGTTCACTTTTTGCAGGGCTTGCTTCTTCTCAAACCACTCTATAAGTCATCTGCAGTGTCAATGTAGTTCTAACACAGCTGATATAAGCTCCTTTTGAGCCACTTAATTCCTGCTCGCTAAAGTTCTTGACCTGGAAGTCTTATTTCTGGTGCCGATCACTTTCATGAAATTCTTCCACAACAGAATGGTGCTGCGCACTCATCCCAAGTTCCTGCCTAAAGTGGCGTTGTACTGCCATCTTAACCAGTCAATCATCCTTTCAATATTTTTTCCAAAACCCCATGCTCACAAAGGGGAAGCTGCGCTGCACATGTTGAGCTGTAAAAGAGCTTTAGCTTTCTACTTGAAGTGGAAAAAGCTCATAGAAAGCCAATCTGGCTTTTTGTTTCTTTTGACCCCCCAGTAAACTAGGATCTGCTATGTCAAAATGCACATTATCAATTTGGCTCGTAGACTACATCTGTTTCACTTGTGCCCAGCAGGCCTAAGCCTTGCAGGTCATGTCATAGCTCATAATGTCAGAGTCATGGCTATGTCGGTGGCCTTCTTGCGCTCGATCTCCATTGAGGAGATATGCAAAACTACAACGCCAATGTTAGTTCACACTTTCACTTTTCACTGCTGTCTAGATGGGGATTCCTGACATGACAGTAGATTTGGTCAATCAATACTGCAGAATCTTTCTGGGGAGTAGAATTCCCCCCCCCCCCCCACCACACCCATTTCTTTCTGTTGAGGCTGTACAAATAAAAAAGTTGTATATAAGGTATGGCGTGTTAAATTTAGGGGTAGATTTTTATTTTTCCAAACTTTCCAAACTACTAGTGACCAAATTATGCAGTTTTGCATGCTGAATCTAGAGCTATCTTCAGAAACTGTTTAAAGTGAGTCTTACCTACATCAAGTCACAGTTGAAATATGTGGAAATTAAGTAATTTTGACCATCTGACCCCTACTATAATGTTCCCTCCTCCTGATTGTACACATGACTAGTAGCCTAAATTGTCATTTTTACATACCTTTCTATGGACTGGGTGTGTGATGGGAACAAAGAAGCGGGTACAGAAACTGGCTGAAAGTGATTCAGGTTTAAAGGATCCCTTTATTGACCCTATCTCTGCAGCTGTCATGGTACAGGTAAGAGAAGGCTCAGAGACTCTGGAGCTCCAGTCAAGTAATTGGGTGAGTGTAGTTGCCTCAGTGTTGATGAATGGTGCTTTCCTGCGTCTCCAAGCTGAGTCTTCTCATCTTTTTCACCTCTGATCTTCAATATCTTCTCTACTGCATCTCCTTTCTCCTGTTCCTCTTCACTGCACACCATAGCATGCAGAACAGACTCGCTGTAACCTCACCAAGCCGACTTCTCACTATAGGCATGACTATCTTCCTTATCTCTTCACACTGTTCCTTCAACAGTTGTAGCTGGAAAAGGAGATGCCTTGGACCTTGTGTCCAATTGCTATTTATTTTTATATTGAACCAGTTCACCATATAAACCCCAATACAGAACTCTATAATCATTCTTACGTTTTGCAGATTCTTTCCTTTCAGATTATGCTTGGAAATCCATATTCTCATGAACCTTAGAGCTGTTGTAAGCCATCTACTATTTGACACAGGTCCTATTTCCAACAGAGCCAGATCCTTTGGCAAGATACCTGTTCTAATGGCAGTTACAATCCTATAGCTATAGCTTTGAAGTCTTTGATCACTTCATCGCTGAGCTGAGGAAGATCAGGGCCAACAGAGATTTTAGTAAAATTAGGATTTATTTTCAGTTCAGTAGCAGAATCCTGTATCCTTTCCTATGGGACCTGCCCATTTGTTGTTGCTTAATGTCTTGCCATCTAAAGCAGTCACCAAGTGCCTCAATGGTAGTTTGCCTATGTGCAGGTTACAAACAATCCACACCAGCTTAATTTGTAGCGTCTCCTCAACATAATGCATCACTCCCCCCTCCCAACCAGTGTTTACATTACAGGAATCCCCTCCAATAGCTTGAAGAGTTTTGTCTGCTCCTCTTTCTCTCAGCCATGCAACCAATATATCAGCAATTATTTCTGCATGAGTCTACTCTTTAGTTGCTCTTGCAGAAACAAAATGCCACCGATATCTGCCTCCTGGCTGCATACAAACTGTGTAATGTTCCTCTTTCACCATACCTGGATACATTTTGCCATTCTCTTCTGCCTTTAACATGAGCCTGGTGTCATCATGATGAGACCATCCAAGAAAATGCAACTGATGCCATTCTGATACAGTTCCTCCTCAAACTGTACCTCCAGTTTTTTTCATGATTCTTGCCTGAGTCCTCTTCACTTTGTTGTGCAGTCACAGAGCATATGTATTCCACCAACACAAGGAGAATTGCATCCCACATAAGTACAACTCTTTAATTCACACTTGCAGGTAGGTATGTCCCATCAGTCTGAGATTCTCCATAAATCTGTCTTTCTCCTCCAGTTTTGCTTTGCCCACAAAAACTTGGCAAACTTACTTGCTCCCACGTGGATTTTAACTTTGCTTTAATCCTAATGTGGCTGTTTATTACAGATCACTGAATTTTGGATTTACTTTGTACCACTGAGCAAGTAATCCATTTGTTAGGTCATTGACTAGTTTATTGATGCTGTAATTTTGTCTGACTTGATCACTGAGGTTTCTCAAATGCAATCCATATCTAATGAGAGCCCTGACAGTTGGTAGTTCAGTTACAGGTAGTTCTCTGCCTGATCCTACCAAATGATGTAAATGAGTCCAAACTTGTAGTCTTGTTTTTCTATTGGACATTTTCAATATACAATTATCGCTATGACGATGCTATGTTGAAAATCTGTAAATTAGAAAATGAAACTAATGTGTTAGTCTCAATATGGGTAAATAATTAAGATAAATTGATAACAGGCACAAAAGGCATTAATATGCAATGCAAACACATAAAAACTATTATCAGAACACTTAAACATATTTCAGTAATTTATCTATTTTTGTGTAATTTCCTAGAAATTTCAGGTAAGTAAATAACATATTACACAAAATTTAAAGCTAGTTGTTCATTTGCCACATGAAATTGTACCATTTTTTCTCTAGTGCTTTTTTAAATTATGACATCTCCAAATTTAACACATTTTAATATAAGGCCTGTTGACAACAAAAATATTGCATGTTGGCCCCAGTTGGGCATTTTATTCTCCCTCTTCTTTGTTCAAGGCTGCTTATATTAGTGATTCCCATATGTGAGACTTTTTTTTCCTGCTTGTCCACGGAGAAAGCTAGGATCTCCAGGAACAAGCAGGAATGAGTCTTCACATATGGGTATGTCGGTACCGACGGAGCCTGCACGGGAATGCTCCCCAGCATCCAATCAGAAAGCTTTTGGGAGCATCCCTCGCACCTGCGCACTGACTTCCCGCCTTTTCCACTGTCTCTCCTCAGTTTTCGTTTTTCCGCGGAGCCGGCAGGACGTCCTCCTGTCACCGCAGAAACTTTTTTCTTTAAATACTTCATTTCTTGTTTTCTTGTGGTCGCGGCTGTTTTTCCCGCCGACACCAGTACCGCCGGTGGTTTTTTCTTTTCCTTTTTCTTAAACTCAGAGAGATTTTTCCCTCTGTTTCTGTCTTAACTTTTTTGGGCCTACAAGGCCTCTCCATCATGGAGCCTTCTTCTCCTAAGAAGTGCCTTCACTGTGGAAACACAGTTTTCTTTTTAGACTCCAATCACTGGTGTCTAACCTGTTTGGGTCCTGCCCCTTTTTTCCACTGAACTATCAGGCTGCAATACTGAGAGAAGACCTTCCCTCTTTCGAGTTTCCCTCGATACCGTTTTCCCTCCTGCAGTGAGGGCACCGGGTTCTTCTTCTCTACAGGATCAGGTAACCCACAAACAGTCTGTTAAGACTTGCCAATCCTTGAGTGGTAGGTCTCATGCCACGCATGATGACGGCTCCGGCCTTGCCCTCAAGACCCCATTGGCATTAAAACCCCGGCGGGAGTCTTCGGGGCTCCAAAGCATTTCAGGGGTTTCAGGTTGTTCCTGGGGCTCACCCCTCACAGAACATACCTGAGCCGTGCTCGGGGGTGGTATCCGCTTTGAGCGGTACCGATACCCCGGCATCGGCACCGGTGTCGAGTGTTCCACTCTTCACCAGGGATCGTCATCTGGCATCCTCGGTACCTTCGGGACCAATCGATACGTTCCAGATTGACTTTCCTATATCTAAGCCATGCTCGGGGGTGGTATCCGCTTCGAGCGGTACCGATACCCCGGCATCGGCACCGGTGTCGAGTGTTCCACTCTTCACCAGGGATCGTCATCTGGCGTCCTCGGTACCTTCGGGACCGATCAATACGACCCAGAGTGACTTCCCTGTACCAGCATCGCCGGTACCACCACCGACGTCGGTGCACTCTAGACATGCATCGATAGACTCGCTCCCTTCGATGCCGAGTCTGGAATTGATATCTAGTCTAGATGACTGGGTACCGACGCGCCTTGGAACCGACTCTTATCGTTTCCGGATACGCAGTACCGAGGATACTCACCAAGACTCTCTGGTTACCTCGGTACCGCTTGAGCAGCCTCAGATGACAGCCTCGATGCCATTATCGGTATCGGTATCGATGTCGATTCCTGCAATTACATCGGTGCCATCGATCCTTTCTATGCCTAGTTTGGAATCGATACCTGGCATAGACGATGCAGTACTAACTGCCTCAAATCGTGACTGCCAGTATCATTATCCATCTAGTAAGGTTCTTTTTCTGCACCAGACCAGTGCATCCTCTGGTGCTCAGGCTGCATCTTCAACCTTAGCCTTCCCAGGGATGGTTCCCATTGGAGATCCTTCTTTTCAGAAGTTTCTACTTGACATGGCAACCTTTCTTGCTATTCCTATCCCTGGCTGTAATCTTAACCAAGGCTCTCCTGCAGAAAAGGGATATATAATGCTTCCTTTACATCATTCTTTGCAGGATCTTCTTCTGAGAATATGGGAATCACCTTTAAGGGTTCCCTCACCTTCTACAGCAACTAATGTTCTGTATCAGGTGCCCCCCTTTCCAGGGTTTCAAAAGAATCAACTTCCCCATCATTCCATTGTTGTGGAATCAGCAACGAGGAAGGTAAAAAGCAAGAAGAAGCATTCTTCTTATCCACCAGGTCGTGCTTCTAGAGCACTTGATGCCTTTGGACGTCAAACCTTCCAAACATCTATGCTGGCATCAAGAATTATTTCTTATATATTTTATATGAGTCTAACACTCCAGGAGGTCACAAAGAAATTATCTCTTTTGACTCCTTTTTTGTCAGAGCCTAAGGCTGCTGACTATTCCTTGCTTCTTAGTCATAGCCGGAATATCTCTTGGTTTCTTTCTCGTGCTTCTCTAGATTCTTTTGAGTCTGTTAGCAGATCCTCTGCTATTGCCATTGGAGCACGTCGTAGAGCCTGGCTCCAAGCTTCAGACTTGAGCAGATGGGCACAACATACACTGGGTAATTCTCCTTGTACTGGAGAAAATCTCTTCAATAAGGAGGCTTTACGTCAGGTTGCTCATTGCTCCACTGACTTCCCTGGTTCTGGAGACCATTCTAAGCCTTCTTCTTCCCCAGGAGGTAGGAAATGTCCTACCAAGCCTTCTTTCCCTAAGAAAAGAAGGTTTTCACTCTTCTCCTGCCCATCATCCAGAGGTGCCCAACCAAGGGACACCTCGTCCTAGTCTGAAGTTTCCAAACTCTAGCCAGTCTCAACATACCCAGCAACCATAGGTTCTGAAGGTTTCAATCTACAGTTAACTACTTCTTAACAGAAGTTTGTTCACTGTTTTTTCTTAAAGCTACACTGGTTTTTCCTTTTTCAGTATGCTAAGCTGTCAGGATATTCTTGTCCATGGGTTACAGAATTCTCCTCTAGCCTTTCATTCCAGTGTAGATCTTTTTAGTTTTCTTGAATATATTCTCAAGATAACTCATCAGCCAGGGACAGGAATATCTCCTCTCCCTTTGTCTGTTCCTCTCTGTTTTGCACAGGAAGATCCTCTCTGCTGTCTTTTCAGCTTCTGTGCATGCAGGACTTCCAGTGTTTGAACCACTGGTACTTTTCCACAAGTGCCAGTCCATCTTCCACAATTTTTGTCTAGCCTCAGTAGTGATCCAAGCTAATCCTCATCTATCTTGGACATTCCTACTCACTTTAGGCTTCTCACATTATCTTCTTTCTAGCCATCTCCTTTTCCTAGGATGTGGCAACACGCCTGACTTCAGTCAGTTTTATCCCATAATTCTCCTGCACAATGCTCTCTGCAATCTTCAGAGAAGCTTTCTACTATGGGCCCTTGCTACAGAGCACTGATCTTTGTCTCTGAGGGCTATTCTATATAGTAGAAAAAAGCTTATAAATCATTCTCATGACTGTGAGGGTTCTCCACACCCTCTTGTCTCCTGTTATAATTCAGAATATAAGCTTTTTCTGCGTGAATATCCAGGGCTATTAGTAACACATGATACCCCTATGTCCCTCCAGTGGATCCTCCTGGTATCTTCTCTATGCGTTTCTACCCATCTACCATGTCAGAGTTCTAAAGGACTCCCGACTTGCTCTTTACAGACTGATCTTATCCTCTGTTTTTCACGCAACCATCCTAGTTATTTTCCTGGATTGCATTCCTGCATCCTCTTAGCCCACGGAAATAGATTCCCTATATATCTTTCAAGTGGGTTTCACACTCTTGTTATTGGATGAATCTTTCCCCTTCACATTCCCCATGTGAATGTTCTTATGGGGCTTAGTGTATCTTCAGACTTATTGTCATGTATGTAAATATCTCTATATATGCCTCTACATACATATGTCTGTAAGCTGTCTGTGCATAATTTATGCCCCCATATATATATATATATATATCCACCTATATATATATGTTGATACATATTTCTGCATATCTAGATATACATATATATATAGGTATATATATCTCCCTATATATATATATATATATATATATGTATCTGTTGGGAGACTTTTTATAGATCGATATGTATTACATACTATCTCCTCACTGTCTATGCAATTTGTACCTTCTTAGAGGTTACAGACAGTGAGCTCCCTTTTTCATACTGTTCCTTAGTATGTGGGGACTGTTATGCACACAACCACTACTGTGGTGATAACAGCTTCCGCTTTGCTCTAGGTCTCCCTATCCTTGCAGATTCAAGCTTCAATATCTTTCCTATCTCTCATCAGCTAGGAAAGACAGTGTACATCTTCATTATTTTGAGTACACATTGTTCTCCTTGGGAATATGGGCTTTTTTCCATACCCCTTCTTCCCTCCAAGACTGGGCTAGTTGTCCAAATCGGTCAGTCTTCTTCTTTTAGTCCTCAATGTTAATGACTCTGTACCTAAAAGAGTTTTCAGCTTTTTCCCATAAAGCTTTCCATTGAAGACCTGCCGTTCTAATCCTACCCCAGTTGACACTTGGATCACCTGCTAATTCCAGGTCTGGACCTTCATCCTCACTGCTGTGAGGTCACCTTGAGGATTCCGCTACTGCATATCCAGTAGACTCCATCACGCTTTCCTACAATCCAGTAGGTTAGCTCCATATTATAACTGTTCATTAAATAATTTTAATGGTACTTATCATACATGCCATGGACTCCTCTCCTGTAGTCCTTGGGTTTGCTGTTTTCCTTACAGCTCTTCTATTCTCAACTCCTACCCTCCATTCCCTCATGGGATGCCGGAGATTCCTGTGTGGGAAATGCACTCCTGATCCAGGAACATGCATTTTATGGGATCTCCCCCTGGCATCTCTAGCTAGGGAGTCCCCATATGTGAAGACTCATTCCTGCTTGTTCCTGGAGATAGCACAGTTACTTACCTGTAACAGGTGATCTCTGGGAACAGCAGGAATAAGTCTTCACAACCCACCCTCCTCCCCTAGGAGTTGTATCTATCTATCTATCTTCCTTTCCTCTTTCTCTCCTTTTGTCTCAGCTATGAAACTCAACTGAGGAGACAGTGGAAAAGGCGGGAAGTCAGTGCGCAGGCGCGAGGGATGCTCCCAAAAGCTTTCTGATTGGATGCTGGGGAGCATTCCCGTGCAGGCTCCGTCGGTACCGACGTACCCATATGTGAAGACTTATTCCTGCTGTTCCCAGAGATCACCTGTTACAGGTAAGTAACTGTGCTTTCTTGCCTGTAGTAGGTGTTCTCTATGGACAGCAGGAAAAGTCCTCACAATCCTCCCTTCTCCCCTGAGTTGCATTCTCCTCAGCTAGTCATAGGTCTGAGGATATGATGGCGCCGAGTCTGGGAAGGTATGCACAGTCATGGTAGGGCTTCCAAAAACCTCTAGAAGCTGGGAATTCCCCCACATTGTGCTCTGTCAGATGACATCACTCACATGTCGGGACTTTTCCTACTATCCATGGAGAAATCCTGCTACAAGTGAGTAGCCACATTTTCCAAGTTTTGTTGGATTGGAAAGAGTAAATATATCCTAGACCACTGATGATTTGTTTCTTGAGTTATCCTCATCTATTGGAAATCCTGACAGAATTCTAGGTTCAAGTCTCTGTACTCTGAGAAGAAAAGAAAATTTTGACTATCTTTGACCTAAATAAAGACACAGCATAAAACAGGAAGATATTTCGGATGCTGCAAGAGCAATGATAGTAATGCTCAGAGTGTTCTAACCAAGGAGGCTGAAAGTCATTGTGAAAAGAAAATAAAGACTGATTCATATGAACAGAAGGAGAAGGCAAATGGAGTGTGCCACTGAGTTTTATGTACTGTAAAGCTGACCAGGAGACATTGTAATGATTTTTAATGTGCTCTGTTGTATTTGCAAGCAAGACGGTATATAGATTAGGGATATAAGTAAGATTTTAAATTACAGGACTAACTGGGGGAAATGTATGTGTGTTTGAGAGACCTAGGAAGAATTAATGTGTTGGTTCATGTGAGGTTTGATTAGTTCGAGAGTTTGGGGTTTCTAGCCAAATGTATTTTTAGGGTCTGTGAAGGCTCTTTAAATTTCCTGTGAAACATACTGGGTAAATGCATCATCGTAATTCAAATTTTATAGGGAAGTTTCTCAGTTGTTTGTCAGTGCATCATTTGACTGTAAATTCAAGCCATTGAATTTTGCTATGGATTTAAAAGAATGCATGTTGATGAAGATGTAGAATGCATGAAATAATAGAAGTTGCTTGTTGGAGTGTATTTGTATCTTATGGGCTGTGAGAAGGTGCACTGAAAAGTGACAAAATTAATGGGGTTGACCATTAAAAAGCTCACTGTTTAATGCACACAGGAAATGGAATCAATCAGAGAATTTCACAGATATAGTGAATCCTTCTCGATATCCATAGGTAAAACGGCATTTTGCATGCAAAAATGGCCTTTCTTAATATTCCCAGAATATATTTATTTAAACTTATGTTGTATATGTATAGTTTATCTGATCTAGATAGAGGCATTCCCAGGGATGGGATTGGATTTATGTTTGTAGTTCATTAAATGCATTCATATATGTGCACAATAAACTGGGATATTTGTAGATACCAAAGAGCAGGTATAAATATATATATGCATTTTCTGTGGGTTCAGTTTGAAATGGAAAGTATGGGGTCTGTTCTGTTCAGCGAATAGCAGGTCTGGATGTCCAATCCGGACATCCAGACCTGCTATTTGCTTGGCCGACTTCTTGAAAAAAGAGCTCCCTGCACGCAGAGCTGAGTTGTACGGGGAGCTCTGTTTGTAGGCGGGTGGGGGCGGAGCGAGGGTGGGCTTGGGGCAGTGCCAAGACCCTGGACATACAGGGCTGATTCAAAGGTCAGCTGTATATGTCCAGGGTCAGCCATTTGCACAGGGAACTTATTCCACTTTGGATGATGGATGGCCCGGCCAGGAAAGGCAGGTGAGAGGGAGCAGAGGGTTACCCGCAGCCTGACCCTGGCCACGGCAGGCCTGATCAGGTTCCGCGGACATATCTAGGTCTCACAGGATCAGAATTAGGTGCAACTGATGCACGTCTCAATTCTGGGCGCCCGGACAGGCGGGGGACATCAAGATCGGAATGGGCTTTCACGTGCATACTTTCCCTTATAAAATTGTTTGAAATTTCTCGCTGATAAAACAAATTTATTTTTAGAAATGTATATACCCCTTTCCTGCTTTTCTACTATTTCTAAGCATAGAACCTTTAAGCTGAATTGTGTATTCTGTTTAGAAATGCTTAAAGAGAAGGCAGAACACATCATTATCTAAACCGCTGCAATTCTATGTAGTTTCAAGGCGTTTGGTGTTGGGTATTTTCTAATTGAAAAGCAGTTTTGAAATTCTCTTTTGGTTGGGACAAAAGGGGTTTGAATTAGCACAGATTTGAAACTTTTGAGCAGTAGTGAGTCTTTTCATTTGGTTTGGATAATTACGAAGCTTATCATTTCTCCTTCTTTTCTGCTTAATCCTCTGGACGAATTCTCAAATGACTGAAGTGTAATCCTTTCTAATCTGTGACACACAAATGTCAAAAGCAAAATAATGATTTATATTATATAGAAATACTCGGGTTAAAAGAAAATCAAAACAAATGTTTTCTATGTTTTTCTCCCAAAGACGAACAACAACTTATCCATACACAGAAACCCAGATGTACAGCCAAAACACTGGGGGAAATTACTTTGATACCCAAGGAGGTTCTGCACAAGTGACCACGGTGGTCTCATCTCACAGTATGGTTGGTACAGGAGGAATTCAGATGGGTGTCACAGGAGGACAGCTTATCAGCAGCTCTGGAGGGACCTACCTGATTGGCAGTGCAATGGAAAATTCCGGTCACTCAGTGAGTCACACAACTCGAGCCTCCCCTGCCACGGTAAGTACACCATATAAGAAAAAGAAACTGAGAACAAAATTGGTTTCTAGGTTTTTTTGTTACTCGTGCAGCATTTACCAAAGGCATCACCACTCTTCTCTGCCTTTGCCAAAAGGAAGCACATTGTGTGCAATGCAAATGAATCATTAGGCCCTTGCAGCTTCCCATTTTGAGGCCATTTTAGTTTTTATTGATCTTTAGTCAAAGGAGAAATGTTCTGGCCTGCCTGTGTTGTATGTGGCACTTTCTGTTTTGCTTAACGTGAAGCTACAGTGGTTATATATACCCTGGCTAGATTTTAAGTAATGCATTTTGCTTGTCCTTAGCAGAAACTTAAGCAGAGAACAATTGGAAGGAATTTTATCAAGCACTTATAATGGAACCAATTAATCCTTGCATATTTTTTCTAATGTACTTTGACTCTCATATTTTAAAAATAATAATTAAAAGAAATGCTATCTACAGTAATATCTTAAGAAAACTGCATTCAGAATTGTATTGGATTGGATTATCTCTTATATCAAAAATCATATTCTGAAAACTAAATAAAAATATACAAAGATATCTAAACACAAAAGATGCCCTAGACCATGCCTCTTGACACAGCTGTATAAATTTCTTCTCTAGGACCAAGCAGGAAGTCAGTCCTCACATATGGGTGACGTCGGTGCCGACGGAGCCCCCGTGCGGAGCATTTCCCCAGCTTTCATAGAAAGCCTTTGGGAATGCAGCACGCATGCGCGGTCCCCTTCCCGCCCAAGGGTGCCATCTTGCTCAGTCTTCTTTTTTCCGTGGAGCCCGACGGATGTATATTCGTTTCACCCGAGGAAGAAGTTGATTTTCTCTGCGTTAACCTGTTTTTCTTCAGTTCGACACCGGTTTCCCTTTTTCACCTGGGCTCGATACGTCGGTATCGAGCCCGGATCTCTTTTTCGATTTTTGTCCTTAGTGACTAGCGTTCGCGCCATTTTTTCTTTTTTCACTGGCAGCGCTGTCTTTTGACCTTGCAGGGGCCCTTTTTCCCCCGATGGCTGCCAGCGGGTTTAAAAAGTGTGATCGGTGTAAGAAACTTATGTCTCTCACCGACACACATGACTGCTGCCTCCGGTGCCTCGGACCCGATGATGACCCGATGATCTGTGGTCTGTGTGGGAAGATGTCCTCTAAGGCAGCGATGGCGAAACTATGGCACGCGTGCCAGCTGTGGCACGCGAAGGCCTTGCAGCTGGCACGCGGGAAGGTCCGCAAAAAAAGAAAAAGCTGGCTCTGACTGCTGCCGCGGACGCGGCAAGGGCAGAATGCAGCGTCCCGCGGGGCCCCCTCCGCCCGCTAAGCCCCTCTGCAAGAGCTTTCAGATTCGCGAGGGAGAGCGTCTCCCTCGCGTCTCTGTTAAGCCCGCAGGGGCTAATGGGAAATTTCCCATCAGCCCCTTTAGACGCGAGGGACTGATGGGAAATTTCCCATTAGCCCCTGCGGGCTTAACAGAGACGCGAGGGAGACGCTCTCCCTCGCGAATCTGAAAGCCCTTGCAGAGGGGCTTAGCGGGCGGAGGGGGCCCCGCGGGACATTGCGATCTGCCGCGGCAGCAGCCAGAGCCTGCTTTTTTTTTTTTTAAATTTGCCAGGGGGGGTTAGGACTGCTAATGGGCAGGGAGGGGGGGGTTAGGACTGCTAATGGGCAGGGAGGGGGGTTAAGACATCTAATGGGCAGGGAGTAGGGGTGGGGGTTAGGACTGCTAATGGGCAGGGAGAGGGGGTTAGGACTGCTAATGGGCAGGGCAGGGCAGGGAGGGAGGGAGGGAGGGGGGGTTAGGACTGCTAATGGGCAGGGCAGGGCAGGGAGGGAGGGAGGGAGGGGGGGGTTAGGTCTGCTAATGGGCAGGGAGGGAGGGGGGATAGGACTGCTAATGGGCAGGGAGGGAGGGGGGGTTAGGACTGCTAATGGGCAGGGAGGGAGGGAGGGAGGGAGGGTTAGGACTGCTAATGGGCGGGCAGGGAGGGAGGGAGGGTTAGGACTGCTAATGGGCAGGGAGGGAGGGAGGGTTAGGACTGCTAATGGGCAGGGAGAGAGGGAGGGAGGGAGGGGGGGGTTAGGACTGCTAATGGGCAGGCAGGGAGGGAGGGGGGGGTTAGGACTGCTAATGGGCAGGGAGGGAGGGAGGGGGGGGTTAGGACTGCTAATGGGCAGGGAGGGAGGGAGGGAGGGGGGGTTAGGACTGCTAATGGGCAGGGAGGGAGGAGGGAGGGAGGGGGGGTTAGGACTGCTAATGGGCAGGGAGGGAGGGAGGGAGGGGGGGTTAGGACTGCTAATGGACAGGGAGGGAGGGGGGGTTAGGACTGCTAATGGGCAGGGAGGGAGGGAGGAGGGGGGGTTAGGACTGCTAATGGGCAGGGAGGGAGGGAGGGAGGGGGGTTAGGACTGCTAATGGGCAGGGAGGGAGGGAGGGAGGGGGGGTTAGGACTGCTAATGGGCAGGGAGGGAGGGAGGGGGGGTTAGGACTGCTAATGGGCAGGGAGGGAGGGAGGGAGGGGGGGTTAGGACTGCTAATGGGCAGGGAGGGAGGGGGGTTAGGACTGCTAATGGGCAGGGAGGGAGGGAGGGAGGGGGGGTTAGGACTGCTAATGGGCAGGGAGGGAGGGAGGGGGGGTTAGGACTGCTAATGGGCAGGGAGGGAGGGAGGGAGGGGGGGTTAGGACTGCTAATGGGCAGGGAGGGAGGGGGGGTTAGGACTGCTAATGGGCAGGGAGGGAGGGAGGGAGGGGGGGTTAGGACTGCTAATGGGCAGGGAGGAAGGGAGGGAGGGGGGGGTTAGGACTGCTAATGGGCAGGGAGAGGGGGGTTAGGACTGCTAATGGGCAGGGAGGGAGGGAGGGGGGGTTAGGACTGCTAATGGGCAGGGAGGGAGGGAGGGAGGGAGGGGGGTTAGGACTGCTAATGGGCAGGGAGGGAGGGGGGGGTTAGGACTGCTAATGGGCAGGCAGGGAGGGAGGGAGGGAGGGAGGGTGGGGGTTAGGACTGCTAATGGGCAGGGAGGGAGGGGGGGTTAGGACTGCTAATGGGCAGGGAGGGGGGGGTTAGGACTGCTAAGAGGGAGGGAGGGAGTGGGGTTAGGACTGCTAATGGGCTGGGAGGGAGGGGGGGGTTAGGACTGCTAATGGGCAGGGAGGGAGGGGGGGTAGGACTGCTAATGGGCAGGGGGGGGCGGGCGGGGGGGTAGGACTGCTAATGGGCTGGGGGGGTTAGGACTGCTAATGGGCGGGCGGGCGGGCGGGTGGGGGGGGTAGGACTGCTAATGGGCTGGGGGGGTAGGACTGCTAATGGGCTGTGGGCTGATGGGGGCTGTCTGGAAATGGGGTGATGGGGGTTAGGACTGGTAATGGGTTATAGGGGGGGCTTAAACTGAAAATGGGTTGATGGGGGTTTAGGACTGGAAGTGGGTTGATGGGGGGGGGCTAGGACTGGTATTGGGTTGGGGGGTTGCTAGGACTGGAAATGGGCTGATGCAGGGACTAGAAGGGAATGGATGCTGGGTGAGGCTGGAACTAGAAGGGAGCTGATGTGGGGGGAGGTTTAGAATGGGATGGGGCTGGGAGAGTAAAATGGAGAGGGGAAAAATATTTTGTGTGGGAGGGATAAAAAATCTACAATTGGCCGGGTATTGGGAGAGTAAGTGGGGATTGAGGATGGAGGGGTAAAATTTGAGTGGATGAAATAGGAATGAGGAAAGAGCAAAAGGAGAAAGATTAGTATGTTAAAGCGGATGTAGAGAGAGAGAATGGAAAAAAAAACTAGAAGAGAGAAGAAAGGACAAATGGACAGCAGATGATGGAGAGTTAGCAGAAAACATGAAGAAACCAGAAGAAAGTGGCTGGAGCAATTGCAACTGTGTAACTGAGCTGAGGTATTCTGTTTATGTAATTCCTTTTTGACATTGCCACTTGTTCTCTTTCCCCAGTAGGTCATGTATTGTTATTGTCTGAAATGTATTGGTTTAATATTTGCAGTGTTGCCTTTTGATAGGTATGGTGTGGTGCTTTGTGAGTCCTGGTAGTGCTGTTAGGATACGGCGGGTTTGCTATTGGTTCTAAATGGGCAGTGTTTGTAGTAGTTCCTAATGTGCCTGGCGGTTGGCACTGGATTATAGTAATGTAGAAATCTTTTAGTCTGTCTTTATCCATACACTCATTAAGAGACATGTTTACTAAAAGTTAGTGTATGTTAGCATTATGCAAATATTTATGCAAATTGACGTGCTGGCACTTTGAGGAAATTCTTTGGTTTTGTGCGGCAGTTTGGGCACTCGGGCTCAAAAAGGTTAGCCATCACTGCTCTAAGGCGTTAAGGAGTCGGCAGCACCAAAAGGAAAGAATCTTCTCTGACTCCGCGTCCGGTAGGGCCCGGACCTCGTCAGAGGCCTCGACATCTCGGGACTCCAGCCCGAGCAGCGTCAAGGCTCCTCTGAAAGGGGGTCTCCCTCGCGGGAGCATCGTAAGAAGAAAAAACCTGCGAGGGCGGCGTTGGTGGACGCACTTGGCTCCTCGAGGGCCAAGTCGCATAGCCCCAAGCGCCGTCCCGGGTCTTCGGAGTCGGAGAGGCCTGCAAAACAACCTCGTGTGGAGATGGCATCCCCGGGTCACGTGAGTACTGTAGTCCTCGTGGACTCACCTCCAGGGGAGCCGATGTTGGGCACGGCGCCACCGGGGCTCGAGTCGGGGGCTGCTGAGTCTCCTGAGCTCAGACTTAGGTTGACGGCCTTGGAGAGCAGCTTGGCTGCCTTCATGGAACAGCAACGGGCACTGATCGCCGGTCTCAGCGGTGTATCTGCCCCAACCACCGGGACATCGACGTCCAAGTCGACCCCGGAGGCCGAGCCGATCCTCGAGTCCATGCGAGCTCGAGTCGATCCTCGGCCAAGGTCCCCCTCGGCCTCCCGTTTGGGACCGAGGTCGTCAACGCCGGTACCCTCGGTGTCAGGGCGGATGGCATCGATGCCTGCCCGACCGGAGCCGCTCGATTCCTCCTCCGAGGAGTCCGGCTGGGAGATGGAGGATGAGGAGTCGCCCGACACCTTTCGGACTCGGTGCGTTCCTTCGGACTCGCTCGAGTCCGAGCCTCGGAGAAGGTCCCCCCTGGAGGATACCCGGTTCTTGGACTTCGTGCGGGACATGGCCAAGGCTTTGGCATTCCCCGTGGATCCCGAGGAGGAGCCTCGAGCCGAGGAGCACAAGGCCCTACAGTATGACTCTCCTCCGAAGGAGGCCTTTACTGTTCCAGTTCCTCCGATGCTGGAACGGTTGCTCTTCCGCATGTGGGAGGCGCCGGCATCAATGCCGGTTTTAAGCAAGTGGGTCGATTCCATCTATTGAGCCAGCAAGAGCCCCGGGCTCCAAAAGGCACAATTACCGCACCACCCCATGGATGTGGAATCGGCCATGCATCGTCTGAAGAGTCAGAAGATGCACTTCTCGGTGCCTCCCGGCCAGGAGGCCTGGAACCTGGATGCCCTCGGTAAGAAGTGCTTCCAGGGCTCTATGCTTGCTTGCCGTGTCCAGACCTACCAGCTGTACATGGGCATGTACCTTCGAGACTTGGCAAAGGAGATTGCCGGGTTCTCTGCTGGTCTCTCCGAGGAACCTTTGCAGAGGTTCAATGCTCTGTCCTCCCTCGGGTATTCGTGAGTGCTCGGTTTATATCTCGAGCAGCCTATGATGGCTTCGAGGCTTCGGCCCAAGTAGCCGCGGCCGGCATCGGTGCACGCCGTCAGGCTTGGCTACAGTCATCGGACCTCGAGCCATGGGTGCAGGACAAGTTGGTCAATGTCCCCTGCTGAGGTGAAAACCTCTTTGGCAAGCCCATGGCTGACAAGGCTGCCAAACTCGAGACCGAGACTCTTACCCGGACAAGGCTGTCCAGAAAAACCTCTGCCCCTTCTCAGAAGAAGAAGGGCTCGGGAAAAAAGACCTTTTACCCGAGGAAGTCATCTGCCTATAAACAGTACCCTCATTATCAGGCCTCTGTAGCTCCCCAACAGGGTCAGCAGGCCAAGGGGCAGAGTCATGGGCCCCGTAGGCAGAAGGCCCCCAAGTCTCCTACTCCGGCTCCTGCTCAGCAGGGAGGGGGATTTTGACTGCATTGGCATAGCCTCTCCTCCTCAGCTGGCCCCCATCAGCAATGGAGGCAGGCTGGCCCTGTTCGCCCACAGGTGGTCAGCCGTCACAAGGGATACCTGGGTTCTAAGTATAGTCCAGAAGGGCTATCTCCTCCACTTCCACCAGGTACCCCCCTCCTATTTTCCAAGGGAGCCTCCCAGACTCCCTCTGCACAGGGACTTACTCCTGCAGGAGTTGGCAGGTCTTCTGAAGGAACAGGCAGTGGAACCGGTGCCCCACCACCTGAGAGGTCACGGCTTCTATTCCAGGTACTTCCTAGTACCAAAGAGAACAGGAGGCCTCAGACCCATCCTAGACTTGCGAAACCTGAACAAGTTCCTGGAGAGGGAAAAGTTCAAGATGCTTACCCTTGGAATCCTGCTGCCCTACCTCCAGCAGGGAGATTGGCTATGCTCCTTAGATCTAAAGGATGCTTATACTCACATCCTTATTCATCCAGACCACAGACAATATCTCAGATTTGTAGTGGGAGGAAACCATTATCAGTACAGAGTACTGCCTTTTGGCCTTACATCCGCCCCCAGGGTATTCACCAAGTGCCTGGTGGTGGTAGCGGCCTACCTCAGGGTTCAAGGACTCTTTGTCTTTCCATATCTGGACGATTGGCTCATCAGGGGTCAATCCCCGCAAGAGGCCAATCAAGCCACCCTTCGCACTGTCGCTCTGCTTCAGCACCTGGGGTTTGTCATAAACTTCGCAAAGTCCAGTTTGCAACCCTCCCAGAACATGGAGTTCATAGGAGCTCGACTGGACACCTTTCAGGCAAAGGCCTTTCTACCAGTGGACAGGGCCCACAGATTGATGGCTCTAGCCAGGCTATTCCACAGCAATTCTCTGGTCTCCGCCAGACAATTCCTGAGGCTCTTAGGCCACATGGCATCCACGGTCCATGTGACTCCAAATGCCCGTCTACACATGAGGCCAGCTCAATGGGGCCTCAGGACTCAGTGGCACCAGGCCACAGGAAGCCTCACGGACACAGTGAGGGTGTCCAGCCTACTACAGTCTTCTCTGCAATGGTGGCTTCATCTTCTGAATCTAGTGCAAGGGGTGCCTTTTCAGGCACCTCCACACTCTCAGGTGCTGACAACCGATGCTTCTCTTCAAGGTTGGGGTGCACATTGCCAAGGGGCATGTACTCAAGGCCTGTGGAATCCATGGGAGGCCGCACAGCAGATCAATCTCTTAGAACTGAGAGCTATCCGTTTAGCGCTGAGAACTTTCTCTCATCTCATCTCTCACCAGTCCGTCTTGGTTCAGACGGACAATCAAGTGGCTATGTTCTATGTGAACAAACAAGGAGGCACAGGGTCCCGCCTTCTCTGTCAGGAAGCGCAGAAACTGTGCTCCTGGGCAGTCAATCATGGCATTCTTCTCAAAGCAGTCTACCTCCCAGGTCAGGAGAATTACCTGGTGGACAGATTGAGCAGGATCCTGCAGCCGCACAAATGGCAGTTGAACCCTTTAGTGGTTCAACAGATCTTCCTGAGAATGGGGTCTTTCAACCATAGATCTCTTTGCCAGTCCTCTGAACCGTCAACTACCCAGGTTCTGTTCCAGACAACCGCATCCTCTCAGAGTAGCAGCGGATGCGTTTCTCATTTCATGGTCTACAGGCCTACTATATGTATTTCCTCCCACGCCTCTAGTGTCCAAGACACTATTCAAGGTGACCCGGGACAAGGCCTCAGTGATTCTGGTGGCCCCCAGGTGGCCAAGGCAACCCTAGTTCCCACTACTGTTGCAACTGGTGGTGGACACTCCTCTTCCTCTGGGGATGCAACCCGATCTCCTGTCTCAGGAGCAGGGATCCCTCTTGCACCCCAATCTCCAGTCCCTCAATTTGATGGCCTGGCTGCTGAAAGGGTAGTCCTAGCGCCTTTACTACTGCCTAGGGACGTGGAGGACATAGTCTTGGCCTCTAGGAGGCAGTCCACCAGAAAGTCTTATGCCCTTAAGTGGCGTAGATTCTCTACCTGGTGTACTCAACACAACGAGAATCCCTTCTCATACCTGGTACCAGTGGTGCTGCAGTATTTGCTTCACCTGTCCAACCTAGGCCTTAAGTCCAATTCTGTTAGAGTTCATCTTAGTGCTCTTTCAGCACACCACTCACAGGTGGAGGGTCAGTCTCTCTCCAGTCATCCTTTGGTGGCTCGCTTCCTCAGAGGCCTGCTTTTGCTTAAGCCTCCAGTGCGTCCACCTGCCACTGAATGGGCATTAAATGTGATCTTGCAAAGGCTTACTTGCCCACCATTTGAACCTATGGCTACTTGCCCTCTGCGTTTTCTATCCTGGAAAACGCTATTTCTGGTAGCCCTTACCTCAGCAAGGCAAGTGAGTGAGCTTCATGCCCTAGTATCAGAAGCACCTTATACTAGGTTCTATAGGAACAGGGTAGTCTTACGGACTCACCCTAAGTTCCTTCCAAAGGTTGTCTCCTCCTTCCACCTCAATCAGGAGGTGGTTCTTCCAACTTTCTTTCCCAGGCCTCATACTAGCCGGGCTGAGATGGTCTTGCATACCCTGGACTGTAGGAGGGCGTTGTCCTTCTACCTTGACCGTACGCGGGAGCACCGGAGGGCGGTTCAGCTCTTCGTCTCTTATGACCCCAATAAGTTGGGGTTGGCTGTCTCCAAGCATACTTTGTCCATATGGGTAGCTGACTGCATTGCCTGGGCTTACAGGGCAGCCGGCCTCTCGCTGCAGGGTCAAGTTACGGCTCACCGTGTCAGGGCGAAGGCTGCGTCAGTGGCTCATCTCCGCTCTGTTCCGTTGGCAGACATCTGCTGGGCCGCTACTTTGTCTTCAAGACAGACTTTTGCGGCCCACTACTGCCTTGAGAGGGAGTCCCGCAGGGACAGTGCTTTCGGGCAAGCGGTACTCCATAATCTCTTTGGGGTCTAGGCAACTCCTACCCTCCGGCCCTGGTGTTGGGCTACCTTTCGGGGGCGTTATCAGAGAAGATTCTGTTCTTGCATGCTGAGGCTCTAGAGGGAGCTCAATTTTTCATTTTGGGGCCTCTGGTAGCCCTGAGCTAGGGAGTCCCATATGTGAGAACTGACTTCCTGCTTGGTCCTGGAGAAAGAGTAGTTACTCACCTGTAACAGGTGTTCTCCAGGAGCAGCAGGAATCAGTCCTCACAACCCTCCTTCCTCCCCTTGGAGTTGCAGTCATATGATTTATTGTTGCTATTTTTGCTGTCTTTTAGCTATGTCATCAGACTGAGCAAGATGGCACCCTTGGGCGGGAAGGGGACCGCGCATGCGCGCTGCATTCCCAAAGGCTTTCTATGAAAGCTGGGGAAATGTTCCGCACGGGGGCTCCGTCAGCGCCGACGTCACCCATATGTGAGGACTGATTCCCGCTGCTCCTGGAGAACACCTGTTACAGGTGAGTAACTACTCTTTCCTCCAGACGTGAGTAACCCTGCACAGATCCGGAAACATGCTAACTTGGCTCCCATGTGTAAGACCCATCGATGCCTAAAGAGCAATCAGAGTACATGATCCTTGGAGTTACTGAAAGATCATGGCCATAAGCACAGTCTTGCTGTGTTGCTCTCCCACTGTAGATTTCTCTAAAAAGTGGAGATATCTAAGTTGTTAAATTTCAGGTGCTAAATTCTAGACCATTCTTCAAGCTTAGCTAGATCCCTCCCCATGTTATCGACTCTTTCCTGTGTGTCTACTCATTGCAGATTTTGGTATCATGCGCAAACAAGCAAACCTTACCCAACAGTCCTTCCGCAATATCACTAACAAAGATGTTAAACAGAATCAGATCAAGAACAGATCCCTGCGGCACACCACTGGTAAACCTCCTTCTCCTCAGACTGAGCTCCATTTACCTGTACCCTTTGTCACTTCCCACTCAACCAATTTCTAACCCAATCAGTAACTTTAGAGTCCAGCCTTAGGGTGCTCAGTATGTTCATAAGTCGCCTGTGCGGAACAATGTCAAAGGCTTTACTGAAATTTAAATACATCACATCTAGAGCTCTCCCTCAGTCCAACTCCCTGGTTACCCAGTCAAAGCCTCTGGTGAATCCATGCCACCTCGGATCCTGCAATCCATTGGACCCCAGAAACTTCACTCTTCTCTCTTTAGTAGCCTTTCCAATAATTTACAAACCACAGAGGTTAGACTTATTGGACTGTAGTTCTCAATGTCATCTTTATGTACGTTTTTGTGTATAGAGATGGCATGTGTCTTTCTCCAGTCCTCTGGCACCACTTCCGACTCCAAAGAGGTAGTGAAAAGGCCAGACAGTGGAGCAGCTAGAATGTCCCCAATGTCCCTCAGTATTCTTGGACGTATCCCATCTGGACCCATGACTTTGTCTACTTTTAGTTGAGTTAGTCCCTCACAAACACAATCATCTCCAGGAACAAGCAGGAATGTAGTCTTCACATATGGGTATCTTCGGTACCGACGGAGCCTGCGCGGGAACGCTCCCCAGCGTCCAATAGGAAAGCTTTTGGGAGCATCCCACAGTGCCTGCGTGCTGCCTTCCCGCCTTTCCCAACTGTCTCTCTCTAGTTCTTCGTTTTCCGCGGAGCCGACAGGTCGCACACCCTGTCACCGCAGAAAATTCCCTTCTTATACTTCTTTTTTGTGGTCGCCTCTGCCTTCCCTCGACGCTATACCGGTACCGCCGGTTCTTTTCTTTTTTCTAAAAAAAAACAAACAAACCTTTGTTTCTGGAGTCTTTCTCCAGTAATTTTCTTCTCGGGTGCCACGCGCCATTTTGGGCACTAGGCCCAATTTTTTTCCCTCAAAATGGAAAAACCCGATTCGGGTTTTAAAAAGTGTTCTAAGTGTGGCGGTACCATCTCCGTCACCGACACCCATGAGTGGTGCCTCAAATGGTTAGGTCCTGACCACTCTATATCAGAGTGTGTTGCCTGTGGAATGATGTCAAAAAAGGGCTGGCAAAACCGAGCTGCTAAGCTTAGCACCCTTTTTCCTTCCGATGCAGCCTCCGTGGCATCGACATCCTCCAGGGCTTCATCCTCCTCCCCTGGATCTCAGGTAACTAAACATAAATCTAGCCAGTCCTCAAAGGGTAGATCTCCTTCTAAACATCGAGATGCCTCTGGCGTTGCCCTTGAAGGACTTTCACCGGCAAAATTGCCCCGGCGGGAGGCTTTGGCTTCCAAAGCACTAACGGGGCTCCAGGATGTTCTCGAGGCTTCAGCCTCGGCAGAACTACTGGTGCCATGCTCTGGGGTTCCAGCCGCTTTAACTGGCACTGACACCCAAGCATTGGCAGCGTCGATAGACCAGAGATTCTTGGCTATTGAGCGCAGTCTGGCGGCTCTTCTCACGGCCTCAATGCCCCTAAAACAGCTTCAGACAATTCAACTGGTACCAGCACCGACTCGGGTACCGGCACAGACTGCATCAACATCAGCAGGTATTCTACCGGGACCGAGTCATGCGTCTCTATCTGGCATCGACAAGTCGGTACCGGACCACTCCGATGCCGACTTCGATCGGTACCATACCTTGCACGATCACCCGGATCAGAGATACTTCAAATCCTTGGATGAGTCTGAAGACTCCGAAGGCTCTGCCAATACCAGAGTACTTCTTCCCGAGGATTCCTCTTCTCCTCAGCGTAGGATGTCTCCACCAGAGGATATGTCCTTTCAGGATTTTATCCGAGATGTGGCCCGAGGTATTTCCATCACAGTGGCTCCTGAAAAAGAGTCTAGGGCAAAGGAATTAGAAATCCTACAATACCCTAAAGCTCCCAAGGAGGCAGCTGCCTTACCTATTCATGAGATCTTGCATGATCTTATGTTAAGGATGTGGGAAACACCTCTGACCACAACTGCTCACTCTCAAAGACTCGACACCATGTATCAGTTCCTCCTTGTCCTGGGTTTCAGAGACTCAATTACCACACCATTCCATGGTGGTGGAATCAGCCATGAGACGGATGAAGAGTGCAAAAAGGCATGCATCTAATCCTCCAGGACGTGAGTATAGGACTCTTGACGCCTTTGGATGTCGATCCTTTCAGGCTTCCATGCTTTCTGCTAGGATCAGTTCCTATATCTTGTATATGGGAATATTCCTTAAGGAAGTCACAGGAGACTTAGAGCTTATGAGCCCTCTCCTTCCTGATGATAAAAGGCAAGATTATCTTACTTTTGCTAAACATGCTCAGGATGTTTCCAAGTTTGTGAATCGTGCAGCCTTTGACTGCTTTGAATGCATAAGCAGAACCTCTGCTATTGCCATAGGTGCACGTAGAATTGCCTGGCTCCAGGCATCTGACTTAGAAATCTGGGTACAGGACAAACTGGGAAATATACCTTGCACAGAAGAGAATCTCTTTGGCAAGAATTGGCAGGAAAAAGCTAATGAGATAGATGCTGACAATATCACTTTGGATAGATTGTCCAAATCTACAGCTGATCCTGGGAGGAAAAGATCCTCTAAGAAACCATCTTTCAGCAAGAAGAAAACGTTTTATCCCTCCTATACCCAGCAGGGACATCGTTCAGGTCAGTCTGCCCAAAAGGGACAGCAGCAACAACAACCTAGGCAACAAAGGAAGCCAAAAGCAGCTACGCCTCAACTGGCTCAGCAGACTCAGCCTCCACAGGGGCTTTGACTCCTGTCTAGAGAACTTTGCCTTCTTGGCCCTGAATAGCCCAGAACCCTCCATCATCCCAGGAAGGTTATGTCATTTTGCCTGCAGATGGTGTCAGATAACAGCAGAAAATTGGACTCTCTCTATTGTATGAGAGGGATACAAGCTTCATTTCCTCAGCATGCCACCTCCTACAGTAGTAAGACAGTTCAATTCTCAGACCTCTCCCAATGACTGGTTAGGTCAAGAAGTCACAATGCTCCTTGCTCAAGGAGCAATAGAAGAGGTGCCCATTCCCCAACGGGGTACAGGGTTTTACTCCCCCTATTTCCAAAGAAAACAGGAGGACACAGACCCATTTTAAACCTCAGAGAATTGAACAAATTCCTGTTCAGAGAGAAGTTCAAAATGATTTCTCTAGAAACTCTGCTGCTGTACCTTCGGAGTCAGAATTGGCTTTGTTCTCTAAATCTCAGGGATGCGTACACTCATGTTCTCATCCATCCAATTCACCAAAAGTTCCTTTGATTCCTGTTTCAAGGGAAGCACTACCAATACAGGGTTCTTCCTTTTGGCCTAGCTTCTGCACCAAGAGTGTTCACAAAATGCATGGCTGTGGTAGCAGCATTTCTCCGCACCCTGGGAATATTCGTCTTCCTTTACTTAGACTACAGGGTTGCTCTGTCTCGCACAATGCGCATCCTTCAGTATTTGGGACTTGTCATAAACTTCCCAAAGTCCAACCTTGCTCCCACTCAATCCCTAGAGTTTATAGGAGCTCTTCTGGCTACCAGACAGACAAGGGCCTTCCTTCCACAGCCCTGCTGCCTTCGCATTGTGCAGTTAGCTTCCCAAGCAGTGCTAAACCCTCAAACTCACTGCTCGGGAAATGTTAAAGTTGCTAGGGCACATGGCCTCCACCGTGCATGTGGTTCCTTATGCTCACCTCCATATGAGGGCAGCCCAGTGGACCTTATCCACTCAGTGGACTCAGGTGTCAGGTTGCCTGTCAGACAAAATAGCAAACTCAGATAGCCTTATTTTGTCCCTCCAATGGTGGCAGTCACCCAAAAACCTTCTGGTGTGGTTTCCCTTTCAGCAACCCCCACCCCAAGCCACTCTAACAACAGATGCTTCACAAGTGGGTTGGGGAGCCCACCTGCACGGCCTCTCTATCCAGGGTACCTGGACTCCACAGGAGGCCTATCTTCATATCAACCTCCTGGAGCTCAGAGCAATCTTCCTTGCTCTTCGAGTATTTCACACCCAGCTCAGCTACAAGACAGTCCTAGTTCAAACGGACAATCAGGTAGCCATGTTCTGTGTGAACAAGCAGGGTGGAACAGGCTCTCTGTCGCTGTGCAACGAGGCTTTGCGACTATGGGCCCTCGCCAGAGAGCATCAGATTCATCTCCTTGTGGTGTATCTTCCAGGCATTCAAAACTCGGGCAGACAGACTCAGTCAAGTTCTGCTTCCACACGAATGGTCTCTCCATGCAGACCAGGTGGCCCAAATTTTTCAAATTTGGGGAACCCTGGACATAGACCTCTTTGCAAGTCCGCTGAATGCCAAACTTCCCCGGTTCTCTTCCAGAATTCTGGCTCGAGGTTGTCAGGCCAGGGATGCTTTCCTCCTTCATTGGGGTCAGGATTTCCTGTATGTCTTTCCACCCATTCCCCTAATTCCCAAAACCCTGTTCAAGCTTCAGAGAGACAGAGGTCATAGGATCCTCATAGCTCCACGTTGGCCACAGCAAATGTGGTACCCTCTGCTCCTACATCTCTTTCAAGCTCCGCCTCTGGAGTTAGAATCTGCTCCAGATCTTCTTTCTCAAGAGGACGGGAAGCTGTAGCATCCAAATCCCCAGTCTCTGCATCTCAGGTCCTGGTTGCTGAAAGCCTAGAACATCGCAGTCTTAACCCATCTCCAGGAACAAGCAGGAATGTAGTCTTCACATATGGGTATCTGTACCAACGGAGCCTGCGTGGGAATGCTTCCCAGCGTCCAATAGGAAAGCTTTTGGGAGCATCCTACAGCACCTGCGTGCTGCCTTCCCGCCTTTCCCAACTGTCCCTCTCGAGTTCTTTGTTTTCCGCGAGCCGACAGGTCGCACATCCTGTCACCGCAGAAAAAAAAATCCCTTCTATTCTTTTTTTGTGGTCGGGTCTGCCTTCCCTCGACGCTACACCGTTACTTCTTTATTTTCTTTAAAAAAAACAAAAAAACCCCAAAACCTTCTTCTGGAGTCTTTCCAGTACTTTTCTCTTCAGGTGCCACGCGCCATTTTGGGCGCTGGGCCCAACTTTTTCCATCAAAATGGAAAAACTCGCTTCGGGTTTTAAAAAGTGTTCTAAGTGTGGCGGTACCATCTCTGTCACAGACACCCATGAGTGGTGCCTCAAATGTTTAGGTTCTGACCACTCTATTTCAGAGTGTGTTGCCTGTGGGATGATGTCGAAAAGGGGCTGGCCAAACCAAGCTGCTAAACTTAGCACTCTTTTTCCCTCCGATGCAGCCTCTGTGGCATCGACGTCTTCCAGGGCTTCGTCTTCCTCCCATGGATCTCAGGTAACTAAACATAAATCTAGCTGGTCCTCAAATGGTAGATCTCCTTCTAAGCATCGAGATGCCTCTGGTGTTGCCCTTAAGGGACTTTCACCGGCAAGATTGCCCCGGTGGGAAGCTTCGGCTTCCAAAGCACTAACGGGGCTCCAGGATGTTCTCGAGGCTTCAACCTCAGGAGAACAACTGGTGCCATGCTCTGGAGTACCGGCCGCTTCATCCGGTACTGATACCCAAGCATCGGCAGCGTTGATAGACCAGAGATTCTTGGCTATTGAACGCAGTCTGGCGGCTCTTCTCACGGCCTCGATGCCCCTGAAACCGCTTCAGACAATTCAACCAGTACCGGCACCAACTGCATCAACATCGTCAGGTATTTTACCGGGACCGAGTCATGCATGTCTATCTGGCATTGACAAGTCAGTACCGGACCACTCCGATGCCGACTTCGATTGGTACCAGTACCGTGTTTTGCACGATCAGCCGGATCGGAGATACTTCGAATCCTCGGATTTATCTGAAGACTCTGAAAGTTCTGCCGATACCAGAGTACTTCTTCCTTAGGATTCCTCTTCTCCTCAGCGTAGGATGTCTTCACCAGAGGATATGCCCTTTCAGGATTTTATCCGAGATTTGGCTCGAAGTCTTTCCATCACAGTGGCCCTGAAAAAGAGCCTAGGGCAAAGGAATTAGAAATCCTGCAGTACCCTAAAGCTCCTAAGGAGGCATCTACCTTACCTATTCATGAGATCTTGCATGATCTCATGTTAAGGATGTGGGAAACACCTCTAACCACATCTCCTCACTCTCGAAGACTCGACACCATGTATCAAGTTCCTCCTTGTCCTGGATTTCAGAAGACTCAATTACCACACTATTCCATGGTGGTGGAATCTGCTATGAGAAGGATAAAGAGTGCAAAAAGGCATGTATCTAATCCTCCAGGATATGAGTGTAGGACTCTTGACGCCTTTGGATGTTGAACCTTCCAAGCTTCCATGCTTTCTGCTAGGATCATTTCCTATATCTTATATATGGGGATGTTCCTTAAGGACGTCACAGGAGATTTAGAGCTTATGAGCCCTCTCCTTCCTGATGATAAGAGGAAAGATTACCTCGCCCTTGTCAAACATGCCCAGGATGTTTCCAAGTTTGTGAAACATGCAGCCTTTGACTGCTTTTAGTGCATAAGCAGAACCTCTGCAATTGCCATAGGTGCACGTAGGATTGCCTGGCTCCAGGCATCTGACTTGGAAATTTGGGTACAGGATAAATTAGGGAATATTCCTTGCACAGGAGAGAATCTCTTTGGCAAGAATTGGCAGGAAAAAGCTAATGAGATAGATGCTGGCAATATCACTTTGGATAGATTGTCTAAATCTACAGCTGATCCTGCAAGGAAAAAATCCTATAAGAAACCATTCTTCAGTAAGAAGAAGTTTTATCCCTCCTATACCCAGCAGGGGCATCGTTTAGGTCAGTCTGCCCAAAAGGGACAGCAGCAACAACCTAGGCAAAGAAAGACAAAAGCAGCTAAGCCTCAACCGGCTCAGCAGACTCAGCCTCCACAGGGGCTTTGACTCCTGTCTAGAGAACTTTGCCTTCCTGGCCCAGAAACCTCCACCATTCCAGGAAGGTTGTGTCATTTTGCCCCCAGATGGGGTCAGATAACAGCAGAAAATTGGACTCTGTCTATTGTAAGAGAGGGGTACAAGCTTCATTTCCTCAGCATGCCCCCTCCTACAATGGTAAGACAGTTCAATTCTCAGACCTCTCTCAACAACCAGTTAGGTCAAGAGGTCACTGTGCTCCTTGCTCAAGGGGAAATAGAAGAGGTACCCATTCCCCAACGGGGTACAGGGTTTTACTCCCCCTATTTCCTTATTCCAAATAAAACAGGAGGATGCAGACCCATTTTAGACCTCAGAGAATTGAACAAATTTCTGTTCAAAGAGAAGTTCAAAATGATTTCTCTAGGAACTCTGTTGCCATACCTTCAGAGTCAGGATTGGCTTTAGATCTCAAGGATGCATACACTCATGTTCTCTTCGCTTTCTGTTTCAAGGGAAGCACTACCAATACAGGGTTCTTCCCTTTGGCCTGGCTTCTGCACCAAGGGTGTTCACAAAGTGCATGGCTGTGGTGGCAGCATTTCTCCACACCCTGGGAATGTTTGTCTTCCCTTACTTAGATGACTGGCTCATTCGAGCCCCTTCAGAGCCAGAGGCCAGGGTTGACCTCTCTTGCACAATGCGCATCCTTCAGTATTTGGGACTTGTCATAAACTTTCCAAAATCCAAGCTTGCTCCCACTCAGTCCCTAGAGTTTATAGGAGCTCTGCTGGATACCAGACAGACAAGGGCCTACCTTCCACAGCCCCGCTGCCTTCGCATTGTGCAGTTAGCTTCCCAAGCAGTGCTAAAATCTCACCTCACTGCTCGGGAAATGTTACAGTGCTAGGCCACATGGCATCCACCGTGTATGTGGTTCCTTATGCTAGCCTCCATATGAGGGCAGCCCAGTGGACTTTATCCACTCAGTGGACTCAGGCGTCAGGTTGCCTGTCAGATAAAATAGCAAACTCAGATCGCCTTATTTTGTCCCTCCAATGGTGGCAATCACCCCAAAACCTATTGGTGGGGTCTCCATTTCAGCAACCCCCACCCCAGGCCACTCTAACAACAGATGCTTCACACGTCGGTTGGGGAGCCCACCTGCAAGGCCTCTCTACCCAGGGTACCTGAACTCCACAGGAGGCCTATCTACACATCAATCTCCTAGAACTCAGAGCAATTTTCCTTGCTCTTTGAGTATTCCACACCCAGCTCAGCTACAAGACCTAATTCAAACGGACAATCAAGTAGCTATGTTCTATGTGAACAAGCAGGGCGGAACAGACTCTCTGTCGCTCTGCAACGAAACTTTGCAACTATGGGCCCTCGCCAGAGAGCATCAGATTCATCTCCTTGCGGTGTATCTTCCAGGCATTCAAAACTCTTGGGCAGACAGACTCAGTCGAGTTCTGCTTCCACACGAATGGTCTCTCCATACAGACCAGGTGGCCAAAGGTTTTCAAATTTGGGGAACCCCAGACATAGACCTTTTTGCAAGTCCGCTGAATGCCAAACTTCCCTGGTTCTGTTCCAGAATTCCGGCTCAAGATTGTCAGGCCAGGGATGCTTTCCTCCTCCATTGGGGTCAGGACTTCCTGTATGCCTTTCCACCCATTCCCCTAATTCCCAAAACCCTGTTCAAGCTTCAGAGGGACAGAGGTCATATGATTCTCATAGCTCCACGTTGGCCACGGCAAATGTGGTACCCTCTGCTCCTCCATCTCTCTCAAGCTCCGCCTCTGGAGTTAGGATCTGCTCCAAATCTCCTTTCTCAAGAGGACAGGATGTTGTGGCATCCCAATCCCCAGTCTCTGCATCTCAGGGCCTGGTTGCTGAAAGCCTAGAACTCCACGGTCTTAACCTTTCCCAGCAGGTAAAGGATATCCTTCATGCTTCCAGGAAACCTTCCACAAGACGCTCTTATGCATTTAAGTGGAAAAGGTTTACCATATGGTGATCGCGGTAGGGTCTTAACCCTCATGCGATATCTCTGGAATCATTACCTCCTTCATTTATCAAATGCAGGGCTTAAGACAAATTCAGTGAGAGTCCATTTGAGTGCTATTGCAGCTTATTTCAAGCCTTTAAATGGACAACCTATTTCCTCTCATCCTCTCATAGCAAGATTTATGAGAGACCTTTTTTTAACGAAGCCTCCCATTAAACCACCACTGGTGGCATGGGTCTTGAATCTGGTACTTGGGCAGCTCATGAAACCGCCCTTTGAACCATTAGCCTCTACCTCTTTGAAATTCCTTTCCTGAAAGGTTATCTTTCTCATTGCATTCACATCAGCACGTCGCATCAGTGAATTGCCAGCGTTGGTGGCTGATCCTCCTTATACAATGTTCCATCATGATAAGGTAGTCCTTAGGACTCATACACACTTTATGCCAAAGGTGGTTTCTCCCTTTCATTTAAACCAAGCAGTTTAACTTCCTGTATTCTTTCCAAGGCCTCACACCTCAAATGCAGAAAGGAACCTTCATACTTTAGATTGTAAAAGAGCTTTGGCTTTTTACTTGCAAAGGACACAGCAACATAGAAAGTCCTCTCAACTCTTTGTTGCTTTTGATCCTAGTCATTTGGGACTTCCAGTCTCCAAAGGGACACTGTCCAACTGGATTGCACAGTGTATATATTTTGCCTATGAGAGTAAGAACCTTCCTCTTGAAGGCCATGTCACAGCTCACAATGTGAGAGCCATGGCAGCCTCAATGGCTCATCTTCACTCTGTGTCTATCGACAACATTTGTCGAGCAGCTACTTGGGCTTCAGTACATACCTTCACAGCCCATTACTGCTTAGACAAGGACTCCCGCTGGGATGCCTTGTTTGATCAGGCTGTTCTTCAACACCTGTTCCAGACTTAATCAACTCCTACCCACCATCCCTGGTAGGATGCCAGAGATCCATGGGGGGAAGTGGAGCCCTTTCACAAGGGCACACAACTTTCTGGGGCCATCTCCCTGGCATCTGCAGCTAGGGAATCCCCTTATGTGAAGACTACATTCCTGCTTGTTCCTGGAGATTGCATAGTTACTCACCTGTAACAGGTGATCTCCGGGAACAGCAGGAATTTAGTCTTCACAACCCACCCACCTCCCCTAGGAGTTTGATCTTTCTATCTCTCTCTCTCTTTCTCTCTTTCCCTCTCTCTTTTGTCTCAGCTTTAAACTCAACTGGAGAGGGACAGTTGGGAAAGGCTGGAAGCACGCAGGCGCTGTGGGATGCTCCCAAAAGCTTTCCTATTGGACACTGGGGAGCGTTCCCACGCAGGCTCCATCGGTACCGACGATACCCATATGTGAAGACTCTATTCCTGCTGTTCCCGGAGATCACCTGTTACAGGTGAGTAACTATGCTTTCTGAAAATTGTTCGAGATCCCCGTTGCTTTGGTTCCTGTTTGTTGGTGTTTTCTGATGTCCTGCTCCTGGCCCTTCACCTGTAAACACAGAATAGAAATATTTGTTAAGCAATTCTGCTTTATCCTCCTCAGTTTCTGCATATTGCCCCCCCCCCCCCCGCCCTGTAATTTTGAGTCTGACAATACCGTTTTTTCCCTTCCTCTTCTCACTAACATATTTGAAAAATGTCTTCCTCTCTCTGTGAGATCTTGTATTTCATGAAGACCTCCCTCTTTTTCTTCACCCTTTCAGCTACTTCTTTTTAGAACCATAGTGGTCTACTTTTGCTTTTACATTTATTTACCTTTCTAACAAAAAGGTTTGTTGCCTTTAAAATATCCCCTTTCAGTTTTGCCCACCGTTTTTCTACATCCCCCAGCTGTTCCCATCTCGCTAACGACTCTCTGAGGTATTGTCCCATCTTTGCAAAGTTAGTTTTCCTAAAATCTAAGACCCTCGCTTTTGAATGGATTTTATCAGCCTTGGTACCAATACTGAACCGTACAATCTTGTGATCACTGGATGCGAAATGATCTCTCACTATGATATCAGAAACACTTTCCCCATTGGTAAGCACACAGTCCAGTATGGACGTGTGGGTTCTGTTACCAGTTGCCTGAATAGTTCTCCCTGTAGAGAATCCAGGATCTCCTTACTTCTAGATGACACTGCAGTAGGGATGTGCCAGTCCAGATCTGGCATATTGAAATCATCTGTCAGTAGAATTTCTCCTTTCATGGCACTACTGTGTATGTCTTCTATTAAATCTTCGTCCCCTTTTACTCCCTGTGAGGGGGATCTGTATATAACTCCAGTGCAAATGGATTTCACTTTCCCTCTTTCTAGTTTAACCCACAGTGCCTCCTCTCTTCCTTTTAAGCCTTACAATTCTATTGCTTTAATATTAATTTTGACATATAGTGCCATTCCACCCCCCCCTTCTTCCCTGTCCTTCCTGAATAAAGTATAGCCCGGTATAATTACATCCCAGACATGGTTTTCCTTGAACCATGTCTCTGTAACCACCACTGAATCCAAGTCAGCCTCTTCCTTTAAAGCCTCAACATCTGGGATCTTATTTCCAATACTATGGGCATTTATATATACTGCTTTCCAGATGTTGCCCCTGTTACCCATTTCTACAGAGGTATTTAATGTTTCACTTACTTGTGGGCTTTTTTCACTTACTTGGGTACTCTCTTCACCCATCCCCAATGAATCTAGTTTAAACCCCTCTTCAGTAGGTTAGCCAGGCTGCTGCTGAAGACACTTAACCTTTCTTGGACAGATGGACACCATCTCTGTTCTGCTGCCCTTGGAACATCATCCTATAGTCCAAGAAACCAAAACACTCTCAATGATACCATCCATGCATTCATCTCTAGGTGCGAGTTTCTCTGTCTTTGCCTTTACCTTTACCTTTATAGCTCCAACATCTCCTCCTCCCTTCTGAGGTGAGGATAGTAGGTTGCAGGTCCTTCTTACAGGAAGGAGAGCCTCTTCAGGAATTTTTAAAACTTCTCAAAGGTAATTTTGAAAAGCAGCAATAGGTGTGAAAGAGGAAATTTTAGGAAAATTCAGTATTTTCAAATTCAAAACCTTAGCTACATATTCAAGGTTTTCTACTTAACGTAAGAGGGCTTCTTTGTCCTGCATTCTGGAAAACTGTTTGGACTTCTTTTCAAGGCTGTGACCCTCTCTACAAGGGCTGAATAATTGGACTCTCTCATATGTAGTCTGAAATCCATGTCTACAGTAAAGGTGGCTAAGGAAGCGATTGCCTTCTCCATGGTATTAGCCACCACCCAGACAGTATCCGAAATTATGTTGGGGGGCTTTGATAGTGATGTTTTTGCACAAGTGATTTTTGAGCTGTCACAACTGTGTTTTTTATTTTTGGACCCCAGATCCCTGATGGAGCAAAGAGCCTCACCTTATACTTAGAAGTCAGGGGGTTGCGGGTTATAATTCCACCTTAATGGATTTGTTAGGTTATCACCTCCTTTTTTTCTTTTTAACTTATCATTTAGTTGTAACCTTCCAGGGGGTTTCTCATTCTCTCCCAAGATTGAATATTTAATGTAGTATGCTTTTTTTGTTTACTGTAAATTATCTATTTTCTTTTCTTATTTATCTATGTACTTCTTATGTCAAGTACATACTTGTGTAAAAAGTACATTTTAGAAAAAGGGTTTCACTTAACAGGCCAAGCAGTTCATTGGCCAGTTACATTACCAATCTCAGAGATCTTCTAATCTGCTTTATAAAAATCATTAAATGTATACATATGTATGTATACATGCTCGTACATGCCTATTCATATAAAGAAAGATAACACACACAGCGTAAAAGAGATGGAAATAGTACAAATTAAAATTTGAAGCATAATTATTAGCTCTTTGTTGCAAATAATTTAAGGAGCTATTTATTAAATAAAAAGATGTCTTTCTTCTCTGATCTTAGAATATCAACACAGTATGGTGTTGTGAACACACTCTGTGTAATGAAAAAAACCTTTTATATATCATGACTCACTAAATAGATGGCTGAAGTTTTATTTCATTGGGGTGTAATTAAATCAAAGCACTGATGTACAGCAGTGGTTCCTTGTTTTCCAGTTCTTAAAAGGAAGTGGGTGGGGATTACACATTTCAGTAGTTATGTGCATTTCAAAACCATTGATTTACATTTTTTATTATATTATGGCATTCTTGAGATGGGTGGTTATAACGGTTTATTATATTAATGTCTATTTGAAAACTATGGGGCATGTTTACTAAAGGTTTCAATGCGCATAATTAAATTAATGTGCGTTAAGTATCCACAGCCTTTTTATTTTTATGGACACAGTTGCACTTAATGTGCGTTTATTTCATTAACGCGCTCTAACCTTTAGTGAACATGCCCCTATAGCTATATGCTTTCTTATTTCTGTAATTTATATGTGGTGATCTGCTTTCACATATAGTCAAATCAAATACAGATTGTGGTGAGCCCGTGCAGAAAGACACTGTAGGCCAAGCATTCAATATAATTTTCATAAAGATTACCAATGATGCAAAATAATTGTGTTCTCCATTTGTTTCTATCCATCATCATCACTTGGTGTACCCAAACCTTAACTGTTTGATAGACCTATGGGCAAGCACTGTAAAGGCCTATCTGTCTTTTGATAAATGAGTCTGTCAGACTGTTTCCAATACTATTATGGATCGGTAGTAATAGGAATTGAAATTGTTTTCTTTTATCAGCATAACCTGGTTAAAGGCCAAAATTTTGTCTCCATCAGTCTTTACCATGTAGATAGAGCACCACCTGCTGGCTTGACAGACCAATGCCAATTTTCAAGAGAACTCCCATTGTTCCTTTTTCTTTCCAGAATCCACTTTTCTGCACTTCCTGACCAGCTCTCTGCTGGTCTGCAGATGTGGAAATGTGTGAGTTGCGTACTGCACCTCTTTTTCTGTAAGCGGATGGCCAACTCCTACAGTGTGTCCAAAGTAGCAGTGGTACAAATTCAAGGTGGTAACAAGAAGCACTGGAAGATCCCAAGGGGTTGTAGATATGCACGTCTGACTTGGAATCAAGCCACTAGCAGCTGGTTTCCCACCAAGCTCCATGATCTGGGCATTCGGAGAGAAGTCAAAGAACTTAGACTTATGGCTCAGATTAGAGACTGTAGCATGTCGGGAGTAATGTCATAATTGGGCACCTATTTGAAATGTTCAAAAAAAGTTCCTATATGCCTTTATAAAACAGGCTTCTAGACCCAGCCCCCAGTAATGTACAAATTTACATCTGCTTTGAAGAAAGGGTAAATGTCTGCATATCCTTACACATGAATACCTATTTTATAAAATATATGCCTTCATTGCAACTCTGCCTTCGTTCTGTCCAAACTATGCCTACATGCCTATCTCATAAAAAGCAAGCACATGCTTTCGGTGCATGTACTTTTTATGTGTGTACATACATTTTCTTAGCTTTTATAAAAGCTTTTTCTGCATGTATACAAGGGGTAATTTTATAACAGGTCTATAACAGTAGGGTTACCAGCACTGTTCCCTCTAAGCTGTGCGCGTGTGCGCGCGCACACCTCGCCGAGCAAGCGCACATACTTTACAACAGAGCACACAAAAATTACGGTTCTGATAGAAAACAACACAGATGTCTTAAAATTTAAAAGTTGTGTATTTACGGTTTTCACAAGTTCTACAATATTTTCTAGTGCAATCTTTTAGACCTTCAGGATATAAGATCTTTGGTCTTAAACTTTAATTGGCGCATTGAGAAACTTCCGCTTCCGTACTTTGGCTTGCAACATGCGTAAGTAGTTCAGTTGTAATCTGTAATTTGAATTGCATTATTAAATTTTTTATTACATTGAAAACTGAAAGAAGTTAATTTTTTAAATGTCGAAACCGATAGCGACGAGAGGTACAAAACGTAAGAGAACGGCTGGAGCTTTTAAGCCTGAATGGCTTGAAGAAATTGTTGAAATGGAGATACCAAAATCTCGGGATAAAACGTGCGTTCAACTGCGTGAAATATTCACTTACGAAGAGGATGACGGAGTAGTCTGTTTATACTGCCGAGATGCAAAAACCATCGGAGAGTTTTCAAGTGGCAAATTTTGGGATGATGTGTGGAAAGTGGACTTTTTGAAACGACATCTGTCTAGTAAGTCTCATACTGAAAGTGTTAAGAAACTTAGAGCTAAAAATCCAAATTTAAGAGGAGGATTATTTAACTTATTGCTTGAGAGCACCGCTGAAAAAGAGAAAAGGCAAATTAGTAATGAACGAAAGCGCTCTACACCAGAAGAAATTAAATTCTAATTGATAGTGTCTGCTGGTTGTTCGGGTGAATATTTCCATGCTCTCTGTTCAAGATATTAATGAACACATGTCCAAGTACATAACCATACTTGAAAGCTGGAGAAGCAAAAACTATTTGTTTGAATTTCTTGAACTTATAAACATCAATGTCCAAGGTAAGCTCATAGCAGATGTTGCATCAGCTGCGTATCATACATTAACTATTGATGAAAGCACAGACATTTCTGTCAACAAATACTTTTTTTTATAAACTTTATTTAATAATCACCAACAAGAAACAGAGAACATAAAACCACCAACCTCCAGAGGGGTGGACTCTCATCCCCAACTGGAGTAGACACGTACAAGTGATGATTACAATTTTAAATTTTTCTCCCCCCCCGACTCCCCCCCTCCCCCGCCCAGATCGCACCCCATACACCCTAACCTCACCGAACCACACCTCTCCCATACAGCCCCTCCTCCGCAGTCACACACAGCCACACTCAACTACCAATATGCAAAATCTCATTGCGACATCGAGCCCCCAGGGTGTAGATATAAGGGCCCCATATTAGAAGAAAGGATGTCCAGCGTTTGACACTGCCCCGCGCTCTCCACCTTTCCATCAACATTAACTGATTAAAACAATTGCGCCATTCCCCAAACGTAGGAGGACTCTGCTCCCGCCACAGACGCAAAATTGGGCCTTTACCCACCAGACAGGCCTTACGCATTAACAAGCATTCTGTTTTCCATGTAGGGCAAGGGGGGTCAATCCGATCCAAAACCACGAAAGCTCCCATCCACCTCAGCCTCTGCTGCACCAAGCCACTAACATAGACACAAATTTTGGCCCAATACGGTTGAACATGCGGACAGGTCCACCACATGTGCAACAGGTTTGCCAGAGGTGCCAGGCAATGCGGGCAGCGACCATCGTCAGTCAAATGGCTACGCAGGGCTCTTCTGGGCGAAAAATGGGCCCTAGTTAGGCATTTGAATTGCACCTCCCGCCACCACGCCCCTTCCACAATGTCAACAATCCGTCGCAAAGCTGTACGAATAGTATCGGGGTATACCTCCTACCCTAATTCTACTCCCCATGCCGCTTCTACGCCCCTGTAATCAGCGAGAGGTTGGACACTGTCCAGGCGAGATTTCAGACCCGCAATAGTCGGAGGCGCTTCCTCACCCAAGGCAAAAAATCCCAAAAGCTGCGCCGATCGCTCAAGCGCCAACGCCTCTCTGGGTAAGGAGGATATATAATGGGAAACCTGCATAAACACAAAAGCATGCTTGGAGGGCAACTCATATTCCTGACAGAGAGATTGAAATGACTTACACTTCCCTGCGGGGTCAACGAGGTGTCCTACATTCCGAATACCCCTTCTCCGCCAGTCCAAAAAACTGCGGGATCCAGAGCCCGGAGTAACGTGTACATTGCCCTGTAAAGGCAGCCAGCTAGATACAGTCCATGACATCTTCCAGAGGCCATTTAAATAGCGCCATGTCCGCTGGGCCGAACCGAACAGAACACTACGCACAAGGCGGGTCGGTAAGTCTTTAGACTCCGTATGCAAAGCCCCCAGCAGGGACAAAGGGGCTACAAATTCCTCCTCTAAGAGCTTAGGAGTATATACAGCGGTCCCTCCTAGCCAGTCTCCGAGATGACGGGCCTGACATGCCAAGGCATAAGCTCCCACATCCGGGAACCCCATCCCACCCTCCCTCCATTTCCCCATTAACCGTACCAAGGGGATGCGTGCCCGCGCCCCTCGCCACAGAAAGGTCCGGAATATAGCCTTCAACCGTCGCAAATCACCACGGAGCAACCACACCGGCAATGTCTGCAACCAATATAACAGTCGCGGCAAGACTACCATCTTAACCGCCGCCACTCGCCCCGAAAGAGAGAGCGGCAGGGGCCCCCACGCTTGCAACTGAGTCCGCAATTGGTTCAGCATCCAATCCAAATTACACTTATAAAGTTTGCGCGGTTGACTAGTCAACCAAATGCCCAGGTAAGTAAAATGAGTAGTTGCCCATTTAAGGGGAAAGCCTCCCACCCAGAACTGTTGCAACCTCCCAGAGACATCAAGAGCCTCCGATTTATCCCCATTAATACGCAAGCCAGCAAAAAGACCAAATTTCGTAAATTCTTGTAGTAGGCTAGGCAAAGATTCTGCCGGAGATAAAAGGTGAACTAAGAGATCGTCGGCGAAGGCCGACACTTTAAAAGTTTGAGAGCCAATCATCACCCCCCAGATCATATGCAAATTCTCCACTGCACGAATCAACGGATCAAGAGACAAAACAAAAATAAAAGGGGAGAAAGAGGGCAACCCTGCCTCGTACCCCGCTCCAGCGAGAAGGCCTCCGATAATACCCCATTACAGAGTATTCCAGCCGTTGGATCCGCGTAGAAGTTTTCTACCATGGCACAAAAAGGGGCACCTAAGCCATACCAAGGCAACAAAGTTTTTAGATAGCACCAATCCACTCTATCGAAGGCTTTTTCCGCATCAAAGCTAACAAGCAAAGAGGGCAATTGCTGGTCATGCACCCATTCCAAGGGTGTTAGAATTTTGCGAAGGTTCCGCACTATGTACCGACCCTTCACAAAGCCAACTTGTGATTCATGAACCAGGTGACCGAGATGTCCCGCGAGACGATCAGCCAGAATCTTGGCAAAGAGCTTAATATCAAAATTCAATAACGAAATAGGGCGATATGAAGTGGGCAACACAGGGTCCCTGCCCGGCTTCGGAATCAAGGTAATATGAGCGTGGTTATTGCCCCAGCAAAAGCCCCCCTGTTCGATACACCGCGCAAACACCGCCACCAAGGCAGGACTGATATAACTATTAAGCAATTTAAAAAACTCGGCCCCCAAGCCATCCGGCCCCGGGGATTTAAAACAGCTAGCTGCGGTAATAGCTGACCTCACCTCCTCCAAAGTTACCGGTTGCCCCAGTTGAATGCTCTGCTCCTCCATGAGTTTAGGCAAATTCAGCCTCTGGAGGAACTCTTGTATCTCCCAGGGGGAACCACTCTCTGCCGAGTAGAGTCTTTGAAAAAATGCCCGAAACACCCAGACAATGTCCTTACTGTCCCTATGTAACATCCCGTGATCATCTCGCAAGGCTGCCACAGTATTCGAACCGCGCTGACCTCTCAGACATCGGGCCAGCAACCGCCCCGGTTTATCCCCATAGCTTTGCAGCCGATACCGATAATATAAGATGGACTTCTTAGCCCTCTGATGTAACAACTCCTTCTTAATCCCCTCAGTCGGGGCCCGAGCAAGCCATCTCCGCAGTAGAGTCACTCGCTTCTCCAATCTAATTATCCGTTCCGCGAGCATTCGGCATTTACGCGCCGCAAACCCAATAATATTGCCTCGTAAGACTACTTTAGCCATCTCCCACACCAATTCTGGATCCCCCTGATGGCAACGGTGATCCTCTTCAAACTCCCTCCAACGTTGTTCTAAAAAGTTATGAAATTGAGCATCCTTATAAAGTTCCGGTGGGAACCGCCAGATCCGCGGCCTATCCATCCCCCCACCCCATCGCAGTTCCAGCCACACCAGCGCATGGTCTGAGATTTCCAAAGGCCCAATCTGCACTTCCCCCACACTCGCAAATACCCCACTGGAAACCAAGAGATAGTCAATACGTGAACTGGAACCATGTGATCTGGACTGATGAGTAAAGTCTTTCTCTAAAGGGTGCAACACCCTCCACGGGTCCACCAGCCCCAAACGAGTCTTAAAATGCTGCAACACCCGTGTTACTGGCCCGCATTCCCGTGCCTCCCCCCCCAAAAGGTATCAAGGTCAATATCCAGGACGCCATTAAAGTCACCCCCCAAAAGTAGGGGGATCTCCGGTAGTTGCTCCACTTTGGAAGCCAGACGCGCATAAAAGTGTGAGTCTAACGAATTCGGGCCATACACCATCCCCAAAATTACCGGCCGCCCCTCAAGAGTGCCTTGTAAAAGCAGAAAGCGCCCAGTCGCATCACGGATTTCAGAGTCGACAATACAGCGCACCCGTTTATGAATCAATATGGCCACCCCCCCTTTTTTCCCCAGGGCAGGGGAGCCCCACACCTGCCCCACCCAATCTCGACGCAACTTGTTATGCTCCTCAGCCGTCTGGTGGTTCTCCTGCAGGAGAGCGATGTCACATTTTTGCCTAGCTAGGGCCTGTAAAACTTTATATCGCTTGATGGGGTTTCCTAAGCCGCACACATTCCACTTAACTATTTTCAAAGCGGCGGGGCAGTGTCAAGGCCTGATCGCACGGCATCCCAAAATGTTAGGGACAGGGCTCTCCCAGCCTGGAACCCCCTCCCCTCCCCCAGTAACTCTCCACTTAGCAACCGATGAGGGCTGATTAGAGTGCGACCCACCCCCCTTTCACTCCCTCTCCCTCCCCCCCATCCCCACCCCCCCCAGCTGCTCTAGCTGTTCTCCCTCCAACATGCCTTCTCAAACCCACTCCTGTGAAAATCCCTAGTGATACGCCCCACCGCCCCCCATCCCGTCTACGCCTAGCAAGACCCACTTTCCGCCCTACCACCACCCATTATCTACAAAAGCCATGTACTAGCACCCCTGTCTAAAGTAAGAAAAGGGGGTGTCTCCACCTTCATTCCCTCTGCTCTAGGCAAGAGCAGCCACCCCGCCATGCAGGTAGGTAAAGAGGCCAGCCAGTTAACCACCAGCAAAAGCCGTTAAAACCCTCAGATACAGTTCTAACACCCCAAAACAGGGAGATAAACAAAGAACCAGTAACCCTGTCTCTGCTCCACACACAAAAGAACAGGTAGGCAGTCCATATCAGATGGAAGTCACACGCTGACAGCCAGAGAGCGCTCAGCCCGCTCCGTCTCCTTGGAGGATACTATCCACATAAGTCGTAGCTGCGTCCGCAGACTCAAATATTTTGTGCAAGCCTGCGTGGAACACATGCAGGTGCGCCGGGTACTGGACCGAAAATTTGATCTTACGGTCTATCAGTTTTTGACATATAGGCGCATAGGCACGGCGTCGTTGACTCAACACTATAGAATAGTCCTGTGCAATCCGTAGCCATACATTGTCCACTACCACAGTGCCTTTCAGACGAGCAGCGCGTAGAATTGCCTCCTTCTGTGGGAACTGGAGAAATTTAACCAGGACCACCCGTGGCCTCTGGTCTCTCACGGTCTTACTTCCCACTCTGTGCGCCCGCTCAATCAAGATGGTTCCGCCAGCTTCGGTCTCCTCGAGCAACGGTGAGAGTATCATCACCAAATAATTTTTAAGGTCTTTGCCCAGCACAGCTTCAGGGATGCCCATCACCCGTAAGTTATTTCGACGGGAGCGATTCTCCAAGTCGTCGATCTTTGCCTCTTGTAGATTCAGCCGGGTCTTTAGGCCTTCCACCTCATGGTTCAGCGCTGTTATAGTATCCTCAGCACACCCCACTCGCTCCTCTGCCTCCTGCAGCCGACTACCAAAAGTCTCCACGGAGCTCTGCACGGCGTCGAGCTTCTCACGAAGCGCTGTAAATTGTGCCGCCAAGGCCTCTGCCACTGCCGCCGAGATTTCCTCCACCCGGGCCGGGGAGACTGGGGAGCTGGGTGCCACCACGCCATCCGCCATTTTACTAGCAGCAGGCCCACGCCCCGTTCGAAGCGCGGCTGCCATCCCCGTCAGTCACACAGCTCACCTCGGTAACTGCAGGCAGATGTCCAAAGTCTGGGGTAATCACTTTCGGCAGGTTTCTGGCTTAGAAAACGGCTCTAAAATGCCGGTTTAGGCGGGGGGCGGTCGGAGTGCGAGCAGAACACGACTGCTCGCTCTCACCGCATCACCGGAAGTCTTCTGTCAACAAATACTTAATACTGTACTTCAAATATCGGCCAGTAAATTTCATGTCTGTATAAAACTTCATTTGGTGGGATGCTACAGTTGGAATCATGTGATGCTGCATCAATAGTCAGTGCACTCTGGGAATTCTATGGAAAATACAAGCTTGACCTTAACAAAATGGTCATGTTTACTTCGGATGGCGCCTCTGTCATGTCAGGCAGAATAAATGGTGTTGCTGCGCAGCTAAAAGAAAATGTTTCGCATTTAGTGAAGCAGCATTGTGTTGCCCATCGTAAAGATTTGGGCATCTCTGAATCATGGAAGGAAGTAAAGTTGATGAAAGAAGTTGAAACTTTCATGAGAACTGTTTACACAACCTTTTGTCGATCTTCTACTAAAAGGTCACAATTTAAAGAATTAGCAGATGCTTCTGAATGCGAATCAATTGCTTTTAGACCTCTGAATGAAGTGCGGTGGTTATCTAGACATTTTGCTCTTCAAGCAATTATTTGAAATTATGATCCATTATTAAAATACTTTGAAGAAGAGACGGATAATGATCCCATTGCAAAGTACTGTTATAAAAAGCTAAACAGCCATCAATTCCATATAACACTGCAAATTTTGAATGATGTTTTATCTGAACTAGCTTCATTAACAATGGCGTTTTAAAAACGTGGGCTAACACCACTGGAAGCATATCATCTTGCACAGAGTAAGCGGAACAAAATCTGAATGCAATACTTGCGTGACACAGTAAAATGGAGTGATAATGTTAAAAATCTTCTCGACAAGATACCTAGAGATGTTTCAGTGGATACTGGTTCCACACTTATTTTCATTAATATGCTGTGTCTGCATTTAGGGGAAAGATGTCCTGAAAATAAAATTGAGGAATGACTTGACAGCAATAGCACAGTGTGATTATGAATTTGGAATTGAAAACGTCCGATCACTTTGCTTAAAGTACAAACAATTTCTTATGGAGGAACATATTGTTATTCAGCTGTACAATGACTTCAAGTTCTTAGTCGCAGAAAAAATCAAAAGCAAACTGATAAACAGTTTTCTGGATATGGTGACTTTGGCATTTCAGAATGCTCACTTTGCAGATTTAGCGAAATTGATGGATATTGGTGGAACATTTTTGGCTTCTAGTGCAGATTGTGAGCATGGTTTCAGTTTGATGAACAGTTTAAAAACCAAAATAAGGAATCGCTTACAGTTAGAACATTTGGAAATGCTGATGCGTATTAAGAGTCATCTTCAAGATGGTGGATCGATAGACCTTAATAAAATTTATTCAGACTGGTTAAATTTGAAAGATAGAAGAGAAAAATTTTGAGAATGAGCTGTTAATAGTAAGCGCATTCTCTTCTTCCATACATAAATTATTTACATGAAATAACAATGACTTTCAATAAAAATCAACTGAAATAATACCGCATTTGTGATTGTAATTACTAGAAATTTTCCGCTTCATTTAGTAATTGTCTATTTTCATTTAATTTGATTAAAATCAATGTGGTGTACATACTGTATTCTGACGTGTAGTCAAATTTTAAAGTATATAACTCCGAGTGTCGTTATGTGGCGCACAAAAATTTAACATTCCTTCAAAAGCTGCACAGCTGATATTATCTCCAGGAACAAGCAGGAATGTAGTCTTCACATATGGGTATCGTCGGTACTGACGGAGCCTACGCGGGAACGCTCCCCAGCGTCCAATAGGAACACTTTTGGGAGCATCCCTCAGCACATGCACGCTGCCTTCTCGCCTTTCCAACAGTCCCTCTTCAGTTCTTCGTTTTCCGCAGAGCCGACAGAATCCATACCCTGTCACCGCAGAAAATTCCGTCTTTAAAATTCTTTTCTTGTGGTCGCGTTTGCCTGCCGCACGACGCTTACCGGTACCGCCGGTTCTTTTCTTTGCTTTTTCAAAAAAAAAAAAACCCTTATACTATGAGCTGTTTCTCTTCAGAAACTTTTCTTTTTTGGTGCCAGGCATCATTTTGGGCACTAGGCTCCATATTCCTAAAACATGGAAAAACCAACTAGTGGTTTTAAAAAATGTACTAAGTGTGGCGGTACTATTTCTGTCACCGACACCCATGATTGGTGTCTTAAATGTTTAGGGCCTGAACATTCTCCATCTGAATGTCTCTCCTGTATTGGGATGACTAAAAGAGGAAGACAGAACCGGGCTGCAAAGCTCGGTACACTCTTTTCTTCGGTTGCCAGATCCATTGCATCGACATCTTCAAGGGCCTCCTCTTCCTCCCATGGATCTCAGGTAACTAATCATAAAAGCCAGTCCTCAAAGGGTAGCTCTCCTGCTAAGCATCGAGAGGCCATCTGTATTGCCCTTGATGGAACCACACCGGCAAAGCAGCCCCGGCGGGAGGCTTCGGCTTCCAAAGCATCAATGGGGCTCCAGGATGTTCTCGAGGCCCCGACCTCGCAAGAACTACCTGTGCCATGCTCAGGGGTTCCGGCCGTCTTCACCGGTACCGATACCCAGGCATCGGCAGCGTCGATAGACCAGAGGTTCCTCGCTATCGAACACAGCATCGCAGCTCTTCTCTGAGCTGCGGTACCGTTGGTCCAACGGGCACCGGTACCGACATCGACACCGATGCCAGTACCTACACCGGTACAGACACCAGTACCGGTACCGATGATACCGGTACTGATGGTACCAGCCCCAGTGGGAATTCTTCCCATGCCATCTTTGGCTAGAATCGACAACTCAGTACCGACTTCGATCGATACCAGGACCATGCTTTGCATGAGCATCGTGATCAGGAATACTTCGAATCCTCCAATTCCGAAGACTCTGACAATTCTGCTGGTACTAGAGGGCTTCTCCCAGAGGATCCCTCTTCTCCCCAACGCAGAATGTCACCTCCAGAGGACATGTCTTTTCAGGATTTTATTCGTGATATGACCAAGGGCCTTTCAATCACGGTAGCCCCTGAAGAGGAACCCAGAGCAAAGGAATTGGAAATTCTCCAATATCCTAAAGCTCCAAAGGAGGCAGCCACTCTGCCCATCCATGAAATTCTGCATAACTTGATGCTCAGAATGTGGGAGACACCTCTGACCACTTCTCCTCACTCTAGGAGACTTGATACTATGTATCGAGTTCCGCCATGTCCTGGATTTCAAAAGACTCAGCTGCCACACCATTCAATGGTGGTGGAGTCAGCCATGCGTAGGATGAAAAGTGCAAAGAGGCATGCATCCAATCCTCCAGGTCGTGAATGCAGGATTCTGGACGCTTTTGGGCGCCAAACTTTTCAGGCTTCCTTGCTTTCAGCTAGGATCAGTTCAAATATACTGTATATGGGAATGTTCCTCAAGGAAGTTAGAGGAGATTTGGAGCTTATGAGCCCATTTCTCCCAGATGACAAGAGACAAGACTTTCTTGCTCTAGTTAAGCATGCTCAAGATGTCTCCAAGTTTGTAAATCGTGCAGCCTTTGACTGCATTGAATGCATCAGCAGAACCTCTGCTATTGCCATTGGTGCATGACGGATTGCATGGCTTCAGGCATCAGACTTGGAGACTTGGGTACAGGACAAGTTAGGCAGCATTCCTTGCACGGGAGAGAATCTCTTCAGCAAGAATTGGCAGGAGAAGGCGGGGGGTGCCACCGAGACCCACGTGGTCGGAGTCCCCCGACTCCTCCTCGGATGAGTCTGCTTGGGAGACGGAGGACGAGGAGTCCCCCGATACATTCCGGACTCGGTGCGTCCCATCGGACACACCGCAGTCCGAACCCCGGAGTAGGTCCCCTCCAGAGGATACCCGGTTCTTGGAGTTCGTCAGGGATATGGCTAAGGCCTTGGCCATTCCCGCAGACCCCGAGGAGGAGCCTCGAGCCGAAGAGCTCGAGGCCCTCCAGTATGACTTTCCTCCGAAGGAGGCTTTTACTGTGCCGGTTCCTCCGATGCTGGAACGGCTCCTCTTCAGGATGTGGGAGGCACCGGCCTCGGCGCCGGTTTTAAGCAAGAGAGTCGATTCCATCTATCGACTCAAGAAGAGCCCTGGATTCCAGAAGGCGCAGCTGCCGCACCATTCCATGGTGGTGGAATCGGCCATGCATCGTCTGAAAAGCCAGAAGATGCACTCTGCGGTGCCTCCCGGCAGGGAGGCCCAGAACCTGGATGCTTTCGGCAGAAAGTGCTTCCAGGGCTCGATGCTTGCTTGCCCTGTCCAGTCTTACCAGCTGTACATGGGCATGTACCTTTGGGACCTGGCCAAGGAAATGTCCGGGTTCGCGGCTGGCCTCTCCGGGGAACCTTTGCAGAGGTTCCAGTCCTTGTCTACCGGTATCCGGGACTGCTCTAAGTTCATGTCCCGAGCGGACTACGATGGCTTCGAGGCTTCAGCCCGAGCAGTGGCAGCCGGCATCGCTGCCCGACGCCAGACATGGCTGCAGTCATCGGACCTCGAGCCTTGGGTTCAGGACAAGTTGGTCGATGTCCCTTGCCGAGGTGAAAACCTTTTTGGCAAACCCATGGCTGAGAAGGCTGCTGAGCTCGAGACCGAGCACCTTACTCGGACCAGACTGTCCAGAAAGACCTCTGCCCCTTCTCAGAAAAAGAAGGGCTCTGGTAAGAAGTCCTTTTACCCGAGGAAGGCAGCTGCCTACAAACCTTTCCCTCATTACCAGGCCTCCCCAGCTCCCCAACAGGGGCAGCAGACCAAGGGGCAGGGACGTGGGCCCCGTAGGCATCCAACCCCCAAGCCTCCGGCTCCTGCTCCTACACAGCAGGGAGGGGGTTTTTGACTCCCTAAGCATAGCCTTTCCTCCTTTGCTGTCCCTTCTCTGCACAGGAGGTCATCTGGCCCTGTTTGCCCACAGTTGGTCACCAGTAACAGGAGATGCATGGGTTCTGAGCATAGTCCACAAGGGCTATATGCTCCATTTCCAACAGTTCCCTCCTGCTTACTTTCCAGGAGAGCCTCCAAGGCCTCCCTTACACACGGACCTTCTCCTTCAGGAGCTTCAAGGCCTGCTTCTGGACAAGGCGGTGGAGCCTGTCCCTCCACACCTGAAAGGGCAAGGGTTCTACTCCAGGTACTTCCTGGTACCAAAGAGAACAGGGGGCCTCCGGCCCATTCTCGACCTCAGGAACCTCAACAAGTTCTTAGTGAAAGAAAAGTTCAAGATGCTTACTCTTGGAACACTTCTGCCCTATTTCCAGCAGGGAGATTGGCTATGCTCTTTGGATCTAAAGGATGCGTACACTCACATCCTCATTCACCCTGACCACAGAAAGTATCTCAGGTTCATTGTGGGAGGAAACCATTACCAGTACAGGGTACTGCCCTTTGGCCTCACCTCCGCACCGAGAGTCTTCACAAAGTGCCTGGCTGTAGTAGCGGCCTACCTCAGAAATCAGGGGGTCTTTGTCTTCCCCTACCTGGACGACTGGCTTATCAGGGGTCAGACTTACCAGGAAGCCAGACAGGCCACCTCCAGAGTGGTGTCCCTCCTGCAACACCTCGGCTTTGTCATAAACTTCGCAAAGTCCACTTTGCTCCCCTCCCAGAATCTAGAGTTCATAGGAGCAAGGCTGGACTCGAAGGAGGCGAAGGCCTATTTGCCAGAGGACCGAGCACAGAGGCTCATTGCCTTGGCACACCAATTTATCACTGTGCCAAGGGTGTCTGCCAAGCTTTGCCTACAGCTTCTGGGCCACATGGCATCAACAGTGCATGTGACCCCCAATGCTCGTCTTTATATGCGGCCGGCCCAGTGGTACCTCAGAACTCAGTGGCAGCAGGCCACAGGACACCTCACGGACAGAGTGCGGGTGTCCAAGCCATTCCTGGACTCCCTTCGGTGGTGGCTACACCCCCCCCCCAACTTACTACAGGGGGTGTCCTTTCAAGTTCCTGTCCCCACTGTGGTGTTGACCACGGATGCCTCTCTGCAGGGCTGGGGTGCTCATTGTGCAGACAAGTGCACCCAGGGCCTGTGGTCTCCTACGGAGGCCACTCAGCAGATCAACCTCTTAGAGTTTAGAGCCATTCGCTTAGCCCTCAAGGCCTTCTCTCACACCCTGGCTCACCAGTCTGTTCTGGTACAGATGGACAATCAGGTGGCCATGTTTTATGTGAACAAACAAGGGGGCACTGGGTCCAGACTCCTGTGTCAGGAGGCACAGGCCCTTTGCTCTTTTGCGCTCAAACACAGCATGGTGCTCAAGGCGGTCTACCTGCCAGGTCAAGAGAACTGCCTTGCGGACAGGTTGAGCAGGATTTTGCAGTCCCATGAATGGCAGCTGCACCCATTAGTGGTTCAACAGATTTTTCTGAAATGGGGACTTCCATCCATAGACCTCTTTGCTAGTCCCATGAACCACCAGTTACCCAGGTTCTGTTCCAGGCAACCGCATCCCCTAAGAGTAGCAGCCGATGCTTTTCTCATTTCCTGGAACTAGGGCCTTCTCTATGCGTTTCCTCCCACGCCTTTGGTGGCCAGAACTTTGTTCAAGATTGTGAGAGACAAGGCCTCGGTGCTTCTGATAGCTCCCAGATGGCCGAGGCAACCCTGGTTCCCACTTCTGCTTCAACTGGCAGTGGACACCCCACTGCCTCTGGGGTTACAGCCCGATCTCCTATATCAGGATCAGGGTTTCCTTCTACGCCCCAATCTCAAATCTCTCAATTTGATGGCCTGGAGGCTGCAAGGGTAGTGTTAGCTCCCTGGGGCCTGCCTCAGGAAGTGGAGGAGGTGGTATTAGCCTCTAGAAAGCAATCCACCAGGAAAACCTATGCCCTGAAATGGAAAAGATTCTCCTTGTGGTGTCGAGAACACCAGGCAGATCCCTTCTCCTGCACTGTACCAGTGGTGCTTCAATATCTCTTGCATTTGTCCAATCAGGGCCTTAAGTCTAATTCAGTTCAGGTACACCTCTCTGCTCTAGCAGCTCACCACTCACTGGTGGAGGGACACTCCTTGTCGGTTCACCCATTGGTGTCCAGGTTCCTCAGAGGCTTGCTTCTGCTCAAGCCTCCTATCCGTCCACCAGCCCCTGAGTGGGAGTTGAATGTGGTCTTGCAGCAGTTAACTCGCCCACCTTTTGAACCGATGGCTACATGCCATCTTCGCTTCCTTTCTTGGAAGACTCTCTTTCTAGTGGCCTTAACCTCGGCCAGGCGAGTAAGTGAACTTCAGGCCTTGGTCTGTGATAGTCCTTACACTCGCTTCTATAGGAACAGGGTAGTCCTTAGGACTCATCCTAAGTTCCTCCCTAAGGTTGTCTCCTCCTTCCATCTCAACAAGGAGGTGGTTCTTCCAACATTCTTCCCTAGGCCCCATGCTAGCCGGGCTGAGACAGTCCTGCATACCCTGGACTGTAGAAGGGCCTTGTCCTTCTACCTTGAGTATACACAGGGGCATAGAAGGGCTACTCAGCTCTTCGTATCTTTTGACCCCAATAACTTGGGGGTGCCTGTGTCCAAGCGTACCTTGTCCATTTGGGTGGCTGGCTGTATCACCTGGGCTTACAGGGCAGCAGACCTTCCCTTGCAGGATCGGGTCACAGCCCACCGTGTCAGGGCTATGGCTGCCTCAGTAGCTCATCTCCGCTCTGTACCGTTGGCAGACATCTGCAGGGCTGCAACTTGGTCCTCAAGCCAGACTTTTGCAGCTCATTACTGCCTGGAGAGGGAGTCCCGTAGGGACAGTGCTTTCGGTCAGGCAGTGCTCCAGAATCTCTTCGAAGTTTAGGCAACTCCTACCCTCCAGCCCTCTGGTTGGGCTACCGGTGGAGGTGTAATCCAGTGAAATCTTTTTCTCTGATGCTGTGGCTAGAGGGAGCTCATTTTTCAGCTCTGGGGTCCCCAGTATCCTGAAGCTGGGGCGTCCCATATGTGAGGACTGACTTCCTGCTTGGTCCTGGAGAAAGAGTAGTTACTCACCTGTAACAGGTGTTCTCCAGGAGCAGCAGGAATCATTCCTCACAACCCTCCCTCCTCCCCTTGGAGTTGCAGTTGTACATAGTTTATTGTTTTACATTTTAAGTGCTGTTATTAGCTATGTCATTTGACTGGCAAAGATGGCACCTTTAGGCGGGAAGGGGACCGCGCATGCGTGCCTGCATTCCCAAAGGCTTTCTTAGAAAGCTGGGAAATGCTCCGCAGGGGGCTCCATCGGCGTCGATGTCATCCATATGTGAGGACTGATTTCTGCTGCTCCTGGAGAACACCTGTTACAGGTGAGTAACTACTCTTTTTAAATAAAGATAAAGATCATGAGAGAATAAGAGAAACGGTCTGGAGAAAGCCTTGGAGGGGGGATCATGAGAGAATGAAAGAAACAGTCTGGAGGAAGCCTTGGAGGGGGGATCATCAGAGAAACGGTCTGGAGGAAGCCTTGGAGGGGGGATAATGAGAGAGAGACACACACACACACAGCTCGTAACACTCACCGTGACAGACGTGCACATACAGATAGCCCCTGACATTCCCCATAATGGACACGCACACATGCAGCTCCTGACACTCCCCATGACATACACACATACACATGCACATAGCCCCGACACTCCCCATGACATAAACGCACAGGGGAAAATCACCACTGACAGCATCCAAGGTTTGGATGCACTGTGTGAGGGAGCATGGCAGACCTCCATGGGGACTCATCTCAGGGATGATGGTGAATCAGATGTAGCCCATTTGTTTGTTTGGCCTCTCTACCAAGAGGTGAAGTCTTAACATTGAAAGTGTTAGCTAGTTCTGTTTACTGGGGAAATCTCTGAGAAATGAAATAAATGTTGAATCTGTGGAAACCTTTTTGGTATAACGTCAGTACTTGATGATGGGAAGCTATATCATTTGAAAATCTGGGCATGCAGTGTGGAAGTGCAATGTCCACATTTAAAGGTAAGTTGCACAGAGAGGACAAGCTTCAGAAATCTACTTTTGTCATGGGAAGCTACTTCTATCATAGGGGATGGGGAGATAGGGGACCACGACGAGGAGTGGGTGGGACAGAGAGTGTGGAGATACTGAGCTAAGAGGGATGACAGAGAGATGGTGGGCTATGAAGGGTGGACTTGAGGGAGATGCTGGGCTCTTAGGGGTGGACAGATGGCAAAGTTTGAGTGAATAGAGAGAAAATAAAGAAAGACATGGAGGGAGGAGCTGAAAGGGAACGATCAATATATCAGAGACAGATAGAGAGGTAATGGAAGAAGACAGAAGGATCAAGGGGAAATGGCAAATGGACAGCAGGCACTGGAAAGAGGGTTAAGAGAAAACAGAGCATAGCAGAAGAAAGACCGGGGCCACTGTAACTGAAAAAAATAAAATGTACAGAAGATAGAAAAAGAGTGTTTTATTTTGAATTTATTAACTGGAATATGTTAGCTTTGGGAAATGTGCATTGCTGATGTCTTTGTTTTTGTTCATTATAAGAGGAGATGCATTTCTATTTTTATTTCTCCAATGTTGCCTTCAAAGCAGAATCTGACTTCTTGGGGTTCCTTGTTTAATTGTTTTCTTTCTATTACTAATCTGTAGTCCTTTTGTTTTATATTTGGTGAGGGTCTGGCTGTGTTTTGTGTGAGTGACCAAGGTGTGATAGTCTGTTAGCATGCAATTTCTATGTAGAGATCTCTAGCAGTCCCACTTGTTCTATTTTCTCACTAGGAAAGGTATCAGTGTTCTCTAAGATTTATTGGTTTAATATTTATGGTAATACTTTTTCATAGATAGGATTGGTGCTACATGAGTCCTGGTAATATTAAATTATGGCAGGTTTTCTATAAACTCTGACTGGTCTTTTTCAGGGTTTTATAGTACTTCCTCATGTATGTGGTAGTTGGTGCTGGAGGGAAGTCGTGTATAAATCTGGTAGCCTCTCTCTAACCCCACTGCATATGTAAATGATGTTCAGACACTCCTACACTAATTAAGTTATTGCTGGGACAAAAATGGCAGTTACATGGCACCTTATAGACCAATTTATTGAGGCATGGGTCTCAATAAATTGGTTAGTCCAGTGGTTCTAAAGCAGTCTTCTGGGACCCCCAGGCCAGTCAGGTTTTCAGGATATCCACAATGAACATGTATGAGATAGATCTGCATGCACTGCTTTCATTGTATGCAGATCTACCCCATACATATTCATTGAGGATATCCTGAAAACCTGACTGGCCTGGGGGTCCCAGAGGATTGGGTTGAGAACCACTGGGTTAGTCTATAAGGTGTCACCTATAAAGTACCACCCACCTCTCATTTTTGCTACTCCTGAGTAACATAGCTAGTAGCTGTCGGAGAATTTGTATCATGTTGGGAGAAAAGAGAGGCTTGCAAAGGGTTCCATTGCAATGCAATGCAATGGGTCGGGGGGGGGGGAGGGGGGTGGAGAGGAAAGCAGCACAGTACTCACTTGCACAGGGCAGCAAAAAAGGTAGCATCGGCCCTGAAGATACATTTGTTACTACTTTTCTCTCTTTCTGTGCCTTTGCAGCAAGCAGCAGATTAGCATGAAAAATCCACCTCATGCTGCTTGCCTGCTCTACAGAGAGATAGAAATGGAACCCAGTGTCTAGCAGTATTGGCTCCAGCAAATGGCCTCATTGCACGCCAACCCGGTGCAGCCCTGGCCCAACCTGACCCAGGGCCCAATGACCATTAGGAGGAGCTAAGCCTAAATTTGAGCCAGACATTTGCTTAATTGAGAGTCCAGCGGCACATATGGCAATACTCCAGCATGCTGCATAGAGAACCATCAGACCTCCGAGGGGGCAGTTCTGTGCTACAGCTTGGAGCCGTAGGTAGTGTCTGCCATGGAAACAGAATCTCGATTACCCATTTAACGAAGCATGTACTCTGGATCGATCCTTCCTCTGAAGCACCCCGTAGCCTCCAGGATGCGTAGGGTTCGGAAGCCTTGCCGGGTAGAGACACTGAGCCTGCTATCCCAATGCCGACGATAAGGACAGCTGGGATGGAGCCACCATCGATGCTACTGCTACAAATAGAGACTATTAGTGCATCATTATCGCCGGGGGGGGGGGGAGCGGGGGGGGCGGGGGGGGAGGGAGGTAAGAAAGACCAATGATCAAAGTGGCCTAGTGGTGGAGAGAAATACGCAGTGGGGTGCATTGCCCTGTGTGTTTCTATGTGCTGTTACTGAAACAAGGCAAGGGGACATACTGGATTGGAGCAAGAGGTCCTTCCCTAGAATCCAGTATGTCTCTTTGCTTCAGAGGGCAGCACAAAAAAAACAAAACACAAAAAGCAGCGCTGTATGCCTGCATGCCCCCCCTTACCCCCTCCCAATCCAGCATTACCCCCTACTTTAGCAGGCAAAACAAACAAAACAAAACACAAAAGAGCATTTTCTGTGTTTATGGTTTTGACCTGCCCATGAAGAAAGGGGACATGCTGGATTGGGAGGGGGCAAGGAGGGCATGCAGTGTTACTTTTTTTTTGTGTTTTATTGTGCTACCCTCTAAAGCAAAGGAAACATGCTGGATTGGGGGGAAGCAAGGAGGAAGATGGTCAGCTGTGGTGGGGAGGGGGCAAGAAAAGCAAAGATGAGATGCACCCTAACATTCCCGAGAAGGAGAATGCTCTGCCCCTGCCCCTCCTTTTCCATCGCATGCCCCACCCAGGTGTCCCAGATTTGCAAACCAAAAATCTGGCAACCCTAATAACAGCTTTATAATAGGTAAAAAACCACATTTATTAAAAGCCTATTTTATAAAGGCAAGTAAGCGCCTTCTTGATTTTATAAAATACTAGTGTGAGTGGCAGAGATTCCACCTTAAGTTAAAGTGTGAACATTTATACCTGCTCTATAGCAGGTTTATGCTTATTAAAAAATTGCATATACTGCCATTCATAAAAATCACAGCCATTTACAAATAATAACTAAGAAGAAGAATCACAAGAAAGATACAGCAAGAAAGAGGAAAAGCAAAGTGGAACATTTAGAATAGCTCTTCTGCTTGTACCTGTTCCATTTCCCCAGCCACCAATCGAAAGTCTATTCACCAGTGGCAGTTGAGAAAAATATACCTTAATGCCAAACTTAAATGTAGCCAAAGAGCCTTCTGTTTGCAAATATTTAGTAAGAAAGTTCCATAACAATGAGGCAATTATGTAAAACGCAGAACTGCATATAGACGCAAGGTGTGTTTGGGATGGAGGTGAACCAAATAGGAGTTTGTCATATTGAGAATGTAAATGAAAGTGTGTGAAGTTTGCAAGTACATGTGTAAATTAAAGTATTTTATAATCAATGTCCAATGTCCATGCATGCTAACTCTGCCTGTGCTCCTTGTTTCCTTGGCTATGCCTTCTGGCAAAGTATGCACTGTAATGTCAAGCCATGTAGTTTTATGCCAGCTAGTTTCAATGTTTGCATATAGCACCGCAGTTTATAATATTTAGTACGGTTGTTAGCAAAAGGTTAAACTGTTTCAACTGTTAACTGTTACTCTGTTCCTTGTACGACATATGTTTAAAGTAGAATGTTCTGTTCCCTGTAAACTGCTTTGACCTGGTGAAAAGCGGTATATAAAACTAGCTAAATAAATAAATAGGTATTTTATAAGATGCCATTAATGCATATAAATTATCACATTTGCACATTAATGACTTTATAAAATTACTTGCATAAAGGTACATTTTACAAAAGACTCCCCAATGCAATCGGACGTCCAGCAAGAACATCAGAAAAAAAGGCAGCTCCATTCAAGTTCAGGCACGATATCACAAACTTGGATTTGCCCAATATGGACTGTCTACATAGATGTCCCTGGAATAGTATCCAAGACAGGGGATGTCTTAAGAGACATTCAGCGTTGGTTCAAACATGAAACAAGTTTCCCAGTTAACCAAAGTATATCATTGCGATTGTAGAATGTACTGGGGAACATGGAGTGCCATCTTCTCTACACCTTCTGGAATGCTTAACGCCCAAATGAGCACTTTCCCATGACTATTCAAGCCTGGAGCAGGTCTTAACTTGGATAAGGTCACAGACATCCCTGACATTTTAGGAATTGAGCAGGGCTGTCTAAGTCCATTGCTCCACCTGGGCAAACCTCCACCACACCCCCTGCCTACTTGAATGTCCCTGTATTCAGAACGTCTTTAGAGATTGTTTGTAAAATTCTCCAGGGATGTCTCTGTGATTTGGATATCCGCATGCCTGTTTTCGGATGTCCAAAATATGATGAGGGCTTCCAAAATGACCACCACAGTGTATATTTTGAATGGTTTCCCTAAGAGAAAGGACCGGTTTGGTTTATCTGAGCAGTTGTGATTCCTTCATAGAGAAGTCAAGGAGCCACTAGTCCTCAGACTGTGGTGCCTGAATGCAGTCCTTGAGTGCTTGTTCAATCTGCCGAAGTTCTCATGATGTTGAAGTCCAAGACAGGACCTCATGAACAAATGAAACCACTGGGATCATTGATGGTGGTGGCCTTTAGTAAATTTTTAAAAATGTCAATGACTTTTCTTAGAGTGGCTCCGCAAATACTTCAGGGAAGCCTTGGAGCTTTTCAAAAATGTTTCTTTACTAGGGACTGTCATTCCAAAAGAGGAAAGATAAGGGAGGATAAGACCTCCAAGCTTTTCCTCTCCTGAGTCCATACAACCCCAGCCTCCATCTAAGGAAACATCCTCAACTTCTTAGGGAACACATTCTCTAAATTAAAGGAAGAAGAGGCGTTTGGGATACCCAGGCTATTCTTTAAGCCAGACTTAAGTAATTTTTTTAAACTTATGTTTTTAATTATCATAACAAACCTCACTTGGTTTGCAGCTTGACGTGCTGTAAGGGCTTGAGTGCATCAGTGATGCTGAGAGCTAAACTATCAGTAGTTTAACTACTGGCAGGGTCTCCCAAGATGGACAGGTCTCAGCTGAGGTGCCAGACCAAGACAAACCACCCATCTGGGCAGCAGCAGAATGGGATAGTATTGACGGCGGAGGATTACATTTCTGTGACAACGGCAACAACACCAAAATTAAACTGCGCCGAAGAAAGGCCCGGCAATCTACTTCTGTATCTTGCCATGAAAACCCAATGGATAGTTACAACAAAACAAATTGTGCTATAGTGCTGGAAGATGAGACCCCCAGGTTGGAAGGCACTCAACTAGCTACTGAGGAAGGGCTGAAGACTTCTCAGAGTAAAGCCAGCATTTATGATATGGTTGGATCAAAGCCCTCGGGATGTCTGACTGCTGATGTAGCTGCGCATGAAATGAGTCAGAAGCTATAAAGATGTCTTACGCATTGGAACATGGAACGTACGAAGCATGAACCAAGGGAAGTTGGAGGTGGTCAAGAATGAAATGGAGCGTGTACAACTTGATCTGCTGGGTGTCAGCGAACTGAAATGGACTGGCATCGGGCACTTTGCATCAGATGATCACATGGTCTACTATGCTGGAAATGAAAGACAAAGAAGAAATGGTGTTGCATTTATAATAAAGAAGAAACTTGCAAGAACTGTAATGAAATACAATGCAGTCAGCGAACGCTTAATCTCTATTCGTCTACGAGGGATGCCTATCAACACAACTATAATTCAAGTATATGCCCCAACAACAGCTGCAGAAGAGAATGAAATTGAAGAGTTCTATGAACAAATACAAGCTGAAATTGACAGAACATGCAAACAGGATATCCTGATAGTCATGGGTGACTGGAACGCAAATGTTTGCAACAAATAAGAAGGCAAAGTAGTTGGAAAATATGGACTTGGCAACAGAAATGAAGCTGGAGAAAGACTGATAGAATTCTGCAAGACCAATGATCTATTCATCTCAAACACCTTCTTCCATCAACACAAGCGGCGACTGTACACATAGACTTCACCCAGTGGATTGTATAAAAATCAAATTGACTACATCTGTGGAAGTCAATGATGGAAAAGTTCTATAGCATCAACAAACACAAAACCTGGAGCTGACTGTGATACAGATGATCAACTACTAGTATGGAAACTCAAGCTAAAGTTGACAAAGAGCAAACCACTCATGAATGCAGCAAAATATGACCTTGAGAATATACCACTGGAATTTAAAGACTGCCTGCAAAATCGATTTTCTGCTTTAGATACAAATGACAGAGCTCCAGAAAAGTTATGGAATGACATCAAGAAGGTTGTGTTGAAAGAAAGCAAGAAGTCTCTACAAAAGGTGAAAAAGCAAAAACGACCAAAATGGATGACAGAAGAAACTCTGAAAATTGCCCAGAAATGCAGAGAAGATAAAGCCAGAGGAAAAAGAAAGACAATAACAGAACTCAGAGATCTCCAACATGCAGCAAGACAGGACAAGGAAAAGTACTACAACGACGCATGCAAGGAAATAGAAGCAGAAACTATTAGAGGAAGAACAAGATCAGCTTTCCTAAAGCTATGAGAGTTAAAGAAAAAGTTCCAGCCTCGAATTGGAATGTTACAAGATGCTCAAGGTTTTATGTTGAATGATGCTGAGAAGATCAAGAAAAGGTGGAAGGAATATACAGAGTTTTTATATGATAAAAATCAAGTGGACCAACAGCCGTTTCAACCTGTACCTTATGATCGGGAACCATTGGTGATGAAAGAAGAAGTTAAAGCAGCATTGAAAGCCTTATCAAAGAACAAAGCACCAGGCATTGATAGCATTCCCATAGAAGTATTACAGCAATATGATGCAGCTGTTACCGTACTTACAAGGCTCTGCCAAGAAATATGGAAGACAACATCATGGCCAACTGACTGGAAAAGATCTGTGTTTATACCAATACTAAAGAAAGGTGATCCAACTAACTGTGGAAATTATCGCACAATCGCTCTGATCCCACATGCCAGCAAGATTCTACTGAAGATTATTCAAAAGAGACTACAACCATACCTGGAACAAGAACTACCTGAAGTGCAAGCAGGGTTCAGGAAAGGGCGAGGAACGAGAGACATCATTGCAGATGTGAGATGGATCCTTGAAAAGACTAAAGAATACCAAAAGGCTATCTATTTGTGCTTTATCGACTATAGCAAGGCTTTTTGACTGTGTAAACCATGAGAAACTCTGTGCCACATTAAGAAGCATGGGTATACCAAAACACCTGATCGTACTCTTGCACAATCTGTACATTGATCAAGAAGCAGCAGTTCGAACGGAACAAGGAGAAACAGAATGGTTTAAAATAAGCAAAGGTGTAAGACAAGGCTGCATACTTTCCCCCTACCTGTTTAATTTATATGCAGAACAAATCATCAGAGAAGCAGGATTGTATGAAGACAACAGAGGTGTGAAGATTGGTGGAAGACTCATCAACAACCTTCGCTATGCTGATGATACCACATTACTGGCTGAAAGTGAAGATGATCTGAAACATTTGCTTCTCACAATCAAAGAACATAGTCTCAAAATGGGCCTGCACCTTAATGTAAAGAAGACAAAGATCATGACAACTGGCATAATCAACAGGTTCATCATTGAAGGAGAAGAAATTGAAATCGTGAACAACTTTAACCTACTTGGATCAACTATCAATAAAGCAGCAACAAGCAGTCAAGAAATCAGAAGATGCATTGCTCTTGGCAGAATGGCTATGAAAGACCTAGGTAAGATTCTCAAGAGCAGAGATGTCTCTCTCCATACAAAGATTCGACTTGTTCAAGCCATGGTATTTTCAATAACATCATATGTATGTGAAAGCTGGACAGTGAAAAAGATAGACAGGAAGAAAATTGATGCCTTTGAATTATGGTGCTGGCGGCGAATACTGTGTATACCATGGACTGCCCGAAGAACAAACCAGTCGGTACTAGAGGAGATCAAACCTAAGCTTTCTTTAGAAGCTCAGATGACAAGACTTCGACTTTCATACTTTGGACACATCATGCGATCATTAGAGAGAGACATCATGCTTGGCAAGATAGAAGGTCAGCGCAAAAGAGGAAGGCCAGCAATGAGATTGATCGATACAATAACAGCAGCAATGGGTACCAGTCTTTCAACAATGAGCTGCCTGACTCAAGACCGAACACAGTTTAGGATAGCTATCCAGAGAGTCGCCATGAGTTGACTCCGACTCGACGGCACTTAACAACAACAACAACAACAACATATATAAACATCTTTATCAAATGGCTTTTGAGTAAGACAACAACTCAATTAAAGAACATAACTTGTGCATTTGTGTCCATTATACATTCACTCTTCTTATCTATACTACAGCTCGAATAGTGTATCTCCCAAAATGCAATTCAGATTAGGGATGATTTAGGAAGGGTGGTAGAAAGTACAGAAGATAGAGCAAAAGAATCCATGACGTACTACTAAGAGCTTTACTCAGTGGGCTAGGGAGGCACAATGGATCAAATTGATTTTTTGGGAGGATGTATAGGAGTTAACCCAAGTATATTTAATTAGACAAGTTGGGTTAGACCTGAATCCTGAGATGAAAAATCCTAAATGGAATAAAAGGCTGAGAACCATTTGGAAAGCCCTCCTCATTCAGCAGAAAAGAATAGGCTCACCTTAGCACTAAGGAAAGCATTCCATAGTGCCCCTCACCATGATTAGATCCCTTTAGTAAAAAACTTGTGGGTTTAGTCTTTTGGGTGGATAGAGCAGTCTCGGGTCTATCAGATTGCACTACCATCCCTTTAGTGGGTTTAGTCTCACTGAATGATAGTATAGATATAGGCATATAAAAATTAAAACCCAAAGAGGAATTTGTAAATTTTATGGAACCTAATTGCAGGTTGTAGTTATTCTGGTCTGGGCTTAGTAACTGGAAGGGGTAGACAGGGGTACATTGATTGTACTAGTGGCCAAGATCTTGTTGGATGTCTCTAATGCCAGGAGAAGCAAAGAACATTTGATGGGAGTCACCTATTTGACTTACATTTCTTTAAGATTATGATGGCTCAAGTGAATAATAAAAAGTTCCTTTCACCACAGGAAAGAGAGCCTCAAAAGTCTTTTTATATTGACTTTTTCAGAGAGATTAGAAGAAAAAATGTAACTTCAAACATTACAGCAACGTTCATAAAGTTCCTTGGCCTTTTAAGCAAGACATTTGAACTTTGAGCCCAGAGTAGAATAAATACTCACACATGGGTGTCGTCATTGATGGAGCCCATTTAGGAAACAATTCTCAGTTCCTCCTAGAAGCTTTTAGACCAGTGGTTCTCAACCCAGTCCTCTGGGACCTCCAGGCCAGTCAGGTTTTCAAGATATCCACAACGAATTTGCATGAGATAGATCTGCATGTACCACTTCCATTGTATGCAGTTCTATCTCATGCATATTCATTGTGGATATCCTGAAAACCTGACTGGCCTGGGAGTCCTTGAGGACTGGGTTGAGAACCACTGTTTTAAAGTATTCTCTTGGGTTTCCACAGCTAGTATGATGATCTTTGCAATTTTCAGGGTCATGCTGTGTCTTAGTAACTGGAACCAACGTTTCAACCACCATGCTTTGGCTTTCTTCAGAGTGAAGTGGTTATGCAGTGGATGTCTGTTCCTTTATACAGTAGTTCTCAAAAGTGATTGGTGGGATTGAGGCAAGAAATGTGATTTTTGAATGTTGGTGGGAGAGTTCATTGGAGAAAGGCTGGAAACCTCTTTTCCCATAGATTGGAAGATTCTTTGGCGAGTTTAAAGATGTTCTCCCTAAAAAGTTGCTTTAAATGTTCTCTTGGGCTTCCACAGAGTGAACCTTCCAATCTATGAGAAAAGAGAGGTCTCTAGCCTTTCTCCAATGAATTCTCCTGCCAAAATTCTTAATCCTATCTGTTTTGAGAACTACTGTATAAAAGAGTAGATATTTACTGCATAATCACTTCATCCTTAAGAAAGTCACAGCATGGTGGTTGAAACATCGGTTCCAGTTACTAATATGCAGCATGACCAGGAAAACTGTAAAGATCAGTTTTTAGAATAGTCTCTTCGTGTCTATATGTGTTTTCCCACCTGCCACCACTGTGCCTCATCTCCTCAGTCTTCCAGTTTTAACAGACCTTCACAGATGTTTTTTGCGTTGGTCTGTTGTATTCTTCTGCGTTCATTCTATTTAGTCGATTTGCTTGTTTTTAGCTGTGTGTAATTGCCTCTGCCCCTGTTACTGGTGTGTGCTTTTTCCCTTTATTTTTCCTTAGTTTAGAATTTTTCAGTCTTTTAAAGTTTCCTTACTTTTTCTTGCAATGCTGCTATAGGCCGCATTTAGCCTCAGGTGTTTCAGACACAGTAATTTTTTCTGTCATCAGTATCAAGTTGTTTAATTTTGCAATGCTATTTCTCTGAGTAATATGTTCCAAAAACTGGCCAGCGGGTTTAAAAAGTATGCCTGATGACTCAGGACCATGTCTATGACAGTGCTTGGGGCCTGATCATGAACTGCTGCCTTGTGTGTTGTGTTCACAGATGACAGTGAGAGGGCTCCAGTGTTGAGAGAAATAGTGCAGAAGTATTTTAGGTGCTGAGAAGAACAATCCGTCATCTTCGGCACAGGCAATATCAGGCTCCATGGCTTCTGGATCTGCATTGAACACTGGTGATTCGTCGATATCAACAGGCTCTCAAGATCATTCGAAGCCATGCACCAGTAAATCCCTCTGCATCGGACACCTACCAATACCTACCTAGAGGAAGAGAAAGAATTCAGCCTTATCTTCAAAAACATTGAGGACCGGAGATGATGAACATCAAGTGAAAGCATCATTGTATCAGCATCAAGATCATCAGAGTATGATGTCAAGAGCATCAAGGTTCTGGCTTAACCAAAACCCTCAAAGACATGACATCAGGACTACTCATCCTCATCACTAATGGAAGGGGCGCACCAGCCTCCAAAGAGCTGAGGCCATCCTACCAATACTCCCTCTCAGATTCCGCAGACACCAGTCGAATCTGCTGCAGGCCCTATGCTTTTGTCCATGGCATCCCTTAAGGAGCAGTTCATGAAGGAATTTAAGCTGAGGATGACAGTGTTCTTTGTCCTTCGAGAAACTGTAGCTTTAGTGGTTTCAGTGATGATGCGATGGTGCATTGAGCCCATTCTCAAAACCCTGAGTCTGCCAGTGGACGCTTACCTGCCTGCTTTGTTTGCCTGCATTCCTGCCAGGATCTCCAGTGCTGCAGGGAGGAGGCATGGCCTGCAGCCATCGTCTAGGGGCCTTTTAAAAGCTTGGGCATGCTGCAGGATGCGGTTGTAGTTATTTTGGTCTGGGCTTAGTAACTGGAAGAGGTAGACAGGCATAGTTTCACATCTTTCAGAACATTGATGGTACTGGTGACCAAGATCTTGTTGGATGTCTCTAATGCCAGGAGAAGCAAATGACTTTTTCTCTCGAGAACATGTAATGGGGGTCACCTGTTTGGCTCATATTTCTTTAAGATTATGATGGCTCACATGAAGAATAAAAAGTTCCTTTCATCACAGGAAAGAGAGCCTCAAAAAATCATTTTATATTGACTTTTCCTGAGAGATTACAATACAAAATTTAACTTCAAACCTTACCACAATTTTCCTTAAGTTCCTTGTCCTTTGAACTTTGAGCCCACATGGGGGCTATAAAGAGACTTCAATTGTATTGAAAAATCTGAACAATTCAATAAAAGAGTAAGTGGACGATGGTGTAAAATAAGATTACAGAATAGACTAATGGTTTTTTTTTTGCTCTGCATTTCCAAGGTGAAGGTAAGACATTGTTGTAAAATAGAAGTAACAATCTCAGTCCATCCAGCAGAGAATTATATAGCTATGTCTAACAATATATCTCCAGGAACAAGCAGGAATGTAGTCTTCACATATGGGTATCGTCGGTACCGACGGAGCTTGCGCGGGAACGCTCCCCAGTGTCCAATTAGAAAGCTTTTGGGAGCATCCCACAGCGCCTGTGTGCTGCCTTCCCGCCTTTCCCAACTGCCTCTCTCCAGTTCTTCGTTTTCCGCGGAGCCAGCAGGTCGTTGTTCCTGTCACCGCAGAAAATCTTTTCCTTATTCCTTCTTTTTTGTGGTCTTCCTCGACGCTATACCGGTACCGCTGGTTGTTCTTTCTTTCTTTAAAAAAAAAATATATATATATATATATATATATATATATACTATTCTTTTTTCCAAACTTTTCTTTTCCAGGTGCACGCGCCATTTTGGGCCTTAGGCCTTAGGCCCTAGGCCCAAAATCTCCTCCACTATGAAAAAACCCGCTTCGGGTTTTAAAAAGTGCACCAAGTGTGGCAGTACCATCTCCGTCACTGACACCCATGAGTGGTGTCTTAAATGTTTAGGTCCTGACCACTACATCTCTGAGTGTATGGCTTGTGCCATGATGTCCAAGAGGGGTCGACAGAACCGAGCTGCTAAGCTCAGTGCCCTTTTTCCCTCCGATGCAGCTTCTGTGGCATCAACGTCTTCCAGGGCTTCGTCTTCCTCCCATGGATCTCAGGTAACTAAACATAAGTCTAGCCGGTCCTCAAAGGGTAGATCTCCTTCCAAGCATCGAGATGCCTCTGGCGTTGCCCTTGAGGGTTCTGTACCAGCAAAATTGCCCGGCGGGAGGCTTCAGCTTCCAAAGCATTATCGGGGCTCCAGGATGTTCTTGAGGCTTCAACCTCGGCAGAACTACTGGTGCCATGCTCTGGGGTACCGGCTGCTTCTGGTACCGATACCCAGGCATCGGCAGTGTCGATAGACCAGAGATTCCTGGCTATTGAACGCAGTCTGGCGGCTCTCCTTGCGGCATTGACACCCTCGGCACCACGTCAGACAGTTCAACCAGTACCGGCACCGACGCCGGTACCAGTATCAGTACTGGTACCGATGGCATCGACATCGGTGTCTCCTTTGCTGTCACCCAGTCATGTGATGCCTTCCGGTACCGATTCCCCCTGGTACCGACTTCGGTCAGTACGGGTATCGGGCTCTTCAAGAGCATCTGGACAGAAGGTACTTCGAATCCTCGGAGGAGTCTGAGGATTCTGACAGCTCTGTCGGTACCGGAATACTTCTCCCAGAGGAGCCTTCCTCTCCTAAATGTAGGATGTCTCCTCCAGAAGATATCTCCTTTCAGGATTTCATCAGGGAGGTGGCTCGAGGTCTGTCCATTACTGTGACTCCTGAAACAGAGCCCAGGGCTAAGGAGTTGGAGATTTTACAATATCCCAAAGCATCTAAGGAGGCAGCTACCTTGCCTATCCATGAGATCTTACATGATCTCATGTTGAGAATGTGGGAGACACCTCTTACCACCTCTCCTCACTCTCGCAGACTGGATACCATGTATCGAGTCCCTCCTTGTCCTGGTTTCCAGAAAACTCAGCTTCCTCACCACTCTATTGTAGTGGAATCAGCTATGAGAAGGATCAGGAGTGCAAAGAGACATGCCTCTAATCCTCCAGGACGTGAGTGTCGAACTTTGGATGCCTTTGGACGTCATACTTTCCAGGCTTCCATGCTTTCTGCCAGGATCAGGTCCTGTATTTTATATATGGGAATGTTCCTTAAAGAAGTCACAGGAGACTTGGAGACTTTAAGCCCTCTCCTTCCTGATGACAAGAGGCAGGATTTTCTCACACTGGTTAAACATGCCCAGGATGTTTCTAAGTTTGTCAATCGTGCAGCTTTTGACTATTTTGAGTGCATAAGCAGAACCTCTGCCATTGCCATAGGTGCACGTAGAATTGCCTGGCTCCAGGCATCTGATTTGGAGCTCTGGGTGCAGGACAAACTGGGCAATATCCCTTGTACAGGTGAGAATCTATTCGGCAAAAATTGGCAAGAGAAAGCCAATGAGTTGGATGCTGACAACTCCACTTTGGATAGGTTATCCAAAGCCATAGCTGATCCTGCAAGAAAGAAATCTTTCAAGAAACCATTCTTCTCAAAAAAGAAGAGGTTTTATCCTCTTATTCCTAGCAGGGACGTTCTGCAGGTCAGCCTGCCCGAAAGAGTCAGCAACCACCTAAACAAAGGAAGCCAAAGACTGTTAAGCCTCAGCAGTCTCAGCCTCCACAAGGCCTTTGACTTTCATCTAGAGAACTTAGCCCTCCTGGCCCTCAATGGACCAGAGCCTTCCACCATTCCAGGAAAGTTGTGCCACTTTGCCCCCAGATGGGGGCAGATAACAGCAGAACATTGGACAATCTCCATTATAAAAGAAGGGTACAAGCTTCACTTTCTGTGCATTCCCCCTCCCACAATGGTAAGACAGTTCAATTCTCAGACCTCTCTCATCAGCCTGTTAGATCAAGAGGTCACTATGCTTCTTGCCCAAGGGGCAATAGAAGAAGTACCCATTCATCAACAGGGTACAGGGTTTTACTCCCCCTCTTTCCTTATCCCAAAGAAAACAGGGGGACACAGACCTATTTTAGACCTCAGAGAATTGAACAAATTCATGTTCAAAGAGAAATTCAAGATGATTTCTCTGGGAACTCTGCTGCCATACCTTCAGAGTCAGGATTGGCTTTGCTCTCTAGATCTCAAGGATGCGTACACTCATGTTCTCATCCATCCAACTCACAGAAAGTTCCTTCGGTTCCTTTTTCAAGGAAAGCACTACCAATACAGGGTGCTTCCCTTTGGCCTGGCCTCAGCAACAAGAGTGTTCACGAAATGCATGGCTGTGGTAGCAGCATTTCTTCGCACTCTAGGGATATTCGTCTTCCTCTACTTAGACGACTGGCTCATTCGAGCCCCATCAGAGTCAGAGGCCAGGACTTCTCTATCTTGCACAATGCGTATCCTTCAGTATTTGGGTCTGGTCATAAACATTCCAAAATCCAGTCTAACTCCCACTCAGTCTCTAGAGTTCATAGGAGCTTTGCTGGATACCAGAAAAGCAAGGGCCTTTCCTTTTCGTTTCTCCAGGCCAGTCCAGGGAACGATAGGGTTGTCAATCCCCTTCAGCAGCTGAGGACTGTAAAACAAAATTCTGCTACCAGGCTAAGCCCCTCCCCCTTGCTGCCCTTCTCCAGTCTTACAGTCCTCAGCAGCTGAACAGGACGTAGGTTCAGGTCTCTCCCTACTCTAAGAGCGTTTTACTTCAGTGGATAGACTCATCACTTAGCATTTTGGCTCTGGCTGAGCTGGCTTATGCTGTTTTCCCTGCCAAGGCTTCTCTGATCCAGCTAACTGGCAGTGCGCTTAAAGCAGGCTGATTTTACCAGGGTGAGAGGCAGAGCCTGTCTCAGTTCTGCTGTGCACTTTACCTTTCGGGACGCTATTGTAGCTTCTGGTTCCCACAATGGTTGCCCAAAATATCACCAATCAGAGAATTACTTAGACGGCAGTTACTATAAGAACTTTTATTTCAGCATAACAAAATAGCAGTGTCATACAGAACAGCAAAAGCCCGTCTATAGAAATGGCAGACAGTACTTCCTTCTCTGTGAAAGGGAAGAAAATACTGCCCACCCTTACATGAAGAATAATTGCCTTATATACATTTCTCTTGTCTCAAATGTCTGTTCAGTAATCCATCATTCATTCTTAAGTGTCAGCAGGAGGACCTCAGGGTTCTGCAACACGTTTCCCAGGGGAGAATCTCCTTACATGTGTACATCTGGACTTGCACTTAGACTTGCTTATCTATACATGGCCTATGACCTCTATACATCTGGAAATGCTTAGGAATGCTTTTAGGTCTATTTATCTATGTATGGCTTGTGACCTCTGACCCTTCCTGTGTATTTTCTTCTTCTGGCACTAATTGAAACCAGGCAGAGAGCAGGCAGAGAGTATTTTGTGCTCATTTGTTTGAATTCTTTGCTTGACCTGTAACCTCATGCCAGGCCCATTATTCTAGCATACTCCTATGCAGAATATGGTTACCCAGAATTCTCCATAACAGGCCGCATCCATATTCTTATGGCAAGCATATACTCTCATATAGCTATTGTCTTCTTGTCTGTCTTCTTGTCTTCTGTGCCATCCATCCTCCTGTGTAGTTTCACCAGGCAAGAGTTCAGTCATATAAAGCCAATATATACATATATAAGCAGACCCAAGGCAGACTTTAAGTCAGATTTCCCTACATTCGCCACTTTTTTTTCTTTTTTTTTTGTTGGGGGGATAATTAAAATAATCCCACTAAGGGGCGTGAATAACAACCATTTGAGACAAAGATGGATCATTCAAAGGCAATCGTTGGTACTGTTCCCTTGACACAATATACATGGTTTTAGTGCTTTGCGATATCATTCGTTTACAACAGGCAAGTAAAATGGATAAGGTACAACAAGCAATGATTGCAAAACAAGCTATACTTAAAAGCGTAATAAAGAAGGCTTTAAGTCCTACACCTAAACTAGCAAACCATGAAGCAATACTACCCCAAATATTATTAAGTTGAAGTCCCCCTTTAAAATCATCAATATGCAAATCAGAAAGATGCTTTATCTTATTCATGGCATCTAACACAAACACCGTGTGGTTAGCGATTACAGTACAACAGTTCGTAGCATTAATGAAAGTGCATGTTCCGCCTTCAGCGGCCAAAAGCAAATCCAAAGCTTGCCTATTCTGCAGAGTCATTTGTGTATTTTGTTCAAGGGACTCGGCTAGGCGTGATATGGATTCAGTAACAGCTTTCATTTGAATATGCACCAAACATTGCAAACGGCGTACAGCCATACCAAGCTCAGCAGTAAGGGCGGGGGTGGCAAAGGGAATCCAGGCCGTTGCGCTAAGGGCATCCAAACGAGTTTTAGTCATGGGATAAGTGGAATTGATATACTCAAATGAGGCCTGAATGGCATCATCCTCGGCTATAGAGGAATCCCAGGGGCTAGCATAAGCTGAGGAGCTACGTTTTAATCTATGCAGGGTGGAGCGAGAAGCAGAATGATGGGTAACATTAAGAGGTATCAAGACAGAAAAAGAAGAAACTTTAACCAAAGCACAGGGTAATAGGGAGAGGTTAATTACCTGATACAGAGTTTCCCCACACAACCAATAATGACCCATTACAGCAAAGAGGTTTGTAGCAGGTGTCCATATGCGACTCATATGATGCCCATCAAACCACTTAACAAAAGATTTTCCCGTGGTAGCTGAGGTAAGATCCCTCCTGAAACTGGACATTGGGAGATAGCAAGAAGTATATGGAGATTCATTCTGAGAACCCGTTGTCAGCACAGCTGAATCATCGTGATAAATGGGACCAACTCCCACATACCAGCGGAAGTCAGCTCCATTAAACACTACCGGGTTTCTTGTAATATTTCTCCAATCATATTTCATATTGGAGGGGTCCATATTACCGGATTGATTATACCACTTTATCATGACAGAATTACTAGCAAAATGAAAGGATCCATTAATAACATTATACGACAGGTTACACCTGTCTGAAAAAGCAATGGATACATTTGTTATTAAACATAGATCAAATATCATATTCGGGTCAGCATATACACGCAAAGGGTCATGTATCATATTCATTGCATGCCACGTCTGGGAACAATTAAAAGTCTCATAACAACTGGCAGAAAAGTTATTATTATCTACACAAGCAAGCTGTCCTGCATACTCATTTAAGGGAACCTTTGAAACATGTACTGGAGCATATGATACACCCTTTGGTAAAGGGGTACAAATAATGCAGTCTGTAATGTTCATCAGGGAAACAATGTGTAATACTGATTGCTTCCACAAGTTCAGAGAGCCTTCAGGTAAAGCTCGGGGTGCTCGAGATATCGTCTGGTTAGTCTGGTTCCATCCATGAAGAAACAAAGCTAGCTGTCCATCTGGATGTAAACACTCAATAAGGAGGACGATTATGACAGAGATTCCCAGAAAAAAGCACAAGGACGCCCATGGAGTAGGCTTGACAGCGATCATCTTTGGTACTAATAACATAGCACTGTTGTGAGAACACTGAGTTCTGTAGGAAAATAAAACTGATTAATCAGATGGGACAGCTGGAGACGCTTTTAGATGGCTGACATGCACCCAAGTATCAGTATCATTCAGTCTGGCAGCAAAAGGGGAAGCAGCAGTGACAACGTGGGGTCCTGAAAAGGTTGGGCAGTCCCAGGATGCACGAACACAATTTCTTTTATAGACAGTGGACCCTACAGGGAAACAAGGTAATAAGGATGGACTGGACACAGACTGTGTGGCTGCTACACGGTCAGCAATTTCTTGAAGCGCAATCCGGAGTCCTGCAAGGTAAGCAGAAAGACTATCATGAATCGGAACCTGGGACTGCGATAAATTAGTTGTGCGCATACGCCGGCCAGTGGCCATTTCATGAGGTGTCAGATGTAATCGCTTGATCGGGCTATTACGCAGCTGAAATAAGCACATTGGTAATGCTTGTAGCCAGGTCATATGACCAGAAGCACAAATTTTTCTGAGTTGAGTTTTCAAAATGCCATTACATCGTTCAACAAGACCATTGGAAGTAGGTTTATACACAGAAACATACTTCCACTGAACAGGAAGATGCTGGGTGAGTGCAGTTACAAGAGCATTACGAAAGTGAGAGCCATTGTCAGAATATATGACTTTAGGAATGCCAAATCGGGGAATTATTTGTGTTAACAAAACCTCTACTACTTCTTCAGCAGTCTCTCTATTGCAGGGGAAGGCCTCAATCCATTTAGACCAAGGGCAAACCCACACTAAAAGATACCGCTTCTGAGCACATCTGTGGATCATGTCAGTAAAATCTACATACCAGGATTCAAAAGGACCACTTAGAACCGGGAGATGACCTTTGGCTATGGGTTTTCCTCCTGGCTGAGAATTCAGGATACACACAGGACATTTAGCTACTAGTTCCTGAATGCGATTTTTCATGTGTGGACACCAAAAAATGTCCTCAAGCATGCTGTAGACATTTGCAGTACTAGAATGATAGATATCGTGTATGAGATCTGTAAGGCGTTTTAGTGCCACATAACAGATACAAAGTTTTCCTGATGGATGTACCCACATTTTCTTAATTTGGGAACAACCTAGTCTCTCCCAATTTCCTATCTCATGAGAAACAGCATCTTTCTGATAATCAGCAAGGTCAGGTACTAAATAGATCTGTGATCTGGTGACAGGTAAAGTCATGGAAGCATTACTAGTTACTTCTTTGGCTAACTGATCTGCCAGGGCATTGCCCATCTGGCGGAAAGAGTCTCCCTGTGTATGTCCAGGAACCCATTCACAGCACAGAAACAGATTGTTGATTCTGCGTTTCTCTAAACACTCATAAATTTGATGTATCTCGTCAAGATGTGAAATTGAGCTGGCTGAGGAAGTGATAAAACCTCTTTGTGACCATTTCTGGTGAAGTGCTGTCAGTACTTGTGCTGCATATTGGGAGTCAGTGAATATAATAATGTTCTGTCTCTCCTGATGCAGTAAGACTGCCAAAATTGCACAGAGTTCTGCACCTTGAGCACTATAAACACTCGGCAACTGATATTGCAATACATCTAGAATGTCTCCAGAAGGAGATATTTGTACTGCACTGAAACCAGAACATAGTGACGTCTCAGAACCGTCAGTGAACCAGACTTTAGAATTGACAGGCATTTCGTGAAGAGACAGAATATTATCTGCAAAAGAAAAAATGGGGATCTTATCTTCTTCCTCTCCACTAATAACAGAAACTAAATTTTGTAGGTAGCCAAAAGGGTGACTTGCAGGGAATGGCTTAATGAGAATGTGACTCCGTAGCAGAGTAGCACAAAGCTGGTGCACCCGATATGGGGTAAAGTGGAGAGTATTACTGCATAACAATGCCTCTACATCACCGGAGCAATACACAGTGAGTCGCAAGGGATGAAAGGTGTTATAGGTCTTCCTGACTGCCTCACCAGTGGCTACTAACCCTCTCTCAACATCAGGCAAAACTATTTCTGTAACAGAAAAAGATCCTGACAAGTAGGACACAATTTTACCATCATCCTGATAAATCACAGCTGCCCACGTGTGATGTCCGTGAAAGCTAATGAGAAACATCTCCTTTGAATAGTCAGGAAGACAAATACTTGGTGTGTACGAGACATCAGTCAAAAGAGATTGAAGCAAAATCTGGTCAGGAGCTGACAGGCTGATAACAGTCGACCCCTTAGCCCCCCTTTTAAATATTTGCGAAAGGGATGTGTGCGCTGACTATGACCCGGGATCCAATTCCGGCAGAAATTTATCATGCCGAGCAGAGATCGCAATTGCTTTACAGTGGTAGGCATCTGTAATTGCAAGCAGTGTTGTTTAGTTTTCTCTGTCAGAGACAGCATTCCATCTCCTACTAGGAAACCCAGAAAAGTGACTTCAGTTTGGCAGATCTGTGCCTTGGCCATGTTAATCTGGTATCCACTTTCCAAAAGATAACAAACAAGTTTATCTGTGAGGGCCAGATTTGTTGCAGCCTCAGCTGTGGAAAGCAGTAAGTCATCTACATACTGTAACAAAGACACATTGCTGGGCAGCTCTGCCCTGAATGATTGCAAATCAGCAACTAGTGCTTGAGAGAATATGGAAGGACTTTCCACATATCCTTGGGGTAACCTGGTCCACTGATAATGCTGACCCTCAAAAATAAATGCCAGAAACTGCTGGGATGTGGATTCAACTTCTATCCCAAAAAAGGCATGGGAAAGGTCCAGAACAGTATGATATTTGTACAGAGTAGTCGTTGTCAGCAATGTGGCAGGGTTTGAGACTACTGGAAACTGTGGTTCAATAACACTGTTAAGTGCACGTAAGTCATGAACTATTCTCCACTTCCCATTAGGCTTTTTCACAGGGAATAGTGGGGTGTTATATGGGGAATTACTGAGTTCAATAATTCCATGCTGTAACAGCTCCTGAATCTCCTGGCGAGATCCCTGCAGGGCCTCCGGTTGGAGGGGATACTGCGGAATCTTTGGTGGTTTACAGCCAGGCTTAATACGAATGGTTACAGGCAGATGTGATTTAACTCGGCCATAAGGGCTGAGTAGCAGTGACCGCTCAGGGCCTTTTTCTCCCAACGGACCATAGGTGAATTCAACCTGTAATTTCACCAGTAAGTCCCTACCCATCAAATTTACTGGGCAATATGGGGCAAACAGAAAAGAATGAGAAATCTGCTGATCTCCTATTCTTAAACAAATGGGTGTAGTTAGATAAGATGTAAGGGGTCTACCATCAAAACCAGTGGTAGTCATTTTCTTTCTACTAAGCTGGCATCTCTGTGGTAAAGCAGTTAATACAGAGGACGTGGCTCCTGTATCAAGTAACATTTCTGTGGGCTCATCATTAAGATATACTGTGATCAGAGGTTCCTGATATGTGAGCCTCGCCTGTAAGATATAGATTCCCAGTCATTGTTGGGGTGGGGGTCCAGAATTCCGGGGAGGTGTCCACAAGGGAAAACGCCTCCTATCAAAGTTCTCATTTCTGCGCTGAGCACGGCATGAGCGCTGAAAATGACCGTAACCACCACAGTTCCAACACTGTGGGGCAGGAGTGCGGTTATTTTGTTGGTAAGAGGGACCTCGACGCTGTGGCTGAGGATAACGGGGTCGTTGGGCTCCGTTATAGTAAATGCGCTCCTTATCTCTATCCCATACCTCATCACAGGGGTCTGGAACATCATCCTCATAAGGATCCAAATATTCCATGTCATCAATTTTCTCCTGCTGTTCCCTAATTTTTTGTTTTAGTTGTCTAATAAGTTCATTATTAGATTTATCAAGATGTAATTTGGTGGTGGATTGGGGATCTTTAATTTCTTGTAACCCTTTAAGTTGAAGGTGTAACAAGCGTGCTTGGGCCTGTTTCAAATCCTTCTCAGGTTTCAAAGTGTCCTCCTCTAAAGATCGAATATAATGCAAAATATGGGCCTGTTGTTTAGGCCATGGCTCAGACTCCAAGGCTACTATAGACTTTAATTTTGCAGTTACGGATGGGGGTAATGTATTACACAAAGTCTGGAAAAATACAGGTCTCATACAAACATCATCGTATGGTACCCCCATTTGTGCTTCCCATAAATCTTGAAATCGTACAAGGTATGCACTGATATCCTCACCTATTTGGAATCTCATAGTAGTGAGAGGAGCCAAACTGCGCTGAGTAGGGTACATCTCCCTGAGGGAGTCCCAAATACGAGGACGAAACTCGTTGAAGGAAGAACCATCATAAGTGTTAACTGTGACCTTCACCTGGCCTAAATCGGCATTGGCGAACACTTGATTTGTCGCACTATTTCCCAGAATTTTGGCCAATAAAGCTTTGATATCTCCCAAAGCCAAATGATATCCAGCCGTAATTCTTTCAAATTTTTGAATCCATGTCTCTCCTCCTCTACTAAGTGGAGGGAGACTACTGGCTATATTAGTCATATCAGTAAAACTCCATGGGATATATTTAGATTTGCCTTCATTTGTATAGATTACTGGAAACAGAAGCTGTTTATTAGCGTCCTGATTCTCATACTTCTCCCAAACCCTCAGACCTGCCTCCATATAGGCAGAATCCCAGTTAGGGTCTCCTGCTCCTCCGCGAATGCAGAGTCGGGCGGTGTTAAGGTGTACAGTTTCTAGTGATCCATTAGGGGGCCACTGTAACATCTGAGGCTGGTTGGCTCTTGTCCAACCGTACATGTTGGAGGACCATCGGTAAACATAATAACCATTGCCATCCTCCTGCTCTGTAATAAAAGTAAGGATACAGGGTTGTGGAGCTCGAAGAGCTTTACCACCTTTCACGACTCCACAAATCACTGTAAGTGCACTTTTTGTCTTTTCGTCATCTACTTCCTCCTCTACCTTCTCCTCTTCTTCCTCTTCTATAATCGTCTTAAGACGTTTTTCCCTATCTGTCAGGTCTAACTCCCATCTTCTAAGATTCTCAGTAATTTTTCCCTCAGATTGCTTTAAAGCTTGAGCCTGACTTTCTAAATCTTCATGTTCTGCTGTTAATTGCTGTTTCAACTCTTCTAATCTTGCCTGTGCCTCAGCATATGCACTGGGATCTGGGGCAGGGGTGGCTTTTAAGTTAACATGACCCTCAATCTTTGCCCAAGCTCCCTCAGTGTCCAAGAGTTTATGCAGGACCTGTTCTGGGGGTATAGAGGCTGCTGGGTGAGAAGTCGGTTCTGACTTGGGCTGGAAAACAGGGTCGGAATAGCCTATGGCTGCCATAGCTTTACTTTCGGCTGCCCAATAAGAAGGTGGGGGCACAGGGGCAGATGGCGAAAGCTCTGGACCAACTTGCATCCACAGGGAAATATGTCGCAAATGTTCCAATTGGGCTTTGCCACATTTGTTAAATAAAATATGATCCCTAATTTTGGTCAAAATGAGCGGATCAAACGACCCCCCTGCTGGCCAGGCAAGAGAGGGTGTTTTTTTCGTCCATTTTTCCCATTGTTTAGAACAATTTTTTATTGAAGCCTCCAATAGGGGGTTCTGTTTAACAAGGCTATCTATGGGATTAGGACCGGGCTCAGTTCCTTTCTCAGTATTTTCTTCCTGTTTAGATTTTCTTTTAAACATTTCCCTAGCTGTCCCTTCTCTATAGGCTATGTAGACCTGGTGTTTTCACTGTTCAGGGACAGGGGCAATTAACGTCGCCTTTTACCAATAGCAAATTGAACCTCCTTATATACAGAGGCGTGCGCAATTTCGCTTTTAGGTAGCAATCCAAACCTCGTAATTAACAGAGGAGCGAAATTAAAAATCCAGGATTTATACACACTTACAATACTTATGCTTCATCTAAATCCAGCCAATCTCCTCGCGGAGGTATGAAAACATGGATAAAGACACACATTCGCTTCATATCAATGATATGTACAGTCTCAAGCGTACATCAATCAATCCTGGAAAGACAGAGACCTAATGTCTGGGCAAAACTTTCAAACTTTCTTTCCCTACCATTACAATTAAATGCAAAGACAATCTAACAATTTGCTACATAACAAAACATGAAACACATAAAATACATATGCATATGTGTAAATTTGGTACTCACCCACCAATTGAACCTGGGTAAATCTTCCGTCTTTGTTTGTAGACAGGAAAAACAAAACTCACCCACTGGAGTCGTCCTAGGGTATCAAAATCTCTCTCGACGTCACTCAGAGCGGTATTCCCATCTTCTGTACCAGCAGAAGGAATCCTCTTAAGGTATTCTCATCCCCTGTTTTTTTTATTTTACTGTGAAAAACAGGAGGTAGTCCCTCTGACAAGTAAAACTGCAGTCAGAGGAGTCCTTGGGCAATTTGGAAGGGAAAAAAATTTAGAGGGTGTTCGGCACCAATTATTGTAGCTTCTGGTTCCCACAATGGTTGCCCAAAATATCACCAATCAGAGAATTACTTAGACGGCAGTTACTATAAGAACTTTTATTTCAGCATAACAAAATAGCAGTGTCATACAGAACAGCAAAAGCCCGTCTATAGAAATGGCAGACAGTACTTCCTTCTCTGTGAAAGGGAAGAAAATACTGCCCACCCTTACATGAAGAATAATTGCCTTATATACATTTCTCTTGTCTCAAATGTCTGTTCAGTAATCCATCATTCATTCTTAAGTGTCAGCAGGAGGACCTCAGGGTTCTGCAACACGTTTCCCAGGGGAGAATCTCCTTACATGTGTACATCTGGACCTGCACTTAGACTTGCTTATCTATACATGGCCTATGACCTCTATACATCTGGAAATGCTTAGGAATGCTTTTAGGTCTATTTATCTATGTATGGCTTGTGACCTCTGACCCTTCCTGTGTATTTTCTTCTTCTGGCACTAATTGAAACCAGGCAGAGAGCAGGCAGAGAGTATTTTGTGCTCATTTGTTTGAATTCTTTGCTTGACCTGTAACCTCATGCCAGGCCCATTATTCTAGCATACTCCTATGCAGAATATGGTTACCCAGAATTCTCCATAACAGGCCGCATCCATATTCTTATGGCAAGCATATACTCTCATATAGCTATTGTCTTCTTGTCTGTCTTCTTGTCTTCTGTGCCATCCATCCTCCTGTGTAGTTTCACCAGGCAAGAGTTCAGTCATATAAAGCCAATATATACATATATAAGCAGACCCAAGGCAGACTTTAAGTCAGATTTCCCTACAACGCTGGCCTGGGAGCCCCAGAATCCGCCAGTCCTAGCCTGAGGACGTGGTCCCCGACTCCTGCTAGCTGCGGGTAAGCGGGGACCCGAGAGATAGCGATCCTTTGGCGGTAGGTGTTTGCTTCCTGTCCCACATCGTGTACCGGCTCAAATTTGCGAGGGGAGCGATCTCGCCGTTGACGGAGTGCACGTCGGGTGTCCGTTCGCGTTCTCGTTCTGGCGGTGCTGGCAGGGGGACGGAAGTGCGGCTAGCGATTTTATTGTTTTTATTATTTGAGTTGCTCCGTTTTTTTCGTCGGGGATATGGACAGCAAGCACGGATCGAAGGAAAGTGAGAAGCCTCAAATCGCCTCAGAAAAGGCGGGAACGGCGGCCATGTTAGTGGATCCGGCGGTTTCTCCCGCGGAGCAGGCAAAGCACGTTAAGAGAAGGGCAAAGTCGCATAAGGCGTCGGTGGTGCCTACCACTGCAGCTACACCCTGTCCTGACGCTCCGGAGGGGATTTCTTCATTTTTTTCGCCAGACTTTATATTAGCGATGCATAAAGCATATTTATTAAAAGCCTCCCAGTTGGTAAGTCCCTCCTTGCCGGCTCCTACTGCAGAGCGCTTAAATCTTGAGGGGGCTCTGTTGGATCCGGGAGAGGGTCCCTCCCAGAGCACAGCCTTACTGGGACCTGGGCCAGACACAGCAGAGCCGCCAGTCTCGTTGCCTCAGGCGCTAGAGGATGGGGAAATCCTCTCAGAAGCAGGTGTTGACGCCTGGGCTATGGAGCTGGAGGAGGGTGAGCTCACTTCGGGCGAGGATCCGAATGTCTTTAGAGTGTTCCGTAAGGAGGAACTGGGGCAGCTTATTTCACAGTCCTTAGCAGCGCTCAATCTTGTGATACCTTCGGTACCGCAGGAACCATTAGAGGATCCCTTGTTGCAGGGCTTCAAAGCTGAACAGTGCTGTTTTCCGGTGCACCGCGTGATTAAACACATGGTAGAGTCGGAATGGGAATTTCCCGAGGCTACCCTTAGGGGTGCTCGTGCGCTCGGACGGCTGTACCCGATTCCCATGGAGGAACGCGAGTTATTAAAGATGCCTAAGGTGGACGCCTTGGTTTCGGCGGTCACAAAAAAGACCACGATACCCGTGGACGGCGGTGCTGCGCTTAAGGACCTGCAGGACCGTAAGCTTGAGGTACTCCTGAAACAAGCTTTTGATTCGTCTGCGTTGGCCTTACAGACTTCCATTTGCGGGGCATATGTGTCCAGAGCTTCTATCCGTTGGCTCCAAGGAGACGCTACTCCGGAAGCCGCGGAAGGTTCGGTGGTTGAGGGAGCTAAATTGGAATCAGCGGCAGCTTACCTTGCGGACGCCTTCTATGACCTGGTTCGCATCTCCGCTAAGTCCATGGCTTCGGTGATTGCTGCCCGCCGTTTTCTTTGGCTACGTAACTGGGCGGCTGATGCTTCCTCCAAAGCCAGGCTCAGCAAGCTCCCCTACAAAGGCAAACTGCTCTTTGGGGAAGCCTTGGAAAAGATAGTGAAGGACCTTGGGGACTCCAAAGGGGGTCGCTTGCCCGAAGACCGTCCTAAGGCAACTAGGGCGACCTTAGGAGCTCGGGGTCAAAGTCGGGATTCTCGCCGTTTCAAAGGAGCTCGTTTTGCTCCCTATCCTAAACCTCGCTTCGGGCCTCGCAATCCATCCCTTCGGGGTGCCAGAGGCTTCGGCAGAGGTTATTTCAATGCTCAGCAGACTTCTGCAAAGAAACCTCAATGAAGGTCGGCTGGTCCAGGTAGTGAGGCCTCTCGGGGGTCGTTTGCAGGGGTTTCTCTCTGCCTGGACCGCGATTACATCAGACCAGTGGGTGCTGGAAATTATTCGAGAGGGGTATGCGTTGGAGTTTGCCCATTCGCTGCGGGACGCCTTCATGATGTCTTCCGCAGGGACGGAGCTGAAAAGGAAGGCTGTCGATGATACGCTTCAACGCTTATTGCAAATGCAAGCGGTGGTACCCGTGCCCCCAGACCAGTGCGGACTAGGTCGATACTCGATTTATTTCGTGGTGCCCAAGAAAGAGGGTTCCTTTCGGCCCGTTCTAGATCTCAAGCAAGTAAATCGCTCGTTGAGATTAACTCATTTTCGGATGGAGACGCTCAGATCCGTCATTCGATCAGTGAGGCAGGGGGAGTTCCTCTCGTCTGTGGATCTCACGGAAGCTTACTTGCAGATCCCAATCAGACTGGATCATCAACGTTTTTTGAGGTTTGCGGTGCCCAGGGGCCATTTTCAGTTTCGGGCCTTGCCGTTCGGCTTAGCAACAGCTCCGCGGACCTTCATGAAGGTCATGGTGGTGGTGGCGGCGTCGCTACACAAGGAAGGTATTCGAGTGCACCCTTATCTGGACGATTGGTTGATCAGGACGAGCTCTCTTCCGGACGCCGTTGCAGCAACTGCTCAAGTGCTGCAAGTCCTAGAGCAGCTCGGTTGGATAGTCAACCTCCCGAAAAGTCATCTGACCCCGGAGCGTCGTCTACCATACCTAGGGGTCTTGTTCGACACCCAGGTGGGAGCAGTGTTCCTGCCGGAAGACAGGGTGCTGAAGATCCTGCGCCAAGTTCGGGCTTTCTTGCAGCAGCAGGCACCTTCGGCTTGGCGATACCTACAACTCCTGGGGTCCATGGCGGCGTCTCTGGATCTAGTTCCGTGGGCCAGGGCGCATATGAGGCCTCTGCAACAGTCCTTGCTGTCCAGGTGGTCTCCTCAGCGTCAACCACTCTCGCAGAGGTTGATTTGTCCGGACGCAGTGTGCCTCAGTCTGCAATGGTGATTGGATGCTGGTCATCTGCGAGCGGGGGTCCCGTTGGAAGTTCCGAGTTGGGTGTTACTCACCACGGACGCCAGCTTAGTGGGCTGGGGAGCTCATTGTCAAGCTCAAGTCACGCAGGGTCTATGGTCACCGCTAGAAAGCTCTTGGTCGATCAACCGATTGGAGCTCAGAGCGGTACGCCTCGCGCTTCAGCACTTCCAGCCCTTGCTCGAGGGAGAAGCGGTCCGGGTTTTCTCGGACAATGCGACGACGGTCTCCTATATCAATTGCCAGGGCGGCACGGGCAGTGCGGCCTTGCTAGAGGAGAGTCAGCAACTGCTGCATTGGGCAGAGGCTCATCTCCTCGCCGTGTCAGCAGCTCATGTGGCAGGAAAGGACAATGTGCAGGCGGATTTCCTCAGTCAACATCTTCTGGATCCCGGAGAGTGGGAACTGAATGCAGCGGTGTTTCATGGCATTATCCGACGCTGGGGGCTTCCAGTGATGGATCTCATGGCTACTCTGCCCAATGCCATGGCGTCTCGGTTTTACAGCAGACGCAGGGAACGCATGTCAGAGGGCCTCGATGCTCTCGTTCAGCCGTGGCCGGCGGATCTTCTGCTGTATGTGTTTCCTCCGTGGCCTCTCATCGGTCGTGTAGTCCAGCGCATTGTGAGTCACGCCGGGAGGGTGATTCTCATCGCTCCGGATTGGCCCCGGAGACCGTGGTATGCGGATATGGTTCGTCTGTCGGTGGATGCTCCGTGGCGACTGCCAGTCCGTTGCAACCTCTTGAGTCAGGGTCCCATATTGATGCCGCAGGTGGATCGCTTCTTGCTTACGGCTTGGCTCTTGAAAGGGTCCGACTGCAACTTAAAGGGTACTCGGCGGCAGTGATTGACACCCTATTGAGTTCGCGCAAGAGGTCCACATCATTGGTCTATATCCGTGTGTGGCGCGTGTTCAAGTCTTGGTGTTCCCGGCGTGGTATAAGGCCATTTTCAGCGGCGGTTTCGCACATCTTGTCTTTTCTACAGAGTGGTCTGGATAAAGGCTTGGCGCTCAGCACTCTCAAAGTCCACTTGGCGGCTCTCACTTGCTATAGAGGTGCAGTGCACGGCCGGCGGTTGACTGCGCATTCGGATATTTGCTGTTTTTTCCAAGCGGCGGGTCTTCTCAAACCTCCAGTTTGCCAGGTGGTTCCCGCGTGGGATTTGAACACCGTTCTTGAGGCTCTCACGCGAACTCCGTTTGCAAAGCCGTCATCCGGCGACTTGCGGAGGCTGTCCTTGAAGTCGGCGTTTCTCGTGGCCTTGTGTTCCGCGAGACGAATTTCTGACCTGCAGGCACTTTCCTGTCGGGAGCCTTGCCTGCAGTTTCTAGCCGAGAAGGTGGTCTTGCGACCCGTGCCCTCCTTTCTTCCGAAGGTGGTTTCCTCGTTTCATTTGAATCAGCCGGTTTCATTGCCGGTATTTGCCGACAGTACCGGCTCTCCGATGGATAGTGCACTCAGAAATCTGGATCTCGGTAGGGTCTTGCAGAGATACCTTCGGGCCACTAGGCCTTTCCGAAGATCGGAAAGGTTGTTCGTGCTTTTCGGGGGGCCACGTAAAGGGTTGGCGGCGTCCAAAGCGACCATTTCCAGATGGATAAAGCAGGCCATCATCGCGGCATATGAGCTCGGGGGGCGGGTGCCCCCGGAGGGTCTTAAGGCGCATTCTACCAGGGGTCAGTCGGCGTCCTGGGCTGAATATGCCTCCGTTCTTCCTGTTGACATTTGCAGAGCTGCCATCTGGTCTTCGTTACATACGTTTACTAAGCACTACCGATTGGATATTCAGGCCAGGGACGATGCGAGGGTTGGCGCCGCTGCCATCGTGGCGGGGTTCGCCGGTCCCTCCCAACTGTAGATACTGCTTTGGTACTGCCCTATCGTTCCCTGGACTGGCCCGGAGAAATGAAAAGGAAGGCGAAATTAGATCTTACCTGCTAATTGTCTTTCCTTGAGATTTCTCCGGTCCAGTCCAGGGCCCACCCGGAATTTCTTGGGCATCGGCAGTTTCAGGTTCTGTTTTTATATGACGCACGCCGTCTGTAATGGTCTCATACATATGTTTCAGAGCGAGATGTCTGGATGGCATGTATGGCTGGGCTCCCTATGCTAAGCTGTAGGGGGTGTTAATTTGCACGATAATAAAAAAAAAAACAAAAAAAAGAAAAAAAAAACCCAAAGGAAACGAATAACAATTATTAAGGCAAATTTTCTGATCACCTTTTTTCCTTGCTATGATCAGAGCAGTTTTGTGCCTCTGTGACGACTGCCTTCTTCTTTATTTTGCGAGGTTTTTTTCACAGTGCCGTTCTGGGCTGCTTGGGCAATAGGAGACTGGAGAAGGGCAGCAAGGGGGAGGGGCTTAGCCTGGTAGCAGAATTTTGTTTTACAGTCCTCAGCTGCTGGAGGGGATTGACAACCCTATCGTTCCCTGGACTGGCCCGGAGAAATCTCAAGGAAAGACAATTAGCAGGTAAGGTCTAATTTCGCCATCTTTCCCAGGCCCGTTGCCTTCACATGGTGCAGTTAGCTTCTCAAGCAGTGCTAAAGCCTCATCTCACTGCCCGAGAAATGTTACAACTACTAGGCCACATGGCATCTATAGTGCATGTGGTTCCTTATGCTTGCCTCCATATGAGAGCAGCCCAGTGGACTTTATCCACTCAATGGACCCAGGCATCAGGGTGCCTGTCAGACAAAATAGCAAACACAAATCACCTTATTTTGTCCCTCCAATGGCGGCAGTCCACTCAAAATCTGTTGGTGGGGTCCCCATTTCAACAACCTTTACCCCAGGCAACTCTCACAATGGATGCTTCTCCAGTGGGTTGGGGAGATCATCTGCAAGACCTCTCCACCCAGGGCACTTGGACTCCACAGGAGACTTATCTACACATCAATCTCTTGGAGCTCAGAGCAATCTTTCTTGCTCTGTGAGTGTTCCACACCCTGCTCAGCTACAAGACAGTCCTCATTCAGACGGACAATCAAGTAGCCATGTTCTACGTGAACAAGCAGGGAGGAACAGGCTCTCTGTCACTTTGCAACGAAACTTTGCGACTATGGGCCCTCACCAGAGAGCATCAGATTCATCTCCTGGCAGTGTATCTTCCAGATATCTAAAACTCTTGGGCAGACAGACTCAGTCGAGTTCTGCTTCCACATGAATGGTCTCTACATGCAGACCAGGTGGCCAAGATTTTTCAAATTTGGGGAACCCCGGACATAGACCTCTTCGCAAGTCCGTTGAATGCGAAACCTCCCCGGTTCTGTTCCAGAATTCCAGCTCAGGGCTCTCAGGCCAGGGATGCTTTCCTCCTTCATTGGGGTCAAGTCTTCCTGTATGCCTTTCCACCCATTCCCCTGATTCCCAAAACCCTGTTCAAGCTTCAGAGAGACAGAGGCCGTATGATTCTCACAGCTCCACATTGGCCACGGCAGGTGTGGTCCCTCTGCTTCTACATCTCTCTCAAGCTCCCTCTCTGGAGTTAAGCTCTGATACAGATCTCCTGTCTCAGGAGGACTGAATGTTATGGCATCCCAATCCGCAGTCTCTGCATCTCAGGGCTTGGTTGCTGAAGGCCTAGATCTTCAGGATCTTAACCTTCCTCAGCAAGTAAAGGATATCCTTTATGCTTCTTAAAAACCTTCCACAAGACGCTCTTATGCTTTCACGTGGAAAAGGTTCACCATATGGTGCTTGCAGAAGGGTCTTAACCCGCTTGCGATACCTCTGGAATCATTACTAGAGTATCTCCTTCATTTATCCAATGCAGGACTTAAAACTAACTCAGTAAGAGTCCATTTAAGTGCTATTGTGGCTTCTTTCAAGCCTTTAAATGGACAACCTATTTCCTCCCATCCTCTCATAGCAAGATTTATGAGAAGCCTTCTTCTAACTAAGCCTCCCATTAAGCCACCACCGGTGGCATGGGACTTAAATCTGATTCTTGGCCAGCTCATGAAGCCGCCTTTTGAACCCTTAGCTACTACGTCGTTGAAATTCCTTTCTTGGAAAGTTATCTTTCTCATTGCATTCACATCAGCATGTCGCATCAGTGAATTGCAGGCACTAGTGGCTGATCCTCCTTATACAAGATTCCATCATGACAAGGTAGTCCTTAGGACTCATCCACACTTTATGCCAAAGGTGGTCTCGCCTTTTCATCTTAACCAAGAGGTCTACCTGCCTGTGTTTTTTCCAAGGCCTCATGCATCTAATACAGAAAGGAATCTTCATACTTTGGACTGTAAAAGAGCTTTAGCCTTTTACTGCAAAGAACACAGCAACATAGGAAGTCCTCTCAACTCTTTGTTGCTTTTGATCCTTCTCATTTGGGACTTCCACTCTCCAGGAGAACACTGTCCAGCTGGATTGCTCAGTGTATTTCCTTTGCCTATCAGAGTAAGAATCTTCCTCTGGAGGGCTATGTCACAGCTCACAATGTGAGAGCCATGGCAGCTCAATGGCTCATCTGCACTCTGTGTCTATCGACGACATCTGTCGAGCAGCCACTTGGGCCTCGGTTCATACCTTCACAGCCCATTACTGCTTGGACAAGAACTCCGCCGGGATGCCTTGTTTGGTCAGGCTGTTCTCCAACACCTGTTCCATGCCTAATCAACTCCTACCCGCTATCCCTGGTTGGATGCCAGAGATCCATGGGGGGAAGTGGAACCCTTTCACAAGGACACACAACTTCTGGGGTCTCTCCCTGGCATCTAAAGCTAGGGAGTCACCATATGTGAAGACTACATTCCTGCTTGTTCCTGGAGATAGCATAGTTACTCACCTGTAACAGGTCATCTCCGGGAACAGCAGGAATTTAGTCTTTACAACCCACCCACCTCCCCTAGGAGTTGTATCTCTCTATCTATCTTTTTCTCTTTCCCTCTCTCTCTCTCTTTATCTCAGCTTTAAAGTCAACTGGAGAGAGGCAGTTGGGAAAGGCAGGAAGGCAGCACACAGGCTCTGTGTGATGCTCCCAAAAGCTTTCTAATTGGACGCTGGGGAGCGTTCCCGCGCAGGCTCCATCGGTACCGACTATACCCATATGTGAAGACTAAATTCCTGCTGTTCCCGGAGATCACCTGTTACAGGTGAGTAACTATGCTTTCCTAGTTCTATTAAAGTTGGTGGATTTTGACTAGTACTAAACTTGGAGAGTAATTTTTAAAAAGTATTTATCCATGACAAGAAGAAAATATAAATGTCAAATTGTTTTTCAGGGAAATTGTTTTGTTTTTTATTTTGATCCAGCTCAGAGAGGCAGTTCTCATGGGTAGGAAGGAATAATATAATATATTTTATTATATATATTCTTTTTTTCCCCTTTCCCATGCTGGCTTAGTAAATGTGCGTAATGGAAGAGTTTATATCCAGGGATCCAGGTAGACTGAATTGATCTCGTTTGTTTCTTTGATTGTTTAGGATTTATTTTTTGTAGTCCCTCTTGACATGGATTTATACTGTAATGTTTTTCCTTACTGTATTTAATAAAGTTTATTTGCAAATGAAAAAGAATATCCCAAGTCTGCCTGCAGGAGAGGAATCAACTTCAAGACCTTGAAGGGCCTTTACACAGACTCCTGCCTGGCCAATGTTGCTCTCGAGTACTTCGGCAGGTGATTTCTTCCTGTGGCACCAGAATTCATAGGTGCGTCAGCGCTTTAGAAGGAGATTTGTCTCCCCAGTGAGACAGAGGCCAACCCAGGTAGAGATTCTGATGTCATTTGAGTACTTACCTGACTTGGATTCTGAGAACTCCTGAGAATTGACTGAATATTTATCAGAAGAAAGGTCTCCAGAGCTTTCGTCAGATTCCACCCCTGCTGATGAGCATCGCAAGTCCCCTGCCTGAGATGAGGCATGGTTGAGGAGTTGGATACCTCCAATATTCCTTTGCCCTTAAGGGATCTGTGACTGCTCATATATTGCATCCTTCAAATGAGAATACAGAAGACGCCGTCCCCTCTCTGTGCTTCCAGTCATCAAGAGGTTCGACTCCATATTTAGAACTGAGAAGACTCCTTTATTCGAAAAGCTCCTACTGCGATACCACTCCATGGTCATTGAATCCACTGTTAAAAGGGCCAAGAGCTCCAATTCGCAATCATTGATGCCCCCAGGGAGGGAGGCTAGGACCTTGAATTCTTTTGGCCCACTTGTGCTCAGCTTCCATGGAAGAGATTTCTAAGGCTGCAGTTTGAACTTCAGTCCATGCTTTCACATCACACTACTGTTTGGAAAAGGACCCCTGATGTGACAAAAGATTTGGCCAGATTGTACTTCAACTTTATCTCTCTCCAGTCCATTTTTTCTTTTGTTCTGTGCTGCCTCATTCTTTCTCCCTCTACCTAAGGGCCTGTTGCTAAAAAAAAAAAGTTGTTTTGTTAGTGTCTGCCAATTGTGACACTCCTACCCCTTTTTCTTTTTGAGGCAGCTGGTAGCTAGGGAATCCTATGTGTGAGCACTTATCCTGCTTGTCACAGAGAAAACAAAGTTACTTGCCTGTAGCAGGTGCTCTCCTTCACCTTGGAGTTGTGTTCTATTAAGCTGGTTACCAAATTGATGAAGCGCAGCAGCAGCAGGTGGGAATATGCATGCATATGTAGAGGAACTACTCTAAAAGCTTCTAGAAAGAGCTAAGAGATGTTTCTGCATGGGGTTTCATTGGTGTGAGGACTTATCCTACCATCCACAGAGGACATCTGCTACAGGTGAGTAACTTTTTTTTCTCTGAGTAAAACAGCTTTTTACATGTAGAAATGGCTTTTTGAAGGTTGCCTGATGTATATGCAATTAAACGTATGCACATACACCCAGCATGTGCATATGTGGAGGCCTTCCTGGGGACAGTGTTGGGATAAGTAAGGTTTTCGACTTACGTACATATTTTATACATATGCATAAAATCCAAAATCTGTGCATACCAAAGAACAGATATAAATGTGTGGGTGTACTTTCCTTAGGGAGGTATAATTTTCTGAAGGAAAGTATTTGCGTAATTTTCCTTAAAAAAAAAAATCAGTTTCACTTACAGTATGCACATTCCAGTGGCATAGATAGATTGGCCTGTTATAAAGTTATTCTCATAAAAATTGAGTAAATTTATGGTCTAAAATGCTTCTAAGGAAATCTGACATGTATTTTCAAGTCAATCAGTCCCATTAATTTTTTGTACACTATAGATGTGGAAGATGCAAAGCTACATTTTCCCAGAATAATCAAGATTGTAAAGTAGCTTATCTAGGAGAAGACTTATTTTTAGTTGTCTTAGGATTTCTGCCACTTGGGGTTAAGATTTATTATTCACATCGTGAAAGGCAGTGGGGGAGCTGTTTGGCTCGAAGGTCTCTGCTGCAATACCAGCATCAAGTCTGGAATCGCTGCCCTCAGAGACTGCATCTCATGACTCAGCGTCGTGCGCATGCGCTCAATCCAAGCCTTGGACTGGGTGTCATGCTTGGAGGACCTTCCTCGTGGGGCCAAGACATCATCCAAGTCGAAGTCGACATCCAATCCTGGAGCCGGGGGTAAGACCTGGCTGCAGAGACCTTGACCCAGCACTAACGGCAATGGCTGGAAACAGGTGATTCCCCTTCGAGGGAGCTGGCTTCGTTGCCTTCGAGGCTTGAACCAGTTGCTGCGAAGCCTGCTAGCATCGAACCAGGATGTCGGCCTTGGAACGCAGCCTATCTGCCTTCCTCAAGGCGCAGCAGGGCCTGATGCCTGGAACCTCCGGGTCATCGATCCTGAAACAAAACCACTACAAGCATCTCCCCGGAAGATGTCCAGCTGGAAAAATTTGCTCACTTGAAGCTGCGTCAGTCGGCCTCCCATTCGAGGTGCAACTTATCCCCAAGCATTTTGAGTCAGCATGTCAGGCACCTCGCTCTCCATCAGCGCTGGCGGCTCATCGCTCTGATGACTATTCGAGCCTCGAGGTCTTTTTCATCTCCGAGTCGGGCTGGGAGACCAATGAGTCACCTGACACCATGTCACATAGGGATGTCCCCTTTGAACCGTCTCCATCTCAGGAGCTCCAGAGGTCCCCGCCCAAGGACCTTGCGTTCCTCAACTTTCTCTGGGGGATGTCAAAGGCCCTGGCCTTTGTAGCAGAACCGATGGACGAGCCCCATGCTAAGGACTTGGAGATCCTCCAATATGAGGCACCTCCGAGGGATGCACTGATGGTGCCTATTCCCCTCATCCTGGTGTGCTTGCTGTTCAGGATGTGGAAGAGCCTGGTGATGGTGTCAATAGTGAGCTGGTGACTCGATTCCCAGTATTGAGTTGGCAAGAGCCCCGGCTTTCAGAAGACACAGCTACCTCACAACTCCACAGTTATGGAGTGGGCCATGTGTTGAATAAAGAGTCAGAAGATGCACTCCTCAGTTCCCATGGTAGGGAGACCCACACCATGGACGGGTTTGGTGTAAAAGTACTACCAAAGCTCAATGCTCGCGGCCTGAATCCAGGCTTACCAGCTGTAGATGGTCATGTACCTGAGGGGCCTGGCGAAGAAACTTGCCAGGTTCTCAACTGGGCTGGCAGGTGAATCCCTTGAGCATTTCTGGGCCCTCATCTTCTCGGTCAAGAAATGCTACAAATTTCAGACTTGAGCGACCTATGACAGCTTCGAGTCTGTGGCTTGTGTGACAGCAGTGGGCATTAGTGCCTGCCACCTGGCTTGGCTACAGTCTTTGGACTTGGAGCAATGGATACAGGAAAAACTGGCTGATGTCCCCTGCTGAGATGAGAAGCTCTTTGGCAAACCCATGACCGCCAAGGTGGCCGAGTTGGAGTCAGAATTTATGACCAGGGCTAAACTGTCCCAGAAGACTGCTGACCCTTCCCACTGGAAGGCTTTGGGGAAAAAGCCCTTCCACTCAAAGGCAAAGAAGGCTTATGGAAAATACTCTCAATTTCCGGCCTAACAGGGTCAGCAGGTCATGGGCCGAGGGCATGGCCCCCATAAGCAAAAAGCCCCTAAGCCCCAAGCAGCACACCCCATCCACAGCTGGGGGGGGGGGGCTTTTGACTCTGTAGGCATAGTGCATCTTCCTTTGAGGGTCAGGGCCCAAGGCACATTGGAGGACATCTGGTTTATTTCTCTTACTTCTGGCCAGGCATCACCACCAACGCCTAGGTGGTGCAGGAAGGTTACCTTTTGCACTTCGACCAGATACCTCCTCCCTTCTTTCCAGGAGAATTTCCCATGATCTACCTGCACAGAAAGCTCCTGCAGAAGGAACTCGAGTCTCTGCTTGAGGATTGGGCAGTAGAGCCATTCCCTCGGCTCCTCTGGGGAATGGGGTTCTACTCCTGGTACTTCCTCGTCCCAAAAAAGACAGGAGGCTTTCAGCCCATCCTGGAATTAGAAAAACTACAGAGAAAAGCTATGAAAATGATAAAGGGGATGGAAGGATACCCCTATGAGAAGAGGCTTAAAAGGTTAGGCTCTTCAACATGGAAAAGAGACAGCTGAGGGGAGATATGATAGAGGTCTATAAATTAATGAATGGCGTGAAAGAGGTATACGTAGATTGATTGTTTACATCATAAAAGAGTAGAAAGAGTTGGGGACATGCAATGAAGCTACAGTATAACCTGTTTAATAAGAGAAAATATTTTTGCACTCAACGTGTAATCAAACTCTGGAATTTGTTACCGAAGGATGTAATAAAAGCTGTTAGTGTAGCTGGGTTTTAAAAAGGTTTGGACAAGTTCCTGGAGAAAAGGTCCATAAACCATTATTAAAGAGGATCCAGGAAATCCACTGCCAATACAAGCATTGTGGAACCTTTGTGTCTTTTTGAGAACCTGCTAGATACTTGTGACCTGGATTGGCCACTGTTGGAGACAGGATACTGGGCTTGATGGACCTTGGTCTTATGTTGTTATGCACTGCCTCTATTTTATACTGTCGTGACCCTCGCCTGGGCCAAAGGCTTACAGGCATAGGGCTGCCAATGTTTGTCCTTAAATAAAGAGTTACTATCCTTGTCTCCAGCAGGGAACTCTGGGACTTGTAGTTGATTCTTTTACTCAAAGACAAAGTAGTGTGAGACTGTTGGTTTTTAAGGCAAAACAAGAATTTTTATTTAGGTTCTCATGAGCACTAAGGTTCAACGCAGACATAAGGATTATTCTCCAAGTAAATAATAGCAGGAAACATATGCAACTGGAACTGAAGAAACTGAAAGCCTTTAAACATATGCAGCTGTTTTCAGCAAAAACATTTCAGCAAGTAAATCACAGCTTCCTTTGTTCGTCCAGCACAGCTAAATTTCTTCATTTATCATGTGCTGCTTTGGTTATCAAACTCTAGGTTAAGCAAGGGTTCTTTACCTTAGAAGAAGTTCCTGGCATTCACATGGCTAGGTAAAACCCTGCTTCTCAAAAAGCTTCTTCTGTTAACACTTTTTATCACCAACTTTCAAACTTCCTTCTTACACAAAGAATAGTCCATAGGAGACTCCTCAGTAACAGAATCCTGCCCAAAAGAGACAATTTGCATTTCTTCCGTGGAGGAGTAGCCTAGTGGTTAGAACACTGGCTTGGTAACCAAGCAACCAGGGTTCGAGTCCCACTAGCACTCCTTGTGGCCTTGGGCAAGTCACTTAACCCTCCATTGCCTCGGAATAAAGGCCTGGCAATCTACTTCCAGTGACACTGCCAAGAAAACCCAGGAGCTTCTGGGTCGCCAGGAGTCAGCACTGACTCGAAGGCACACATTGCATGCTACGAAATGCTTGTCTGTCTCTGGGTTTTCATTAACTCCTTCAAGCTTTACTGTTCTGTAGGAACTTCTGAATTTCCTTCCACAGCTGCTCTCCCTGATATGGAATATTTGTACCTTGAGAGTGGGGCTTCTTTCCCTGGATCAATTGTCTCAATGCTTCAACTCTGGTTCTCTGCCCTTGGCTGGGTTCTGGTCACTTCCAGTTGTAACCGTATTCACCCACCTTCTGGCAGCTTGAATTCTCTGAGCTGGTTCACGAACACTCTGCACTGCAATCGGATCCTCGTTGTCAGCAACTCTCCCAGCCACCCATCTGCTGGTTTCTGAATTAAGAGTACCTCTCTTATAAGGACTGCTTCCTCTGTTGCTGCTTCCTTTCTTGCTGGAGCCGTTCTCCAACTCGAAGTCAAACTTCCCACTTCTCCTTTTCCTCTCCTCTGAACAGGGCTCATAAAGCTGTTTCCTAACTAACACTCCCCTGTCTCTGCACAGGTGATTATCATTATCCTCCAAGCCTGCACTTACGTTAGAGCTTGGGTGTGGCTTGGCTTCAGCAACTACGTGCTTCTTTCCTTTGCCTGCAGTCTGAACCCTGTGACTACCTTGCCTGTCTCTCACCTTAAAGGCATATTCACTGTTTTCTTCTGTTTCCATCGGCTCAGCACAGCTCTCATCATCACAATACATACATCTCATGCATATTAATAAGCGGTATCCTGAAAAACAGAATGATTTGCGGCCTTCCATGAATACAGTTTGACATTCCTGGTCTAGAGCCTTTGCAATCACTGGTTACACATTCTGGATTACTCTGCTGATGGATCTTTGCCAAACTGACTCCTTTATTTAGCTTTTCTGAAGCAGGCTTTTCCTACATACTAATTGCCAGGATTTTGTTGTTTGTCACAGTATATTTTCTATTTACAAAATCTATTTTTTAATTATTTCATATTTTCAAAATTTCCGTATTTTAATACAAGCATGAAAAACTTACACAGTAAATGGAAAGGATATCTGAGGAAATAAATACTGTATACAGAATCTTCACTAAATAATAACACTAAGAAACAAATAAGACAATATATCCAATCATTACTGTCCACCATAATGGAGAGGATTCAGTAAATAAATAAAAAGGAAACATGGTTATGAAAGCAGAAAATTATGAAAAGGAAAAAGCAGACTAAATAATGATCCCATAAATTGTTACAAAACTCAGTCTCCCTGCTGTCCTCAGACAAGTCCTATTGCTGCGTCTGTAAAGGAAACTTACTATCTAGCATATCTTTTAAATGAGTAATTTCACAGAAAGTATAACAAACATTCAAGATTTCACTAAACCTTTGGCAGGATATCTAAGATGAAGCTCTTCTTCATTAGAAACAAGCCCATGCCTCTTCTGTGTTCTCAGACAAAGATTCGGAAAAAAACAAACCCAAAAACAACAAATTCTTATTTTGTAAAAACAATTGCATAATAGTATTTTTATTAGATTCAAAAACAAAGGTGGCAAGGTCATAATATCCAGACTGTCCGCAGACATCTGTATCATTCTATCCTCAAGCAGAATTTCTTCCACAGTAGAAAACCTCCTCCTAAAAGGAAGGAAAAAGACTCTTTGGGGGGGGGGGGGGGGGGGGGGGGGGGGGGAGGGGGCAAGGCCTCCACAGGTATCTTCAAACAGTAATGAAATATTTTTTCAAGAATTCACGGGGGCCAACATTTATTACCTGAAGGAAGTTCAGAAATCTGATATTGAGCTGATCTGTTTATGTTCTAGAACGTCTAGGGGTATATTTACAAAGCAGCGGTAGCGGCATCCATACAATATTGGAGTCACGGCTACTGCTGCTTTGTAAACATACCCCCTAGTTTCCTTATTAAAGTCAAGCTATCAAGCTTTGCCATCTTGAAATGAGCAGTCTAACACGTCTTGCCCAGTCTCCAGCTGGCTCAACCGGCAAATATGATTTTTAGAGGCCTTTTTCAGATCTGTAACATGATAGTCAATCCTCCTAACGGTTTGGTGCAAATCCCCCGTCTTGCTGACCAGAACAGTTTCCAGGCATATGATGGCCGTCCAGATAAAGTACAGGATGATAATCTCTGGCCTCTCCAACATCAGCAACCCCACAGGCTGTAGATGCTGCACATCCTATCTGCAATGAGAGTCACTCAGTCCCGCCACTGCTGCCACTCCGTGCCAATCCATGATTCAAGGTCAGTTACTTGGGTCAACTCTGTCTTCTACAGGAGTCAGAGGTTTTCCTGCCACTGTATGGGACTGATACCACATGCTCTCACCCACATACTAGCCCAAACCATACGCTATCAAGCTTTGTCCTGAGTAGCCTAGTGGTTAAAGTAACAGCCTAGTACCTAAGCAATCTGGGTTTGATTCCCACTGGTACTCCTTGTGACCTTGGGCAAGTTACTTTACGCTCTATTGCCTCGGAAGAAAAGGCCTGGCAAACTACTTCCGGTCATACCTTGCCAAGAAAACCCAGGGGCTGCTGGGCCACTAGGAGTCAGCATTGACTTGACAGCACTTAAAAAAAACCAAAGAAATGAACTCAAAGGGGCGCGTCTCTATGGAAGAGATAAGTGAGGACCAAAGCTCAGCGTTATCTATCTGCTCCAAACTCAGGAGGCTTCCCTCCCTTCCCAAGTTAGCAGAGCTTATCCCAGAAATTAAAGACTTTGATACCACTGCATAACTAAGTATTGAAACTTGGCTCTAAGAAAAGGATTTTGGGTCACCACCAGACTTCCTCTTTCTCTTGCCAGTTCTTTGGCTCATATGAGCGAGACAGAAATAGAAATCAGGAACAGTTCATGGGGACAACCCTCTAGGCATCTGTATGAACCACCATCTTATTTTTTATGTATTATACTTCATTATTGTAATTGTCTATACTCTGCTGAGATCATACTGGTTGCATCAACAGAATATAAATATGCTAAATAAATAATGTTGATAGCAGGCATCGATGCTTTTGTTGCCATGAACACAATCCTGTACACTAATCCCTCAATATGGAATCACCACATTTGCTAGGGTATATAGATGGATTTAACATAACAGTCTCATTCTAGCAAGTTGTTTACCTTTATAATTATTAACATTTACATATGGGGCACTTCATACTTTACTCCAAAGTTAACTGTAGCAAAATGGTCTTATATAAGTATAGAAACATAGAAAATGACAACAAATAAAGACCATGGGGGGAATTTTCAAAGGCATTTACATGGTATGCATACCTGCAAACCATGTAAATGCTGCCGCTACATGCCTGATGCTATGTGGTTAGCATCAGGGCATGTCATAGGTATTCTGGGGTGGAGTGAAGGCGACACCCATTGCTAACCGGGCAGTGGTGATGTTGAGCCACTGCCCGGTTAGCGTCCCACAGGTTAAGTTAGGCACAGCAAATGCTGGAATAACTTTACTACAGAAGCTAGCCAAGCAGCTTCTCAATATTGCCGCTGCACAGTTAGCTTCTGTAGTCTGTGACTACCCCGGATATTCAATGCCGGTGGTCGGATATGGCCTCGGCATTGAATATCCAGGGTTAGTATTCAGCGGCAATGGTATGCACTTTACAGATGCTAGCTGCCACTGCTGAGACTGTAATAAGTTCTATAATCCCTTCTCCAGGAAAAAGTAGGAAGTCAATCCTCACATATGGGTGACATTGGCGCTGACAGAGACCTCGTGGGAGTATCCCCCCAGCATTCAAAGAAAGCCTTTTGGAGATGCCACCACGTATGCATGGTCCCCTTCCCGCCCAAGGGTGCCATCTTGCTCAGTCTCCTTTTTACCGCAGAGCCCTTCAGATGTCTGTCTGCTCTTCTTCTGGAAAAAGTTGATTTTCTCGACCTGAGTTTCATACTCTCCTCTGGTAGTGCACCGGTCCTCTTCCTGCCACCTGAGTCCGCTGCCCCAGCATCGAGTCTCGGGTTCGTAATCTTTATTCCTTTTTGGCGCCTTCGTGCCTTTTTTTCCAACTGGCGGCACCACGGTCTTCGACCTTGCTAGGATACTTTTTTCTTCCATGGCTACCAGTGATTTTAAAAAGTGTGATCGGTGTGCCAATATAATGTTCCTGACCGACACACATGACTGCTGCCTTCACTGCCTGGGACTGGACCACGACCTCACGGCATGCAGCCTCTGTAAGAAGATGTCCACCAAGGCCCTCAAGAGCTGCTAGCAGCAGCACACTAGGTTTTCTCAGAGTCTCCAGCCTCCAAAGGCAAAGGCCTCCTTTGAAACTGCAGAATCCCAGGGTAGCCTCATGGACCCTGACTGATGCCATGATTCCTCAGAAATGGGGGTCTCCCTTGAGGAACTCAAGAAGAAAAAGAAGGCCTCGAAGACAGCATCCCTGGATGGCTCAAATGGGTCGGGTAAGTCCCAAGCCAGGTCCCGCAGTCCTAGATGCTCGTCTGAGGGATCGGAGAAGGAGTGACCTGCGAAGTTCCCCCGAAAGGACTGTACCTTGGGTTGGCCTCGGTCGCCTGACACCATCCTTGTCGAGGACTCCCCTCGGGGGAACCGGCGGCAGATCCAATTCCCTCACTGCCCATGCCAGTGGCTGTGGAACCCTCTGGCCTTGTGTTCATAATGGCAGCCCTGGAGCACAGCTTGTCTGCCTTCATGGACCAGCAGTGGGCGCTGTTGTCCAGGACCACCGGTTCCTCCGCCCAGACCACCGGGCCCTCAACATCGAGGATGTGCCCCAAGGCCGAGCTGATCCTCAAGGTCCTTTGGCTTTGAGTCAATCCTTGGCCGAGGTCTCAATCCGGGTCTTGTTCTATGGGGCTGAGATCTTCCCCAGCCAGTGTGCTCGGCACCGGCCACGGGGCCTCCGAGGGCCACTGGCGGGGATCCTCCCTAGAGCCCGCGAGCCATCCTTCCCTCGAGTTCTCAACGGACTATTCTGACTGCAAAATGGAGGAAGAGGAGTCGCTAGACACCTTCCACTATTGCAACATCCCCTTGAACTCCCCTCCCTTAGAGCCCCGGCGTCAGTTCCCACCCAAGGACACGGCGTTCCTCGACTTCATGAGGGACGTGTCCAAGGCCCTAGCGTTCCCAACGGAATTGGAGGAGGACCCTCGGATGGAGGAGCTGGAAATTCTCCAATATGAGGCCCCTCCGAGGGAATTGCTTACAGTGCCAATCCCTCCTGGAATGACTAATGCTCCATATGTGGGAGACATGGCATTATTGCCGGTGGTGAGCAAGTGGCTTGACTCAATGTATCAAGTCCACCAGAGGCCCAGGCTTCTAGAAGTTACAACTGCCACACAACTCCATGGTGGTGGAGTCGGCCATACTTTGCCTGAAGAGTCAGAAGACGCATTGCTTGGTGCCCCCCAGCAGGGAGGCATAAACCCTGGACGCCCTCGACAGAAAAAGCTCGATGCTTATTGGCCGGATCCAGGCATACCAGCTGTACATGGGCATGTACCTGAGAGACCTGGTGAAGGAACTTGCCGGGTTCTCAGCTGGTCTTTCCTAGGAACCCCTGCAGCGGTTCAAGAACCTGGCCAAAACCATCTGTGAGTGCTCCAAATTTATGTCTCGTGCAGCCTATGATGGCTTTGAGTCAGCAGCTCGAGTAGCGGCGGCAGGCATCACTGCCCGATGCCAGGCTTTGCTAGAGTTGTCTGACCTCAAGCAATGGGTTCAGGACAAATTGGTTGATGCTCCATGCCAAGGAGAGAACCTCTTTGGCAAACCCATGACCGACAAGACTGCCGAGCTAGAGACCGAATTCATGATGAGGATCAGGCTCTCTAAAAAGAATGCTGCCCCTTCCTCATGGAAGGGCTCAGGTAAAAAGTCCTTCTACCAGAGGAAAGGGGCTGCTTACAGAAACTACCCACCTTTTCAGGCCTTCCCAGCTCCCCAGCAGGGTCAGCAGGCCAGGGGACATTGGCATGGTCCTCGTAAGCAGAAGGCTCCCAAGCCCCAGCCCAGCCAGGGTGGAGCTTTCGACTCCTTGGGCATAGCCTCTCCACCCCAAGGAGGTCAGCAGCCCACAGGGGGCATCTCATTTACTATGCCCAAAGGTGGCCAGCCATCACCACCGATTCTTGGACACTCCAGGTGGTCAAGGAGGGCTACCTCCTCTACCTCGCCCACACACCTCCCCCTTTCTTTCCGGGAGTCTCCCAGGTCTTCCCTTCACCGGGACCTTCTACTGAAGGAACTGGAAGGTCTTCTTTTGTTGTTTCTGGACACTAGGAGTAGTGGGATCCATGAGACACAGAGAAGAGAAAATGTCTTCCCATGCTACTATAATCCATACAAGCAGAACAGAGAGGCTTCTTTAGAGGAAGGATTAGCAATGCCTGCAGAAATGATGGTCTCAGCATCAGTATCAACAAGGCATGATAGAAGCAGCAGCTGTGGAGATGAAATCAGAGGTTGTTCAATAGGGGCCAGCAATGGTGGTATGTGTGGTGTAATCAGAGGCAGCTGTGGAGGCTAGAAGCATGAACACGGGCCAGCAGTACAGCATCAGTAGGTGAGAAGAAGGAGAAATACTAATGGTGGGGAAAAGCTGGATAGAAAGAGTGGGATTGACTGAATAGGGGGACTAGCTGGGGGGAGAGGGAGAGAGAGAGAGAGACCAGTGGGGAGAGGCTTTGAGCTGACAGGAGGGAGTCCAAGTAGAGTAGTGAGGATGAATAGGGGGCCCTAAAGATTTTGGAGGTTAATAAGGTATTGGTACCAAAAAGGTTGTGATTCTCTGCACTTTTTTTGTAAGTGCCATCAAGTCAATGCTGACTTCTGGCAACCAAACAACCCCTGGGTTTTCTTGGCAAGGTATGACCAGAAGTAGATTGGCAGACCTTTCTTCTGAGGCAATGGAGGGTAAGGTGACTAGCCCAAGATCACAAGGAGTGCCAGTGGGAACTGAACCCAGATCTTTTGGGTACTAGGCTGTTGCTCTAACCATTAGGCTACTCTTCTATCACAAACTTCTGCACTAAAACTCATTTAACACTTATAGTCAATTTAAAAGAGAAAAGTTTTCTTTTGGTTTTGAAGAGTAGAATACACCAATATCTCTAAGACGTTTATTCTCAATGAACCTTTGCTCATCTTTTCCAGGGGAGTTTGTTCTACCAAATTTGCTCCCTAATGGGGCTCTGTAATAGGTCAGTGTAGCACACAATCTAATTCCAGTTCTACTGATTTGTTACTCTTTAGTTTGTTCTATTCTCTGTGGACAATCAAGAATTAAGCCCTTACATTTAACAGAGCCCGCATGGGAATCCTCCTTAGCTACTAATGAAGCTTTTGGGAGGTCCCACCATGCATAGATGCCTTATTCCCGACTGCCGCTATGGTGCCATTTTACCTCAGTCTTCATTTTTCCGTGGAGCCCAATGGATGTGTTTACTGAAGTTTCCGCTATTTGGTAAAATTTTCCCCTCATTGGAGACCCTGCCACCTTCACGGTACTTCCGTTTTTCTTTCCTGCTTGCCCGTTACAGTGTTTCTTCTTTTTTTCCTTTTGTTTGTTTGTATCATTCGTTTCCACTGCACCTCTGCCTCCTTAGATGCCAGTGCTCCAGCCATGGGTCCTGCTCTTTTCAGATCAAGCCATTTGATTTCACCGTGGCTGTTTTATGGCTGATATATCCCAAAAACTGAAACTGGCCAGTGGGTTTAAAAAGTGTTCTCAGTGCTTAAGGACCATATCCACCACAGATACACACAGTTGGTGTCTTCAGTTCCTGGGACCCAATCATCAGCCCTTTTCTTGTAATTTGTGTTTGCAAAAGACAAAAAGAGGCCTTAAGGATCAAGTGAAACAGCTCAAATCACTTTTTGGCACTGAGAAGTTCGATCCATCGGCATTGCCATCGACATCAACGGCGCTGGTCTCAATGGCTTTGAAGGCTGCATTGGAGGCTGGCGATGCATCAACATCGAGGAGCTCTCGAGTTCAGTTGGAGCCGAGCACTTGTAGTGCCCCAGAGCATCGGCCATCATTCAATCTCCACCCAAGGATGAGTAAGTATTTGGCTTCATCTTCATTGGCATTGCAGGGTGATCGCGCCGAGCACTTGGTGAAGGCTTTGGTGCACTGGTGTCAAAGCCCTCGAGACACAGTATAGAGAACATTGAGGGTCTGCAAGAGTGCCCCTCCAAGCTTCCCCAAAGAAAGGAGAGCTCATCCTCCAGGACATCGGTGGATGGCCTAATGAGAGCCAAGACCAAGCCGCTAATAACCCTTACAGATTCATAAGAACATAAGATATGCCATACTGGGTCAGACAAAGGTCCATCAAGCCCAGTATCCTGTTTCCAACAGTGGCCAATCTAGGTCATAGGTACCTAGCAGTTTCCCCAAAAGACACAGGTTCCACAATGCTTGTACTGGGTCAAGCATTGATATCCTGGGTCCCTTAATAATAGTTTATGGACCTTTCCTCCAAGAACTTGTCCAAACCTTTTTTAAACCCAGCTATACTAACAGCCTTTACTACATCCTCCGGTAACAAATTCCAGAGTTTGATTACACGTTGAGTGAAAAAATATTTTCTTTTATTAGTCTTAAATAGTTTACCCTGTAGCTTCATTGCATGTCCCCTAGTCTTTCTATATTCTGATAACGTAAACAATCGATCTACGTTTACCCGTTCCACTCCGTTCATTAATTTATAGACTTCTATCATATCTCCCCTCAGCCGTCTCTTTTCCAGGTTAAAGAGTCCTAACTTTTTAGCCTTTCTTCATAGGAGTATCCTTCCATCCCCTTTACCATTTTGGTGGCTCTTCTCTGAACCTTTTCTAATAACGCTATATCCTTTTTAAGATACGGCGACCAGAATTGCACACAATATTCAAGGTGCGTTCTCACCATGGAACGATATAGAGGCATTATAATATCTTTTGTTTTATTTTCCATTCCTTTCCTTATGATACCTAGCATTCTATTTGCTCTCTTGGCCTCCGCTGCACACTGGGCCGAGGGTTTTAACATGTTATCCACAAAGACGCCTAAATCTTTTTCCTGGGTGGAGTTCCTAATGTGGAACCTTGCATCGTGTAACCATAGTTTGGGTTGTTCTTCCCTAGGTACATAACTTTGCACTTGTCCACATTAAATTTCATCTGTCATTTTGATGCCCAGTCTTCGAATTTATCAAGATCCTCTTGCAATTTTCCACAATCCTCTTGGGTTTTAACAACTTTAAACAGTTATGTGTCATCTGAAAATTTGATAACCTCACTCGTTATTCCCTTTTCTGGGTCATTTATGAATATGTCAAAAAGCAGTGGACCCAGCACAGATCCGTGGGGCACACCACTATTCACCTTTCTCCATTGGGAAAATTGGCCATTTAGCCCAACCTTCTGCTTTCTATCTTTTAACCAGTTCCTGATCCACAATAGTACACTGCCTCCTATCCCATGACTCTTTAGTTTTGCCAAAATTCTCTGATGAGGCACCTTGTCAAAGGCTTTCTGAAAGTCCAGATACACTATATCAACCGACTCACCTTTGTCCACCTGTTTATTCACTCCTTCAAAAAAACATAACAGATTAGTAAGACAAGATCTTCCTTGTCTAAAGCCATGTTGGCTGTCTCCCATTAGGCCATGACTATCTACACGCTGAGTAATTTTGTTCTTTATGATGGTTTCTACCATTTTTCCTGGTACTGACGTCAAGCTCACCGGTCTGTAGTTTCCCGGATCACCCCTGGAACCCTTTTTAAAAATTGGCTTTACATTGGCAATCCTCCAATCTTCAGTTATTACAGATGATTTTAATGAAAATTCACAGATTACTAATAGCAGGTCTGCAATCTCATATTTCAGTTCTTTCAACACCCTTGGATGTATACCATCCAGCCCAGGTGATTTGCTACTCTTCAGTTTATCTAATAGTTGTAATACATCTTCCCGATTTATCGATATTTCCTTCAATTCTTCCGCACCATTAAATACCACGTCAGTCATGGGTAACATCCCTACATCTTCCTCTGTAAAGACCAAAGCAGAGAATTCATTCAGTCTCTCCGCTATCGCCTTGTCTCCTCTTAGTGCCCCTTTATCCCCTCTATCATCTATTGGACCAACTGACTCTCTCACAGGTTTTTTGCTATGAATGTACTTGAAAAAGTTTTTATTTCACATTTTTGCTTCCACAGCTATCTTCTTCTCAAATTCTCCCTTTGCCTGTCTTATCAATGCCTTGCATTTGACTTGCCAGTACTTGTGCTGTTTCCAGGTTTCGTCGTTTGGCTCTTTTTTCCATTTCCTGAAAGATGCTTTTTTGGCAACAACAGCCTCTCTGACCTCACCTTTAAACCATGCTGGCAGTTTTTTGGACTTCCTTCCACTTTTCTTAAAGCATGGAATACAGCTGGTCTGGGCTTCCAAGATAGTATTTTTCAACAACACCCAAGCTTGATGTAAGTCTTTAACCTTTCCAACTGTTCCTTTTAGATTTTTCTTAACTATTTTCCTCATTTTATCATAGTCTCCCTTTCGAAAGTTAAAAGGTAGTACTGTGGATTTCCTTACTATCCCTCCTCCACTAATTAAATCAAATGTGATCATGCTATGATCACTATTGCCAAGTGGCCCCAACACCCTTATCTCTTGCACTAGATATGGTGTTCCACTAAGGACTAGGTCTAATATGGCTTCCCCTCTGGTCGGTTCATGAACCAGCTGCTCCAAGAAGCAGTCATTTATTTCATCTAGGAACTTTATCTCCCTAGTATGCCCTGCAGTGACACTGACCCAGTCGATACCGGGGTAATTGAAATCACCCATTATTATTACTGTGCTGTAACTTTTGTGAGCTTCCTTTGATGTCTTTGAGCATTTCATCATCCAGGCGGTCAGTAGTACACCCCTACTGCCATTACCTTCCCCTTTTTACGTGGAATTTCAATCCATAGAGATTCTACAGCAAATTTTGTTTCCTTCAAAACTTTAATCCTTTCTAACTCAATGCCCTCTCTAACATAGAGCGCAACCCCTCCACCAATTTGATCAGCTCTATCATTACAATATAGTTTGTACCCAGGTATCACAGTGTCCCACTGTTTGTCCTCCTTCCACCATGTCTCTGATATTCCAATCATATCTAACCTCTCATTTAGTGCTATATATTCCAACTCTCCCATCTTATTTTTTAGACTTCTAGCATTTGCATACAAGCATTTTAGAGACTGTATTTTATTCATATTAATCTGGCTATTGGTAGACATGGGTAATTTGGGATCTTTAAGCTCTGTCTGCTCCATACTCGAGGGCATTTGGGCTTCTTTACTCTTTTTTGGAACCTCTCTGCTTTTGGTAGTATCCTTCAAGGATACATTCTTCCGAACCATGCGCTTTTGGGTGACTATCGGCTTTCCCCTATTATCTATTTAAAAGCTGCTCTATCTCCTTTTTAAAGGTTAATGCCAGCAGCCTGGTTCCATCCTGGTTAAGGTGAAGCCCATCCCTTCGGAAGAGCGCCTCCTTTCCCCAGAATGTTCCCCAGTTCCTACCGAATCCAAACCCCTCATCTCTGCACCATTGTCTCATCCACGCATTGAGACTCCAGAGCTCTGCCTGCGTTTTGGGTCCTACGCGTGGAACGAGAAGCATTTCGGAGAACGCTACTCTGGAAGTTCTGGATTTCAACTTCCTACCTAAAGGTCTAAATTTAGCCTCCAGAACCTCCCTACCACATTGTCCTATGTCATTGGTACCAACATGTACCAAGACAGCAGACTCCTCCCCAGCACTATCTAAGATCTTATCTAGGTGGTGCGTGAGGTCCGCTAGCTTCCCACCAGGCAGGCATGTTACCAGGAGATCCTCAAGTCCACCAGCCACCCAGCTATCTACATGCCTGATGATCGAATCACCAACTAAAACGGCTGTCCTAACCCTTCCCTCATGGGCACATGGCCCTAGAGAAACTTCCTTGGTGTGAGAGAGTTTTACATCACCTGGAGGGCAGGTCCTAGTTACAGGATCACTTCCTGCCACACCAGGGTGATGCTCTCCTGTCACGTGACCTCTCTCCTCCATGGCAACAGGGATGCTGCCAGACTGGAGGTGGGACTTCAGGACTATATCCCTGTAGGTCTTGTCTATGTACCTCTCTGTCTTTCTTGTTTTCCAAGTCTGCTACTCTAGCCTCTAGAGAACGGACTCGTTCCCTGAGAGCAAAGAGGTCCTTGCACCTAGTGCACACGTAAGACCTCTCACCAACTGGGAGAAAATCATACATGTGACACTCAATGCAAAAGACTGGAAAGCCCCCATCTCGCCACTGGACTGCTGTCTGCATCTTAGTTTTAAGCTTGTGTTTAGATCATTAAGTTCTTTACTTGCTAAGGGTTGCTATGGATATTTATACAAATAAAACTGTACCTAATACGTTTAATATACCTTGTTCACCTGAATCTTAATTAATCTCAGGTCCTTAGTGAATTACTGATTTGGATAACGAGCTTCACCCGAGAGCACCTCCTTTCCTTTAAGATGTGTAAGTACCTATAAAGCTACAATTATCCCAGGGGTGGGTGGGTGGGTGGTTGTTGGGGAGGGAGGGAGGGAAATAACACTTATTAAAAGAGGGCTGCTACACAGTACCCTGTCCTGTGCTGCTGAGGTAAGCTGTGACCAGGTTCCTGGCTGATTAACAGTCCTTGCTTGGATAGAAGGAGTCTTTCAAAAAGGCCTTTTGACCTGCCACCTGGTGTTAACACCTATTGAAATAGTTTCACAGGTCTCTTGCCCCCTAGGTAGAAGGCCTCTTTGTAAAGGTCTCTAGAAGACTTTATTTGTTGCTGAAAGAGTACTGACCCTGTTTTGCCTTTTATGCTAAGTTATATTCTGATTTGATTTAAATTACAGCACTTTGCTGCTGCTAGGCTCTGACTTATTATGCAATTTAAACTACAAGCTCTCTGCTGGGTTCCAAATTTAACCAGAGAGCTCTCTTCTGTGTTTTAAATTTAAACTAAAAGTACTTTGCTGATACTAGGCCCTGAGTGACTATTAAATTTAAACTACAAGCTCCCTGCTGGGTATGAAATGTAACCAGAAAGTTCTCTTCTGTGTTTTAAATTTAAACTTAAATTGCTGCTACTAGGCCCTGACTGATTTAACAAAAAACACTGGGTTCACAGATTAATTAGCTTTAATACAAAGAAGTCCTTTCAGAAAATTCCCAGAAGTATATACTCACAATTGCAGATCTCTCTCCAGAAGTAGCAGTCCCTTTTTCTAGTCCTTCATGACTCCAGGTAAATAGATTCGGAGTCGGCAGCCATCGAGAAACACCTTCTGCAGGCTCTCAAGGAATGGATTGCGGCACTCTTGGCCATGCAGCAGGCTGGTGCCTTGACATTGGTTGCATCAACATCAATGACTGTCCAACCGATCCTCAAGACACACACTTTGCCTGCGGAAGAGACATTAACATTGAGGTATCAAAGGACCCTGACACTGGTGTCTGCCTGGCCGACATCACTCTAGCATTTCTGGGGTCTGATGCACCCTCAAAATCCAGATGAGTATTGGTGCATCATCACTCTAAAAGGAGCTCCTGACCCCCAAGGGTCTGGAGAGAAATACAGGAAGAGACTCACAAGTATTTCAACTTCCTCTCTGAGTCTGATTCATAAGTCTGGGTAATCAGTGTCAAGTCCAGACTTGTTGGAGGACAGGTCTCCAGAGCTTCCATCGGACCCTTCTCATGAGCAGCGCGTCCTCTCCCGAGGATATGACTTTCCAAGATTTTTCTTTTGAGACTGAGAATGAGCCCAGGGCAGAAGAGTTGGAGATCCTTTAGTATTCCTCCACCCCTAAGGAAGAGGTGACAGTGCCTGTGCACCGCATCCTTCAGAGAGTGCAGATGAGAATGTAGGAGAACCCCCTCACTGAATCTCCAGTTAGCAGAAGGCTCAACTCCATGTATAGAGTTCAGAAGGCTCTCTGATTTGAGAAGCCCCGGCTTCCACAACATTCGTTGGTGGTCAAATCTGCCCTGAAGAAATCCAAAAGTTCTAAGACTCACTCCTTGGTGCCCACTGGGAGGGTGACCTGGACATTGGACTCTTTTGGGCATGTTGCTGAAGAACATCATGTGTGACCTCATTGATCTGTCCCAGTATCTTCCTCTGTAGAAAATGGGGCAGTATTGTTCCCTAGTGGCTCATGGCAAGGACTTCTCAGAGTTCATGCTCTGGGCAATCTATGATATCTTCAAGACAGCATCGAGAGTTTCTGCTATAGGTATTGGTGCCCAGAAAACCCCTGGCTCCAGTCCTCAGACCTGGAACAATCATTTCAGGACAAACTGACTGACGTGCTGTGCCATGGAAAGAATCTCTTCAGAGAACACGTCAAAGAAAAGGCTGCCTTCATGGAAAAGCAGCATGTCACACTTAGGAATCTCTCAAGGCGTATGTCCAAGCCAGTCTCCTACTTGAGGAGATATCAAAGAGGGGGCAATAAAAGACCCATTACTCTCGTAGGCATAGGTACTTTCCTGGGTTCCAAACATCCCAACCAAAACAGGCACATCAACTACAACTATGGTAAGAGAAGCCTCAGAAGCCCCAGCCTGCTCGTCAGTCAAAACCTGGGGTGGTGTTTTGGCTAGTTTCTTCAGGGTATAGCCACTCTACCAGTAATCACAATGGAAAATTCTCCTGTCTGGGAAGGGCTCACTCTTTTTGTCCAAAGGTGGCCTCCTCATAACCTCAGGGATTCTGCCAATCACCCAAAGTGGTTAAAAATTACATCTATTTGCCTGCCTCCAAATTGTCCACCGAGGGTCATCACATTGACCCTCTGCATCAGGAAGTGCTTCAGAGAGAAATCATCACCCTCTTGGGGGATCTTGCAAATGAGCTCTTGCCACCAGAGCAAAGAGGATGTGAATTTTATTCCAGGTATTTTCTGATCCCCAAGAAAACAGGGGAATGCCACCCCATCTTAGACCTCAGATCTGAACAGATACCTCATCAAAGAAAAGTACAGAATGATTTCTCTGGGCATCCTGCTTCCTTATATTCAAACAGGAGATTGGCTATGCTCCCTGGATCTGAAGGATGCATACACCCACATACATAAGAACATAAGATATGCCATGCTGGGTCAGACTAAGGGTCCATCAAGCCCAGTATCCTGTTTCCAACAGTGGCCATTCCAGGTCTCAAATACCTGTTGGGCTCCTAAAACTATACACATTCCATGCTACTTGAGCCAGCGGTATGCAGTGGATTTCCCCAGTCCTCTTTAATAATGGTTTATGGACTTTTCCTCCAGAAACTCATCCAAACCTGTTTTGAACTCAGTTATACTAACAGTTTTACATCCTCTGGTAATGATTCCAGAGTTTGATTATGCGCTGAGAGAACAAATATCTCCAGGAACAAGCAGGAATGTAGTCATCACATATGGGTATCATCGGTACCGACGGAGCCTGCGCGGGAACGCTCCCCAGCGTCCAATTAGAAAGCTTTTGGGAGCATCCCACAGTGCCTGCGTGCTGCCTTCCCGCCTTTCCCAACTGCCTCTCTCCAGTTCTTCTTTTTCCGTGGAGCCAGCAGGTCGTGTTCCTGTCACCGCAGAAGAATTCTTTTTTATTTCTTTCTTTTTTGTGTTCGCGTCTGCCTTCCTCAACGCTTTACTGGTACCGCTGGTTTTTTTCTTCTTATTTCTGTCTTTAAAAAAAAATATATATATTCTTTTTTCTTTTTCTTCAAGTGCACGCGCCTTTTTGGGCCTTAGACCCAAAAACGTTTCCTTACCATGGAGAAACCTGCCTCAGGTTTCAAAAAGTGCACCAAGTGTGGCGGTACCATTTCCGTCACCGACACCCATGAATGGTGTCTAAAATGTTTAGGTCCTGACCACTCCATCACAGATTGTATGTCCTGCGCCATGATGTCTAAAAGAGGTCAGCAGAACCGAGCTGCTAAGCTCAGTAACCTGTTTCCCTCTGATGCAGCTTCGGTGGCATCAACGTCTTCCTTGGCTTCTTCTTCCTCCCGTGGATCTCAGATAACTAAACATAAGTCCAGCTGGTTCTCAAAGGGTAGATCTCCTTCTCAGCATCGAGATGCCTCTGGCGTTGCCCTTGAGGATTCTGCACTGGCAAAATTACCCCGGCAGGAGGCTTTGGCTTCCAAAGCATTATCGGGGTTCCAGGATGTTGTCGAGGCCTCGACCTCGGCAGAACTACTGGTGCCATGCTCTGGGGTACCGGCGGTACTCCGACATCCAGGCATTGGCAGCGTCGATAGACCAGAGAGTCCTGGCTATTGAGCACAGTCTGGCAGCTCTCCTTGCGGCATCAACGCCCTCAGAACTGCGACAGACAATTCCACTGGTACCAGTACCGGCCCCGTCATCGGTATTGGTACCGGTACCGATAGCATTGGCATCGGTGTCTGCTTTGCCGGTACCCAGTCATCCGATGACCTCCGGTACCGATACCCCGGTACCAGTTACTCCCGATACCGACTTCGGTCAGTACTGGTATCGGGCTCTTCAAGAGCATCCGGACAGACGGTACTTTGAGTCCTCAGAAGAATCTGAGGATTCTGACAGTTCTGTCGATGCAGCGATGCTTCTCCCAGAGGAGCCCTCCTCCCCTAAACGCAGGATGTCTCCTCCAGAGGATATTTCCTTCCAGGATTTTATCAGGGAGGTGGCTCGGGGCCTGTCCATTACTGTGGCCCCTGAAACAGAGCCAAGGGCCAAGGAGTTGGAAATTCTACAATATCCCAAAACTCCTAAGGAAGCAGCTACCTTGCCCATTCATGAGATTTTATATGATCTCATGTTAAGGATGTGAGAGATACCTCTTACCACCTCTCCTCATTCTCGCAGACTGGATACTATGTATCGAGTCCCTCCTTGTCCTGGTTTCCATAAGACTCAGCTTCCTCACCACTCTATTGTAGTGGAATCAGCTATGAGAAGGATCAAGAGTGCAAAGAGGCATGCCTCTAATCCTCCAGGACGTGAGTGCAGAACCCTGGATGCTTTTGGACGTCGGGTCTTCCAAGCTTCCATGCTTTCTGCCAGGATCAGTTCCTATAGTCTCTACATGGGAATGTTCCTGAAGGAGGTCACAGATGATTTAGAGGCTTTAAGTCCTATTCTTCCTGAGGATAGAAGACAGGATTTTCTCACTTTGGTCAAACATGCCCAAGATGTTTTTAAATTTGCCAACCATGCAGCCTTTGACTGCTTTGAGTGCATAAGCAGAACCTCGGCTATTGCCATAGGTGCACATAGAATTGCTTGGCTCCAAACATCTGATCTAGAGCTCTGGGTACAAGACAAATTGGGAAATATCCCTTGTACTGGTGAGAACCTGTTTGGTAAAGATTGGCAGGAAAAGGCCAATGAAATGGATGCTGAAAATTCCACCTTGGATAGATTATCCAAGTCCACTGCTGATCCTGCTAGAAAGAAATTGTTCAAGAAACCATTCTTTTCTAAAAAGAAAAGATTTTATCCTGCTTATGTTCAGCAGGGACGTTCTGCAGGTCAGCTTGCCAGGAAAGGTCAGCAACCACCCAAACAGAAGAAAGCAAAGACTGCTAGGCCTCAGCCGGCCCAGCAGACTCAGCCTCCACAGGGCCTTTGAGACTCAACTAGAGAACTTAGCCTTCCTGGCTCTTGGGGGACCAGAGCCTTCCACCATTCCAGGAAGGCTATGTCAGTTTGTCCCCAGATGGGGGAAAATAACAGCAGAGCATTGGACACTCTCCATCATTAAGGAGGGGTACAAGCTTCATTTTTCAAGCATGCCCCCTCACACAATAGTAAGGCAGTTCAATTCTCCGACCTCTCTCATCAACCTGTTAGGTCAGGAGGTCGCTACCCTTCTTGCCCAAGAGGCAATAGAAGAAGTACCCATTCATCAGCAGGGTACAGGAATATATTCCCCTTATTTTCTTATCCCAAAGAAAACAGGGGATTACAGACCTATCTTAGACCTCAGAGAATTGAACAAATTCCTTGTCAAGGAGAAATTCAAGATGATTTCTCTCGGATATCTGCTGCCATACCTTCAGAGTCAGGATTGGCTTTGTTCTCTAGATCTCAAGAATGCGTACACTCATGTCCTCATCCATCCAACCCACAGAAGGTTCCTTCGGTTCCTTTTTCAGCAAAAGCACTACCAATACAGGGTGCTTCCTTTTGGCCTGGCCTCAGCACCAAGGGTGTTCACCAAATGCATGGCTGTAGTAGCAGCATTTCTCCGCACTCTAGGGATATTCGTCTTCCCTTACTTAGACGACTGGCTCATTCGAGCACCAACAGAGTCAGAGGCCAGGACTTCTCTATCCTGCACAATGCGTATCCTTCAGTATTTAGGGCTTGTAATAAACATCCCAAAATCCAGTCTAACTCCCACTCAGTCTTTAGAGTTCATAGGAGCTTTGCTGGCTAACAGAAAGGCAAGGGCCTATCTCCCCCAGGCCCATTGCCTTCGCATGGTGCAGTTAGCTTCTCAAGCAGTGCTATAGCCTCATCTAATTGCTCGAGAAATGTTAAAACTACTAGGCCACATGGCATCCACTGTGCATGTGGTTCCCTATGCTCGCCTCCATATGAGGACAGCTCAGTGGACTTTATCCACCCAATGGACCCAGGCATCAGGATGCCTGTCAGACAAAATAGCAAACACAAGACGCCTTATTTTGTCCCTCCAGTGGTGGAAGTCCACTCAAAACCTGTTGCTGGGGTCCCCTTTTCAACAACCCTTACCCCAAGCAACTCTCACAACAGATGCTTCTCCGATGGGTTGGGGAGCTCATCTGCAAGACCTCTCCACCCAAGGCACCTGGTCTCCACAGGAGAGTCGTCTACATATCAATCTCTTGGAGCTCAGAGCAATCTTCCTTGCTCTGCAAGTGTTCCACACCCTGCTCAGCTACAAGACAGTCCTCATTCATACAGACAATCAAGTAGCCATGTTCTATGTGAACAAGCAGGGGGGAACAGGCTCTCTGTCGCTTTGCAACGAAGCTTTGCAACTATGGGCCCTCGCCAGAGAGCATCAGATTCATCTCCTGGCAGTGTATCTTCCAGGCACACAAAACTCTTGGGCAGACAGACTCAGTCGAGTTCTGCTTCCACACGAATGGTCTCTGCATGCAGACCAGGTAACCAAGATTTTTCAAATTTGGGGAACCCCGGACATAGACCTCTTTGCAAGTCCGTGGAATGCCAAACTTCCCCGGTTCTGTTCCAGAATTCCGGCTCAGAAGGCTCAGGCCAGGGATGCTTTCCTCCTTCATTGGGGTCAAGACTTCCTGTATGCCTTTCCACCCATTCCCCTAATTCCCAAAACCCTGTTCAAGCTTCAGAGAGACAGAGGCCATACGATTCTCATAGCTCCACATTTGTCACGGCAAGTGTGGTACCCTCTGCTTCTACATCTCTCTCAAGCTCCCTCCCTGGAGTTAGGGTCTGCTCCAGATCTCCTATCTCAGGAGGACGGAATGTTATGGCATCCCAGTCCCCAGTCTCTGCATCTCAGGGCTTGGTTGCTGAAGGCTTAGATCTCCAAGATCTTAATCTTCCTCAGCAAGTAAAAGATATTCTTTTTGCTTCCAGGAAACCTTCCACAAAACGCTCTTATGCTTTTAAGTGGAAAAGGTTTATCATATGGTGTTCGCAGAAGGGTCTTAACCCCCTTGCGTTACCTCTGGAATCATTGCTGGAGTATCTCCTTCATTTATCCAATGCAGGACTTAAGACTAACTCAGTAAGAGTCCATTTGAGTGCTATTACAGCTTCCTTTAGGCCTCTAAATGGACAACCTATTTCCTCTCATCCTCTTATAGCAAGATTTATGAGAGGCCTTCTTCTAATTAAGCCTCCCATTAGGCCACCACTGGTGGCATGAGACTTAAACCTGGTTCTTGGGCAGCTCATGAAGCCACTCTTTGAACCTTTAGCTACTACCTCCTTGAAATTCCTTTCTTGGAAGGTTATCTTTCTCATTGCAATCACATCAGCACGCCGCATTAGTGAGTTGCAAGCGCTAGTAGCTGATCCACCTTATACAAGGTTCCATCATGACAAGGTAGTCCTTAGGACTCATCCACACTTTATGCCAAAGGTGGTCTCGCCTTTTCATCTAAACCAAACGGTCTACCTACCTGTGTTTTTTCCAAGGCCTCATGCATCAAATGCAGAGAGGAATCTTCATACCTTGGACTGTAAAAGAGCTTTAGCCTTTTACTTACAAAGAATACAGCAACATAGAAAGTCCTCTCAACTCTTTGTTGCTTTTGATCCTTCTCATTTGGGATTTCCAGTCTCCAAGAGAACACTGTCTAACTGGATTGCTCAGAGTATTTCCCTCGCCTATCAGAGTAAGAACCTTTGGAGGGCCATGTCACAGCTCACAATGTGAGAGCCATGGTAGCCTCAATGGCTCATCTGCACTCTGTGTCTATCGACGACATCTGTCGAGCAGCCACTTGGGCCTCGGTTCATACCTTCACAGCCCATTACTGCTTGAACAAGAACTCCCACCGGGATGCCTTGTTTGGTCAGGCTGTTCTCCAACACCTGTTCCATACCTAATCAACTCCTACCCGCCATCCCTGGTAGGATGCCAGAGATCCATGGGGGGAAGTGGAGCCCTGTTCAGGGACACACAACTTCTGGGGTCTCTCCCTGGCACCTAAAGCTAGGGAGTCCCCATATGTGATGACTACATTCCTGCTTGTTCCTGTAGATAGCATAGTTACTCACCTGTAGCAGGTGATCTCCGGGAACAGCAGGAATTTAGTCCTCACAACCCACCCACCTCCCCTAGGAGTTGTATCTCTCTATCTATCTCTTTCCTTTCCTTTCCCTCTCTCTCTCCTTGTCTCAGCTTTAAAACTCAAGTGGAGAGAGGCAATTGGGAAAGGCGGGAAGGCAGCACGCAGGCGCTGTGGGATGCTCCCAAAAGCTTTCTAATTGGACCCTGGGGAGCGTTCCCGCGCAGGCTTCGTCTGTACCGATGATACCCATATGTGAGGACTAAATTCCTGCTGTTCCTGGAGATCACCTGTTACAGTAACTATGTAACTATGCTTTCTCCGATTAGTCTGAAATGTGCCACATTGTAGCTTCACTGCATGTCCTTTAGTCTTTCTACTTTTTGAAGGAGTAAGAAACTAAGCAATGTTTACACCGTTCCACTCCATGCATTATTTTATAGACTTCTATCTCCCCTGAGTTGTCTCTTTTCAAAGCTGAAGAGCCCTAACCTTTTAAGCCTTCCTTCATAGGGATATCCTTCCATCCTCTTTACCATTTTGGTTGCTCTTCTCTGTACCGTTTCCAATTCTGCTATATCCTTTTTTAGATATGATTACCAGAATTGCACACAATATTCAAAGTGGTCATGTCACAGCTCATAATATCAGAGCCATGGCTGCGTCGATGGCCAACTTGTGCTCAGTCTGCATGGAAGAGATCTGCAGGGCTGCAATGTGGTCTTCTGTCCACACATTCACATGTCACTACTGTCTAGAAGGGCATTCCTGATGTGACAGAAACTTCAGCCTATCTGTACTTCAGAATATATTTGGAGATTAGAATCCATCTCCACCCCCCTAGGCCCATTCTTTCTCTTCAGGCTACCAAAAAAAAAAGAAAATGTATTTAGTTATGTATTTCAGAATACAAAGGCCTATTTCCAGTTAGCCAACAAACTTGTCTGCATACTCTGGTTCTCAGTTGCCTGTAGCTAGAGAGTTCCATATGTGAGGACTTCATTCCTGCTTGTCCATGGAGAAAAGGTAGTTACTCACCTGTAGCAGGAGTTCTCCGTGGACAGTAGGAATAAGTCCTTACAACTCTCCCACCTCCTTGGGAAGTTGTATTCTACTATAGCTATAGTAACAGACTGAGGTAAAATGGTGCCACAGTGGCAGGCGGGAAGATAGAATGAATGCACGGTGGGATCGCCCTAAAGCTTTCATTAGTAGCTGGTGAGCATTCCTGCATGGGCTCCATCAGATGTCATTACCCATACATGAGGACTTATTCCTGCTGTCTACGGAGAACACCTCCTATAGTTGAGTAACTACCTTTTATATCTAGGGGGTTATTTTTGAAGCCCCATTCATATTTTGAATGTCTGTAAACAGGCATACAGACATCCAAAGTATGGAGACATCCCTGGAGTCATTTCAGAAAGCTGTTTCAAAAACGTCCCCAGTGCAAGGATGTCCAAGTAGAAATGGAGCATGATGTAGGCTTGTACAGGGCATTCTTAAGAATCTGGATGTACACACTTGAGTTCAGAAACACCCTGCATATCCCGAGTCAAGTTTATACCTGCTTCAGGCATGAATAGGCACCAGTGTTTGTTTTGCAGGCCAAACATCTCGGAGGAGAAGGAAGTACATTCATATTCCTTATAGTTTCCATGTTGATAATAAACACCGATAGGGAATAAGAGCTCTTATTTTCATTTTTCCATGCTGATGGATGTCCCTGTATGCAAATTAGTATGAGAAAGATATATCCACATCAAACGTTTGTAGCGAGGACGTCTATGTCGATGCCAGCATGAGCGTCCATGTTGGTGGTATCTATGTTTCTAAAATCAGCCCAGAAACATAGACATTTCCAGTGTTTTCCTGCATGTTTTACCCCGGAAATCCCAGATTAGAAACATAGAAAAATGACGACAGAAAAGACCACATGGCCTATGTAGTCTGTCCTTCCATATCAACAACTACAACAGTCCCCTTTCTTCCTTTAGAGATCCTCTGTGTTTGTCCCATGCTTTTTTGAATTCAGATACTGTCTTCATCTCTAGCACCTCCACTAGGAGACTGTTCTACGGATCCACCACTCTTTCCGCAAAGAAATATTTCCGCATATCACTCCTGAATCTATCCCTTTTCACCCTCATCCCATGTCCCCTCATAGCAGAACTTGCTTTTAATCGAAAGAGGCTCTCCCCCTGTGCATTTATGCCACGGAGCTATTTAAATGTCTTAATCATATCACCTCTATCCCGCCTTTCCTCTAAGGTATACATATTAAGATCCTTAAGTCTGTCCTCATATGCTTTATTATGAAGACCACTAACCATTTTAGTAGCCACCCTCTGTACTGACTCTATCCTGTTTATATCCTTTTGAAGGTGCGGTCTCCAGAATTGCACACAATACTCCAAATGAGGTCACACCAAAGACTTCTACAGAGGCACTATCACCTCCTTTTTTTCTGCTAGCCATTCCTCTCCGTATGCACCCAAGCATCCTTCTAGCTTTTGCTGTCGACTTTTCTACCTGTTTAGCTACTTTAAGATCATCAGACACAACCACGCCTAGGTCCCGCTCTTCTTTAGTGGACAAAAGTACTTCACCCCCTATATTATATTGCTATCTTGGATTGCTGCAGCCCAAATGACCTTGCATTTTTTAACATTAAATCCCAGCTGCCAAATTCTAGACCATTCTTCAAGCTTAACTAGATCCCTTCTCATGTTATCTACACCTTCCTGGGTGTCTACTCTATTGCAGATTTTGGTATCATCCGCAAAGAGGCAAACCTTTCCCGACAGGCCTTCCGCTATATCACTAACAAAGATGTTAAAAAGAATCAGACCAAGGACAGATCCCTACGGCACACCACTTTTAACTTCCTTCTCCTCAGAGTGAGCTCCATTTACCTGTACTCTTTGTCGCCTTCCACTCAACCAATTTCTAACACAAGCAATAACTTTCAGGTCCATCCCTAGGATGCTCAGTTTGTTTATAAGTCACCTGTGAGGAAGGGTGTCAAAGGCTTTACTGAAATCTAAATATACCACATCTAGGGCTCTCCCTCAGTTCAACTCCCTGGTCACCCAGTCAAAGAAATCAATCAGATTTGTCTGACAAGACCCGCCTCTGGTGAATTCATGCTGCCTCGGATCCTGTAATCCGCTGGACTCCAGAAACCTCACTATTTTTTCTTTCAGCAGCGTTTCCAATAATTTACTCACCACCAAAGTTAAACTAACTGGCCTGTAGTTTTCAAACACATCCTTACTTCCTCTTTTGTGTAAAGAACATAAGAACATAAGATATGCCATACTGGGTCAGACCAAGGTCCATCAAGCCCAGTATTCTGTTTCCAACAGTGGCCAATCTAGGTCATATGTACCTAGCAGTTTCCCCAAGAGACACAAGTTCCACAATGCTTGTACTGGGTCAAGCATTGATATCTTCGGTCACTTCTTAATAATGGTTTATGGACCTTTCCTCCAGGAACTTGTCCAAACCTTTTTTAAACCCAGCTACACTAACAGCCTTTACTACATCCTCCGGTAACAAATTCCAGAGTTTGATTACACGTTGAGTGAAAAAATATTTTATTTTATTAGTCTTAAATAGTTTACCCTGTAGCTTCATTGCATGTCCCCTAGTCTTTCTATATTCTGATAACGTAAACAATCGATCTACGTTTACCCGTTCCACTCCGTTCATTAATTTATAGACTTCTATCATATCTCCCCTCAGCCGTCTCTTTTCCAGGTTAAAGAGCCCTAACCTTTTTAGCCTTTCTTCATAGGAGTATCCTTCCATCCCCTTTACCATTTTGGTGGCTCTTCTCTGAACCTTTTCTAAAATCGCTATATCCTTTTTAAGGAGTGGCACTATATGTAAAAACTACTATTAAAGCTTTGGAATTACAGAGCTTAAAAGGGAGAGAGGAGGCATTGTGGGTTAAACTAGAAAGAGGGAAAGAGAAATCTATTTGCATTGGAGTGATATACAGACCTCCCTCACAAGAGGAAGAGGTGGACAGAGAGTTAATTGAAGACATACGCAGCATTGCTAAGAAAGGGGAAGTGCTACTGATAGGAGATTTCAATATGCCAGATGTTGATTGGCACATTCCTGCTGCAGTATCATCTAGAAGTAAGGAGATCCTGGATTCTCTACAGGGAGAACTATTCAGGCAATTGGTAACAGACCTCACACGTGAAGGGGCCATACTGGACTTGGTGCTTACCAATGGTGAAAGTGTTTCTGATGTTGTAGTGGGAGATCATTTTGCTTTCAGTGATCACCAGATGGTGTGGTTCAGTATTGGGACTAGGGCTGTTAGAATCCATTCCAAGGTGAGGATCTTAGACTTTAGGAAGACTAACTTTGCGAAGATGGGCCAATACCTCAGGGAGTCGTTAGTGGGATGGGAACAGCTGGGGGATGTAGAAAAACAGTGGGCAAAACTGAAAGGGGGTATTTTAAGGGCAACCAACCTTTTTGTTAAAATGGTAAATAAAGGCAAAAGGAACAGGAGACCGCTATGGTTTTCGAAGGAACTAGCTGAAAATGTGAAGAAAAAGAGGGAGGCCTTCATGAAATACAAGAGATCACAGAGAGCAGAAGACAAGCATTTGTATTTGGAAAAACTTAGAGAAGCTAGCAAAGTAGTCAAGAAGGCAAAGATTCAAAAGGAGGAGGAAATAGCCAATGCAATAAAATGGGGGGATAAGACATTTTTCAGATATATTAGTGAGAAGAGGAAGAGCAAAAGTGGTATTGTCAGACTCAAGGGTGCAGGGGGGGAATATGTAGAAGCTGATAAGGATAAAGCGGAATTGCTTAACAAATATTTTTGTTCTGTGTTCACAGATGAAGAACCAGGAGCAGGACCTCAGAAAACACCCACAAATAAGAACAGAAGCGAGGGACATCTTGAACTATTTTCAGAAGACTGTGTTCGTGAGAAACTAGCTCAACTTAAAGTAGACAAAGCGATGGGACCGGATGGGATACACCCTAGAATACTGAGGGAACTTGGGGACGTTCTAGCAGCTCCACTGACTGACCTTTTCAATGCCTCGTTGGAGTCAGGAGTGGTGCCAAAGGACTGGAGAGAGGCTCATGTGGTGCCTTTACACAAAAGCGGAAGTAAGGATGTGGTTGAAAACTACAGGCCGGTTAGTTTAACTTCGGTGGTGAGTAAATTATTGGAAACGCTGCTGAAAGAGAAAATAGTGAGGTTTCTGGAGTCCAGCGGATTACAGGATCCGAGGCAGCATGGATTCACCAGAGGCAGGTCTTGTCAGACAAATCTGATTGATTTTTTTGACTGGGTGACCAGGGAGTTGGACCAAGGGAGAGCTCTAGATGTGGTGTATTTAGATTTCCGTAAAGCCTTTGACACTGTTCCTCACAGGCGACTTATAAACAAACTGAGCACCCTAGGGATGGACCCTAAAGTTACTGCTTGGGTTAGAAATTGGTTGGGTGGGAGGCGACAAAGAGTACAAGTAAATGGAGCTCACTCTGAGGAGAAGGATGTTACCAGTGGTGTGCCCCAGGGATCTGTCCTTGGTCCAATTCTTTTTAACATCTTTGTTAGTGATATAGCGGAAGGGCTGTCGGGTAAGGTTTGCCTCTTTGCGGATGATACCAAAATCTGCAATAGAGTAGACACCCAGGAAGGTGTATATAACATGAGGAGGGATCTAGCTAAGCTTGAAGAATGGTCTAGAATTTGGCAGCTGGGATTTAATGTTAAAAAATGTAAGGTCATGCATTTGGGCTGCAGCAATCCAAGGGAGCAATACAGTATAGGAGGTGAAGTACTTTTGTCCACTAAAGAAGAGCGGGACCTAGGCGTGGTTGTGTCTGATGATCTTAAAGTAGCTAAACAGGTGGAAAAGGCAACAGCAAAAGCTAGAAGGATGCTTGGGTGCATACGGAGAGGAATGGCTAGCAGAAAAAAGGAGGTGATAATGCCTCTGTATAAGTCTTTGGTGCGACCTCATTTGGAGTATGGTGTGCAATTCTGGAGACCGCACCTTCAAAAGGATGTGAACAGGATGGAGTCGGTGCAGAGGGTTGCTACCAAAATGATTAATGGGCTTCATTATAAAGCATATGAGGACAGACTTAACGATCTTAATATGTACACCTTAGAGGAAAGGCGGGATAGAGGTGATATGATTGAGATGTTTAAATACCTCCGTGGCATAAATGTTCAGGGAGAGAGCCTCTTTCAATTGAAAGCAAGTTCTGCTACGAGGGGACATGGGATGAGGGTGAAGGGAGATAGATTCAGGAGTGATATGCGGAAATATTTCTTTACGGAAAGAGTAGTGGATCCGTGGAATAGTCTCCCAGTGGAGGTGGTAGAGATGAGGACAGTAACTGAATTCAAGAAAGCATGGGACCAACACAGAGGATCTCTAAAGGCAAAAAGTGGACTGTTGTAGTTGTTATGGAAGGACAGACTAGATAGGCCATGTGGTCTTTTTCTGTCGTCATATTTCTATGTTTCTATGTTTCTAAGATACGGCGACCAGAATTGCACACAATATTCAAGGTGCGGTCTCACCATGGAACGATATAGAGGCATTATAATATCTTTTGTTTTATTTTCCATTCCTTTCCTTATCATACATAGCATTCTATTTGCTCTCTTGGCCACCGCTGCACACTGGGCCGAGGGTTTTAACATGGTATCCACAATGACGCCTAAATCTTTTTCCTGGGTGGTGGTTCCTAATGGGGAACCTTGCATCGTGTAACCATAGTTTGGATTGTTCTTCCCTAGGTGCATATTCTTGCACTTGTCCACATTAAATTTCATCTGCCATTTTGATGCCCAGTCTTCCAATTTATCAAGATCCTCTTGCAATTTTCCACAATCCTCTTGGGTTTTAACAACTTTAAATAGTTTTGTGTCATCTGCAGATTTGATAACCTCACTTGTTATTCCACTTTCCAGGTCATTTATGAATATGTCAAAAAGCAGCGGACCCAGCATAGATCCCTGGGGTGCACCACTATTCACCTTTCTCCATTGGGAAAATTGGCCATGTAGCCCTACCCTCTGCTTTCTATCTTTTAACCAGTTCCTGATCCACAATAGTACACTGCCTCCTATCCCATGACTCTTTAGTTTTGCCAAAAGTCTCTGATGAGGGACCTTGTCAGAGGCTTTCTGAAAGTCTAGATACACAATATCAACCGACTCACCTTTGTCCACCTGTTTATTCACTCCTTCAAAAAAACATAACAGATTAGTAAGACAAGATCTTCCTTGTCTAAAGCCATGTTGGCTGTCTCCCATTAGGTTGTGACTATCTACATGCTGAGTAATTTTATTCTTTATGATGGTTTCTACCATTTTTCCCGGTACTGATGTCAGGCTCACTGGTCTGTAGTTTCCCGGATCACCCCTGGAACCCTTTTTAATAATTGGTGTTACATTGGCGATCCTCCAATCTTCAGGTATTAGAGATGATTTTAATGATAGTTCACAGATTACTGAAAGCAGGTCTGCAATCTCATATTTCAGTTCTTTCAGCACCCTTGGATGTATACCATCCGGCCCAGGTGATTTGCTACTCTTCAGTTTATCTAATAGTTGTAAGAAATATTCCCGATGTATCAATATTTCCTTCAATTCTTCCGCACCTTTAAATACCACTTCAGTCATGGGTAACATCCCTACATCTTCCTCAGTAAAGACCGAAGCAAAGAATTCATTCAGTCTCTCCGCTATCGCCTTGTCTCTTAGTGCTCCTTTAACCCCTTTATCATCTAATGGACCAACTGACTCTCTCACAGTTTTTTTGCTACGAATGTACTTGAAAAGGTGTTTATTTCGCGTTTTTGCTTCCGCAGCAAGCTTCTTCTCAAATTCTCTCTTTGCACTATATGAGTCTCTCTCTAGTCCTTTTGCACCACTGCCGACTCCAACGAGGCATTGAAAAGGTCAGTCAGTGAAGCTGCTAGAACGTCCCCAAGTTCCCTCAGTATTCTAAGGTGTATCCCATCCGGTCCCATCGCTTTGTCTACTTTAAGTTTAGTTAGTTTCTCACAAACACAGTCTTCTGAAAATTGTTCAAGATGCCCCTTGCTTCTGTTCCTGTTTGTGGGTGTTTTCTGAGGTCCTGTTCCTGGTTCTTTATCTGTGAACACAGAACAGAAATATTTGTTAAGCAATTTCGCTTTATCCTCATCAACTTCTACATATTCCTCCCCTTCATCCTTGAGTCTGACAATACCATTTGTGCCCTTCCTCTTCTCACTAACATATCTGAAAAGTGTCTTATCCCACCATTTTATTGCATTGGCTATTTCCTCCTCTTTTTGAATCTTTGCTTTCCTGACTATTTTACTAGCTTCTCTAAGTTTTTCCAAATATTGATGCCTGTCTTCCTTTCTCTGTGATCTCTTGTATTTCATGAAGGCCTCCCTGTTTTTCTTCACCTTTTCAGGTACTTCTTTTGAAAGCCATAGCAGTCTCCTTTTCCTTTTACCTTTATTTGCCATTTTAACAAAAAGGTTGGTTGCCCTTAAAATATCTCCTTTCAGTTTTGCCCACTGGTTTTCTACATCCCCCAGCTGTTCCCATCCCGCTAACAACTCCCTGAGGGGTTGGTCCATCTTGGCAAAGTTAGTTTTCCTAAAGTCTAAGATCCTCGCTTTTGAATGGATTCTAACAGCCCTAGTCCTAATACTGAACCACACCATCTTGTGATCACTGGATGCAAAATGATCTCCCACTATAACATCAGAAACACTTTCACCATTGGTAAGCACCAAGTCCAATATGGACCCTTCACATGTGGGATTTGTTACCAATTGTCTGAATAGTTCTCCCTATAGAGAATCCAGGATCTCCTTACTTCTAGATGATACTGCAGCAGGAATGTGCCAACATCTGGCATATTGAAATCCCCTATCAGTAGCACTTCCCCATTCCTAGCAATGCTGCATATGTCTTCTATTAACTCTGTCCACCTCTTCCTCTTGTGAGGGAAGTCGGTATATCACGCCAATGCAAATTGATTTCTCTTTCCCTCTTTCTAGTTTAACTCACAATGCCTCCTCACTCCCTTTTAAGCTCTGTAATTCCAAAGCTTTAATATTATTTTTTACATATAGTACCACTCCTCCTCCTCTTCTTCCTACCCTGTCCTTTCTGAATAAAGTATAGCTTGGTATAGTTACATTCCAGTCATGGTTTTCTGTGAACCATGTTCCTCTAACTGCCACTAAATCCAAGTCAGCCACTCCCACCAAAGCTTCAACATCAGGGATCTTATTTCCCATGCTACGGGCATTTATACACACTGCTTTTCATATGTTACCCCTTTTACCCATTTCCATAAAGGCATTTAATGTTTCACTTACCTGGGGGCTTTCACTTACCTGGGGACTTTCTTCACCCTTCCCCAACAAATTTAGTTTAAAGCCCTCTTCAGTAGATTAGCCAGTCTGCTGCTGAAGACACGTCAACCTTTCTTGGACAGCTGGACACCATCTCTGCTCTGCAACCCTTGGAACAGCATCCCATGGTCCAGGAAACCAAAACACTTTCGATGACACCATCCACGCAGCCATGCATTCATCTCCAGGATGCGAGCCTCTCTGCCTTGGCCTTTACCCTCAACAGGGAGGATTGAAGAGAACACCACCTGTGCACCTATCTGCTTCATCCTCTGTCCCAGAGCCATGAAGTCACTTTTGATACACTCAGAGGACTACCTGGCAGTATCATTTGTTCCGACATGGAACAGCAACACTGGGTAATAGTCAGTGGGCTTGATGAGTCTCGGCAAACTCTCTGTAACATCTTGGATTTTGGCACCTGGCAGACAGCATACCTCTCTGGACATCAAATCTGGTCGGCAGATGGATGCCTCAGTACCCCTCAGAAGAGAGTCACCAACCAGCACTACCCTTCGCTTCCTTGTGGTCACTGATTCTGCAACTTTGGGGTACTTGAGCTCCGGTTCTTTCCTTTCCAGGGGTGTTTTCACCTCCTCCACTTCCAGGTCTGCATAATGGTTCTTCAGTTCAGGGGCTGGAGAAATTGGATTGGTGATTCTGCAGGCCCTGGTGACTTGTGTCCAACCTTTGTCATTCTGTTGGCACCCATCTTCTCCTCTGCTGGAGAGCTTGGTTTTTGCAAGAAGCATCTCATCAATGCACTTGGGCTCTTTTTCTAAAATGCCATAACACATGTGTAGCCTATCCTTCCAGCACCCCTTTACCTCTAATCATCTGGTAGTCCAGCTGGCTCCATCACAGGCTTTTTTTTTTTTTTTGCTTCAAATGTACTTTAAACAATTTTATTTATTTATTTATTTTTATTTATTTAATGTTTCTTTTATACCACACTATTTGAAATCAGTGTGGTTTACATGTAACACATTTGTCCAGTACAGGCAGGTCTGCAAGGGACTTACAATGAATGGGGTTCTATATACAGGGCTAACAGGGTAACTATGTACACTTTGGCTATAGCAGGTTATAGGGCAGCTCAACCTTATCTACAGGGTTAACAGCGTAACTATGTACATTCTATCTGGCTGTCGCAGGGTGTGTGGACAGTTCATTATTATCTACTGTTAGGGTCTTCTATACACAAGGTGTTAAATTTGAGGGGAAGGGGCTCTCAAGGGCAGGGCTGGAGGTGTATGAGGTGTCTACGCTGGGAGTACTGATCTGGGTCCTGGGTGTGACTGGCTGTGAGACATCATCTGGTTCAGTATAATATTGGAGAAACAGATGGTGTTTCAGTGCCTTTCTGAATTGGGAGAAGTCATTGATGGCCCGTATGGCTGTTGGCAGGGCATTCCAACAGGAGGGTGCATAGAAGGCGAAGGCTCTGTTTCTCGTGGACTGAGAGCACTTGCTGATCACCTTCGGGAATATAAGAGTATTGGTGGCAACTGACCTCCTTACTCTGTTAAGGGGGGTGGTCTGGATGAGATTTCTGAGGGAGGTGGAGGAGCACTTGTTGATGGCTTTGTAGGTCAATGTTAAGATCTTAACGGAGATCCTGCATTGTACCGGCAGCCAGTGCAATTGTTTCAGAACTGGGGTGATATGGTCCCTCCTGGATGCTTCATGCAGGATTCTGGCAGTTGAATTCATTGCAAGCTGTAGGGGTTTAAGTGTGCTTTTCGGGAGGCTGTGCAGTATTGCATTGGCATAGTTGAAGTGTGGCATTATTAGTGCTTGGAAGACTGTCCGGAAGTCTTCTGGCTCTAGCAACTGTCACAGGTGGCGAAGCGTCCGGATTTTGTGGTAGATCGCCTTTACCATGTTGCCTATCTGGGCCTTCTTGTTGAGCTGTTGATGCAGCGTGACTCCTAGGTATCGTATCGTGGGCTTGCTGAGGAGCTCTGCATCGCTTACCTTTAGGGAGGAGGGTGGAGTGAATGCGGGGTTCCTGGTGATGAAGAGGACCTCCGTCTTCTTGAAGTTTATTTTGAGCTTCTGCGTTTGTAGCCAATCTGTGACCGCATCGAAGCAGGTGACCAGCGGAAAGAGGTCTGGATGCTCCATCGAGATTGGCATGTATAGCAAGACATCGTCAACATAGATCAGGCAATTGATGTTGAAGGATCGGATGAGGTCACAGATGGGTTGCATGTAGACATTGAATAGTAGGGCTGAGAGTGAGGATCCTTGTGGCACGCCTTTCTCTTGGGGGAAAGGTGTGGAGGTGGAGGGGCCGGAGCGGACATGCTGCTATCTGTCTGTCAGGTATGATGCACACCAGGACAGTGCCGTGCTGTGTACTCCCTTCTCTCTGAGGCGTGACAGGAGTAGTTCATGGCTGACGGAATCGAAGGCAGCGGCAATGTCCATGAAGATCAGGGCGAAGCCCTTTCTAATGTTGTCCAATCCTATGGTTAGTTTACTGAACAGGGTGGTCAGTAGCGTCTCTACGCCATGTGTCTCCCATAATCCATGCTGACAAGGGTCGAGGGGTGCGTTGGTCTGAATGTGGTGTTGCAGTTGGCATTGGACGATCTTTTGCCTATATGGCAAACTTCTTTTCAAATTCTCTTAGCCTGCCTTAAATCTAACTTGTCAGTGCTTAGACTTAGCCCTCATTTGGTTTTCTTTTTAGCTTTTCTAATGCCTGAAATGTATTTTATCTTGCTTTATAAGGTGTTATTAAAAATTAACATGAATAAAATACATTCTCTAAAATGCTTGTATGCAAATGCTAGAAGTCTAAAGAATAAGATGGGAGAGTTAGAATATATAGCACTAAATGAAAGGTTAGATATGATTGAAATATCAGAGACATGGTGGAAGGAGGACAACCAGTGGGACACTGTGATACCTGGGTACAAACTATATCGTAATGATAGAGCTGATCAAATTGGTGGAGGGGTTGTGCTCTATGTTAGAGAGGGCATTGACTCAGAAAGGATTAAAGTTTTGCAGGAAACAAAATCTGCTGTAGAATCTATATGGATTGAAATTCCATATAAAAGGGGGAAGGCAATGGCAGTGGGGGTGTACTATCGAGCACCTGGCCAGAATGACCAAATGGATGATGAAATGCTCAAAGAAATCAAGGAAGCTAACATAAGTTACAGCGCAGTAATAATAATGGGTGATTTCAATTACCCCGGTATTGACTGGGTCAGTGTCACGTCAGGACATGCTAGGGAGATAAAGTTCCTAGATTAAATAAATGACTGCTTCTTGGAGCAGCTGGTTCATGAACCGACCAGAGGGGAAGCCATATTAGACCTAGTCCTAGGTGGAACACCAGATCTAGTGCAAGAGATAAGGGTGTTGGGGCCACTTGGCAATAGTGATCATAGCATGATCGCATTTGATTTAATTAGTGGAGGAGGGATAGTAAGGAAATCCACAGTACTACCTTTTAACTTTCGAAAGGGAGACTATGATAAAATGAGGAAAACAGTTAAGAAAAAACTAAAAGGAGCAGTTGCAAAGGTTAAAGACGTACATCAAGCTTGGGTGTTGTTGAAAAATGCTATCTTGGAAGCCCAGACCAGCTGTATTCCACGCTTTAAGAAAAGTGGAAGGAAGTCCAAAAAACTGCCAGCATGGTTTAAAGGTGAGGTCAGAGAGGCTGTTGTTGCCAAAAAAGCATCTTTCAGGAAATGGAAAAAAGAGCCAAACGACGAAACCTGGAAACAGCACAAGCACTGGCAAGTCAAATGCAAGGCATTGATAAGGCAGGCAAAGAGAGAATTTGAGAAGAAGCTTGCTGCGGAAGCAAAAACGCGAAATAAAGACCTTTTCAAGTACATTCGTAGCAAAAAACCTGTGAGAGAGTCAGTTGGTCCATTAGATGATAAAGGGGTTAAAGGAGCACTAAGAGGCGACAAGGCGATAGTTGAGAGACTGAATGAATTCTTTGCTTCGGTCTTTACTGAGGAAGATGTAGGGATGTTACCCATGACTGAAGTGGTATTTAAAGGTGCGGAAGAATTGAAGGAAATATCAATACATCGGGAAGATGTCTTACAACTATTAGATAAACTGAAGAGTAGCAAATCACCTGGGCCAGATGGTATACATCCAAGGGTGTTGAAAGAACTGAAATATGAGATTGCAGAACTGCTATCAGTAATCTGTGAACTATCATTAAAATCATCTCTAATACCTGAAGATTGGAGGATCGCCAATGTAACACCAATTTTTAAAAAGGGTTCCAGGGGTGATCCGGGAAACTACAGACCGGTGAGCCTGACGTCAGTACCGGGAAAAATGGTAGAAACCATCATAAAGAATAAAATTACTCAGCATGTAGATAGTCACATCCTAAAGGGAGACAGCCAACATGGCTTTAGACAAGGAAGATCTTGTCTTACTAATCTGTTATGTTTTTTTGAAGGAGTGAATAAACAGGTGGACAAAGGTGAGTCGGTTGATATTGTGTATCTGGACTTTCAGAAAGCCTTTGACAAGGTCCCTCATCAGAGACTTTTGGCAAAACTAAAGAGTCATGGGATAGGAGGCAGTGTACTATTGTGGATCAGGAACTGGTTAAAAGATAGAAAGCAGAGGGTAGGGCTAAATGGCCAATTTTCCCAATGGAGAAAGGTGAATAGTGGTGTACCCGAGGGATCTGTGCTGGGTCCGCTGCTTTTTGACATGTTCATAAATGACCTGGAAAGTGGAATAACGAGTGAGGTTATCAAATTTGCAGATGACACAAAACTATTTAAAGTTGTTAAAACCCAAGAGGATTGTGAAAAATTGCAAGAGGATCTTGATAAATTGGAAGACTGGGCATCAAAATGGCAGATGAAATTTAATGTGGACAAGTGCAAGGTTATGCACCTAGGGAAGAACAACCCAAACTATGGTTCCACGATGCAAGGTTCCACATTAGGAACCACCACCCAGGAAAAAGATTTAGGTGTCATTGTGGATACCATGTTAAAACCCTCGGCCCAGTGTGCAGCGGCGGCCAAGAGAGCAAATAGAATGCTAGGTATGATAAGGAAAGGAATGGAAAATAAAAAAAAGATATTATAATGCCTCTATATCGTTCCATGGTGAGACCGCACCTTGAATATTGTGTGCAATTCTGGTCGCCGTATCTTAAAAAGGATATAGCGATTTTAGAAAAGGTACAGAGAAGAGCCACCAAAATGGTAAAGGGGATGGAAGGATACTCCTATGAAGAAAGGCTAAAAAGGTTAGGGCTCTTTAACCTGGAAAAGAGATGGCTGAGGGGAGATTTGATAGAAGTCTATAAATTAATGAACGGAGTGGAACTGGTAAACGTAGATCGATTGTTTACCTTATCAGAATATAGAAAGACTAGGGGACATGCAATGAAGCTACAGGGTAAACTATTTAAGACTAATAAAATAAAATATTTTTTCACTCAACGTGTAATCAAACTCTGGAATTTGTTACCGGAGGATGTAGTAAAGGCTGTTAGTGTAGCTGGGTTTAAAAAAGGTTTGGACAAGTTCCTGGAGGAAAGGTCCATAAACCATTATTAAGAAGTGACCGAAGATATCAATGCTTGACCCAGTACAAGCATTGTGGAACTTGTGTCTCTTGGGGAAACTGCTAGGTACATATGACCTAGATTGGCCACTGTTGGAAACAGAATACTGGGCTTGATGGACCTTGGTCTGACCCAGTATGGCATATCTTATGATCTTATGTTCTTATCAAGACATGTTGTGTAGCTATATAACAATACGTTGCACCACGATGCTATAAAGCATGCAGTGACCCACATGTGCAGAGTGTAGTGTGGCTGCAGCACACCTATACTTTTTTTAGTCACTTGGTGTAGGTATCATGTAAAATCAATTTCTCAGATTTACGATGAATGAAAAAATTGAACAGCAAATTTGCATTAAATTCTGCCAGAAACTTGGAGATTCATGCAAAGAGACTTATGACAATTTACAGCAAGTTTATGGTGATGAATGCATGAATTGTGCTCGAGTTTATGACTGGTACAAATGTTTCCAAGAGGGCCACCAAAATGTTGACAGTGATGAACATTCAGAAAGACCATCCATGAGCAGGAGTAAAGACAAAGTTGAAGCAGTGCATGCTGCAATATGCTCAAATTGTCAATTGACTATCAGGGAGCTTGCTGAGGATATGGACATCAGTTTCGGGTTGGTACAGTCCATTCTTACTGTCGATCTGTGGATGAAACATGTGTCTGCAAAATTCATGCCAAAACTCTTGTCCCCTGACCAAAAAGAAGATCGACTGTCTGCAGCCAGGAAGTTGTTGGAATGCACTGAAAACAACTCCGATTTCATCAAAAAGATTATTACTGGTGATGAATCATGGGTTTATGGTTATGACACGGAAACTAAGGCTCAATCCTCACAATGAAAGACTCCAAACTCTCCAAGATCAAGAAAGCCCGTCAGGTGAGGAGCAATGTCAAGATCATGCTCACAGTTTTCTTTGATTACCAGGGTTTTGTTCATCATGAGTATGCTCCAAAAGGCCAAACCATCAATAAGGAGCACTATGTCCAAGTTCTGATGCGTTTGAGAGATGCAGTTCATTGTAAGAGGCCAAAGTTGCACAGGAATGGTGAATGATTGCTTTATCACGATAACGCCCCAGCTCGCTCATCACATCTTGTCCAGAAGTTCTTGGCCAAACACCAAATCGAGCAGGTCCTTCAGCCTCTGTACTCACCTGACCTCACACCCTGTGACTTTTTCTTGTTTCCAAAACTGAAATTACCCCTGAAAGGAAGGAGATTCAATGACTTGGAGATGATTAAGCAAAATTTGACACAGTAGCTTCACAGCATAACAAAAGAGGTATTTCAGAATTGTTTCGAGAAGTGGTAGGAACACTGGAGGAAGTGTGTTTTATTGGAAGGGGACTACTTTGAAGGAGATCGAGTGCAATAACTGTCAGTGTTGTACTTCTTGTGTTATTGTACAAGTCTCGATACTTTTTGATTGCACCTCGTACTTTTAAATAATATCCATGCCTCATGTAAACTTTTGACCCTGACAACTATTCCTTTTAGCATGTTTCTAATTTCCTCATTTTGCAAAAGAGGTAAGATTTGCCATACTGGATCAGACCAACAGTCCATCAAGCCCAGTATTCTGTTTCTAGTTATGGCTAATCCATGTAACAAAGTACCTGGTAGATTGCAAAGGTATTTCCCCCACCCCCCCTCTTAATAATGGTTTATGAACTTTGCTTGAAGAAAACAAAAGGAAGGGTCTCTCTGTATACAAACAAGTAGATGCAGAAAACGACGACCAACAGAACATGACCGCAGCTGATATACTTGAAGATGATCAACTTTATTGCGACTCGATTTGGCCGAGTTTCGTCAAATAGTGCCTGCATCAGGGGTCTGAAATAATGCTAAAAAGTAAATAGAGATACAGCATATTGTATCAGAGACATAGTCCAAAAACCACCATAGATAATACAGTTCAGGTGATTTGCTGCTCTTTAGTTTGTCAAATTGACCTATTACATCATCCAGCTTCAATGAGCTTTGTTTTGGTTCCTCAGACTCATCGTCTTTAAATATCATTTCCAGCATGGGATTTCCCCAATGATGGACTAGCAAACCCCCACAAAGGCACTGATTCATCATTAATTTCAATTATGGGTATACTTTCTTAAAGGAAGGAAAAGACCTCAGTGCATATGTGCCAGTTAAAACTGGCTTCTCGGTACCATATCATAGGTCTAAAAAACCTCTCCGTAATGCTAAAAATATTAATTAATTAATTAAACGGTTTTCTATTATTTTCTGGATTTTTTTGAATATAATGTGGGACACCAGGATCAAACTGATTTATTTTTAGTTAGGATTTATTGATCCAAGATGATGTACCATAGATCTCCAGGAAAAAGCAGGAATGCAGTCTTCACATTTGGGTATCGTTGGTACTGATGGAGCCTATGTAGGAATGCTCCCCAGCATCCAATTGGAAAGCTTTTGGGAGCAATCCACTGTGCCTGCACATCTGCCTTCTCGCCTTCCCAAGACCTCTCCTCACTTCTTCATTTTCCGCGGAGCCAGCAGGTTGTTTTCTTCCTGTCACCGCCTAAAAACATCATTTTTTGGTTTAAATCTGTGCTCTGCCTTTCTGTCGATGCCGCTACCTTCCCTGATACTGGCCCCGATATTTCTTTTCTTTTTAAAATATTTTTCTTTCTTTTCTTTTTCATTTTTTTTCAATTTTGTTGGTTTCTACCACCAAATTAGGCCTTGGCTTACTTTTCTTCAGCCACCATGGAAAAACACATCAGCGGCTTCAAAAAATGTACCAAATGTTCTGGTACAATATCAGTCACCGATAAACATAACTGGTGTTTAAAATGTTTAGGTCCAGACCATTTACTGACTGAGTGTCCTTTGTGCCAACAAATGGCAAAAAGAGGCCTAAAGAACAGATCCAGACTGTATGGTTCTCTGTTTGCCACAGACTTGATTTCAGTGGCTTCCAAATCGTCGAGGACATCAGCCTCCTCTCTTGGTTCTCAGGTCTCCTCAAAGTCCAGACATTAAGTCTAAGTCATCAGCATTGAAACTCGATACTGATCCTTGAGGTAAGTCCCTTCATCTTCATCGAGATTCACCAAAGGGTACTTCTGATGCAGACAGGCCTGCCAAACAGCCCCAACCCTCCAAAGCACAACAGGGGCTCCAGGACACTCCTGAGGCCTCGACCTCCGGAGAGCTACTGGTTCTATGCTCTGGGACAATGGCTCAGAGTTCTGTGCAGGATTCCACCCAGGCATCGGCCGCCTCCCTTGACCAGTGTGTCCTGGCTATCGAGAGAAGTTTGGCAGCACTCCTGGCAGCCTCAGTATCATCAGTATTGACAGGTCCAGCGGTGCAGGCATCAGCATTTGGCCCATGGCCGATACCTCCGGGGCCAATGTCGGACCTTGAACCTGCATTGGGGGACCCTCTCCCTCCGATGCCTCCTTTGAAACTGACAGGCATCATTGGAACCCAACAGGTTCACCAAGCCACACTGACAGATCATCAGTATCAGCATCGGGCCTTGACATCGACACAAGACCATCGATACGTTGACCATCTGTCAGAATCAAACTACCTCCTCCGATTCCGATGATGCATCAGAGGATTCCAGGGTAACCCGGGATCTTCCTTCTGATCTGTCTCCTCCACATAAGCGGTGTTGGTCCCCGCCAGATGACATGTCTTTTCAAGCCTTCATTCGGGACATGGCAGCAGGTCTGCAGATTAAGGTGGCATCAGAAACGGAACTGAGGGCAGAGGAATTGGAAATCCTCCAATATCCATTGGCAACCAAAGAGGCGGCCACGTTACCGATGCATCGTATCCTGCAGGATCTTATGCTACTTATGTGGGAGACCCGGCTAATGGTTCCACCTATCAGCAAACGACTCGATACCATATACTGAGTTCCACCATACCCTGGCTTCCAAAAGCCTCAACTTCCACACCACTACATGGTGGTGGAATTGCTGATGTGGCACATCAAGAGTTCTAAGAATTATTCTTTCATGCCTCTGGGCAAGGACTCCAGAACTCTCGATGCTTTTGTCCGTTTGTGTTTTCAGGCATGCATGCTCACTTCTAGGATTACTTTCTACATGTTCTATATGAGCATGTATCTCAAGGATATTTCCAGGGATCTAGAGAACCTTGCCCCATCCTTCCTGCATGATGCATTCCAGGCCTTAATCAGGCAAAATCAGAATACATCCAAATTTCTTACTAGAGCTTCTTTCGATGTTTTTGAGCATTCCAGCATAGATTCAGCAGTTTGCGTCGGTGGGTTCAGGATAAATTGGCCAATATCTCCTGCTCTGGAGAGAATGTTTTTGGAAAGGGTTGGAGAGAGAAGACCAGAGAGATTGAGATAGATGATTTCACTCTCAAACACCTCTCCAGAAAGACGTCAGACCCCTCTAGGAAAATGACTAATCCAAAGAAGTCTGTCTATCCTAAGAAGAAAAGATATTATCCTTCTTATCCACCTGCAGCTGCTTACCAACCTCAGTAGCAAGAGCAGGGCCCTCGCTAGCCCAGAAAGCCTAAGATGCCTAAGCCACAACCAACTGCACATCCACAGCCAGCTTCTGATTTTTGACTCCTTCATAGAGAGCATAGCTACTCTGCCTCTGCAGAGTCCCCCACCCCTACATATAGCAGGTAGACTCTGTTCCTATGATCACAGGTGGCACCTCATCACATCAGAGCAGTGGACTCTCAATATCATCCAAAGAGGCTATCTGCTTCATTTCAAAAACTTGCCCCCCACCACCTCCACAAGGGATTATCCTGCAAAATCTTGTAGACAAATCTCCTATCAGTCGAGGTGTCCACCTTGTTAGCTCAAGGGACAGTAGAAAGAGTTACACCCACCCAGGAGGGCAGGGGCTTCTACTCTCCTCACTTTCTTATCCCCAAGAAGACAGGAGGGTTCAGGCCCATTCTAGATTTAAGGAACCTAAACAAATTCCTCGTTTGAGAGAAATTCAAAATGATTTCCCTTGGTACACTTCTGCCATACCTTTAGAGGAATGACTGGCTATGTTCTCTAGACCTCAAGGAGGCATACACACATTTGCTGATCCACCCTCAACACAGATAGTATCTGTGATTTTAGTTCCAGTAAATCCACTACCAATACCAGGTGCTCTCCTTCGGGTTAGCCTCCGTACCCCGAGTGTTTACAAAATGCATGGCAATGGTTGCTGCCTAACTTTGTATTTTGGGGATCTTCATCTTCCCCTACTTAGACAACTGGCTAATCAGGGGAGATTCCCCACAAGAGGTAAAACTATCCCTTCATCGCACCTGCACTGTGCTCCAAGATCTGGGATTCATCCTAAACTTCCAAAAATCACACCTGGTCCCATCCTAGCAATTCGAATTCATCAGAGCACTTCTGGATACTCGTCAGGCCTGAGCTTTCCTTCGACAGGTTTGCTCTGCCCACCTCAACAAGCTAGCCAACAGCATAAAGGATCACAGTGCAATGACAGCTTGAGATATGCTGCACCTTCTGGGACACATGGCTTCCACAGTCCATGTCGTCCCCTATGCCCACCTGCACATGCAGCAAGCCCAATGGACTGTGTCGTCTCAATGGACCCAAGCAACCAGACATCTCTCAGACAACATCTGCATCACTCCTCCACTTGTCAACTCCCTTCAGTGATGGTGCTCCCCTCAAAACCTACTCAGGGGGGTCACTTATTCAGATGCCTCCTCCTCAATGCACCCTGACAATGGATGCTTTCAAACTCGGGTGGGGAGCACATCTAGACAGTATCACCGCACACGGGCAGTGGACCATAGGAATCTCAGTTGCAGATCAACCTCCTGGATTTACATGCTCTCACGAATGCCCTTCGGGTTTTTCAACCACAACGTTCGGGCAAACAGGTCTTAGTCTGAACAGACAACCATGTGTCTATGTTCTATGTGACCAAGCAGGGAAGAATGGGTTCCTATCCCCTCTGCCAGGAAGCCCTTCATCTCTGGTCCTTCTCCATTGCATACCGCATCCATCTCAGGGCGGTGTTTCTCCCGGACTTACTCAATCTTCTTGCGGACAGACTCAGCCGTATCCTACTTCCACACCAGTGGACTTTAAATCGGGAAATGGCATCTTGGTTTTTCCACATGTGGCAGACCCCCAGAATAGATCTGTTCACCACCCAGGAGCATGCACAACTGCCACAGTTTTGCTCGAGGCTTCTGATGCCTTCCTTCTCCTTTGGGGAAAGGGCCTACTTTATGTATTTCTGCCCATCCCCTTAATACCCAAGATCCTGTTCAAGCTGCAGCCTGACAGGGGCTCTATGATCCTAATAGCCCCTTACTGGCCTCATCAGCCACGGTTTCCTCTGCTGACTCTGGCGCAGACTCCACCTCTCAACCTGGTAATGTGCCCAACCTCCTCACTCAGGATCATGGGATGCTTCTCCATCCCAAATCACAGGCTCTCCATCTCACAGCGTGGCCGCTGAAAGCATAATCTTTGCAGACCTCGACATTCCGCAACAGGTCAATGACATCCTACTTGTATCTGGTGTACCCCCAAAGCATATTGACCCCTCTGCCTGCCCGGTGGAATTCCTTTTACAATATCTCTACCAGTAGTTCTCAGCAGGTTTCAAGACTAACTCAGTCAGAGTTCATCTGAGTGCTGTCTCAGCCTATCATAGGCCGGTGGACAGGCATTCTATTTCTTCGCACCCCTTGGTGCAATGATTTATGTGGGGTTTCCTGCTGTCCAAGCCACCAATCAAACCACCACTGGTGGCCTGGGACGTCAACGTGGTCCTAGCACAACTTCTAAAGCCTCCTTTTGAGCCTTTAGCCACCACGTCTTTAAAATTATTGTCATGGAAGATAATCTTCCTCATCGCCCTCACCTCAGCTTGCCATATCAGCGAACTGCAGGCTTTAGTGTAGGATCCTCCATACACTCAGTTCCACCATGTCAAGATGGTTTTCTGTACTCATCCATGCTTCCTTCCGAAGGTGGTCTCTCCCTTCCATCTCAACCAATTGATGATACTACTGGTCTTCTTCCCCAGACAGCATGCTTCTGGGGATGAAGCAGCACTACACATTTTAGATTGCTTGTGCGCATTGGTTTTCTACTTGGAAAGAATCACAGGAAATCCTCTCAAATTTTAATTTCCTTCAATTCAAGTCACCTTGGACTGCCAGTTACGAAGCACACCTTATCCATCTGGATTGCAGACTGCATTTCTTTTGTCTACGCTCCAGCGGAACTCTCCCTTGAGGGTCATGTCATGGCTCACAACATGCCAACCTTCTTTCTGTCTCCATTGACGAAATCTGTCGAGTAGCTACCTGGTCCTCCATTCATACCTTCACTGCACACTACTACCTAGACAGGGACTCCTGTCAGGATGCTGTCTTTGGCCAGGCTGTCCTCCAATACCTTTTTGGGACTTAACTGCAACTCCTACCCTCTGTCCTGGACTTCTGGCACCAGACTTCCCTGGTAATGGTCTTGCCAAATGCAATCGAGTCCAATGGAGCCACTTGGTATCCACACCACCTCGGCTTCCAACTCCAGTCTGGTACCTCGGAGCTAGTGAGTCCCATATGTGAAGACTGCATTCCTGCTTGTTCCTGGAAATAGCATTGTTACTCACCTGTAACAGGTGATCTCTGGGAACAGCAAGAATCAGTCTTCATAACCCACCTTCCTCTCCTAGGAGTTGTAGAGTATTCTCTTTTTCCTCTATCTCTCAGCTACAAACTCAACTGAGGAGAGGACTTTAGAATGCAGGAAGGCAGATGTGCAGGCACAGTGGATTGCTCCCAAAAGCTTTCCACTTGGATGCTGGGGTGTGTTCCCACGCAGGCTCCGTTGGTACCGACAATACCCATATGTGCAGACTGATTCCTGCTATTCCTGGAGATCACCTGTTACAAGTGAGTAACAGCGCTGTCTCTCCTGACATAGACAACGAAGAGGCCCTTTTACTAAATGCTGCTAACAGGTTAAATACATTTTAACATGCATTAATTGACTGTGGGAAACGCTAATGTGCCGGCATTCCAGCTAACAGCTGCCAGAATACACGTTAACTGGCAATTGTATGCTAACGTGAAAAGTGGGCAGGTTAGGGGTAGTGTGAGTGTGGAGAGCACATGAGCGCATGATCATGGTCAATGTGGCAGTTAGTATGAGTGCACCTAACAATGGGTATCGTTAGGTGTACCCATATTAATTGTATCTCATGTTAACCTATGCAGTTGCGCGTTAACTGCTGGGGAATGTGCTGGCCATGCCCTCTGATGGTTAATGAAGAGGATTTGCATTTACCGTGCCTTAAAAATGCACATTAAGTGCAAAAACCTTAGCGGGATTTAGTAATTGTTAGTAGCAGTATAATGGTAGCAAAATGACTCCATGTCAGCTTAACAGAGAATACCCATCTATTGCTGCTCCTCCATATAAGGCTACATATTAACCTTTATTTTTAATTCTAGGTTTTCATCTAGTCTGCTTTGTGTTTCTGTTGAATTTATACCTATATGTCATGTGATCTTTATCTAATTTAATTGGTGTGTCTGTCTGCCATAGCTCTCTAGTATAATAGCATTGCTGGAGATTGGCTATGCTCCTTAGATCTAAAGGATGCTTATACTCACATTCTCATCCATCCAGACCACAGACAATATCTCAGATTTGTGGTGGGAGGAAACCATTTTCAGTACAGAGTACTTCCCTTTGGCCTAACTTCCGCCCCCATGGTTTTCACCAAATGCCTGGCGGTGGTGGCGGCCTATCTCAGAAATCAGGGACTTTTTGTCTTCCCATACCTGGACGACTGGCTCATCAGGGGTCAGTCTCTCCAGGAGGCCAGACAAGCCACTCTTCGCACTGTCTCTCTTCTTCAGCATCTGGGCTCTTCATAAACTACACAAAGTCCACTTTGCTCCCCTCACAGAACCTAGAGTTTATAGGGGCAAGATTAGACACCCTGCAGGCAAGAGCTTACTTGCCCGAGGACAGGGCCCACAGATTGATGGACTTGGCCAACCAGTTCCGAAGCAATTCTCAGGTCTCTGCCAGACACTTCCTGTGGCTCCTAGGCCACATGGCATCCACAGTACATGTGACCCCATATGCCCATCTGCACATGCGGGCAGCTCAGTGGTGCCTCAGAGCTCAGTGGGCTCAAGCCACAGGTGACCTCCGAGACAGAGTAAAGGTGTCCAAACCACTCTTGGACTCCTTGCAGTGGTGGCTACATTTACCAAATCTTCTCAGGGGGGTCCCTTTCAGGCCCCAGCACACACAAGGGTGCTGATGACCAATGCTTCCGTAAAGGGCTGGGTTGCACATTACCAGGGCACGTGCACTCAAGGCCTCTGGTCTCCTCGGGAGGCCACACAGTAGATCAATCTTTTGGAGCTGCGAGCAATCCGCTTGCCTCTACAGACTTTTTCTCATGCCCTCTCTCACCAGTCTGTCTTAGTTCAGACAGACAATCAGGTAGCAATGTTCTATGTGAACAAGCAAGGGGGCACAGGGTCCAGACTTCTATGTCAGGAGGCACAGGCCCTTTGCTCCTTTGCAGTCAAGCAAGGCATGTTTCTCAAAGCAGTTTATCTACCTGGTCAGGAGAACTTCCTGGCAGACAAACTAAGCAGGATTCTCCAGCCTCACGAATGGCAATTGAATCCACTGGTGGTCCAGCAGATCTTTCTACGATGGGGACTTCCATCCATCGATCTCTTTGCAAGTCCACTGAACCGTCAGCTACCCAGGTTTTGCCCCAGACAGCCGCATCCCCTGAGAATGGCAGCAGATGCGTTTCTGATCTCTTGGTCTACGGGCCTCCTGTATGCGTTTCCTCCCACGCCCCGGGTGGCTCGAACTCTGTTCAAGATTCTATGGGACCTCGGTGATTCTGGTAGCCCCCAGATGGCCAAGGCAACTGTGGTTTCCACTTCTTCTGCAGATGGCAGTGGAAACTCCATTCCCTCTGGGGTTGCAACCCAATCTCCTGTCTCAGGATCAGGGTTCCCTTCTGCACCCCAATCTCAGACCCCTCAATCTGCCTGGCTGTTGAAAGGATAGTACTAGCTCCCTTACTTCTACCAAGGGAAGTTGAGGAGGTGGTCTTGGCCTCTAGGAGGCAGTCCACCAGAAAGTCCTATGCCCTCAAATGGCGAAGGTTCTCAATATGGTGTGCTCAGCACAATGAATATCCTTTCTCCTGCCTTGTGCCAGTAGTACTACAATATCTACTTCACCTGTCAGACCTAGGCCTTAAGTCCAACTCTGTTCGGGTCTACCTCAGTGCTCTATCAGCACACCACTCACTGGTGGAGGGACAGCCTCTGTTGGTTCACCCCTTGGTGTCCCGCTTCCTCAGAGGCCTGCTTTTGCTCAAGCCTCTGATTCGTCCACCTGCCACTGAGTGGGATTTGAACGTGGTCTTGCAACAACTTACTCGCCCACCGTTTGAGCCGATGGCTACTTGCCATTTACGCTACCTTTCTTGGAAGGCGCTCCTCCTGGTAGCTCTTACCTCGGACAGACGTGTGAGTGAACTACAAGCTCTGGTTTCTGATAGACCGTACACACGGTTCTGTAGGAACAGGATGGTCCTACGGACCCATCCCAAATTCCTTCCAAAAGTTGTCTCCTCCTTCCACCTCAACCAGGAGGCGGTTCTTCCGACATTCTTTTCCAGGCTGCATGTCAGCCGGGCTGAAACATTCTTGCATACCCTGGACTGTAAAAGGGCGTTGTCCTTTTACATAGAACGTATGCAGGGACACTGAAGAGCTACTCAGCTCTTCGTCTCCTTTGACCCTAGTAAACTGGGGTTGCCTGTCTCCAAGCATACCTTGTCCACTTGGATAGCAGATTGTATCACCTGGGCGTACAAGGCAACCGGCCTCTCCTTTCAGGGTCGAGTCACGGCCCACCGTGTCAGGGCGAAAGCCGCGTCAGTAGCTCATCTCCACTCTGTTCCGTTGGCAGACATCTGCCGGGCCGCTACCTGGTCTTCAAGCCAGACTTTTGCAGCCCACTACTGCCTCGAGAGAGAGTCCTGAAGGGACAGTGCTTTCGGACAGGTGGTACTCCGTAATCTCTTTGAGGTTTAGGCAACTCCTACCCTCCAGCCCTAGTGTTGGGCTACCGTACGGGGGCGTTCTCAGAGGATATTCTTATCACTGATGCTGAGGCTGTTAATAGGGAGCAATTTTTTCAGCTTTGGGTTCCCGGTAGCCTATTGCTGGGGAGTCCCATATGTGAGGACCGACTTCCTGCTTGGTCCTGGAGAAAGAGTAGTTACTCACCTGTAACAGGTGTTCTCCAGGAGCAGCAGGAATCAGTCCTCACGACCCTCCCTCCTCCCCTGGAGTTGCAGTCATATACTTCATTTTGTTTTTTGCTGTCTTTTAGCTTTGTCATCAGACTGAGCAAGATGGCACCCTTGGGCGGGAAGGGGACCGCGCAGGTGCGTTGCATTCCCAAAGGCTTTCTATGAAAGCTGGGGAAATGCTCCGCACGGGGGCTCCGTCGGCGCCGACGTCGCCCATATGTGAGGACTGATTCCTGCTGCTCCTGGAGAACACCTGTTACAGGTGAGTAACTACTCTTTCTGTGGTTGTATGCAGTATGTATACATCTCACACATTATTGCTGATGTCAGTAGACACACCTTCCTATCAACTTCCCAGATCAGACCTTGTTTTGATGCTTCTTTCCGGCCCTAGGAAAGACCAAGAACTCAAATGCCTGAACAAATGCCATCTCATTAAACATACAAATATGATGGCCCATCCAGTCTGCCCTTCCAAATTAACTACAATAGTCCCCCTTTTTCCTTTAGAAAACCTCTGTGTTTGTCCCATGCTTTTTTGAATACAGATACTGTCTTCATCTCTATCACTTCCACTGGTAAGACTATTCAACACATCTACCACTATTCCCATAACCTAGTATTAATTTTTTTATTGCCTGTAGTCATTTCAGGGAAGCTTGGTCAGTTACTAAACAAATAAATATAGTGAATTTTCTCCTGCTAACAGTATTTATGGGATTCCATCTCCTACTTGATGGCTGAATGTACCTTTTCTTTTATTGTATAGATTTTCTCCCTTGGGAACAAGTTGTGTGTGATGTATAATACTAAATGTACTTTCCTTATCAGCAGAGGTGGCTAGTGCTTGAAAAGTGCATAGCCGTCACCGCTGAAGACTAACCCTAGATATTCAGTGCCATCATTGAACATCTGGGGTAGTCACAGAACCTGAAAACTAACCGGACCGTAGTTCAATATCGTCACTGCCCAGTTAGCTTCTGTGGGTAAAGTTAGGCCAGCATTTGCTGCGCCTGACTTTATCTGCAGATCAATAACTGTGCAGCGGCTCAATATTGCTGCTGCCCAGTTAGTGATGGGTGCTGCCTCTGCTCTGCCCCACTCCGGAATGCCTCCATGCTAACCGCGTAGCAACAGGGCATGTAGCGACGGTACCTGTGTGCTACATGCCCCGGCATTTACAGGTCTGCAAACCATGTAAATGCCTTTGAATGTCCCCCCCTGGATTTCTTTAGCTGCTGTGACACATTTCTTAGTTTATATTCAATCTGGTTACATATTTTTGTTTGCCCTATCCCTTTATCTGTGCCTATCTTGTCTATCTGTATGACCCAGCTGCACCTCTCCCCTCTTTTATCTGTTGGGATGTTTTATTGCATGGTATCAACATTGTGAGTATTCTATTTATATAATATGAATGTTTTACCATATTATTCTTTATGGTATGTTATTAGTACTGTGCTGAATTGTGAGTATCTATCTGTTATCTGAGTGTTCTACCAGGTTGGCTAATAAGGTATGTCATTTGTATTCAGCTGACATATTTATATATATTTTTTTTTTTAAATGTTCTACTATGCTGTTTCAAAATGTACATTACTGACATTGTTTCATATTGGTTTCTATTATTGTCTACCTCCAAGTTTATCTCTGTTGTAATTGTCTGTTATGCTTACGTTGCTCATTTTGCTATTGTAAGGTCTCTGTTGTGACTCTATCATAAAGATGGTTAATAAATCCTAATAAATAAATAAACAAGCATACATTCTCCAGGAACAAGCAGGAAGTCAGTCCTCACATATGGGTGATTTTGGCGCCTTCGGAGCCCTCGTGCAGAGCAATTCCGCAACTTTCAAAGAAAGCCTTAGGGATTACATTGCACATGCGCGGTCCCCTTCCCTCCCAAAGGTGCCATCTTGCTCAGTCTTCCTTTTTCCGCGGAGCCCAACGGACGTGGTCAGAATTCCCTCACGGAAAAAGTGTGTCAAACTTCACAGAAGATTCTTCTCTTCGACCCGGTTCGACTCCGGTTCCCCTCCCCGCCTCGGTTCGGTACATCGGTATCGAATCCGGTCACTATTTTTCGGTTTTTGTCCTTAGTGACTAGTGTTCACGCTCTTTTTATTTTTCACTGGCAGCCCGGTCATTTGACCTTGCAGGGGCCCTTTTTCCCCCGATGGCTGCCAGCAGGTTTAAAAAGTGTGATCGGTTTAAAACGTTAATGTCCCTCACCGACACATGACTGCTGTCTCTGATGCCTCGAGGCTGGCCATGACCCGGTGGCCTCTGGCCCATGCGGCAAGATGTCTTCTAAAGTTCTTAGAAGTTGGCAGCAGCAGCGTGAGAGGATTTTCTCAGAGTCCACCTCCACTCGGGTCCCGACCTCGTCAGAAGCCTCGACGTCTCGAGAGTTGTTGGACTCCGAGCACCATCGTGAGCCTTTTGAAAGGGGGTCTCCCTCCAGGAAACACCAGAGGAAGAAAAAACTCATGAGGGCAGCGTCATTGAATGCCTCTGATGGGACTGGTTCCTCGCGGGACAGGTCTCGGAGTCCTGACTGCCGCCCCAAGTCCTCGGAGTCAGAGCGGACTGCCAAGGTACCTCGTACGGAGCCGGAGACGCCGAGAAAGGTAAACACTGTTGTCCTCGTGGCTTCTCCTCCAGGAGAACTGGCGTCAGGCGCAAGACCATCGGGGCCCGAGTTGGAGGTTGCGGAGCCTTCTGGACTCAGTCTCAGAATGGCGGCCTTGGAGCGCAGCATGTCTGCCTTCATGGAGCTGCAGCGGGCACTGATGGCTGGTCTCACTGGTCCGTCTGCCCTGACCCCCGGGACCTCGACGTCCAAGTCGACCCCGGAGGCAAAGCCGATCCTCGAGGCCCTTCGAGCTCGAGTCGATCCTCAGCCAAGTTCTCCCTCGACCTCCCGTTCAGGACCAAGGTTGTTGACACCAGTGCCATCGGCATTGGGGCAGTCGAGATCAAAGCCTTTGCGGCCGGAGCCCGTCGATTCCTCCTTGGAGGACTTGGCTTGGGAGACGGAGGAAGAATCCCCGAGCAACCACCGGACCCGTTAATGAGGGACATGGCCAAGGCCTTGGCCTTCCCGGCGGACACTAAGGAGGAACCTCGAGCCGAAGAGCTCGATGCCCTCCAGTATGATTTTTCACCGAAGGAAGCCCTTACCATACTGGTTCCTCTGATGTTGGAATGGCTGTTATTCCGTATGTGGGAAACCCCGGCCTTGATGCCGGTGCTGAGCAGGTGGGCCGATTCCATTTTTCGAGTCCGCAAGAGCCCTGGGTTCCAGAAGGCACAGATGCCTCACAACTCCATGGTTGTGGAATCGGCCATTCAAAGGCTCAAGAGCCAAAAACCACACTCCTCGGTGCCTCCTGGAAGGGAAGCCCAGAACCTGGACGCCCTTGCAGAAAGTGCTACCAAGGCTCGATGCTATCATACCGTGTCCAAACCTACCAGCTGTACATGGGCATATACTTAAGGGACCTGGCAAAGGAGATTGCTGGGTTCTCAGCTGGCCCCTCCGAGGAACCCTTGTAGAGATTCAAGGCCTTGTCCACGGGGATTCGAGAGTGCTTGAAGTTTGTCTCGGGCAGCCTATGACGGCTTCGAGGCTTTGATGTCATCGGACCTGGATTTATGGGTACAGGACAAGTTGGTCGATGTCCCCTGCCGGGATGAGAACCTGTTTGGCAAACCCGTGACTGAGAAGGCTGCGCAGATCAAGTCCGAGTACTTGACTCGGACAAGGCTGTCCAAAAAGACCTCTGCCCCTTCTAAAAAGAAGGGCTCAGGTAAAAAGCCCTTTTTCCTGAGGAAGGGTACTGCTTACCGCAACTACCCCACTCACCAGGCCTCCCCAGCTTCCCAACATAGGCAGCAGGACAAGGGACAGGGGCATGGTCCGCGTAAGCAGAAGACCCCCAAGCCTCAAGCCACCAGCTCCCTCCCAGCCGGTTGGGGGTTTTTGACAGCCACAGTATGGTCTCTCTCCAGCCAGGGGTGGGACTGAGCACAGGAGGGAGGCTTGCCCTGTATGCCTACAGGTGGCCAGCAGTCACCACAGACACCTAGGTCTTGCAAATAGTCCAGAAAGGCTACTTGCTTCACTTCAGCCAGGTGCCCCCCTCCTACTTTCCAGGAGAGCCTCTACGGCCTCCTATGCACAGGAACCTCCTTCTGCAGGAGTTAGCTGGTCTCCTAAAGGATCAGGCGGTGGAACCAGTACCCCACCACCTGCAAGGCCAGGGCTTCTATTCCAGGTATTTCCTGATACCAAAGAGAACAGGAGGCCTCAGGCCCATCCTCGACCTGCAAAGTTTAAACAAGTTCCTGGTGAAAGAAGTTCAAGATGCTCTCTCTTGGAATTTTGCTGCCATACCGCCACCAGGGAGATTGGCTCTGCTCCTTGGATCTGAAGGATGCCTACACACACATCCTCATACATCCAGAACACAGACAATATCTCAGATTTGTCGTGGGAGGAAACCATTTTCAGTACAGAGTACTTCCATTTGGCCTAGCCTCCGCCCCCAAAGTGTTTACCAAATGCATGGCGATGGTGGCGGGGTTTCTCAGAAACCAGGAAATCTTTGTCTTCCCGTACCTGGACGACTGGTTCATCAGGGCCCCATCGCCTCAGGAGGCCCAACAGGCCACATATCGCACTATACACGCACTGCAACATCTAGGCTTTGTCGTAAATCAGGCAAAGTCTACTTTGCTCTCCACACAGAACTTAGAGTTCATAGGGGCGAGACTAGACACCCTGCAGGCAAAGGCTTACCTGCCACTAGACAGGGCACAGAGGCTGCTAGAGCGCAAGATAAACCACAAGTCTCAAATATCAGCAAGGCATGTCCTGCGTCTGTTGGGACACATGGCTTCCACAGTACATGTGACCCCAAACTCCCGGCTCCACATGAGGACAGCTCGGTGGTGCCTCCGGGATCAGTGGACGCAGGCCACTGGTCGACTCCGAGAAAGGATAGGGGTGTCCAAACGACTCCTCAAATTGTTGGTTTGGTGCCATCACCGACCCAACCTGCTTGAAGGAGTGCCTTTCCAACCCCCAATGTTCTCAAGAGTCTTGAAGACAGATGCATCCCTGCTGGGCTGGGAAGCCCATTGTCAGGACTCCTGCATGCATGGGCAGTGGCCTCCTCAGGAGGGGACACAACAGATCAACCTCTTAGAGCTCTGGGCGATACGCCTGGCTCTGCAAGCATTCTGCCATGTCTTTTCACATCAGTTGGTGCTTGTACAGACAGACAACCAGGTGACTATGTTCTACGTGAACAAGCAGGGAGGGACAGGGTCCCATGTCCTGTGTCAGGAGGCACTGGACCTCTGCTCCTTTGCCATCAGACAGGGTATGTCTCTCAAGGCGGTATACATTGCCAGGCCAAGAGAACTACCTGGCAGACAAACTAAGCAGAATTCTTCAACCTCATGAATGGCAACTCAATCGGGAGGTAACCCAGCAGATTTTCCACTGCTGGGGGTATCCGTCCATAGACCTCTTTGCCAGTCCACAGAATCATCAGTTGCCTCGGTTCTGCTCCAGGCAGCCACATCCCCGGAGGTTGGCTGCAGATGCATTTCTGATCTCCTGGTCAGGGGGCCTCCTATATGCGTTTCCTGCCACGCCCCTGGTGGCCCAAACACTGTTCAATATCCTTTGGGACAAGGCCTCAGTCATTCTGGTAGCCCCCAGATGGCCGCGACAACCTTGGTTCCCACTTCTCCTCCAGCTGGCAGTGGAGACCACACTCCCGCTGGGGACAAGGCCCGACCTCCTGTCCCAGGAACAGGACTCTCTCTTACACCCCAACCTGAGGTCTCTCAACCTGATGGCTTGGCTGATGAAAGGGTAGAGCTGACACCCCTCCTCCTACCTAAAAACATGGAAGAAGTGTTACTGGCCTCCAGGAGGCAGTCCGTTAGAAAAACCTATGCCTTCAAGTGGTGTAGGTTTGAGATATGGTATAACCAGCACAATGAAAACCCTTTCTCTTGCCTTGTACCTGTGGTGTTGCAATACCTGCTTCACCTCTCTGACTTGGGCCTCAAGTCTAATTCTGTAAGGGTCCACCTGAGTGCTTTGTCAGCACATCACTCACCAGTAGAGGGACATCCTCTGTCACTTCACCCTTTGGTATCCAGATTCCTAAGGGGTCTACTTCTGCTGAAGCCCCCGGTTGGCCCTCTGGCGACTGAGTGGCATCTGAATGTGGTCTTGCAATAGCTCACTCACCCACCGTTTGAGCCAATGTCTACTTGCCATCTGCGCTTCCTCTCCTGGAAGGTTCCCTTCCCGGTGGCACTCATGCCTGCAAGGCAAGTGAGCGAGCTTCAAGCTTTGGTTTCAGAAAGACAGTACACACGGTTTTACAGGAATAGGGTGGTTCTGTGAACCCACCCTAAGTTCCTCCCAAAGGTAGTCTCTCCATTCCACTTCAACCAGGAGGTGATTCTTCCGACATTCTTTCCCAGACCGCATACCAGCCGGGCAGAGGCGGTCCTGCATACCCTTGACTGTAAGAGGGCGGTGGCCTTCTACTTGGAGCGTATGAGGGGACATTGAAGGGCTTCTCAGCTCTTCATCTCTTTTGACCCCAGTAAGCTGGGGCTTCCCATCTACAAGCGTACGTTGTCCAGTTGGGTGGCAGACTGCATCGCCTGGGCATACAGGGCGGTCAAGCTCCCTTTGCAGGCTAGAGTCACGGCCCACCATGTCAGGGCTAAGGCCACACCACCTCAGTGGCTCTCTTCCGCTCTGTTCCACTGGCAGACATCTGCCGGGCCGCCACCTGGTCTTCAAGCCAGACCTTTGCAGCCCATTACTGCTTGGATGGAGAGTCCCGCCGAGACACTGCTTTCGGCCAGGCAGTACTCCGGAACTTATTTGAGGTTTAGGCAACTCCTAAAGCTCTGTAACATCAACAAAGAAACTCTGAAAATTTCCCAGAAACGCAGAGAAGCTAAAGCCAGAGGAGAAAGAAAGACAATCGCAGAACTCAACAGAGATTTCCAACGTGCAGCAAGGCAGGACAAGGAAAAGTACAACGGCGCTTGCAAGGAAATAGAAGCAGAAACTATTAGAGGAAGAACAAGATCGGATTTCCTAAAGCTACGAGAGTTAAAGAAAAAGTTGCAGCCTCGAATTGGAATGTTACAAGATGCTCAAGGTTCTATGTGGAGTGATGCTGAGAAGATCAAGAAAAGGTGGAAGGAATATACAGAGTTTTTATATGATAAAGATCAAGTGGACCAACAGCCGTTTCAACCTGTACCTTATGATCGGGAACCATTGGTGATGAAAGAAGAAGTTGAAGCAGCATTGAAAGCCTTATCAAAGAACAAAGCACCAGGCATTGATAGCATTCCCATAGAAGTATTACAGCAATCTGATGCAGCTGTTACCGTACTTACAAGGCTCTGCCAAGAAATATGGAAGACAACATCATGGCCAACTGACTGGAAAAGATCTGTGTTTATACCAATGCTAAAGAAAGGTGATCCAACTGACTGTGGAAATTATCGGACAATCGCTCTGATCCCACATGCCAGCAAGATTCTACTGAAGATTATTCAAAAGAGACTACAACCATACCTGGAACAAGAACTACCTGAAGTGCAAGCAGGGTTCAGGAAAGGGCAAGGAACGCGAGACATCATTGCGGATGTGAGATGGATCCTTGAAAAGACTAAAGAGTACCAAAAGGATATCTATTTGTGCTTTATCGACTATAGCAAGGCTTTTGACTGTGTAAACCATGAGAAACTCTGGGCCACATTAAGAAGCATGGGTATACCAGAACACCTGATCGTTCTCTTGCGCAATCTGTACATTGATCAAGAAGCAACAGTTCGAACGGAACAAGGAGAAACAGAATGGTTTAAAATAAGCAAAGGTGTAAGACAAGGCTGCATACTTCCCCCTATCTGTTTAATTTATATGCAGAACAAATCATCTGAGAAGCAGGATTGTATGAAGACAACAGAGGTGTGAAGATTGGTGGAAGACTCATCAACAACCTTCGCTATGCTGATGATACCACATTACTGGCTGAAAGTGAAGATGATCTGAAACATTTGCTTCTCACAATCAAAGAACTTAGTCTCGAAATGGGCCTGTACCTTAATGTAAAGAAGACAAAGATCATGACAACTGGCATAATCAACAGGTTCATTGTTGAAGGAGAAGAAATTGAAATTGTGAAAAACTTTAACCTACTTGGATCAACATCAATAAAGAAGCAACAAGCAGTCAAGAAATCAGACGACGCATTGCTCTTGGCAGAATGGCTATGAAAGACCTAGGTAAGATTCTTAAGAGCAGAGATGTCTCTCTCCATACAAAGATTCGACTTGTTCAAGCCATGGTATTTTCAATAACATCATATGGATGTGAAAGCTGGACAGTGAAAAAGATAGACAGGAAGAAAATTGATGCCTTTGAATTATGGTGCTGGCGGCGAATACTGTGTATACCATGGACTGCCCGAAGAACAAACCAGTCGGTATTAGAGGAGATCAAACCTAAGCTTTCTTTAGAAGCTCAGATGACAAGACTTTGACTTTCATACTTTGGACACATCATGCGAAGAGAGAGATCATTAGAGAAAAACATCATGCTTGGCAAGATAGAAGGTCAACGCAAAAGAGGAAGGCCAGCAATGAGATGGATCGATACAATAACAGCAGCTACGGGTACCAGTCTGTCAACAATGAGCCACCTGACTGAAGACCGAACACAATTTAGGATAGCTATCCAGAGGGTTGACTCCGACTCAATGGCACTTAACAGCAAAAAGGCAACTCCTACCCACTGGCCCTCTGGGGTCTGGCTTCCATGGTTGGTGTGTCTCTGCTGGATTCCTATCACAGCTGCTGCGGCTCTCCTAGAGGGAGCCATTTTTCAGCTATGGGTTCCCGGTAGCCTATAGCTAGGGAATCCCATATGTGAGGACTGACTTCCTGCTTGTTCCTTGAGAAAGCGTAGTTACTCACCTGTAACAGGTGTTCTCCAGGGACAGCAAGAATCAGTCCTCACAACCCTCCCTCCTCCTCTGGAGTTGCAGTCCTATTATTGATTTTTATTCATTTTGCCGTTTTTTAGCTATGTCATTTGACTGAGCAAGATGGCACTCTTGGGCGGGAAGGGGACAGCGATTGCACGGTGCAATCCCTAAGGCTTTCTTTGAAAGCTAGGGAATTGCTCTGCACGAGGGCTCCGTCGGCACCGACGTCACCCATATGTGAGAACTGATTCCTGCTGTCCCTGGAGAACACCTGTTACAGGTGAGTAACTACACTAACCCTGCCCTGACAGTTGACTCAATCATGGCTGCTACTTTCTTTAAATGGAGCTCCCAGTCTTGGACTAAAGATTGGACTAAAAATCACAATGCCATCCTAATGTGGTCTCAATACCAAATCTGTGAAGCCATGGAATACGGAGGCACCACCATGAACTCCAAATGGCAGAACCCAGAATTTATAGACTCTGTCGGTGGAAAAGATTATTTTTCCACTAGAACCCCTTCGCTGAGGAATCTGTCTAGTACTCTTTAGGAGAAACTGAAATAAATCTCTGTGAACGTGGAAAATGCAACAGGTCAATCTGACAAACTAAAGAACAGCAAATTACCTGGACTGGATAGTATATATCCCAGGGTACTGAAAGAACTCAAAAATGAAATTGCATATCTACCATTAATAATTTGTAAACTATCATTAAAATTGCTTATCAAACTTGAAAATTGGAGAGTGCCCAAGATAACAACAATGTTTAAAAAGGCTTCCAGGGGTGATCTGGGAAACTACGGACCAGTGAGCCTGATGCCAGTGCTGGGCAAAATTATAGAAACTAATTTAAAGAACAAAATTATTAAACATATAGATAGTCAAGATTTAATGGGACAAAACCAAATTGAATTTAGCCAAGGGAATTCTTGCCTCACCAATCTACTACATTTTTTTAAAGATGTGAATAAATAGAAGCAAGGAGCTCTTTGTCTCAGAGAATGAGTTCGATCTCTGGAGGCTAGAATAGCAGACTTGGAGGACATAAGGAAGACAGAGGGGTACATAGACGAGACCTACAGGGATGTAGTACCGAAGTCCCACCTCCAGTCTGGCAGCATCCCTGTTGCCATGGAGGAGAGAGGTCACGTGACAGGAGAGCATCACCCTAGTGTGGCAGGAAGTAATCCTGTAGCTAGAACCTGTCGTCCAGGTATTGTAAAACCCTCTGACATTGAGGCGGTTTCTCCAGGGCCATGTGCCAATGAGGGAAGGGTTAGTGAAGGAATACTCTGCACCTCCCCTCACCTACAACGAGGCAGGGCTCTTGGGTATAACAGAAATCCACACACAAGGCAATGAGAAGGTTAATTGATAAATCAGTAAATAATACACAACACACTTGTATTATAAAAATCAACCAAAGCTTTGGGAGAGCAAGCTAGGCCTCTGCCTATGTTTACTCTGACATCATAGCTTTCGGCCACTTTATTTATAGGTAAAGATTTCATTACACAGCATAATTTCACTTTATTATTCTACGTCTCGCATCACGTAGATTCATTATATACATATTCTATTCTACGTCTGGTGTCACGTATATTCATAACATACTTTCCTATAGGCATGCACGTCATAGACAATCATGAAAAGACATACATATATTCCCAGACATGACTATGTAGGCCTTAATTCTAATTAATTCTAACACTGACAGTTTGATATCTCTGACCAGAGACTGAGAAACTGAGAAGCTTGGTAAACAACTTGCCTTTTACTTATCTTTCTAATAACAAGACTAATGTTTATATTATAGGAACCTTTCACCTAATTATCCTAGCAAGGTATTTCAAGAATGTTACTGAGTACAAAGCTCTGAATGGTATTAACTCTTTCTTAGGGCTAGTAAAATATTGTTGAGTGCCCTGGCAGTATACTCAGCCCTTTACAGGCTAGCTTACTTTCAGTTAGGACAGCCGTTATAGTTAGGGATTTGATCATTAGGCATGTAAATAGCTGGGTGGCTGGTGGACGTGAGGATCGCCTGGTAACATGCCTGCCTGGTGCGAATGTAGCAGACCTCACGCGCCACCTAGACAAGGTCTTAGATAGTGCTGGGGGGGAGTCTGTTGTCTTGGTACATTTTGGTACCAATGACAAGGAAAGTGTGGTACGGAGGTTCTGGAAGCCAAATTTAGGTTTTTAAGTAGGAAAATTCTCCAAAATACTTCCTGTTCCACGCACAATACCCAAAAGTCAGGCAGCGCTCTGGAGTCTCAATGCATGGATGAGACGATGGTGTAAGGAAAAGGGTTTTGGATTTGTTAGGAACTGGGCAACATTCTGGGGAAAAGGGGGGGGGGGTTCTGAAGGGATGGGCTCCATCTTAACTGGGATGGAACCAGGCTGCTGGCATTAATCTTTAAAAAGGAGAAAGAGTAGCTTTTAAACTAGATAATAGGAGAAAGTCGACAGTCGCCCAAGAGTGCATGGTTCGTAACAATGCATCCTTGAAGGACACTAGCAAAAGACTGAATTTAGGACATATCAACAGAGAGGGTGCAATAAAGACAAAAGTAACCCAAATGCCCTTAATTACACAGAAGATGGAGCTTAAAGATTCCAAATTACCCCTGCCTACCGATAACCAGATTAATATCAATAAAATACATCCTCTAAAATGCATGTATGCAAAGGCTAGATGTCTAAAAAATAAGATGGGAGAGTTAAAATATATAGCACTAAATGATAGCTTAGATATGATTGATATCTCATAAACATGGTGGAAGGAGGACAACCAGTGGGACACTGTGATACCTGGTGTGGTGATGAGGCTGCAGCTCAGCCCTGGAAAACAGATAAAAAAGAAACTTTTTCTTCTGTGTGAGGGAAGGGCTCAGCTAGACACACATTTCAAAATGCAGGTAGTAGAAAAACCCACACTTCCAGAGCTACTAGGCTCAGACCACACCCAGACTCCATTGCAACACAGAGGAGGGATAGGAGACACCTGTGGGAGGAGCCAGGAGAGGGAGGATGCTTGCACACATTTAAGCTCACAGAAACACACAGGAACAGGTTCGGGAACAGGCTCGGGAACAGGTTGGAGAACAAGTCCAAGTTGGGACATGGGAACAGGTTCAGCAGCAGCAGCTGGGACAGAGCCGGGAGCAGGGCTAACCTCACTCCTTCCAAGAGAGAGGAACTGAGGAAGCTAGCTGTAAGCAAGCTGGAAAGAGAATCCTTAAGCCAAACTGAAGAGGACCAAAGCTTTAGTGGTGGAGAGCAGAGAGAGTCTAGGAACAGACACCGGAGTGATTCCCAGAGCAGCTCTGATTCTGAGGACGCTACTTCAAAGAAGAGCCCCTGCTGTGAGAGATTTGCAGCCAGGCTTGGAGGTAGGAGGGAAAGACCTGGGGAGCTGAAGAATACAGCCAAGATACAGAAATAGCCCTACAGGATTCTGAGGCAGAAGTTTTATCTTTTAAGAAGCCTGTCAGGAAGACTGTTCCCAGAAGTAAAGGGAAACAGACAGAACCTTTAAGTGTTTTATTAAAGAGTAAAAAGTCTGGTAGCCATACTGAAAACCCAGAGGGGAGACGAAAAGCTCATTGGGAAAAGGTGTTCAAGCTTTTAAAAGAAATTAGGCCTGAATACTCTGAGCCAGTCTCAAGCCCAAAGATATGCGATTCTGAGTGCAAAGATATGGAGACGGAATCCTGTGAAGTGGAACAGGACTCCATTGATTCCTTAATGGAATGCTCCTTGTGCATAGCTTCAGACTGAGGGGAGGCCAACAGTTTAAGCTAAAGAGAAACCAGAAGCCAGCCAACCTGATACGCTGAGTACTGGGAGCCTGAGATAGAGAAAGAATTATTCAAGGTTGGAAATTACCCCAAATGTTTATGCTGGAGTAAAAATGTTTAAAGCAGCAGTTTTCTGTTAGCAATGCTGATAAGCAGAAGAAGCCTTACTTTTAAAACCCTACGCAGTTGAAAGAAGCTGAGGGCTTTGCTGGACTTTGATAATAGCAATAAATTACAACTGTGGCTTGTTGGGGAAAAGAAGTTATCTTCTGTTAAAGAGCTGAAGGAAGCAACCTCATTTATAGCATTGTTGGAGCACGGTTTATGTGACAGTTTTTGTTGGAGAAATTATCCTCTATTCTGTTATTTTATTTTATTTATTTATTTAGTATACATTTGTATACCGCTACTTCCAGCGATCAATAGCGGTTTGATTATATGTTGAAGGATGTCAATCATGACAGAAAATTTGGGTTATAAACACTTTGATTTGAAGGGAAAAGCACAGCACACAGGAAGATGGTTTAAAGGAGCGGATTCAGGATTTACATATCTACATTTTTACATTTCGTATAACAGTTCTCAATGTTTCGTAGTGAGGCAGCTTGGAGACCCCTGGGAGTTACATCAAATTGTATTGACACTGGAATAGATGTGTCTTAAGTTTTTTTCTGAAAACTATTAGGTCTTTTATTGCTCGTATCTCAGGTGGTAGTTGGTTCCAGAGGGTGAGGGCAGCGTATGTGTATGCTCGGTGGCTAGTACTGGCTTTGACATATCTGATATCGGTTGGAACCTGTAGGGTGTCTTAGTTGACGGTTCTTCTGTCTCTGTTTGAGGGTTGCGTGTTGATAAGGGTGGAGAGAAAGGATGGCGCTGTGTTATGTATGAGTTTGAATGTGGTTAACAGTGTTTTATATTTTATCCGAGCCGTGATGGGGAGCCAGTGGAGTTCAATTAATACAGGTGTGATGTGTTCAGTAATGTTTTTTCTCATGATGATCCTGGCTGCCACATTTTGGGCCATTTGCATAATGTTTAGGGTTTTCTTTGGAAGCCCTTGTAAGATAGCGTTGCAGTAGTCGAAGTGTGGCATAATGAGTGCTTGTGCAACAGTCCTGAAATCGTGCGGTTCAATGATGCTCCGTAGAGGTTGTAGTACTCTGAGTTTGTGGAAGATTGCCTTATTGGTTTTGCGTAGGTGCTTTTCCATCTTTAGGTTGTTGTCTAACGTGACCCCTAGGTATTTTATCTCATTCTTAGTGTTGTATGTATTCTCGCACAGGGTGATAGTTGCAGGAGGTTCAAAGTTGGGTTTACTGGAGATATACATCACCTCAGTTTTCTTATGGTTTATCATCATGTTGTTCTGCTGTAACCATTGTGTCATCTCGTTCAGGCATGTTTCAAGTTGATTATAGTTGGGGTTGACGGTATCTAGTTGTGTGTAAAGCATGATATCATCTGCATAGATGTGGTAGTTGATATTGTGCCGTTTGAATATCTCACAGAGGGGCTGCATATAAACTTTGAAGAGTAGTGCTGAGAGTGCCGAACCTTGAGGTATTCCTTGCGTTTGAGTGAAAGCTTCCGCTCTTTCGCCATCGACTAGAACCTGTGGCATTCTGTTTGAGATGTATGAAGAGAACCATTTGAGGGGGGTCCCTAATATTCCTATTGCTTTGATCCTGTCTAGGAGGATACCATGATGGACTGTGTCAAAGGCGGCAGAGATGTCAATGAAAATGAGTATAAACATTTTCTTCTTGTCTTCAAGGCCTTTGAGATTGTTGAGTAGTGCTATTAGGAGTGTTTTGACCCCGTGGTGTTGTCTGAAACCATATTGCTGTTCATCTAGGGTTTCATGGTCATCTAGATGATCTTGTAATTGTAGGAGGACCGCCTTTTCAATGATCTTTGCTAGGAAAGATATGCTGGAGATGGGGCGGTAGGATGCTGGGTCGTCCTTGTTGAGTGTGGTGTTCTTTAGGATCGGTCTTATTATAGATTTCTTGAGTTGAGCAAGCATGATTCCTTGTTGTAGTGATTGGTTCACAATGTGCAAGACTTGGTGCACAACATCATGCTTAGCCGCCTTAACCCAAGCAGATGGGCAGGGGTCTAGTGGGGAGGTGGTGGTCTTGATGTTTGTTGTTATGCTGATCATTTGCCGTTCGTCAATGTTGTGAAAGTTGCTCCATGCCTGTTCTCGTATCATACTGGTTGACCGGTGTGTTGTGTTCAAACAGAGAGTGGGTGTGGTTGCAGTAAGTTTGTTTGCGTAGTGGTCTGCCAGAGTTTGTGGCTTGATTATGTTGTCATATTGGACTTCCTGGGGTGCTTTGGTTAGAGATTTCACTAGTTCGAAGAGTTCACGAGGCTTGTTGATAGCTTTGTTTAATAGGTTGGTGTGATGCGTCCTTTTGGCGGAGTTGACCTCTTCTTTGTACTTTGATAGGTGGGTGAGGTATTCAGTCTTGATTTCGATGGATTTGCCTCGTCTCCATTTTCTTTCAAGTTTCCTGAGATCCCTCTTCATTTTTGTCAGTGTTTCCGTGTACCAGGGTTCGGATCGGAGTTTAGTCGGGTTCTGGGGGGTATTCCATGTTGGGCGTGCTACAGATTGAATTCCAGTGTCCCAGCTGCTTGTTAGAGCATCAAGGTCCATGTTTTCTAAATCTGTGTGGGCTGTGATGGTACTTATGAGACTTTCCAAGTTGAGTTTGTTGAATTTTCTTTGTTGGTGTATCACTCTCTGAGTTTTCGAGTCTTTGGGTATGGTGGGGAGTTTTATCCGGATATCGATTTTATGGTGGTCGGACCAGGGTACTGGAGTTATCCTTGTCATAGGTTTCTCTTCGTTGTCCTGTTGAATCGTGGGTGTGAAGACCATGTCAAGTGTATGACCCTTGTCGTGGGTGGGGTCATTTATTAGTTGTTGATACCCTAGTTGGGTCATGGCTTCCAGAAATGTGTTCGTGTGTGTAGGCGGTATTGAAGCTAGGTTTAGATCACCCAAGATGATTTGGAATTTCTTTATCTGCTTGGCGGATATGTTCTCGAGTGCCGTGGCAAGTATTTCATGGTGTGGCGAGGGGGATCTGTATATGAGGCAAATCGATAATATTGCGTTTTCCACTTTAAGCACGTCAATGTCTGTACTTGAATTCCGGTATGTGCTTGAGAGTTTCAAGTTGGTTTTGGCTATGATGAGAACTCCTCCACCTCTTTTGTTGGTGCGTGGGCAGTTGAATAAGTTGTATCCTGGTTTGTTTATCTGATTTAGTATTGCTGAGTCTGTTTCGGTGATCCAAGTTTCTGTTACACAGAGGATGTTAGGTCGTTTATCATTGATGATGTCGTAGATGAGGTGGGTCTTGTTCCTGATGGATCTTGCATTGATGAGGATGATGTTACACAGATCCTGAGATGCTGGTGGAGGCTGATTGTGCGTAATCCGGGCTGGCACAGGATTGTTTATTGGTTTAGGTTTTCGGTGTCTCTGTGCTCTCCTATTTCTGGTGGGAGGGGGCCTTGGAGAAGGTGCGAGCGTCGGACCACTGGTGGACATGTGGTAAGTGGTGAGTGAAGGTAGTGAGGGTGTTTGTATGGGGTAGAGGAGGTAGATTGGACTGCATATGTGAGGTAGCGAGTAGTAGAAGTTTGAGTTGAAGGCGTGTGCGGGAAACAGAGTGAGCAGACATATGCTTATAAAGAAGTTGAGGGGCTCCATTCTTCAGCAGTCTGGTGGGAGGCTGTAACGGAGCTAGACCAGGGGACTATAGTAACAGCAGACACTACACAGTACTACAGTCACTACACAGTACTTCAGTAACAGCAGTCATATAACAGTAACAGGTATAACTTTTGTAGATACAACTTATCAGGTATAAATTTTGCAGATAGTGGTCATGTGATATCAGTGACTGAAACAATATCAAGTGATATTCTGCTGACTATGACCTAGTATCCTCAGTCGCTATCCAGTAACCCACATTTTTCTGTTCAGGAACTTCCATAACAGTTTTGTTTGCAAAGTGTTGACTACAAAAGAAAAAAATTAATAAATTTTTTCCTGTGTTGCCTCTAAAACCACTTGGTTGGCATTTTTGCACACAACTACAACTCCAGAGGCCTTGGCCCTGGAATCTCTGCAAAATACAGGACATTAGATGGCACGCTGTCTCCACTAGGCGACCGCCTAGCGGGGGTGCAGCGCCACACTGGGTACAAACTATATCATAATGACAGAGAAGATCAAATTGGTGGAAGAGCTGCACTCTATGTTAGATAGGGTATTGAGTCACAAAGGATTAAAGTTTTGCAGGAAACAAAATTTACTGAAGAATCTCTATGGATTGAAATTCCATGTGAAAAGGAGAAGGAGAAGGTGATGGCAGTGGGAGTGTACTATCGACTGCCTGGCAAGAATGAATGAATGATGAAATGCTCAAAGAAATCAGGGGAGCTAACAAAATTTACAGCACAGTAATAATAATGGGTGATTTCAGATTTCAATTACGCCAGAATCAACTGGGTCAGTGTCACAACAGGACATGCTAGGGAGATAAAGTTTCTAGATTGAATAAATGACTGCTTCTTGGAGCAACTGGTTCATGAACCGACCAGAGGGGAAGCCATTTTGGATCTAGTCCTTAGTGGAACACAAGATCTGGTGGAAGAGATTGGGGTATTTGGGCCCCTTGGCAATAGTGATCATAGCATGATCACATTTGATTTAATAAATGGAGGAAGCACAGCAAGGAAATCCACAGTACTAGCTTTTAACTTTCAAAAGGGAGACTATGATAGAATGAAGAAAATAGTTAAGAAAAAACTAAAAGGAGCAGTTGCAAGGGTTAAAGATTTACATCAAGCATGGGTGGTGTTTAAAAATACTGTCTTGGAAGCCCAGATCAGCTGTATTCCATGTTTTAAGAAAAGTGGAAGGAAGTCCAAAAAACTGCCTACATGGTTTAAAGGTGAGGTCAAAGAGGCTGTTGCTAAAAAATCATCTTTCAAGAAATGGAAAAAGGAGTCAAATAACGAAAACTGGAAACAACATAATCACTGGCAAGTTAAATGCAAGGCATTGATAAGGCAGGCAAAGAGAAAATTTTAGAAGAAGCTTGCTGTGCAAGCAAAAACGCATAATAAAAACATTTTCAAGTACATTCGTAACAAAAAACCTGTGAGAGAGTCGGTTGGACCACTTGATGATAGAGAGGTAACAGGGACACTAAGAGGGTTCAAGGCCATAGCGGAGAGACTGAATGAATTCTTTGCTTTGGTCTTTACTCAGGAAGATGTAGGGATGTTACCCATGACTGAAATGGTATTTAAAGGTGATGCCGCAGAAGAATTGAAAGAAATATCGATACACCGGGAAGATATATTACAACTATTTGATAAACTGAAGAGTAGCAAATCACCTGGGGCCAGATGGTATACATCCAAGGGTGTTGAAAGAACTGAAATATGAGATTGCAGACCTACTATTAGTAATCTGTGAGCTATCATTAAAATCATCTGTAATATCTAAAGACTGAATGATGGCCAATGTAACACTAATTTTTAAAAAGGGTTCCAGGGGTGATCCAGGAAACTACAGACCGGTGAGCCTCAAGTCAGTACCAGGAAATATTTTAGAAACCATTATAAAGAACAAAATTACTTAACATATAGATAGTCATGGCTTAATGGGAGACAGCCAACATGGCGTTAGCCAAGGAAAGTCTTGTCTTACTAGTCTGTTATGTTTTTTTGAAGGTGTTAATAAACAGTTAGACAAAGGTGAGACGATTGATATAGTGTATCTGGATGTTCAGAAAGCCTTTGACAAGGTCTCTCATGTGAGACTCTTGGCGAAATTAAAAAGTCATGGGATAGGAGGCAATGTAATATTGTGGATCAGGAATTGGTTAAAAGATAGAAAGCAGAAGGTAGTGCTAAATGGTCAATTTTCCCAATGGAGAAAGGTGAATAATGGAGTACTCAGGGATCTATGCTGGGTTTCCTGCTTTTTAACATATTCATAAATAACCTGGAAATGGGAATAATGAGTGAGGTAATCAAATTTGCAGATGATACAAAATTAATCAAGGTTGTAAAACCCACGAGGATTGTGAAAAATTGCAAGAGGACCTTGATAAATTGGAAGACTGGGCATCAAAACGACAGATAAAATTTAATATGGACAAGTGCAAAGTTATGCACCTAGGAAAGAACAACCCAACCTATTGTTACACGATGCAAGGTTCCACATTAGGAACCACCACCCAGGAAAAAGATTTAGGCGTCATCATGGATAACATGTTGCCCAGGGTGCAGCAGCAGTCAAGAAAGCAAATACAATGCTAGGATTCATAAGGAAAGGAATGGAGAATATAACAAAGGATATTATAATGCCTCTGTATCGTTCCATGGTGCGTTCGCATCTTGAATATTTTGTGCAATTCTGGTCACCATATCTTAAAAAGTATATAGCATTATTAGAAAAGGTACAGATAAGAGCCACCAAAATGGTAAAGGGGATGGAAGGATACACCTATGAAGAGAAGCTAAAAAGGTTAGGGCTCTTTAACCTGGAAAAGAGACAGCTGAGAGGAGATATGATAGGGGTCTATAAATTAATGAATGGGGTTGAACGGGTAAACGTAGATCGATTGTTTACCCCTTCAAAAAGTAGAAAGACTAGGGGGCCAACAATGAAGCTGCAATGTAGCACATTTAAGACTAATCAGAGAAAATATTTTTTCACTCAATGCTTAATCAAACTTTGGAATTCTTTACCAGAGGATGTAGAAAAAGCTGTTAATGTAGCTGGATTTATAGAGGTTTGGACAAGTTTCTGGAGGAAAAGTCCATAAATCATTATTAAAGAGTACCGGGGAAATCCACTGCTTGCCCATTGGACAAGCAGCATGGAATCTGTGTACCTTTTAGGAACCTGACAGGTAATTGTGATCTGAGATACTGGACGTGAAGGACCCTTGGTCTGACCCAGTATGGCATATCTTATGTTCTTATGAATTCTGGGCTAGTCTACTCTAGAGTTGGCACTGTACAGACACCTTCAGTCTAGGAACTGACTTCCTGACCAATTGCAATGTAGAATGTTGGAACTTTACAACTCCTGGAGGATACTGGGAAATGCGTTGTCTAAGCTTTCACAGCATACCGGCATGCCGATGGGAAAGAGTTAGGCTGCCACCTACCTGTCATTTCAAGAATGGCAAGAGAAAAGAAGTCTTACTGGAGAAATAAAAGTGCATTTAATAACCCCTATTCTATCACACTTGGACTTGTTTGTTAGACAAGGCTCGATAAGCAGCTTGTGTTTCACCAGTCATATAAGGAGCCAACTTCACAGGCCAGCCATTCACTACTGTCACCTTTGCAAAAATCACCAGAGTTATCACCTGGTCCCATCCTAGTCTGGCCTTAGCACATGATTGTTGCTGAAATCCCTCCCCTCTGTCCTACCAAGAGGGAAGCATGTGGAACTTGTGGATCAAACAAGCATCTGTCCCACTGCCTCATGTACAGTACAGGTCCCCCTCTACGTCAGCCGATGACTTACCAAATATATTGGGAATTGTACTAGAAAACTCACACCCAAACAAGGACCTCATATTCCTTGGGGATTTCAACCTCCCATCAACCACCACCAACCAAGCCACATCTTTTCTAGACGCCATGACTTCAATGGACTTCAATGGAATCAAATTGTACAAATAGCAACGCACAAAAAAGGAAACACGCTGGATAAAGTGGAATTGCTTAACAAATATTTTTGTTCTGTGTTCACAGATGAAGAACCAGGAGCAGGACCTCAGAAAACACCCACAAATAGGAACAGAAGTGAGGGACATCTTGAACAATTTTCAGAAGACTGTGTTCGTGAGAAACTAGCTCAACTTAAAGTAGACAAAGCGATGGGACCGGATGGGATACACCCTAGAATACTGAGGGAACTTGGGGACGTTATAGCAACTCCACTGACTGACCTTTTCAATGCCTCGTTGGAGTCGGGAGTGGTGCCAAAGGACTGGAGAGAGGCTCATGTGGTGCCTTTACACAAAAGCAGAAGTAAGGATGTGGTTGAAAACTACAGGCCGGATAATTTAACTTCGGTGGTGAGTAAATTATTGGAAACGCTGCTGAAAGAGAAAATAGTGAGGTTTCTGGAGTCCAGCGGATTACAGGATCCGAGGCAGCATGGATTCACCAGAGGCAGGTCTTGTCAGACAAATCTGATTGATTTCTTTGACTGGGTGACCAGGGAGTTCGACCGAGGGAGAGCTCTAGATGTGGTGTATTTAGATTTCAGTAAAGCCTTTGACACTTTTCCTCACAGGCGACTTATAAACAAACTGAGCACCCTAGGGATGGACCCTAAAGTTACTGCTTGAGTTAGAAATTGGTTGGGTGGGAGGCAACAAAGAGTACAAGTAAATGGATCTCACTCTGAGGAGAAGGATGTTACCAGTGGTGTGCCACAGGGATCTGTCCTTGGTCCAATTCTTTTTAACATCTTTGTTAGTGATATAGCGGCAGGGCTGTCGGGTAAGGTTTGCCTCTTTGTGGATGATACCAAAATCTGCAGTAGAGTAGACACCCAGGAAGGTGTAGATAACATGAGGAGGGATCTAGCTAAGCTTGAAGAATGGTCTAGAATTTGGCAGCTGGGATTTAATGTTAAAAAATGTAAGGTCATGCATTTGGGCTGCAACAATCCAAGGGAGCAATATAGTATAGGGGGTGAAGCACTTTTGTCCACTAAAGAAGAGCGGGACCTAGGCGTGGTTGTGTCTGATGATCTTAAAGTAGCTAAACAAGTAGAAAAGGCAACGGCAAAAGCTAGAAGGATGCTTGGGTGCATACGGAGAGGAATGGCTAGCAGAAAAAAGGAGGTGATAATGCCTCTGTATAAGTCTTTGGTGCGACCTCGTTTGGAGTATAGTGTGCAATTCTGGAGACTGCACCTTCAAAAGGATGTGAACAGGATGGAGTCGGTGCAGAGGGTGGCTACTAAAATGATTAGTGGTCTTCATTATAAAGCATATGAGGACAGACTGAAGGATCTTAATATGTACACCTTAGAGGAAAGGCGGGATAGAGGTGATATGATTGAGATGTTTAAATACCTCCATGGCATAAATGTCAGGGAGAGAGCCTCTTTCAGTTGAAAGCAAGTTCTTCTACGAGGGGACATGGGATGAGAGTGAAGGGAGATAGATTCAGGAGTGATATGCGAAAATATTTCTTTACAGAAAGAGTAGTGGATCCATGGAATAGTCTCACAGTGGAGGTGGTAGAGATGAGGACAGTAACTGAATTCAAAAAAGCATGGGACAAACACAGAGGATCTCTAAATGTAAAAAGGGGACTGTTGTAGTTGTTGATATGGAAGGACAGACTAGATAGGCCATGTGGTCTTTTTCTGTTGTCATATTTCTATGGTTCTATGTTTCTATCTCATTTTCCTTAACTCAAACCCCATCCATACCACATTCCCCTCTTCCCCAACCCTCCTACCAGTTCCATGGTCTGCCCAGATGCTTATCAACTTCCAACTATCTTGCTCCACCACAACCAACTATACCTACCAGAACCAAACCAAAAGACACTTTAAACTGTTTGCTAGAAAAGCTTTCACAGAAGAAGTACTCCCTCTACTGGATAGTTTCACTTCTGACATTGATACCCTAGTATTGAACTGGAGCCTGGTCATTGGAAATGTAGCTACTGATACCTCAAACCAAAATTCCCTCAACAGACTGCAGAAGACACAGTGGTACTCCAAAGAACTTAGATATCTCAAGAGATCTCAACTTCAAAAGACAGAACTCAAATGGAGGAAGACGAAGTCAATAGAGGGTAAAACTGCTACATACTACTACTAATGGAATACCAGGAAACTGACAACTGCAAGAGATCCTACCACACAAACATCATAAATAAATCACCAGCTCTTTCAGATAGTAAAGAGCCTAACCCAGCCCCTCCATCCAGCCACCCTGGAAATCCTTACTGACCCCCAAGCTCTGGCAAATCACTATAAAAGGAACAGTTCCACATGCCTGTCTCTGTTACAGATCCCACTACCAACCAATACCTGCAACTCCTGGTCAACCTTTAATTCAATCAGCAGAAAGAACATAGGGGTATGTTTACTAAAACCCCGTTAGGTGCGCGCCGCGCTATTGTGCGGGATGCCATATAAGGAGTGGGCGTTTCAGTCAGAAAAAAGCAAAACTGGGATTAATCATGCGCTAATGTGCGCCGCGCACATTAGCGCATGAGAAACTTGCGCGGGAAGCATAAGTGGCGCGCTGATGTGCAAGCACAAGAACAGAGCCACAGTACAATGGTTAAGACACTGACCAATGGTGCAGGGATCATGGGTTCAATCCCCCACTGTCCCGAATGAAGAAGGCTGGCTGAGGCATTACCTATTATGGGGAAGATTGCTTTAGGAGGCATTTTATTTATATTTTAATTACTTCTACTAGCAAACGCACTCTCAAAGCGTGTTAACATAAAGCGCCCCATAAGGCACATTTTAAAGTGCACTGTCCGCCAAGGCACCCTAGAATGTTGCTTATAGGGCGCTTTATAGGGTGCCATATGAGGTACCGCAAGGTCACAGCACTGTTTTTGATGGCAGCACTGTGCAGTTTAAGGAATGAAAATCACAATTAGGTGCGCTGACATGCAAGGAGGAACAGCAGTGTAGCACAATGGTTAAGACACTGACCAATGATGCAGGAGTCATGGGTTCAATCCCCCACTGTGCCTAATGAATAAGGCTGGCTGAGGCATTACCTGTTATAGGTAATATTGCTGTAGGGGGCATTTTATTTTTATTTTAATTAGTGCTGCCAGCAAACACACCCTCAAAGTATTGTAACATAAGGTGCTGCATAAGGCGCCTCATAGGGTACCCCAGAGGGCACATTTTAAAGTGCACTGTCCGCCACGGCACCCTACAATGTTGCTGAAAGGGTGGCCTATAGGGCACCATATAGGGTGCCCTATGAGGCACAGCAAGGTCATAGCACTGTGTTTGATGGCAGCACTGTGCATTTAAATGCATGGAAATCTGAAGTAGGTGCGCTGACATGCAAGGAGGAACAGCAGTGTAGCACAATGGTTAAGGCACTGACTGCTGATACAGGGGTCATGAGTTTGCTCCCCATTGTGCCTAATACGTAAGGCTGGCTGAGGCATCAGCTTTGCAATGTACGTATTGTTTCCTGCAGCACTTTATTTGTATTTTATTAATTGCTGCCAGCAAACACGCCCTCACGTGCCGTAACTGAAGGTGCCGCATAAGGCACCCTATAAGGCACTCCATAGGGCACATTATAAAGTGCACTGTCCGCCATGGCACCCTAAAATGTACCCTATAGGGCACCCTATAAGTCGCTCCACAGGATAACGTATAGTGCACCTTATATGGATGGTAACCATAAGGTGCCCTATAGGGCGCCCTATAAAGCGCCCTCTGAGGCACCGTATGGGTACAGTACGCAGATAGTGTTTTTGCTGGCAGCAATAATGTACATTAAAAAGAGATAATGCTTTGGGCAGCCCTATCAAATAACCCCACTGTGGTTTTGAACCCATGACCTCTGGCTCCACAGGCAGTGAAGTAATCAGTGGGCTACAGCTCTATAGCTGCTAGCAAGCCCCTGGCTGGCTGTAGAGGGACTACACGTCACCACACAGACAGTCTGCTGTGGTCACCAGGATAGGGTTAGGCCACCCGTACCCATGATGCACTGCACATGCAAATCAGCTGTCCACAGATGAACACAAGATGGGTATGCACCCCCACAGCACCTCGGCCTGGTAGGGGGAACTGACCAAGTCCACCCCCACAGCACCTCGGCCTGGTAGGGGGTACTGACCGTGTGTGTTACTGGCACAGAGTAGCTACACACTGTCACATTGTGCGGGTACTGTGCTCACCCTGAGTGTGCGGTGGGGCGGCCAGCACCAGGTCCACAGCACCTTCCATGGCAGAAATAGGCCATGCTGCAGGTCCCCAGCAGTGCTAATGTGTGAGATAGGTAGTTTCTGCAGAAACACCTTGGATATATCTGTCTGTCTCAGTCAGGTGTAGCCCCTATGGACCCCTAGGAGGATTATGTACCACCACCACCCTCCTCCTCCAGGGCTGAGGGTGGTAAACATGGTCTCCCATCAACAGATGCACATTCTACCTCCCTGCAATGGTGGCAGTAGAGGGGACCATCAACCCCGGTCCTGCTGGGGAACAGACACCCTACAGGGCAGTCAATGCAGCTCTGTACACATCCATAACGCAATAGCAGACAGACATTAGGCCTGGATATGGTAAGCTGCACCCCACCACTATATGATATTCTCCTGCAGCAAGCCTTCAGCTGCTGCACCCTGCAAGGTGCTCCATCAAGACACATACCAGCTGCAAACAGTCTGCTAGCTAGTCCATAGTGCATGTTCCTGGTGGAAATGCATGCACCCAGAACTGGGATGTCAGCATACACAACAAGCAGATAAGTCAGTGACTGGGCTCCAAAAGGAAAACCATAAATATCACATGAAAGAAATACTATATAGCACTATGGGGGTGCCTAGCCATGCTGTGGTCACTGCACAGTCAGGGTGAGAGTGATCTCCCAGAAGGACATGCTGAGGCCACCTTGTCTGTGTAGGTGGTGGCCGGGCACTAAAATGTCCCAGCCAGTGCCCTATGCCCTGTGCAGATGCATCCTGGCCAGGCCACCCTGTCCGGGCTATACCCATGGTACCTTGCTCCTCATTATGCACATTGGCAGGCCAATACTGGCAACAGTGCTGGCAGTGTGGGCTGTGGAGGGTGTTTGCAGCCACCACACACTGGATAGACAGACAGACACCCCCACACCTATGCCAGCATTGTGCTACTATAGAGGAGTTTAGCAGCCCTGGCCACCACACCAGTCCTGGGCACAGTACAGGCATGGATATGGTACGCAATACTTTTGGGGGTCACTCCCCAGGGTGGTAAACACTGTCAGACCAGACCTGAAGCACACACCACAGACATCAGAAAGATTGTTATGATGGAGCTCAATGAGCAAACTGTGCTTAACATAGGAATTGCTATCTGCCAGTAATCATAGGAAACGTTTGATAGCTGTGTACCGTATACCCAGGTGTAGGGTGGCATTGCTAAGGTATGCAAGTGCTAGTATTGGGAGATGCACGCAGGGCCCAATGTCCTGCCTCTCCAGGAGGCATTGGCTAATGGGGCCTGTGGGTGTGGGTGTGTCTGCCCCTGTTGGCTGCTGCTTTACGGCAGAGGTTCCCAACTCCAGTCCTGGTGTACCAAACACTGTTCGGGTTTTCATGCTGTCCCTCATGAATATGCATGAGATACATCTGCATACCATGGGGGTGGTGCATAGATATGCAGCACAGGCATCTTTATTAGAGGCAGCATGGAACCTGAATGGTGTTTGGCCCTCCAGGACTGCATTTGGGAGACTCTGCTCTAGGTAATGCGCCTGTTTATGGTGTCTGTGCTCTGTAGGGTAAAATATAGGCGTATTAACCATGCGTATGTTCTCTGCAATAAAGGTTTGTCCTTACTATCACGGTTTAGTTGTGGGAAAAATATGTGGACTGGAATGGCAGTAGCCCCAGCTGGGCTTTGAACCTGTGACCTTCTGTTCTTGCACACACTGTCTGTGTGCACTGCACCACCGTGTTGCCACAGATATGCTGCATTCCCTGGGGAGTCCATGACTGTACATCTGACAGGGCCTGTTTGTTGCAGTGCACGGCACCCACCTGGACAGGTCTAGGCCATGGTCTGCTGTGGCCACCAGCTGCTGCCACCTCCACCACCAGTACCGCTCCATCCTTAGATTGGAGACAGCATAAACCCTGAAGGTTTTGTGGTCCTCCAGGACTGCATTTGGGGGAATCTGCTCTAGGTAATGTGCATGTTTCTGGTATCTGTTCTCTGTAGGGTAAAATAGAGGTGTTTGAGCCATGCTTATGTTCTCTGCAATAAAGATTCGTCTTTACTATCACTAGTTAGTTGTGGGTAAAATATGGGGACTGGATTGACAGGAGCCCCAGCTGGGGCTTGAACCTGTGACCTTCTGTCTCCAAGCACGCTGGTTGTGTGCACTGCACCACCATGTTGCCACAGAGACAGTGCATTCCCTGATGATACCATGACTGTTTGTCCGGCAGGGCCTGTCTGTTGCAGTGCATTGCACCCACCTACACAGGGCTAGGCCATGGTCTGCTCTGGGCAGCTGCCACTGCCCCCCTCCACCTCCAGTACCCCTGTGCCACCCTGCTGACATGCCCTTCTGCTGGTGGTGCTGGTGGTACGCAGTCTCAGGCCATCCTGTGTGCGGGTAGGCAGCTGCCTGTGGTGCGGGTTCTGGGGTAGGGGTGCCTGCAAATTTGTCCGCACGTCCCCCAATCACCGCCTGCCAATGTTCTGTGCCCTTGGGGGTACCTGCTGGGTACTATCCCCTGTGACACTGTGATAAACACTCTCGTGCCCATGTTGGGCCCGCATCAGTTGCTGTCTGGCTGCTGTTCAGTTTCAGCATTCCTAGGTGCCATCTAGGCATCTGCCTAGTCCACACTGTGCCCCAGCTGCACCACAGCATGTGCCGCCTGCAGCCCTCTGTATCCCCTTTCCCAGCATCTGTCCAATTGTCCATTCCGACCTGCCCGCCCTGCTGTTGTGGAAATGTGCATGCCATAGGTAACCTGTCCAATGGAGAGGGAAACCCTGATCAGTGCTATTTCACTGTGGGATCATTCACCTTGTATGGGGACGGCGCGTAGACCCTTCTAAAATTCATATTTATTTTTTGCGGCTGTCTTGGGAGTGTTTTTTTATGTTTCCCATTACTATCACTATTGCCCAGCTTGATTATAATTTTTTTAGATTTTGTTGGGGTCATTTTCAATGTTTATTTGCACTTTTGTACCGTGCACATGTATCACACTTACCACTGTTTTGTAGGTTTCCCTGGTTTTGCTGTACATTGCTGACAGAAATGGTTTCTCTTCCCTTTAAATCGGCTCTACCGCGAGGTTTTCACTCGCGGTATTTTTTGGCTTGAATTTCAGCCCCACTCGTGTGCGGGGAGCCTCTCCCCTCCCACTCTCCACCCATTGACCCCTTCTCTCCGCCCCTGGGGAGCCTTCCTCCGCCCTCCGGGAGCCTTTCCACGCCTCTATCGCACTTCAGCGCACCGCGCACATGAGCGGGCACTTTAGTGCGGCGCGCACGTGTGCAGGGCACAAATACGCATCATTGGCGTGCGCTAAGGTACCTTAGCACACGCTAATGTGCGCCACGTACATGAGCGCGGTTTAGTAAACATACCCCATAGAATTCACCATCACCACATTAAACTCAACCACATCCCCACTTGATCCGTGTCCATTAAGATGAATTAAAAAATCCAAAGAAGATCTAAGCCCAACCATATTGAGAATCACCCAGCTCTCTATCCTACAAGGAAACATGCCTAAACAGCTCAAATCCTCCTCCATCTGACCCACTTTTAAGAACACCAAACTTAACCCCAATGATGCTTCAGCATATAGCATATAATATTTTTAAACATCTCAGCTGCTTTTGACACCATCAACCACAGCATCCTCCTGCACAGACTCCAATCCGTTGTAATCCAAGACAGTTTCCTGAGCTGGTTCCACACATACCTCAGAGATTGTCAACAAGAAGTCATAATGGGATATAACTCCTCATCCCCCTACACACAAACCCAAGCTGTCCCACAAGGCTCCTCCCTCTCAGCCTTTCTATTTAGCATCTACCTGCAACCATTATGCTCAATCATCCGCATACACAACATCCACTTCCATATTTATGCAGATGATATAAGATCTATGCTCCATTCACCACCAGCAATTCAACCTATGAAGCAATAAAAAAAGCTGCTTCTCAGACATCTCCCTATGGCTAACTAACAATTCCCTTAAAATAAATTACAAGAAGACGGAAACACTATTCATAACAAAAAATGCCAGTTTCCAACCGCCGACCTCCAGTACCCTACATGACATAAATGTGAATGTACAACCAAAGGTTAGGTACCTGGGTATTACTTTTGACCAATATCTCACCTTCAAACCTCACATATGCAACTTAACAAAACAAATATACCACAAAATTAGAAATCTCCGTCATCTCCGCCCTCTACTGGATCCATCCAACTACTAATCAGCTTTTCAGGCAGTCAGGCAGTCATAACACCCCACTTTGACTATTGTAATTCAATCTATCAAGGACTGTCAAAAGCTACTCTGCTTCCACTAATCTCTGCCTTGCATACTACAGCTTTCACAATTCATGGAGCATCAAAGTATGAACATATATCTCCTGTTTTCAAACAACTCCATTTGTTACCTCTACTCAGCCGCGTACACTACTCCTGACTTTCAAAATCATCCACAATCAGTCCTCTCATTGTTTACAATCACTCCTGAATGCCACCAACCCGTGCAGGACAAAAAGACAAAATATCATAAACGTGTTAAGCATGTTGTTGTTAAGTGCAGTCAAGTCGAGGGAGGAGTGGTCTAGTGGTTAGGACAAGGTACTTCAGGCCGGAGGGCCAGGGGTTCAAGTCCCACCTGGGGATAGCAATCTCAGGCCAGAGGGACTGGGATTTCTAGTCCTACAGGCACTCCTTGTGGTCTTGGGCAAGCCACTTAACCCTCCATTGCCCATGTTCCCTGTAAGTATTAGCGTATGTGTCTCATATCCCCTCGTGTTAAATGTATCCCCCAATTGACCGCTTTGACCCGGTGAAAAGCGGGATATAAATACAGCTAAATAAATAAATAAGTCGGTGTCGACTCATGGTGACCGTCTGGATAGTTGTCTTAAATTGTGTTCAATCTTCAGTCAGGCGGCTCATTGTTGACAGACTGGCACCCATGCAAATGCAATGTGTGCCTTCGAGTCAATCCTGACTCCTGGCGACCCAGAAACTCCTGAGTTTTCTTGGCAGTGTCACCGGAAGTAGATTGCCAGGCCTTTCTTCCGAGGCAGTGGAGGGTTAAGTGACTTGCCCGTGGCACCCATAGCTGCTGTTATTATATCAATCCATCTCTTTGCTGGCCTTCCTCTTTTGCGTTTAACTTCTACCTTGATGTTAAGCATACCACAAGAAAAAAACAAAAGCACTCAGTACACCTGCAATAGAGCATTCGAACTGTATGCATCATCCTCTGGAACTCTCTCCCTGGAACCCTCCGAGCGACAAATGACTTGTCCACAGTTAGAAGACTCCTCAAAACACATCTATTCAATGCACACTTTGGCCCCATTACATAACATCCCCCCTCTCTGCACCCACCCACAGTTCCAAAGAAATAGCAGTTGACCATGTAAGTAACCAATTACCCCTCCTATCCAGGTACCCTCATGTGTATAAGTTATATTGTTCGAAGTAACATTTATAACATGTACTAATTGTACTGTAAATAAATTCCACTGTTCTATGTATCTCAGTTTGTTGTAATGTACACTGCTTTGCCCTGGTGAAAAGTGGTTTAAAAAAAACAGTCAAAAAATAATAAATAAATAAACTTGTTGCTGTGCTAATTGTCAACTAGATTTGAGTCTCCACTTGCTGTAATTAATTCTGCTGAGCTGTCATTTGCTGTAGTAGTTTTTGGTTAAGCAGGTATTGCTGTTGCTGCTCCTCAAACTGCTACATCAGTATAATTTCTGCTTCCATCATGATGTTGTATACCTACAAAATACAAATGAAATACACACACAAGTGTGGCTCTCATGCTCCTTTTCCTAACTGATTCCCACAACTCCAAGAGCTATCCTACACTAATCTCTAGCCATAGAGATCCAAAGTAGCCTGGAGAGTCTGTGCACAACTGAGAACCCTGCTTTCTTCACTGCAGTCAGATGGCTTCTGACTTCGGATCTTGGATGTACTTTTTCTGCTGCAGCAGCCTGTTGTCGCTGTATCCCTCCTCTGCCATCATATATGTGATGAGTAGTTCTCCTGGACCTTCAGTCTCTAGCTTTAACTGTATTCTACTTCTGGTAGGCTTTTTTGAGTCCTTTTCCCTGTTTCAACCCTGTGCCACCTAATGAGGGAGGAGTTTTTTTATACATAATTCTGGCCTTCTTAAAATCTCTCTCTTCTCATTGGTGGCTTCTTGCTAACATCACCTCAGCCTCTGAAGCAGCATGCCTCCATCTTTTCCATTGTTGGACGTTTCTATTCCCCTCCATCACTTTGGAGCTCCCACCCTCAGAACTCCTGTTTCCTCTCGCCTGTCAACTATGTTGGTATGCTGGGAGTTGTAGTCTAAACTCTCCTTGTCCAGCTTCATCTCAGATTGTACTTGGTATGTTCATTTCATTACACTGGATAAAAACTTTCAGGACAGCTCCAAGATGCTACAAGCAGGATTTCATCATCTCATTGCCCAATGGACATCTGTCCTGTTTCCCTGGAAAAAATCCTTGCTAACTATCCTTAAAAGTTAGCTTTCCCAGTTTGCGTACCGGTTCCTCTTTCTGCCTCGAACTGGCACTGATCTCAGCTCTGTTCCAACCCCTTTTTTCTTTTATGATCAAGACTTGCATCGACCGGCATCTCATGCCTTTTTTCACCCGGGGATCGTCGACCCTGTCCGGGTGCTCCCACAATGCCCCCCAGTGGGTTCAAGACCATGGGACCAGACCATGACAGTGTCTCCTGTGACCTGTGCCAGGCCATGATGCCTAAGACCAACAAAAAGAGGTCGGAGTTGCAGGAAAAACTGTTCCTCAGATCCGACTCAGCACCGACCTCCCCGATACCAAGCTCCAAACCCAGCACTTTCCTTGAGGCCTCAGCATCCTTGGTCCTGTGGCAGCAGCTCCTCCGAGAAGACCTTAGACCCAGAGAAAAAGAAGAAAAAGTCATCAAAGTCTGCCAAGGTTGTACCGGAGAAACCCGGTAAAACCACCCAGAGAGACTTGGGTAGCTCCGAGAAGCGCCCTACCATGGTCCTCAAAAAGGATTCTTCAGCCGGTGGAGACAGTGTGAGGTTCCTCGAAGCCGTAATCCTCATTGAGGATGCATTTGAGAGAGTGCTGGAACCAAGCCCGAGATCCTCGGTGCCCGCGCCAAAAGCTGCGGAGCCTTCTGGCTTGGAAACCAGAATGGTGGCCCTGGAGCAGAATATCACTGCTATCCTGGCCCTCAGCAGGCAATGATGGCTGGTTTGTCCACATCATCTGCCCCGACGACCGGGCCCCCGACTGCGGGGGAATCCCCAGTCGTTGAGCCGAGCTCCGAGCACCACCAGCCTCGGGTAAGCCCTCAGTGCCAGTCAAGGTCTCGTTCCCGATCCTCGGGCATCCAATCCTCCCTGGCTAGTTTCTGCAACTTGGACCCCAGGTCCCCTGGAAGGCACCAGCCTCGAGACAGTGAGTCGCAGGGTCTTGGATTCATCGTCACCACTCGACTCCGAGTGGGAGACTGATGATGAGGCATCCCCAGAAACTAAACGGCACTGAAATATTCCCTCAGACCCATCTCCCCTGGCGCCCAGGCACCACCCTCCTCTGGAGGACATGGCCTTCCATGACTTTGTCAATGACATGGCCAGAGCCCCCTCGACACAGACTGAGGCGGAGGAAGACCTGCGCACCGAGGAGTTGGAGATCCTCCAATACAAGTCTCCACCCAAGGAAACCTTCATGGTGCCTGTGCAGCCGATCCTTGAGCTGCTACTGCTCAGAATGTGGGAGACATCGGCGTCAGTACTGATGGTGAGCCGGCACCTTGACGCCATGTACCACGTCTGGAAAGGGTTGGGGTTCTACAAACCCCAACTCCCACATAACTCCATGGTCGTCGAGTCGTCTATGCAGAAACTTAAGAGTCAAAAGATCCACTCCTGCATTCCCCCCGGAAGAGAGGTCAGAGCCCTCGACCCCCTTGGGCGTAAGTGTTTTGAGGGCTTGATGCTGTGGTGCCAGATCCAAACCTATGAATTATACACCGGTCTGTACTGATCCAGATGGACAATCAAGTTGCCATGTTCTATATCAACAAGCATGGGGGCACAGGTTCATACTCCCTCTGCCAGGAGACGGTGGCCCTACTCTCCTTTGCAGCTTGCAACAACATGCTCTTGCGAGCAGTTTACCTCCTGGCCCAGAACAACTGCCTAGCGGACAGGCTGAGCAGAGTCCTTCGACCACACGAGTGGCGCTTGAACCTCAGGCTCTTCCACCTCTGGGACAGGCCCATGATGGATCTATTTGCCTCGCCAGACAACATGCAGCTGCCTTACTTCTGCTTGCACCAACTGCACCTGGAGAGAGTAGCGGCATCGATCTCATGGTCCAAAGGCCTACTCTATGCGTTCCCACCAATCCCCCTGGTTGCCAGGATCCTCTTCAAGGTCCAGAGCGAGAGGGCGTCAGTTATACTAATTGGTCCAGGCAGCACTGGTTCCACTGCTGCTCTCCCTGCCAGTGGACTCCCAGTCCCGCTGGACTGAGCCCTGCACCCTCCTGTCTCAGGAGGGGGGCTCCCTCCTGCATCCCAACCTGGAGTCCCTAACTCTAACAGCATGGCTGCTGAAAGGTAGCATTGTCCCTTTTCAATCTTCTGAGAGAAGTTGAGGAGATCCTACTAGCTTCCCAAAAGCCCACCACCAGACGGGCTTATGCCTTTAAGTGGAGAAGGTTCTCTGTTTGGTGTGCGAAAAGAAAGGAGAACCTCTTCTCCTGCCATGTGCAATTAGTACTCCAGTACCTACTGCACCTATCCAACATTGGCCTGAAGTCTAATTCAGTGAGGGCGCATCTGAGTGCGATAGCCACTCATCACCACCCTGTCAAAGGAAAACCCCTCTCAGGCCAGCCCCTGGTCTCCAGGTTCCTCTGGGGCCTCCTGTTATCCAAGCCTCCTCTCCGCCCTCCGGCAGCAGAGTGGGACCTCAATGTGGTGCTCTCACAGCTCACCAGACTGCCATTCGAGCACCTAGTCACTTGCCACCTGCAGTACCTGTCTTGGAACGTGACGTTTATGGTGACCCTCATGTCCACTCAAAGAGTGAGCAAACTCCAGGCCCTGGTGGCGGATCTACCATATAGAAGGTTCTACAAGAACAGGGTAGTGTTCTGCACGCATCCCAAATTCCTCCCAAAGGTGGTATCTCCTTTCCACCTCAACCAGGAGGTGGTCCTCCCCACCACCTTCCCACGGCCTCACGCCAGCAGGGAGGAATTAGTACTTCATACACTGGATTGCAAATGGGCCCTACCCTTCTATTACAGTGGACCCAGGCTCCTCAGCTTTTCGTGTCTTATGACCCCAGCAGACTGGGGTTCCCTGTGACTAAGAAAAACTCTGTCCACTTGGGTGGCAGGCTGTATTGCCCTCACTTATGAGCAAGCTGGCCTCTCCTTTGAGCACCGGATCACAGCAAATCACGTAAAGGTGATGGCCACATTCTTGGCCAACCTGCGCTCAGTGCCAGTGATTGAGATATGCAAGGCCGCCACATGGCCTTCTATTCAGACGTTCGCAGCTCACTACTGCCTGGAGAGCGAGTCCCACAAGGAAATTGTGTCTGGTCAGGCAGTACTCCATAATATTCTCAGGGTGTAGGCAACTTCTGCCCTCCGACCCTTCTGTGTTCAGGCTACTGGAGTGATAGTGCCACTGGATGCTAGGGTCTTTGCAGAGTCTGTCAGTGGGGACTCATCTTCTGCAACTCACGTGGTCGCCATTGGTGCTGTCGTGTTTCAGTCCTTGGCAGTCTGGAGCTAGGGAGTCCCATATGTGAGGACTGACTTCCTGTTTGTTTCTGGAGAAAGTGTAGTTATTTATCTATAAGGGGTGTTCTCCAGGGACAGCAGGAATTGGTCCTCACAACCCTCCCTCCTCACCTGGGAGTTGCCTCCCTACCTTGTTTTATTTTTTACTACCTTCCTAGCTATGTCTTCTGACTGATCAAGATGGCACCCTTGGGCGGGAGGGGGACCATGCATGCGTGATAGCATGTCCAAAGGCTTTCTTTGAAAGCTGGGGAAATGCTCCTTACGGGCTTCGTCGGCGCCAATGTCACCCGTATGCGAGGACTGATTCCTGCTGTCCTTGGAAAACATCTGTTACAGGTGAGTAGCTGCGCTTTCCCCTAAAATGATCAACCTTTTGATGAAGATGTTTATAGCTGAATTTTTTTCAAGTGAGATATTCATTATTGGCTTGATATACACGGCAATTATCTGGTTTGCAGGTGCAGGTTTCCTCTGATTACCTCAGAACTATCCAGATAGTGCCAGGGAAGGTCAATGGGAAGAGCCTGAGCAGAATTCAGGGTTATGCAATTAGCAATGATATTCATACCATTAATTGGATAGCTGTATAAAGATAGGTCATGAAAAAAGCAGTTCTAACATTATGTGGTTTTGCTATCACCACCATCTGGATAGTGCTGACCCATGGTGCTGAAAGTGGATATTCCGTGCTGGAGGATATCCAGATTCTGGTGTTGAATAGCCTGTTTCACTTTTAAATGCCACAGTCCGTGCTTAAAAAGCACTGAATGTGAAGTTTAAATATTGACTTGTAGATTTTTAGAATTTTTCTCATACTTACATGAGTTTCTTTGTAATACTTTTTTAAAATCAGTTTTGGAGACAGATTTTATATAGAACACTATTTTTATGGCGGTGATGCACTGATGATTGGTGAGAATTTTGATTTAATTTTTGTGGGGGTTTTCAGTAGTTAGGTATATTTTAGTTAATTTTGTAAAGTGTTTTTTTAAATTGCTCTTATGCCAGTTTTAGAGTGCTCCTTTAAACCCCTATAATGGAGAACTATAGGACAGCTTTCCTGCTGAGAAAAGGTTTTTTTTAATGTTTGTCCTTAAAAAGGTGTTAATTTTATCACTATACCTATAATATATGGCCATGTGTTCTGAATCATCCCTGTGATTACTCACCTAAAGAGAAAGGGAGTAATGTTTTTCCTCTAAATGTTTTCTCTTACTACATCAAACCACAAAAAAAACCCTTGTGATGGAGGAAGAAATCACACCATGAAAATCACAAAAGCAAACTCCCTCATAAATAATACTTAATGGCTGCGAAGTCGTCTTCTTTAACAATGTATTAAACTGTAAATGCCTTTAATGGATACGCTAAGCCCCTGAAGCGGAGAACGAAACCTGCGGGCAGGTCAGGCTAGAGGGAGCGGTTTTGTTGACAGTTTTTCCGCAGCTCCATTCTGATGGTTCTCCACACTCTCATAATTATTTTTTGAAAGTGATAATTATACGGGTAATATATTCCTTATTATCTATGAGGGAGTTTTCTTTTGTGATTTTTCTCTTATTACATGCCATCTTCCCTGTCATTTTACCAATACTATAACACTTGAAATAGAACCAAAATTGCATTACTCTATAATAACGGTGTCATTCGAAAATAACTTTGGTGGGATACTGAAAATGATTCACATGGTTAGCAGCGTTAAAGCCCTTTTCCAGGATATTCAGCATACCACTGCTGCATGCTCCAGTGCTAACCGGTTAGCATCGGGGTGGGCTGGGGCAGTACCTGTCGCTAACCGGACAGCGGCAATATTGAGCCCCTGCCCGGTTATCGACATGCAGTGAAAGTCAGGCACAGTAAACGCTGGCCTAACATTTGCCACAGAAGCTAACCAAGCAGTGGCTGAATATTGCCACTGACAGGTTAGCTTCCTGACAATCTGAGCAACCTGGGTATTCAATGCCAGGGCCTGGATATGGCCCCAGCATTGAATATCTGGATGTAAGGTTTAGTGGCAGTGGCTAGCCACTTCAGCAACACTAGCTGCTGCCGCTGAATATCAGGTCCTTAGTTTCTAAACTTGTTATAATACGATTAATAATGCTTTTATATCATCGATCAGGGAAGCTGTCACCATTACACAAATATATTTCAGGAAACTGATTTTGAGTGGAATTAAATAAGGCTGAAGCTTTATTGTTATTACCCTAACAACAGACTCTAATGTGTGTTCCTGAATCTTTGATAGACAAAATTTATGGCAACCAACATACAATTAGCCTGTACTTCTCTAGCCTAATAAGATCATAAATTCCTATTACTGGGTCACCCACCCCATTCAAGCAAGGTCCCCAGCCCACTGGGTCTAGCTCTTTTATTACTGTGGGTCGCCAGTGTTGCACTTTACTGGATCTTTCAGCCCAGGTTCTAAATGACCTCAGCAACAAATCATCTCGTATGTTAGCTGCATCAATAAATCCCCTTTCTGTGTTCATGTACTCCCACTCAGACTGTGACAAACATAGTATTATAATCGTAAACAATCAAGAAGAATAGAAATATCTTATTTTTTTACTCATGTATCTTTGAAGAGGGTGCGGGAAGGGTGTGTCAAGCTGGTAAGACAGGAAAGAGGCTCGAGACAGTGCCCTTTACCCTTTAATAACCCAGCTCCCCCTCCATTCCCTAGACTTGACAGGCTAATCATAATCATGGCCGTGTTGACATGACTGCCTATGTGCCTTGCCAGCCCCAGGATGCCAGGTCTGCTGGACCTAGTGGCACTATCACTTCCTATCTGATCCCCTCTTTTCATTGCAACATAGCTTGGCGTGATGACTGCCACAAATGTGTTTGCCACGCTGGGCATGGGGGCAGAGCCAAGTGCCCTAACAAAAACACCACTGTCATCTTGGGTGAATCTACCTGCATGGGTACCCTGCTTACTCACGACAGGGATGCAAGCAATGCAGGGCCATACACTTCTCACAGATGCAATATTAACTTCTCTATGTAAAATGGGGCACACAATATTGCCATTTGCGTCAATATCTAACTCAAAATTATTGAAATTACTGAAGTATTCTACTAGAGATGGGAAACTAATTCAATATCGGTGAAATGGAAAAATGAAAGTAAAGTAGCATTTCACATATTATATCTTGATCAGTACATTGAGTTTCCTACTGTTTATAACATCTTGTTATCCTCTGCACTCTATATATTGAATGCTGAGAAGTGCTGACATGATATAATGTGATGATATTAATGTATAGGTGTTAATATTTTATGAAGGAATGTGGGGAGGGAGGTGGGAACATGAAGTTGACTTCTCTTACTGGTATCTACTTGAGCAGCCAACATCAATGGTAGACATTCTTGTTGAACTTGAAACACTCTGCAAAGTTTCTCTGTTCAGCCTCTTATTACTATCTTGTCTTGAGTCCTTTTTTTAATGACATCTATTATCAGATTGAAATGGCGATTGAGACGCTGCAAAAGTCTGACGGTCTGTCCACTCACAGGAGCTCTCTTCTCAACAGCCATGTAAGTTACTTCTTCACATAAACCTAATCTCTTGTTTGTTCTGCATGTTTACCTGCCTCTGACCACTAGTATCTTTGTTTTATATTTTTTCTTAACTATATCTGTGTGTATGTCTGTATATATTTGCAGAAGAATCTTTCTTTCTAACACTATTGAGAACATCTTTTATAGCTATTTTGCCAGGAGAAAGGGCAGAATTTGTGTTTATTCATTCTGTACCAGTACAGCAGAGCTTTTACAGGTTTAAGGAGTTATACTAATGTATATACATTTGTGAAGACAATGATCACTTATCTAAATTCTAGATTAGATAGATTAAACTTTGATTCTTGAGAGCTACACGGTAGTCAGAGTTTCAGAATGCGCACAATGAATATTGATTAAATATATGTGCATATGTTTGATCTGACAACTCAAGAATTTGCATTTGTTTTTAAGCCCATGCCTTTCCAATAGTAGTTCAGTGGGTTTCAAACCCTGGTCTCTCTGACTTCCAGGCTGCTGCTCAAACCACTAGGCTACATATTTTGGTTATTATAAAATTGAATGTGGTTTTCAAGGCCTGGCATTGCTCTCCTCCCTAGATTAAGCCTTTCCAAGCAGGAGCATGGATGCTGCATTTGTTTGACTTGTCAGCTATATGATCAGATGAAAACTTCCCCTCAATTGCTTCAATAACATATTCCTAGTCTAACGAGTCTTCCTGAAGATGATAGTTACAGCCTATTAGATGATGCTTTGCATTTTTGAACACTGTATTCGAGGGGGCTGGTGCAAGGAAGTGGGTGCCCTAGGCAATCCTTTAGCTTTATGACTTCCCCCGCCAAGATTTTGATAATTAAACTCAATAGCCGTGATCATCTGAAAACTACTCATCCAGCAACAATCCTGTATAAATGCATAACTGAACATCATACTTTTAAATATCAAACGTTACTTTGTATGTATGTGTGTGCCTACCCTCCCTGCAGGTAAAAGAATGTGCTGATGGCTCTCTGAGTTTGTGGGGCCATCAGAAACTTCTTAAGTTTTGAATGCTGCTGCTTATTGATGTCCCTCCCAAGCTGATGGCCTAGGTGGCTGCCTAGTCTTGCCTGATGGCAGGGCTGCCCTAGCATTTGGAGCAGTATGTATATGAATTGCAATGTGGAAACACTGGTAACTTTCAGAGATTGACATGTGGTTTATTGTTTCTTTTCTGTGGTTTTTTCTTTGTTGTTTTTATATTTAATGATGTTGTTTGCCCCCACTTATAAAATGTTTTTCAAATTATTACATTTCCATAAGAGAAATTTAAGATGTGCGTTGTTTTAATGTATTAGAGTAAGGGTTTTTTAAAGCATAATAATGAATCTATCAAATATAAATCCTTGCAGACCCAATGTTGAAAACATAAGAATTGTAAAATAAAAAATTATTCTTTGCTAATCAAGCTTCCTGAAATATCCCTTGGGTCCCTTTCGCAGCAGTAAATAGTGTCATTTACACATGCAGATTGAAAATCACTATTCACATGTAGATATGCACACTTATGTAGAAATTCCAAGGGATTTGATGGAGGGGGGGGTGATTAGGGCATGGTTTGGGTGGGCCACAGATCTGCACATCTTCCTTATTTTACAAAGGGAATCCATTTATATATCTAATAATTTCTATATGGGGATTTACACCTGCTCTGAAGCACAAATAGATTCTTACAAAGTGCTTGTTTCAACCATTGCTTTACATGAGGAATTAAGGGAGTTATTCTTCTTAATCCCCTGTTGTTTATTTCCTCTTACAAAATGAAAATATGCACAAATTGTGAGCTCAGGATGTGGAAGTGCTGAGTGTTAGATATGCTCGGTTTTCCCACATACAGTATAGATTTGTAGAATAGCTCCTTCTTCTGTACATGATGGCATATTCACATGCACTTCTGCTCATTCTTATACATAGTTTACAAATGGCTCCAAGTTTGGCAGAGCCTTTTGTAAAATTGTGCTAGAATTGAGCACATTTTAATCTCAATGTCTCAATTCTAATCTCAATATGCTGTGTAAAATTGGCCTTCATATCTTGGTGGCTGTAAGTTGCTTTTAGGGTTTTCTAGTAATGTATGATGCTGCAATTAGTCTAGAAAGTTCAATACAACTTACACAAACTAAGTTGTTTTATTTTTCTATTTATTTATTTATTTATTTAACATTTCTTATATACCATCTTCCATGATATCAAGGCGGTTTACATTGAACAAACTGAAATTACATTGAACAGGGCATTATAACTTGGAGATAACTATTTTACAGGGAACATGGGCAATGGAGGGTTAAGTATCTTGATCAAGACCACAAGGAGCACCTGTGGGACTAGAAACCCCAGTCCTTCCGGCCCAAGGTTGCTGTCCTCTAGTGGGATTTGAACCCTCGACCTTCCAGCCTGAGGTACCTTGCCCCAATCACTAGGCCACTCCTCATAAAAAAATACTTTTTTATGATGTTTTGAATAATTGTTTCAACATGCAACAGAAATCATCGTGCATGGGTACAATCCTCTATAGATTGAAAACCAGCAAGCTTTTCATGCAAGGTCTTTCATAACAGAAACTTGCTATAAAGGTGCTGGAAAAAAATTCTGGAAAAACAAATAATAAAAGGAAGAAATTAAAAGTACTGCTTTCGGTAATTTAACTCCTATGTGATTCATCTCTCTTTTTATAAGAATGCATTTAGAGTCGGAATAAAAATGTCCCTGTTAGGGCAGAGATTTTATAGGAGAACTTTATTCACTAGGAAAGCATGCCTTAGTATTCAGTATAGAATTTCCTATAGTTGAATTTCTTTTATGTGAAATCCACTGTGTAAAGTATGTCATGGAATTGCGTAAACAGGTGAAGTAGGTAGGTTGCTGAAAACATAATAAAAGATACCAGGCTTTGTACAAACTATTTTGTACAAATGGCTACCGCTTAAATCCTGAATTGACCTTCTAAGCAAAAATGAGAAGAAACGTGCTAGACAGAGTTCTAAAGATATTTGCGGATAAAATCTAACTTTGGATTTCCATCAAAGTTTGTCTTAAGGCAAGGTATTTCATTTTCCTTTATTTTTTTTAGCAATATTAAATCACCTTTTTTATTCTAATGAGCTAAAATGGTAAGCTTGTTGAATTGGCTTAGAATCTGCAGTTGTTGAACAGGTCATGCCTAAAACTCCATCTTAAAAGTATTTATTTTTTTGTGCAAGATCTTGATTAAGAACAGACAATTCTGTGTAACAAAGGAAAGCAAACTTTCTTTTTTAAGTTCTTCAGAAAAAGGTGTGATCCTGTTAAGAAATGAGATTTTTAGTTTATACCTCTAGCAGAAATTATTCAGAATTTTTTATGCCTATTTTACCTAATGTAATTCTTTGTGGGCTGTTTAGATTGTTACTGTGATACAAGTAACTGTTAATCACTTTTACTGTCTAGTTACACTTGCAAAAAAACATTAAAAAGAAGTTTGTGGAAAAAACTCATTACACGAAATTCCATCCTAAGATAGCAATTTATCTTTTCATAATTAGAGACATTTATATTAGTGCAGTATTATTCTTATCACCTCTTATATAGCACATGCCACAGTTTTTCAATTCCTTTATATTGCTACTGAATGCTGACTAGTAGCCAATAGATTTAAATAGACTTTGCCTTTTTTCTTAACTAACGTGTTAGATATTCTTGTCAAGAACACTTCTTGCAATTGCTGTTTGCCCAGGTGTACATACATACAGATGGACATAGAGACAGATGGGCACATATATGGATATGCAGGACTGTACCTAGCCCTGTGCGAGCGATGCGACCGCACAGGACGCAAAGGCTTAAGGGGTGCATTTCGGCTGTCTGCCGTTGCCTGCCGCTGCCACTTTTTCTGCTCTCAGCGGTGGCAGGCAATGGCAGACAGCTGAAATGCGCCCCTTAAGCCTTCTCGCGGCACGTTAAGCAGGTCTGGTCCCTCCGGGAGGGACCACACCTGCTTAGCATGCCGTCGACTTGCACATCGGGCGCTAGTCTTCTCTCCTGCCCCCATAAAGTGGCTAGATGGAGGTGTGTGGGGGGGGGGGGGAACGCGCACCCAATGTGCAAGTCACACAGGGCGCATTTCACGATCGGTACGGCCCTGAGGATATGCTTACTAAGCCGGGCTAAAGGTTAACCTATGCTAGTATAACTATGTCCCACTGAATAACTTGGGATCTAGTTGCAAATAGTATGGGTTAACCATTAGCCTGGCTTAGTAAATATACCCCATAGTGAAGGCAAACTAGGGAGACTATCCTCTGGACCCAGCAGACCAGGCTGGATCAGGAACAGGGCTGATAACCACTTAGGAGGCCTGACTATGCTCCTTATGGCACTATGTGCCATCTTGTGCTTCACTCTCTTCATATCACCTATGAATTATATCTCCAGGAACAAGCAGGAATGCAGTCTTCAAATATGGATGACGTTGGCACTGACGGAGCCCACGCGGGAATGCTCCCCAGCATCCAATAGCCTTTGGGAGCACTCCACTGCGCCTGCACCCCTGTCTTCTCAACTCCTCACCTCAGTTCTTTGTTTTCCGCACAGCCAGCAGGTTGTAAAATCCTGTCACTGCCAAAAAACCTTTCTTTTTTTGGTCTACTACTATGCTCTGCCTTTCTGTTGACACCAGTTCTGTCACAATCAACACCGATCCCGATTTCATTTTTCTTTTTTCGTTATAAATTATTTTTTATTCTTTTCTTTTTCTGTGGGTTTCCCACTCACTAGGCCCTCAAGCCTTTATATCCCTCTCAGGGATATTTTTTCTACAATGGAAAAATCAATTAGTGGTTTTAAAAAGAATGTACCGGTACAATATCAGTAACAGATAAATATGACTGGTGTCACAAATATTTGGGCCCTGACCATTTACCAAATTCTTGTCCTTTGTGCCAACAAATGACAAAGAGAGGCCTAAAGAATCGAGCCAGACAGTATAGATCCCTGTTCTCCCCGGTCTCGATTTCAGTGGTTTCCACATCATCGAGAACATCGACCTCCTTTCATGGTTCTTAGGTCTCTTCCCAGTCCAAACATAAGAATAAGTCTTTGATTTTTTCTAAGGCATCGGCATCGAAGACCGATCCCGAGGCTAGAGGAAAGTTTCGGCATTGACACAGAGACTCAACAAAAGATAATTCAGATGCAGACTGGCCAGCCAAACAGCCCCGGCAGGAGGACCAGTTCTCCAAAGCAAAAGAGGGATTCTGGGACGCTCCCAAGGAATAAACCTCTGGAGAACTACTGGTTCCATGCTCAAAGCCCTTTAGGTGATTCCACCCAGACATCAACCAACTCCCTGGACTAGTGCATATTGGCTATCAAGAGGAGTTTGACCGTGCTTCTGGCAGCCTCGTCTCTGACAGGTTTGACAGCTCCAGCGGTGCAGGCTTCGGCACCCTGCTTACAGCCAAATGTATTGGCCCCTATGCCGGCCCTTGAACCAGCATTGGTGGACCTTTTGAGACCGATGCTTCAGTTGGAACTGAATGATAACTTCGGTACCCAACAGTCCCATATAGGCATTCCTCCCAATGCCACTGTCTCTGAGCATCAGTATTGACATTGACCCTCAACGTCAGCAAAGTATCGAGGTCAAGCACAGGACCGTCGATACTTCAATTTTTTGTCAGAATCCGATTCCACTTTTTCCATTCTGACGATGCCTCGCCCAATTCCCAGGAACCATGGACATTCCTTCAGACCCGTCCCCTCCTCATGAGCGGTGAAGGTTTCCACCAGAAGATATGTCTTTCCAAGACTTCATCTGGGACATGGCAGTGACACTGGACATCACAGTCACCTCGGAGAAGGAACTGAGAGCAGAAGAATTGGAGATATTCCAATATCCTCCCACACCCAAAGAAGCAGCTACTTTGCTGGTGCATCGGATCTTACAAGATCTCATGATCCACATGTGGGAGGCTCCTCTCATGGTTCTGCCCATCAGCAAAAGATTTGATACCATGTACTGAGTACCAGAGTGCCCAGGCTTCCAGAAGCCCCAACTCCCATATCACTCAATGGTGGTGTAATTGGCGATGTGCTTAATAAAGAGTTCAAAGAATCACTCTTCCATGCCTCCGGGTAGGAAATCAAGGACACGCGATACCTTTGGGCATCGATATTTTCAAGCATCCATGCTCACCTCCAGGATTACTTCCTACATGTTATACCTGGGCATGTTTCTGAAAGATGTCACCAGAGATCTGGAGACATTTGCCCCTATGCTTCTGATGATAAATGGAGTGCATTCCAAACACTCATCAGGCAAGGTCAAAATACCTCGAAATTTCTTACCAGGGCATCTTTTGATGTTATGAATCAACAAGCAGAGCCTCAATAATCTACATAGAAACTCATAAGATAGCCTGGTTACAGGCATCAGATCTCAAACAGTGGGTCCAGGATAAGTTGGCTAATATTCCCTATACAGAAGAGAATCTTTTTGGAAAGGGTTGGAGAGAAAAGACTGGTGAGATTGAGATAGATGACCTCACTCTCATACGCCTTTCTAGGAAAACTGTGGACCTCTCGAAAAGGAAGGGTCTCCCAAAGAAACCTTTCTATTCTTCTTCCTACGCACCTGCAACTGCTTAACAGCAGCGACAGCAGGGCCCTCGCCAACCCAAAAAGCCCAAGGTTCCTAAGCCTCAACCACTGGCTCAGGCACAACCTGCACCTAGTTTTTGACTCCTTCCGAGAGAGCATTGTCACTCTGCCTCTGCATGGTCCCCAGCCCCTCCACATAACGGGCAGATTCTGTTCCTATGCCCACAGGTGGCACCTCTTAACTTCAGAACAGTGGACTCTCAGCATCGTCCAAAGGAGTATCTGCTTCACTTCAAAACCTTATCCCCTACCACAGGAGACTATCCCACCTATCCCCTTCAGAGCACTCTCTTAAGAGAAGAGGTGTCCATCCTGTTATCCCAGGGCACCATAAAAAGAGTGCCTCCCAATCAAGAAGGGACGGGCTTCTACTCTCCATATTTTCTCATTCCAAAGAAAACAGGAGGGTTCAGGCCCATTTTGGATTAGGTTTCTGAGATCCTGGTCTGGGAAAAATTCAAAATGATTTTTCTGGGAACCCTTCTGCAATACCTCCAGAGACACGATCTGTATATTCTCTAGACCTCAAGAAGGCATACACGCACTTACTGATCCATCCTCAGCACAGACAGTATTTGCATTTCATACTTCAAAGAAATCAGTACCACTACTGGATGCTACCCTTCGGCTCAGCCTCCACACCCAGAGTATTCACAAAATGCATGGCAGTAGTTGCGGCCTATCTCGCACTTTGGGGATCTTCGTCTTCTCCTACTTAGACGACTTGCTAATCATGGGAGGCTCCTCTCAGGAGGTAAAATTCTCCCTTCATCACACTATCACTGTGCTGCAGCATTTGAGATTCGTCCTAAACTTCCCAAAGTCTCATCTTGTACTAACCCAAGGGCTGGAGTTCATCGGAGCATTCTTAGTCACTCACAGTCCTGAGCTTTTCTTCCTCAAGACGACTGCGCCGTCTCATCTACCTGGTGAGACACATACAACAGCAAAGCCAGGTAATGGCTCAAGAAATGCTCTGTTCTGTTGGGACACATGACTTCCATGGTCCATGTCATTCCCTATGTTTGCCTACACATGCATCAAACCAATGGACTCTGCCTTCTCAATGGTCTCAAGCAAACGGCCGTCTCAGAGCAAGATCCACATCACCCCTTAACTGACCTGGTCTCTTCAGTGGTGATATTCTCCAGAGAACCTACTCAGCGGGTCACCTTTTCAGATGCCTCCACCTCAATGCACCCTGGCAAAAGATGCTTCCAAGCTGGGTTGGGGAGTGCATCTAACAGGCCCTGACCACACAGGGCCTGTGGACACAACAGGAATCTGCTCTACATATCAACCTCCTAGAACTATGAGCACTAACAAATGCCTTTCAAGTTTTTCAACCCCGACTTTCGGGGCAATAGGTATTAGGTTCCATGTTCTATGTGAACAAATGTGGTGGGTGGGGGGGGGGGGCAGGATCCTATTCCCTCTGCAAGGAAGCACTTCAACTTTGTTTTTTTGCCATTGCCCACTGCATACATCTCAGGACAGTGTAACTCCTGGGCGAGCTCAATGTACTTGCGGACAGGCTAAGCTGAGTCTTTCATTCACACGAGGGGACCCTACATCAGGATATGGTTGCTTGGACCTTCCAAATGTAGGGAACCGCGCGCATAGATCTTTTTGAAACTCTGCAATACACACAGCTTCCACTCTTCTGCTCCAGGTCCCCATCTCTGCTTTATTGTTATTACCCTAACAACAGACTCTGATTGGGGACAGGGTCTGCTCTATGCATTTCCTTCCATCCCCTTGATACCCAAAATGCTCTTAAAGCTACAGACCGATAGGGACTCCATGATCCTCATAGCCCCTTTCTGGCCCCGTCAACCGTGGTTTCCTCTACTTCATCGCCTTGCGCAAACTCAACCTCTCAGACTGAGGTGTGTGCCCGAACTCCTCTCCCAGGACCAAGGGACGCTTCTCCATCCCAGCCTTCATACCTTCGCCTCACGGCATGGTTGCTGAAGGGATAGTACTCGCTGATCTCGACCTGCCACAAGAGGTCAAGGAAATCATGCTTGCATCACGCAAACAGTCCACCAGGCAATCTTATGCCTTCAAATGGCGCAGGTTTGCCCTCTGATGTTCTCCAATGGACATTGACCCCTTTGCCTACCCTGTGGAATCCCTTCTACAATATCTCCTCCACTTGTCTCTTGCAGGTTTTAAGACTAACTCAGTCAGAGTTCATTTTAGCATTATTGAAGCTTATCTCCTTACACCCCTTAGTAGCATGCTTCATGCTGTCCAAGCCACCCATTAAGCTGCCTCCTTAGCCAACCTTCATTCGGTATTCATTGAAGAGATCTGTCAGGCAGCTACCTGGTTCCCCATTCATACTTTTACTGCATATTATTGTCTGGACAGGGATTCCCGCCAGGATGCTGTCTTTGGCCAAGCTGTACTCCAGCACCTCTTTGGGACTTAATCTCAATTCCTACCCTCTGTCTTGGACTTAAAAGGGACCAGACTATCATTAGGGGTGGTATAGCCTCCTGCAATTGAGTCCAATGGGCCACATGTTGTCCACACTCTTCGGCTCTATGCTTTAGCCTCAGGGATCACACTGCTCTCCCCCCATGCCAGTCTGGTACCGGGGAGCTAGTGAGTCCCTTATGTGAAGACTGCATTCCTGCTTGTTCCTGGAGATAGCGTAGTTACTCACCTGTAACAGGTGATCTCCGGGAACAGCAGGAGTCAGTCTTCACAACCCACCCACCTCCCCTAGGAGTTGTAGGGTTGGTTTATTTTTTTTCTCTTCCTCTCAGCTACAAACTCAACTGAGGTGAGGAGCTGGGAAGGCATGAAGGCAGCGGCACAGATGCAGTGGAGTGCTCCCAAAGGTTTTCCTATTGGACACTGGGGAGCGTTGCCATGCGTGCTCCGTCTGTGTCAACGTCACCCATATGTGAAGACTGATTCCTGATGTTCATGGAAATCACCTGTTACAGGTGAGTAACTACGTTTTCCCAGGCAGCGTTGGGGTCAAAACACATCTAATTAATGGAGCAGCATTCACTTCCCCAATCTTTTTTTATTGAGTGTTGATTCTGCTCTTATGTGTTAATAATGCAGTTAACAGTAATGAAAGGGAAGGTAGATTTTATGGTTACAGCATTCATTCTCTATTGTTAAAGCCAAGAGATAATTTATTTTATTTTATATTTTTGCAAATTATACATGTTAATCAAGCAATACAACTTGTACAGCAAAGTTCAATGAAAGAAAAGAAAAATAAATAATACAATCCAGTCCACTAAAGTGTGGCTATAATTCGAATGCATAAATGAAACATTTTTAAACATCTGATAGAAAAATCTAGAAAATGAGCTGCTAGGAAAAGAAAAATCATATTATTATCGGGCCTATATCATGTAGACGATCTAAACATCAGAAGCAGCCAAACTCTGTTGTGCAGTCACAAAGGTAGATAAATGAGAAGGCTAAAAAAAAAAAATACATACTTAGCAAACTTCTATTTGATAATACATTTACAAAGAACTTGAGGAAAAACAAAGCTCCCAGCTAAAGGACTCCAGGTCTAAGAAGGAGAAACTCCTTCCTCTTTTGTGTTTCCCTTTCTACATGAGGAACCATACTGATCTTGTAATTTTAAAAGAAAACACCTAGTAAATCCGAGGACAAAGCTAATGTCATCATTAGAGTGGGAGGTATGACCAGCTAAGAGTCCGATGATTCCAAAATAGCTGATATATCTAAGACCTCCATATTACAGCCTGGCTTCGGGTCTGTTCTTGCCAGATTTTACCAACAGTAAGGTAGAGGTTTTTCTATAGGAGGAATCCTCAGCATCTCTAGTAAATATTTCTCAGGAGGAGAGGAAAGCGGTAACTTAGGAAAACTAATTAACCTTAAGTTAGATTAAGAACATAAGAAATATCATACTGGGTCAGACCATGATCCATCAAGCCCAGTATTCTATTTCCAGCAGTGGCCAATCCAAGTCAGATTCCCAAAAAGGTACGCAGATTCCACAATGCTTATTTCAGGGCAAGCAGTGGATTTTTATGGATTTTTCCTCCAGGAACTTGTCCAAACCTTTTTTAAACCCAGCTATACTAACAGCTTTTACTACATCTTCGGATAATGAATTCCAGAGTTTTATTTTCTCTTTTTAGTATTAAATGGGCTACATTGTAGCTTCATTGCATGTCTCCTACTCTTTTTACTTTTTGAAGGAGTACACAACCGATCTACATTTCCCGTTCCATCCCATTCATTAATTTATAGACCGCTATCATCTCTCCCCTCAGTCGTGTCTTTTCTAAGTTGAAGAACCCTAACTTTTTAAGCCTTTCTTCATAAGGGTATCATTCCATCCTCTTTACCATTTTGGTGGCTCTTCTCTCTATCTTTTCTAATTCGGCTATATCCTTTTTAAATATGGCAACCAGAATTGCACACAGTATTCAAGGTGTGGTTGCACCATAACAATACAGAGGCATTATAATATTCTTTGTTTTATTCTCCATTTCTTTCCGTATGATTCCTAGCATTATATTTGCTTTCTTGGCCGCTGCTGCAATTGGGCACAGGGTTTCAGTGTATTATCCATGATGACACCTAAGTCCTTTTCCTGAATGGTAGTTTCTAACATGGAATCTTGCATCGTGTAACCGTAGTTTGGGTTGTTCTTCCCTAAGTGCATATCTTTGCACTTTTCCACATTAAATTTCATCTGCCATTTGGATGCCCAGTCTTCCAATTTATCAAGGTCCTCTTGCAATTTTTCACAATTCTCTCATGTTTTAACAACTTTGAATAATTTTGTGTCATTTGCAAATTTGATCACTTCAGTCATTATTCCCATTTCCAAGTTATTTATGAATATGTTAAAAAGCAGTGGGCCAGCACAAATCCCTGGAGTACTCCACTATTCGCCTTTCTCCATTGAGAAAATTAGGCATTCATCCCTATTTCTTCCTTTCCAGCTTTTAACCCTTTCCTGATCCACAATAGTACACTGCCTCCTATCCCATGACTTTTCAATTTCAACATGAGTCTCTCATGAAAGACCTTGTCAAAGGCTTTCTGAAAATCCAGATACACTTTATCGACTGGCTCAACTTCATCTACCTGTTTATTCACACATTCAAAAAAATAACAGAATAGTAAGACAAGACTTTCCTTGGCTAAATCTATTTTGGGTTTCTACCATTAAACAATGACTATCTGTATGTTCAGTAATTTTTTTTCTTTACCCAGTACCATTGTCAGGCTTTCCAGTTTGTAGTTTCCTGGATCGCCCCTGGAACCCTTTTTAAAAATTGGCATCACATTGGCTATTCTCCAGTCTTCAGGTACTACCGATGATTTTAATGATAGTTCACAGATGACTAATAGTAGGTCTGCAATGTCATATTTTAGTTCTTTCAATACCCTTGGATGTATACCATCTGGTCCCAGTGATTTGCTACTCTTCAGTTTATCAAATAGTTGTAATACATCTTCCCGATTTATCAATATTTCATTCAGTTCATCCGATATATCACCTTTAAATATTATTTCACGCATGGGTAATTTCCCTACATCTTCTACAATAAAGAATGAAGCAAAAAATTCATTCAGCCTTGTTCTCTCATAGGGCCCCTTTCACCCGTCTGTCATCTAATGGTCCAGCTGACTCTCTTGCAGACTTTTTGCTATGAATGAACTTGAAAAAGTTTTTATTATGCATTTTTGCTTCAACAGAAATCTTTTTTTCAAAGTCTTTTCCTGTCTTATCAATGCCTTACATCTAACTTGCCAGTGCTTATGTTGTTTCCTGTTTTGGCTCCTTTTTCCATTTCATGAAAGATTCCTTTTTTTGGCTGCAACAGCCTCTTTGACATCACTTAAACCATGCTGGCAGTTTTTTCACTTCTTCCGTTCAATTTTCCTAAAGCATGGAATATATCTGGTCTGGGCTTCCAAGTTAGTATATTTAAACATTGCCCCTGCTCGATGTAAACCTTTAACATTTGCAGTAGCTCCTTTTAGTTTTTTCTTAACAATTTTCCTCATTTTATTATAGTGTCCCTTTTGAAAGTTAAAAGGTAGTACTATGTATTTCCTTGCTGTCTGCCCTCCATTTAATAAATTTTAAACCCAGCTACACTAACAGCCTTTACTACATCCTCTGGTAACAAATTCCAGAGTTTGATTACATGTTGAGTAAAACAATTTTTTCTCTTATTTGTCTTCAATAGTTTACCCTGTAGCTTCATTGCATGTCCCCTAGTCTTTCTATATTCTGATAATGTAAACAATCGATCTACGTTTACCCGTTCCACTCCGTTCATTAATTTATAGACTTCTATCATATCTCCCCTCAGCCGTCTCTTTTCCAGGTTAAAGAGCCCTAACCTTTTTTGCCTTTCTTCATAGGGGTATCCTTCCATCCCCTTTACCATTTTGGTGGCTCTTCTCTGAACCTTTTCTAATAATGCTATATCCTTTTCAAGATACGCGACCAGAATTGCACACAATATTCAAGGTGCGGTCGCACCATGGAACAATACAGAGTCATAATATCCTTTGTTTTATTTTCCATTCCTTTCCTTATGATACCTAGCATTCTATTTGCTCTCTTCGCTGCCGCTGCACACTTGGCAGAGGGTTTTAACATGTTATCCACAATGACGCCTAAATCTTTTTCCTGGGTGGTGGTTCCTAATGTGGAACCTTGGATCGGAAACAGGGATGGCACATTCCTCTTTCTTTTTTTTATAGCACTGAGCTTCTACAATGCAAACCATAGCAATATCAGAGGACACTTCCTCTTTTTGTTTTTAAATTATTTGAGCTGAGTAGATCTGTATGTGCTCAGTATTTAAGAAGACAGACTGAGCAAGGATAAAATACCGAATTAAGATCTCTTAAAGAGAACTGGTAGGAATGGAAATTAAACTTTCTTATTTCATATCAGACTATGAGCATAAATGAGTACTTATATTCACAAGTTAGATTGAACCCCTGCAATCCATCCCAAGAGTGCTGTCTTTAAAATGATCTAAGATAAAACAATGTTAGTCTTTAAACAAAGAAATTAAATTTATTCTCGGGAACCTATGAACAAGGAAGGAAAGACATGATTAGTCCACAGGTGAAATATCCGTTTTGTATATAGTTACCCCTGTTACTTCCAAGTTACTGACCCTGTTGTAATGTAAGCAAAAGATTGTTCTGATGCGAAAATTTGTTATCTGTAAACCGTACTGATACCAAAGAGTGTGGTATATAAGAACTGTAAATAAATAAATAAAATAAATAAAATGATTGATTAATCGTGAACATGTTTTTCCTGTATTTTCCTTCAGGCATTAGAAAATAACTTGGGTAAATTGTATTTAAACCTAAAAGTTTTTAAATTTTAGCTTTCGATCTCAGTCAGGAAGGGCAGATAGTATACAAGCTAGGTTTTCCTGATGCACATAGAACAATGGCTCTGTGTCGTTTATGGAAAAGTTACAGACAAGTATCTGCTTTTGTATATGCAAACAAATCTCTCTCTTGCAACAGTGAATTGGTTTGAAAATTCCTTACTTCTGATTATGTTAACAGGTAATGAAACATTGTGCATTCCATGGAGATGGAAGGGGGCTAGAAAGATTCTGACAATTTTGCACTACCAGAGTCAGTGGAGAGAATTTATAGCCCACTACTTTTGAATTTGGAGCTCTTCTTGGGAACGGGGGCAGACTTGGCTAGCTTGGGCATTCTCACAGATCAGTGGAATGCTTCCAAAGCTGAAGCTAGGTTGCGTGTGCTTTTATAACTCTCATCATTAAGATTTGAACCTAGCTTGAGGTTCAGAGTATCAATATCAGTAGTAACTACACACTTGGGATCGTATCTAAGGGTCATTCTCCCTTTTACCTCTGCCTGTTGTTCAAATATTTCATAATTTTGCTCTGCTTTGATCTGCACAGGTGACTTATCTTTGTCTGTTACTTTGGGGAGTATATAACCGCTACAATGAGATCCTGAGTTAATGCGGAATAAAGCGAGGAGGTCTGCCCTCTCTTCTTGGCTTCAGGCTCGCAAGGAGGAGGGGGTGCAGAAGCTTACTCTTCAGACTCGGGTACAATACACTTCAGTTTATCAGTTGACTGTATCCATATTGCTAGATACTGCAAATGACTTGTTAATTTTTCTCCTTCTTTAGTCTTCTGTATCATGTAATCTAGTGGGTGTTAATGACCCCTACCCCCTTTGGGCCAGCATATGTCGCTGGACTTGCTGGATCATTTTATCCATTTCATACAATACTTAGTTAACCCATAGCCACTAGAGGATGATATTGGCATACCTTATCTAATGTGGTCTCTGGTTTAGATTTTGGCTGATTCTCATGTTCCTTGTCCTTTTATGAATAACTTCTTAATAGCAAATTCTACTTATTATTCCTATGTATTCATACTTATCCTAATTTAATTCTGTCAATGCTAAAGACTACTATGATATGAGAATAAAAAAGTAAACTTCACTGCCTGAAGCCACCTGAAATCTTCTACAGCATTCTCTTCTTACCGTTCCATCTATCCAGCCGTTCACTTCTTCAATGAACGTATTCACTCTCACTCTTTATGACATCATCAACTGTGACATCATTATATTGGGGTCACCAAATATCTTGGGGATTTTGGTGGACTAAGGCTGCTGTGTTGTACCCCAAAGATATAAGATTGACCTCGCACTGCTCCAAACAGACTCAGATACTTGGTCAGTAAGGAAATGAGATCTTTATTATGCCCAATTAGTTACAATCTTAGACAAAATCAGCATATTTTTCTTAAACAATACATTTTGCCTGAGTCAGAGGTTAAGGAACAAAGAGAACAGAAGCTGAGCTACCAAAGCTACCAAGCACAGACTCTCTGTATGGATCCTGTTTGTCTCCCCCCCTCCCCCCCCCCACCGAATGATATCTAGTACTGTTCTTATATACATTGTTTCAGCCTGTCATCTAGCTGCAGTTGGGACTTTTTACTGTAATATATTCCTGTTGGTAGATCTAGCTCTCTTTCCGGTGCAAGCAGTTTACAGACCTTCAGACTTCCACAATTATGGCAGTTTGTGCTATCAGTTCTCCTCCAGCTTGTCTCTACCTTGTTTCTACCCACCTTTTCCTGCCTCCCGTCTAGTCTGTGGTGGGCATATTTCCTGTTTCTGCATGTCCTGTATTTGACCCACTGCCATGCGTTCACTCAAAACAGTCTGTGCTCTGAAATCTTCCCAGCAACAAGACAATGGCCACATTTAGTTAGACTCTTGCTACAGGTCTACTTGGGGTCACTCTCTTAGAACAGGCCACAGAACTGCTTTAGGAGATGGTATGAAGTGGGCTTCAACCTGCTTCATCCCAACAGCCTGTTGGGACACATGACCTCCATGGTTCACATGACCCCATATGTCCTCCTGCACGATGGCAGCCCAGTGGTGCTTCTGCTCCCAGTGGACGCAAGCCACAGGCAGACTCAGGGACAGAGTGAAAGTGACTCATCAGTTGGCGGACTCCCTTGGATGATGTCACCTTCAGGCCGGGATGCTTTTCCAGGCACTCAACCCCCAGAAGGTCCTCACCATGGATGTCTCTCTAATGAGCTGGGGAGCGCATTGCGGGAGTCTCCAGATGCAAAGCTGCTGGTCCCAGAAGGAATCCCAGATGCAAATCAACCTGCTAGAGCTCTGGGCAATATACCCAGCCCTCTGAGCCTTCCACCACCAGCTCCAACTCTACTTGGTGCTGATCCAGACCAACAATCAGATCTCAGTGTTCTACATGAGCAAACAGGGGGGAACAAGGTCATATCCCCTGTGCTAGGCGATGGTAACCCTCTGTTCCTATGCTGCATGTAGAGGGATGCTCCTAAGGATGGTGTACCTCCTGGGTCAGGACAGTGCCCTGGCGGACAAACCAAGCAGGCTCAGCCACATGAGTGGGTCCTGGATCCAATGGTACCCTCACAGCTGTTTCATATCTGGGCATCCCCTCGATAGACCTGTTCGCCAGCCTAGATAATACGCAGTTCCCTGATTCTGCTCTCACCAGCCTCACCCATCCCGGTTAGCAGTGGCTGTGTTCCTCATCCCATGGACAGAAGGCCTTATGATTATTATTATTATTATTATTAATAAACACTTATATAGCGCCGCAACATATGAAGCGCTGTACAAACATACAAGAGTCCCTGCTCATCAGAGCTCACAATCTAATAAGACAGAATACAAAATAAGTTACAAAATACAAATAACAAAATTTACAGGACAAAGTAAACAAAAGTTGATGGAGAGATCAAGATAGGGCAAGATAGGAACGAAAAGCAGTAAATAGGTGGGATTTGAGTCTGGACTTGAAAATGGGCAGGGAGGATGCCTGGCGCACAGAGATAGGAAGACTATTCCAAGCAAAGGGTGCTGCCAGTTGGAAGGAGCGAAGTCTGGAATTGGCAGTACAAGTAAAGGGCACAGATAAACAAAGACTATTAGAAGAGCGAAGTAACCGAGAGGGGGTGTAAGGAGAGATAAGAGACGAAAGGTGAATACATTTATACGTTAGGAGGAGAAGTTTAAATTGGATATGGAGATGGATGGGAAGCCAATGAAGCAAGATGAGGAGAGGAGTGATGTGGGAAAAGCGAGACTGGCAGAAAATAAATCGAGCAGCGGAGTGTTGAATTGACTGAAGAGGAATGAGGTGGCTCGCAGGGAGGCTGGCAAGGAGAAGGTTACAATAATCAAGACAGGAGGTGATTAAGGAGTGGACAGTCATCTTAGTGGAATCAACAGAGAGGAAAGGGTGAATTATGCAGATATTGTATAGAAAGAAACGGCATGTTTTAACAGTTAGCTGGATATGTGGAGAGAAAGAAAGAGAGGAATCAAAAATAATACCAAGGTTACGTATTGAAGAGACAGGGAGGATTACAGAGTTATCCACAGAGAGAGAAAAAGGGAAAAGAGGAGGAGAGGCATACGGGAGAAAGATAAGGAGTTCAGTTTTGGCCATGTTCAGTTTTAAGCGGCGGTGGGACATCCAGGTAGCGATGTCAGAGAGGCAGAGTGAGATCTCATTTATGCCTTTCCAACAACACCACTAGTAGCTAAGCGTCTATTCAAGGTTCAATGCAACAGAGCATCACTAATGTTGATAGCCTCTTAGTGGCCCAGGCAGCCCTGGTTCCCACTGCTTTTCTCCCTATCGGCGGTATCACCAATTCCCCTGGGCCCGAGCTCCATGGCTACTCTCACAGGAGCAGGACTCTCTCCTACATCCCAATCTGGAGTCCCTCTCATTCATGGCTTGGCTGCTGAAAAGGTAGCATTAGCTCCTTTAACCTCCCAAGGGACATGGAAGAGATTCTTCTGGCCTTTCGTAAGGCCTCCACTAGAAGAGCATATGTCTTCAAGTGGTGCCGATTCTTGGTGTGGTGTGCAGAAAGGCAGGTGAACCCTTTTTCCTGCTCAGTACAAGTGGTACTCCAGTATCTGCTTCACCTGTCACAGGTGGGACTGAAGTCCAGTTCGGTCAGAGTACACTTGAGTGCCATCGCAGCGCATCACCATTCCATTGAGGGAAAACTCCTCTCGGCTCAGCCCCTTGTGTCCTGATTCCTGTGGGGTCTCATGTTATCCAAACCCCCCGTCTGCCCCCAGTGGTGGAGTGGGATCTCAATAGAAACATAGAAACATGATGACAGAAAAAGACCACATGGCCTATCTAGTCTGTCCTTCCATAACAACAACTACAACAGTCCACTTTTTACCTTTAGAGATCCTCTGTGTTGGTCCCATGCTTTTTTGAATTCAGTTACTGTCCTCATCTCTACCACCTCTACTGGGAGACTATTCCATGATCCACTACTCTTTCTGTAAAGAAATATTTCCGCATATCACTCCTGAATCTATCTCCCTTCACCCTCATCCCATGTCCCCTCGTAGCATAACTTGCTTTCAATTGAAAGAGGCTCTCTTCCTGAACATTTATGCCATGGAGGTATTTAAACATCTCAATCATATCACCTCTATCCCGCCTTTCCTCTAAGGTGTACATATTAAGATCCTTAAGTCTGTCCTCATATGCTTTATAATGAAGCCCATTAATCATTTTAGTAGCAACCCTCTGCACCGACTCCATCCTGTTCACATCCTTTTGAAGGTGCGGTCTCCAGAATTGCACACCATACTCCAAATGAGGTCGCACCAAAGACTTATACAGAGGCATTATCACCTCCTTTTTTCTGCTAGCCATTCCTCTCCGTATGCACCCAAGCATCCTTCTAGCTTTTGCCGTCGCCTTTTCTACCTATTTAGCTACTTTAAGATCATCAGACACAACCACGCCTAGGTCCCGCTCTTCTTTAGTGGACAAAAGTACTTCACCTCCTATACTGTATTGCTCCCTTGGATTGCTGCAGCCCAAATGCATGACCTTACATTTTTTAACATTAAATCCCAGCTGCCAAATTCTAGACCATTCTTCAAGCTTAGCTAGATCCCTCCTCATGTTATCTACACCTTCCTGGGTGTCTACTCTATTGCAGATTTTGGTATCATCTGCAAAGAGGCAAACCTTACCCGATAGCCCTTCCGCTATATCACTAACAAAGATGTTAAAAAGAATCGGCCAAGGACAGATCCCTGGGGCACACCACTGGTAACATCCTTCTCCTCAGAGTGAGCTCCATTTACTTGTACTCTTTGTCGCCTCCCACCCAACCAATTTCTAACCCAAGCAGTAACTTTAGGGTCCATCCCTAGGGTGCTCAGTTTGTTTATAAGTCGCCTGTGAGGAACAATGTCAAAGGCTTTACTGAAATCTAAATACACCACATCTAGAGTTCTCCCTTGGTCCAACTCCCTGGTCACCCAGTCAAAGAAATCAATCAGATTTGTCTGACAAGACCTGCCTCTGGTAAAACCATGCTGCCTCGGATCCTGTAATCCGCTGGACTCCAGAAACCTCACTATTTTCTCTTTCAGCAGCGTTTCCAATAATTTACTCACCACCGAAGTTAAACTAACCGGCCTGTAGTTTTCAACCACATCCTTACTTCCGCTTTTGTGTAAAGGCACCACATGAGCCTCTCTCCAGTCCTTTGGCACCATTCCCGACTCCAACGAGGCATTGAAAAGGTCAGTCAATGTAGCTGCTAGAACGTCCTCAAGTTCCCTCAGTATTCTAGGGTGTATCCCATCCGGTCCCATCGCTTTGTCTACTTTAAGTTGAGCTAGTTTCTCACGAACACAGTCTTCTGAAAATTGTTCAAGATGTCCCTCGCTTCTGTTCTTATTTGTGGGTGTTTTCTGAGGTCCTGCTCCTGGTTCTTCATCTGTGAACACAGAACAAAAATATTTGTTAAGCAATTCCGCTTTATCCTTATCAGCTTCTACATATTCCCCCCCTGCACCCTTGAGTCTGACAATACCACTTTTGCCCTTCCTCTTCTCACTAATATATCTGAAAAATGTCTTATCCCCCATTTTATTGCATTGGCTATTTCCTCCTCCTTTTGAATCTTTGCCTTCTTGACTACTTTGCTAGCTTCTCTAAGTTTTTCCAAATACAGATGCCTGTCTTCCTCTCTCTGTGATCTCTTGTATTTCATGAAGGCCTCCCTCTTTTTCTTCACTTTTTCAGCTACTTCCTTCGAAAACCATAGCGGTCTCCTGTTCCTTTTGCCTTTATTTATCATTTTAACAAAAAGGTTGGTTGCCCTTAAAATACCCCCTTTCAGTTTTGCCCACTGTTTTTCTACATCCCCCAGCTGTTCCCATCCCACTAACGACTCCCTGAGGTACTGGCCCATCTTTGCAAAGTTAGTCTTCCTAAAGTCTAAGATCCTCACCTTGGAATGGATTCTAACAGCCCTAGTCCTAATATTGAACCACACCATCTGGTGATCACTGGATGCAAAATGATCTCCCACTACAACATCAGAAACACTTTCACCATTGGTAAGCACCAAGTCCAGTATGGCCCCTTCACGTGTGGGGTCTGTTACCAATTGCCTGAATAGTTCTCCCTGTAGAGAATCCAGGATCTCCGTACTTCTAGATGATACTGCAGCAGGAATGGTGCACTCTCAGCTTAGTAAGCTTCCGTTTGAGCTTCTGGCTACCTGCCACCTCCAATACCTATCCTGGAAGGTCGCTTTCTTAGTAGCAGTCACATCAGCTCGCACAGTCTGCGAGCTCCAGGCTCTAAAGGCAGAGCCGTCCTACACGAAGTTCTACAAGAACAGGGTTGTGCTCTGCACACACGCCATGTTTCTGCCAAAGGTGGTGTCCCCATTCCACCTCAACCAGGAGGTGGTACTCCCCACCTTATTTCCAAGGCCTCATGCCGGTAGGATGGAGACTGCTCTCCACAATCTGGATTGTAAGAGAGCCCTGTCCTTTTACCTGCAACAGACTCGGGGCCACCTCAAAGCACCACAGCATTTTGTATCCTATGACCCCAGCCATCTTAGGCTCCCAGTGACTAAGTGAATCTGTCCACTTGGGTAGCGGACTGCATTACCCTTGCCTACAAGCAAGCAGGGATCTCACTAGACCAGAGGATCGGTGCACTGCATCAGGGCTATGGCTACTTCCGTGGCAAATCTGCGTTCCGTTCCCGTGACGGAAATCTGCGGAGGCATCACCTGGTCTTCAGTCCATACCTTCGCAGCTCATTAATGCCTGGAGAGGGAGTCCCAATGGGACAGAGCCTTTGGACAGGTCATACTCCATAATCTCTTCAGGGTGTAGGTAACTCCTGCCCTCTGACCCTTCTGTGTTCAGGCTACTGGAGTGCTGGTTCTTTGCCGGACATTGGGTCTTGCGAGAGTCTCTCAGTAGGGACTCGACTGCTACTGATCACGGCTCTATTTACAGGTCGCCGTGGCATTTTTGTTTTACAGGTTCTCGGTAGCCTATAGCTAGGGTGTCCCACATGTGAGGACTGACTTCCTGCTTGTTCCCAGAGAAAGCGTAGTTACTCACCTGTAATAAGTGTTCTCCAGGGACAGCAGGAATCAGTCCTCACAACCCTCCCTCCTCCCCTTGGAGTTGCTTCTTTACCTTTTTTTTATTTTTTCCTTGTCCGTCTTAGCTATGTCATTAAACTGAGGCAAGATGGCACCCTTGGGCGGGAAGTGGACCACGCTGGCGTGGTGCATCTCCCAAAGGCTTTCTTCGAAAGCTGGGGAGATGCTTCTATGCAGGCTCTGTCGGCACTGACGTCACCCATATGTGAGGACTGATTCCTGCTGTTAACAGAGAACACCTGTTACGGGTGAGTAACTACACTTTGTCAGTGCTAGAATGTTTATGCTGGTTGCCAATAGCCCAGAGGATACAGTTTAAGATTAGTGTCCTGATTTTTAAAATACTGTCTTGGATGAGCCTGGCCTTCTTGGCTCTTTGTATTTATTGGACTGTACTGTCCTTGCAGGGCTCTCTGGTTGTTTAGTAAAAGATTGTTGCCTATGCCATTTCTGTGGCAGGCTAGGTCAGCTAATGTGCATGATACAGCTTTTTCAGTGGCTGTCCCCTGGTTTTTGAATGCATTGCCACAGAATATAAGAACTACAAGCTGTTTGTCTTTTAGACACAAGCTAAGAGCCTTCTTATTTGAGAAAGCTTTTAGGCAAGTTTGTCATGACGATTTATCGTAAATAGAGGCGCTACATCATGAGAAGTATGTTATGTTTTTATTGTTTTAATGTGTCTCTTAATTATTTGTAAATGTTTTAAATTGCTATGACTGTTTTGATGTAAGCTGCATTGAATAGCTTTGCAGGTCATAAATGGTTTAAATAACTAAAAGAATAAATGATGACAGTAAGGGTCCTGCAAAGCACCTGGATATCTAAAAGAGGCGGTTAGTAGGATAGGAATAGCCTCAAGCAATGGAGATATGCTAGCAACCTCCTCCTTGCTGGTCTTCCTCTGAATCATCTCTCCCCCTTCAATCTGTTCAAAACTCAGCTAACCTTCCAGCAGCCTCAATATGCTCATATAACCCATCTTCTCAAGTCGCTTCCTATTCATTTCCGTATCCAGTTAAAACTTCTTCTACTGACCTATAAATGCATTTATTCTTCTGCTCCTCACTATCTTTCCTCTCTTATCTCTCCATACACCCCTCCTCGGGAACTCCGCTCTTCTGGCAGATCCCTTCTATCTGTGCCCTTCTCTTCTACTGCCAACTCCAGACTGATCCTTCCACCTTGTTGCTTCTTATGTCTGGAACAAACTACCTGAATCTGTGCATCCAGTTTCATCTCTGGCCCTTTTCAAATCCAGGCTGAAAACTCACCTCTTCAAGGCCACTTTTGGATCCTGATCCACTTAGTCTCCTATGTGTTTCTTTACCATTCCCCTAGATATATCCTTGTCCTCAGCTGTTTTATTGTTTGTTTCGACTAGACTGTTAACTGTGATGAGCAGGGACCTTCTTTTACATGTGTCTGTATAGTGCTGCATACATCTTGTAGCATTATACAAATGATAAGTAGTAGTAATAGTAGTAAATAGGAGCCTGTAAGTCATATAGCAAGTAGTTTTTGAATATTGAGTTTGAGCTTTAACCAAGAAGCTATTTGTGAAAGACAGGTATTGATGGCTGAGAAAACGGGCTTAATTTGATCGGTGTGCAGGAGAAGAATGTCATCTGCATAGTAGTACACAAAGATGCCAGCATCCTGAACAATAGTAATAAGGTGGGGGGGGGGGGGACAATGAAGATGTTAACAGCAGTGGGGCAAGAACCCTGAAGGACTCCACAAGTGAGGGGGTAAGAAGCAGAGGAAGGAAAAATCTGTGCAAAAACAATAGCACCAGTGTAAGTACATGTCACGAAGGCTAATATCATAGAGATGAGAACAAAGGAGAGAATGGCTGATTAAGTCGAAAGCTGAAAAAAGATCGCGAGAGACTGCCAATGAAATATTTCTCTGATAAAAAGAGGAATGGACTTTACTAAGAGATGATGTAAGAATAGTCTTTATACTGTGGCCAGGGCAAAAATCTGATTGGTAGGGGCAGAGTGTGCTTGTTTTTAGTGATATAGTAAGTAAGCTGAGAAAAGACCAGTTTTTCCAAACTTTTCAAAAGAAAAGGAAGATTAGAGACAGGATGATAATGGGTAGTGGAGGTTTTGTGAAGAGAAAGTTTTCTTTAGAATAGGTCAGTCAGGGGCCCTCTTCCAGAGAGAGGGGACAGCTCTGGAGGCAAGACTGTTATTGATGATAGATAAGGCAGAAGGAAGTAGAGTTAAGGAATCAGCAGCTAACCAAAAGGAAAGGAGAAGGTCAAGAGGACATATTGTTTTCTTGGAAGAGAAAATTATTTTAATTAGCTGGTGCAAAGAGAGAAAATTAAAAGTGTGCCAGCAGTGAGTGATGGAGTACAGGATATTTAGGAGAAGGGACAGAAAGTTGGGATCTGCAAGCGTGTCCATGAGAATAGATTCAAATGTAGTGGATTGTCCAGCCCAAAGATCACTTTGGGTTTTTCTAACCTTGGAACTGAAATGGAGAACCAACAGCTCGGCAAATGGAGTAATGAGTAAGTTAGAAGAGGGATGGGGTACATGAGAGACCATGGAGTATAACTGCTTGCTTTGATTTGAGGAGGCCGAAACTTTCTTAGAAAAACAGTCAGTCTTGGTGGCCGTAATCCTAGCTTGATAAAAGGTCTGTTGTTCTTTGGTTTTATAAGGGTCACTTAGTTCAACACTCAGATTTAGCACCTATTCTATAAGGTAAAGTACACGCACACTTTACTTTATAGAAACAGGGGTGTAAATGGTGAAATATGCATGCCAAATCTGGACGTGACCACTTACACCAGGGGTGGCCAATTCAGGTCCCGGTGCACTGCAATCCAGCTTGTGTGTCATGATGTCCCTAATGAATATTCAAGAATATATTTGCATATGAAGGGAGGCAGTAGATGCAAATATATCTCACGAATATTCATTAGGGCAATCATGAAAAACAGGCTGGATTGTGGTGCACTAGGACCGGAGTTGGCCACGCCTGGCTTACACCAACCTTAGACTTAGGTAAATGCCCATAACTAGATTTGTCAGAAACATGTATAAGTAATAACATATTTGCGTTTTTATGCTTTGCCTAAACTTCACCCAAGATCCTCTCCTGTGCTTGCCTACACAAAACTATGTGCCATTGTCCTGACACATGTACTTAGAGAATAGCAACTGCCTACACTCCACATGTAGATCACTAAAGTACCGTGATTTATGTTTACACTCACCCAGAACTATAACTGCACCTTACATAATTATCTTCATAATGTCCATCTGCATGCTAAGTGAATAATGTAAAATGCAAACAAAGCCTACAGAAGCTCTGCTGAATCATGAAGCAAAGATTTGTGATAGCTGTTGTCCATCTTTGTTATGGTTTATTGTTCATTCACCGTTTCTGTCACATCGAGCACAGATTGAAACAACACTTGCATCTAGAGTAGCCTGCAAGCAAGGTGTACAGGTAAATGGAGCGCACTCTGAGGAGAAGGACGTTACCTGTGGTGTGCCCCAGGGATCTATCCTTGGTCCGATTCTTTTTAACATCTTTGTTAGTGATATAGCGGAAGGGCTGTCAGGTAAGGTTTGTCTCTTTGCGGATGATACCAAAATCTGCAATAGAGTAGACACCCAGGAAGGTGTAGATAACATGAGGAGGGATCTAGCTAGGGGGTGAAGTACTTTTGTCCACTAAAGAAGAGCGGGACCTAGGCATGATTGTGTCTGATGATCTTAAACAATTAGAAAAGATGATGGCAAAAGCTAGAAAGATGCTTGGGTGCATAGGGAGAGGAATGGCCAGCAGAAGAAAGGAGGTGATAGCACCTCTGTATAAGTCTTTGGTGTGACCTCATTTGGAGTATTGTGTGCAGTTCTGGAGACCGAACCTTCAAAAGGATACAAATAGGTTGGAGTCAGTACAGAGGGTACTGAGGGTACAGAGGGTGGCTACTAAAGTAGTTAGTGGTCTTCATTATAAAGCATATGAGGACAGACTTAAGGATCTTAATATGTACACCTTAGAGGAAAGGTGGGATAGAGCTGATATGATTGAGATGTTTAAATACCTCCGTGGCATAAATGCAGAGGAGGAGAGCCTCTTTCGATTGAAAGCAAGCTCTGCTGCGAGGGGACATGGGATGAAGGTGAAAGGGGATAGATTCAGGAGTGATATGAAGAAATATTTATTTATGGAAAGAGTGGTGGATCCGTGGAATAGTCTCCCTGTGGAGGTGGTAGAGATGAGGACAGTATCTGAATTCAAAGAAGCATGGGACAAACACAGAGGATCTCTAAAGGAAAAAAGGGGACTGTTGTAGTGGTTGATATGGAAGGACAGACTAGAATAGGCCATGTCGTCATGTTTCTATCCTGGTGCTCTATGGTTTATGCATGATTAATTCACTCAAATGTCAATAGAGTTAATTGTAGGGATCTTGTATCTCTAAATGCAGGAACTTCGTTGCTGACTACCTGTCTATATTACATGTGGTCTTCATGTCGGGCATAATGAATATTGTGACTTTATGGTGCAGGTTCAGAAATCTGACTCAGCCACAACCTCATATTCTGCAGGATGGCTGTATTTTTTTTAACATTTATTTTTCATTAAGGCACAACACTTAAAAAATAAAGATAAAAGGGAAACATACGATAGGCAGCACAAAGGCAGATGTTCCAATCAAGACAGGATTAGTGATGCATGGTGCACAGTTCATATTAAGCAAACTACCAAAGTATAGCTTACGTGAGTTACGGCACATGGCTGGGGCGAGTGGGGGCACCAAATCTGTTAGTTACATAGGACAAATTTCTAGCTTGCTATGGTCGTGGTCCCAAATATAGCTAGACATTTTGCTGTTCAAATCCTGAAACATTTTCCCAGCTATTGTACATGGAACATGTTGGAACAAATATAATAAAAAGGTAACATGTTCATTTTGAGAAGGTCAGTCTTATTGGACCATGCAACAGGAAGCTTTTCCTAAACTCACCAATCCCGATATAGTTGTTGAATAACAGAGGAGGTAATTAGCCTGGAAGATCCCTGAGCTTGCCAGGCACATTAATACTAAGATAAAATGCAAACAACCATTTTGCAGCTTAAATTGGGAGAGGCTAAAAAGGATAGGGCTCTTCAACCTGGAAAAAAGACGGCTGAGAGGAGGTATGATAGAGGTCTATAAATTAATGAATGGAGTGGAACGGATAAATGTAGATCGATTGTTTACACCATCAAAATGTAGAAAGACTATGGGTCATGCAATGAAGGTACAGTGTAACCCATATAAGACTAATAAGAGAAAATATTTTTTTCACTCAACACGTAATCAAACTCTGGAATTCGGTATCGGAGGATGTAGTAAAAGCTGTTAGTGTAGCTGGGTTTAAAATAGGTTTGGACAAGCTCCTGATGGAAAGGGTCCCGGGAAAGGGGACCCGGGAAATCCACTGCTTGTCTCAATACAAGCATTTTGAAACCTGTGTCTTCTTGGGAAACTGCTAGGTACTTGTGACCTGGATTGGCCACTGTTGGAAACAGGATACTGGGCTTGATGGCTCTTGGTCTGACTCAATATGGCATATTTTATGTTTGTATGTTAACTGCAAAGCCTTTCACAATGGAACAGAGCCATTGGCTGTATTACTAAATTAAAAAGAAGTGAAGGTAATGTGCTTCCCTGATGGGTGCCACATTTTATAGAGAAGGAAGGTGAATAGACATTATTTACAGTCACCTACACTTTAGGTTGACTATATAGATCCTGAATTCACACAGTTAACCTGGGAGAAACGGGTATTTTTCCAGCACCAAAAACATAAAAACTCAGGAGACTATCGAATGCCTTCTCGGCAACGAAGGAAAGAACTGCCCCATTAATTGTATGATTATTAGCCCAGCTAATAAGAATTAGCAGAGGTGTTTTTGCCCTTAATAAATCCACTTTGATCAAGGAGGATCAGCTCGGAAAGGATACTGCAAAATCCTGGCCAGTATTTTCATATCACAATTATTTAAGGATATGGGCCGATGTGACCCACGCTCCAATTCACCCCTCTCTTTCTTAGGGATGACAACAATGTGAACATGTAGCAAATGTCCCATAAGGGGTATCTGATACAGGGATTCAATTAAGACTAAAAGTATGGAGAAAAATTAGGAAGTAACTGCTGGTACCATTCCCTTTGATAGCCATCCAGTCCCAGACATTTTGAGTCATATCCAAAAAAGACTGGATGTATTGTGGGGAGTCAGTCTCTTCAGGAAAATACAAATTCTCATATTATTTTTTGAAAACATTGGAAGTAGCAGACCTTGAGCCCTCGAACTATCTCTAATTTTGCCAACTCGAGTGCATGCTCACCACTTCTGAATGTCTCTATCCAAAAGCATACCCACCTTGTCCTTGTGCTGTCTGAAAAGTTTTAACCTTTCCCTTAGACTGGCTAAGGTCGTTATAGACCTGCCCTGATCCTGTTTGTTACAGTTCAAGTTGTTGGATCTTATGGCAGTGCTGATTTTTCTATATGTACTCTTCTTTATTTGTAATTATGTGTATAAGCTATTTTATTTCCCTGAAGGACAACTTTGAATGTTTCCCACAACCAAATGGGGGAGTATTCCTCTTGAGGGTGGTGCCTATGAAAATCAGAAAGCATAGTCTCCATTACCTTTAGAGTATCCCTCCTTCTCAAGCAGGGATAAGTTTAACTTCCAAGTTCCAGTGAACAGGAATAAACCTGAAGGGGGATGGATAATTGTAACTGGATGATAATTAGAGAGTTTTGCAGGAAGTATATGACTGGTTTTAACAACTGGCATTGCAGAGGAGGACGAAAAGTAGTCATTATAGCTAAAAGAGTTATGCCTGGCAGAGTAACATGCATAGCCTTTGCTTTAACGATTATGGAACCTCCACACATCCTCAAGGTCAAGCCTAGCAATTAGACACTTAAGGCCCACATTATGGTCTCCAGGACAGATCACTCTGGATGATCTGTCCCTTGCAACATCCAAACAAGAATTTCAGTCCCCTCCTATAGGTAAGTGTGCTGCAGAGATTTCGTCAACAGTGTCCTATATTTGGTCCCTAGATGGTAACTAGAACAAATCAGGCCGTGGAAAGAGTATAGACCAGAATCAGCCATCAGCCATCAACCATCAACCTCCAGGATCACGGATCACTTTGTCCACAATCAGGGGAAGTGTTTTATAGATCAAGATGCAGACTCCTTTATCTTTGGAGTTATAAAGAGCAGAGTACACTTGGGTGACCCAATCTGTTTGAAGCTTGCAATGCTTCTGGCCAGTGAGATGAATCTTTTGTAATATAGCAATTTTAGTTTTTTCTCTTTTAAAGTGCTAAAGCACTTGTTTCCTCGTAATGGGAGATATTCTGCACATTGAATGAGATACTTTTCACTCCAAAATCTCATATGGGGTTAGGGGCTGTCAGACGGCTGCCTGGGTGAGAATCTTCACAGTCTTGGCAAGTGCATACATCTATATGATTTGCAAGGGATTGTGGGCAATGTAGTTCATTCACACCAGACACAGCTGCTGACAATAATTTAGTTGTGCTCTTGGGTAAAGCCAATAAGATATTTATTTATGGGGTTATTTCTCCCAACACAGATATGCTTGGTAGCACATAAATCAGGTTACTTGCTTCCAGTGTTAACTTGGAAAAACAAAGTCAAAAATCAAAATCAGGAAAACAACCTTTAAACTTGTCAGGCAATTAGCTAATGTTTTCTTAGCATATATCTAACAAACGAAAAGCCACAAAGAAAGAAAAAAAACTGTTCTTTTCAGGTTAACTTCTGATAACTTCCCACATAGATTCAGAAGTGATTCTCTCCTAGCTCACAAGCAATTAGGTAAGGCTCAATTGCTAGTAGTTATCCAGCTGAAACCCCTTAGCTGACTTGCTTTCTATTGTGTGGGTCAAATCCTGCTTCAGGAGCTTTTCTGAGTAGATTAAAGAACAAGTTTGTATTTCTTTGTGATGGTTGCTGTACTTTATAACAGAAAGTTACCAAAGGAGTTTGGACAGAGAACAGTCCATATAAACACATTCTTCATCTGCAATCATTCCCCCATCTTCAACAAGCATAGGTTCAATATCATGGATTGGCACAGATGAATCTCTCAATGGAGCACTTTCAGGAGAATACTTGTTTCCCTGCTGTCTTTCAAGGTTATAGCTAGGGCATAGATCAGTGTTCATACCTGAGCTTTCATTGCTGCTAGAGTTCCTCTCTATATAGCCTGGCCAGTATGTAGTCCAGTTCTTATGTCCAGCCTTCCAATCCAGATCCCTGGACACTGGATCTCTCTTCACATACCTTCTGGCACGGGTCTTAGGATCCCTTCCACGTGCAGCCGTCTCCCTCACAGGTAGCGTCTGGAGATTCCTAGCTCTGCAGCACCATTCCTCTGGCTTTCCCCAGTCCAATGGTGTATGCTGGCCCTTGGAATACCTCCCAGTATACGTACTGCTCTGGACTCTTCTAGACCTCTCAAAGGCTTTTCTCCTCTTTCTTCCAGAGGGTCTCTTTCCCTCTCTGTCCGTCCGGTTTGGCTTCTGCTTCTGATGATCCTTCAGATGAAACTGATGATCCTTCTCTGGATATCCAAGGTGATCATGAAGATGGTCATCTGTAGAATAAACTCTACTCTTATTCTGCTTAGATGAGTGCCCCTCCCTAACACAGCACAGCTGTGCTGAATCAGGCCCTGCCCTTTGAGATGAGTGCTTAGGGATTACCTCATAGCCCTCCTGATTGAACACACGTTTCCCCACTTCAGCTCCTCTAATGGCTGTTGGAAACCTGGTGCATTCTGGGACTGGTAGTCTTTTATGGGAAAATTCTGTTTTCTTATTTCTACCAGAACTGACAGGTTGCTTGTTCAGAGACACTTCATCTTTTCTATAGCTCCTTCCTGAGCTATGATAAGCTTCCTTATCACAGGGCCTAAAATATCATTTTTAAATATAATCATTGGGGGTTTTAGTTCTCAAAATATACTGGTTACTACTGTAAATATGCGTATGTACCCTGTAAATAACTGAACTGGTAGCAGTGCCTCTGATTTTTTTCCAAAATTATAACACATAAGCTCAAAATCACTAAGGGCCCGATTTCGAGTCTCAGTGGGACGTGCAACCCCACAAGCCATCCGGCCCATATTCCCCCTCAGGCCCTCCCTGCACAGCTAGAGCAGCAGTACGGGGAGAGCCAGCGGGAGGGGGTGGAGCAGGCGGGCCGAGGTGGTAGGACGTACAGGGCCGATTCAAGTCATGGTCCTGTACATCCTGCAGGGTCAGAGGGGATGTGCTACTTATTCTACTTCGAAGGTGGAATAAGCCACAAAATCTGGGTGATTGGGGCCGGAACCCCCCCCTCTCTGGTAGGTCCCCGCCACCCGATCCAGGCCCCGACTGCCCAGCCGTGGGTCAGGCGGCGGGGACGAAGAGGATCTGTGCCACGGGTGACAGGGGAACCTGTGGGGAGGACATCACTGCAGGCATGCAGTGGCATGCCGGGCCTGATTCTGTATGCCACAGGAACGTTTTGCTCCCACGGTACAGAATTGGGTCCTAATGGGCCTGTCCTGTTGTGCCCCTTTCAGAATCAGGCTCTAAACATCTGAAAAAATTGCAGAGCCCTAAAAACTCTGCTCTGCAGCACTAGAAAACCAAAAACATGCACTGTTACGAGGTGAAAGATGCCTCGACCCCCATCCTGCTTCCCAACTGTAAAATCCCCCCCAGCAGCCCTCTAAATCAATGGTTCTCAACCCAGTCCTCTGGGACCCTCAGGCTAGTTAGGTTTTCAGGATATCCACAATAAATGCACATGAGATAGGTCTGCGTATAATGGAAGCAGTGCGTGCAGATCTATCTCATGCATATTCATTGTGGATATCCTGAAAACCTGACTGGCCTTGGGGGCCCATCATATTGTATATTACACAATGGTAATGAAATGTCAACATGATATTCATGTCTTAGCACAGCAAAAATGCTTGAATTAAATCATTAGTTAAACATAATTGTGCTATCATAAGTCTGTGTGCAAATATAAATCATAACTTACTCAATCTTAAAATTTGCTGTTGTTTATCTTCTTCCTATCTTGTTAAAAGGCTGGGGACATAACCAGGCCTTAACACTGTCTATAATTCCTAATTTCCTGATTAAGCCACAAAGCCCTTGGAGTCCCCACCACGGTCCCCAGTCAGTCTCTCCAGCTGCCAGCACACAAAGTAGCATATCTTGAGACAATCTAGTTCATGTGAAGTGGCCCAGTTTATTAAGTACCCAGGGGTCTCTTGATATTTTATTTTATATGTGAATATCAGCATATTGAACTCTGGAAGATAGTTTACCAGAAGTCAAAGTAAATTAGGGCATAGATGTTTCCTAAAATTTGTATTAGATAAAATCCTGGCTGCAGCATATTGGATTTGTTTACCTTTTCTATCTGTATCTGTCAAAATCCACACGTTCAGGGCAATTTAATACACAGGTACACTAAAAAAATTTTTTTTTAAACTGCCTCTAATGTTTCGATTGATTTTTACGTTTTTTGGTGCGCTGAATCCAAATCTGGTAACCAATTTGCTCCATCACGTACAGATTTTTTGCTACATTGGGTTAGCAGTTTGAGGTGAACGTTTCAGATTGAGTGCGATCGAGATAAAAGTTTCTTGGATGAATTCTTTATACTAATTGTTTAGTAGTTATTCAAATAAGAATAAAGAAAATTGTAACAAGGCAGCACATAAGAATAGAGTAATGTCAACAAAACACACTGTGATGGTAGCAAAATTGTCTGCACTTAAAACAGCCACATACATGTGCACAAACATTGAGCATATAAGAGCGAGGTTAGACACAAAGCAAAGCAAAGAAATGTGCAAAAAATGTTGTACAGGTATGTATGTAAGAATAGAAAACGCAAACCGCACCATTGCAATACATGAAGACAAACACCCGATGGTGTGAAAATAAAATTCTAATAAATGAGATCCGACACTGTGGTAATAACTAGCAAATTTTTATTTCAAAGTTTAGTAAAAACACGATATTTGTCAACACAGTTTAGATTTTAAAGTCATTCTTGGGTCAATCAATCTCCTGGTGGGCCCGTTTCTTCTTCTTCCCCCCGAATGCTTCTCTTGGTGCGCTGCTTGGCGTATTTTTCATCTGGGGTTTCCCGCAGCAGCAACCAGAAGAAATCAGCCATCATAGTGGTGTTCCATCTTCCTAGGGTACCTTCTCTCTGCGTCCTTGATGTCCTGGTGAAACCTTTCACCTTGTTCTTCACTGTACGCCCCCAAGTTTTCGGGAAAGTAGTTCACATGGGAGTGCAAGAAATGGACTTTCAGGCTCATGTTACAGCCTTGTTCTTTGAAGGCATTGAGCATCCTGGCAACAATATCCTTATAGTTCTCATCCCGCCTGTTCCCCAAGAATTTGAGAACAACATCCTTGAAGGAATCCCAGGCTTCTTTTTCCTTCTCAGACATCGTTTCAGCGAATGCTCCATCTGAAATGAGTTTCCTTATATCAGGGCCAACAAACACTCCTTCCTTTAGCTTTGCTTCAGAAAGTCGGGGGAACTTTGAGCAAAGGTACCGAAAGCACTCACCATCTTTTGGAAGGGACTTGATGAATTGCTTAATGAGACCCAACTTAATGTGGAGAGGTGGTAATAGAATTTTATCATGAGGTACCAAGCTCTCATGAAGAACATTTTTCTCACCGGGTCTCAAGTACTCCCGAATTGGCCAGTCTTTTTTCCCCCAGTGTAGGTCGCGGGCCCGGCTATCCCACAAGCAAAGGAAGCAGGGATATTTGGTGAAACCGGATTGCTGCCCTAATAGCATGGATAGAATTTTAAAGTCTCCACAAATCATCCACTTATGCTCATCATAACGAATCTTCTGAAGAATCAGGGCCAAATTCTCGTATTTTTCTTGGAGAATAACAGAGTGAGCAATAGGAACTGAAGCGAATGTGTTGCCATTATGAAGAAGAACACCTTTTATGCTGTCTTTTGACGAATCAATGAACAGCCGCCATTCAGCAGGATCATACTTGAGTTTAAACTTTTCCATCACTCCGTATATATCGTTGCAAAATACCAAATCTTCCTGTTTGCTGAAATACTTCAAAAATTGTGTCTCGCGGTTGCGGTACCAATAAAAAGTTGTTCCTGGTGACAATAGATTTTTCTGTTTAAGCTGAGAACCTAGCAGTTGGGCAGCATCTTTTGGGAGTCCTAAATCCCGGACTAAATCATTCAATTCAGCTTGAGAGAAAAGTTCAGGTTTCGGATCTGGTTCAGTTTCAAACTCGGAAGTACTGGACTCATCGGGAAAAGCCATCTGATGAGTCTCATCATGATCAGAACCGTCCACACAAATATGATCCAAAGATTTTGGTGGTTCAGGCACAGGTACTTCGTTGCTATGAGGCATAGGCCTAATTGCTGAGGGAAGGTTGGGGTAACTTATTACGTTCTTATTTTTTAAGTTGTATCCCTTCACAATGCAAGAGCAAAAATAGCAGTCACTGCTGTGGTCTCTTTGTTCACGCCACATCATAGGTATTCCGAAACGAAATGCTTGTTTTTTACCTTTCATCCATAAGCGTAGATCTTCCTCACATGTCTTGCACACTTTGTGAGGAGCCCACGGTTTGTCTTGATCGCCTAACCTCAAACCGAAATAGGCGAAATATACTTTTTTAATAAATGCAGAAATGTTCCTCTGTCGCTTTTTCACGGTATATTCCCCACAAATAAAACAAAAACTGTCCGGAGAGTTGACGCAACCTCTGGCTCTGTGAGCCATCACAAATACACAGCACTGCAAACTACAACTGTAGTGAACCACTTCAGAATAAAGCTGGATTACGACTGAGCAAACAAAAGGTAATAATGAACTTGCAAGAAACTGAAATTTGACAGGAACGTTCATGTCGCAACCACCGTGTTTGAGCGAGCGAACGAGGCGAGGCGAACAGGAAAGAACATGGGCCAGCGCGAGTGCTGGATTTAGCCCCCCGCCTCCCAATTGTCCTGTTAATGTATAAAATGAATACAAAACACTCTAAAATATCATGAGGGAGTGTTTCTAGTTAGTTAACCATTACAACCTCTATTTTGGGCCAAGAAAATAAACTGCAGTCGGCTAAAAAGAAATTATGTGAACATTCCTTATATGGGTAAGAAATCTAATTTTGCAAGAAAACGTGACGTGATGGAACATTTTGACTATTTTTCCTGGATTCAGCACCCCAAAATCTATAGGAATCAGTTGCAAAACTGGAGGCAGTTTTTTGGTAGTGTACCTGTGTAATTAATATGGGATATTACTGACACTTACATTAAAGTTGCCAAATCAGCAACAGTAGACAAATGACACACTTGCTTGGAGAGTTGAAGTTGGTAGAGTGCTTTCTTAGTAACTGCAGCTAGAGTATCTGGAATTCCAGAATTAGCTTTGAATCAAGTCACACTACATGATTGCAAATTTTATTTTGTAAAGGTTGTCAGACGGCTGCCTGGGTGAGAATCTTCAGTCTTGACAAGTGCATATATCTATATGATTTGCAAGGTATTGTGGGCAATGTAGTTCATTCACACCAGACACAGCTGCTGACAATAATTTAGTTGTGCTTTTGGGTAAAGCCAATAAGATTTTTATTTATGGGGTTATTTCTCCCAACACAGATATGCTTGGTAGCACATAAATTAGGTTACTTGCTTTCAGTGTTAACTTGGAAAAACAAAGTTAAAATCAGGAAAACAACAAATGAAAAGTCACAAAGCAAGAAACAAACTGTTCTTTTCAGGTTAACTTCTGATTACTTCCCACATAGATACAGAAGTGATTCTCTCCTAGCTCACAAGCAATTAGGTAAGGCTTAATTGCTAGCAGTTACCAGCTGAAACCCCTTAGCTGGCTTGCCTTCCACTGTGTGGGTCAAATCCTGCTTCAGGAGCTTTTCTGAGTAGATTAAAGAACACATTTGTATTTCTTTGTGATGGTTGCTGTACTTTATAACAGAAAGTTACCAACGGAGTTTAGATAGAGAGCAGTCCATATAAACAGCATCCTCATCTGCTATTATTCCCCCTTGTTCAACAAGCATGGGTTCAATATCATGGATTGGCACAGATGAATCTCTCAATGGAGCATTTTCAGGAGAATACTTGTTTCCCTGCTGTCTTTCAAGGTTATAGCTAGGGCATAGATCAGTGTTCATACCTGAGCTTCCATTGCTGCTAGAGTTCCTCTCTATATAGCCTGGCCAGTATGTAGTCCAGTTGTTATGTCCAGCCTTCCAATCCAGATCCCTGGACACTGGATCTCTCTTCACATACCTTCTGGCACAGGTCTTAGGGTCCCTTCCACGTGCAGCCGTCTCCCTCACAGGTAGCCTCTGGTGATTCCTAGCTCTGCAGCACCATTCCTCTGGCTTTCCCCAGTCCAATGGTGTATGCTGGCCCTTGGAATACCTCCCAGTATACGTACTGCTTTGGACTCTTCTAGACCTCTCAAAGGCTTTTCTCTTCCTTCTTCCAAAGGGTCTCTTTCCCTTTCTGTCCGTCCGGTTTGGCTTCTGCTTCTGATGATCCTTCAGATGAAACTGATGATCAAACTCAAGCTGATTCTCAGGATACTGAGGACAATTCTCTAGATATCCAAGGTGATCATGAAGATCATGAAGATGGTCATCTGTAGAATAAACTCTACTCTTATTCTGCCTTGATGAGTGCTCCTCTCTAACACAGCGCAGCTGTGCTGAATCGGGCCCTGCCCTTTGAGATGAGTGCTTAGGGATTACCTCATAGCCCTCCTGATTGAACACACGTTTCCCCACTTCAGCTCCTCTAATGGCTGTTGGAAACCTGGTGCATTCTGGGACTGGTAGTCTTTTATGGGAAAATTCTGTTTTCTTATTTCTACCAGAACTGACAGGTTGCTTGTTCAGAGTCACTTCACCTTTTCTATAGCTCCTTCCTGAGCTATGATAAGCTTCCTTATCACAAGGTGCATCATTCAAAATAGAATGTAGTGCTTGATCTGGAGTTTTCTTCCGCATTCAAAGCACCTCTGTTTTACTGAAACTGAGTTTGAGCTTATTCTCTGTCAGCTAGTTAGATATTGCGCAACATTATCTTCGTTATTTTGCAGTGGAAATTATAGTTGGATACCATCTGCAGATAAATACTAGGCAATATTTTTCCGCTTGCATATATCATAGAGAGGCTTTATATACTGTAGTTATTAATTGCCGGGAAGAATATAGATTTCTTTGGTATAAATCTGGGAGACTGAGATCATCTCTAAGATATTCTGGCTTCAGAGTGAAGTTCATGTGTGTACAAAACTAATCTATTTGGAGACATTATCTTGTGTCAAGGTTCAGACTTAGCCTCTGTACCCTATCCATAAGGAAGAAGATAACACCTTCTCTTAATACCTGTTCTGCATTATCACAGGTAAAGCAGTGTTCTACATGAAAAAAAAGCCTTCTCTAAAATTGCTCCTTGTACTGTATATGCAATTCAGCTTACGTTCATACATGTATTCATCCTGATTGGAGGCATTCTCAGAGGCAGGGTTGAGGCAAGATTTGAAATTATGCACATATTTTATAAAATATGTTTTACATGCTTGTAAAGTAAACTGCATAGTTCTGTGTGCCAATGAGCAGGTGTTAAGTGTCTGCATTTATTTTCAAGAGGTAATTTTCAAAGGGAAAGTATGGGGTATGTTTACTAAACTGCGGTAAACGTGAATAATGCGCGTTGTACGACGTTAACGATCGTAAGTGCAGTATAACGTGCGTAATCACGCGCCAACGACCGTTAACGTCATACTACGCGCGTTAACCGTAGTTAACGATCGTAAAGCCCCGCGGCGCGTTAAAACAGCGCAGAAGGTGGAGAGTGGGTGGAGAGAAGGGGTCAATGGGTGGAGAATGGGCGGGGAGAGGCTCCCCTCACCCTAACGCGCTGAAGTGCAGAGCTCAATTCCAACGCGAATGAAAACCTGTCGTTAAAGTCATATTAAAGGGAAGAGAAACCATTTCCGTCAGCAATGTACAGCAAAACCAGGGAAACCAACAAAACGTGAGCAGTGTGATACATGTGCACAGAACAAAATTGCAAATAAAACTTTAAAATGACCACAAGAAACAGTGTAAAAATTATAATTCAGCTGGGCAACAGTTATAGCAATGGGCAACAATAAAAAACACTCCCAGAAAAGCTCCAAAAAAAAGAACTGATGTGTGGAAGGGTCTACACTCCGTAGACCATTTCATTTTATTGGAGCTTTCCTGGGAGTGTTTTTTAATGTTGCCCAATGATATCATTGTTGCCCAGCTTGGTTATGGGTGTGTGCCCCTTTTTTCGAGGTCTTTTTTGAGGTTTATGTGCACGTTTGTCTTCATACAAGGTAAATGAGCCCACAGTAAAATTGTGCAGAGTAGGTTTTCTGACTCGTCAGGCCAGTTTTCCTACCTCCAGGGACTGCACTGTCTCTGTGGCCACAGTGTGGTGCAACGGACACAGCCAGTGCCTGTAAGACTAGAGGGTCACAGGTTGAAATCCCAGCTGGGGCTCCTGCCAACCCAGTCCCCATAGCTTTACCCACCACTAAACAGTGATAGTAAAGACACTCCTTTATTGCAGAAAACATACACATTGTTAATACGCCTATATTTTACCACACCAAACACAGACACCATAAACAGGCGCATGACCTAGAGCAGAGTCTCGCAAATGCAGTCCTGGAGGGCCCCACACCATTCAGGTTCCATGCTGCCTCTAATAAAGATGCCTGTGCTGCATATCTATGCACCACCCCCATGGTATGCAGATGTAGCTCATGCATATTTATGAGGGACAGCATGAAAACCCGAATAGTGTTTGGAACACCAGGACTGGAGTTGGGAAACTCTGCCGTACAGCAGCAGCCAACAGGGCCAGACACACCCACCCCCAACCCCACAGGCCCCATTGGCCAATGCCTCCTGGAGAGGCAGGACATTGGGCCCTGCCTGTATCTCCCAATACTACCAGTTGCATACCTTAGCAAGCCACCCTACACCTGGGTATATGGTACACAGCTATCAAACGTTTCCTATGATAACTGGCAGATATCAATTCCTACGTTAAGCACATTTTGCTCATTGAGCTCCACCATAACAATCATTCTGATGTCTGCGGTGTGTGCTGCAGGTCTGGTCTCTGATAGTGTTTACCACCCTGGGGAGTGACCCCCAACAGTATTGCGTACCATATCCATGCCTGTACTGTGCCCAGGACAGGTGTGGTGGGTATGGCTGCTGAACACCTCTATAGTAGCACAATGCTGGCATAGGTGTGGGGGTGGCTGTCTGTCTATCCAGTGTGTGGTGGCTGCAAACACCTTCCACAGCCCACACTGCCAGCAATGTTGCCAGTATTGGGCTGCCAATGTGCATAATGAGGAGCAAGGTACCATGGGTATAGGCCGGACAGGGTGGCCTGGCCAGGGTGCATCTGCACAGGGCATAGGGCACTGACTGGGACATTTTAGTGCCCGGCCACCACCTACACAGACAGGGTGACCTCAGTATGTCCTGCTGAGATATCACTCTCACCCTGACTGTGCAGTGACCACAGCATGGCTAGGCACCCCCATAGTACAATATGGTATTTCTCTCATGTGATAGATATGGGTTTCCTTTTGGGGCCCAGTCACTGATTTATCTGCTTGCTGTGTATGCTGACATCCCAGTTCTGGGTGCATGCATTTCCACTGGGCACATGCACTATTGATTAACTAGCAGGCTGTTTGCAGCTGGTATGTGTCCTGATGGAGTGGCTTGCAGGGTGCAGCGGCTGATGGCTTGCAGCAGGAGAATATCAGATAGTGGTGGGGTGCAGCTTACCATATCCAGGCCTAATGTCTGTCTGCTATTGTGTTATGGATGTGTACAGAGCTGCATTGACTGCCCTGTGGGGTGTCTGTTCCTCAGCAGGACCGGGGTTGATGTTCCCCTCTACTGCCACCTTTGCAGGGAGGTAGAATGTGGATCTATTGTTGGGAAACCCTGTTTGCCACCCTGGGGGAGGGGGGGGGTGGTGGTACATGGGCCACCTAGGGGTCCATGGGGGCTACACCTGCCTGAAACAGATAGAGATATCCAAGGTGTTTCTGCAGAAACTACCTATCTCACACATTAACACTGCTTTGGACCTCCGCCATGGCCTCTTTCAGCCATGGACGGTGCTGTGGACCTGGTGCTGGGCGCCTCACTACACCCTCAGGGTGAGCACAGTACCCGCACAATGTGACGGTGTGTAGCTACTCTGTGCCAGTACAACACACGGTCAGTACCCCCTACCAGGCCGAGGTGCTGTGGGGGTGCACATGGTCACTTCCCCCTACCAGGCCGAGGTGCTGTGGGGGTGCATTCCCCATAGTGTGTATCTGTGGACAGCTGATTTGCATGTGCAGTGCATCATAGGTGTGACTGGCACAATCCAACCCTGTGAAAATCCAGCACCTGCTCACAGGCTCTGATAAACCATAGGCCATCACACGTACATCTGTTAGCATAATGCATAGGTGCAAGACACCCTAAAGAGTCTGTAATATAAGGTGCCCATGCTGGTAAAAACACACGTACCCACGCACGATTGTACGCACGCACCAACGCACGTAGCTACGCACGGGGCTACGTCCGTACCAACGCACGGGGCTACGCCCGTACAACGCATGCAGCCACGCACACTGCGAGGGTGTGTTTCTGACACCACTACTCAACGTAAAAAAAAACATGCCTCCTCATTCCCTATGTAATGTACAGGGTGATGCCGGGGCCAGCCTTCTCCGTTAGGCACACTGGGGACTCGAACCCATGCTGCCTGTAACAGCGGTCGGTACACTAACCATTGTGCTACAGCTCTGTTTCAGTGATTTGTGTCTGTACGCCTTCATACGATTAACGCATAGTAACGCACCACGGCGCCCTGTAACGCTCGTTAGTTTTTGGAACGCGCGTTAGTGGTTACGATGTCCCGCCCATGTCCTTTTTTGGCTTTCCTTTCACTAACGCGGCTCCTAACGCGATTTGCACTAACGCAGTTTAGTAAACATACCCCTATGTGTCTACTTTTCCATTAAGAATTGATGAAGCTTGTGTGCATACCTGCTGCATAAGTGAGTTGGCCTGTTATAAAATTACTGTCGCTATCAGCGGGATCATGGTTCACATTGTCAAATACAGAGGAAAGTGAAGAAGAATAACACTGGTCAACATTGAAATCATTACTGACTTTAAAAGGCCCTAATCTGTAGTATCTTGGTGAGCTGAACACGAATATAACATTAAAAAAAATTATTGGCTCTCGTTTTGAAGATATTGCATGTAGTTCATTTTTGACGTTTCACTGTGTAAATTTATCCAGTAGGAAATCAACAACATCCCAAATAAGCTTTGAATGATGTAATATTGCATCACATTGCATAATACCAGCATGCACACATCATCCAGAGTTGATTGCATCATTTTCTGATGCAGTGCAATACTACTGCCAGACGGATGCTGAAGCCATCTGACATCAGCAGTGTACTATACGCAGTCGGAAAGGTTGAGCATTTAAAATATTTCAGACTGTGTGCGAAACAATTTGAGCTACTGTTACATGTAACTTTTATTAATCATATAATTTTAGCCATTTAGGTACAATACAGAACAGTAATGCCACGAAAGTGCGTTAATACCGTTGACAATTTCTGCTACATTTGTGGGGAAGTGACATTTGCCAACCAGAAGAAAAGTATCACTTCTCAACTGAAGAAGGCATATCATCTTTACTTCAGATGCAAGATTGGTGACCAAGACAAGCCTTGGGCCCCGCATATATGCTGCGTTACATGCACAACACAGCTTTCACAGTGTTTGAATTGCAAAAGACCATCAATGCCGTTTGCAGTCCCCATGGTGTGGAGAGAGCCAAACAACCACATAAATGACTGTTACTTCTGTTTGGTTCCTCCTCTTTCCAGCAGAATAACGAAGCAAAAGAAGTCGAGCATAGTCTACCCAAACATTCCGTCTGCATTGAGACCATTTCCACATTCCGTCTGCATTGAGACCACACACACATTCACTCCTGCCCAATCGGTGGCAGTGGGAGGCAAGCCCACAAGCACTCCTGCCCAATCGGAGGCAGTGGGAGGCACACACACACGCTCCAGCACCGCTTAAAAGCGGCGTCCCTACCCCGAGGGAGCCGCTTCTGAGTCCAGCAGAGGTCCCTGGTTGAGCTCCTGCCCAGATCGGGGCAGTGGGAGCTCACACACACACACTCCTGCCCAGATCGGGGCAGTGGGAGACCACACACACATTCACTCCTGCCCAATCGGTGGCAGTGGGAGGCAAGCCCACAAGCACTCCTGCCCAATCGGAGGCAGTGGGAGGCACACACACACGCTCCAGCACCGCTTAAAAGCGGCGCCCCTACAGGGCGCGCCCGCGCCTGGCGGGCCTGCGCCTGAGGGCCTCGCCAGAGGGCCCTTTGGCGTCGGCCCTTAGGCGGTTGGCCATTAGGCCCTGGAGACAGCTTCGCCACCCGACCGCAAGAGAGAGATAACAGCCGGCCTCCCCCTAAGGCAATCCAGAAGAAACAGGTCCCAAAAAAACCACAGACCCTTCATCTCTCTCCTAAAGTACCAATCTTGACACCGAAACCGCAAGCCTCCACAACCGCACACGGCTCGAGCTCCCCTGCCTGGGTTGAGCTCGCCAACTCGACCAGGCACTGAATGACGACAACAACTAAACTATTCAGGTAAACACAATACTGCAACTTCCTCCTACAGACTGTATGACATTTCTGACTTTATTGGACTTTTAAGAAACTTCCCCACAAGTTTCACAATCTGCCTGCAACTTCAATACACTGTACTATATCAAACCAGTATACTGAAGGAATGTTTACTGTAGGAATGAAATCCGATCACTCCCATACCACCTGATTTTGTCATTAATTAGATGCAATAACCATACGGATTAATCCCTCTCTGTAATACCTGCAATTCTCTGTAATACCTGTAATACTTGTAATACCTTTCTGTAATTCTCTGTAATACCTGCAATACCTCTCTGTAATACCTGCAATTCCAAACCACTTATTGCTCATCTCTCACATGGTATCAGAAGTTTTTCCCGTTATACTTATATTTTATATACTGATTGAGACATCACATGTGCGACAACTAACAAATGACCGTAAACTACAAGTAAATAACCTCTGCCACCTTCGCACAGAATTTCTCCTCCAAGGATTTCCATAACAAACTCTGCACCACACCCAACCACACAAACCATGGCACCCATCACCTATATGGTAATTCTCTGCCTCTACGTATCCCTAGCTGCATACGCATATTTACCACACTTGACGCAACACCAGGCAATAGGATGGCATCCTTTCCTTATCCATGGCCAAATACTGTTACCCCTACTAACTCCGCTAGGGCCAACATACATAGCCCATGATGAAACCCTACTCAACCCAGGCCTGAACACTGCGTTAAAGGTCACTGAAAAACCCCATAAAAGACGTAGCTCCAAAACAAAACATAATAAACATAGGAAACCGACAGCCACAAAGACCAGAAACAAGCAACAGCAACCACACCAATTATCACAAACCCCCATCACAATCTGTCTCATCAACGCCAGATCCATTAGAAATAAAACCCACATCATACACGATATCATTACAGACAACAAACCCGATATCCTCTGTGTCACCGAGACTTGGATCACTGACACTGACCCAGCAATACTAAACCAATTACCCCATCCCAACTACACAGTATTTAACTGCCCCCGTCACAACAGGAGAGGAGGAGGAGTACTTGTCATTGCCAAAACCTCCCTCATGTTCTCAAGCCCCTCCCTAACTGAATCCAAAGGCATTGATATACTCAAGATCGAAAACAAAACATCAATACTTTGCTTAATCTACAGACCCCCCTCAGCCCATCATGAAACCCTGGCCACCGCACTAGAAAATATCTCAACCTCTGCAACCAAAAAACTGCGCATCATTCTGGGTGACCTAAATCTCCCATCGATTCCCCCTGTACAGGCAGACGCATTCTTTGAAGCCATGCATCAGCTCGGCTACACACAAATCATACAAGAACCCACACATAACAAAGGTAACACCCTTGATATGGTGTTCTTATCACACAACATCCAAAAATACACCAAACCTCGAGTAACCCCAGTCCCATGGTCCGACCATTTCCTAGTCGAAATTGAAATCCACCTACCTCCACAAAAGGTAAAGCCTCAAGCCGACCCAAAAACACATCAACAGAGGAAATTCCAAAAATTCAATAGCGAAGCTTTGGTAACTTCTATATCTACACATTTTGAGTACACCACCACAGACCTAGACAAGCTGGTAGACCAATGGAACTCAGGGATCGAAGCAGCTGCAAGTCCAACATGGAAGAACACAAACGCTGTAACAAAGACAGGAACCGAACCATGGTACTCTCCCACGCTATCTAAAATGAAGAGAGAACTACGCAAACTCGAAAGGAAATGGAGGAAAAAGCAAACCGAAGAATGCAAGCAACTATACCTAACACTCCTCGCAAGATACAAGAATGAGGTAAACCTCGCTAAAAAGACACACCACACTAATCTACTCAACAAAGCGCTCAACAGACCCAGAGAACTTTTTGAACTCGTAAAATCTCTGACCAAATCTTCACAAAACTCCATCTCTGCAGACGATATAAAGGCCCAGACGCTTGCCGACCACTATGCCAAAAAGCTAAATCCGAAACTTCCCACAAGCATGACCAAAGGCATGCCACTAGCTCTCACCACTCGAGAAACCACAACTGCCCCTCAAGCAGACCCAGAAACAGAATGGAACACCTTCCAGCAATTGGGTGAGCAACAAATCTTAAACATCTTAACCAACTTAGACACCACTACCTCCCCCCTCGACCCATGCCCAGCCGCTTGGATGAAAGCAACCAAGAAAGACAACGCAAAACCCATCGCGCACATTGTCAATCAGTCTCTGAAACAAGGAATCATGCCGTCTCATCTCAAGAAATCAATTATTAGACCCATATTAAAAAACAAGTCGCTCAACAAAAGTGACCCTGCATCATATCGCCCAATCTCAAGCATAGCTTTCCTAGCAAAGATGATTGAAAAAGCGGTCCAGCACCAACTCCAGGACCACATGGACGAGATAAAAGCCCTAGATGAACATCAATATGGATTCCGTCAGAATCACGGAGTGGAAACACTACTACTGGCACTCCTTGACAATCTACTTAGGGGCCTCGAGAACAAAAACTCCATGTTCATACTCATATTCATCGATATCTCAGCGGCATTCGATACAGTACATCACACCACCCTTTTGGACCACCTGGCCTCGCTAGGTATAACAGGGACCCCCCTGAAATGGTTCACATCATACATATCCAATAGGATGCAACAAGTGCAATTCAACAACGACAGAGCTGATGCTTTCCCCCAAACCCAAGGGATCCCTCAAGGGTCTGCCCTCTCATCCCTACTGTTCAATTTGTATATAAAGCCGGTATGCAGTATTTTCCAGAAATACAACATAAATTACCACATATATGCCGACGATGTGATGTTATACACACAGCTCGACATAACACAGCCTAACTTCAGTCCACTAGAAGAATGCCTTGATATGCTCCAATCATGGCTTCAGCAAAACAACATGTCAATAAATCACAAAAAAACAGAGGTCATGTTCATGTCCAAGAAAGCCAATTTCATCCCGCCCACCACAGTCACACTAAACAAAAACATATACGATACAAAGCCTGTAATAAAGTATCTAGGAGTCCTACTTGACAGCAACCTCAAGATGGACAAACACCTCAGAACAGTTAACCGAGCCATCTTTTACAAACTCAAAATCCTTCAACCACTCCGCAATATCCTCGAGAAATCCGACTTTAGGTCTGTTGCTCAAGCACTAATCATTCCCCACCTGGATTACAGCAATGCCATTCTACAAGGGCTTCCAAAGAGCACACTAAGCATCCTGCAAATGGCTCAGAACGTGGCTGCAAGAGTCATCATGGAAAAGAAAGTCACCGACCACATAACCCCAGTTCTAATGGATCTGCACTGGCTCCCAGTGGCCGCCCGCATCATCTACAAACTACTCATCACAACATTTAAACTCATCAATGGCATCGCACCATCCTACCTCAATAACCTAATCACTATTCAACCTAGCAACAGGAGCAGGAGAACTATGAATATCAACACCCTATGTATCCCGACCAGCATAAGATCTGTCAAGGCCGAAACAAGCAATAGGGCGTTCACATACTCAGCGCCAATCCAATGGAACCAACTACCGCATGAATTAAGGCTCACAAACAACCTGAACGAATTTAGACGAAAACTGAAAACCTATCTGTTTCAAACCCACTACAACTTGATCTAACTGCGATACCCTACCTCAACCAGATCTCCTCTGCCGCACTCGGCAGCATATAATCTAATAGTATATAGTCATGTATAACTTGTACACCTTGGCAACTAATTCCGTACAAATTGTATATAACCATGTATAGTCTGTACACCTTGGCAACTAATTCTGTACAAATTGTATATGGGGGCCCTCCCCCAATCTACTGAAATCAAATGTATACCTTGATCTGTGTGCTTTAATCAAATATGTATCGTATCCAAATGCTTGTCCCGTGTTACGTAATCATTGACTAATCAAAATGTAAAACTGAAATCTCAATGTACCGTACAATACATTATGATTCTGTAAAGTAAACCGCTGCTGATCGTAGGAAGCAGCGGTATACAAGTGTTTACTAAATAAATAAATAAATAAATGGTGAGGGACTTCCTATTCCAGAACCTCCATCAGAATATTCTCTCGATTCATCTGATGAGGACAAGAGTGAGCCGACCTGTTCTTCTCCTGGTCCGTCATCATGCAGTGACCCAGATTTTCACTGGGATGCATTATCAACTCCACACAGAATAACACAGGAAGAACTAAATGACCTGGTTCGTGATTTGGACATCCAAGAACAAGGCAGAATTGCTAGGATCAAGACTCCAAAAATGGAATCTTCTAGAAGAAGATGTCAACATTACTTAATATCGAAAGCGCCACCAGCAGTTGGAGCCTTTCTTCAGAAAGGAAAGTAATCTGGTATTCTGTTCCGATATTGAAAGCCTCATGAATGCCTTAAAAATTAGTCATGACCCACAAGACTGGAGACTATATAGACTCTTCGAAACTGAGTCTGAAGGCTGTGCTTTTGAACAATGGAAACCGTCTTCCATCTATTCCAGTAGCACATGCCGTCCACATGAAAGAGACATAACTTAAAGCATCTACTGACTTCCATTAACTATCACAAGTACAGCTGGCACCTCTGTGGTGACTTGAAGATAGTTGCCCTTTTAATGGGACTGCAGCAGGGATATATAAAATACATGTTTCTTATGTGAGTGGGATAGCCGAGCAAGGGATTGGCACTACTTGCGGAAGGAATTGAATCGCAGACAAAATGTAACAGTTGGAGAGAAGAATATCCAGCACCCAGCTCTGGTTGAGGCTCACAAAATCCTGCTACCACCCCTTCACATCAAGCTAGGTTTGATGAAAAACTTTGTGAAAGCCATGGACCGCACTTCGCCAGCTTTCCGATACCTGCATGAAAAATTCCCTCGACTCAGCGAAGCAAAGATTAAAGAGGGAGTTTTTCTGGGTCCTCAGATTCGAGAGCTCTTCAAAGATGACCGGTTCAACAACTTGCTGCAGGGTGATGCGAAACAGGCATGGAATGCTTTTCGCCTAGTGTCAACAAACTTTCTCGGGAATGTTAGGGCAGAAAACTACAATGAACTAGTAGAAGACCTGCTGATGCAGTATCAGAAACTTGGCTGCAATATGTCTCTAAAGATCCATTTCCTTGATTCCCATCTCGATTTCTTTCCTGACAACTGTGGTATGGTTAGTGATGAACAGGGCAAACGTTTTCACCAGGATATCGCAATGATGGAGCAAAGATACCAGGGAAAATGGTCCACTACAATGCTGGCTGACTACTGCTGGACACTCCCCAGAGAAGCTCCCGAACACCTGTACAAGAGACAAGCGAAAAAATCTAAGAAGTAGTCTATGACTTGGTTTTTTATAGTTATTAACTGAAGACCTATTATATTTACTATTGACATGCATTTCGTGATGTAAACATTAATTCTTGTAGATTACAAAAAACTAGAGCCAACTTTGCAATTTCACTGTCATATTCGTGTTCAGCATATAAAAATTGATAAGAAATGACTATTTTTATTTCAGTAACATGACTTTTGTAAAACGTTGTTGACCAATGTAATTCCAACGTTATAATCCCTGCGAAGATGCTGCTCTAAACTATCTAGCAATGCTGCCTAAAGTGCTTCTATGCTTCACTGGGGTGTAAAGCTTCATTGATGTATATCCAAAAAAATCATAAAACTGTTAACTTGTGCTGCCATGTTTGTTGATTCAGTGCTTCTAAGGACTTCCATATACAATCTTTGCTAAACAGGATACTGTGATAGTCTAGAACAGTACTTCTCAACCTTTTTTATTTTGTGGCATGCTTTTTAGTTTGTTCAGTCCTCATGGCACAACAAACCAAACTGGCGTGATCCTCAGCCTCCACTCCCTTCCACCGGTAGAAAGACAGCAACATTTTTTTTAGCTGTGTAACTCGTTCTGCTTGTTTCAAATCTGATGCCTGAACATGTGAGACTAGCAGGGCCTGCAAGATTATAGGACCTTGTCCTTTGTCAGATTGAAGCTGAGATGGCAAATACATAGAAAGCGCTGCTCTCCTTCTGCAAATGGGAAGGAGGGAGGGAAGGGAAGATTACTAGTTTTCTGGTGGGTGAAATCTGAGGTGAGCATAGCTTTGTTTTTTGAAGTGGGGGGGGGGGGAATAGGCAGGTGAACTGTCTTTATGGAAATTTGTAGAATGTCCTCTCATACTATACTTAAAACCACATTCTTCCTTTGCGTCCCTCTTGTCCAGTCCCGGAACCATAGAGTTTAGAATCTCCTCCAGCAGCTTTGGAGACTGAAAGACATCATCGCTTTGCTGGCACTGGTATAAATAGACAAGGACTGCCCCCTACCTCCAGTACTTTCAGTCTCCAAGCAGCTAGAGGAGATTCTGAGCCTGGGACTGGGCTCAGTTGGCACAAATAAGCAGAGCTAGTATTTCTAGATCCCCTTTAAATTGTAAGGATTAATTAAGTTTGAAGTGGGGTTTTCTTTGAGATTTTTTCTTTAAGATTTTCTTTAAGATTTGTTTTTGGTTTTCCAGGTGGAGTGCTGCTGCTGAAGAGTATTCAGCTCCTTCCTCTGGCTCCATCCTACTTCCTTCCCCTCCCCGCCTCCCCTCCCGATATTTTCCCCGTCAACTTAACGAGCACTTGGGGGGCGAGATTGGCTTTATTAGCCTCCCTGCTCCTGAACCTGTGACTAAGGGTGAGGAGCAGGTGGCAGGCTCGGTCACAGCGCCAAGGTGCCTAAAGGGAGTCTAGGCTTGGCCACATGGTGTTAACAGCGCCGGAGCTGAAGCCGCGGTCCGGCTGAGCTCCCGCGCGTGTGTACCTCCTCTCATCACCGGCAAAAAGGGAACGGTGAGTGAGTTGGCCGTCTGAACGCGCCTTTTGATTTCTAATTGGGGAATCACTGCTGTCGGGGAATTAGCATCGGGGCAGCAGGCTTGAGTTTCGTAGCGGTTTAGGTCGGCCGCGTGTATCCGTGCGGGAAAGCGCAGCGGCGGCCATTTTAAAAGCCAGGTTTACTTCCCCTTGTTTCAGTCCATTAGTTGCCGGTTTGGGAAGCTTCGTTTTCGGGTGAAACTAGTTTAGCCTTGCCTGGTACCTCTAGGGGGTAGGTTAAAAGCAAAAAAAAAAGCAAGGCTGACAGACGGCATAAGTGTTAGCTCGGGGGGGCTGCGGAGATTCAGCTTAGGTAGGTTTGAGGAATTCCCTTGATAAGGTGCAGTGTTGAGGGGTGCAGGCTTGGGCTATTGAGATTGGATAGCGCTGCAGGGGCAGTAGTATGCCTGCGAAGCCTCGTTGTTTAGTTTGTGGCATGAGGCGCAGCGCTGTGCAGGACTCAGGTGTGTGTAGAGCTTGCACTCGTGAGGCAGAGTTTATGGACAAGGCGCCAGAGGAGACCTCAGAGAGTCGGGAGGCAGTTCCTCTGGAAGGAGGAGATGTCCTGCCTCCGGCCCTAGGTCCTGTGGAGCCAATGACGGGGTCATCCTCGGGTGAAGGCTGTTCTACGTCTCTGGGGCTGAGCCAGGTGGGGACTGCTCCACTGATCCCACCGAACTTCTTTTCCCTCATGCAGCAGGCGTTTGCCTTGCTGCAACCCATGATGACAGCTCCTCCTCAGGGGTCGCAAGGGCTGAAGCAGCCGGGGTCTTTGGACTGTCCTGCGGAGGGCGCTCCTCCGGCTAAGAGAAGTAAAGGGGCTGGGGATGAGAGTCCGGCGTCTCAGCTTGGGGAGGACCTGGAAGTGGTAGACGCGGAACTGGAGGAGATCTCGGGAGACGAGAGGGAGAGTTGCCTGACTCGGAGCAGCAGAGCAGAGTAGTCAGGGTGTTTTGGCACGAAGAGCTGCCAGCCTTGATTACCGAGACTCTCAAGACGCTGAACATGCCCTCAGGGGGGGCGGCAGCGGAGGAAGCCTTGAAGGATCCGCTGCTACAGGCGGTACGGACGTCCCAAAGGGTTTTTCCAGTGCATAGAGTATTTCAGAGTATGATTCAGGAAGAATGGGACTTACCGGAGGCGGCCCTGAAGGGTTCCAGGGCCTTGGCTCGCCTTTCTCCGCTGGCCAACCAAGATAGAGAATTGTTTCGCTCTCCAAAGGTAGATGTGACGGTATTGGCGGTTACTAAGAAAACCGATTCCGGTGGAGGGTGCCGCGGCGCTGAAGGATGTACAAGACAGAAAATTGGATACTCTGTTGAAGCAGGTATTCGATGTTTGCACCCTCTCACTGCAGGCCTCGATAGCGGGGGCGTGGGTGGTGAGAGGCTGTTTGCGGTGGCCCCAAAGGTTGCAGGGGGACCACTTGGAAGGGCAGTTAGAGGACGTAGCGTGGCTGGAGTCTGGGACCGCGTATTTAGCGGACATCCATTATGATCTCATCCGCGGCTTGGCTAAGAGTATGGCTTCGGTGGTAGCGGCTCGGCAGTATCTCTGGTTACGTAATTGGTCGGCTGACAGTTCGTCTAAGGCTCGCCTCAGCAAGCTGCCATTTAGGGGTAAGCTCTTATTTGGAGAAGTTAGTCAAGGACCTCGGAGAGTCTAAAGGGGGTCGGCTTCCAGAGGATAAGCCCAAACAGGGCCGGAGTTCTTCGGGGTTCCGGGGAGCTCCAAGGGAGTTTTGTAGATTTCGATCCTCTCGCTTTGGCCAATCTTAGCGTGGGAGGTTCCTGGCTAGAGGCCAAGGGTTTCGAGGCTTCCGGGGAGCAGGCAGGGGATTTGCTCCTTTCCAGTCCTCAGCCATTAAAAAGTTGCAATGAGATAAGGTGGACTCAGGTGGAGGTAGTGCCTGTGGGAGGTCGGCTGCAGGAGTTTTACCCTGCCTGAGTCCAAATTACGTCGGACCAGTGGGTCCTAGAAGTCATTCGAAAAGGTAATGCACTAGAACTCCAGCAACCCGTGTTAAATTCCTTTGTCCTGTCTCCTTGCAGAGCTCCGCTCAAGTTGCAGGCGGTCTCGGAAACTCTGCAGCAGCTGCTGCAGCTCAAGGCAGTGGTGCCGTTCCTTCGGATCAGTACGGGTGCGGTCGATACTCCATTTAGTTTCTAGTGCCAAAGAAGGAAGGCACGTTTCAGCCGATTCTGGATTTGAAGAGGGTAAATTGGTGTCTGCGAGTCACCCATTTCCGTATGGAGACTCTATGTTCAGTTATTGCGGCGGTCAGAGCGGGGGAATTCCTGACGTCGCTAGATCTTATGGAAGCTTATCTCCATATCCCGGTTCTGCAGGAGCATCAAAGGTTTCTGCGGTTTGCGGTGCCTATGGGGCATTTTCAGTTTCAGGCGTTGCCCTCGGGCTGGCTACCGCTCCCCGGACGTTCACCAAGGTCATGGTGGTGGTTGTGGCAGCGCTACGCAAGAGGGAGTACTGGTGCATCCATACTTGGACGATTGGCTGATTCGAGCAAAGTCAAGGGAAGAGAGCACCGCAGCCACCGCCCAGGTGGTGCAGATGTTGGAAAGCCTTGGCTGGGTGGTCAACTTTGCAAAGAGCAAATTGGTTCCCTCACAGTCCCTGGAATATTTAGGGGTGCGCTTCGAGACGCAACAAGCTGCGGTGTTTCTCCCAGCCCATCGAGCACAGGGGCTGTGGGAGCTCGTGAAGCGGTTTCTATCAAGGCCAGCACCACGGCGTGGCAGTATCTGCAATTGCTCGGAATGATGGCGGCCACGATCGAGGTTGTGCCGTGGGCCAGGGCTCATATGCATCCATTGCAGAGTGCGCTGCTCCGGCGTTGGTCTCATCAGAGGGATGCGTTGTCTCAGCGGCTGGTTTGTCCTCAGGAGGTGCGTCAGTAGCTTCGGTGGTGGTTGAGGCCGGAGAGTTTGGAAGTGGGCGTGCCTCTAGAGCCTCTGTCCTGGAGACTGCTAACAATGGATGTGAGTCTCCTGGGGTGGGGAGCGCATTGCGAGGGAAGATTTGCCCAGGGACGGTGGTCTCAGGAGGAAAAGGAATGGTCCATCAACAGGTTGGAGATGAGAGCGGTGTTTTTGGCACTGTGGGAGTTTCAGGAGAGCTTCAGTCAGGAGGCGGTACGGGTTCTGTCCGACAATGCGATGACCATAGCCTACATGAATCGGCAAGGTGGCACAGGCAGTGCGATGTTAGAAGCAGAGGCGAATCAGCTTTTAGGTTGAGCCGAACAGCATCTAACGGCTCTTTCGGCACAGCATGTGGCCGGAGTGGACATGTCAAGGTGGATTTCCTAAGTCGCCGCAGAGTGGATCCGGGAGAGTGGGTTCTTCACCCGGACGTATTTGCGCTGTTAGTGCGGCGCTGGGGGATTCCGCTAATGGATCTCATGGCGAGCTTCGAATCAGCGAAGGTGGCACGGTTCTTCAGCAGGCAGCGAGAACGGATGTCAGAGGGTCTCGATGCGTTGGCACAGAGATGGCCGGAAGAGGGTCTTCTCTATGTGTTCCCGCCTTGGGCTCTCATAGGCCGGGTGGTGCAGCGCATAGAAAGGCATCGCGGCCTAGTGGTTCTGGTAGCGCCCGATTGGCCCAGAAGACCTTGGTATGCGGATTTGGTGCGGCTGCTGGCGGACAGGCTGTGGAGGCTGCCGCAGCGGGAGGATCTCTTAGGTCAGGGGCCTTTACGCATGCCCCAGGTGAATCAATTCTCGCTTACGGCATGGCTCTTGAAAGGGCTAGGATGACGGCCAAGGGTTATTCCACAGCGGTCATTTCTACATTGCTGAGGGAGCGAAGGCGATCCACTTTGCTGGCGTACATCCGGGTTTGGCGCATTTTTGAAGCCTGGTGTGCGGAGCGTAATCTGCGGCCCTTGGGGGCCTCTGTGTCTCAGATCCTTTCGTTTTTGCAAGATAGGGTGGACAAGGGTTTGGCTGCTAGTTCCTTGCGCATGCAGTTGGCAGCCATCTCCTGTTACCACGGTAAGGTTCATGGTCAGGAGCTAGGAGCTCACGGCGACATTAAACGTTTTTTGCGAGCCGTGTTGCTCATGCGACCGCCGAGACGAAGTTCAGTGCCTGCGTGGGATCTGAATTTGGTGTTGGAGACCTTGCTCAGAGCGACGTTTGAACTATTGAACAAGGCCTCGCTGAAAGATCTGACATTGAAGATGGTTTTTCTGGTGGCGATTTGTTCCGCGAGGAGAATTTCTGAGTTGCAGGCGTTATCCTCTAAGGAGCCGTATCTGTCCTTTTTCAATCATAAGGTCGTTCTGCGTACGGTTCCAGCATTCCTGCCAAAGGTGGTTTCTGTCTTTCATGTTAACCAAGTAGTGTCGCTTCTGGTGTTCTCCGACCAGCAGAAGGAGAAGTCGGAGGGCAGGTTGCACCTGTTAGATGTTCGTTGCGTACTTAGAAAGTATCTCCGTCGGACAGCGCCCTTCCAGAGGTCAGACAGGTTGGTTGTGGCTTTCGGAGGCCCGCAAAAAGGGGAGGTGGCGGCGAAGGCGTCTATTTCCCGTTTGTTGAAGGAAGCAATTGCGTCAGCGTACCTTTTAAAGGGTAAGGTGGTTCTGGAGGGTCTCCGGGCTCACTCGACTAGGGCGCAAGCGGCGTCTTGGGCGAAATTCAGTTTGGTTCCAGTCGAGGACATTTGCAAGGCGGCGACTTGGTCGTCGTTGCATTCATTTGCAAAGCACTATAGGCTGGATGTACAGGCGGCCGGGGGATGGTCGTTTTGGCTCAGCGGTACTTCAGGCTGGGCTTGCCGGTCCCTCCCGTTGATATTCACTGTTCTGTTACATCCTCTATGGCAGGGGTCTCAAACTCAAATTGCTTTGAGGGCCAAATGAGGACTTGTAGAGTAACCCGGGGGCCGCACAAGACGCAGGCCTCATTTGCATAAGGGCATCATTTGCATAAATATTTGCATAATGTTACCATACACTAACTTTTAGTAAACATGCCTCTTAATGAGTGTATGGATAAAGAAAGACTAAAAGATTTCTACATTACTATAAACCAGTGCCAACCGCCAGGCACATTAGGAACTACTAGAAACACTGCTCATTTAGAACCCATAGCAAACCTGCCGTGTCCTAACAGCACTACCAGGACTCACAAAGCACCATACCCTAACTATCAAAAGGCAACACTGCAAATATTAAATCAACACATTTCAGAGAATAACAATACATGACCTACTCGGGAAAGAGAACAAGTGGCAATGTCAAATAGGAATTACATAAACAGAATACCTCAGCTCAGTTACACATGCAGAACATACACCATCACCAAACAAGGAATCACAATTTAGAAACAGGAAGACAATTAAACTGGGAACCCCAAAAGCCAAACTTAGAATGTACAACACTGTAGAAATAAAACTATACATTGATTTCCTCTTGTATTAAATAAAGTGCAGACGTTAAAGATGCACATTTCCAAGAGCTGACATATTTCAGTTAATAAATTCAAAATAAAGAGATATTTTTCTACCTTTTGTGCCTTTTTTTTTCAGTTGCAATTGTTCCATTCACTTTCTTCTGGTTTCTTTGTGTCTTCTGCTAACTCTCCATCGTCTGCTGTCCATTTGTCCTTTCTTCTTTCCTAGTTTTTTTCCATTCTCTCTACATCTGCTTTAACATACTAATCATTCTCCTTTTGCTCTTTCCTCATTCCTATTTCATCCACTCAAATTTTACCCCTCCATCCTCAATCCCCACTTACTCTCCCAATACCCGGCCAATTGTAGATTTTTCTTCCCTCCCACACAAAATATATTTCCCCTCTCCATTTCATTCTCCCAGCCCCATCCCATTCTAATCGTCCCCCAACATCAACTCCCTTCTAGCTCCTGCCCCACCCAGCATCCGCTCCCTTCTAGTCCCCGCATCATCAGCCCATTTCCAGTCCTAGCTCCCTCCCCTCACAGCCCAGTTCCTTTCCAAGCCCCCCTCCCCATCCGCCCATTTCCATTCCAAGCCCCCTTCCACTCAGCCCATTACCATTCCAAGACCCTGTCCCCATCAGCTATTTGCAGTTCAAGCTCCCCCTTCTACTCGGCCCATTTCCAGTCATAGCACCCCCCCAGCCCATTACCAGTTCTAGCCCCCCCTAGCCCATTATCGGTCCTAAGCCCCCCAACAGCCCACTTCCAGGCCTAACCCTTCCATCGCCCTATCTTCATTCTTAGCCCCCCCATAACCCCATTTCAGTCTTAGCCCCCTAATCAGACCACCTCCAGTCCTAACCCCCATCTGTCCATTACCAGTCCTAACCCCCATCACCCCATTTTCAGTACTACCCCCCCAGCCACACATCAAGTCCTGCTCCCCCCCGTCCTGCTCCCCCCCCCCGTCCTGCTCCCCCCCCCGTCCTGCTCCCCCCCCCGTCCTGCTCCCCCCCCCATTCTCCCCCCCCAGTCCTGCTCTCCCCCCCATCAAGTCCTGCTCCCCCCCCTGCTCCCCCCCCGTCCTGCTCCCCCGCCACATCCTGCTGTCCCCCATCCAGTCCTGCTCCCCCCCGTCCTGCGCCCCCCCCAGAAGTCCTGCTCCCCCCCCTGTCCTGCTCTCCCCCCCATCAAGTCCTGCTCTCCCCCCCATCAAGTCCTGTTCTCCCCCCCCATCAAGTCCTGCTCTCCCCCCCAGTCCTGCTACCCCCCATCAAGTCCTGCTCTCCCCCCCATCAAGTCCTGCTCCCCCCCCCATCAAGTCCTGCTCCCCCCCAGTCCTGCTCCCCCCATCAAGTCCTGCTCTCCCCCCCATCAAGTCCTGCTCTCCCCCCCAGTCATTCTCCCCCCCACAATTTGTTCTGTCCCCCCCATCAAGTCCTGCTCTCCCCCCCCATCAAGTCCTGCTCCCTCCCTCCCTCCCCCCCCCCCCCAGGAAAATTAAACTTTTAAAAAAACCAGCTTCTGCTGCTGCTGCTGCCGCCGCTGCCGTGGCCGGCAATAGCAGCAATATCGCAAGTCCCGCGGGCTCCGCTCCCCTCCCCCCCCCTTCCTTCCTGCTTGCCTGCCAGTTCTCCGTTTCGGCTTCGCCTTTCAGAGCCGCGAAGGGAGAGCTTCTCCCTCGTGACTCTGTTCAGCCCACTGGGGCAGATGGGAAATTTCCCATCTGCCCCAGCGGGCTGAACAGAGTCGCGAGGGAGAAGCTCTCCCTTCGCGGCTCTGAAAGGCGAAGCCGAAACGGAGAACTGGCAGGCAAGCAGGAAGGAAGGGGAGGGGGGGGAGGGGAGCGGAGCCCACGGGACTTGCGATATTGCTGCTATTGCCGGCCACGGCAGCGGCGGCAGCAGCAGCAGAAGCCGGGGTGTTTTTTTTTTTCCCCCTATGCATCGCGGGCCGCACAAAGGTCTCTCGCGGGCCGCATGCGGCCCGCGGGCCGCGTGTTTGAGACCCCTGCTCTATGGTTCCGGGACTGGACTAGAGGGATGCAAAGGAAGATGAAATTAGACTTACCTGCTAATTGTTGTTCTTTAAGGAACTCTAGTCCAGTCCCGGATCCCACCCTGAGTTTAAGGGGTTCTGCAGCCTGAAGTTCATGGGAAACGATAAGACAACTAAAAAAAAAAAAAATTTTAATTCTTTCGATAGGGGTTCTCGGAAGGCGCTGACTGGAGCCACAGGGGGAGCCCTTCCACAGTACTGTTTGTTAATATGTTTGTTAATATGTTTATATTTTCTCGCCTTTATAAGAAGTACCTTATATAACATTTTGATATAGCACTTATTTGTTGCTCTGCTGAGCTTGCTTTGTGAATAGGTACTGGAGGTAGGGGGCAGTCCTTGTCTATTTATACCAGTGCCAGCAAAGCGATGATGTCTTTCAGTCTCCAAAGCTGCTGGAGGAGATTCTAAACTCTATGGTTCCGGGACTGGACTAGAGTTCCTTAAGGAACAACAATTAGCAGGTAAGTCTAATTTCATCTTTGTTTTGTTGGTTACTACAAAATATTTTGATCCCAGTACAAAAGACTCAGGGCTGGTAGGTATGTTCTGCCTATCAGAGCAATAAGAATGTAACAGAAAAAAATCAAATTAGCCAACACAATCCAACTATTTCCAACATGGAGTTATATCCAGATCAGAACTTTTCAGCCGGGTTATAGTACATCTATCGCTATATAAGTGATAATAATTCAGGAGCCAAACAGATACTAGAGCACTCTGTGACATATTCTAATAACTATGAAAAAAAAGTGGATGATTCTTTTCCTGAACATGTTGGTCATCTGTATTTAATTAGCAGTATCTGAGGAAATAAGTGTTTGGTCATCTCTTTAATGTATAAGCCTCCTTCCGTAGACCCTATGCATTTGGTAAAACACCAAATTTTGTGTTGTCAATTTCTGTTCTATTAAGTGTGAAATCCTGAATTAGACGGTCTTTATCCCATTTCAGTTGGGAGGGGATATCCCCCTTAGTCCGTCCTGAAAAAGGGATGGCCAAAAGAAACACTTCAGAGAAACCTGTTCATGTCAGGGAGAAGGTGTAAATCCAGACATAGATTCGCTATATGAAATGGGGGATACCCATGTATCTTTTTGTCCTGCCCAGGCTATGCCCTGACACACCCTTGTGTAACTTGGACATGATTGAGACAGCCACTTGTAAATTCAGACCTTTCTAAAATGGCCATTGCTCGTGAATGTAGTTTGCACATGTATGTGTGGGAACATGTAAAAAGGCTCAAATGAGGCTTCTAAGATAACTCCCTTAATGAATCAGTCCCTTGTAATGTGGGTAAAAATAAGAGTTAATCCATGTTAAGCCAGCAGTATGAAGGCAAGTGGATTTTCAGCTGCCAAGGAGTATACACATAGTTTCATGTCTATGCCACATCAAATGAAGTTGTTTGGTGAACTTTTCATGGGTATGTATTTTAGATATACATGCATAGCTTGCATTTTCAAAAGGTATGCCCAACGAAGGCATGCTGCTAATGTGCCTGACATAACATTACAACTCCATTTTCCTCTTTGTCTTTCCGGGCCAGTCCAGGCACGTTAGGGTTGTCAACCTTCTCCAGCAGCTGAGGACTGAATTCTAAAGCTTTGCTGATGTGCTATCTGGCTCCCCCTGCTGGCATAACCCTAGTCTTTCAGTCCTCAGCAGCTGGAAGGGACATAAAGCTGACAGGCTCCAGGAGAAACGAAGAGAAATTATAGGCTGGAGACTAGTTGTAAAGTAGTCGGAGGGGAAGAACCCTAGCAGGGCTCTTCTCCGCTGACACAGAGATCATTCGACTTTGCAGTAAAGCGGGCCAAAGTGGAAGGAGCAGTAGAGGCAAAAGCCTGCCTCAGTCAGTCAGCAGCTCCTAGTCCCAGGTGAGGGTGGAGAGAGGTGCTGGGAGCCCCAGAGACCATCCATCTGCCTCCAGAGCCAAGTACACTCTACTGCTAGCAGCGGGAGTGAGTGACTTGCTGTGGAAAATACTGCATTTTAGCGAAAGGCAGTTTATCAGGTACGTCGAAACCGGACGGCTCAGCTGAAGCAGATCGCGGGGTGATTTCTGTGGCGCTGGTCGGCAGCATTTCTAAGGACTTGCATGCTACCAAGCCTGAGGGGCTTTAGTTTCGGTAGCTGATCGCACTCCCAGGGTTTTTGTCGGCATTTCACGGAACATTGAATTCGGCACAGTTGAGATCTCAGCAAGCATGGAGGGCAGGCTAGAATCCGGCGATTCTTTAGGGGGCCCTCAGAGCGGTACAGAAATGGCGGGAACGGCGGCCATTTCAGAAAAATCTTCAGTTCTGGGGCCTAGTCAGGAAAAGCCCCGAAATGGAAATCAAAATCAAAAAAGCCACTTCAGGTAGAGGAAGCTCCTTCACAATCATTGCCTGCAGCGCAGGGGGGCTTAGAGTCTGTTTTTTCAGCATACTTTATTCTGGCCTTACATCAAGCTTATTGTTTGGAGTGGCAGCAGGTTCAGGGCAAGGGCTCTAGCTCCCTGCTGTCACAGAGCCAAGAAAAAGAAATCTCCCAGTTGGACCCTGGTGAGGGGCCTTCCAAATCGGCCCTGGGAGCGGAGGTGGGCACTGATAGCATCGGGCAACATATCTCAGGGCTCCAAGGGGCTGTGGAAGGGGAAATTCTTTCTGTGTCAGATCTGAATGGTGAGATGGGGCCAAGTGAGGATCCTAATCTGTTTAGAGTTTTTAGAAAAGAGGAATTGGGGGCGCTTATTGCCCAAACGCTAGCAGCCCTAAATATCATTCTGCCAGCGGCTCAGGAAGAGCCCTCGGAGGATCCTCTGCTCCAAAGTTTTAAAGCGGAGCAGAGGTGTTTTCCTGTTCAAAGGGTCATAAAGCAGATGGTGGAATCTGAATGGGAATGTCCGGAGGCTACCCTGCGGGCAGCACGGACCATAGGACGGTTGTATCCATTACCCCAAGAGGAGCAGGACTTATTGAAGATGCCTAAGGTGGATGCCTTGGTGTCAGCGGTGACTAAAAAGACGACAATTCTCCAGGACCAAGCAGGAAGTTAGTCCTCACATATAGGTGACATCGACGTCGATGGAGCCCCCGTGCGGAGCATTTCCCCAGCTTTCTAAGAAAGCCTTTGGGAATACTGCCCGCATGCGCGGTCCCCTTCCCGCCTAAAGGTGCCATCTTGCTCAGTCTTTCTTTTTCCGTGGAGCCCAATGGACGTCTGTCCGTGTCACCCGGAAAAGTTGACTTTTTTTCTTGCGATTTCTTATTTATTTATTTATTTTATTTATTTAGTATACATTTGTATACCGCTACTTCCAGCGATCAGCAGCGGTTTGATTACAGATTGGAAATTGTCAAATCATGACAGGAAATTTTTGAGGTATAAACACATTGATTAGACAGGAAAGCACAGCACACAGAGAACTATTTTACAGGGAACATGGGCTATGGAGGGTTAAGTGGCTTGCCCAAGACCACAAGGAGCACCTGTGGGACTAGAAACCCCAGTCCTTCTGGCCCAAGGTTTCTGTCCTCTAGTGGGATTTGAACCCCCGACCTTCCGGCCCAAAGTACCTTGCCCCAACCACTAGGCCACTCCTCCACTCCACTTCTTCATTCTTCTTCTCCGGTTCGACGCCGGTTCCCCTTCCCGCCGGGTTCGGTACACCGGTATCGAGCCCGTCTTCTATTTTTCGTTTTTTGCCCTTCGTGGCTGGCATTCGCGCCCTTCTTTTCTTTTCCCTAGAAGGCCGGTTCTTTGACCTCGCGGGGGTTCTTTTTTCCCCAATGGCTTCCAGTGGTTTCAACAAGTGTGATCGGTATAAGAAATTGATGTCTCTCACCGACACACACGACTGCTGCCTTCGATGCCTCGGACCGGATCATGATCCTAAGGTCTGTGTCCCGTGTGGCAAAATGTCCACCAAGGCACTCCGAAGCCGCCAGCATCAGAAAGAATGGATTTTTTCTGATTCTACCTCCAGCCGGGCCCAGACCTCATCTGAGGCCTCGACATCTCGGGAGTCTGACCCCAAGCTCCGCCGGGGTTCCTCGGACAGGGGGTCCCCCGATCGGGAGCGTAAGAGGAAGAAAAGGCTCGTGAGGGCGGCGTCGGAGAAGGTCCCTGGTTCCTCAGGGGCCAGGTCTCGGACCCCTGACCGCCACCCTGGGCCCTTGGAGCCTCGCATGGAGCCAGAGTACGCCGGGCACGTAAGTCCTGTTGTCCTCGTCGGGCCCGAGTGGGTAGCTGCTGAGTCTCCTGAGCTTGGACTCAGGCTGACAGCCTTGGAGTGCAGATTGTCTGCCTTCATGGATCAGCAGCGGGTACTGAAGGCCAGCCTAGCTGGTGCATCTGCCCCGACCACCAGGACATCGACGTCTAAGTCAACCCCGGAGACCGAGCCGATACTCGAGACCATGAAGGCTCGAAGTCATCCTCGGTCACGGTCACCCTCGACCTCCCACTCGGGACCGAGGGCGTCGATGCCGGTGCCTTCGGCGCCGGTGCCTTTGGCATCGGGGCGGGTGCCACCGAGGCCTGCGCGGTCGGAGCCCCCCGACTCCTCTTCGGATGAGTCCGTGTGGGAGACGGAGGACGAGGAGTCCCCCGACACCTTTCGGACTCGGTGCGTCCCTTCGGACTCACCGCAGTCTGAGCCCCGGAGTAGGTCCCCACCGGAGGACACCCAGTTCTCGGAGTTCGTCCGGGATCTGGCCAAGGCTTTGGCGATTCCTGCGGACCCTGAGGAGGAACTGAAGAGCCGAAGAGCTCGAGGCCCTCCAGTATGACTCTCCTCCGAAGGAGACCTTTACTGTGCTGGTTCCTCCGATGCTGGAGTGGCTCCTCTTCCGGATGTGGGAGGCACCGGCCTCGACGCCGGTTTTGAGCAAGCGGGTTGATTCCATCTATCAACTCCGTAAGAGCCCTGGCTTCCAGAAGGCGCAGCTGCCGCACCATTCCATGGTGGTGGAATTGGCCATGCATCGTCTGAAGAACCAGAAGATGCACTCTGCGGTGCCTCCCGGCAGGGAGGCCCGGAACCTGGATGCGCTCGGCAGAAAGTGCTTCCAGGGCTCGATGCTTGCTTGCTGTGTCCAGTCCTACCAGCTGTACATGGGCATGTACTTACGAGACCTGGTGAAGGAAATTGCTGAGTTCTCTGCTGGCCTCTCTGGGGAACCTTTGCAGAGGTTCAAGACCTTGTTCTCGGGAATCCGGGAATGCTCAAAGTTCATGTCCCGAGCGGCCTACGATGGCTTCGAGACTTCGGCCCGTGTAGCAGCAGCCGGCATCGGGGCCTGACGCCAGGCATGGCTGCAGTTATCGGATCTCGAGCCCTGGGTGCAGGACAAGTTGGTCGTTGTCCCTTGCCGAGATGAAAACCTTTTTGGCAAGCCCATGGCCGAGAAGGCTGCTGAGCTCTAAACCGAGCACCTGACTAGGACGAGGCTGTCCAGAAAAACTTCTGCCCCTTCTCATAAAAAGAAGGGCTCGGGTAAGAAGTCCTTTTACCCGAGGAAGGCAGCTGCCTACAAACCTTTCCCTCAGTACCAGGCCTCCCCAGCTCCCCAGGTGGGTCAGCAGGCCAAGGGGCAGGGACATGGGCCCCGTAGGCAGAAGACCCCCAAGCCTCCGGCTCCTGCTCCTACTCAGCAGGATGGGTGTTTTTGACTCCCACAGCATAGCCTTTCCACCTCTGCTGCCCCATCCCTGCACAGGAGGTCGTCTAGCCCTGTTTGCCCACAGGTGGCCACCCATTACAGGAGATGCTTGGGTATTGAGCATAGTCCACAAGGGCTATATGCTCCATTTCCAGCAGTTGCCTCCTCCCTACTTCCCAGGGGAGCCTCACGACCTCCTCTGCACACAGACCTCCTCCTTCAAGAACTTCGAGGTCTTCTTCTAGGCAAGGCAGGGTCACGGTTTCTACTCCAGGTACTTCCTCGTACCAAAGAGAACCGTTGGCCTCAGGCCTATTCTCGACCTCAGGATTCTCAACAAGTTCTTGGAGAAAGAAAAGTTCAAGATACTTACTCTTGGAACACTTCTGCCCTACCTCCAGCAGGGAGATTGGCTATGCTCCTTAGATCTAAAGGATGCATATACTCACATCCTCATTCATCCAGACCACAGAAAGTACCTCAGGTTCATAGTAGGAGGAAACCATTACCAGTACAGAGTACTGCCCTTTGGCCTAACCTTCGCCCCAAGGGTCTTTACAAAGTACCTGGCAGTGGTGGCGGCCTACTTGAGGAATCAAGGTGTTTTTGTCTTCCCCTACCTGGACGACTGGCTCATCAGGGGTCAGACTTACCAGGAGGCCAGGCAAGCCACCCTCCGAACTGTTTCCCTCCTTCAGCACCTAGGCTTTGTCATAAACTTTGCAAAGTCCACTTTGCTCCCCTCCCAGAACCTGGAGTTCATAGGGGCGCGGCTGGACTCCCTGCAAGCAAAGGCTTACTTGCCAGAAGACAGGGCACATAGGCTCATAGACTTGGCAAACCAATTTCTCAGCATGCCAAGGGTTTCCGCCAGACTCTGTCTAAGGCTCCTAGGCCACATGGCATCGACAGTGCATGTGACTCCAAATGCCCGCCTCCACATGCGACCTGCACAGTGGTGCCTCAGGACTCAGTGGAAGCAAGCCACAGGCAGCCTCACAGACAAAGTGCGGTTGTCCAAACCATTCCTGAACTCCCTACCGTGGTGGCTACAGCCCCCCAACTTACTACAGGGGGTGCCTTTTCAGGTGCCTGTCTCCACAGTGATGTTGACGACGATGCCTCCTTGCAGGGCTGGGGTGCACATTGTTTGGGTAAGTGCACCCAGGGCCTGTGGTCTCCTTGGGAGGCCACACAACAGATCAACCTACTGGAACTCCGGGCTATTCGCTTAGTCCTCAAAACCTTCTCTCATACCTTGGCTCACCAGTCTGTTCTGGTGCAGACAGACAATCAAGTGGCCATGTTCTCTGTGAACAAACAGGGAGGCACTGGGTCCAGGCTCCTCTGTCAGGAGGCACAGGCCATCTGCTCTTTTGCGCTCAGACACAACATGTTTCTCAAGGCTGTTTATCTCCCTGGCCAGGAGAACTTCCTGGCAGACAGGTTGAGCAGGGTTCTGCAGCCCCATGAGTGGCAACTGCACCCTTTAGTGTCTCAAAATATTTTCCGGAAATGGGCACTTCCATCCATAGATCTCTTTGCCAGTCCCCTGAACCAGCAGCTACCCAGGTTCTGTTCCAGGCAACCGCATCCCCTGAGGTTAGCAGCGGATGCCTTCCTGATTTCTTGGTCCCAGGGCCTCCTGTATGCATTTCCTCCCACGCCTCAGTACTTCTGATAGCCCCCAGGTGGCCGAGGCAGCCCTGGTTCCCACTTCTGCTTCAACTAGCCGTGGAAACCCCACTACCTCTGGGATTGCAACCCGATCTTCTCTCTCAGGATCAGGGTTCCCTTCTGCACCCCAATCTCAAATCTCTCAATTTGATGGCCTGGAGGCTGCAAGGGTAGTGTTAGCTCCCTGGGCCCTGCCTCAGGAAGTGGAATAGGTGGTCTTGGCCTCTAGAAAGCAATCCACCAGGAAAACCTATGCCCTGAAGTGGAGAAGGTTCTCCTTGTGGTGTCAGCAATACAAGGAAGATCCTTTCTCCTGCGCTGTGCCAGTGGTGCTTCAGTACCTGCTGCACTTGTCCAATCAGGACCTTAAGTCCAATTCTGTTCGGGTCCACCTCTCTGCTCTGGCAGCTCACCACTCACTGGTGGAGGGACACTCTTTGTCGGTTCACCCCTTGGTGTCCAGGTTTCTCAGAGGCTTGCTCTTGCTCAAGCCTCCTCTCCGTCCACCGGCCCCTGAGTGGGAGTTGAATGTGGTCTTGCAGCAACTGACTCGCCCACCTTTTGAGCCGATGGCTACATGTCTTCTCCACTTCCTTTCTTGGAAGACTCTATTCCTAGTGGCCCTGACCTCGGCCATGCAAGTGAGTGAGCTTCAAGCCCTGGTCTGTGACCGGCCATACACTCGCTTCTATAGGAACAGGGTAGTCCTTAGGACTCATCCTAAGTTCCTCCCAAAGGTTGTCTCCTCTTTCCATCTCAACCAGGAGGTGGTTCTTCCAACATTCTTCCTTAAGCCCCATGCCAGCCGGGCTGAGACAGTCCTGCATACCCCGGACTGTAGAAGGGCCTTATCCTTGTACATTGAACGTATGCAGGGGCATAGGAGGGCTACTCAGCTCTTCGTATCTTTTGACCCTAATAACTTGGGGTTACCTGTCTCCAAGCGTACCTTGTCCATCTGGGTGGCTGACTGTATCACCTGGGCTTACAGGGCAGCTGACCTTCCCTTGCAGGGTCGGGTCACGGCCCACTGTGTCAGGGCAATGGCTGCCTCAGTAGCTCATTTCCGCTCTGTACCGTTGGCAGACATCTGTAGGGCTGCAACTTGGTCCTCAAGCCAGACCTTTGCGGCCCATTACTGCCTGGAGAGGGAGTCCCGTAGGGGCAGTGCTTTCGGTCAGGCAGTGCTCCGGAATCTCTTCGAGGTTTAGGCAACTCCTACCCTCCAGCCCTCTGGTTGGGCTACCGGTGGGGGTATGTTTCAGTGAAATCTTTTCTCTGATGCTGCGGCTAGAGGGAGCTCATTTTTCAGCTCTGGGTCCCCGGTAGCCTGAAGCTGGGGAGTCCCATATGTGAGGACTGACTTCCTGCTTGGTCCTGGAGAAAGAGTAGTTACTCACCTGTAACAGGTGTTCTCGAGGAGCAGCAGGAATCAGTCCTCACAACCCTCCCTCCTCCCCTGGGAGTTGCAGTTGTACATACTTCATTTTTGCATTTTTTTGTGCTGTTTTTTAGCTATGTCATCAGCCTGAGCAAGATGGCACCTTTAGGTGGGAAGGGGACTGCGCATGCGTGCAGTATTCCCAAAGGCTTTCTTAGAAAGCTGGGGTAATACTCCGCACGGGGGCTCCATCGACGTCGATGTCACCCATATGTGAGGACTGATTCCTGCTGCTCCTGGAGAACACCTGTTACAGGTGAGTAACTACTCTTTCCGGTGGAGGGCGGTGCGGCCCTTAAGGATTTACAAGATAGGAAATTGGAAACCCTGCTGATACAGACTTTTGAGACTTGTGCGCTGTCGCTAAGAGCAGCTATCTGTGGGGTGTATATCTCTAGGGCCTCCATTCGATGGATTCAAGGCGGTACTCTAAAGGAGATGCAGAGGAAGGTGCAAAGCTGGAGTCAGCTGCAGCTTACCTAGCAGATACAGTCTATGATCTGGTAAGGATTTCAGCAAAGTTCATGGCCTCTGTGATTGCAGCCAGGAGATTTCTCTGGCTGAGAAATTGGGCGGCGGACGCGTAGTCCAAGGCGCAGCTTAGTAAGCTTCCATACAAGGGCACGCTGCTCTTTGGGGCAGCCTTGGAGAAAATTGTAAAGGATCTCAGAGATTCCAAAGGGGGTCGCCTTCCAGAGGACTGTCTGAAAAGCCAGAAACCTAGCAGTTTGCTCAGAGGTCCTTCTCGAGAGTTTCGCAGATTCAGGGGATCGCGTTTTGCCCCGTATCAAAGAGGGCGCTTTGTGGCCGGAGGTCAGTCCTTTCGAGGTGCTCGGGGGTTCGGCAGGGGTTATTTCGGGACCCAGCAGAACTCCAACAAAAAGCCACAATGAAGGGAGGTTGGTCCAGATGGAAATTCCAGTGGGAGGACGTCTACAAGGCTTCCTTTCCGTCTGAGCCACCATAACAACCGACCAGTGGGTACTGGAAATTATTCGCAACGGCTACGCACTTGACTTTGCTCGGCCGTTAGCGGAGGCTTTCGTGGTGTTGTGATAGGCGATGGCCTAGTTCATCCTGTTGGTAGTAGAGGCCTGTATATTAGGCCTGAGTCCCCCTCCCTTACTTTAGAATATTATAACTGACTTTGGAATATTATAGCAGAACCAGACAGACAGAAAATGCCAGTAGCTGTTAGAATCACTGCCTTGCTCTGCTTTTGATAAGCAATGTTCTGATAAGAAAATAAAACTTTTCCACTGTTTTTTGTTATGGTTTAACCACAGATATCTTTTCAGTATTATGCTTTCACGCTGTAGCTCTGTTAGCACACACTGACCTTGTAGAGAATAGCAGCATGTATTCTTGAAGAATATATTTTGTCTAAGCATTTGAGCCATGGCTAGAAAGATTTGCATGGGGGGAACAGGTGTAAGCCCGGTCAAAGATGGCTATTGGAGGAAGGTAGCTGGGCCATCGAGACCAATGAGGAGTATGGCCTGTATTAGATTGGAGAAGAAAGGTATAAATGCTGTTGTCTCACTCAGCTCAGGGCTCAGACATTTTGTATGTGACATTGGCCTGAGTCTGTGCACATTAAACTGGTTTGAATTCTAGTCAATAGACTCCTGGTTTTATTCGTTGCGGGCCCTTCGCTATTACAGTGTCGCCATGTGGGTCTGCGGAAAAGAAGAAAGCGGTGTCTGCGACGCTTCAGCGGTTGCTGCATCTTCGGGCGGTGGTTTCAGTCCCTCACGACCAGTTAGGATTAGGTCGGTACTCGATTTATTTCGTGGTTCCCAAAACAGAGGGGTCTTTTTGTCCTATTTTGGATCTCAAAAACGTGAACCGCTGCTTGAGAGTTCCGCACTTCTGAATGGAGACTCTGCGGTCAGTTATTCATTCGGTGCAGCCGACGGAGGTGCTTATGTCCATAGATCTGACAGAGGCCTATCTTCACATACCCGTCAGACAAGAGCATCAAAGGTTTTTGCGTTTTGCAGTACCCATGGGTCATTTTCAGTTCCAGGCGTTGCAGTTTGGTTTGGCTACGGCGCCACAGGCCTTCACGAAGGTGATGGTAGTGGTGGTAGCGGTGTTGCGGCGAGAGGGTGTGCTGGTGCACCCGTATCTCGACGATTGGCTGATTCGAGCGCCGTCCGTGTCGGAGTCTGTAATGGCAACGGCACGAGTGGTGAGTCTCCTAAAACAGCTTGGCTGGGTAATAAACCAGGCCAAAAGCCAGTTGCAACCAGTACAACGGCTCCTTTACCTGGGAGCGGTGTTCGACATGGAGAAAGGAGCAGTTTTTCTGCCGGAGATCAGGGTACAAAAGATTTTGACGCAGGTAGCAGCGTTTTTGCGCCTGAAAGCTCCGACAGCCTGGCGATACTTGCAGCTTCTACGGTCCGTGGCGGCGGCCTTGGATCTGGTACCCTGGGCAAGCGCGCATATGCGTCCGTTGCAGCAGGCTTTGCTGACAAGGTGGTCGCCTCAGGAGCATCCCCTGGATCGGAAGTTGTCATGTTCACAGGAAGTAAGCGACATTCTGCTGTGGTGGTTGGATCCCGCCCATCTTCGGGCGGGAGTTCCAATACTACAGCCGGACTGGATGCTCATCACTACAGATGCCAGCCTCTTGGGCTGGGGGGCGCATTGTCAATCGCACATAGCTCAAGAATGTTGGCCTCCAGAGGTGACGGGTTTCTCCATCAACCTTTTGGAAGTCAGGGCGGTGCACCTGGCTCTGCACGAGTTTCTACATCTCATAGAAGGAAAGGCGGTGCGAGTGTTCTCCGACAATGCGGTGACAGTGTCCTATATCAATCAACAAGGGGGAACAGGCAGTGCGGCCCTGTTAGAGGAGAGTCAGCGGTTGATGAGCTGGGCGGAGTCTCACCTGTTAGCTCTTTCGCCGGCGCACGTGGCAGGACGGGAGAATGTGCAGGCCGATTATCTCAGCCAGCATGTGGTAGATCCGGGAGAATGGGAGTTGAACGCGGTGGTGTTTCACGACCTTACCTGACGATGGGGACAGCCGGTAATGGACCTGATGGCTACCTTCGAGAATGCCAAGGTGAGTCGGTTCTTCAGCAGGCGCAGAGAGCGTATGTCAGAAGGTCTCGACGGTTTGGCGCAGCCGTGGCCATCAGGGGTGCTTCTTTATGTCTTTCCACTATGGCCAAATATCGGGCGAGCCATTCATCGGATAGAACGTCATGACGGTCAGGTGATTCTCATCGCCCCAGACTGGCCCAGGAGAGCGTGGTATGCGGACCTGGTGCATCTCCTGGTAGACAGTCCCTGGAAGCTACCTGCTTGGTCGAACCTCTTGGGTCAGGGTCCGCTCCTCATGCCAAATGTGGATCGTTTCTCGCTTACGGCTTGGCTCTTGAAAGGGAAAAGTTGAAGCGTAGAGGTTATTCGTCGTCAGTGATAACCACACTGTTGAAGGCCAGGAGACAGTCTACTTCCCTAGCGTATATTCGCATTTGGCTTATCTTTGAGCGCTGGTGCGAGGAGCAGGGCTTGCGGCCGAGCAACGCTCTAGTACCAGAGGTGTTGTCGTTTCTGCAGGAGGGCTGGATAAGGGATTAGCCCTTGCTACTCTCAAGGTTCAATTGGCGGCTCTGGCGTGTTTTCGCGGTAAGGTACAGGGAGTTCTCCTGTCCGGTCATCCAGATGTTCTGCGATTCTTGAGAGCAGTGAAGAACATGCATCCTCCGGTTCGGGCAGTGGTTCTGGCCTGGGATCTGAATTTAGTTCTGGAAGCATTAGCGAGACCTCCCTTTGAACCGGCAAGGGAAGTACCGCTCAAGGAACTATCATGGAAAACCGTTTTCTTAGTGGCTTTGTGTTCGGCGAGAAGGATTTCAGATCTACAAGCGCTGTCGTGTAGAGAGCCGTATCTGCAATTTTCTGAGGAGAAGGTAATATTGTGGCCGGTTCCCTCTTTTCTCCCGAAGGTAATGTCTAGCTTTCATGTGAATCAGTCTATTTCACTTCCAACCTTTAAGGTCCAGGAAGGAATGCCCATAGATGAGGTTCTGGATAAGTTGGATTTAGGTAAGGTGCTTAGAAGGTACCTGAGAAGGACGAAACCTTTTCAAAGAACAGACAGGCTGTTTGTGCTGTTTGGGGGGCCTTGGAAGGGAGAAGCGGCCTCCAAGGCATCGATTGCTAGATGGGTAAAACACACCGTTGCAGCGGCGTATCAGGCAAGCGGGAAAACGCCCCCGGAGGGACTCCGCGCTCATTCGACTCATAGCCAGGCGGCTTCCTGGGCCGAGTTTGCCTTGATTCTGCCTGGGGATATATGCCGGGCGGCTACTTGGTCGTCTCTGCACATGTTTGCAAAGCATTATAGATTGGATGTTCAAGCCAGGGAAGACGCAAATGTGGGGGCTTTGGCCATCATAGCGGGCCTAACAGGTCCCTCCCGGGGTTAGGTACTGCTTTGGTACTTCCCTAATGTGCCTGGACTGGCCCAGAGAGACAAAGAGGAAGAAGAAATTAGACCTTACCTGCTAATTGTCTTTCCTTGAGATATCTCCGGGCCAGTCCAGGACCCACCCAATACATTTGCAGGTTGACTGTCTTAAGCAAGGGACTCTGGTAAGTCCATAGTCCATGTTTTGCTGGACTTAGGGTTGTGTGAGTTACTGAGCAGGAGAATCAGAAGAGGTTAGTTGTTGATGTTCTGCCCAGGGAGCTGGGGTCAGTGTGGTCTATGGGGCTTCCTCAAGCTATGGCGAATTTTGCTATAGGGTGATTTAAAAAAAAAAAAAAAGGGGAGGAGCTGTTAAATTTTTTTTAGGTAGGCTCTGAATATTCATTTGATGGATTATTTATTTATTTAGCTGTATTTATATCTCGCTTTTCACCGGGTCAAAGCGGTCAATTGGGAGATACATTTAACATGAGGGGATATGGGGGGGCAGAGCCTGATGTCCAGCGGGTTAGACGCTTCGCGCTGAAGCTCCCGAGAGGCCTACTCAGAATCCTGACTTAATACCTACATAAACTTAATATTTTGCTCCGAACTTACCGGGGTACCTCGGGGGGGATGGCGGCCCACAAACCAGCGCGCTTAGACTTCGGGTCTCCCTCTTCTTTACACGGAAAACGCCCCAAAACAGAGTTGTCTTCCCCACAAAAGATAGTCCCATTTCGGGAAAACCCAGAAATGCAACGGGAGATCTTGGAGGAAATACGCGGTGTGAAGGAACTGGTACAGTCCAACGGAGAAGCGCTCCGAGCCATGCGAGAAGACTTCGGTATGCTTCAGGACCGGCTTGAAGGTCTTTCACTACGGCAGGACAACATGGCGGGGGTCCTCGACTCGCACGCGGTGCGCTTGGAGAAACTGGACAAGGCTGAGCGTCAGATACAGAATCTTCAAAAAGAGTTAGAGGATAGCAATAATCGAGCCCGTCGCAACAATGTCAGGCTCATTGGAGTACCGGAGGGGGCGGAAGCAGGAGATATAAGAGAATTCCTGGTCAAAACCCTTCCCTCCTTGCTGAAGATCACTTTTCACAGAGATCTGGAAATTGACCGAGCACATCGTGTTCCTACCAACATGGCGCTCAATCGGACGAACCCCCGGCCTATCATCTTTCGATTACTGAGATATCAGCAAGTTGAGCAAATTCTAAATGCTGCCCGGGCGAATCATCATCTGGAGTTTGAAAGTCATAAAGTCTCCTTCTTCCCTGACTTGGCAAAGCCCACAGTTGACCGTCGGAAGAGACTCCTTGCTTTTCGCCCTAGACTTCAACAGCTACAGGCTCGCTTTGGCCTATTGTATCCAGCGAAGCTCAGAGTGACTCTCCATAACCAAACTAGAACATTCGAAGATCCTGATCTACTAGCAACATTTTTAGATTCCAAAGAAGCAGACCAGATGCGCTAATCCAACAACTTGGATCTGTAATCCGCCGGATCTGCCCGCCATTTTGAATGGCCCGACGCGGTGATCACAGCCTGGAACAGAGACTGCCTGGACTTTTCTTTCTGTCTATATATAACTTTCTTGGTCTCCTATCCCTCCATGATGTGCACCTCGGTTGGATTCGGAACATGCACAGCTATATAGGTTATATGTTTCAATTTAGGCCTTCTCTGGGGTTTCTCCCCGCAGACATATGGTCGCCAGTAATTTCTGGGGTTCTGCTTCTTCTCTAATGCACTTCGGTGCTTATTTTTTTTATATGGGGCGCTTCATTGTTTTTCATTAGTTTATTTTCTATCATGTCATGTGTACAGCCATATACAGTTAATATGAGGGACATTGTGAAATTCTGTGCGTTATTATGTTCTTTTTCAGAATTTTTAACTCTTCTGAATGGCCTTATGTAAGTTCTTATCGCTGAACGTAAAAGGCATCAATAGTCCAATCAAAAGAAAGAAAATCCTTAGCTATCTTAATCATGAGCATGCTGATTTAGTGTTTCTTCAGGAAACGCATTTAAACTCCGCTGAAACACTGCAACTTACTGCTCAGCCTTACATGGTGGCTGCCTACTCTCCCGTGGGGTAGCCTTCTTGGTTAAGATGTCTTTGCAAGCTACTGTAATGGATACTAGCTCTGATAAGGAGGGTGGATGGGCTCGTGTACACCTTAAGGTTGGAGATAGTGACTTCACGTGTATTTGTATTTATGCTCCGAATGTGGATAACCCTGCTTACTATGCAAGTATTGCGCAGTTGGCATAGGCCTCTGCCAATACTCCATTAATACTTGGCGGCGATTTCAACCAAGTACTTGATCCTTTGATAGCTAGAGCCGCCTAGAACGAGTGGTCCACCCAAGAGTCTTGATACCCTTACAGCTCTGATGAAAGATCTTGTGTTAGTAGATATATGGAGGCTGCTTCCCCCACCGACTTAGAGTTCATCTTTTTCTCAGCCCCCCATCACTCACAATCTAGAATAGATTTTCTTCTTATCTCCAAAGCACTGATATCCCAAGTGGACACGGCTAGGATTCATCCTCTCCATATTTCAGATCATGCTGCCATATCTTTCTCATTACATTTATTTATTTATTTATTTATTTCAACTTTTTATATACCGCACTCTTTGACATCAGCGCGGTTTACAAATAACAGAAAGAAACCAGAACAACAGGCTGTTTGGTATTACATATAACAGGAGTATCAAACTTGGATAACATGGGGTAACTATTTACATGGAGTATATAATCTATTAGCTAGATAACATGCTCAAACTATTTACATAGAATTAGCAGGGGTGCTTGGGACAAGAGGGATATTGTGGAATGTGCTAGGGTGAGGTTGTTATGTTACGGTTCATGTGGGGTAGTATTTGATGAAAAGGTGCAGTTTAAGGGCTTTTCTGAACTGGGTTAGGTCGGTTATGGCACGTAGATCAGGTGGGAGAGAATTCCAGTATTTTGGTGCGCTAAACATGAAAGCTCTGTTTGATGTTGATAGGCTGCACGTTGTAATAGCCTTTGGGGTTGTTAGTGAGTTTAATGCTGCCTGTCTCCTATTTCTATTTGATGGAATGGATTGGATGAGTGCGGTGAGTGATGTGGACGATAAACCATTTAAGGCCTTAAATGTGAGAATGAGGGTTTTGAATGTAAGTCTTCCGTGTATAGGGAGCCAATGGAGTTGTTTGAGGATAGGGGTGATGTGTTCACTTCTGGCCGCTCCTAGAAGAACCCTGGCAGCGGTGTTCATTGCGAGCTGCAAGGAGCTTATGGTGGATTGTGGTAGTCCTTGTAGAATGGAATTGGCGAAGTCGAAATGCGGCAGTATCAGAGCTTGGTAGATGGTTCTGAAGTCTTCGTGGTCTAGTAGGGGACGCAGGTGTCTGAGGGTGCGTATTTTGAAGTATACAGATTTTACGATATTGTTTATGTGTGATTTCATGTCGAGTCTATGGTCTAGTGTGACTCCGAGGTATTTTATTGTATCCTTGGTGCCTAGGTCAGCTCCCTTGACACTTATATGTGGTGGTGGGGTGAAGTTGGGGTCTCTTGTGATAAAGAGAACCTCAGTTTTCTTATGCTGAATGCGGAGGTTCTGTGACAGGAGCCATTGTGAGACTGCATCGAAGCAGTTAGTTATAGGCAATAAGTCCATTTGCATTGTGGAAAATGGCATGTAGAGTAGGATATCGTCGGCGTATATCATACATTTCACATTGAAGGACCTGATGATATTGCAGATAGGCTGCATATAGACGTTGAACAAGAGGGATGAAAGTGAGGACCCCTGCGGAACGCCTTGTCTTTGGTGGAAAAGTTTTGATTCTCCTGTTGCGGATTTGACGTATTGCATCCTGGTGTCGAGGTATGATTTACACCATTCAAGTGCTGAGTTGCAGATGCCTTTTTCTTTCAGTCGACCGAGGAGAATCTCGTGATTTACCGAGTCAAACGCTGCTGCTATATCCAAGAAGATTAGCACAACGCCTTGTCGGATGTTGTCTATGGTATTGAGAACATCATTGAAGAGGGTGGTAAGCAGTGTCTCCACGCCGTGGAATTCTCTGAATCCGTGTTGAGAATAGTCTAGAGGGGCTGTGGAGTCTATGTGGTCTTGGATTTGGCGCTGTGCCTCTTTCTCAAAGATCTTTGCTAAGAGGGGGATACTGGCTATAGGCCTGTATGAGTCTGGCCGTTTTGGGTCTAGTTTAGCGTTTTTTAGCAGTGGCCTGATGGATGTGAGTTTTAATGCAGATGGGAAGGAGCCAGTAGTGAAGGAGAGGTTCATGATTCTTGCAATGAAGGTGCTAAAGTCACACCGCAGATCCTTAATCCAAAAGGCTGGGCAGGGATCGGTTTGTGCAGTGGTTGTGTTGAGTGAGGAGATGGTGTCTTCAATGTGTTTGGAAGAAGGCGTGTTAAGTGAGGATAGGGATGTTGGGCAGGTTGTTTCTTGTATATTGTTTTTTGAGAGTTCATCTGTCTGTAGGAGTTTTGATTGCAAGTAATCAGCGAATTCTTGCGGGTGAATATCATTATTTTGTTCAGAGGATGGTTCCTTTGATAGTGACTTAACCAGGTTGAAAAGGTCACGAGGTTTGTTCAAAGATCTCTTGAGCATATCTGAGTGGTATTGCTTCTTTCTGGCTGCGATTGCCTCGCGGTGAGTTGAGAGGTGAAGTATGTAGGCTTCGTGGTCATCGGTGGCTAGTGTGCGGCGCCAGCGTTTTTCTAGCCTTCGTAGGTGAGTAAGAGAGGCCCGTAGTTCCGGGGAAAACCATGGAGCAGAGGTTCTTTTCCCTGAAAAGGTCTTTTTGTTTGGTAGTTGAGCAACAGCATTGAGGCTGTTGTTCCAGGCAGTGATTGACTCGTCAAGGTTGAGTGACGTGTTGTTGAGGATTGGTTGGGTACTTGACAGAATAAGTTCTCTGTTGAAAGGTCGAAAGCCCCGTGTTACTCTGGATGTATTGGCGAGTTTGCTGGTGTTCATATTATGACTTTTGTTCAGGGGATTCGTAGGTTTATAAGTTTATGGTCAGACCATGGGACATCGGTGATCGATTCTACAATGTTGCTGTTTTGCTTAGAGAAATGGTGTGGGGCAAATACCATGTCAAGAATGTTTCCTTTGGTATGAGTGGGTTCAGTGATCATTTGTTTATAACCAAGATTTTCGATGGCATTGAGGAGTGATGAGGATTGGTTTTGTTGTAGTGATGGGAGGTTCAGGTCTCCCATGATCCAGTTGGGAGTGTTGGGGTTGTTGGTGTTAGCGGCCAGATCCATTATAGTGGGCAGATCGTCTGGGGAGCTCGAGGGGGCTCTGTATACCAGGTTTATGGAGCATTGTTTATTGGCTATGGTGATTATGTCCAGATTGTTTGTGCTATGGGAGTTGGTCATGTTGAAGAGGAGTTCAGACTTGGTGAGTATGAGTGCTCCTCCTCCTTTCTTGTTTTCTCTGTGGGTTGTGTGTATAGTGAAGTTTGGTGGAATGAGTTGGTTGATAAGGACATTGTCCTCTTTAGATAACCATGTTTCGGTGATCATGAGAGCATCAAGATGTCACTACGCAAGGTGAACATCCCCGTGCTTGGTTTTTTGGGGCATAGCTATTCCCTAATTACGAAATACTGGACAATTGCTCCCATCTGAGCCCCAATGAATGGTGGAATCATGTCTGTCTCTACAGTAAATATGAGCAAATACCTCGTATGTTAGCTTCTTCCGTTCAGACCCCCCACCACTTGTCTAAATGGAAGATGCTCAACGACTATGTTCAAACTGCTAAATGCTCTCATCTGACTGTTTAAATCTGTGTAAATCTCTGTCACATGATCATTCTGTATCGCAGATACTATTTCGGTTTGTTTTGATGTACAATTACTGTTGTTTGTAAGCGCTTATATGATGATACTTATCAGCTTAGAGAAGAAGCATAGGGGTGGGGGGTACTTGGGGTTGCTTTTCCTTATTGTATGCTTGTATTTGTCTCCTTTGGTGTGTTGTTTCTTTTTGCTTGTTGTAAAATGAAAATAAACGTTTAAAAAAAAAAAAACAAAAAAACATGAGGGGATATGACACACATACGCTAATACGTACAGGGAACATGGGCAATGGAGGGTTAAGTGGCTTGCCCAAGACCACAAGGAGTGCCTATAGGACTAGAAATCCCAGTCCCTCCGGCCTGAGATTGCTGTCCCCAGGTGGGACTTGAACCCCTGGCCCTCCGGCCTGAAGTACCTTGTCCTAACCACTAGGCCACATCCTCCCTTCCTTAGTGTTTGTTTATGATAGTTTGGGTTTAAGGAATAGGTTATGTTCTGAGACTGCTTGGATAGTGATAGACTGAGGTTCTGCCAGCAGGGGGAGCCGGATAGCACATCAGCAAAACTTTAGAATTCAGTCCTCAGCTGCTGGAGAAGGTTGACAACTCTAATGTGCCTGGACTGGCCCGGAGAGATCTCAAGGAAAGACAATTAGCAGGTAAGGTCTAATTTCTTCTTACTTCTAAATGCACCTCCCTAAGTTTACTAGCACAAATCCACAATTTTTCAAGCATTTTTTCAAGCTAGTATATAGAGGGTAGCTTATGTTTTAAAACATCCTTGTTCTGTGATCTTTTTCAAGTACAGTAGGTGCCTTACTTTACCCTTAAGCTTTTTAATTCAATACAGTATTTTACTTCTAGGAAATTTCAAACTTTAAGAACAGAGATTTTTCTGGAGCAATTTAGTGGACACAGTCAACCAAAAACATTAATATAATTAAATAGATTTTTTTTCCTCCCCTTAAGATGCAAGTTGCTGAATGGCTTGCAGATTAGAAAAGCTGTACCTGCTGCTCTTTTCCCCCTTCCTTCTCTCAAATTGCATGTATATCCAGCGGCTTTGTCAATTTGCTCTCCAGTTACCTGGGAAAGTTCCAGAATAAAAAAAAAGAGACCAGCAACTGCCATCTATCTCTCTCTATAAAACATTTTTATTTATATTGTCGTGACTCCCTGCCTGGGCCAGTGGCTCACAGGCAAAGGGCTGCCATATTTGTCCTTAAATAAAACTATTTTTGTCTCCAGCAAGGAATCCTGGGACTTGTAGTTCTTTTCATTAAAGACAAAGTAGTGTGTGACCACTGGGGGTTGTTTAAGGCAAAAACAAGAAATTTATTTTTGGGTTCCTTCCACGCATTAAATTCAAAACAACGCAGGCAAAAGGATTATTCTCCAAAACAGAAAACTTACAGGAACAAAAGTACACATGAGGTTAAAGCACTGAAGTATTTCTTCAAACAAGGCAGCTGTCTTCAGTACACATCTCAGCACCTGTGTTACAACTTTCTTTCATTCAAACGGCAAGGTAAATTCTGATCCTTTTCCAATAATGCTGCTTTAATTCAAACTCTGTTCTTAGCCAAAGCTCTTTAGCTTAAGGTAGCTTTTTGCACTTTCCAGGCTAAGGAAAAATTGCTCTACAAAAGGTTCTTTTTACAGTCCTTTCTAGCAGTTTTCAATCTCTCTCATATATAGAGAAAATCCATCGGTGATTCGTCATACACTGAATCTGACTCAAGAGTGTCAATTTGCATACCTTCTTGTTCTGCAAATTGCTTATCTCTTTCAGGATTTTCAATAAAGTTTTCCAACTTACTATTCTGTAGAAGTTTCAAAAGTCCTTTCCAGAACTGCTCTCCGTGGTAAGCATTGGCTGTATCAGGAGCGTGGGGCTTCTTTCCCTGGAACAAAAGCTTAACTGCTTCACCTGTGTTCAGCTTTCCGTCTCTGCCTTTGGCTGGGTCTTGGTTATGTCCGTCTGTAACAACTTCCACTCCCCATCTGGCAGCTTGGGTTTTCTGAACTGTCTCTTGCACACACTGCACTGCACTTTGTTCCACCTCTCCAGCAATCTCCCCAGCTATACATCTGCTGGTCTCTGGCTCAAGCGTGCCTTTTACACAAGGGTTGCTTCCTTTGCTGCTGAAACTGCTCCTCTCTCCTTCCTTCGTCCTTCCTCTTGCTGCCCCCCTCTCCTGCACTGAAGCAGGTTTAAAAAGTTGCTTCCTAGCTACCACACCCTTCTCTCTGCACAGGTGGTTGTCATTAAAGTCCAAGCCTGCACTCTCGTTAGGGCTTGGGCGTGGCTTAGCCTCAGCAAGTACATGTTTCTTTTGCTTGGCTATAGCTTTAGCCCTCTGAAAAGCTTGCCTGTCTCTTTTCTTAAAGACATAGTCACCACTATCCTGTGTTTCCATTGGCTCTGCACAACTCTCATTATCACAATATATATAATCATGTATTTTTAAAGCATCTCTGCAGCCATCAAATTACTGATGTTCTTGGCTGTTTTTCATACATTTTCTGGATTAGAGCCATATTTATATTTTGCTTGTGTTCTGGCTAGAATACTATGCTAGCTACAGATGGTTAGTCTTCATCTGGAGTCCAACCAGCTCTCCAGGTTTAGCCCCCTCAAGGGCTTTGACTCCTTCCTAGAGAGCTTTGCCTCCCTGCCTCTGAGGGGTCCCCCCCCCCCCAATATTCCGGGCAGGTTATGCCACTTTGTCAACAGATAGCATCAGATAACAGCAGAAAATTGGACTTTGTCCATTGTAGGAGAGGGGTACAAGCTTCATTTTCACAGCATGCCCCCTCCTACAATTCTAAAGCAATTCAATTCACATACCTCTGCAGACAATCTGCTAGATGATGAGGTCTCCACACTTCTTGCCCAAGGAGTAATAGAAGAAGTACCCATTCTTCAACGGGGTGCAGGGTTCTACTCCCCCTATTTTCTTATTCCAAATAAAAAAGGAGGACACAGACCCATTTTAGACCTCAGAGAATTGAACAAATACCTGTTTCGAGAGAAATTCAAAATGATTTCTCTAGGAACTCTTCTGCCATACCTTCAAAGCCAGGATTGGCTTTGCTCTCTAGACTTAACGGATGCATACACTCACATTCTCATCCATCCAGATCACAGGAAATTCTTACGTTTCCTTTTCAGGGGAAAACATTTCCAGTACAGGGTTTTTCCCTTTGGTCTGGCTTCAGCACCAAGGGTATTCACGAAATGTATGGCAGTAGTAACTGCATTTCTACGAACCCTGGGGATTTTCATCTTCCCTTACTTAGACGACTGGCTCATTCGAGCCCCTACAGTTGCAGAGGCCAGCACTGCACTGTCCCGTAAAATGCGAATCCTCCAATACTTGGGATTGGTAATAAACTTCCCAAAATCTCAACTAGTTCCTTCCCAATGCCTAGAATTCATAGGAGCCTGTCTGGATACCAGACAGGCAAGGGCTTTCCTTCCACAAAGCCGGTGTCTTCGCATAATGCAACTAGCTTCTCAAGCAGCAGGCAAATCCTCCCTCACTTCTCGAGAGCTATTGCAGTTACTGGGACATATGGCATCCACAGTTCATGTAGTCCCATATGCTTGCCTCCACATGCGAGCAACTCAGTGGACCCTCTCCACACAGTGGACACAGGCAACGGGTCATTTGTTGGACAAATAATAATCTCTCAACGACTAATTTTGTCCCTCCAAGGGTGGCAATCACTAGAAAATCTGACAGTGGGGTCTCCTTTCCATCAACCCCTCTTCCAGGCCACCCTAACAACAGATGCATCACAGGTGGGTTGGGGAGCACACCTGAATCATCTCTCTACCGAGGGCACCTGGACTCTACAGGAGGTTGGTTTACACATAAACCTCCTGGAATTAAGAGCAATCTATTTAGCTCTTCGAGTATTCCATGCCCAGCTCAGCTACAAGACAGTCCTAGTCCAGACGGACAATCAAGTAGCCATGTTCTTTGTGAACAAGCATGGCGGAACAGGCTCTCTGTCGTTATGCAATGAAGCTTTACAACTGTGGGCCCTCGCCAGAGAGCATCAAATTCACCTTCTAGTGGTATATCTTCCAGGCATTCAAAACCTTTGGGCGAGTTCGGGGTTTTTGTACATTTTTAAAGCAAGGTTACTTTCTTTTTGGTGCTCTAGTGGGACTTTCCTTGAGCACAGTAGGTGGTTGAACTCCAGTAACCTCTTCAGCTTTGGGAACTGCTAACACCTAATCAGGAGTTAGTGGGCCTGATTACCTGAGAGCAGCTGAGGGCCTGCATAAAAGGCTCCAGTGCCCTGCCCTGTTCAGGCTTTCCTACAGGAGCTCTCCAGATCAACCAACAGTAAGGATTTAAGGGTTTGTTTTATTATATTAAATTGTTAACTCTTTGACTGGGAGCTCTTAAAAGGGCTTTTTTGTACATTTTTAAAGCAAGGTTACTTTCTTTTTGGTGCTCTAGTGGGACTTTCCTTGAGCACAGTAGGTGGTTGAACTCCAGTAACCTCTTCAGCTTTGGGAACTGCTAACACCTAATCAGGTGTTAGTTCCCTCCCTACCCACCCCGACTCCCACCCACCCCTAGCGAGTAGTCTTGCTTTATAGGGCACCTCCCCATTTGACAAAGCACAGAGAATTGGACCAGCACATTATGAATATAATTAAGGAGATTTAACTGCTTTTTCTCTGAAAGGACAGCTGGGAAACCAGCTGGTACTTGGTAGATCTCTCTCTTTTGCTTTAACAGATATCTAAGCTCCACAAACAGAACAATGGCTGGGAAAAATCATATCGCTACAGCTTCTGTCCCCATTACAGCTTCTGCCTCGGTCCAGACAGAGGTCCTAATGCCAGTTGAAGGACCGGTTCCATGTGCAGGGTGCCTGCATGCTGAAGCTCTGAGGAAACAAGTGGAGGAACTCAGAGAGGAGGTGGCGAGGCTGAGGAGCATTCAAGACAGTGAGAAGTACATTGATGAGATGCTTCTTGCAGCAACCAAGCTCTCCAGCAGAGGAGAAGATGGGTGCCAACAGAATGTCGATGTTTGGACACAAGTCACTAGGGCCTGCAAAATCACCAATCCAACTTCTCCAGCCCTTGAATTGAAGAACCATTATGCAGCCCTGGAAGTGGAGGAGGTGAAAGCATCCCTGGAAAGGGAAGAACCAGAGCTCAAGTACCCCAAAGTTGCAGAATCAGTGACCACAAGGAAACGAAGGGTAGTGGTGGTTGGAGATTCTCTTCTGAGGGGTACTGAGGCGTCCATCTGCCGACCAGATTTGATGTCCAGAGAGGTATGCTGTCTGCCTGGTGCCAAAATCCAAGATGTTACGGAGAGGTTGCCGAGACTCATCAAGCCCACTGACTATTACCCAATGTTGCTAATCCATGTTGGAACAAAAGATACTGCTAGGTATACCTCGGAACGTATCAAAAGTGACTTCATGGCTCTGGGACAGAGGGTGAAGCAGTTAGGTGCACAGGTGGTGTTCTCTTCAATCCTCCCTGTTGAGGGTAAAGGCCAAGGCAGAGAGGCTCGCATCCTGGAGATGAATGCATGGCTGCGTGGATGGTGTCATCGAGAGTGTTTTGGTTTTCTAGACCATGGGATGCTGTTCCAAGGGTTGCAGAGCAGAGATGGCATCCATCTGTCCAAGAAAGGTCAACGCGTCTTCAGTAGTAGACTGGCTAATCTACTGAAGAGGGCTTTAAACTAGATTCGTTGGGGATGGGTGAAGAAAGCCCCCAGGTAAGTGAAAGCCCCCAGGTAGGTGATACATTAAATACCTTTATGAAAATGGGTAACAGGGGTAACATATGGAAAGCAGTGTGTATAAATGCCCGTAGCATGGGAAATAAGATCCCTGATGTTGAATCTTTTGTGGGAGTGGCTGACTTGGATTTAGTGGCAGTTACAGAAACATGGTTCACAGAAAACCATGATTGGGATGTAACTATACCTGGCTATACTTTATTCAGAAAGGACAGGGTAGGAAGTAGGGGAGGAGGAGTGGCACTATATGTAAAAACTACTATTAAAGCTTTGGAATTACAGAGCTTAAAAGGGAGAGGGGAGGCATTGTGGGTTAAACTAGAAAGAGGGAAAGAAAAATCTATTTACATTGGTGTGATATACAGACCTCCCTCACAAGAGGAAGAGGTGGACAGAGAGTTAATTGAAGACATGCGCAGCATTGCTAGGAAAGGGGAAGTGCTACTGATAGGAGATTTCAATATGCCAGATGTTGATTGGCACATTCCTGCTGCAGTATCATCTAGAAGTAAGGAGATCCTGGATTCTCTACAGGGAGAACTATTCAGGCAGTTGGTAACAGACCCCACACGTGAAGGGGCCATACTGGACTTGGTGCTTACCAATGGTGAAAGTGTTTCTGATGTTGTAGTGGGAGATCATTTTGCATCCAGTGATCACCAGATGGTGTGGTTCAGTATTAGGACTAGGGCTGTTAGAATCCATTCAAAGGCAAGGATCTCAGACTTTAGGAAGACTAACTTTGCGAAGATGGGCCAATATCTCAGGGAGTCGTTAGTTGGATGGGAACAGCTGAGGGATGTAGAAAAACAGTGGGAAAAACTGAAAGGGGATATTTTAAGGGCAACCAACCTTTTTGTTAAAATGGTAAATAAAGGTAAAAGGAAAAGGAGACCGCTATGGTTTTCGAAAGAAGTAGCTGAAAAAGTGAAGAAAAAGAGGGAGGCCTTCATGAAATACAAGAGATCACAGAGAGAGGAAGACAGGCATCTGTATTTGGAAAAACTTAGAGAAGCTAGCAAAGTAGTCAAGAAGGCAAAGATTCAAAAGGAGGAGGAAATAGCCAATGCAATAAAATGGGGGATAAGACATTTTTCAGATATATTAGTGAGAAGAGGAAGGGCAAGAGTGGTATTGTCAGACTCAATGGTGCAGGGGAGGAATATGTAGAAGCTGATAAGGATAGAGCGAAAATGCTTAACAAATATTTTTGTTCTGTGTTCACAGATGAAGAACCAGGAGCAGGACCTCAGAAAACACCCACAAATAGGAACAGAAGCAAAGGACATCTTGAGCAATTTTCAAAAGACTGTGTTCGTGAGAAACTATCTCAACTTAAAGTAGACAAAGCGATGGGACCGAATGGGATACACCCGAGAATACTGAGGGAACTTGGGGACATTCTAGCAGCTCCACTGACTGACCTTTTCAATGCCTCGTTGGAGTTGGGAGTGGTGCCAAAGGACTGGAGAGAGGCTCATGTGGTGCCTTTACACAAAAGCGGAAGTAAGGATGTGGTTGAAAACTACAGGCCGGTTAGTTTAACTTCGGTGGTGAGTAAATTATTGGAAACGCTGCTGAAAGAGAAAATAGTGAGGTTTCTGGAGTCCAGCGGATTACAGGATCCGAGGCAGCATGGATTCACCAGAGGCAGGTTTTGTCAGACAAATCTGATTGATTTCTTTGACTGGGTGACCAGGGAGTTGGACCGAGGGAGAGCCCTAGATGTGGTGTATTTAGATTTCAGTAAAGCCTTTGACACTGTTCCTCACAAGCGACTTATAAACAAACTGAGCACCCTAGGGATGGACCCTAAAGTTACTGCTTGGGTTAGAAATTGGTTGGGTGGGAGGCGACAAAGAGTACAAGTAAATGGAGCTCACTCTGAGGAAAAGGATGTTATCATTGGTGTGCCCCAGGGATCTGTCCTTGGTCCGATTCTTTTTAACATCTTTGTTATTGATATAGCAGAAGGGCTTTCAGGTAAGGTTTGCCTCTTTGCGGATGATACCAAAATCTGCAATAGAGTAGACACCCAGGAAGGGGTAGATAACATGAGGAGGGATCTAGCTAAGCTTGAAGAATGGTCTAGAATTTGGCAGCTGGTATTCAATGTTAAAAAATGTAAGGTCATGCATTTGGGCTGCAGCAATCCAAGGGAGCAATATAGTATAGGGGGTGAAGTACTTTTGTCCACTAAAGAATAGCAGGACCTAGGCGTGGTTGTGTCTGATGATCTTAAAGTAGCTAAACAGGTAGAAAAGGCGACAGCAAAAGCTAGAAGGATGCTTGGGTGCATACGGAGAGGAATGGCTAACAGAAAAAAGGAGGTGATAATGCCTCTGTATAAGTCTTTGGTGCAACCTCATTTGGAGTATAGTGTGCAATTCTGGAGACCGCACCTTCAAAAGGATGTGAACAGGATGGAGTCGGTGCAGAGGGTGGCTACTAAAATGATTAGTGGTCTTCATTATAAAGCATATGAGGACAGACTGAAGGATCTTAATATGTACACCTTAAAGGAAAGGTGGGATAGAGGTGATATGATTGAGATGTTTAAATACCTCCGTGGCATAAATGTTCAGGGAGAGAGCCTCTTTCAATTGAAAGCAAGTTCTGCTACGAGGGGACATGGGATGAGGGTGAAGGGAGATAGATTCAGGAGTGATATGCGGAAATATTTCTTTACGGAAAGAGTAGTGGATCCGTGGAATAGTCTCCCAGTGGAGGTGGTAAGGATGAGGACAGTAACTGAATTCAAAAAAGCATGGGACAAACACAGAGGATCTCTAAAGGTAAAAAGTGGACTGTTGTAGTTGTTATGGAAGGACAGACTAGATAGGCCATGTGGTCTTTTTCTGTCATCATATTTCTATATTTCTGTGTTTCTTTGAGTACTGCTGCCTCACGAGTGGTCCCTGCACCTAGACCAGCTGGCAAAGATATTTCATCTCTGGGGCACTCCAGACATAGACCTCTTTGCAAGTCCACTGAATGCCAATCTTCCCCGGTTCTGTTCTAGGATTCCGGCTCACAACTGTCAGGCAAGGGATGCCTTCCTCCTTCACTGGGGTCAGAACTTTCTTTATGCCTTCCCACCCATTCCCCTCACCCCCAAAACACTCTTGAAGCTTCAGAGAGTCAGGGGTCGCATGATTCTCATAGCACCATGATGGCCACGCCAAATGTGGTGTTGCCTGCTTCTACATCTCTCTCAAGCGGCACCTCTGGAGTTAGGTCATGCTCCTGATCTCCTTTCCCAGGAGAATGGGATGCTATGGCACCCGAATTTCCAGTCCCTGCACCTCACGGCCTGGTTGCTGAAGGCTTAGACCTCCAAGATTTCAACCTGTCCCAACAGGTAAAAGATATCCTTCAAGCTTCTACAAAACTTTCAACAAGAAGATCTTATGCCTTCAAGTGGAAACATTTTACTATATGGTGCTCCAAGAAGGGATTAAACCCCCTTTGGCATACCCTTAGAATCGATACTAGAGTATCTCCTTCACTTATCGAATTCTGGTCTAAATACCAATTCGGTAAGAGTCCATCTTAGTGCAATTGCAGCTTCTTATAAGCCTCTGAATGGACAACCAATTTCCTCTCATCCACTCCTATCAAGATTCATGAGAGGCCTTATATTAACTAAACCTCCCATCAAGCCACCACCGGTGGCATGGGATCTAAATCTAATTCTTGGGCAGCTCATGAAGCCACCTTTTGAACCTTTGGCCACTACAGCCCTTATGTTTTTGACCTGGAAGGTCATCTTCCTAATTGCAATCACCTCTGCCCGTCGCATTCGTGAATTGCAAGCTTTAGTGGCTGATCCTCCTTATACTAGGTTTCATCATGATAAGGTTGTTCTTCAAACTCACCCACACTTTATGCCAAAAGTGGTTTCGCCTTTTCGTTTAAATCAATTTATCTTCCTGTATTTTTTCCGAGGCCTCACGCCTCTAATGCAGAAAGAAACCTTCATACTTTGGATTCTAAAAGGGCCTTAGCCTTTTACATACAAAGAACACAGCAACATAGAAAGTCCTCACAACTTTTTATAGCTTTTGACCCTAGTCATTTGGGACTTCCAGTCTCCAAAAGAACTTTATCTAAATGGATTGCCCAATGCATATCCTTTGCTTATGAGAGTAAAGGTCTTCCAGGGACTCTATCTTGGCGTGTAATACAATATTATCCTTGACTAAAGAGTCCGTTAAATCCTTAACAGCACCAAGCTGCCGATCAGAAGTAGCCTGCTTTGTGGTAATAGCTTCCAGTGAAGACGGTAACGAGCAACAAACCGCTTCATTAACAGCAACTCGGTCCGAAAGCGCTGTAAATTGTGTTGCAACCATGGTAGAGAGGTTAGATATGGCATCCCAAATACTTTCCAGGGTAACCGAAACAGGCCGAGGCAAAGCAAAAGAAGCAGGAGGAAGAGAAGATGGAACCAATACTGCTCGTGCTTCAAATATTCGTCTGTTACACTTTCCTGTTATACCTGGGATTGCGCCGCTAGTAACGTTTAAAAAATACCTTCAAGAGGTTTTATCGGTCCCTCCGGAACTGTTTCCTCCGATTTCTAAGATCTACTATCTCCCTTTGGGGAAAAGGGAACGGAAAGTTTCTGAAGGGGCCTTGGAAATGGATTCCCTTAACGTTTCAGCATTATTGTTGACTCCCAAGGAAGAGGACTTAGCTGTTTCCACTTTACTTGTCACACTGGCTCTTCCTTCAGATAGAGAATGTCTATTGAAGCTATTTTATAAGAAACACTCTGTTTTGTTCTACGGTAAAAAGGTGTTATTGTTCCCGGATGTGGCCCGGGAAACCCAGAAACGGAGAAGGGCTTTTCTTTTATTAAAACCTGCGATGGTTTCTATAGGTGCTACGTTTGTCCTCCGTTTTCCCTGCAAATGTTTAATTACTTATAAAGCGCAGAAGTATGTGTTTTTCTCTCCTTCTGATCTTTCTACTTTTTTGAGTTCTCATTTGCTGGGTGCTTCTACTCCGAAAACATGAGTCTTTCGAAAGTTTTGTAGCCCTTGGAGCACTGCCTCTACTTATTTTTTCCTTATTTTATTTCTCCTTAGATTTATTCTGAGTTCCGTTCCCCCTTATCTCTATGTTTGGGGACTACTTATGATCCTTGCATATTGTATTTTCCTATAGTAATTTATCTCAGTGTTCCTTATTTGCAAGTGTCATTGTTCTGTACAAGTTTTTCTGCTTGGTTTATTGTAAAATGCATAAATAAATAAATAATTTAAAAAAAAAAAAAGATCTTCCTCTTCAGGACCTTGTCACAGCTCATAATGTGAGAGCCATGGCAGCTTCTATGGCTAATCTCCACTCTGTGTCTATCGATGACATTTGTCGAGCAGCCACCTGGGCTTCTGTCTTCATCTTCACAGCCCACTACTGCCTGGATAAAGCCTCCCGTTGGGATGCCTTCTTTGGCCAAGTTGTTCTTCAAAATCTCTTTCAAACATAAGCCAACTCCTACCCACCAATCCTGGTGGGATGCCAGAGATCCATGGGAGGAAGGATTCCCACCTTCTAGGGTGGCACCTTCCTGGGGCTATCTCCCTGGCATCTTCAGCTAGGGAGTCCCCATATGTGAGGACTACATTCCTGCTTGTCCCTGGAGATAGTGTAGTTTCTCACCTGTAACAGGTGATCTCCGGAACAGCAGGAATTTAGTCCTCACAACCCACCCACCTCCCCTAGGAGCTGTCTCTCTATCTCTTTGTCTCTTTCCTCTCCCCCTCTATCCTTTCACTCAGCTACAAACTTAACTGAAGAGAGACAGTTGGAAAGGCGGGAAGGCAGCACGCATGTGCTGAGGGATGCTCCCAAAAGTGTTCCTATTGGACGCTGGGGAGCGTTCCCGCGCAGGTTCCGTCGGTACCGACGATACCCATATGTGAGGACTAAATTCCTGCTGTTCCCGGAGATCACCTGTTACAGGTGAGTAACTACGCTTTCTCTTATCAGTCTTAAATAGTTTACCCTGTAGTTTCATTGCATTTCCCCTAGTCTTTCTATATTCTGATGATGTAAACAATCAATCTGTTTACCCGTTCCACTCCATTCATTAATTTATAGACCTCAAACATATCTCCCCTTAGCCATCTCCTTCCCAGGTTGAAGAGCCCTATCCTTTTTAGCGTCTCTTCATAGGGCTATCCTTCCATCTCCTTTACCATTTTGGTGGCTCTTCTTCGTACCTTTTCTAATAACACTATATCCTTTTTAAGATACGGCGACCAAAATTGAACACAATATTCAAGGTGCAGTCGCACCATGGAACAATACAGAGGCATTATAATATCCTTTGTTTTATTCTCTATTCCTTTCCTTATGATTCCTAGCATTCTATTTGCTCTCTTGGCGCCGCTGCACCCTGGGCGGAGGGTTTTAACATGTTATCCACGATGACACCTAAATCTTTTTCCTGGGTGGTGGTTCCTAATGTGGAACCTTGCATCATGTAGCCATAGTTTGGGTTGTTCTTTCCTAGATGCATAACTTTGCGCTTGTCCACATTAAATTTCATCTGCCATTTGGATGCCCAGTCTTCCAATTTATCAAGATCCTCTTGCAATTTTCCACAATCCTCATGGGTTTTAACAAGTTTAAATAGTTTTGTGTCATCTTCAAATTTCATAACCTCATTCGTTATTCCCATTTCCAGGTCATTTATGAATATGTTAAAAAGCAGCAGACCAAGCACAGATCCCTGGGGTACTCCACTATTCACCTTTCTCCATTGAGAAAATTGGTGATTTAGCCCTACCCTCTGCTTTCTATCTTTTAACCAGTTCCTGATCCACAATAGTACACTGCCTCCTATCCCATGACTTTATTAGTTTTGCAAAAAGTCTCTGATGAGGGACCTTGTCAAATGCTTTCTGAAAGTCCAGAGGAACTATATCAACCAACTCACCTTTGTTTACCTGTTTATTCACACCTTCAAAAAAATATAACAGCTTAGTAAGACAAGATCTTCCTTGTCTAAAGACACGTTGGCTGTCTCCCATTAAATCATGACTATCTACATGTTCAGTAATTTTGTTCTTTATGATGGTTTCTACCATTTTACCTGGTACTGACTTCAGGCTCACCGGTCTGTAGTTTCCTGGATCACCCCTGGAACCCTTTTTAAATATTTGCGTTACATTGGCCATCCTCCAATCTTCAGGTATTGCAGATGATTTTAATGATAGTTCACAGATTACTAATAGCAGGTCTGCAATCTCATATTTCAGTTCTTTCAACACCCTTGGATATATACCATCCAGTCCAGGTGATTTGCTACTCTTCAGTTTATCAAATAGTTGTAATATTTCTGCCCGGTGTATCGATATTTCTTTCAGTTCTTCCTCAGTATCACCTTTAAATACCACTTCAGTCATGGGTAACATCCCTACATCTTCCTCAGTAGAGACCGAAGCAAAGAATTGATTCAGTCTCTCCGCTATGGCCTTTTGCCCTCTTAGTGTCCCTTTTACCCCTCTATCATTTAATGGTCCAACTGACTCACACAGATTTTTTGCTACAAATGTACTTGAAAAAGTCTTTATTACACATTTTTGCTTCCGCAGCAGGCTTCTTCTCAAATTCTTTCTTTGGCTGCCTTATCAATGCCTTGCATCCAACTTACCAGTGCTTGTGCTATTTACAGTTTTCGTCATTTGGCTCTTTTTTCCATTTGCTGAAAGATGCTTTTTTGGCAACAGCAGCCTCTCTGACCTCACCTTTAAACCATGCTGTCAGTTTTTTGGACTTCCTTCCGCTTTTCTTAAAGCATGCAATACAGCTGGTTTGGGCTTCCAAGATAGTATTTTTAAACAACACCCAAGCTTGATGTAAGTCTTTAACCTTTGCAACTGCTCCTTTTAATTTTTTCTTAAATATTTTCCTCATTTTATCATTGTCTCCCTTTTGATTTCCTTACCATCCCTTCTCCATTAATTAAATCAAACGAGATCATGCTATGATCACTATTGCCAAGTGGCCCCAATACCCTGATCTCTTGCACCAGATCTGGTGTTCCACTAAGGACCAGGTCCAAAATGGCTTCCCCTCTCGTCAGTTCATGAACCAGCTGCTCTAAGAAGCAGTCAGTTATTTCAACTATAAACTTTTTCTCTCTAGAATATCCTGCCATGACACTAACCTAGTCAATACTGGGGTAATTGAAATCACCCATTATTATTACTGTTCTGTAACTTTTGTTAGCTTCTCTGAGACTGTATTTTATTCATATTAATCTTGGGAACCAACTTGGGAACATAGTTCAAAGGAGAGAAAATAGTCATGTGCCTACCAGGCTCTTCAGCCAGCAGGAATACAAACCAAGTTGTTGAATTACTTAGCGCAAAAAGTGAACACTCCAAACTTGATGTTATTATCCACTTAGGCACAAATGACCTGACTAGGAACAGTGTCTCCACAGCCCAAAAGGACTTCCAATCTCTGGGAGAGAAACTCAAGCGCGTTGCTAACACTGTTGCATTCTCAGAAGTTCTACCTGTTCTTGGTAAGGGGACAAAAAGGCTGCATCGCATTAACAGCTTTAATACATGGCTCCAGACCTGGTGCAAACAAGAAGGATTCAGGTTTATTGGTAACTGGGACAACAGATGGACCAACAAGAGACTATACTGTGCTGATGGACTACATCTCTCTGTCGCAGTGAAAAGAATCCTAAGTGAAAAATTCAGGCAGTATGTGGATATGCATTTAAACTAGGAAGAGGGGGTGACGGATGTGGAAGGTCAACATCTGCATGCCACCCCCAGCAAAAGCAGAACACCATCAGAAACAGCCACACTTTTAAACTACACATCAAAAACATGTGGGAAGAAGTAGGCAGAACAAAATTAATGCAAAATACACACAAGCCAGGAAAATGCTTGAAAGCAATGAGCACAAATGCTTGAAGCTTAGCCAACAAAATTCCAGACCTGGAAGCCCTAATGGTGGAAACGAATTTGGACATTGTGGCCATTACAGAAACATGGTTTAATGAATCGCACAATTGGGATATAGCCATAGCTGGCTATAATCTATTCAGAAGAGACAGAGAAAATGGAAAAGAAGGAGGAGTAGCCTTGTATGTCAAAAGCAATATTAAAGCTACTGAAATGCAGGGGACATGGGGAAAAGAAGAAGCGCTCTGGATTGCGTTGGAAAGAGGAGATGGCACTGTCATCCATATTGCTGTAGTCTACAGACCTCTGACTCAAATTGAAGAGAGAGATAACGAATTGATTAAAGATATTGCCAAGATAGCAACAAAGGGGGAAGCGATCATATTGGGTGACTTTAATCTACCTGATGTGGATTGGATTACTCCTTCTGCACATCTGGAAAGAAGCAAAAAAATTGTGGATGCTCTCCAAGATGCATTATTTAGACAAATGGTGATGGAACCAACCAGGGAAAGCTCAACGCTGGATGTAGTGCTCACCAACGGTGATAGTGTGTCGAATGTCTGCGTGAGTGCCCCTGTGAGTAACAGCGACCATCACATGGTGTGGTTTGAGATAAAAGCCATGGTACAGGCCAATCATAGCAAGCTCAAAGTCCTAAACTTCAAAAACACTGACTTCAATAAAATGGCAGAGTACTTAAAGGAGGAGATGACGGGGTGGAAGGAGATAAAGGAAGTGGAATTGCAATGGGCTAAAATAAAGAAGGCAATAAAAGGGGCAACAGATAAATATGTAAGAAAAGTAAATAAAAACAAGAGGAGAAGGAAACCTATTTGGTTTTCCAAAGAGGTGGCTGCTCAAATAAAGGCAAAAAACACAACTTTCGCAAAATTCAAAAGCTGGCAAACAGAAGAACACAGAAATGAATACAGGATCCAACTCAAAGAGTCTAAAAGAGTAATAAGGATAGCAAAATCAAAGGCAGAGGAAAGGATGGCTAAAGATGTTAAGGGTAGCAACAAAACTTTCTTCAGGTATATTCGGGAAAGGAAGAAGATCAGAGTTGGAATTGCAGGACTCAAAAGTGCTGGGAAAGGACTCGTGGAAAGTGACACTGAAAAAGCGAAATTGCTAAACAAATACTTCTGCTCTGTTTTTACTAAAGAAGATCCTGGAGATTTACCAGCTGTGACTCCCAAATATACAAATGGGAATGAAGTAGATACCACACCATTCACAGAAGACGAGGTGTTAGAACAACTTGATAAACTGAAAGTGGACAAAGCCATGGGACCGGATGGGATACATCCCAGAATGCTGAGAGCTCAGAGAGGTTCTTGCAGGACCGTTAAAGGATGTCTTCAACAGATCCTTGGAAACAGGAGAGGTTCCTCAGGACTGGAGAATGGCTGATGTCGTACATCTACACAAAAGTGGTGACAGGGAAGAAATTTCAAACTACAGGCCCGTGAGCCTTACCTCGGTGGCGGGAAAAGTAATGGAGGCGCTCCTGAAAGAGCGAATAGTGAACTTTCTCAAAACCAACAGGATGCAAGATCCGAGGCAACATGGTTTTACCGAAGGACGGTCTTGCCAAACAAATCTGATTGAGTTCTTTGACTGGGTGACCAAGGAACTAGATCAGGAGCATGCGATGGATGTCATCTACCTGGATTTCAGCAAAGCCTTTGATACTGTTCCTCATAGGAGGCTTGTCAACAAACTCAGTAGCTTGGGGATGGGTCCCAAGATGGTAAACTGGATTAGAAATTCGTTGACTGACAGACAACAGAAGGTGATTGTACATGGAGCTGACTCGGATGAGAGGAAGGTGATTAGCGGGGTGCCCCAGGGTTCGGTCCTGGGCCTGGCACTGTTCAATGTATTTGTGAGTGACATTGCTGAAGGACTGAATGGAAAAGTCTGTCTTTTTGCAGATGACACAAAAATTTGCAACAGAGTGGACTCCCCCGAGGGAGTGGTTAACATGAGGAAAGATCTACAAAAGCTGGAAGACTGGTCTAATGCTTGGCAACTACGATTTAGTGCGAAAAAGTGCAGTGTCATGCACGTGGGTAGCAGAAATCCAAGGGAAATGTACGCGATAGGGGGCGAGAGGTTGGTATGCATGGTTCAGGAGAAAAACCTTGGTGTGATTATCTCTGCTGATCTCAAGGTGGCAAAACAGTGCGACAAGGCGGTGGCAAAAGCCAGGAGAATGTTGGGCTGCATACAAAGAGGGATTACCATCAGAAAGGAAGAGGTACTTATGCCACTGTATAAGTCACTGGTGAGGCCTCACTTGGAATACTGTGTTCAGTTTTGGAGACCATATCTTGCAAAAGATGTAAAAAGACTGGAAACTGTTCAGAGGAAAGCAACCAAAATGATTTGGAGCCTGCGTCAGAAGCCTTATGAGAAGAGACTTGAAGACCTAAATATGTACACTTTGGAGGAGAGGAGGGACAGGGGAGATATGATTCAGACCTTTAAATACTTAGAGAAATGATGAACAAACAAACCTCTTCCAAAGACGGGGAAGCTGTAAAACTAGAGGGCATAACATGAAGCTGCAAGGTGGTAAATTGAAAGGCATTGTCAGGAAATATTTTTTCACTGAAAGGGTGGTGGATGCTTGGAATGCCCTCCCAATGGAAGTGATGGGGGCAAACACGGTGACGGAATTCAAAAAGGCATGGGACAAACACAGTGGATCCCTTTACAGCAATAGGATAAAAACAAGATAAACGGTACCATCTAACTTCTGAACCATATAACGTCTCAACAAATAGGGGTGTCCTACATGGAGTAGTGGGTTTACCCCTAAACAAAGACATGGGGGAGGGGTGGCCTGCACAGAGCGACAGGTGCACCTACTCTTGCCATCTTGCTGGGCAGACTAGATGGACCATGCTGGTCTATATCTGCTGTCATTTACTATGTTACTATGTTAATCTGGCTATCAGGCATTGGTAATTTGGAATCTTTAAGCTTTTTCTACTCTGTACTCAAGGGCATTTGGGCTACTGTTATCTTTATTGGAACCTCTCTGCCGATATGCCCTAACTTCATTTTTTTTGTAGTATCCTTCAAGGATACATTGTTCCAAACCATGTGCTCTTGGGCGACTGTTGACTCTCTCCTGTTATCTAGTTTAAAAGCTTTTCTATCTCCTTTTTAAAGGTTAATGCCAACAGCCTGGTTCCATTCCGGTTAAGGTGAAGCCCATCCCTTTGGAAGGAGCCCCCTCCTTTCCCCAGAATGTTCCCCAGTTCCTAACAAATCCAAAACGCTCATCCTTGCATTATCGTCTCATCCATGCATTGAGACTCCGGAGTTCTGCCTGCCTTTGGGTCCTGCACATGGAACGGGAAGCATTTCGGAGAATGCTACCCTGGAAGTTCTGGATTTCAATTTCCTACCTAAAAGCCTAAATTTAGCCTCCAGAATCTTCCTACCACATTTTCGTATGTCATTGGTACCGACATGTTCAAGACAGCAGACTCCTCCCCAGCACTATCTAAGACTTTGCCTAGGTGGCGTGTGAGGTCCACTACCTTTGCACAAGGCAGGCATGTTGCCAGGCTATCCTCAGGTCCACCAGCCACCCAGCTATCTACATGCCTAATGATCGAATCACCAACTATAATGGCTCTCCTAACCCTTCCTTCATGGGCACATGGCCCTGGAGAAACCTCCTCGGTGCGAGAGGGTTTTACATCACCTGGAGGACTGGTCCTAGCTACAGGATCACTTCCTGCCGCACCAGGGTGATGCTCTCCTGTCAAGTGATCTCTCTCCTCCATGGGAACAGGGATTCTGCCTGACTGGGGGTGGGACTTCAGTAGTATATCCCTGTAGGTCTCGTCTATGTACCTCTCTGTCTTCCTTATGTCCTCCAAGTCTGCTACTGTAGCCTCCAGAGATCGGACTTGTTCCCTGAGAGCAAAGATCTCCTTGCACCTAGTGCACACGTAAGACTCCTCACCAACTGGGAGAAAATCATACATGTGACACTCAATGCAAAAGACTGGGAAACCCCCATCTTGCTGTTGGATTGCTGTCTGCATCTTAGTTTTAAGGTTGTGTTTAGGTATTTAAGTTCTTTACCTACTAAGGGTTGGTACAGATACTTATACTAATAAAACTACACCTAATACATTTAATGTACTTTGTTAACCTGAAGCTTAATTAATCTCGGGTCCTTAATGTATGCCTGATGAAGACAAACAGCTGCACCTGAGAGTGAATATGGCACTCCCTTTCCTTTGAGAGTTTTATGCACCTATAAAGTTACAATTATCCCAGGGATGGGTGGATGTTGTGGAGGGAGGGAGGGAGGGAAAAAGGCTTATTAAAAGCTGGCTGCTATACAGTACCCTGTCCTGTGCTTCTAAGGTATTTTGTGACCAATTTCCAGGGGGAGTCCTACAACCCTTGCTTGGATAGAGAGAGTCTTTGGTTCTAAGTTTAACCAGAAAGCTCTCTTCTGTGTTTTAATTTTAAACTGAAATCTCTTTGCTGCTACTAGGCCCTGACTGATTTAACAAATACACTGGGTTCATAGATTAATCAGATTTAATGGAATCCCAGAAGTATATACTTACATTTGCAGATCTCTCTCCAGAAGTAGCACTTCCCTTTTGTAGTCCTTCAAAACTGAGAGTCACAGATCTCTGGTTGAACTATTTATGCCTGTGCTTCTGAGGTAAGCTGTGACCAATTTCCTGGGTGATTAACACAGTCCTTGTTTGGACGGAGGGAGTCTTTCGAAATGGCCCTTTGATGTGCCACGTGGCTTAAACACCTATTTAAAAAATTTCACAGGTCTCTTGCCCCCTATGTAGAAGGCCCTCTTTGTAAAGTTCTCTAGAAATAACTTATTGACCAAAGAATACTAACCTTGTTTGCCTTTTATGCTAAGTTACATTCTGTTTTGATTTAATTAAAGCTTTTTGCTGCTACTAGGCCCTGACTGAGTATGAAATTTAAACTAGAAGCTCTTTGCTGGGTTCTGAATTTAACCAGAAAGCTCTCTTCTGTGTTTTAAATTTAAACTGAAATCTCTTTACTGCTACTAGGCCCTGGCTGATTTAACATATACACTGAGTTCACAGATTAATCAGCTTTAATCTAAAGAATTCCTTTTTCCCCAAGATTTAGAAAAATTCCCAGAAGTAAATACTTACAATTGCAGATCTCTTCAGAAGTAGCAGTTCCCTTTTGTAGTCCTCAAGGTTTGGCTCTGCCTGCATTATTATTCAATTTATATGTTTTGGTTTTGTATTCCCTCATTATAGAATATGGTATATTTTACCATATTTATGCTGATGATGTTATGCCTTGTATGCCTTTTGATATTCATCATTTGCAAATTTTACCCATTTTCAGGCCATTGCATCATGGTTTTTAGAACATGGGTTACACATCAACTATAAGAAGAGCGAGGTTTTGTTTGTTAGTCCAGATACGATCTTTTCTCCAGGAACAAGCTGGAAGTTAGTCCTGACATATAGGTGATGTCGGTGCCGACAGAGCCCATGCAGAGCATTTCTCCAGCTTTCAAAGAAAGTCTTTGGGACATGCCACCATGCATGCGTGGTCCCCTTCCCTCCCAGGGGTGCTATCTTGCTTAGTCAGATGACATAGCTAGGACGGTAGTAAAAACTAAAAGAAGATAGGGAGGCAACTCCCAGGGGAGGAGGGAGGCTTGTGAGAACTGATTCCTGCCATCTCTGGAGAACACCAGTTAAACGTGAGTAACTACACTTTCTCCAGGAACAAGCAAGAAGTCAGTCCTCACATATGGGACTCCCTGACTCCAGGCTGCCGAGGACTAAACCAGGTCAGCACCAACGGTGACCAATTGGGTAGCCATGAGTTGCAGAAGGTGAGTACCCACTGAGAGACTCTGCAAGACCCTAGCATCCAGCAACACTATCACTCCAGTAGCCTTAACACAGAAGGGTCGGAGGGCAAGAGCTGCCTATACCTTGAGAATATTACGGATTACTGCCTGGCCAAAGGCACTGTCTCTGTGAGACACTCTCCGGGCAGTAGTAAGCTGCGAAGATATGAATCGAAGACCATGTGGCGGCTTTGCAGATCTCTGTCACCGGCACTGAGTGGAGGTTAGCCACCGATGTGGCCATTGCCCTCATGAGATGCTCTGTGATCCAGTGCTTGAGGGAGAGGCCAGCTCACTCATAGGCAAGGGCAATACAAGTCCGGACAGAGTTCACTTAGTCATGGGGAGCCCCAGTCTACTGGGCTCATAAGAACAAAAAGCTGAGGAGCTTTGCGATGGGCCTTAGTCTGCTATAAGTAGGGCCCATTTGCAATCCAGTGTGTGAAGTACTAGTTCCTCTCTGCTGGCATGAGGCTGTGGGAAGAAGGTGGGGAGGACCACCTCTTGGTTGAGGTGGAAAGGAGATACCAACTTCAGGAGGAATTTGGGGTGTGTGCAGAGTACTACCCTGTTCTTATAGAACCTTGTATATAGTGGATCTGCCATCAGGGCCTGGAGTTCGCTCACAATTCGAGTGGACATGAGGGCCACCAGAAAGGCCACTTTCCAAGACAGGTACCGCAGGTGGCAAGTAGCTAGGGGCTTGAATGGCGGTTTGGTGAGTTGGGAGAGCACCGCATTGAGGGCCCACTCTGCTGCCAGAGGGTGGAGAGGGGGCTTGGATAACAGGAGGTCCCAGGGGACAGGGAGACCAGGGGCTGGCTTAAGAGGGGTTTTCCCTCGATAGGGTGGTGACGAGCAGCTATGACACTCAAGTGCACCCTCACTGAGTTAGATTTCAGCTTAGTGGGTAGTAGGTGCAGTAGGTACTGAAGTATTAGTTGCACATGGCAGGAGAAAGGGATTCTCCTTTTCCGCACACCAGGAGGAGAACCTTCTCACCATAAAGGCATAAGCCCGTCTGGTGGAGGGTTTTTGGGAGACCAGTAGGATCTCCTTGACTTCTCCTGGAAAATTGAAAGGGGCCAATGCTACCCTTTCAGCAGCCACGCTATTAACATTACACTGGGAAGATGTTTTACAACTATTTAATAAACTGAAGAGTAGAAAATCACCTAGACTGGGTGATATACATCCAAGGGTGTTGAAAGAACTGAAATATGAGATTGCAGACCTACTCTTAGTAATCAGTGAATTATCATAAAAAACATCTGTAATATCTGAAGATTGGAGGATAGCCAATGTAACGCCAACTTTTAAAAAGGGTTCCATGAGTGATCCCGGAAACTACAGACCGGTGAGCCTGACATTAGTACTGGGAAAAATGGAATATACCATTATAAAGAACAAAATTACTGAACATGTAGATAGTCATGGCTTAATGGGAGTTAGCCAACATGGCTTTAGCCAAGGAAGGTCTTGTCTTACTAATCTGTTCTGTTTTTTTGAAGGTGTGAATAAACAGGTAGACAAAGGTGAGTCGGTTGATATAGTGTATCTGGACTTTCAGAAAGCTTTTGACAAGGTCCCTCATCAGAGACTTTTGGCAAAACTAAAAAGTCATGGGATAGGAGGCAATGTACTATTTTGGATAAGGAACTGGTTAAAAGATAGAAATCAGAGGGTAGGGCTGAAAGGCCAATTTTCCCAATGGAGAAAGGTGAATAGTGGAGTACCTCAGGGATCTGTGCTGGGTCCGCTGCTTTTTAACATATTCATAAATGACCTGGAAATGGGAATGAGTGAGATAATCAAATTTGCAGATGACACGAAATTATTCAAAGTTATTAAAACCCATGAGGATTATGAAAAATTGCAAGAGGACTTGATAAACTGGAAGACTGGGCATCCAAATGACATATGAAATTTAATGTGGACAAGTGCAAAGTTATGCACCTAGAAAAGAACAACCCAAACTATGGTTACACAATGCAAGGTACCACATTAGGAACTACCACCTAGGAAAAAGATTTAGGCGTCATTGTGGATATGTTGTAACCCCTCCACCCAGTGTGCAGTGGCAGCCAAGAGAGCAAATAGAATGCTAGGTATCATAAGGAAAGGAATGGAGAATAAAACAAAGGATATTATAATGTCTCTATATCATTCCATGGTGCGACCGCACCTTGAATATTGTGTGCAGTTCTGGTCACCTTATCTTAAAAAGGATATAGCGTTAATAAAAAAGGTACAGAGAAGAGCCACTGAAATGGTAAAGGGAATGGAAGGATACTGCTATGAAGAGAGGCTTAAAAGGTTAGGGCTCTTCAACTTGGAAAAGAGATGGCTTAGGAGAGATATGATAGAGGTCTATAAATTATTGAATGGAGTGAAACGGGTAAACGTAGATCGATTGTTTATGCCATCAAAATATAGAAAGACTAGGGGACATGCAATGAAGCTACACAGTAACTTATTTAAGACTAATAAGAGAAAATATTTTTTCACTCAAAGTGTAATCAAACTCTGGAATTTGTTACAGGAGGATGTAGTAAAAGCTGTTAGTGTAGCCTGGAGGAATGGTCCATAAACTATTACTAAAGGGGACCCAGGATATCGACTGCTTGCCCCAATACAAGCATTGTGTCTTTTGAGGAAACTGCTAGGTACTTCTGAGCTAGATTGGCCACTGTTGGAAACAGGATACTGGGCTTGATGGACCACCCAGTATGGCATATCTTATGTTCTTATGTTAGTGACCCCAGGCTGGGTTGCAGGAGGGAGCCTTCTTCCTGGGCCTGGAAGTCCAGTGCTCAGCCCAGAGGGTCTGGGAGTGCCACCAATAAGGAAAGCAGCAGAGGGAACCAAGGTTGCCTGGGCCACCTGGGAGCAATCAGTATAACTGATGCATTTTCGCTGTGGACCTTGAAGAGGGTCCTGGCAACCAGTGGGATTGGTGGGAATGCATAGAGTAGACCCTCAGACTATGAGATCAGGAAGGCATCTACCGCCACTCTCTCTGGGTGCGGCTGACGGGAGCAGAAGCAGGGTAGCAGTGTGTTGTCCGGATAGGTGAATAGGTCCATCACAGGCCTGCCCCAGAGGTGGAAGAGCTGTTTCATTACTCTGGGGTTTAAGCTCACTCGTGTGGGTGGAAGACTCTGCTCAGCCTGTCTGCTAGGCAGTTGTCCTGGCCCAGGAGGTACACCTCTCGCAGAAGCAAGCTGTTGCATGCTGCGAAGAAGAGGAAGGTCAATGCCTCCTGGCAAAGGGAGTGCAATCCTGTGCCCCCCTGCTTGTTGATATAAAACATGACAACCTGGTTGTTCATCTGAATCAGCACAGGTTAGTGTCAGATACAGTGGCGGAATGCTCATAGGGCCAAGAAGATTGCCCTGAGTCCAAGAGATTGATCTGTAGGAATGACTCCTCCTAAGACCAGTTGCCCTGTGTGCGGCATTCTCCGCAATATGCCCCCCAACCCAGGAGGGAGGTGTCTGTGGTCAGGGTCCTCTGCGGTGTGGATGCCTGGATGGGAATTTCCGCCTGGAGGTGGCGCACGTTTTGCCACCAGCTGAGGGACTCCGCCAGCTGGCGGGTAACCCTGTCCCCTAGTCTGTCCGTGCCCTGAATCCACTGCGAGCGTAGGCACCAATGGGCTGTCCGCATGTGTAAGCGGGCTGAGGGTGTGATGTGGACTGTCGAGGCCATATGGCTCAGTAGGCAGAGGAGGAGACGAGCCGGTACTGACTGGCGGCACTGTACCTCTACTGCCAGTTGCCTGAGGCGTTCTGCCCTTTATCTTGGGAGGATGGCCTTGACCTGTAATTTATCCAACTGAGCACCTATGAACTCAGGATAGGATTTGGGGTAGTTTTTATGATGAACACAAGGTGCTGCAGAAGGAGGGTTGTATTCTCTGTGTCCTGACTGACCTCTGAGGCCATACTGCCCCTGATAAGCCAGTCATCCAGGTAGGGGAAGACGAAAGCCCCTTGTAGGCGCAGGTAGGTGGCTACCACCACCCAACATTTGGTAAAGACCCTTGGCGAGGAGGCCAGGCCGAAGGGTAGCATCCTGTACTGGTAGTGCCCTCCTCCCACCATGAACTTGTAGGTAGTACCGGTGGGAGGGGTGGATCAGGATATGAGTAGACACATCCCTTAGGTCCAAGGAGCACAGCCAGTCTCCCTGGTGGAGGTAAGGCAGCAGTGTTCCAAGAGAGAGCATCTTGAACTTCTCACTCACCAGAAACTTGTTTAAGTTTCTCAGGTCTAGTATGGGCCTGAGGCCCCCAGTTCTGTTTGGGGCAAGGACGTATCTGGAGTAGTAGCCTTTTCCCCATAGGTGTTTGCGTACAGGCTCCACTGCATTGTCCTTGAGCAGACCTGCCAGCTCTGAGAGCAGAAGGGTCTGGTGAAGGAGAGATCGCACTGGCTCTCCTGGAAAGAACCTGGGTGGTACCTGCTGTAGGTGGAGGAGGTATCCTTCCCTTACCACCTGCAGTACCCATTGGTCCGAGGTGACACTGGTACACCTGTGGGCGAAGAGTGCCAGGCGGCCCCCTGTGGGCTGGTGAAGGTCTCCTGGGGGAGGGGAGGCCCTGCCCTGGGAGTCAAAAGCTCCACCTGGGCTGGGCGGGAGCTGGGGCCTGGGGTTTCTGTGCCTTCAGCTTCTAAGTCCCATGGCTTTGCCTTTTAGGGTGAGAACCCTGTTGCTGGCCCGAGAAGTGCTGGTAGTGGTGACTCTAAAAAGGGCCCCTTTTTCCTCGGGAACAGGGGTCTTTCCCCCGATGGTTTCTTACGAGGGAAGGATGAAGTCTTCTTGGAGAGCCTCTGTCGAGTCACCACATTGGCCTCGATCTTGGCCGCCTTGTCGGCCATAGGTTTGCCGAACAGGTTCTCCCCAGGGGATGTCGAGCAGCTTGTCTTGGACCCATTGCTCGAGGTCTGAAGACTGCAGCCAGGCTTGCATCAAGCGCCAATGCCGGCCACTGCTACTCAAATTTCTTACTCAAAGTTGTCATAGGCCACCCAGGAAAGGAACTTAGAGCAGTCCTTGATCCTGGAGGTCAGGGATTGGACCCGCTGGAGGGGTTCCCTGGTAAGCCCTGCTGAAAACCTGGAGAACTCCTGCGTTAGGGCCTTTAGGTTCATGCCTATGTACAGTTCATAGGCTTGAATCCAGCAACCCATCATGGAGCCCTGGCAACAATTGCGCCCGAGCGCATCGAGGGTTCTAGTGTCCCTTCCAGGAGGGAGTGAAGAGTCGGTCTTCTGGCTCTTAAGTTTCTGCATGGTCAGCGCCAATGTCACCTATACGTGAGGACTGATTCCTGCTGTCCTTGGAGAACACCTGTTACAGGTGAGTAACTATGCTAATTCCCTCTTAGTTTCTGTATCTGAACAGTCAGCCAGTGATGATGAGTAATGAAGTGACTTATCTGGGCATAATTTTAGACCAGTTTATAAGTCTGCTCCTTTATATTATTAAGTTGATTTATAATTCTTTTTTTAAAGATAAGATTATTGCGATGTCTACAGCCCTGTTTGTCAGAAACAGACAACTATTCTGTATTTCAGGTTTTATTATTTCCAACTATAGATTATGCTAATGAGATTCTAATGGGATTTCCAGAATCCACTTTGAGTGCTCTTTGCCTGGTTCCAAATACAGCTGCAAGTATATTACTGGGAAAGTCCACATTAGATCGTATAACCAACCCCCCTCCTTTACGTGTTACAATATATTGCCAGTGGTAGCAGTGCATTGAGTTTAAGATATTGTATTTAATTTGAATATTCAGTCACCTGTCTATCATCATTATTACAGTGGTACTCCACCTCTTGGCCTATTAATGCTTGGAGCTAGGATATGCTAGTGATTCCTTCCTTAAAAGTGGACAAATTTCAGATCACATGATCAAGAGCTTTTATGCATTATGCTCCAGTTATTTGGAACAGTCTACCTGATGATTTAAGGTCTTCTGGTGACCTGTTACATTTTCATAGAGCCATCTTTAATACAGATTAATCTTTCAGTTTTGTATATGCGTACTTCTGTTTTCATATATGATTATGTGATTTGTTTTATGTATATTATTTGTTCCATCTTGAATATGGTGATTATGCAGATTATAAATAAATTTACTCATCTAGGTTTGCAAAATGGCTCAGATACATTTATAAGTGGCAGCATTTTCTCTTGCATGTTGTGAAATGCCTCCATTTACATGTTTATGTTGCCGAGTTTCCTCTGTCAATTTTTCCCACATGTATTTAGTGAAGTAATTCCTCTGGCTGCACATGGATACAAATCCCCAAGTGTGCCTCCACTTCATTCTGTGTATTTTAGAAACGCTCCATCGCAAAGCTGTCTCTAAAATATCATCAGAATTAAGTACAGCCAAGTCTTGATGTTTCAAATTTAATCTCCACATCCTATCTAAAATATGTTTTTAAATATGTTTTCAAAACTGGACATTTTTATCACCAAAGTAACAGCTGTATACATTGCATGAGGTAACAATAAACAAGTGTTGGGAAGAATTTGTCAACCCTGTGTCTTTATCTGCTCTTGGCAGAGCATACTAAAAGGCCTTTTCCTAAGTTGCTTTGGGGGCTAGATTTAAGTGTGCTAACACGCATTAACCCACGTTATCTACCATGGAACCTATTTACTAATAATATGCATTAATGTCATGAGCACACTTCAGTAAATCTTGCTGTTGTATTTAATGTGACTTCTAACCCGCACTGACAGCATGATGACGTTAATGCAGCACATTAGCTGTTAGCATGCACTAATTGCTGCTTGAACACTTAATGCTAACTTACTAATGTGGCAGAGAGTACAGTGCTCCAGAGTTGTAACTAAGTGCACTCCATATTCTAGTAACACATAGTAACAATCATTCTTGTGTGTTAATTGCATGGCTGCCTTCCCCAAAATGCTGGAAATGCTTCCGACAATTAATGCAGAGGTTTTGCAATTATCTTGGGTTAACCTTTGTAGTTAACATATGTTAGGTGCAAAATATTAGCACAATTTAGTAAATAGGTTCATAAGGGGGTTATTCTATCCCACGTTTAGTGGGGATGTATGTTCAGGTTGGATGTACATCCCTGCTAAATGGTAGGGGCCATTTCCCTATCCTGAGCTCCCCGCACGTACAGCGGAGATGTGCAGGGAACTCAGGATGGGGGTGGGAGGGGGCGGGCCAGAGGAGGGGTGAGGGAGGGTCGGAGGCGTGATCCCTACCCCGGATGAACAGGGCCTATTCCGATGACAGCCCTGTACATCTAGGCTCGGAGATTTAGACGGTCGACTTTTCACCTCAGAGATGGAATAAGTCCCCCCCACCGATAGCAGTAGGCAGTGGATCCAACTCCCCCCGCCCCCCCAAACGAAGTGAGCATCCAATCAGGTGTGGCAGGGAACACAAGATTTCACAGAGGGCCGATGATCAGGTCCCATGCAGGAGCCTGGCTGGGCTAGCTGGGGAAAAACATGGACATCTGGTGGGCCAGAATCGGGGCACGTCCAGGCCCTATGCCCCGATTCTACTCCCATGGGGCTCTCTAGCTCCTGTGGGAGCAGAATTGGGTGCATCTCTGGGCCATCCAGATTCTGGATGTCTGGAGAGCCCAGATGTGCCCCGACCAGAATTGGCCTCTAAGTGTTTGACTGACTCTTTTCATAGTTGCCGTGGATACTTACAAAGAGGCCCATTTCAAATGGGATGTCCAAGTGCAGTCTGAGACGTCAAAGCCAGAATGTCTGAAAAGAAAGGCAGGCCCATGCAAGTTCAGGCACAGTTCCAGAAACATGGACGTGCCCGATATGCACGTATATCAAATGTCTATATAGATGTCCCCAGGAGAGCATTTCAGAACCTAGACATCTAATAGTATAATGGTTAGAGTAGTGGCTTAAGAGCTGCGTGGCCGGGGTTAATATCACAGTGTGGGGTTTTGTAATCTAGAGCTAGTCACTCAGTTCTACATCTTCTCTACACTCTGGATGTTTTAAGGTGAAAACAAACACTTTCCTGCAGGAATAAACATGCACGTGCCTGCAGATGGCTCCACTGCTTCTGGGATTGAACGTGTAAGTCCATCTGCCTACCTGATCGTCCCCATACTGAAGACATCTGCTAAAACGGCATTTGTGGAATGGTTATGGAGACATGTCTGTGATTTCAATATCCATGTGCATGTCTGCAGATGTCCAAACCACCACTAAATCTTTTAGAATGACCCTCAAAATGTGCCAAGGAGAAAAAAAAATCACTTTTAAAATAAAGGAAAATGTATTTGAATTAATTTTCAAGGAGGGTCTATTTACTAAAGTGTGGCAGGTTTTTGCAATTGTGGCGGGTTAGCAGCCAAAATTAACACATGACAGCTGCACAGCCTCCTTGTTAATTGTTGAAGTGTCCCCAACATTTTGCCATTCAGTTAACACAGAGCAAAGTTCTTTATCGTGTATTAACTGCACATGATGCAGTTAGCTACACCTATTCAAGTAACATTAACATCATGGCATTCTTTGCTGCTTCAACAGTTTATGGATCATAATTACCAAAGTGTGGTAAGATTTTGCATTTACCGGGTCTTAACTGCAAAAGATAAGGTGTGGTAAGTCTCTAAAGCCTGTGTGTAAATGCAGGGAGTGTACCCAGCAGATAGTGAGCATGTAATATGGGCTTCTACAAACTAAAAAAAATATCCTCTGTCATGGCTGTGCTAGGAAACCCTCCCCCCTCCCCTACTGAAGAGCCCCCTGAACCGCTCCCTCCCTGCACTGCATCCTCCCAATCTGCCCCCCCTCATGAGGTCCTGATCCGAACCCCCCCAACACTGAAGTTCCACTCCCCCCCCCCCCCATCTAATCAAGAGATTACCACTAGGAGTTACGACTACCAACTGGAGCAGGAGCAGAGGGTAACCACTCCTGCTGTATCTACTAAAATCACCAGGGAGCACACTTGGATAAGTCTTTGCGGGTGGGTGGACTTGGATCTTAGTGGGGTGAGCATCTTTTTGGGGGAAGCAGTACCAGTGGGTTATCCTGTGTAGATCTTTGGCTTGAGGGGTCATCCTACTTGGCAGAGAGGGCTTCTGAGTCAGAGGGGTACCTGGACTACTTGGGAAAGTTGACTGTGCAGATGGGTTGGTGCTGAAGGGAACGGAATTAGATCTGCTGGTAGCGTGGCATTAAGTGAAACTGCTCTATCAGCAGTCGTGACAGCTAGCATGAGGTAACTTCTTGCTCATTAACTGTTTCTGGCCGCTATGCCCATTCTTCTCCCCGAACCCACTTCAATTTCACCCAAACCCACACCAAGCATTTAGTGTGGATTTGTAACCTCAGCAGTGTTTTTACTGCATAGTAACCCTTAGTGCAGGCCTGCAGAAATGACTACCGAGAGGTAAAACCTGCATTAAGTGCTTACTGCACTTTAGTAAATATGGCTCTATGTGCGGTAGCTACATCCACATTAATTGTAAGGCACATTTCTCATTGGGCTATTTAATGTGGAGATGAACCCATGCTAACTGCTGAGGTATTGTATTATCTGTTAGCCCATGCTAACTGCTTCATTAATGGCTACCGCAACTTAGTAAATAGGCCCATGCTGAAATTTCCTTTATGCTAGAGCAAACTGTAATCTCATCAAACACTGTTAAAAGCTGTTGTATCATTTTGTGGAATTTATAGCACAACTGTTAGCAGGCAAAATAACTTTAAAATGAAATGCTCTTTGTTCCATATTCATAGGGTGGTGTTTGCAAAGAATTATTTTCTCTCTTTTATATATTCTGCCTCTTGGCCAGGCCTTATCATGAGGACTTATATTCCTAGAGTTCTGCTCCCTGATAAGAACCTGCAATAGAAGCCAGTATACATGGAGGCATATATAGTAATAAATTAATATTTTATGCATTTGACATCCTTGTCCAAAACAATGTGAAGATATAGTATTATTATCCAATTATTCATATGCATTTAATTTTCTACAGGATGAAAGACTGACACAATTTCCTAAGGTTTTTCTTTCATTCTGAGTCCAAGAGGAAGAAAGCCTAGTAAATTAGATCACACATTAACCATATGAAGCATATGATTACAAATCAGTATCACAGACCTTTTGTCTCTGTGGCCTATTAGTTATAGTCTAGCATTAAATACCAGCAAGGATAATATCAAGGTAGTTGATTCTGGGGAAGGCTGTGGTGAAATATTTGATTATGGCATGAGGAAGATTAGGATTTAGGAAATGATTTTAGATCTTTTATCCTTCTGTTCTGCTGAAGCTAGGATCTGTGCAGAGGTTTTTCTTATATCATCCATAAAGAAGATGGGACAATACCACTTTTTAACGGAACCTGATGAGTTGAGCAGGATGCTATAGTATTGAAGGAAGTTGTTCATCTTATCAGTCTGTAATACATATGCTATAATGCAGGCGCTAGCTGAAAATTGAGAAACTAGTGAAAAGAAAATGACCACATTGGAAAGGATTCATGGCTTCCCCATCCTTCCATTACTGAATCTCTGTCGCAGAGGCAACTTTATATTTAGTGAGACCGCTTTATTGAGTTGTAGGTAAGGTCCCACAAGTGCTGGACAATTGGTATTTGATTCTGAAAAATGAATGATCACTACATAAGGAAAGAATAAGTCAGGAATTGAACAGTGCAGAGAAATGAGGTTGTGCAATGAACCATAAAAATGTGAGGATCATGGCAAACATTTTGAAGCTCCTGAAATCTGGGGCAAATTAACTTTTATCATTCTGATTGAATTCTGGTGGATTTCCCCTGGATTAAACTGGAGTCCAGGCAGGTTGTGATACCTTTTATTAATGCAAAATGCAGTGCATGTCTTCAAGTCAATGCTGACTCCTGGTGACCCAGCAGCTCCTGGGTTTTCTTGGTAGTGCAACCAGAAATAGATTGTCAGGCCTTTCTTCCGAGGCAATGGAGGGTTAAGTGACTAGTCCAAGGTCACAAGGAGTGCCAGTGGGAATCAAACTCTTATCTCTTGCTTTAACCACTAGGCTACTCCTCCACGCCTCCTTTTATCCAGAGGTGCTACGCATGAGCTTTTGAAACATTCTAGAAAGTAGGAAAAGACCAGCAAGCCTATCTATCAACCCAGTTATTCTTGTCCACATTTTAAAGGTATATTCCATCAGCTAGTCACAGTGTCTTTAAGTGATCTCCCCAGAGGAATATTCAATGGCATTTGCATAATTTCTAGATTTGCAAACCATGTAAATGCTGCTCTGTGGAATATTCAGCTGCTGAATATCCACAGGTGTCACCATTACACACCCTGATGCTAATTGGTTAACATTGGGGCATGCTGGGGGATGTTCCGAGATGGTGCCCGTTGCTAACCTGGGCAGCGGCAATATTGAGCCACTGCCCAGTTAGCGACATGCGGCAGAAGTCAGGCACAGAAAACTCTGACCTAACGTTTGCTGCAGAAGCTAACTAGGCAGTGGCTAAATATCCCTGCTATGAGGTTAGCTTCATGGCAATCCAGGCAACCCAGATAGCAATGCTGGGGCTCAAATATGTCCCAGCATTGAATATTTGTGTTTAAAGCTAAGGGCCTGTGGCTAGCCACCAACATTGAAGATCAGGCCCTTCCCTCATTTTTTGTTATGTTCCTTCTTTGTACTGTGCCAACATGGGCAGATAAGCACATACAAGATCTAATCCCAGTTCCCTTCCTGTTCTATGTTTAACTATAAAATTTTGTAGTAATCTAAATATCTACCAACACTAGTATGTCTGTTGCCTGAACATATGGTCGTCTTCATCCCCAGCCCAATTTACCAGACAGACCCAGTTTCATGAGCTCCTATGTTTCTACTGTAACTTCTAGCTATTTAAATTCTGGCAAGCTGCCAGACAGACGCAGTTGCTAGTTAAGTCTAACACTGCAGCCCACCAGACAGATTCCAGACTGCATGGTTACCTGCATTTCTGCTTATATATCAAATATTTCATATTACCCATGTTGCTATTCATTTACACAGCTCCAACACTCTTAATTAAATTGTTCAATTATGGTACTTTATACTCGGTAGTACTTTTGCTGTCTTTTCATTTTTTACAAATAATGATTCTCTGTGCTTCTGTAAAGTCCATTAATTTTATCTTCCACCACTCACAAAGGCTCACATTAAATGACTGAAACTTTTGTTTTCATTTTTAATGAAAGTTGTATAAGTACAGTATTATGCTGAATTTAAGTTGTCATACCACAGTTTATCAAATTTAGCTAGCAAACTAGTGCACCTCTGAATTCTGGGTTTATCTATTACCTTTGAATATAAGTAGTTAATAAGCACTGTACAATTCATATTTTTCATATTCCTTTGATGATCAAATCTCGCTCAGGTTTTTACTAAGCTACTAAAAGTCCCAAGTTTAAATGGTCAAAGAGAACTGTTCATCATTGATCCATTTCTAAGAACAACAATATTCACATCATTTCAATAAGGGCAGGTACAAAGAAGCTGTTGGAAGGGACATTTATGAAAAAGTAATTTTTCTTTTTGAAACAGAGAAGAAAAGCAATAGAAATGTTCCTTATCGTCCCTCCAGTTCAGTCCCTCACCTCTGGGTAGTGCATCTCTTCTCGCAGCATGGAGACTGGGCATGTCAGACTTGTGACGCCACTGTTCATATCCTGCTGGCACCTCCCACCAGCTTCCAGTGTGTCCAGTTTCCATGCAGCTAGAGGTAGTGAGCCTAGGTGCTGGGCTCACTAGAGGAGCAGATAAGGAGCTTAGGATTTTATGCATTCATTTTTCCCTATAACTTGGTTCCTTTGTTTTGGTCTGGTTAAAGTTCTTAAACAAAAAAAAATAAACAAAAAAGAAAGGTGAAAGGGGAGATACAGAGGAATTTGGGAAAGGCTACCTCTCACTCTCCTGGTCATCTCTGACCCTTCTGTCTGCTCTCCCCTTCTGGTCTGCACGAAGGGGAGCTGTCCAGCACTTGTGCCTTCCTCGGGCTGGCTCAATTTCAGCACTTGTGAGCTGTGCTGAAATCGTCGTCGGACATCTTGAGCTGCTGCAGCTGCTTGTGTTCAGGCTGATCGGAGCTGTGCTGCATGCAGAATTTCCGTTTGGTCAGCAATGTAATCAAGTGGGGGTTAAGTGGCCCGGAGGCAAAGTTGAGTGCTCCGATTACAGATTTTACGATCGAGGGAAGAATCAGTGCGATTCGTGGGCCATTTTTTCCCGTGTTTTTTGCTTGCAGTGATGATTTCTCTCACAGTAAACTTTTAATTCTTTAGTTGATTTATTGCTTTCAGTGTTTGTGTTCTTAAAGGGACAGCACAAAAAATATATATATACAGGGTGGCCCAAAAAAAGTGAGAACATCTCGTAGCATATAAGTTATTTAAAAATTCAAAAAGACAGATGTAAACGATTGACAAATTTAAAAAAAAAAAGATGGCGACCAGAAATTGTCGAAATAAAGACGTTATATAGCTAAAAAAGGTAAATAAGTAAACTATTTAAGCTTTTAATTTACGAGATGTTCTCACTTTTTTTGAGCCACCCTGTATATATAATTATCTATAGCTGCTTTACATTTTTGTTTCTTGACCCTTTTTGGTGAGCTGTGGGGTCCCAAATTTTGCTATACTTTTTCATGGGTCCCGTAGCGCTAATGCCTACACACCCTCAGTGCCTAGTTTGTGGCTCCCATCGGGGTGCGGTCTCAGATGCTGGTGTGTGTCGTGGCTGTGCTGCTGAAGCACTTAAGATGGAGCAAGAGCTCCAGGATAAGGCTATGGGGAGTGCTCCGTTGGGAACGCAGGGTCCTACAGGTGCTTCTGAGGGGGAGACTCTGCTTGATGCCCCGGCTACTCCTGTTGCTATGAGTCCGGTGGTGGCGGGAGCATCTGTAGGAGGTTTTACCCCGGATTTTGTGCTACTGCTTCATCAGGCCTATTGTTTATGCCAACAGGGGGCGGTCGCTGATGTGACGCTTCTTGGGGCCGCAGGAGCCCAAGCAATCACGGACAGGTCTGGAATTGGTGACGGTAGACCAGTTAAGAGGCCTCGGTCAGTGGAAGATCATCCTCTGTGTCCGGATTCGCCGGAAGGTGAGGACTTCGATATGGAGCCAGGATTATCCAGGTCTTTCGGAGAGAGGCGCTAACAGCGCTCATTACAGAGTCGCTTCATGCGCTCAACCTTTCTTTGGGAGCACCAGTGGAGGATGAGGGATTAGAGGATCCTCTCATACAGGTGGTGCAAAAGTTCCAAGCGTTTTCTTCCCATTCACCGGGTCGTCAAGCAGATGATTCAGGATAAATGGGATTTGCCGGAGGCAGGTTTGCATGATGTGAGTTCTATGAATCGTCTTTATCCCTTGGCTGATCAAGAACGGGAGATGTTTCATTCTCCGCGTATAGATGTAGCAGTTTTGGCGGTCACGAAAAAGACTACCATTCCGGTGGAAGGCAGTGCGGCTTTGAAGGACGCACAGGATCGGAAGGTGGACGTCCTATTGAAGCAAGCTTTTGAGGTTAATGCTCTGTGTCTGCAAGCCTCTATTTGTGGGGCTTGGGTAGCGAGAGCATGCCTTCGCTGGTCGCAGTGTTTGCAACAGCCGGCGCAGCAGACACAGGAGCAGTTAGCGGATGTGACAAGGCTAGAGTCAGGGTCAGCTTATTTAGCCGATGTACACTATGATCTTATTAGAGATTTAGTGAATTCCATGGCTTCCTTGGTAGCTGCTCGCCATTATCTTTGGCTAAGGAATTGAGTGGCGGACAGTTCCTCCAAGTCTCGTCTTAGCAAACTCCCTTTTAAAGGGAAGCTGTTGTTTGGAGACGATCTGGACAAGCTAGTCAAGGATTTGGGGGAATCGAAAGGAGGTCGCATGCCAGAGGACAAGCTGAAGCCGGGGTGGACTCAGGTAGCTTTACGGGGGTCAACCTCGGGATTTTCGGCGTTTTTGTACCTCCCGCTTGGGAGGCTTTCAAAGAGGAAGGTTTTCCTCTCGAGGTCAAAGTTATAGAGGCATCCGGTGAGCAGGCAGAGGTTTTGCGAGTCCCTCTTCCTCGGGATTTAGGAAAGCTCAATGAAGCGAGGGGGGGCCCAGGCAGGAATTCAACCGATAGGGGGTCAACTTCGGGTCCAGATAACATCAGACCAGTGGGTGTTGGAGGTCATTTATGAGGGTTATTCTCTTGAGTTTGCCCGCCTGGTGGTCAACTTCTTTGTCTTGTCTCCTTGCAGGGGTCAGGAAAGGGCAGTTGCAGTACAGGAGTCTCTGGCTCGTCTTTTACAGCTGGGAGTAGTGGTCCCGGTACCACAAGAACTCTACGGTGTTGGTTGATATTCTCTTTATTTCGTGGTACCAAGGAAGGACGGTGTCCAATTCTGGATCTCAAAGGGGTAAATCGCTGCCTGTGGGTACCTCATTTCCAGATGGAAACCTTGCGTTCCGTTATAGTAGTGGTTCATCAAGGAGAGTTCTTAACGTCTCTCGATCTCACCGAAGCTTATTTACACATTCCGATCAGGCCGGATCATCAAAGGTTTCTGAGGTTTGCACTGCTGTGGGGGCATTTTCAGTTCCAGGCACTGCCCTTCGGCCTAGCGACAGCTCCGCACACCTTTACCAAAGTTATGGTGGTGGTGGCACCGGCTCTTCGAAAAGAGGGAGTATTAGTTCATTCCTATCTCGACAATTGGCTGATTCTGGCAAAATCCAGAGCCGAAAGTGTGCACGTGATAGGCAGAGTGGTACAGCTCCTACAGAATCTCGGTTGGGAGGTCAGTACGTCTAAGAGCCAGTTGGTTCCAAAGCAAGTTCTGGAGTATTTAGGGGTACGTTTTGACACTCGAGTAGGAGCAGTCTTTCTACCAGATCTGCGAGCCCAAGCTCTTTGGCGATTGGTGCGCAGTTTTTTTTTAAGAATCCAGCTCTGTCAGCCTGGTATTATCTCCGGGTTTTAGGAACAATAGCGGCGACTCTGGAAGTCGTACTGTGGGCCAGGGCTCACATGTGTCCATTACAGAGGTCGCTGCTCCACCACTGGTGTCACCAGAACGATTCTCTATCCAAGCACCTTCCCTGTCCATTGCAGGTAAGGATATCTCTGCAATGGTGGCGTCCATGAAATCTGGAGGCGGGCATGCCTCTCGAGCAGCCGTGCTGGCTTCCGGTGCTAACAGATGCCAGTCTAGCCAGTTGGGGAGCTCATTGCGCGGAGCTCTTCGCGCAGGGCTTCTGGACCGTTCAGGAGTCTGAATGGTCGATCAACCGTCTGGAGTTGCGAGTGGTAGCTCTGGCGCTTCGGGCCTTCGAGACCACCTTAAGGGGTCAAGCAGTTCGGGTGCTATCGGACAATGCGGCAACAGTAGCGTACCGGTTGCATGGGAAGCACGGCAATGGAAGAAGAGGCAGAAAGTCTTTCGCTTGGGTAGAGCCGTGTCTCCAGGCTCTGTCGGCAGTGCACATTGCGGGATCGGATAATGTGATGGCAGACTATCCCAGCCGAGTAAGGGTAGATCCACCTCTGGGAGCTGAGCTTTACCCAGAGGTGTTTGCTCAAATAGTCACCAAGTGGGGATCTCATGGCGACCTTTCGGTCAGCAAAGGTGAATCGCTTTCATTTGGAAGGTCTGGATGCCCTACTTCAGCAGTGGCCCATGCACGGTCTCCTCTACGTTTTCCCTTCTTGGGCTCTCATAGGGCAAGTGATTCAGCACATCGAGGCCCATCGGGGGAGAGTAGTCTTAGTGGCTGCAGATTGGCCTCGTCAGCTGTAGTATGCCGATCTGGTGTGTCTTCTTGATGAGAGTCGGTGGCGACTGCCGGCTCAGGAAGATCTTCTGCTTCAAGGTCCTCTGTGGATGCCTCAGGTGGATCAGTTCTCGCTTATGGCTTGGCCTTGAAAGGGCAAGGTTAAGGAAGAGAGGTTATTCTAATACGGTTATTGCCACCTTACTGTTGGCCAGGAAAAGGTCGATGTCCTTGGCATATATATGCGTATAGCGTATTTTTGAGGACTGGTGGAAGCAGCGTCAAGTTTGTCCAGCTACGGTGTCGGTTCCGTTGGTGTTGAGTTTCTTGCAGGACGGTTTCGATAAAGGATTGGCGGCCAGTTCATTAAGAGTACAGCTGGCAGCTATTTCTTGTTATCGGGGTAAGGTTCAAGGGGTCGCCTTGGGTGCCTATGCCGATGTGGTACGTTTCTTGAGAGTGGTATCCCGTCTGCGTCCTTCCCGTAGGGTGGTTTTTCCTCCGTGGGATCTCAACCTGGTGTTAGCAGCTTTGACTAGGGAACCCTTTAAACCTTTGCATCAGGCTTCCCTAAAAGATTTGACTTTGAAGACATTATTTTTGGTAGCCATTTGCTCTGTGCGTGGAATCTCGGAGTTGCAGGTCTTGTCCTGTTGGGAACCATTTCTGACTTTTTCTAGGGAAAAAGTGGTGTTGCATCCCATTTTGTCTTTCCTGCCAAAGGTAGTTTCATCTTTTCATGTGAATCAATCTGTCTCTTTGCCAGTATTGGGCTACTCAGATGATAATGCGGCAGACCGTAGTTTGCGTTTGTTGGCTAAAAAGAGGGTTCTTGGCGATACTTGAAGGTCTCGAAGTCCTTCCGCAAGTCGGAGCGTTTGTTTGTACTCTTTGGAGGTCAGCGTCAGGGTGAAGCGGCAGCCAAAGCTTCAATTTCCAGATAGATCCGTGAAGCTATTGCCTCAGCGTATATCTTGCAAGGTCGTCAGGTGCCCTTGGGGCTTAGGGCTCATTCTACTAGGGCACAAGCGGCGTCATGGGCCGAACATAGCTTGGTTCCTCCGGTTGAGATTTGCAGAGCGGCCATGCGGTCTTCTTTGCATACGTTCAGTAAGCATTATCGCCTGGATGTTCAGGCGGCGGGAGATGCCTGTTTTGGGTCTGCAGTTTTGCGGTCCAGGTGGACAGGTCCCTCCCATTAATTTACTGCTCTGTTACATCCCAGAGGTGAGGGACTGAACTGGAGGGATGATAAGGAAAGAGAAATTAGACTTACTTACCTGCTAATTGTTGTTCCTTGAGGAACTCCAGTTCAGTCCCGATTCCCGCCCGGGGTGTGGTCAGTTTCCGCAGAGTCCTTTTTTGGTTAGGACAGTTGGCAGCAACCAAGAGGTAGAAAATCAACCAGTTTTTTCTGTACTCAGACAATGTATGATCTATATTCTGCCTTCTCTCTCTCTCTCCTTTCTGTTCTGTTTTCCTTCTAACGGGAGAGGGACAGTTATCCTCTATTTAACAGGTTTTTGTTCAGTTTGCAAATTAGGTGTTATATTTAATACTATAGCTACTTATCTGTTGCTCCTCTGAGTCTGCTTTGTCATTAGGTCACTAGATATGTACAGTGGCGTCACAAGTCTGACATGCCCAGTCTCCATGCTGCGAGAAGTGGTGCACTACCCAGAGGTGAGGGACTGAACTGGAGTTCCTCAAGGAACAACAATTAGCAGGTAAGTAAGTCTAATTTCTCTTTTGGAGTGATGTACGGTTCAGTCTTCAGGCTGTTGACATTGGGACAAAGTTTATAGGTACTTTTTGCCAGTGGACTTAGTATCAAGTTTCAAGTACCCGTGGACTCATGCACCTTCTTTTTGTGTGGGTAGATTTTCTGTAAAAAAAAAAAAAATTAATAACATCCATAGATTTGAAAATAGACCCTATGCATTTTGTCCTCCAAACCCACCACAAGCACACATCTAGAAATGCTTTCCCTATTACAGTTAAAAATATGTCATTGTAGAACAGCAGATGTACTTTCAGCTATATTGAGGGAGAGCAATTTTCAGAGAGCCAATTTGTGCATGTAAATCAATATTTACCCATGTAAATAGGTTTGAAAATTGCCCTCCTTGTCATATTGTTGTGCTGTAGCACTCTTTAAAGAGAAATTTGAAAGCCTACTATGTTCACCTTTCTGAGCTAAGGATGGAAATTACTTGGCTTTAAGCTGAGATGACTAGAATTCATGGGGCCTTTCTCCAAGGCCCAGGATCCAGCCAAGTCTTTTCCCATCACATCAGAAGATCCCAAGACCAAGGAATAGATAGACACGTGTAGGCAAGTTCTACCTGTGGGCACAATATGAGGCAGTATTGGACTTTATACTTACAAACAGGGAAAGTGTTTTATTATCACAATAAAGTGGCTATCAGAGCTTTGGGAGATGCCACCATGCATTCGTGGTCCCCTTCCCGCCCAAGGGTGCCATCTTGCTCAGTCTCCCTTTCTCCGCGGAGCCCTACAGATGTCCTATTTGTCCCCCCTGGAAAAAAGTTGATTTCCTTGTGCACTCTTGTGCCTTTCTCTGGCTAGCGCCAGTTCCTTTCCCGCCTTCAAGCCGCTGCCCTGACATCGGGCTTCGAAACCTCGTTGTTAGGTTCTTTTTCATTCCAGCACTTTTCACGCCTTTTTCAACTGCTGGCCACATCAAGGGTCTTCAACCTCACTGGAGTCCTTTTTGCCCTAATGGCCTCGGAATTTAAGAAGTGTGATCGGTGCTCCAACAACATGTCCCTCACCAACACACACAATTGTTGCCTCTGGTGTCTGGGTGCCAACTATGACCCGGAGGAGTGTTCCCTGTGTAAAATGATGTCCGCCAAAGCCATCCAGAGCTGCCGGCAAAAGCAGGATGACATCTTTCACAGGGCAGACTCGACTCTGGTAGCATGCGCTCTAAGGCCCCGCATGGATCCTTGGAGTCGTGTAAAGCACCCATGGTTCCCAAGTGGGCACACAGACACTCCAAGCAAGGGTCCCCAGAGCAAGAGCATAAAAAGAAGAAGGCCTCAAGGGCCTGGGAGGCGGACAAGCATGGCAAATCCCGTGCGTGGTCCCTCAGCCCCTGACAGGCGTTATAGGAGTAAGAGCGGGAGCGACCAGTGAAGGTACCCAGAACTGATGTCGAGGCTTCCAGTGATGGATCTCAGGACCTCCTCTCCAGTTCGACACCCGACCCGGTCATCCCGGTGTTGGTATCAAAGGCTGCGACCCCCGAGTGGGAAACCAGGATGCTTGCATTGGAACGCAGTGTTTCTTTGTTCCTTGCCTTGCAGCAGGCATCACTGCCTGGCTCCACTAGTGCACGTGCCGAAACCACAGGGACTTCAACACCGAGGACTCCCCAGACCAACGAAGTGATCCCCGAGAGCCACATACCTCTAGTGGATCCTTGGCGAGGGTCTTGATCTCGCTCCCAGTCATTGTGAGCGAGGTCCTTGCAGGTGAGTTCCTCTGGCTCCAGCCATGCACTGGCCCCGAGGTTTCAAAGACTGGATCCACTGACGCCTCTGGAGCCATCAGACCTTGAATCTTCGACGGAATACTCTGACTGGGAGTCCAAGGTCGAGATTACCCCGGAGACATAGGTGCACCGGGACCTCCCTTTGGACCTGTCTCCGCTGGCCTTGAGACTGCAGTCCCCACCCGAGGACACCTCATTCCTCAAGTTTGTCCAGGACATGGCAAGGGCTCTCTCCCTCACCATGGAGTCGGAGGAGGACCCTTGTATGGAGAATCTTGAAATCCTCCAATACGAGACCCCACCTAAGGAGGCCCTCACGGTCCCTGTTCTCCCATCCTCGGTCAACTCCTTCACTGGATGTGGGAGGCACCAGCATCAGTGCCGATTTGTCAGCCGATGCCTGGACACCATGTATCGAGTCCAGCGAGGTTGGGGCTTTAGGAAGGCGCAACGTCCTCACACCTCAATGGTGGTAGAGTGGCTATGCATCACAAAAGAGCCCAAAGACCCACTCATCGGAGCCCCCATGGAGGAAGTCTTGTGCCCTCGACGCCCTTGGGTGAAAATGTGACCAGGGCTCGATGCTGGCATGCCGCATACAGACCTACCAACTGTATATTGGCATGTTTCTTTGAGACCTCACCAAGGAATTCGGAGGCTTCACGGCGGGTCTGAACGGGGACCGCCTCCTGTGCTTCCAGACCCTCATGAGGTCTGTCAGAGACTGCTCAAAGTACCTGTCTCGAACGGCCTACGATGGCTTCGAATCCAGCGTGAGGGTAGCTGACGTGGGCATTGGTTCCGATGCCAGACCTGGCTCCAGGCATCAGACCTCAAACAATGGGTCCAGGAGAAATTCCTTGACATCCCTTGCCTTGGAAAAACCTCTTCGGCAAGCTGATGGAGGACAAGATGGCCGAGATCGTGACCGAGTTTGTCATTCCGACTCGGCTCTCAAGGAAGACCTCCACTCTTCCCAGGAAGAAGCCATCTGGGAAAAGTCCTCCCTTCCACAGGAAGGGCCAGTCATACCGGAGCTATTCCTCATACCCGGCCACACAGATCCCGCAAAGGGTCACCAAGGCAAGGGACACCAGGCCCCAGACACCAGCCCCAGCCCAGATGGGTCGGGGTTTTGATTGCCAAGGCATAGCCTCTCTACTCATGGGGGATCAGTTACCAACAGGAGGGCACCTGTTATCTCCTTCATCTAGACCAGAAGCCCCCTCCTTCCTTTTCAGGAGATCACAAGATCTGATTGCCCCCTTTTTTGGCTGACATTTGAATCTTTTCCTCAGTATCATGGTTATATCACGGCGATACACACAATTAGTTTGTAGTGGATAATCTGCAAACATTATCCTCCATTGGGTTCTCTGCTCACCGTTATATGTTGTTATATCAACGATTACACACATAATCGGCCACTTGTTATTTTTAGTATTTTAGAGCTGTTACCCTCAGCGCTTTTGATGTATTTATTTACAATATATTTTAATGTGTTATGTTCCCACTTTTTACGGTGTGCTTACAATTTTACACGCTTTTTTATTTATCTTACTGGTATCTCAATTTTTTACACATTGCTATTGCCCTTAAATGTTTGTCTGTTTACATTCAATGTTTTTGGATTCTTGGTTTTTAGATTTCACGGCGATACACACAATACGTTTGTAGTGGAAAATCTGCAAACATTATCCTTCATCAGGTTCTCTGCTCATCGTTATATGTTTTGACATCAATGATTATATACATGATCGGTCACTTATTTTTAGCTTTTTATTTTTATTTATTTATTTATTTAGACAGTTTTGTATACCGCCTTATCCTTCAATCAAAGCGGTCACAACACAATTGGGGGATACATTTAACACATGGGGATATGAGACACATACACTAATACTTACAGGGAACATGGGCAATGGAGGGTTAAGTGGCTTGCCCAAGACCACAAGGAGCATCTGTGGGACTAGAAACCCCAGTCCTTCCGGTCCAAGGTTGCTGTCCTCTAGTGGGATTTGAACCACCAACCTTCCGGCCTGAAGTACCTTGCCCCAACCACTAGGCTACTCCTCCCTCAGCGTTTTTGATGTATTTATTTATTTATAATATATTTTATTATGTTATGTTGCCACTTTTACAGTGTGTTTACAATTTCACACGCATTTTTATTTATCTCACTATGATCTCATATTTTTTATACATTGCTATTGCCCTTGAATGTTTGTCTTTTTACATTCAATGTTTTCAGATTCATGGTTCATTATCACATATTTTCCATATTCATTGTTTATATTATCTTTTCACTGTCTGTTAGCATTAACATATGCTTACTGCTATTTATGGGTTGTTTTACTTGCTGTTTGGTTTTTTACTCTTTGTATACATATTCTTGCTGCTATGTGATTATCTTCCTTTTCTTTCCCTCCTTTTCCTCCCTTCCCCCCACCATGACTGGTTATGAATTCATTATTTTTTATTTGTCTGTTCATTGCTTTAGATTGGAAAGAGTGGTATTGTTCTGCCTTTTAGGACGGGCACTACGCTCAGTTATTTGTACCCTCCTGGTAATATATTTTAATTTTGTTCTTTTTTCTTATTTTTTAAAAAATGTTTTACTTTGTCTTTGGTGTTATGATCACTATTATTTATATTTTAACTGTGTGTTTCTGTGTCTATTTTTAGACCCCTGACGAAGGCCTAGGGCTGAAACTTGTAAAGTTGGGTCTACAATAAAGTTTTGCCGTTTTAGTATAGTGTTTGGCCGTGGTCTCTGCCCTCCGCTGGTTCTTTCAGTTTAGTTTTTTGCGGAAAGCTTCCTTCTCCTGCTTTCTATCTCCTTCATCTAGACCAGAATCCCCTTCCTTCCTTTTCAGGAGAGCCCTCTCGGATTCTCCTGCACCAGGCCCTGCTATTGCAGGAACTCACAGCCCTTCTCAGGCACAAGGCTGTCAAGCCGGTACCACCCCACTCAAGGGGAAAGGGGTTCTACACCAGGTACTTTTTGGTCCTGAAAAGAACAGGGGGCCTAAGGCCCATCCTGGACCTGAGAAGCCTGAACAAATTCCTGGTGCGGGAGACGTTCAAAATGCACTTCCTTGGAACTTTGCTGCCTTACCTCCAGCAGGGAGATTTGCTATGCTCCTTGGATCTAAAGGATGCTTAAACCCACATCCTTATCCATCCCAGTCACAGGCAGTACCTAAGGTTCATGGTCGGGGGTGACCACTATCAGTACAGGGTACTTCCCTTTGTCCTAGCCTCCGCACCAAGAGTCTTCACCAAATGCCTGTCTTCACCAAATGCCTGGCAGTGGTGACTGCGTGCTTCCATCTCCAAGGGGCCTTCATCTTTCCATACCTGGATGACTGACTGATAAAAGGAGACACTGCCTCAGAAGTGCAACAAGCCATGGCCCACACTATCTAGGTGCTACAAAATCTGGGATTCGTGATAAACCACCTCAAATCCCACCTCACTCCAGCACAGGGCCTGGAGTTCATAGGAGCTCGACTGGACACCCTCCAAGCCAAGGCCTTCCTCCCCCTAGACAGGGCGGATTGTCTCAGGGCCCTGGTGACCGAGGTAAAGAACCATCACACTGTGTTGCCATGGTCCATGTTACCCCTGCTAGGCCACATGGCCTCCACAGTCCATGTGGTCCCCAACGCCCGCCTCCACATGCGAGCAGTTCAGTGGTGCCTCCGCTCTCAGTGGACTCAAACCCACGGCAGACTCTGTGACAGGGTCTCGGTGTCCTATCAACTAGCGGAGTCACTCAGTTGGTGGCAGAATGCACAGCATCTGCAGAGAGGTATGTCCTTTTAATAGCCAAATCCCCAGAAGGTCCGTCCTCTTTACAGATGCCTCCCTGCAGGGCTGGGATGCCTATTGCGAGGAACTGCGCAGGCAGGGAAACAGGTCTCTCGAGGAAAGCCAACAGCAAATAAACCTGCTGAAGCTGAGAGCCATCTTTCTGGCGCTCAGGGCTTTCTGACGCCGCCGGCAGCACCAGTCAGTGCTGGTCCAAACAGACAACCAGGTCGCAATGTTCTATCTGAACAAACAGGGGGGCACAGGGTCTCAATGTCTCTGCTGGGAGGCTGTTGCCTGCTGCTCATACGCGATCAGTCAAGGAATGCTCCTCAGGGCAGTATACCTTCCGGTCCAGAACAATGTTCTTGTGGACAGGCTGAACAGGATCCTCCAGCCACACAAGTGGTGCCTAGACCCCAAGGTAGTGCAGCGGCTATTCCGGCTATGGGGAACCCCAAGTCTGGACCTCTTTGCCAGCCTTGCCAATGCTCAGCTGCCCTGCTTCTGCTGTCCCCAACTGCACCTGGCCTGAGTAACAATGGACGCTTTCCTCATCTCGTGGTCGGAGGACCTGTTATATGCCTTCCCTTCCATGCTGCTCATCGGGCGGACCCTCTTCAAAGTTCAACGGTACAGGGCTTCCATGATCCTGGTAGCCCCACAGTGGCCCAGACAGCCCTGGTTTCCTCTATTACTCCGCCTCTCGATGGAGCTCCCAGCCCCTCTGGGGAATTCCCCAGGACTACTGATCCAGGAGGAGGGTTTAATTCTCCACCCCAACCTGAGGTCCCTCTCGCTAACAATGTGGCGGCTGAACGGGTCACCCTAGCGCCCTTCAACCTCCTCATAGAGGTGGAGGAAGTCCTCTAGGCTTTTCGTAAAGACTCCACGAGACAAGCTTACGCCTTCAAGTGGTGCAGGTTTTCAGTATGGTGCATGGAGCAATGGATTGACCTGTTCTGCCAGGTGCACACGGTGCTCCAGTACTTGCTTCACCTCTCGCAAGCCAGACTTAAGTCCAATTCCGTTAGAGTACGCCTGAGTGCGCTCTCTGGGTAAGCCTCTCTTTGTTCAGCCCCTGATCACCTGATTCATGCGGGGTTTGCTGTTCTCTAAGTCCCCCATCCGGCTGCCCCTGGCAGAAAGGGATCTTAATGTGGTTCTGATGCAGCTTACCAAGCCACTCTTCAAACCTGTGGCTATCTGCCATCTGCGGTACCTATCTTGGAAGGTTGTCTTCCTGGTGGCACTCACTTCTGCCCGCAGAGTCAGCAGGTTCCAAGTCTTGGTGGCCAAGCCACCCTATACCAAGCTCTACAAGAATAGGGTCGTGCTTCGCACCCACCCTAAATTCCTTCTGAAGGTGGTATCTGCCTTTTACCTCAACCAAGAGGTGGTGCTTTCCACCTTCTTCCCACGGCCTCATGCTGACAAGGCAGCGGCCGTCCTTCATACTCTGGATTGCAAAAGGACCCTGTCCTTCTACTTACAGTGTACTCAGGGCCACCGCAAAGACTCACAGCTTTTCATTTCTTATGACCCCAGTCACCAAGCAGACTCTGTCCATCTGGGTGGCAGACTGTATCGTCTTCACCCACGATCGGGCTGGGCTACCGTTGGAGCGCCGAGTAACAGCACACAATGTCAGGGCTATGGCAACTTCTGTTGCAAGCCTTCACTCTGTCCCTATGGCGTACATCTGCCAGGCTGCCACCTAGTCTTCCATTCACACTTTGCAGCTCACTATTGCCCGGAGAGGGAGTCCTGATGGAACAGTGCCTTTGGCTGGGCTGTACTCCATAATCTGTTTGGGGTTTAGGCAACTCCTGCCCTCTGAACCATTTTGTTGTTCAGGCTACTGGAGCCATGGTTCTCCCTGGACACTGGGGTCCTCAGAGTCTGTCCTCAAATTTGCTTTTGGCTGCTCATGGCTGGGCCGTGTTTTGGCTGCTCTAAGGGTCCTCAGTAGCCTGTAGCTAGGGAATCCCATATGTGAGGACTGACTTCCTGCTTGTTCCTGGAGAAAGCTTAGTTCTCCAGAAACAGCAGGAATCAGTCCTCACAATCCTCCCTCCTCCCCTTGGAGTTGCTGTACATTTTTAGCCATCTTCTTTTGTTGGCTTTAGCTATGTCGTTTAACTGAGTAAGATGGCACCCTTGGGCGGGAAGGAGACCCCGCATGCATGGTGATATCTCCCAAAGGCTTTCTTTGAAAGCTGGGGAGATGCTTCTATGCAGGGCTCCATCGGCTTCAACGTCATCCATATGTGAGGACTGATTCCTGCTGTTCCTGGAGAACATCTGTTACAGGTGAGTAACTACGCTTTATCCTTCATCTCCAGGAACAAGCAGGAATGTAGTCTTCACATATGGGTATCGTCGGTACCGACGGAGCCTGCACGTGAACGCTTCCCAGCGTCCAATAGGAAAGCTTTTGGGAGCATCCCACAGCGCCTGCGTGCTGCCTTCCTGCCTTTCCCAACTGTCCCTCTCCAGTTCTTTGTTTTCCGCGGAGCCGACAGGTCGCACATCCTGTCACTGCAGAAAATAATTCCCTTTTATTCTTCTTTTTTGTGGTCGCGTCTGCCTTCCTTCTACGCTACACCAGTACCGCCGGTTCTTCTTTCTTTTTTTCCAAAAAAAATACCAAAAACCTTTTCTTCTGGAGTCTTTTGAAGGTATTTTCTCCTCAGGTGCCACGCGCCATTTTAGGCACTAGACCCAACTTTTCCTTTAAAATGGAAAAACCCGCTTTGGGTTTTAAAAATTGTTCCAAGTGTGGCGGTACCATCTCCGTCACCGACACCCATGAGTGGTGCCTCAAATGTTTATGTCCTGACCACTCTATTTTGGAGTGTGTTGCCTGTGGGATGATGTCGAAGAGGGGCCGGCAGAACCGAGCTGCTAAACTTAGCACCCTTTTTCCCTCCAATGTAGCCTCTCTGGCATCAAGGTCTTCCAGGGCTTCGTCTTCCTCCCATGGATCTCAGGTAACTAAACATAAATCTAGCCGGTCCTCAAAGGGTAGATCTCCCTCTAAGCATCGAGATGCCTCTGGCATTGCCCTTGAGTGACTTTCACTGGCAAAATTGCCCCCGCGGGAGGCTTCAGCTTACAAAACACTAACGGGGCTCCAGGATGTTCTCGAGGCCTCAACCTCGGCAGAACTACTGGTGCCATGCTCTGGGGTACCGGCTGCTTCATCCGGTACTGATACCCAAGCATCGGCAGCATCGATAAACCAGAGATTCTTGGCTATTGAACGCAGTCTGGCATCTCTTCTGATGGCCTCGATGCCCCTGAAACCGCTTCAGACAATTCAATCGGTACCGGCACCGACTCTGGTACCAGTACCGACTGCATCGACATCGGCAGGTATTCTACCGGGACCGAGTCATGCTTATCCATCCGGTATCGACAAGTCAGTACCGGACCCCTACGATGCTGACTTCGATCGGTACCGGTACCGTGCCTTGCACGATCACCTGGATCGGAGATACTTTGAATCCTCGGATGACTCTGCCGATACCAGAGTACTCCTTTGAATCCTTGAAAGCTCTGCCGATACCAGAGTACTCCTTCCTGAGGATTCTTCTTCTCCTCAATGTAGGATGCCTCCACCAGAGGATATGTCCTTTCAGGATTTTATCCGAGATGTGGCTCGAGGTCTTTCCATTACAGTGGCTCCTGAAAAAGAGCCTAGGGCAAAGGAATTAGAAATCCTACAATACCCTAAGGCGCCCAAGGAGGCAGCTACCTTACCTATTCATGAGATCTTGCATGATCTCATGTTAAGGATGTGGGAAACACCTCTAACCACATCTCCTCACTCTCGAAGACTAGACACCATGTATTGAGTTTCTCCTTGTCCTGGGTTTCAGAAGACTCAGCTACCACACCATTCCATGGTGGTGGAATCAGCTATGAGAAGGATCAAGAGTGCAAAAAGGCATGCATCTAAACCTCCAGGATGTGAGTGTAGGACTCTTGACGCCTTTGGACGTCGAACCTTCCAGGCTTCCATGCTTTCTGCTAGGATCGGCACCTATATATTATATATGGGAATGTTCCTTAAGGAAGTCACAGGAGATTTAGGGCTTATGAGTCCTCTCCTTCCTGATGATAAGAGGCAGGATTTCCTTGCCCTTGTCAAACATGCTCAGGATGTTTCCAAGTTTGTGAATCGTGCAGCCTTTGAGTGCATAAGCAGAACCTCTGCTATTGCCATAGGTGCACGTAGGATTGCCTGGCTTCAGGCATCTGACTTGGAACTTTGGGTACAGGATAAACTAGAGGATATTTCTTGCACAGGAGAGAATCTTTTTGGCAAGAATTGGCAGGAAAAAGCTAATGAAATAGATGCTGACAATATCACTTTGGATAGATTGTCTAAGTCTACAGATGATCCTGCAAGAAAAAAATCCTACAAGAAACCATTCTTCCGTAAGAAGAAGAGGTTTTATCCCTCCTATTCCCAGCAGGGGCATCATTTAGATCAGTCTGCCCAAAAGGGACAGCAGCAACAACCTAGGCAAAGAAAAACAAAAGCTGCTAAGCCTCAACCGGCTCAGCAGACTCAGCCTCCACAGGGGCTTTGACTCCTATCTAGAGAACTTTGCCTTCCTGGCCCTGAACGGCCCAGAGCCTTCCACCATTCCAGGAAGGTTATGTCATTTTGCCCCCAGATGGGGTCAGATAACAGCAGAAAATTGGACTCTGTCTATTGTAAGAGAGGGATACAAGCTTCATTTCCTCCGCATGCCCCCTCCTACAACGGTAAGACTGTTCAATTCTCAGACCTCTCTCAATGACCAGTTAGGTCAAGAGATCACTATGCTTCTTGCCCAAGGGGCAATAGAAGAGGTACCCATTCTCCAACAGGGTACAGGGTTCCACTCCCCCTATTTCCTTATTCCAAAGAAAACAGGAAGAGACAGACCCATTTTAGACCTCATAGAGTTGAACAAATTCCTGTTCAAAGAGAAGTTCAAAATGATTTCTCTAGGAACTCTGCTGCCATACCTTCAGAGTCAGGATTGGCTTTGTTCTCTAGATCTCAAGGATGTGTACACTCATGTTCTCATCCATCCAACTCATCGAAAGTTCCTTCGCTTTCTATTTCAAGGGATGCACTACCAATACAGGGTTCTTCCTTTTGGCCTGGACTCAGCACCAAGGGTGTTCACAAAATGCATGGCTGTGGTGGCAGCATTTCTTCGCACCCTAGGAATATTTGTCTTCCCTTACTTAGACGACTGGCTCATTCGAGCCCCTTCAGAGCCAGAGGCCAGGATTGCTCTCTCTCGCACAATGCGCATCCTTCAGTATTTGGGACTTGCCATAAACTTCCCAAAATCCAACCTTACTCCCACTCAGTCCCTAGAGTTTATAGGAGCTCTGCTGGATACCAGACAGACAAGAGCCTACCTTCCACAGGCCCGCTTCCTTCGCATTGTGCAGTTAGCTTCCCAAGCAGTGTTAAAACCTCACCTCACTGCTCGAGAAATGTTACAGTTGCTAGGCCACATAGCATCCACCGTGCATGTGGTTCCTTATGCTCGCCTTCATATGAGGGCAGCCCAGTGGACTTTATCCACTCAGTGGACTTAGGCGTCAGGTTGCCTGTCAGACAAAATAGCAAACTCTGATCGCCTTATTTTGTCCCTCCAATGGTGGCAGTCACCCCAAAACCTTTTGGTGGGGTCTCCTTTTCAGCAACCCCCACCCCAAGCCACTCTAACAACAGATGCCTCACAGGTGGGTTGGGGAGCCCACCTGCAAGGCCTCTCTACCCAGGGTACCTGGACTCCACAGGAGACCTATCTACACATCAGTCTCCTGGAACTCAGAGCAATCTTCCTTGCTCTTCGAGTATTCCACACCCAGCTCAGCTACAAGACAGTCCTAGTTCAAACGGACAATCAAGTAGCCATGTTCTATGTGAACAGGCAGGGTGGAACAGGCTCTCTGTCGCTATACAACGAAGCTTTGCGACTATGGGCCCTCGCCAGAGAGCATCAGATTCATCTCCTTGCGGTGTATCTTCCAAGCATTCAAAACTCTAGGGCAGACAGACTCAGTTGAGTTCTGCTTCCACACGAATGGTCTCTCCATGCAAACCAGGTGGCCAAACGTTTTCAAATTTGGGGAACCCCGGACATAGACCTCTTTGCAAGTCCGCTGAATGCCAAACTTCCCCGGTTCTGTTCCAGAATTCCGGTTCAGGGTTGTCAGGCCAGGGATGCTTTCCTCCTCCATTGGGGTCAGGACTTCCTGTATGCCTTTCCACCCATTCCCCTAATTCCCAAAACCCTGTTCAAGCTTCAGAGAGACAAAGGTCATATGATTCTCATAGCTCCACATTGGCCACGGCAAATGTGGTACCCTCTGCTCCTACATCTCTCTCAAGCTCCGCCTCTGGAGTTAGGATCTGCTCCAGATCTCCTTTCTCAGGAGGACGGGATGCTGTGGCATCCCAATCCCCAGTCTCTGCATCTCAGGGCCTGGTTGCTGAAAGCCTAGAACTTCATGGTCTTAACCTTTCTCAGCCCGATTTCTAGTATACCGCTTCTATCCAAAATAATTGAGAAGGTAACCAACAATCAAATACAACAACACATAGACACCTCCTCACCACTCGACCCCAGTCAGCACGGATTCAGGGAAGCCCACGGAGTAGAGACATTGCTGACCACTTTAACCAACACACTCATCAGTGGATTAGACGACATCAAAAAAGGCTTTGCCCTAATATTCCTGGACATATCTGCAGCATTTGACTCTGTGGACCATGAAATACTTCTAACCCGCCTATTTGACAAGGGAATCCACGGGCTGGCATGGGAATGGTGCAAATCATACCTGGAAGATCGCCTGCAACATGTCAGGACTACTACAGGGACATCACAACCTTTCCAGTTAAAACAAGGAGTACCTCAGGGCTCCTCCCTATCAGCGCTGCTATTTAATATTTATATGCAGCCTATATGCAACATCACTCGTTCCTATGGCATATCCTCGTTGATCTATGCAGACGATGTACTAATATTTACACCAATCAACGTCAAGCTTCCAGACTTCACAACACTAATAGATTGCTTTAACGCAATAGCAGACTGGCTCCTCACCCAGAATATGCGCATAAACTACAAAAAAACCGAAGTACTCATAATCACGAAAAACAGAGCATTCTCACCCCCTGATATACTAAAAGTACGAGACGCAGACCTCCCAATCAAGCCGTCCATAAAATACCTTGGAGTAATACTCGACCAGCGACTGGATTTTAAAGAACATATCAACCGCACTGTAAAAACTATTTATTTCAAAATAAGGACTCTGCGTCATCTGAAAAACATGCTCGAACCAGACAGCTTCAGAACCATATTTCAAACCATAGTCACACCCCACTTCGACTATGCGAACATAATACTCCATGGTCTCCCTAAAAACACCATAAATACATTACAACTAGCCATGAATGCCGCAGCCAGAGTTCTTTACGGTGCTTCAAAGTGCGAACACATAACACCCATCCTAATGGAGCTTCACTGGCTACCTATTTACTGCAGAATAGCATATAAAGCTCTCCTCATGACCTTTAAGGCGATAAATACTATAGCTCCTTCATCAATTTCAAAACTCATCCATCCGACTCCCAATATTAGATCCAGGAGGTCAGCAGCGGCAAATACCCTAGTTATTCCACAAGAGACCACAAAATGCAAACATTCAACATCAGACAGGGCCTTTGCATACTATGCACCCAGATGTTGGAACAACCTTCCCCACAACATAAGAGCTATTACGGACCTCAAGAATTTCAGAAAAGCTATAAAACACCATCTCTTCATTCTGCATTTCCAAAGCTCATCACCATCCCTCTAACATGCACAGTAAAATTGTATATACCTTATTTACTCAAGATGTAACTAAGAAATCCTATCCCCTGTATATATGTTATTTACAAATATGTACAAAGTTTCCCAAAGTTAAATTCCCAGTTGACTACTCCTGTTATATGTAAACTTATCACAATTTGTTGATTGTAATGAGTATTTCTGTTTAATGTAAACCGCGCTGATGAAAAAGAGTGCGGTATAAAAGAACAATAAATAAATAAAAAATAAAATAAAATAAATATCCTTTATGCTGCCAGAAAGCCTTCCACAAGACGTTCTTATGCTTTCAAGTGGAAAAGGTTTACCATATAGTGCTCGCAGAAGGGTCTTGACCCTCTTGCGATACCTCTGGAATCATTACTGGAGTATCTCCTTCATTTGTCTAATACAGGGCTTAAGGCCAATTCAGTGAGAGTTCATTTGAGTGCTATTGCAGCTTCTTTCAAGCCTCCAAATGGACAACCTATTTCCTCTCATCCTCTCATAGCGAGATTTATGAGAGGCCTTCTTTTAACGAAGCCTCCCATTAAGCCACCACCGGTGGCATGGTTCTTGGGCAGCTCATGAAGCCGCCTTTTGAACCATTAGCTACTACCTCTTTGAAATTCCTTTCCTGGAAGGTCATCTTTCTTATTGCAATCACATCAGCACGTCGCATCAGTGACTTGCAAGCGTTGGTGGCTGATCCTCCTTATAAAAGGTTCCATCATGATAAGGTAGTCCTTAGGACTCATCCACACTTTATGCCAAAGGTGGTATCTCCTTTTCATTTAAACCAAGCAGTTTACCTTCCTGTATTTTTCCCAAGGCCTCACGCCTCAAATGCAGAAAGGAATCTTCATACAGCATAGAAAGTCCTCTCAACTCTTTGCTGCTTTTGATCCTAGTCATTTGGGACTTCCAGTCTCCAAAAGAACACTGTCCAGCTGGATTGCACAGTGTATATCTTTTGCCTATGAGAGTAAAAACCTTCCTCTGGAAGGCCATGTCACAGCTCACAATGTGAGAGCCATGGCAGCCTCTATGGCTTATCTTCACTCTGTGTCTATCGATGACATCTGTCGAGCAGCTACGTGGGCTTCGGTTCATACCTTCACAGCCCATTACTGCTTAGACAAGGACTCCCGCCGGGATGCCTTGTTTGGTCGGCTGTTCTTCAACACCTGTTCTATACTTAATCAACTCCTACCCATCATCCCTAGTAGGATGCCAGAGATCCATGGGGGGAAGTGGAGCCCTTTCACAGGGGCACACAACTTCTGGGGCCTTTTCCCTGGCATCTGCAGCTAGGGAGTCCCCATATGTGAAGACTACATTCCTGCTTGTTCCTGGAGATAGCATAGTTACTCACCTGTAACAGGTGATCTCCGGGCACAGCAGGAATTTAGTCTTCACAACCCACCCACCTCCTCTAGGAGTTGTATCTCTCTATCTCTCTCTCTTTCCCTCTCTCTTTGTCTCAGCTTTAAACTCAACTGGAGAGGGACAGTTGGGAAAGGCGGGAAGGCAGCACGCAGGCGCTGTGGGATGCTCCCAAAAGCTTTCCTATTGGATGCTGGGGAGCGTTTCCGCGCAGTCTCTGTCAGTACCAATGATACCCATATGTGAAGACTAAATTCCTGCTGTTCCCGAAGATCACCTGTTACAGGTGAGTAACTATGCTTTCTTGTAAGTGTCAGCACTTATATGTGGAAGCCTACTTTTTGTGCAATTGTAAATTTATAAAATGGCTTCTCCCACTTTACGTGCCAGCAAATATGTTCACTCCTGCATAACCTTATATGTATTTTACAGAGGCCTAGATATCTCATTTTCGATCTGCATGACTATCTAAAATGGGCCTTCTGTGACATTTGGCCATAAACCACCTATAAGACCATAAATCAGCTCCGTACTGAAGTTGATAGGTATAAAATGGGGATACTCTACCAGATTTAAGATGTGTAGTTGTGGTGAGATGTATACCATGCGGCGTTTGATCTGTCTATTGCTGAATAACAGCCTCTGCACAGTATAGGATACAGCTGAGGCTAAATCACAAGGGTTGAAATCTACTCGTTAGTGAAAAGAAATATATGACTGATGAATAGACCTGAGAAGAAAAAGATCTGAATACCTCAAATACATAAATAAAAATAAAATGCAGCATTTTTCAGTATAAAACATTTTTGTAATGGGACACAATGAGAAACTTTAGTAGAGTCACTTAGGAGTAGCATTGGGAAATTTTTCTTCCTAGAAAAGGTAAAGGGTATAGGACATAACAGAATTTAAGAAAGCATGGGATAATCACTTAATGATGGGGCAGAGAAGATGAAGCCATAAATCAAGTAGGGTCTGCTGTATTGCAGTAGGAAGGGAAAATGGGCACACAAGATGTTCCTTGGTGGCTATCATCTGTCCTTATACTTTATGTTACAGGTTTGTTCAGACTTTTGTTCCCGTTAGCAACAGATTAGTTGTAACATTTTCATTTCCAAATGCCTAGCCTTTTCAACTAGACTCGGCAGGAAAACTGCATTTCGCCTGACAGAACACACTGTGTGTTCAATCTTAGCTGTCTTCCTCTTGAATACTGTGAAACTGCGTTATTGTCCTTAATGATGTGCCATTTTTGGATGTTCTGAGTAGTTACAGTATTAAGACTATATATACCTGCATGTCTTGTTTATGAAAAAGCAGATTCTGAATAGGGGATTACTTCTATTTACTGACTACAGTCTGATCCTTCAGTTAGTTGATGGATGATAATAGAATAGCTGTAGATGTGCACACCACATCCATAATTATGTCAGTAATAATGCAGAGAATAAGTCATACACATTCATGCTCACATCAGCTACTAATTCTAAGATGATGGTCAGTTTTAGCTTTCTGTTCTTTTCTAGGTAATGTACTTTAGATTCATTTAGGGAAACAAATTGGCTCAGTTTTTCTAATGTTATAAATGTATTTGAATTCTGTGTGCTGATACTGATATCTGCTGATGATAGAGCTTATTTTTTAGGGCACAGTTTGAGAGTCGTTTTATAACATGGTGACATGGAAGGATATTGGACACTAGGTGAACCTTCAGTCGTATGCCTCTCCCTCCCCCCTCCCAAGATTTTGATGATTAAACTCCATAATCATGATCATCCCAACACCACCCCTCCCACAACCTGCCTGTAAAAATGCATAATTGATCAAAATACTTTTCAGTATTAAACTTTATATTGTATGCATAATTAGGCCCTTCACCCTGCAGATAAAAGTATATGCTATTATTTTGCTTTGACTATTGCTTCTCTTTGCTACCCTTCAGAGGCTGCTGCCCTAAGAGACTGCCTAGTCTTGTCTAATAGTTGAGCTGGTCCTGGTGCCAGTGATAGATGCCTTCATAGGCAGGGGTGGCTCTATCATGAGGCGGAGTGAAGCGGCTGCCTCAGGCAGCAAAACTTTGGGATTGGCAAAAAAAAATGCCCCCAAAACCGTTCAATGGCAGCCACTTCACACTGTCTAATGTTTTAAAAAAAAGTTGACAGGATCGGCTTCTGCTGCGGGTGGGGCCGCTGTCGCCATTACTGCTGGGTTGGTGGCGGCGGCAGTGATAAAGTTACACCCTACTCTTGCCACCGATGCTGCCCAGAAATGCTAAGAAGGGAAGTGTCAACAAGACATGGGTTAAAAAAAGAAGGCACAGGTTCTCGGCTTGGGGGAGACAAATGGGGGAAGATGCTGGGCAAGAAGGGTGAGAGGGGGGCGAAGATGCTGCTTGGGGGGACTGGGGAATAAGTGGTTAAGGAAGTAGAGAGGTGGAGAATGGGAGGAAAGGATGAAGGTTGAGAAGCTACAGATAGATGCAGTAAAAAGTCAGGGATTAAAGACTGGACAGTAAGGAGGAAGAGTGAAATCTGAGCGGGCAGAATGAGAAAATATAAATGGAAGAATGCTGAAAAGATCAGTGTCAGAGATGGATGTTGGGAAGCAAGTGAAGAAATTAGCAGGGGACAGAAGTGGCAGATGGATTGCGGACTTTTGGAAGAGAGAGTTGAGAAGACAGAGAAACCAGAACCAGACACCAGGACCAAGGCAATTAGAAAAAAAATAGCCAGACAACAAATGGTAGAAAAAAGTATTTTATTTTCAGTTTATTTGCAATATATCAGTTTTGTAGTTTACATGTACTTTCTTTATATGCATCTTTCTATTTCCCTGGTGTTTCATTGCATGATTTATGTGGCTTCTTGGTTTTCCCAGTATGGATTTCTAGGTTCCACTGCAGTATTTATGGTGTCCTCTTTTTCTGGGTATGCTGCTGCTTGTGTGAATTTTGGAAGTTAGTGCTGTTATGCAATGGTAGCACTGGCCAAATAAATCCATTATGCAGATATTTATAATAGTTTGTTTTTTGTAGGTGCATGAAAGTGGTTTTAAGTTGATTTTGATTTATAATTGCTATGTTATTTTATTGTAGTGTCTGTTTTAATAAATTGTGTATGAACATTTGGAAGCCTAGGATTTTAGATGGGCGGCATATGCATTTTAAAATAAAGTAAATTAAGTTTATGCAAATGAGGCCCAATGGATACGTAAATATATATGCAAATCAGGCCCGCATTGAACCTCTGCACATGTCCCTGCATCAGCCTCGGGCCTCCTCTGATGCTCCCATGCCTGTTGTGATAACGGGTCTAAGGTAGGGGTCCACAGTGCAGATCAGGCAGCCCCGGTCTTTCTTTTCTCTTGGGCTGTGGCAGTGTTTTGTTTTGTTTTTTGTCTGTCTGAACTGCACTGCAGAAACACCCTCCCGCCCCCTTCAGAACCACGATCACAGCAGGTTCAGGAGCACCCGATGGCAAAAAATAAAATGCATTGCAATGCGTCTTCGAGTCAATGCTGACTCCTGATGACCCAGCAGCTCCTGGGATGTTTTGGCAGTGTAACCAAAAGTAGGCAATGGAGGGTTAAGTGACTTGCCCAAGGCCACAAGGAGTGCCAGTGGGAATCCAATTCTGGTCTCTTGGCTACCAAGCCAGTACTCTAACCATTAAGCTATGATGATGCTGGATGTAGTTGTTGGGACCATGGAGGAAGGACAGATCTATCAGTGGAGTTAGGCAGGTAGAGGGAAAATGCTGGCCATGGGGTGAGAGGTCAGAGAGCAGAGGCTGGCCAAAGGGTGGGGGAAGTGGAGGACAAATGGTGAACATGGAATGGGGATAAAAAGCAGACCCTGGACACTGGATGGAGTACATAGGGGGATGGAGACCAGATACTGGGCATGGAGGGGGAGAATGATGTGATGGAGGACAGATATTGGACACGGGGTATAGAACAGATGGCAAATGGTGGCCATGGGGTAGGGAGTAGAGAGCAGATGGTGGCCATGGGGTGGGGAAGGTGGAAGACAGATGTTGACATGGGATGTGGGTAGAGAGCAGATGCTGACTCAGGGTGGGGGAGAGCATAGGGGATGGAGAGCAGATGCTGGACATGGGGTATGAGATAGAGTAGAATGGGTAGATGCTGGCCACAGGTTTGGAGTAGAGGACTGATGCTGGTTTTGGGGTGAGGGGGCAGAAGGACGATGGTGGCCACAAGGTGTGGAAGGCAGAGGACAGATGAGGGATATGGAATTGGGGTAGAGAGCAGATGCTAGACGGGGTAGGGGGGGATATAGAGGATAGCGAGCAGTTGTTAGTCATAGGGAAGAGAGGGGGGAAGGACAGATTCTGTTAATGGGGTGATGGAGGGCAGATTCTAGACATGGGGTAGAGAAAGGGGATATGATGGATATGGAGAGTAGAGATGATGGACACAAGGGGTAGAAATTGAGAGAGAGTAGAGATGGTGGAACAAGGAATGGAAATTGAGAAAGAGTAGAGATGGTGGACACAAGAGGTGGGAATGAGAGAGATGAGAGATGGTGGACACGGGAGGGAGAAGAAGAGAAAGATGTGAAATGATGGACATGGGATGTGGGGTGAAAAAGAGGGATATATTGAACACTAGGGATGGATAAAGAGAGAGGGTGAATAGTGAACATGGTGGGGTGAGAAAAAGGGTGTGAAGTACTGAATGGAGGAGGAGAGAAGGGAGAGACACTAGATAGGGGTGACAGAGAGAGTGAAAGGGGAGAGTTAGTTGAAGACTGGGGAATAAGAGGCTAAGGAAGGAGAGGGCAGTATTAAGGGGTGAAAAGTGGTAGGTTCAATAATAAGAGGGGGATTGAGGACAGGATGACAAGAGAGATAAGTAAAATCTGTGTTGATACAGAGAGAAAAAAATACATGGAAGAAAGTAAAAAAAGACAAAAGGCAGCAATGTAAGAAAATGAAGAAAACAGGAGGGAAGAGACTAGCAGATGCACCAAGGACTTCAGAAAGTGTTAAGAGCAGAAACCAGATCAACATGATTAGAGAATAAAATAGCCAGTCAGCAAAGATAGGAAAATTAATTTTATTTTCAATTTAACAACTGGAATATGTCAGTCTTTGGAATGCACACGTTTTATCTTTATATTTTGCACAATACAGGGGCATATGCATCTCTTTCTACTTCCATGTGTTCTACTGCCCTGTCCTGAATGAAACTGCTCTTGTATGATTTTTGAATCTAAGCAGTGTTGGATCTGGCTAGTACTTAGATGGGTGACCACCTTGGAATACCAGGGCCCGTAAACTCACTGTGTGGAAGAAGGCCTGGCAGTCTACTTCCAGTTGTTCTATTGCTTACCCCTGGGATAAGCAGCATGGAATCTGTACCTTTTGGGAACCTGACAGGTACTTGTGCCCTGGATTGTCCATTGTTGGAAACAGGATACTGGGCTTGATGAACCCTTGATCTGACCCAATATGACGTATCTTATGTTCTTGCCAAGAAAACCCAGGGGCTGGTTTGCCAGAAGTCAGCATTGACTTTACGGCACACCACCATGTCTAGTTTTAGTTTATGATAATTCATTCCCTACTTGATGGGATCTATCTGTGTTGAGTGTGTGATTGAGGTCAGGTGTTCTGGATGTTTTAGGGCCCACTGCAGTCTTGTTGCTCTTTTCTAAGTATGTCCTTTATGTGAGTTTTGGAAGTTGATGCTGTTATTGTATGGTAGCCTTTCTTTATAGGGCCTGAGTAATTTTTTGTAAGGTTTTATGTCATATCACAATATGCCCAGTACTGGTGAGGGTTTATATTGCTGTTACTGAGATGAAACCAGAATCAAAAATGATTTTTGGTATGTTGAGTTCTGTGGGAAATGTCCTAGCTCTGCTTTGCACCCATTATTCGAGAGGGTTTCTTTGGATGCAGAACATATGTTCAAAAGGAAAAAGTGAGAACCATGTTCACAATTTAAACTACTTCTTATAAACTACACTGTGGTTCTTGCTGTTTCTTTTTGCTCCTTGGGGTGTGATCACCTTGCATCTCCTTTGTCTTTTGCATAATATATATTTAGATTAAATACCATGCTGGTCCAATGTGCAACGTCTGGAGTTGATAGTAACATAGTAAATGATGGCAGATAAAGACCAGTATGGTCCATCTAGTCTGCCCAGTAAGATGGCAGGAGTAGGTGTACCTGCCACTCTGTGCAGGCCACCCCTCCTCATGCCTTTGTTTAGGGGTGAACCCGCCGCTCTGTGTAGGACACCCCTATTTGTTGAGAAATTAGATGGTTCAGTTTATTTTGATTTTATCCTGTTGCTGTAAAGGGACCCACTGTGTCTGTCCCATGCCACTTTGAACTCCGTCACTGTGTTTGCCCCCACCACTTCCATCGGGAGGGCATTCTAAGCATCCACCACCCTTTCAGTGAAAAAAGTATTTCCTGACATTGCCTTTCAATTTACCCCCTTGCAGTTTCGTGTTATGCCCTCTAGTTTTACACCTTCCCCGTCTTTGGAAGAGTTTTGTTTGTTTATTATTTCTCCTCAAGTATTTAAAGGTCTGAATCATAATATAATATGTTTTATATTAGATTTCCAGGCTACAAAATTAAAGTGCTACAATTTTTGCTGCATATAAATATGATTGCAAAGTTAAAACAAATATTATATAACCTTGCAGGGCTGGCGCAAGGAAATGAAAAGCCCTAGGTGAACCTTATCCCTTGTGTTCCCCCTCCTCCCACAGCTCCCATTGCCACTGCTGCCGTCCCTCTCCGGGACTAACAGTAGGGGCAATAGCCACAAACAGCCCGAAGGAGCTTACCTTCAAGCTTCCGTTGCTCTCTGACGCTTGATGCAGACCTCCTGTATTATGAGTGAGGAGATCCCCTGTTCCCTGACTAGAGCTCTGCGGAGGTCCCTCCATTTTGGCTGGGTGGGGGGGAGGGGGCACCAACTTATTTTTTGCCTGAGGCAGCAGATTGTCTTGAGCCTCCCCTGTTCATAGGTACTATATTAAAAAGGCATGTGGACACCTACTCCTGTTTATCAATTGTAGAAAACATTACTTAAGCTCAGGCATGGACATTTACATGAATGATGGAGCTAATGTAAATGTCCACACCTATAGTTTTCAGTATGCACATAAATGGTAGTATTTTATAATCTATGCGCATACTTGCTTGCTCTGCCCATGCTACGCCCAAACTCTATTCATATGCACGCTGACTGATAAAGTATATACAATCATATGAAAGTACTTAACTCTTACGTTAGTTGGTACTTTATAAGAGGCCACATACACGAATTAATGACTAAGTACTGTAAAGTTGCTGCAGACTTTACCACTTTAAATTCCACCCCTTTATGTGGAAATTTAGTAGCTTCTAGAGCACCACAAATTAAAACCAGAAAGATAACTAGAACATGATGCCTTCTATCTGGTCAGAAATTTGGAGGCAGATATTTGTATTTTCATTTCTTATATCAGGGCTGCATTTCGGACTAACATGTATTACCATCTTTAGAATTATTTGCAGTCATAGGCTCTTGTCACATTACAAAATTATTTTAGCGATTGACAGCATGCGAGTTCAAAATGAGTAAACCTACTGTGTGTCATAAAGGAAATTATGATTTGAATAAACATAATAAGGCACATCTATGAAGTTTCGTGTGTGTTATATTAAGAGATCATTTTAAAAGTAATTTACATGCATAAAGTAGAAGTGGATGGGCAGCATAAAACAGGAGATATCCCTAATCCTCCTTAAAGTATAAGAGCCTAGCCCACCTTAAGTGCAGCAGAGCTGGGGAACCCGAGGAGATGGGCAGGGCCCAAGTATAGAGTAAAAGAAACCATAGGCCCAGAGTGGAGGGAGGAAAGAAGACCCTAGAAATATACTAAGAGCCTGTATGTGTAAATTATTATCTCAAGGAACAAGCAGGAATGTAGTCTACACATATGGGATGACATCGGTACTGATGGAGCCCACACGGGAACGCTCCCCAGCATCCAATAGGAAAGCTTTTGGGAGCATGCCACTACACCTGCGTAGCTGCCTTCCCGACTTTCCAGTTCTCCCTCCTCAGTTCTTTGTTTTCTGCGGAGCCGACAAGAAGCAATTCCTGGAAAATGTGATTTTTTTTTTCTTATTTTTTTCGTGGTCGCATATCCCCTCCGGAGGACATGTCTTTTCAAGATTTTATCTGCAATATCGCTCGGGGCCATCACCGTGGCTTCGGAGAAGGAGCCTAGGGCTGAGAAGCTTGAAATTCTTTAATACCCTGCAATCCCAAAGGAAGCTGCTACTCTTCCTATTCATCGAATACTTCTCGACCTTATGCTTCGAATGTGGAAGACACCCTTAACCATCTCTCCACATACTCGAAGGCTCGATACTATGTACCGGGTACCGGAGGGCCCCGGCTTCCAGAAGACACAATTACCACACCATTCCATGGTGGTGGAATCAGCAATGCATCAAATTAAAAGTGCCAAAACGCATTCCTCGAACCCTCTGGGCAGGGAATTGAGAACCCTCGATGCTTTTGATCGTCGATGTTTTCAGGCCTCTATGTTATCGGCCAGAATCAGTTCCTACATACTCTACATGGATGTTTATGTTTATGTATATTAGCTTGATATACCGCTGTTCCAGTTAGAGCACAGCGGTTTACAAAAATGGTCAGTCTAACAGAAAAGGCCACTGGCCAGAAAAGGAAAGGAAGTACAATGAATGACAGAAAAGCACCCAAGACATTTAAATAGACATGACTAAGGAGAGAGAGGGGTGAGAAAGAGGGGGAAGGGAAAGATTCACACAGAAGGAGAGGGGAGGTCAAAAGCGGTTGAGAAGAATAATGTTTTCAACTCTTTTTTGAAGGTGGGGAGGTGCTGTTCAAGTCTGAGGGGAAGGGGTAGTGAATTCTAATAAGCAGGGCCAATAAAAAAGAAAGCTGAGGTGCGTGTAGATTGTAGGTGGACGCGTGATGGAGAGGGAAGGTGTAGGCGGTTGACATGGATTGAACGAAGTGAACGAGTGGGAATATGAAATTGAAATAAGCCTGCCAGATATCGGGGGGTGTGGGTATAAAGAACTTGGTGAACCAGTGTGAGGATTTTGTAGCAAATGCGAAATTGCAGGGGAAGCCAGTGTAAGTGAAGAAGGAGAGGGGTGACATGGTCGCGAGGAGAGGAGTGGAAAATAAGGTGTGCAGCAGAATTCTGGATACGTTGGAGGCGGTGAAGTTGCAAAAGAGGGAGACCAGCAAGAACTGAGTTGCAGAAATCAACACGTGACATCACCAAAGAAAGAAGAAGGGTGGTGAGGGCTTCAGGGGTGAGAAAAGGGCGAATAGATCGTATCTGTCTAAGAAAGAAAAAAGAGGTCTTTGTAATGTGGGAGATATGTGCGTGAAAGGAAAGATCAGAGTCGAAGATTACACCTAGATAGCGAAAGGTTGTGACGAGAGGAATCTGTGAACCTGAAAAAGAAGGGGCAATCGAAGGAGAAGGGCTGCCATGAGTAAACCAGATGGCTACGGTTTTCGTCAGGTTTAGGTGGAGGCAGTTAAAAGTGAGCCAGTTAGCGACAGCGGAAAGGCAGGAGTTGAGTGGAGCGAGATCAGGATGAAGGGGGGAGGTGTGATGTAGGAGGAGCAGATCATCAGCGTAATAGAATGCAGGAATACCAAACTGCTGGACCAGAAGTGCCAGTGGTGCTAGAAACATATTGAAGAGGAGGGGTGCCAGCACAGAACCCTGGGGGACACCACAGGGCAGTGGAAAGGTGTCAGAGGGAGTTGATGGGAAAGAAGGGGAGACTACCATGCAAGAGCAAGAAAAGAGAAAAGAGTGAAACAGTGATAGACTGTACCATGGAGACCAGCTTCGCGCAAACGGCAGAGAAGAAGAGAGTGATCAACTAGATCAAATGCAGCTGAAAGGTCTAAGGATACCGCCACCGAGAGGTCACCACGGATATGTTTCTTAGAGAGGTGACTAGGGATTTGGAGTTGACTCCTCCTCTCCTTCCTGTCGATAAGAGAGCTGATTATCTCACCCTGGTGAAGCATGCCCAAAATGTTTCCAAATTTGTTAACAGGGCAACCGTCGACTGTTTTGAATGCATCAGCAGGACTTCAGTTATATGCATTGGTGCACATAGGATTGCTTGGCTCCAAGCCTCTGATCATGAACTGTGGGTTCAAGACAAGCTGGGTAATATATTTTGCACAGGCGAAAACCTTTTTGGCAAGGATAAGGCTTCTCAATTAGAGTCTGAGAACACCACTCTAAATAGACTTTCTAGATCAACTGCCAACCCAACTAAGAAGAAGGTAGCAAAGAAACCCTTTTTCAATAAGAAAAAGAAGTATTATTATTCTTACAACCCTGCGGTGCACTGTCCCGTCCATGCTCCTCAAAAAGGGCAACAACAACCAAAACAACAAAGAAAGGCTCAGACTCCCAGGTCTCAGCCAGCTCAGCAGACCCAACCTCCTCAGGGTCTTTGACTCCTTTCTGGAGAACATAGCCATCCTGCCTCTGGAGATCCCAGATTCCATCCCCATTCCAGGCAGACTATGCCACTTTGCCCACAGGTAGCATCTGGCAACATCAGAACACTGGACTCTCTCCATAGTAAGGGAAGGGTACAAACTTGCTAGCAATACCAAAGGCTTCAACAAAGTCCAACACGAACACCACAAACAGGGCATTCAGTTTTTATGTACCAAAATGCTGGAACACCCTACCCCCCGACATTAGAGCCATTACCAATCTATATCAGTTCAGAAAGGCTCTCAAAACATACCTTTTCCGCCAATATTTCCCAGACAGCAACTAAACCAGATATCCCCTCCAAGAAATAACCCAATCTAGAAATGCCCGCACACTGCAGTGTAGATAGATTATGTATATAGTTAACCCAGTTATCCAAGTTTGTACTCCTGTTCAATGTAAAACCTGACAGTTTGTCGTAATGGTCGTTTTGTTATGATGTAAACCGCGCTGATTCTAAATAGCGCGGTATATAAGAAACTGTAATAAAAAAAATAATAAAAATAAACTTCACTTCCGAAGTCTCCGTTAAGAGAGTTCAGTTCTCAACCCCCTCTCACCACTCTGTTATTGCAGGAGGTCACCTCCCTTCTCTCGCAGGGTGCAATAGAGGAAGTGCCACTATCCCAGCAAGGTCTGGGCTTCTATTCTCCTTACTTCCTCATTCCAAAGAAGACAAGGGGATACAGGCTCATCCTGGACCTCAGAAAACTGAACAAGTATCTACTCAAGGAGACATTCAAGATGATCTCCCTAGGTACCCTTCTCCCCTATCTCCAGAGACAAGACCGGCTCTGTTCTCTAGATCTGTCGTCATGTTTCTATCTAAAAGACGCATATACTCACATTCTTATCCACGCAGAACACAGAAGGTTTCTGCGTTTCCTGTTCCAGGGGAAACATTATCAGTACAGAGTCCTGCCTTTTGGCCTCGCCTCTACCTCAAGAGTCTTTACAAAGTGCATGGCAGTTGTAGCTGCATTCCTAAGGACTCTTGGGATATTTGTCTTCCCCTACTTAGATGACTGGCTCATTCGAGCAAGCACATCTCTAGAGGCCAATCTTTCTCTCATGCACACCAGGCAGGTGCTGCGACACTTGAGATTTGTAATAAATCTTCCAAAGTCCCAGCTCGTTCCCTCTCAAACTCTGAAGTTTATAGGAGCCCTCCTAGACACTCAGCAGTCAAAGGCTTTTCTGCCTCAAGCCCGGTGTGCTTGACTCATCCAGCTTGCATCCCAAGCAGACCTCAAAACCGTTCTCACTGCTTGAGAAATGAGGCAACTTCTGGGCCATATGGCATCTACTATATATGTGGTTCCATATGCTCATTTACATATGCGTGCAGTTCAATGGACCCCGGCTTCCCAGTGGTCTCAAGCATCCGGTCGTCTGGGAGACAAGATAACACTCTCTACACGTCTCATCTCTCCAGTGGTGGCAATCCCCAGAACACCTTCTCGTAGGGTCACCTTTTCAGAAGCCTCCACATCAATGTACCCTGATGACAGATGCGTCCAAACTGGACTTGGGAGCTCATCTGGACAACCTCTCCACTCAGGGTCTTTGGTTTCATCAGAAGTCACAACTCCACATAAATCCGCTGGAACTCAGAGCCATCCACAATGCTCTCAAGGTGTTCCTCGGAATTGTACTTTCTTCTTCTCTCCTTCTTTCCTTTTATCTCAGCTACAAACTCAACTGAGGAGGGAGAGCTGGAAAGGCAGGAAGGCAGCTACGCAGGTGCAGTGGGATGCTCCCAAAAGCTTTCCTATTGGATGCTGGGGAGCGTTCCAGCACGGGCTCCATCGGTACCGACGTCACCCCATATGTGAAGACTCAGTTTGTGTTGTTCCCGGAAATCACCTGTTACAGGTGAGTAACTACGCTATTTTGGATTCTTGTTGAATCTTCAACATAAGCCAGGCAGCTCTTTCTTGCTGTAACTTAAATATTTTTCCTTTTTGGTCTTCCTCTGGACTCTGCTGGCTTTACTTCTCTCCACAAGAACCCTTGTCAACTCTCACCTATGCGATTACATACCGAAATGGCTTCTTTTCAAATTAGACCAGCCCTGCACATAAACTTATGCATATATATTTGCCTAATTGAGAAGAGGTTTTCCCAGGAGAAGGGTTGAGGAGGGTCAGCATTTATTTGTATATTTTATAAAATAATTGCACATTTTCAAGGAGAAAGTATAGTCATATTTTCCCTTTGAAAGCTGGTATAAATTATTGGCATACTTGCCGCACAAATTAAGCAGCCAGTTACAAAATTACCCTCTAAAGCAGCAGCTGCAGTGAAGAAAAAACTGCTGGGACTACTCAGGAAATACCAAGTTTCTTGTTATAGTAACCAGAGAGTGAGAAAATAGCCCTCTGGCCTATAGGGCTGGCAGAAGCACTATGTGCCCCAGACAGTCGCCTAGAGTACAACAGTTTTGGAAGAAGCAGCAGCCATGGCCTAGTACTTCCATTTCTTTGCCTATAGTCACCTTTTGCAACGCAATGAAGCAGCCCCAGGAAAAAAAGGAGTAAGTAACGACATTGTAGTCATTACAGCTGCTGCCCTCTCTCTCCACCCCAGTGATGCTGGCATCCAGTTTAAAAGTGAGAATCCAGGACGTTAAATGGAGAAGTCCAGAGGATGCGCAGACGCAGTGCAGAGTTATACGCAAGTCACACACATGCTAATTCCTGCTGTGTACACCAGCATGGCTGTAAAATGGAGTAGGGAGCCTTCTTTGCAGCAGTGTGTATTTTTTCTTTATAAGGACTACAATGCTAACAACCCACCAATGCTCAAAGTTGGCCCTCAGGTGAGAGGGGAGGAGTGCAGGCTGGGAATCCTAAATAAATGTTACTGATACTAGGAGATGGAGGGGACTGGAGGAAAAAGATGCTGGTGGTAGTTGGAAGGATTGTGAGGCGGATCTGAATGTTGGTCTGATACAAAGAAGAGAAAGAGAAAAATGTTCCTAGGAGGGGCTGGGAAAAAGGAGAAAGGAGTATTTCTAAGGCTGGGAAGGGATAGGGGAGAGAAAGGAATGCTTCTGGGATAAAGGAAGTAGTGGTGAGAGAAGAAAGGGGAAGAACAGGGATGACCCAACCATCAGGAAAACTAGGCAGTTGCCTAGAGCAGCAGCTTCTTGAGGAGGGGGCGTCCATCAAAGAGCAGCTAAAGTCAAAACAAAACAATGGCCCTTGCTGCCACACAAACTCAAAGATTAACTACTGCATACTTTACCTGCAGGAAGAGTGGACAGTTTATGAATAATCCATTTACCTTTGTATATGTATACCCTTTATTAATAATATTTAGAGTTATAGCGTTTTAGTCTAGGACATCATGGTATTATAGATTCTCCAGGAACAAGCAGGAAGTCAGTCCTCACATATGGGTGACATCGGTGCTGACGGAGCCCTCGTGCGGAGCAATTCCCCAGCTTTCAAAGAAATTCTTTGGGATGGAATCGTGAATGCGCGGTCCCCTTCCCACCCAAGGGTGCCATCTTGCTCACTCTTCTTTTTTCCGCGGAGCCCAACGGACGTGGTCCTGTTTTCACCGTGGAAAAAGTAGAAAAGTTGATTTATTTTTTCAGCTTCCCGGTTCGACACCGGTTCCCCTTCCCGCCTTCGGCTCGGTACACCAGTATCGCATCCGGTCATATTTTTAGTTTTTGTCCTTCGTGACTAGCGTTCACGCTCTTTTTAGTTTTCACTGGCAGCACAGTCATTTGACCTCGCAGGGGCCCTTTTTCCCCTGATAGCTGCCAGCGGGTTTAAAAAATGTGATTGGTGTAAGAAGTTGATGTCTCTCACTGACACACACGACTGCTGCCTCCGATGCCTCGGCCCAGACCATGACCCAGTGGTCTGTGGTCCGAGTGGTAAGATGTCTCGAAATCTTTGAAGAGCAGGCAGCATCAGCGTGACAGGAGTTTTCCTGAGTCCGCATCCGGCCGGGCCCGGACCTCGTCAGAAGCCTCGACATCTCGGGAATCGGAGCCCGAACACCATAGTGGGTCTTCTGAGTGGGGGTCTCCCTCCAGGGAACACCGTAGAAAGAAGAAACTTGTGAGGGTGGCATTGCTGGACGCCTCTGATTGGGTTGGGCCCTCAGGTTCCAGGCTGCGGAGCCTGGACCGCTGTCCCGGATCCTCGGAGTTGGAGCGGCCGGCTAAACAACCTCGCAAGGAGCCGGAGACATCGGACAAGGTAATTTCTGTTGTCCTCGTGGACTTTCCTCCAGGAGAGCCGGCATCGGGCCCGACGATGTCGGACCCGAGCCGGGAGCTGCAGAGCCTTCTGAGCTCGGTCTCAGGTTGGCGGCCCAGGAGAGCAGCATGGCTGCCTTCATGGAGCAGCAGTGGGTGCTGATGGCCGGTCTCCGGGACATCGAAGTTGATGTTGGAGGCCAAGCCGATCCTTGAGTTGATCAGGTCTCGAGTCGATCCTCGGCCAAGGTCCCCCTCAACCTCCCTTCGGGACTGAGGTCGTTGACGCCGGTGCCCTCGGCGTCGTTGCAGTCGGGCTCGAAGCCCTCGAGGCTGGAGCCCATCGAGTCCTCCTCAGAGGACTCGGCATGGGAGACGGAGGAGGAAGACACCCCGGACACTTACTGAACCCGGTGTATCCCCTCGGATTCTCCGGGTTCGGAGCCTCGGAATAGGTCCTCTCCAGAGGACACTTGGTTCTCGGACTTCGTCAGGGACATGGCCAAGTCTTTGGCATTCCCTGCGGACGCCGAGGAGGAGCCTCGAGCCGAGGAGCTCGATGCCCTCCAGTATGACTCTCCCCCAAAGGAGGCCCTTACTGTACCGGTGCCTCCGATGTTGGAACGGCTGATGCTCCGCATGTGGGAGTCCCAGGCCTCGATGCCGGTGCTCAGCAAGCGGGTCGATTCCACAGAAGCCAGGGTGTCTTCGTCTTTCCATACCTGAACGACTGACTCATCAGGGGCCAATCGGCACAGGAGGCACAGCAGGCCACTGCTTGCACAGTCACCCTGCTCCAGCACCTAGGGTTCGTTATAAATCACGAAAAGTCCACTTTACTCCCCACTCGGAGTTCATAGGGGCAAGGGCTTACCTACCGCTGGACAGGGCGAGGCGCTTGCTGGACTTGGTACAGCAGGTCCAGCACAAACCTCAAGTCTCTGCAAGGGTCTTCCTAGGCCTCCTGGGCCACATGGCCTCCACGGTGCATGTGACTCCATATGCTTGATTTCACATGCGCACAGCTCAATGGAGCCTCAGAGACCAGTGGACGCAAGCCACTGGCCGCCTCAGAGACAGAGTAGTGATTTCCAAGCTACTGATGACAGCCTTGCAATGGTGGCTTCACCCCCCCAATTTGCTTCAGGGAGTACCATTCCAACCTCCCTCTCACACCAGAGCGCTGACGGCAGATGCCTCCTTGCTGGGCTGGGGTGCCCATTGCCAGGGTTTATGCACTCGGGGTCTGTGGTCCTCGCGAGAGGCCGCACTTCAGATCAATCTTCTAGAGCTCTGAGCCATCCGCCTAGCTCTTCAAGCCTTCTGTCATCTTCTTGCACATCAGTCAGTGCTGATACAGACAGACAATCAGGTAGCGATGTTCTACATCAACAAACAGGGGGGCACTGGCTCTCGCATTCTGTACCAGGAAACTCTGGACCTCTGCTCTTTTGCAGTGGCACATCACATGTCCCTAAAGGCAGTTTATCTGCCAGGTCAGGAGAACCTCCTGGCTGACAAGTTGAGCAGGATTCTTCAGCCTCACGAATGGCAACTGAACGGGATGTTGCCCAGCAGCTCTTCAACCATTGGGGTCTCCCATCCATGGATCTCTTTGCCAGCCCGCAAAACCATCAGTTGCCCCGGTTCTGCTCGAGACAGCCTTATCCGCAGAGCGTGGCGGCGGATGCTTTCCTGATCTCGTGGGCTCAGGGTCTTCTCTATGCGTTCCCACCCACGCCCCTGGTGGCACACACCCTGTCCATAAACCATTATTAAGAAGGGAACCAGGATATCAATGCTTGACCCAGTACAAGCATTGTGGAACCTGTGTCTTTTGGGGAAACTGCTAGGCACATATGACCTAGATTGGCCACTGTTGGAAACAGGATACTGGGCTTGATGGACCTTGGTCTGACCCAGTATGGCATTTCTTATGTTCTTATGTTCAAGATTCTTCGGGACAAGGCCTCGGTCATCCTGGTAGCCCCCAGGTGGCCCAGACAGCCTTGGTTCCCTCTTCTCCTTCAACTGGCGGTCAAAACTCCGCTCCCACTGGGGGTGCAGCACGACCTCTTGACCCAGGAACAGGGTTCTTTGCTACACCCCAATCTCAGATCCCTCAAATTAATAGCCTGGCTGCTGAGAGGGTAGTACTTGCTCCTCTACTCCTTCCCAAGGAGGTTGAGGAGGTGTTGCTGGCCTCTAGGAGGCAATCCACTAAAAAATCCTACGCATTCAAATGGCGTAGATTTGAAGGGTGGTGTGCCCAGAATAAGGAGAACCCGTTCACTTTCAAGTACCTCAGGTATTGCAGTACTTGCTCCACCTCTCCGAGTTAGGCCTCAAATCTATCTCTGTCAGGGTCCACCTGAGTGTGCTATCAGCTAACCACTCTCCGGTGGATGGGCAACCTCTTTCAGCTCACCCTTTGGTATCCCGATTCCTCAGAGGCCTCCTACTCTTGAAACCTCCAATTCGCCCACCGGCTACAGAGTGGGACTTAAATGTGGTCTTGCAGCGGCTTACTTGCCCACCTTTTGAACCAATGTCCACCTGTCATCTCCGCTTTCTTTCCTGGAAGGCACTCTTTCTGGTGGCACTCACGTCTGCTCGACGTGTGAGCGAGCTGCAAGCTTTAGTATCGAATAGACCGTATGCATGGTTTTACAAAAACAGAGTGGTCCTACGTACTTACCCCAAGTTCCTCCCAAAAGTGGTTTCCTCGGTTCACCTTAACCAAGAGGTGGTTCTTCCAACCTTCTTCCCCAGGCCACATACCAGCAGGGCAGAAGCGGTTCTTCATACCCCAGACTGTAAGAGGGCGCTCACCTTCTACCTGGAGCGTATGCGGGGACATTGGAAAGCTTCCCAGCTCTTCGTCTCTTATGACCCTAGTAAACTGGGTCTACCTGTCTCCAAGCGCACATTATCCACCTGGGTGGCAGACTGCATCGCCTGGGCATACAGGACAGCTGACCTCCACTCGGTCAGGGCTAAGGCCGCATCAGTGGCTAACCACCGTTCTGTTCCGTTGGCAGACATCTGCCAGGCCGCAACTTGGTCTTCAAGTCAGACTTTTGCAGCCCACTACTGCCTGGAGAGAGAGTCCCGGCGGGACAGTGTTTTCGATCAGGCGGTACTCCGTAACCTATTTGAGGTTTAGGCAACTCCCACCCTCCGACCCTTTGGTGTCAGGCTACCGTGGGGGTTGTGTTCTCGGAGAAAACTCCTATCACTGCTGCTGCGGCTCTTCTAGAGGGAGCCATTTTCAGCTATGGGTTCTCAGTAGCCTATAGCTAGGGAGTCCCATATGTGAGGACTGACTTCCTGCTTGTTCCTGGAGAAAGCGTAATCACCTGTAACAGGTGTTCTCCAGGGACAACAGGAATCAGTCCTCATGACCCTCCCCCCTCCCCTCCCCTGGAGTTGCAGTCCTTTGATTAATTCTTTCTCATTTTTGCCGTCTTTTTAGCTATGTCATCTGAATGAGCAAGATGGCACCCTTGGGCAGGAAGGGGATCGCGCATGCGCGATGCAATCCCAAAGGCTTTCTTTGAAAGCTGGGGAATTGCTCCGCATGAGGGCTCTGTCGGCGCCGACGTCACACATATGTGAGGACTGATTCCTGCTGTCCCTGGAGAACACCTGTTACAGGTGAGTAACTACGCTTAGTGGTATCCTTGAAGCAGCCCCGATGTGAAGACTGCTCATTCTCCTCTGCAATGGAGGGGCTACGACAGTCTCCATGGGGCCTGACAAGCCTGGTGATACTCCCCAACAGATTCCACTGACTGTGGCCTAATCTGCTATAGCCCCTTCACCTTCAGAAGGCAACCCTTGAGGAGTGCCTTCTGAAGAGACTTGGTGGTCTTTGCATGGTGTGAGGCTACAGCTTTGACAGCTTTGAGGACATTGAGCAGTTTCTAGAGACTCTCACTGACTGCCTGTGGGAGAGTCAGGGCCAACCCCAGAGCTGGCTCAATGTGTTGGCGTCAGGCAAACCTTAAGTCTTATGCCCCCCTTGCTGAAAGAATCTATTGTTTAGCATTGAATACCCTGCTCTTTGTACCCCAAGAAGCTGCCACCATCATTGAGTCATCAAAGGGCCTTGACCACCAGTGTTTGCTTGGCCAGTGTTCATTTCAAATGCATTGGGGGGTAATTACTCACTAGGCATCAAAGATCATTAATGCATTGACATTCTGCCCATAGGCCTGCATCCAGAGGGGAATGGTTGTCAGTCCAGGCAGAAACTGAAGACATCACTTGAGCATCTCTCTGAATCAAAGGACTTCTGGGAGTCGGAGTATGATTCTGAATTCTTCTCGGAGCAGAGGTTTCAGGATTTGCCCTTGAATCCCTCGTCACCTCTTGAGAGGAGATGTTCATCTCTAGAGGAGTTGTCCTTTTTAGAGTTTGTGAGGGAGATGACTAAGTCAGTCTCATTTAAGTTGGAAACAAAGGAGGAGCCTAGGGCTGAGATATTGGAAATCCTCCAGTTCCATGATGCCCCTAAAGGAGGCTGTGATAGTGCCTGTTCACAGAATCCTGAAAGGTATGCAGATGAAGATGTGGGAGACACCTTCCCCCTCTAATACTTTGCAGACCACTGGCTCCCCCTTTGTCTCCTATAGTTGAGTTCTACAGATTTTCCAGTTCAGGTACCAATTGCACCTATTTGAACTTTCACCAAACTACCCTCCAAGAGTCTCCTCTGCATCAGCTTGTACTCAAACAGGAGTGCTCTGCCCTTCTCCAGGCAATTGACAGTGATCAAGAAGGGCAGGGGTTTTACAAAAACAATGAGGGGGATTCCATCCCATCTTAAACCTAAGGGATCTGAATAAATACCTGATAGCAGAGAAGTTCAGAATAGTTTCCCTCAGCACCCTCATTCCCTTCCTACAAAAAGTGAATGTTCTTTGGACCTAAAGGATGCCTATATCCACAAAAAGATACATCCCAGTCATGTATTCCTGTCTCGCTAGAAAGAGTTGATTGCTTTTGGGCCCTTTGGGGTTCTTTTCTTGTTTTTCTAGTGCCTACCGCCTTTTGTCGGGGGTGATGGTCTTCGAATTTATTCAGTTTTTGCACTAAAGGATTTCTCTTTTTTTCTCGAGTGGGTTTTTCCTGGCTGGAGACATTGAGCCGTTTGATTTTGTGGCGGCCATTTTTCCAATCATGTCGAAGCCAGCCAACAGATTCAAGAAGTGCACTCTTGTGTGCACACACCATCTCTGTCACTGACAGACATAATTGGTGCCTTCAGTGCCTCGTCCCTGACCACAAGTCCTCCTCCTGTAATCTCTTCTTGCAGATAACCAGAAAGGGCCTAAAGGGCTGGGAGAAGCAGCATGAGACCCTCTTTGGGCCATCAGACAGTATCATCGGCCCTAGCATCGACTTCAGCATTGGCTCCCTTGCAGGGCTCCGCCGAGGCCTCAGCATTGCGTGATGCCCTTGCTCACTTGGAGCCAAGGACCCACGGTACCATGGAATGGAGGCTTTCCATTGACCTCTGTTTGGAGCCATGGAAGGATTCACCATCTGCCCGTCGACATCGAAGGGGGTGGCCGAGAACCGGGCCAAGGGCCATGAGCATCGACACTGAAGGCGATGGCCCGGGAGTGAGCTGTGAAGATGCCCTGGTGGAAAGAGTCGACTCCCAAGGCCCTGGAGGGCCACCATCGGTCTTTCAATGCCCTAACCATCGTGGTGTCTCTGGAATGGGTGTCAGAGTTGGAGACCAAAGTCATTGTACCGGCCCCGACACCCTCGGAGATCACAGTGCTGGCTGAGCACCTTTGGGCCCTTGAGACGCACATGGCAGCCCTCCTGACTGCATGGGCTCCGGTGACCCTGCTGACTTTGGTGGCATCACCACCTGCGAAGTAGCTGATCCTGGAGATGCATGCCTTCTCCACCGAGACAGGGATATCAGGTTGGTGGTCAGAGTCCACACCGGTCCCAATGGCCATCTCTTTGTCAAGCATCTCGGACTCTGATGCCCCAGTGCACTAGCATCCTCATGAGGACTGCCATTAGTCCCATCAGCACCCTCCTTCTCTGTCGTAGCGGCGATGGTGCTGGGAGGAGACCCGGCACTATTTCAACTTCCTCTCGGAGTTGGACTCTGAGGGGTGGAAGATGGAGGAAGAATTGCTAGTCTCTGAGCGGAGTCTCTGGACCTTCCCTCAGACCCATCCTCTCTGTATGAGAGAAGGAAGTTGCCCACGGAGGACATATCCTTCCAGGACTTCGTCCAGGACATGGCAAAGGCCATTCTTTTCTCCCTTGAGGCGGAGGATGAGCCGAGGGTGGAGGAGTTGGAGATCCTCCAATACCCCTTGGCTCCCAAGAAGGCCATTACTGTTCCTGTGCACAAGATCCTGCAGCGGCTGCTGCTCAGGATGTGGGGAAAAAAACCTTATGGTGCTGATCAGCAGCTGGTGGCTTGATTCCATGTACTGGTTGCAGAAGGCCCCAGCTTCAAGGAGCCTCAGCTACTCCATCACTCCTTGGTGGTGGAGTCCACCATGAGATGGGTTAAGAGCTTGAAGACCCACTCATTGGTGCCACCAGGCCAGGAGGTCAGGATCCTCATTGGCTTTGGGAGGAGGTACTTTTAGGATTCCATGCTGGTCACTCGTATACTCTCCTACCCAACTCTACATGGGTATGTTCCTGAGGGACATCATGGGGGACCTCAATGAGTTAGCTCCTTCATACCAGAGGAACGCCTTGACTCCTTCCACACACTGATCGGCCATGGAAAGGACTGCTCCAAGTACATGGTTCGTGCCACCTATGATGCCTTTGAGTCTGTTGGCCATGTGACGGCAGTGGGGATTGGGGTACAATGCCTTGCCTGGCTTCATTCCTTAGACCTGGAACAGTGGGTCCAGGAAAAGCTAGCGGATGTGCTTTTCCAAGGGAAGAACCTCTTTAGCAAGCCAATGGAGGAGAGGGCAGGTGAGATTGAGAAGGAGCAAGTTACTATCTCCAGACTCTCGCATAAGACTGCGGACCCATTGAAGAAGAAATACTAGCAGAAGAAGCCCTTTTACCATTAGAAGTGCCGGTATTACCAGAACCCTCAGAGTGCTCAGCCGAAGGCACAGGCCCCACATCAGCGGTGGCACCCAAAACCACAGAAGGCCCAACCCACACCCCAGCTGCAGCTGGGAGCGAGCTTTTGACTGGTTCCTCAGGAACATAGCCAAGCATCCACTTCCTGACGGGATCACCCTCTCAAGTGAGGGGCCAGCTCATCCACTTTGCGCACAGATGGCCTATCAACATGGACACCTGGGTGCTACAGATCATCCGTGGTGGGTACCTGCTGCATTTTTCCCAACTGCCGCCTCACTTCTTCCCAGGGGAATACCCTCTAGACCAGCATCACCGCAGTCTTCTCCAGGCAGTAGTCGCTGCCCTGCAAGCCAAGTTGTCCATCAAGTCGTTGCCCCTGGCTCAGATCAGGCGAGGCTTCTACTTCTGGTACTTCCTGGTCCCTAAAGACGGGTGGGGAGGGTTTTGGCATCGGCCCATCCTGGACCTAAGAAACCTGAACTTTTTTTTGGTTTGGGTACAATTCAAAATGGTCTCACTGGGGATGTTGCTCTCATATCTCCTCAAGAACAATTGACTATGCTCCTTGGATCTGAAGGATGTATACACACACATCCCGATCCGTCCCCTTCACAGAAAGTACCTACACTTTGTGCTGGATTGCCAGAACGTCCAGGGTCTTCACCAAGTGCCTAGCAGTCATCGGTGCTTACTTTCAGCCATTGGGGGTCTCTGTCTTCACTTACTTAGATGATTGGCTCACAAAGAGCTCAATGCCAGATACATTCGGCTCACCTGCCTTTTCAGGTTCTCAAGCGACTGGGGTTCATCATAAACTACTCCAAGTTGCACCTTCAACCATCTCAGCAGCTCAAGTTCATCAGAGCTCTCTGCAATACCTCTTAGGCCTGAGCCTTTCTCCTAGTGGATCGCCTGCAGTGGCTCATGGAGGTGGTCAGCGCTGTCCAGCAGAAGCATCTCACGATGGCTCACGAGATGCTGTAGATGCTGAGCCACATGGCCTCCACAGTGCATATGACCCTATTGGCCCATCTCCGAATGCATCAGGCTCAGTGGACTCTGAGTACTCAGTGGTGGCAGGTCATGGACCACCTCAGGGACTGGGGCCCTTAGTGGTGGCTAAAACCGCAGAACTTGTTCAAGGGTATCCCCTTTCAGTTGTTGCCACTGCCCCACCAGAGGCTCACCATGGATATGTCCAAGTTGAGCTGGGGTACTCATCTGGACAGCCTGCAAATGCAGGGCCTGTGGTCAGAGCAAGAGAGCCTGCACTAGATAAACGTCTTGGAGCTGCGAGGCATTGCATATGCCCTATGGGTGTTCTGGACACACCTGGTCAACCAGCTTATCCTGATTCAGATGGATAATCAGGTTGCGATGTTCTATATCAACAAGCAGGGAGGCACGGGGTCGTACCTACTATGTTTGGAGGTAGTGCACTTGTGGAAGTTCGCTGTTGCCCATGTGATGGAGCTGAAGGTGATCTATCTGCCTGGTGGACCACTTCAGCGGGGTCCTCCAGCCACACAAACAAACTCACAGCAGGAGAGTGGTGGAGCGCATGTTTCGGGAGTGGGGGGCACTCCATCAGTGGACCTCTTTGCCATGCCACACAGTGCCCAGGTGGATTGCTTTTGCTCCCGGATGACTTCCAGGGACAGGCTGTCTTCGGATGCCTTCCTCCTAAACTGCTGAGTGGGTCTGCTTTACACATACCCCCAATCCGGTTAGTGGCACAGATGTTGCTGAAGCTCCAGGCGGACCAGGGTACCATGATGCTCATTACACCATACTGGCCCTGGCAGCTGTGGTTCCCCTGCTGCTTCACCTATCCTGGTGGGAACCTCTCCATCTGGGCTGCGACCCCGACCCCAACCACATTTTTCAAGAGGGCGGGACCTTGCTGCATCCCAGTGTCCAGTCCCTGGCCCTCATGGCTTGAATGCTAAGTGGGTAGTTCTTTCAGAGCTTAAACTGCCCGGGGAGGTGTCAGACATCCTCCTGGCTTCCACAGGAATTCAACATGTCATTCCTATGCCTTTAAGTGGTGGAGGTTCTCACTTTGGTGCACTGAAAAGTTGCTGGATCCCTTCTCCTGCTCAGTGGAGAGACTACTGGAGTATCTTTTGCATCTTTCAAACTTGGGCTTCAAGTCTAATGTATTTATTTATTTATTTAACAGGTTTTTTTTATACCGCTTTATCATTTCAATCAAAGCGGTTTACATTGTAACTTAAACTTGGTAAACGTACATTAAACAGGGACATTGATAACTTGGATTTTTCTGAGCAATTTAGTCTGAGTCTACCTGAATGCAATTGGGGCCTACCATCGAGGCTTGGAGGGCAAGCCGTTCTCTGCTGAGCCACTAGTGGCCCATGTCATGCAGGGCTTGCTTCTTTCTAAACCTCCAATTAAGCTCCCGCCAGTGGCATAGGACCTTAATGTGGTGATGACACAGCTCTTGTCGGCTCCCTTTGAACCATTGACGACCTGCCCACTGAAATTCTTGGCCTGAAAGGTTGTGTTCCTGGTGGTGCTCACCTCGGCTTGCTGTATCAGTGAGCTTCAGGTTTTGGTGGCTTACCCACTGTACACCTGGTTTCATCACATCACTTTTTTCCCCAGACCTCACGCCAACAGGGCAGAGGCCCAGTTGTACACGTTGGACTGTAAACGTGCTCTGGCTTTCTATCTACAGTGAAACAGAGTGCATCAGCATTCCACTCAGCTCTTCATCTCTTTTGACCCCAGCAAGCTGGGCCTGGTCATCTCCAAACGCACACTGTCCATTTGGGTGGTGGACTGTATTTCCTTCGCCGATGCTCAGGCAGGTCTGAGCCTTGAGGGTCATGTCATGGCTCACAGTGTTTGCGCCCTGGCTGCTTCTGTGGCCAATCTGCACTTGGTCTCCACAGAGATTTTCAGGGCTGCTACATTGTCCTCTGTCCACACCTTCATAGCCCACTACTGTCTGGATAGGGATTCCATCGTGAAAGTAATTTAGACCAGGCCATACTCCAGCATCTGTTTGGGACTTTATTTATTTATTTAAAAGTTTTTATATACCGTCTTTCTGCGATTCAAGATGGTTTACAGAGAACACAACATGGCAGTATATTTCAACTGTTTACAATGAATATAGAAATGTATATAGATATAACAATTAACTTTTTACAATAACCAACTTTTTAAATGGGTTTGTATATTTACAAAATCCAACTATTTACATAGGTTCGTACAGGTTACAAAATCCAGCTATTTACATAGGTTCGTACAGGTTACAGAAGGTTGAAAGGAGTGAATTGGGTAGGGTGGAAGGGGAGGTTGGGTAGGGGAGGTGGGGTATAGAATAGGGCTAAAGTGGTAGGCAAAAATGCTCTTGGAAGAGATGTGTTTTTAGTTTCTTTCGAAACTCAGTGTGATCAGTGCAGTTCCATAGTTCATATGGTAGGGCGTTCCATAAAGAAGGGGCATAGATGGAGAAAGTTTGGTTACAAGTGGTTTGTTTGCTATGTCTTTTGGTGGTTGGGATGGTAAGCAGATTTTTGGTGATGGTACGGTGTGTTCTGTTGTTGTTGGAGTTAGATAGGAGAGGCATGGAGCTGACTCGTTGGAGATGATTTTGTGAGTGAGGGTGATATCTTTAAATTTAACTCTGGACTGAATGGGAAGCCAGTGGAGGTCATGGAGGATTGGAGTGATGTGTGATCATCTAGGGTTGTTTGTGATGAGACGAGCTATTGTGTTCTGAGCCATTTGGATAGGTTGAATGCTGTTCTTGGGTAGGCCCTGATAGATGAGGTTACAGTAGTCTAGAGAGGGGATTGTGAGGGCCTGGCAGAGAGTACGGAAGGAGTCAGGATTTAGGAGAGGTTGGAGGTTCCGAAGGGTACGTAGTTTTGCGTATATTGTGTTAACAGTCCTCTTTATCTGTTCGGTGAATGAGAGGTTCTGGTCGAGGATAATACCAAGGTATTTCACTTGGTTTTTTATGGTGAGGGTAAGGTCCCTGAGAGTAAGGGTTGTTGGTGGGGTATATGATGAATTGGTAAATACTTGGAGAGCTTCAGTTTTAGATTGGTTAATTAGGAGGTTGTGCTGTAGGAGCCATGATTTTAGGTTTGAGAGGCATTCGCTTAAGTTGGTGAAGTCAGGGGTTGCTAGGTTGAATGGGGTGAAGCACATAATATTATCTGCATAAAGTTGGTATGAAATTCCATGGCTTTGGAAAATCTTGCAAACTGGTTGGAGGAAGATGTTGAATAGAAGTGTGGATAAACTAGATCTTTGGGGGACCCCTTGTTTTAGGGTAAATGGTAGGGATGTGTCGTTCCCTATACGGACTTGGTTCAACTCCTTCCCACAGGCCCTTCTCTCCGTCCAGGTTACCAAAGAAGTCTTCCTGATATGGATGTACACTGTGGACGCAGAGTCAGTTGAGTCCCAGAGAGGGACTACACATGGTGTTTCTTTTGGTTCTTGTTGCCCCAGTTGGGCTCTTTTTTTGTGTTTGGTAGCCTGTAGCTTGGGATTCTAATAAGTGAGGACTTACTTTCTGCTGGTTCATGGAGAAAGCAGTAGTTACTCACCTGAGGCAGGTGTTCTCCGTGAACAGCAGGAATAAGTCCTCACATATTAGTCCTCCTTGTGGAGTTGTTTTTGGCTATTAGCTTTGTATTCTACTGGAGATAAGATGGTGCTGCGACAGGCATGAAGGCAAGCACCCATGCATGATGGAGGCTCCCAAAAGCTTCCAGTAGAAGCTGGGGAGCGTTCCCACGTGGGGCTCCATTGGGGACATCACCCATACATGAGGATTTATTCCCGCTGTTCACAGAAAACACCCGATACAGGTGAGTGACTACATTAGCTGTTCTTCAGGATCTGTCCAGGGGATAGAATACAACTCCATGTCTCCTAGGCCCATTTCTCTCTGCTCAGGCTGCCTCTATTTTGGATAATGTCTCCAAATCAGTTTGTTCTGCAACTGCGATGAAAGGAAAAGCATTTGAATTTTTTTAAAATTTAATATTTATTGAATTTTTCAATATTTACTAAGATGTACAGAAAAGGAAAACCAAAAACAACAAATTACAAAGAAAACCATTTCATAAGATAACAATCAGTGAAAATCCCTGCAGTTCACATATAGAGGGAGGAGAGGTAAAAGAAAGCCAACCCAGTGGGATAGGAGGTAGTCCCACTGAACAAAAGGAAAATCAATTATATAATAATAAGATGGACAAGAGAGAGCCCTGAGCTGAATTACTTAAGGTATGGTAAAACCCCACTATCCTGGCTAGTGGGAGATGGTAAACTAGGTGCCCTGGTATTAATAACACAGGTACACTAAAAAAACTTTTTTTTAAACTGCCTCTAATGTTTCGATTGATTTTTACGTTTTTTGGTGCGCTGAATCCAAATCTGGTAACCAATTTACTCCATCACGTACAGAGTTTTTGCTACATTGGGTTAGCAGTTTGAGGTGAACGTTTCAGATTGAGTGCGATCGAGATAAAAGTTTCTTGGATGAATTCTTTATACTAATTGTTTAGTAGTTATTCAAATAAGAATAAAGAAAATTGTAACAAGGCAGCACATAAGAATAGAGTAATGTCAACAAAACACACTGTGATGGTAGCAAAATTGTCTGCACTTAAAACAGCCACATACATGTGCACAAACATTAAGCATATAAGAGCGAGGTTAGACACAAAGCAAAGCAAAGAAATGTGCAAAAAATGTTGTACAGGTATGTATGTAAGAATAGAAAACGCAAACCGCACCATTGCAATACATGAAGACAAACACCCGATGGTGTGAAAATAAAATTCTAATAAATGAGATCCGACACTGTGGTAATAACTAGCAAATTTTTATTTCAAAGTTTAGTAAAAACACAATATTTGTCAACACAGTTTAGATTTTAAAGTCATTCTTGGGTCAATCAATCTCCTGGTGGGCCCGTTTCTTCTTCCCCCGAATGCTTCTCTTGGTGCGCTGCTTGGCGTATTTTTCATCTGGGGTTTCCCGCAGCAGCAACCAGCAGAAATCAGCCATCATAGTGGTGTTCCATCTTCCTTGGTACCTTCTCTCTGCGTCCTTGATGTCCTGGTGAAACCTTTCACCTTGTTCTTCACTGTATGCCCCCAAGTTTTCGGGAAAGTAGTTCACATGGGAGTGCAAGAAATGGACTTTCAGGCTCATGTTACAGCCTTGTTCTTTGAAGGCATTGAGCATCCTGGCAACAATATCCTTATAGTTCTCATCCCTCCTGTTCCCCAAGAATTTGAGAACAACATCCTTGAAGGAATCCCAGGCTTCTTTTTCCTTCTCAGACATCGTTTCAGCGAATGCTCCATCTGAAATGAGTTTCCTTATATCAGGGCCAACAAACACTCCTTCCTTTAGCTTTGCTTCAGAAAGTCGGGGGAACTTTGAGCAAAGGTACCGAAAGCACTCACCATCTTTTGGAAGGGACTTGATGAATTGCTTAATGAGACCCAACTTAATGTGGAGAGGTGGTAATAGAATTTTATCACGAGGTAACAAGCTCTCATGAAGAACATTTTTCTCACCGGGTCTCAAATACTCCCGAATTGGCCAGTCTTTTTTCCCCCAGTGTAGGTCGCGGGCCCGGCTATCCCACAAGCAAAGGAAGCAGGGATATTTGGTGAAACCGGATTGCTGCCCTAATAGAATTTTAAAGTCTCCACAAATCATCCACTTATGCTCATCATAAAGAATCTTCTGAAGAATCAGGGCCAAATTCTCGTATTTTTCTTGGAGAATAACAGAGTGAGCAATAGGAACTGAAGCGAATGTGTTGCCATTATGAAGAACACCTTTTATGCTGTCTTTTGACAAATCAATGAACAGCCGCCATTCAGCAGGATCATACTTGAGTTTAAACTTTTCCATCACTCCGTATATATCGTTGCAAAATACCAAATCTTCCTCTTTGCTGAAATACTTCAAAAATTGTGTCTCGCGGTTGCGGTACCAATAAAAAGTTGTTCCTGGTGACAATAGATTTTTCTGTTTAAGCCGAGAGCCTAGCAGTTGGGCAGCATCTTTTGGGAGTCCTAAATCCCGGACTAAATCATTCAATTCAGCTTGAGAGAAAAGTTCAGGTTTCGGATCTGGTTCAGTTTCAAACTCGGAAGTACTGGACTCATCAGGAAAAGCCATCTGATGAGTCTCATCATGATCAGAACCGTCCACACAAATATGATCCAAAGATTTTGGTGGTTCAGGCACAGGTACTTCGTTGCTATGAGGCATAGGCCTAATTGCTGAGGGAAGGTTGGGGTAACTTATTACGTTCTTATTTTTTAAGTTGTATCCCTTCACAATGCAAGAGCAAAAATAGCAGTCACTGCTGTGGTCTCTTTGTTCACGCCACATCATAGATATTCCAAAACGAAATGCTTGTTTTTTACCTTTCATCCATAAGCGTAGATCTTCCTCACATGTCTTGCACACTTTGTGAGGAGCCCACGGTTTGTCTTGATCGCCTAACTTCAAACCGAAATAGGCGAAATATACTTTTTTAATAAATGCAGAAATGTTCCTCTGCCGCTTTTTCACGGTATATTCCCCACAAATAAAACAAAAACTGTCCGGAGAGTTGATGCAACCTCTGGCTCTGTGAGCCATCACAAATACACAGCACTGCAAACTACAACTGTAGTGAACCACTTCGGAATAAAGCTGGATTACGACTGAGCAAACAAAAGGTAATAATGAACTTGCAAGAAACTGAAATTTGACAGGAACGTTCATGTCGCAACCACCGTGTTTGAGCGAGCGAACGAGGCGAGGCGAACAGGAAAGAACATGCGCCAGCGCGAGTACTGGATTTAGCCTCCCGCCTCCCAATTGTCCTGTTAATGTATAAAATGAATACAAAACACTCTAAAATATCATGAGGGAGTGTTTCTAGTTAGTTAACCATTACAACCTCTATTTTGGGCCAAGAAAATAAACTGCAGTCGGCTAAAAAGAAATTATGTGAACATTCCTTATATGGGTAAGAAACCTAATTTTGCAAGAAAACGTGACGTGATGGAACATTTTGGCTATTTTTCCTGGATTCAGCACCCCAAAATCTATAGGAATCAGTTGCAAAACTGGAGGCAGTTTTTTGGTAGTGTACCTGTGTAATGGTTAACAAATCAGTATGTTTTAGATTTCATTATTCACCTACAGTTCATTTATCAACAGAGTACTTCTTAATACTTAATTTTTGCCAAGGAGAACTTCTTCTGGAGCTCAGACAGTTTATTATATACAAATGACATGTCAAGGTGCCCTTGGAAACTGTTTTTAATCAAGTCACTGGTACCCAAAACATTTGAGACTTTCTGTATCTTTCTGCCACCTTTTCTTGGTTTCTTTGTTTCTGTGTGAATGCAATGTTAAATCATTTTCCTACGTATTAGACATATGGCTGAGATGGCTTTTTAAAGTACAGAACGCACAGATTTACAGAGCAATTATAATTTACAAAAACATTTAACACACTTTCTACAAATTAAGATGATAGGCATGCTTCAGTTAACATAGGGCCTAATTTACTAAGCATCTTCTTTCGTGGGGAACATGTCTATTAACACAGGATAATTTTCAAGGTGATTAACACAGGTAGAAAGCTTTAGGCATGTGTTAATCAGCTGTTTGAAAAGTTTCTTTCTGCAGTGCAGCTAAAAGTGCATGAACCACCATGAGAGGAGATGTTCCCAGAGGTGTGTTTGGGATGAGAGAGGAAAAGTACATGCATAAATTGCATTTTCAACTCTGTGTGCTTACTTTATAAGTAAAATTCTACTCACAGTAAAATGATGTTTCAGAGTTAAAAGCATACATGTGCTTTGCCCTTCAAATGAGTACAGAGCATGTGAGTAAAAGGTATGCACGAACTTAGTCTAATGCAGTCTAAAAATTACTTTCATAATAGAGTAGTTGATGTCAACATTAAAAATGGACTCGTACAGTCTTTAAAATTATTTTGGTCCACTTTGCCAAGATTATATGTCAGCGGCGAACTACAGAAACCTGACAACTTCCAGTCCAACACTCATCAATCTCCCACCTCTTTTAACATCTCACTAGGCACTACAATAATCCAAGCAGTTAGCTAAACCAATGAAGCCACTGTCATAACTGACCCAGTCATGTCAATAATGCATTAGACGTGCTGGCCTCTATTTGCTCTGCTGGTAGGCTTTTCAAGGTTTAGCCATCTTACCTTTTGATTTTTAGAGTCCCATACATGATTTAGCATTCAGATCACTGTGCATTTCCTGTCAGTAAGTTTAGTGTCAACCATATAATCACCAAACCTTGCTAAGTCATTGTCCAAAAATATGCCATCTCCCCTCCTTATGGATTAGCCCTGCCTTCTGGGAAACCTGATGCAGCTGTACCACCGCTTTTGAGGTTTTGACTGCCAATCCTTGTTGGTTACCCCAGTCTCCTTGGATGCATGGCCCAATTGTACAGCTGCTATTAGGATTCTAATCACTACTCTATGTAATTACCCCAGGATTGTTCTTGTTTAACCACGACAGCCTAATACATCTATACCAGTGTTAGGATTTAGCCAAGCCTTATACAGTTTTACTTTCACTCTCTGACTATTATCCTCTGTTTTCCTCTGAGCAAATACTAAAGCCCAAATGCCATATGAGACTTAGACAATATCCAGACAACTTTTAACAAATCCTCAAGATGAGACTATTGAATCACCTATGCCCTACAATGTTCTCCGAGGACAAGCAGGATGAGTCAGCCACACCTGGTGATGTCATCTGATGGTGCCATAGATGGAAGTGCTCTTCAGAGCTCAGAAAGGCAAAGTCAAACATAAGAACATAAGAAATGCCATACTGGGTCAGACCAAGGTCCACCAAGCCCAGTATCCTGTTTCCAACAGTGGCCAATCCAGGTCACAAAGTCCACAGCTTCCACAATACTCATCCTGGGGTAAGCAGTGGATTTCTTGGGTCCTCTTTAATAATAGTTTATGGATCTTTCCTCCAGAAACTTTTCCAAACTTTTTTTAAACCCAGCTACACTAACAGCTTTTACTGCATTCTTCTGTAATGAATTCCAGAGTTTGATTATGTGTTGAATGAAAAAATATTTTCTCTTATTATTCTTAAATGGGTAACATTGTAGCTTCATTGCGTGTCCTCTAGTCTTTCTACTTTTTGATGGCATAAACAGTTGATCTACGTTAACCCGTTCCACTCCATTCATTAATTTATAGACTTGTATCATATCTCCCCTCAGCCTTCTCTTTTCCAAGTTGAAGAGCCCTAACCTTTTAAGCCTTTCCTCATAGGGGTATTCTTCCATCCCCTTTACCATTTTGGTGGCTGTTCTCTGTACCGTTTCTAATTCCGCTATATCATTTTTAAGATACAGCGACCGGAATTGCATACAGTATTCAAGGTGCGGTCAAACCATGGAATGATGCAGAGGCATTATAATAGCCTTGGTTTTATTCTCCATTACTTTCCTTATGATTTCTAGCATTCTATTAGCTTTCTTGGCCGCCGCTGCACACTGGGTGGAGGGTTTCAATTATTATTTATTTACATTCTCTTATATACTGCGCTATTCTGCATCAGTGCGGTTTACATTGAACAAACTGAAATTACATTGAACAGGGCATTATAACTTGGAGATAACTATTTTATAGGGAACATGGGCTATGGAGGGTTAAGTGGCTTGCCCAAGACCACAAGGAGCACCTGTGGGACTAGAAACCCCAGTCCTTCCAGCCCAAGGTTGCTGTTCTCTAGTGGGATTTGAACCCCCGACCTTCCGGCCTGAAGTACCTTGCCCCAACCACTAGGCCACTCCTCCACTCCAATAATACACTCCAATGTATTATCCACAATGATGCCTACATTTTTTTCCTGGGTGGCGAATTCTAAGGTGGTACCTTGCATCGTGTAACCATAGTTTGGGTTGTTCTTTCCTAGATGCATAATTTTGCACTTATCCACATTAAATTTCATCTGCTATATGACGCCCAGTCTTCCAATTTTTCAAGGTCCTCTTGCAAGTTTTCACAATCCCAATGGGTTTTAACAACTTTGAATAATTTTGTGTCATCTGCAAATTTGATCACCTCACTCGTTATTCCCATTTCCACGTCATTTATGAATATGTTAAAAAGCAGTGGGCCCAGCACAGATCCCTCGGATACTCCGCTATTTATTTTTCTTCATTGAGAAAATTGGCCATTTAGCCCTATTCTCTGCCTTCTATCTTTTAACCAGTTTCTGATCTACAATACTACACTGCCTTCAATCCCATGACTTTTTAATTTTGCCTAGAGTCTATCATGAGGGATCTTGTCAAAGGCTTTCTGAAAATTCAGATACACTATTTCAACTGGCTAACCTTTGTCTACGTGTTTATTCACACCTTCAAAAAAATAATAGATTAGTAAGACAAGACTTTCCTTGGCTAAGTCCATGTTGGCTTTCTCCCATTAAACCTTGACTATATACATGATCAATAATTTTTTTCTTTATAATGGTTTCTACCATTTTGCCTGGTACTGATGTCAGACTAACAGGTCTGTAGTTTCCTGCATCACCCCTGGAACCCTTTTTAAATATTGGCATTACATTGGCCATTCTCCATTCTTCAGGTACTACAGTTGATTTTAGCCTTTCTGAGCAAGTGTCTGGTAGCCCTACCCACTGGCCTGCCCCTAGCTCGTCCAGTTTCAGTTCTTCCACCTTGCCAGCAAGACGGATCCTCACTGCTCTCCAAAAAAATAAAAAATTCTAACAGCAAGAGAAGAAGGAATCCACAGAAGAAAATCCAAACAGACAAGATTCCCTCCATCCAAGAAGATGACTATATGGAGCAGAACAAAATGCCTATGCTGGGGTTCAAAAAATGCCCCAAGTTCGGGGAAAAAAATGAAGAGCACTGACACACACGATCTGTGTGTTTTGATGTTTGGGAGCTACCATCAGAACGGAGGACTGCACGCACTCTTCCAGGATGTCCCCTGTGCAAGAAAATCCTGGCAACATGTCCTCCAGGAGTTCCTCGAGGCCTTCCCCACAACTCTATGGACTGGGACCAGGCCTCCAGCCATGTGGCATAGAAGTCACCTCCCAAGCACACTGTGGCAAAGGATATGCCCCCGAGGCCTCTATCCCTGACTGCATGCCTCCTCCCACGGCTGCTCCTACCTCTGCAAAAATGCCGCCTGCTTGCAGCCTCCTGACTCTTGCAATGTCCCAGCACACAGCGACGAGCAACGCCCTCCCCTCTGCCGACCATGGCACCAAAAGCCCTGATTGCGCCTGGGACTCCGCCTCCCGTGATTCCATTGGCTGGCACAACAGCAATGAGGGAAGCCCCAGACAGCGTCTCCATGCTGACCCAGGGACTCCCTTACAGCACGGCACCGCTGACCAGGAATCACCCTCCTTAGAAAGCAGGCCATTCCAAGCACACAAAGCCCATGTCAACAAAAGAAACCATGAGGGGGGGAGGGGGACAGGAGCCGACTTCACAGCAGCAGCAATAGCTCAGACTCTCACAGACACAGAAAAAGGGGAAGGCATCAATGCTACATGAACCATGCTTCCAGAACCCCCACAATTACATCCTGTTTATCCTTCCCAGTCAGCAGAGCACCTCAGGAAGCCCTGCTGCGCTCTTGCTGCTTTTCAACCAAACTCCTTCTGCAGTGGGCTCCAGCAATCGGGACCACAGCAGGTGCCCCTGCTACATGCTCAGCCGATAAGGGACTGCACCCGTCTAGAATTTGGGATCTTCTACCACCAACCATATCTGCCAGCCCCCCCAGCAGACCCATCACCCTCACGGTCCCCAGACCTTCTGTTGGTGGTCAGCGGGGGCGAAGAAGCAGCAGCACTAGGTTCCACGGGCACAGGGGACACCCTCACAACACTAGATGCAACTCGAGGGCCTTTGCCCTCATGCCCAACATGCCCCAGCCATCCACACCTGAGGACATGACCTACCCCAAGTTCCTGCAGAGGGTGGCAACCACCCTGGCCCTCGAGAAAGACAATGTCCCAGACTTGTGAAGCGAAGTCCAGGGGGCACTCAAATATTTGGAACCACAAAAGACATTAATCTCACTGCCAGTTCACCAGCTACTCTAGGACAACTTGACTAAGCTGTGGAAAGCCCCTGCATCCAGTCCTGCCTGCTCATGCAAGCTAAAGTCTAAATACCTGGTACAACCTGCCCTCTGTTCAAAAAGACCCAGCTTCCACACCATTCCATTGTGGTAGAATCAGCCTTAAAACAGTCCAGGTCTTCCCATAGCCATGCCAACAACCCACCCAACTGGTACCCCAAACTCCTGGACGATGACGGCAAGAAAGTGTTCCAGGGAACCATGCTGAGCTCAAAGATTGCTGCCCACCAATTCCAGCACACACTGTTCCAGGACATCCTGATGGAAAACCTGATTAGCACCATCTCAGCCCTGTCCCCAGAGGCATAGACAACAGCCACAGCAACCCTGGTGGATCTGGAGGAATGTATGAAGCACCAATTCCGCACAGCTTTCAATGCCTTCGACTCAGCTGCCTGAACCACAGGGATGGTCATCTCCACCCACCAGTTTGCATGGCTGTGGTCATCGGGGCTTAGCGAGGACGCGCATGACCGCATAGCGTATGCCCCCTACGCTGGTTACTCGCTCTTTGGGGACAAAGTCAAAGATAATGACTTTAAGAACCATTGTACCACTCTACAGACCCTAGCGGAGGAGAGCCTTGAATGCTCCAACACCAACTGCAGAGGAAATTACCACTACAAGTCATATCCCTCATCCCGGCGACACAACTCCTACCACAAGTGGCAGGCACCATAGTACCAGCAGCAGTCCTACCAGACCCCCTACCAATCAAAGAACTGGTGGAGGGAGCGGAAACAGCATAAATCAGCCATGGCCACTGTAGGGAAGACCAACCCGTCCTTTTGACCGAACATTCCCGGCCGGTCTCCTGGTGGAGGGCAGACTGATGGCCTTCCTCAATGCCTGGAAATCCATCCCAACAGGCAAGTGAGTCCTCCAAATCATACAAGAAGGGTACCGTATCCGATTCTCATCAACCTCCTGCCAACACTCCCCACCACCCAGCAACATGCCACCACACCTGATCCCTACCATGACAGTGGAGAATACTGCCCCTCCTGGCATTCCGAGTGATTGAACCAGTGCTTCCCGATGAACTCCACAGTGGCTTCTACTCCAGATACTTTCTAATTCCTAAGAAATTTGGAGATGTCTGCCCCATCCTCGACTTCAGGAAGCTGATCAAATTCTTCCTAAAGGAAAAATTCCAGATGTATTCCTTAGGGGCCATCCTGCTCTTCATCCAAGCGGGAAAGAATGGTTTACCTCCTTGGACTTAAAGGATGCCTACATGCATATCCCTGTACTTGCGCTTTCAGGTGCTGGGCTGTTAATACCAATACAGAGTTCTCCCCTTTGGCCTCTCCCAAGCTCCACAGGTATTCACCAAGTGTGTCACTGTGGCAGCAGCCCGCCTCCGCAACAGGGTGTCTGTATCATCCCATACCTTGACGATTGGTTACTCTCCGCACCATTGCCGCAAGAGGCCCGAGCTGCGGTCCAGAAAACCATCACCCTCCTGTCCTCCTTGGGCTTCCTGATGAACCACCAAAAGTCACACCTCCGCCCCCCAATACCTGGAATTCATCGGGGCACACATTGGCACCACCGTGGTCAAGGTGTTCTTCCCACACACTAGATAGACACCATCATGACTCTGATGAGGAGCATTTCATTGGCCTACCAGGTCACCGCCTAGGACCTACCCTATTTTTTGTCCACATGGCAGCCTCGACACACATCATCCTGCTAGAAAAACTGCACATGCGCCACCTGCAGTGGCACCTATGTGCCCACTGGAACCAGCACTCTCAACCCCTGTCCACATGCATCCTGCTGAATGAGGGGGTCAAGAACTCACTCATCTGATGGATCAGCCAGTAAAACCTCATTCAAGGTAGGTCCCTCCAGCAGTCCCCCCACCACGTGGTCATCACTATCAATGCCTCGATGGTAGGTTGGGGGACACACTACAGCTTCACACTCAGGGAGCCTGGTCAGCAAATGAATGAACCTACCACATCAACCTGCTGGAGCTCAGGACAATTCGATACGCACTCATAGGCTTCCACCAACACATCAAGGGCAAGACTGTCCTGGTCAAGACAGACAACTAGGTGGCAATGTTCTGTGTCAAGAAGCAGGGGGGGAATGGATTTCCACGTACTCTGCATGAAGGTGCTAAAAATCTGGTCCTTCGCTCTCTCCAGGCAGTGCTTGCTGCAAGCCTCCTACCGAGGGCACAGAACGAACTGGCATGCATTCTCATTTCATAGGTAGATCTGCATGAGTGGACCCTCAACTTTCATTTGACAGACTCCCTCTTCCACCAGTGGGGACAGCCACAAGTGGACCTGTTCTCCACAGAGCAGAACACCAATTGCACCCTCTTCTGCTCAAAACTCCCGTCCATCCGCAGCCTCACCACGGATGCCTTCGATGTGTCCTGGGGGGAGTGGTCTCTCAGGTATGCCTTTCCCCATGCCCCCCTCAAATCCAAGACCTCCAGCGGATCATCAGGGACAAGGCGCAGGCCATTCTCATTGCCCCCCACTGGCCAAAACAGATGTTGTTTCCCTACCTCCAATGCCTGGCTCAGGAGTCCCCCTGAGACCAGATCTCATCACCCAGGAGGGTGGGAGGACACTCCACCCCAACCTACCAACACTCGCTCTGATAGAATAAAAATTGAGAAGCTAACTCTGTCGTCCCTTAACCTACCCTCAGATGTACAGCAAGTGATACTAGTGACGAGATGCTCATCTGCAAAAAAAATTCTACAACGAAGTGGAGACACTTCAACGCATGGTGCGCATCACATAGACTGTACCTCTTTTCATGCCCAGTGCCACAGGTCCTCTGGTACCTCACCTCGCTCTTTAAACAAGGCCTCAAAATGCAATACATTGGAGACCATCTCTCCACAATTGCAGCCTTCCACGACCATATAGGTGATGGCTCCACTGCCACACTTCCGCTTGTCGCCTGCTTCATGAAAGGGCTGGCCAACCTCTGACCCACAATTCGGGTCCCAGTACTTCCCTGGGACCTGAACATTGTCCTCCACCAGCAAACGCAAGGGCTGTTTGAACCCCTGCAAACAGCACCACTGAAGTACGCCTCCTAGAAGACCCTCTTTCTGATAGTGATAACCTCCGGCAGATGGATCAGTGAGCTACAAGCCTTCACGGTGCACCCACTGCACAGATCGGCCACAACCATGCTACCCTGTACACCTACCCAAAGTTCATCCCGAAGGTGGCATCGGCCTTTCACATCAACCAGACCATTGAACTGCTATGTTCTACCTGGAGCCTCACGCCTCCCCAGAGGAGCAAAGAGAACATTGTCACAGTGGATCTCGAACTGCATCACCTTCTGCTTGGAACAGGCAGGGGCTCAAGCCATGCCGAGAGTCAACGCCCACCAGCACCAGGCGCTGGCTGCCACCATCACCAATCTGCACTCTGTACCGGTGACTGAGATCTGCAAAGCCATCACTTGGTCCTCCGTGCAGACAGTCCAGAGACACTACTGCCTCGACCTCAAGGCTAAGACAGACAGTGCCTTTGGCCGAGTAGTCTTGACCTGAGCTGCACCCCCGCATGGACTGACCTGTGCCCCCTGCCAACCAGTACTGACTGATTCCATACTGAATGATCCCGGCGCCCACCTTCTGGCCCTGCTCAGGCTACCAGGCCGCATGCAGATACAGTGGCAGCCCAGGCACTGACTGCCCTGCCATTCAGGGGCTTGCCTCCTTGTTTGCATTGTTAACCACATACCCCGACCTGGGGTTTGTTCTTGTTGTGTTGCATTTTGCTATCTACCTCGCTCCTGGAGCCTGTTCTGGTTGTTTGCACTTGTTTGCACAATTGACATTGTTACCATTGGTGCACAGTCTGTTAACTGTCAACCTGCTCAGTTAATAAAGCGTTGGTTTTAGAAACTCTGCGTATTGTCATCGCAGGGCAAGACTCAACCTCTGGAGCCTCCTCTCATCCACCACAGTTCACACGTGCAGCTAGAGAGGCACCAGGTGTGGCTGACTCATCCTGCTTGACATCGGAGAAAGAGAGGTAATGGGGGTTCTCCGTGGACAGCAGGATAAGTCAGCCATACATACCCACCCACTTCCCCTGAATGAAGTCAGCCTCACCACGAGGTGCCCACCTACCTAGTGGCAAGAACACAGCTTGGAATGTACTGGGCCACCTAGGGGCAGGCCAGTGGTTAGGCTACCAGACACATGCTCAGGAAAGTTCTGCCTTTCTGAGTTCTGGAGAGCACTTCTGTCTATTGTGCCATCAGATGACGTCACTAGGTATGGCTGACTTATCCTGCCGTCCACGGAAAACCCCCATTACAGGTAAGCAACCTCTCTCTCTCAGAAGTCAGTGACTCATTTTTCACAACTCTCTGAAAACAATCCCATCAATCTCTTTATCTCTAATCATTCATTGCACACAATTCTTAGTAACAAACTAAATCACAACCAGCTCAACTATTGAAAGCCATGAGGGGAAGAGATAATTTTAGAATGGCAGGAAGCATATAGAAAGAGACTACTACAGCTAATTCCTATGACACATAGTGAAAGTGGAAGTGAGAAAGCGGGGTTACTTACCTGTAACGAGGGTTCTCCGTGGACAGCAGGATAAGTCAGCCACACCTGGTGACGTCCTCCGGGCGGCACCATGGATACGTAAGTACTCTCCAAAGCTCAGAAGGTGAGCCTTCTGAGCATGCCCAGGTAGCCCACCTTACTAGCCCGCCCCCTAGCCCAGCCAGTGTGTTCCTAGCTAGCCTCCTGGCTAGGGGCGCGGGCTGTTGGATTTACCTCCTCCAGGGGAGGTGGGAGGGATTGTGTGGCTGACTTATCCTGCTGTCCACGGAGAACCCTCGTTACAGGTAAGTAACCCCGCTTTCTCCATGGACTAGCAGGATTGCGTCAGCCACACCTGGTGTCTCCCTAGCTGCGATTGCATGCTGAGGTGGAGGAGGTAGTGTGTCATAGACGACAGGGCAACTACCTTACTAGGAGGTGAATTGTATATACTTTATTCCTTCTATTTTTTTTTTTTTTGCAAGCAACAATAGCAATTGCAATACTGAAAGACAGAATGTGCAAACAGTGCAATAACGTAACAGGCAAACAATAGGGTGCCATACTGTAAGACAGGGTATGTAACAGTGCAATAACAATAAAGTGCAAAGGTTGTGCAAACAGCGCAATAATGTAACAGGCAATAATAAGTCACAACAACGTATAGTCCGGCGTAGGCTAAGAGTCTCTGGTGTCATGGGTATCCTCCCTGGCGGTGGAGAGAATTGCCATGCCAAAAGCGCAGTCCTCCCGAGACCTGAGGTCGAGGCAGTAGTGCCTCTGGAATGTGTGCGGAGAGGACCAAGTGGCTGCTTTGCAGACATCGACCATCGGTACAGAGCGCTGGTTGGCTATTGAGGTGGCCAGTGCTCTGAGTTGGTGAGGGCCCACTCTCGGCTGTTCCAGTGTGCCAGTCAGGTCGAGGCAATAGGAGACACAGGCGGTAACCCAGTGGGAAAGGGTCCTCTTGTTGACGGGCCTACCCGGCCTGCATGGATCGAAAGATACGAACAGCTGCTCGCCTTTCCGGATAGGCTGCGTTCTGTGCAGGTAGATCCTGAGGGCTCGGAGACAGTCCAGGGTGTGTAGGCGTCGCTCCTCAGCTGACGCATGAGGCTCCGGGAAGAAGGAGGGGAGCTCGATGGATTGGTTGACGTGGAACGCCGATGGTACGTTGGGCACAAACCTCGGATTGGTCCTCAGTGAAGCTCAGTCGTGGTGCAGCTGTGTATAGGGAGGGTGCGATACTAGCGCTTGTATCTCACTGATCCCCCTGGCAGATGTGATTGCTATTAGAAAAAGCGTCTTCCAGGACAGAAACTTCATGTTGGCGGACTGGAGTGGCTCGAAGGGGTCCTGTGTCAGGCGCTATAGCACTGCATTTAGGTCCCACAGCAGGACCGGGTGTCTGACAGCGGGTTTCAGATTCGTTAGTCCCTTCATGAAGCGTGCTGTGAGGGGCAGTGCCGCAATAGAGTTCGCCCCTTCGGGAGGTGCGTGGAAGGCCGCTATTGCAGAGAGGTGCACCCGGACGGATTGCGTCTTCAGGCCAAGGTTGGACAAGGAGCTAAGGTACTGCAGGACGTTGGGTAGTGGGCATGTGGTGGGTTCAAGGCCTTGTGCCGCACACCAGGAGCTGAACCTCTTCCATTTGAGACCGTAGGACTTCCTGGTGGAGGGCCTTCTGGCTGCTAGGACCACGTCTTGTACCTCTGTGGGTAGGTGGAGTGTAGAAAGGTTTAGCCGCTCAACCTCCAGGCAGTGAGAGCTAGGGCTTTGAGGTTGGGGTGCCTCGTGCTGCCTCCGTTCTGCGTCAGTAGGTCCAGTCTGAGGGGCAGGCGTTTCGGGGCCTCGTGTGCTAGGCATTGGAGAAGGGCAAACCACATCTGGTGTGGCCAGTGGGGAACCACTAGAATGGCATGTGCTTTGTCGCGAACGATCCGTTGAAGGGTTGCAGTGATGAGGGGGGTCGGGGGAAGGCGTACACCAGAGACCACTCCCCCCAGTACACGTCGAATGCATCCGCTGCCAATCGCTTGGCTGACGGGTGCCTGGAGCAGAACAGGGGGCATTTGGCATTCTGTTCCGTGGCGAATAGGTTGATGCTCGGTGATCTCCAGTGCCGGAAGAGACTGTCGGAGACCTCCGGGAGGAGAGTCCACTCGTGCGGCTGCAACTGTCTACTTAGCTTGTCTGCCAGGGTGTTCTGGTCTCCCGGGAGATAGGAGGCACGGAGGCTGCACCCGTTCCGTAAGGCTAGGGACCATATTCGAAGCACTTCATTGCAGAGGGCGCGCGAGGCCGTGCCTCCTTGCTTGTTGATGTAAAACATGGCCACCTGGTTGTCTGTCTGGATAAGGATGGATTTCCCACGTAGGTGTGGTAGGAACGCTTTGAGAGCGTATCTGACGGCTCTTAGCTCGAGGAGGTTGATGTGCAGGAGTTTTTCCTGTGGGGACCACGCTCCCTGGATGCTGAATTGCGGGATGTGAGCAGCCCATGAAGCATTGGAAGCGTCCGTGGTGAGGATCACCTGGTACCTTTGAATGTGGATGTCCTTGTCACCTGAGAGGTTCGTCGGTATCGTCCACCAGCGGAGTTGAGCCTTGACCTGTGAAGTCAGAGGCACGCGGGTGGAGAGAGGCTGAGCGTGTTGATTCCAGTGGGCACGCAACTGCCATTGTAGTGCTCGCATTTTCAGCCTCGCAATGGGCAGGACTGCTGTTGTGGCAGACATGTGGCCCAGCAAGCATAGGATGGATCTCGCTGACGAAGTCACTGCTGTGGCAGTGTTGGACGCCAAGGAGGTGAGGGTGATCAGTCTGCGTTCGGGAAGGTAGGCTTTCGATGTCTTGGTATCGATCACAGCTCCTATGAACTCTAGCCTCTGTGAAGACGTGAGGTGCGACTTGTTGAGGTTGATGACAAACCCCAAGCTGGAGATCAGGTCCATGGTTATCCATAGGGACTCCTGAAGCACTGGGGCTGAGGGAGCAGTGAGGAGCCAGTCGTCCAGGTAGGGAAAAATGGAGACGTTCTGTTTGCGGAGATGCGCTGCAGCCACCGCCACGCACTTCGTGAAGACCTGCGGCGCTGGCAACAGTCCGAAGGGGAGGACTCTGTACTGGAAGTGCTGTCCCAGCACCTGGAAACGGAGATACCTCCTGTGGTTTCTGTGGATGCGGACGTGGGTGTAGGCATCCTACAGATCCAGGGACCCCATCCAGTCGCCGGTTTGGATCAGCGGAAGGATAGAGCTGAGAGAGTACATTTTGAACTTCTCCTTGACGATGAATTTGTTGAGTCGGCAGAGGTCCAGAATGGGGCGTACGCCACCCGTCCTTTTGGGAATGAGGAAGTACCTGGAGTAGAAGCCAGAGTTTCTTTCGGCCGGGGGTACCGGCTCTATGGCGTGGGAGGACAGCAGGCGCATGAGTTCGGCTGTCATGGCGAGGCGCAGGTGCGGGGGCGTGTCGCTGACTAGTTGAGTTCTTTGTCGGGGCAGCGCAGCGAAACGCATGCTGTAGCCCTCTCGGATGATTCGCAGAACCCAGGAATTGGATGAAATCCGTGACCATTCTGACAGGAAGTGTGACAGGGCGACCCCCGATCTGGGTGGTTGACTGTGATTCGGCATCAAAAGGAGGGCCCACTTTTGTTCGTGGGCGCGTTGTTCTTTTGCTGTTTGCGATCTCTCTGAGAGTTGCACTGGCATGAAGGAGCGTGATAGGAGTTGTTCTTGTATCCAGGATTGCGCCATTTACGGCTGGAGGGGTACCTCTTGCTGGAGGAATAATATGGTTTCCTCTGAAAGTTAGATCTTTGAGTGTTGCTGTGGCGCTCGAACCTGTCCTCTGCCAGAGTTTGAAGGGTGGTGCAATGCTCTTTTATATTGTTGACAGTGTCCTTTACTTTGTCGCCAAAGAGAGACTCACCCGTGCAGGGTGCATCCGCAATTCCCTCGTGGGTGTCATCCCGTAGGCCAGATGCTCTCAGCCATGCCCATCTCCTTGCTGAGATAGCCGTGCCCGCAGTTCTCAGTGCTGTGTCAAAAGCGTCGAAGGTCGCGCTGGCCAGATGCTTGTTGCACTCGGACATATTCGTGAGTGCGCTGGCTGCTGACGCTTGAGACTCCTTCGGGAGGGATGCGATGGTGGTCTTGGTTTGCCATGCAAGCATCCTGGAAAAGGACTTGCTGGAATTGATGTGCGGCAATTTTTGCATTAAGCATAGCTCCCTGGAACACTTTTTTACCGATGTCGTCGAGGAGCTTGTGGTCCCGACCTGGCGGGCTGTTGGCATGAGTGCGCGATGATTTTATCCACTTAAGGGCTGAAGACACCACGATAGACTGGTGTGGCAGTTGTGGTATTGAGAACCCCGGCACAGGTTGTACCTGGTACTTGGATTTGAGCCTCCTGGGAAATGGTCGGCCAGAAGCAGGGGTTTGCCACAGTCTCAGGTGATTGTCCCGTAGAGTCTGGTGTATAGGTAGCATGAAAACAGCCTTCGGCGTTGCGAGATACTTCAAAACCTCCGGTACCGGTTCCCCTTTCTCCTCTGGTCCTTTTAGGGTCAAGGTGGAGGCGAGTTTGTTAAGGAACTTAGGATAAGTGAGGTCCTCCGGGGGGGTGGCAGATCTTCTGTTTCCGCGGAGTGACTCTTGTCCGAGGTAGTGTGCTCGTTGGGTGCAGCACCCACAATGGCCCCTTCAATGTCCTGTTCGTCAGCGGTGCTGTCAGGGGATGGATTGCCCTGGAGACGTTCGTCCGGGATGGACGTCTGGTTGTCCATAGCAGTCAGGATTGCATCTTGGGGAGCCAGCAGGTTCTCTGGACAGGAAGCTGACTGAATGGGAGGAATAGTGATGGGTGCAGTGGAGCTGGATTGTCTTAACAGCTGGGACAGCAAATTTATGATGAGAGAGGAGTCAGTGTGACTGGATCTATTGCTGTACCTGCTCCGATGGCTGCTATGGTGGGAGGAGCTCGAGTGGCTCCAGCAGCACTTATCTCCATGGCACTTGTGGTGCTGGGAGCGGTGTCTGTGCAGGGAGCGTTTCGAGAGTTGTCTCTGGTGGCTGGAGGCATCGCTGCTCTGACTGAAGCTCCTGCGCCCTTTTTCTGCGCTCCGATCGTTGGCGCGGTGTCTCCTGCGGTGCGATTGGGACCCGCTCCTGCTCCTTCTTCTGCTCACACAGTGTTTGCGGCGTCTGTGCTTCCGGCGTGGAGAGGGGCCGGCGCTGGGGCTCACGGCGCCGATGGGACTCTCCGGAGTCATAATTTGGTGGGCGGAGCTTAGACAGCGCCGAGGGCTGTTCTTCGCGCTGATCTGGCTGTCCCGGAAGTGGGCGGAGCTGGAGGAAATATGGCCGCCACCATCGAGCACCGCATGGCTGCCGTTGATCGCATGGCCGCCGTTGAGCGCATGGCCGCGAGAGAGGCAGACCGCAGGTCGGGAGACAACTTCCTTTGCTGCCGCAGGTTCAGAAGCGGTCCCGTGGGTACAGGCAGCCTTCGGGGAAGACACCGGAGCTGTCGAAGAGAGCGTGGTAGTAGCTACACAGCTGGGGGTGGGAGCCTCGACAGGCACAACCCGAGCCAGAGTGAATGAAGGAGAGGCAGGCTGGACAGCAGAATTACTCGCATTAGAGGTTGTCATAGAGCAGGAGCTAATAAAAGTGAGGATATAGGAAAAGAAGCTGTCTGTCCCAAAACAAATGAAGTGCAGAGAATGCAATTGTCTAGCAAAACAGCTAGAGGGAGCAGGCATGCACTTACAGAGGCTGAATGGACACACCTAGCTAATCAGCAGCACCTGAGAACTAGCCCGGGAAGCTCAAAGGCAGAAGACCTTTATAAGCAAGAGGCTGGAGACAGAAAGCAGAGCAGCACCAGAAGGCAGAGCAGCACCGGAGAGCAGAGCACTGCTGAGAAACAGGGCAGTGGAACCAGGACTAGTGGCACGTCTGCAGGAACTGGAAGAGAACCAGAAGGTCCCAGGGTGAAAGACAGACGGAGGAGAGTCAGTCCTGTGGAAGTCGTGGTAGCCAGAAACTCCAGAGGTAAAGAGCTAAGAAGCAGGAAGCCAGGCTTGGAGAGAGGCCTACGCTTACCAGAAAGCCCGGAGACCAGATTGAAAGGTACCAGAAGCTTTCAAGAGAAAGATTGTCCGAGAGACTGGGTCCTAAGGGAAATACCTGAGGAGGACACTTCCAGCTATGCCTATTACAGGAAGCCAAGGTATGATGATTCTTTATTCATGAAGAAAGGCTCAGCTGCTAGAAGCCCTTATAAAACAGATGCCCAGTTTAAAGGAAGAGAAAGCAGGCCAGAGTTTCACCAGCCAAGATATAGAGGCAATAAAACAGGCCATGCTCATTTAAGAACCTTAGAACACTTGTATGGAAAACAAGGGAACAGAAATAGGGACTGGCCAGTGATAACAGCCCAAGAAAGCCCCAGCTCAGAAGAAGATAATAGTGATTTAGAACCGATGCAAGTGGAGCTTATAGACCCTATTCCCTCATCTCAGGAGGAATTGATGGATTGTTCCATGTGTGTTGGGGGGTAGTTTGGAATCACTGTTGGAACTGTGAGCCTTACAGATATTACCTTAAGAAGTTTTCATATTTGTGCTGATTGAAAGAAGAATGTAATTTACTTCAATGTTGAAAGAATCCTTCGTTAAATTCCTTTCCACAACTGTGAAGATTATAACAGTTTACCTTGTACCTTGAGTTTGGTTTATGCCTGAAAAGAAGGACTTTCTTTAATTTTTGTAGCCCGACGAATCTTTTTGTGAAAAGGGAAATAAAAGCCTTATTCTCCCTCCACTTTGGCTTACATGACTTATTTGCACCAGGAGCAGGACTACATAGACCAGGCTGCACCTGGCCTTAAAGAACCCTCCTCTCCTAAAATTAACTATATGCCCAGCCTCCCCGTTCAGCCACCAGCCACCAGGGGGAGGTTGGCGACAAGGTAAGGAAGTCCTGTAAAGCATAGCCCCTTGATTTTCTGGCTCTCGGGGACATCTTCCCACAATGGTGGCAGCTTTCCACGATATGGCCAGAGCCCAAGCAGCGTAGGCAGATATCATGAGAGTCTGCGCTGCTCATTTTCCTCTTGCAGTCTTTGCATTTTTTAAAACCTGGTTTCGGCATGCCTGTTGAATTCGTAGGGTTGATTCTTGTAGAAATTGGTGTAGGAGAGTAGGGTCCGTCTTGCTGGCAAGGCGGAAGGAAGAAGACTGGCTGGGCTAGGGGGCGGGCCAGTAAGGTGGGCTACCTGGGCATGCTCAGAAGGCTTACCTTCTGAGCTTTGGAGAGTACTTCCGTATCCATGGCGCCGCCCAGAGGACGTCACCAGGTGTGGCTGACACAATCCTGCTAGTCCATGGAGAACTGTAGTGTCGGTCTCCTGCAGCACATAGCAAGAAGGGAGAAGACATTGTAGCACACAAACCAAAAAAAGAAATCTGTGATGGTTGGCTCCTTCTCTATCCAGTGGGAGTTTTGAGAGCAACAGCTACTGGCTGCTGCAACTGTTGATCTCTTCTGTCAAAGAATGTGATGTGAAAATGACTACCCTCAGGCTAGTTCTCCCAGCAATGTTTCACAGCCCTTGAAAACCACAGTATTTAATCTGCTAATCTCCTCAATGATCATGAAACAAATCACCAGCTCCTCACTGTATCTTGAAACACAGGAAAGTATTTTAAAAAACAAATGCCCAACACAACTGTCTAAAACTTATTTATACATTTTTGCAGGTTTTCACCTTTATAAAGTGGTGAAAAAAATTAAGAAATATCTGATCACTTTGAGAAACAGGATAGTCACAAGTGTTATGAATTCAGCTAGTTTAAAGGTTTTCTTTAAAATAAAATGCCTGACGTAAGTTTAACATGAACCCATATCTCTCTCCAAATGAAAATAAAGCTCTTTCATTATAGCTAATAACCCATTGCCACAGTATTATGGTTTGTTGTTGAAGCTTTGAAAATGGTTATTTATTTATCCTTATCGTTCAAAATTTTTGTAGCTTCAATGGCTTCTGGATAACTATGAAACAGCAGAAGGAGTGAGCCTCCCCAGAAGTACCCTTTACAATCATTACCTTCGGCATTGTCAGGAGCACAAGTTAGATCCCGTCAACGCTGCCTCATTTGGGAAGCTCATACGGTCAATTTTCATGGGACTCAGAACAAGAAGACTAGGCACCAGGTCAGTATTGAATCACTGGATTCCTTCCTTTACATATATTAAAAATAATGTTGCCGTGAAATCAACATAGCACAAAAGTAATGTTATATTTCTGAGATAAAAGTACATTCTTCTAATTTCTCATGTTGCTTCACGAAGGGGGAACTCCAAATACCATTACTATGGAATTCGTGTGAAGCCGGACTCCCCTCTAAATCGATTACAGGAGGATATGCAATACATGGCTATGAGGCAACAACCCATGCAACAGAAACAGAGGTATGTAATGGAAAGTAGAAAATATACTTAAAAATTGTAGGTTAGCTGTGCAGCGCTGCGTGCGTGGCGCTATGTAAGTGCTGAATAGTAGTAGTAGTAAATATGCATGTGCCTTGAAGGACATTATTATGTACAGGCCATCCCTTCAAATTCCAAAGAGGAATTACCAAAAAGTTTTAAAAGATGCTTGTCCCCATTAACAGATATTGTATCACATTGATGTCTAAATAATAATTTAACATTCATCAACTTAGCTGTACTTTGTTAATGAGCCCTAGGACATACTCAAAGAAGTGTATAAAGGCTTGACTAGCTTCCAGTGTATTGCAATAATGCTGGACATTGTACCTTAGGGGTAAATTTTCAATAACATGCCTAACCACTGAGTTACAAGTGTATTTTGAAAGTGCAAACAAGCAGCTGACTTTCAAACACAATGGGGTATGTTTACTAATGTGGTGCGTTAGCAGCCAGATCCGCACGGTAAATTAAAACCTTCAGCGTTATCGGCAGGAGTTGTTCCAGGGGGAGGACCTTCAGATACCACTGAGGTTTGGATTTCCCATGGAGACTTTGCGTTATCTGCCTCAGCAGATTCTGCAGGAAAAGTCCCACAGTGCCTGCCGAAGCAGGTACCGCCGGTCCCTGCGTAAATCCATGGAGAAGGATGGTATCAGTCAGGTGCACAGAACTGTCAGCAGCTCTGTGCCTAATCGGTAACATGCCCCCCCCAATAGCCGTGATCAGGCGCCCCCTGTATTGCCAATGCAATCCATGGCACCAACAATATTAAAGTTTTCAAATGCTGGCCACTCTGAAGCACTGATCCGCTTGAATAGCTCCCAGTCCATATCGGGAGTTGTCCAAGGGAGATTGGTGCACCCCCCTCCAATTGTAACCTATCCCAGCTAGGCACTTGGGCTAAGCTCTCCTCCCTTGGCCCCCACCCTTGCGAATAGGAAGGGTGGGGGCCACAACCCCCCCTTCCTCACCCTTCCACCACCCTGAAAGGTAAAATGATCCTGGCTAGCCAGCGTCAAAAGGGGGTCTCATGCCCCACTTGCCCTCCAAAGCACATACCTTACACATTACTGGTGGTCTAATGATAGAACGAGGCAGGAGTGATCCTATTTGCGCCTGCCCCATCTTGCGGCCAGAACAACATGGCCACCATCATGAGGTGCTGCCTTCTAGCCTCACTCTAGGGGCAGCACTGCGAGATCATGGCCATCTTTGTTAGGGCCTATGAGAAGGGCCCCCCCCTTTTAGCCGGCTGGCTAGCAGGGATAGTTTTACATTTTGGGGTGGTGGGAAGGGAAGGCTGTAGGGTAGGCCCCCTACCTTTCCTATTCATAATCGAGGGCGACTTAGCTTGAGTGGCTCTGATATAGGCTACACTTAGGGGGCTCCACCGATTTCCCTCCCCCCCCCCCCCCAGGGGCTCGGGAGCTCTCCATGGTGGATCAGTGCTGTAGGGAGACCAGCATTTTTAATGTTTGATATAATGTGTGCCGCGGATCACAGCACTGTGGCACCAGAAATATTGTGGAGGGGGAAGGCCCAATCGTAGCAGTTGGATGCCCTTTGGCCTCCAGCGCATATCCCATGTTATCAGGCCTCCCGACAGCTAACACCACCTCTTGAGGTGACCTTATCTGCCACCATGATCAGGTCCAATTTTAGCAACCACCGTGATTGGGTCCGATTTTAGCAACTACTGCACTCCCTTCTCTAGGTACCTGCACTGCACAAAAATTAGATATTGTAGAGCATTGCCTGCGGTATGTGATTTTTTTCACAGGTTAGCTGCTACCATGGAGGGGGGCGGGGGTGGGCTTAATCCTGTGTTAGTCCCACTGTAGCAGTTAATGCCCTTTAGTAAACATACCACAATGTGCCTGCCTAAACTGAATTTGAAAATCAGGTTATATACCTAAATATAGATGCATGCATTTTCACAGTGTAAATTGTCCAATTCCTAATGGTAACATAAATACTGTACTGTATATACACATCAGACATGAGCACATATATGTGATTCCTTTTCATACATTAATTGCTCATAGCTTCATTCATCAGTCCCAAATATTTTACATTTTTAATGCATATAAAGTGGTGACAGTCCCAATATATGCAGAAACACAGTTGCCCTGTCTATGTTGTGTCACTATCATAATAACTCTTGTCACAAGGCAAAAATTGAATCACTTATCTTAGTTGCTGTTTCGTGATATGTTGTTATGCAGTATTGCTCAAACATCATCTTGAGGCCAAAGTCTGCCTAAATGTTTCGCCCAACCTGATGCTGTGGTTTGGAATTCCTGCACCAGTGGCTTGGCAGAACATATCCTGCTTTCAGCTAGGATTGAAAAAGAACTGTCGAGTGAGAAATATAGATGCTTTTTTCCCTCTGTTATAGGCATGCTGGTTTCAAATTACCTTTGTTTAGAGTTATTTCAAAACTGTATTGGGAAAGAAATTTAGTTCATTAAACTGTTTAATTAGCGCGGCAATACAACAAAAAGGTCCCAAACCTTTAATTGTTTTGATTGTGCTGATTTGTTACCCCTTTACCACTGCTTGCTTCACTGGACTTTCAATTCTTGTCATTAAGGTATCTCCAGAAATCTTTGAGTCTCCACTTTTAGTTTTGTCAGATCTTCAGTTTTTTTTATGATACATACCTAATTGGTGGTGCTTTTTAGTCTTTTCCTGTTTCTGCTTGTCACAGCCTTGTTTCGTTTAACCATTTTCTCAATAAATGAAATTCCCAAAGTGTTTTTGTCTGGTATGTTGTATTGACTAGATTATAAACCGTATCGAGAGAGGACTGTTTCTTATATGTATTTGCACAGTGTTACATACATCTAGTAGTGCGCTGATTATGTATTAATTATCTGTTGGCAGTCCAAAGACTTCACAGTTTCATAAAACAATTAAAATCTTTTAATGAGAGGTATTCATTGCCAAAAAGAAAAGAGTAAAATATTATTATACTCTGAATGGTAATACAAACAACCAAAGGGTTTATCTGGTTAGCAGCACCTGCTAATCCCGCTGAGATGGATATTCCAAGGCACTAACCAGATAGTGCTGCTGAAAATCTCCCCTAACCACCGTGGTGCTATCTGGATAGTGCTGAGGTGGTTTGTGGGTAGGTCGAGGGCGGTTCCAGCACTTATCTGGTGAGCGGTGATCTTGCAGTCTGCTAACCTATGCAGTGACATAAAGTTAGGCCACAAAAAGGGCTGTCCTAACTTTATGCAGTTCTGCTATCCAGATAGCAGCTGAATATCGATGCTATCCCAGCAGTCAGCACTGCAACTAGATGTTCAGTGCCAAAGGATATCCAGATTCCAGCGTTGAATGTCCAGTTTCAATTTTAAATGCTGTGTTTGGTCCTTAAAAGATGCTGACTGTGGAGTTTGAATATTGACTCACACGTTTTTACTATTTTGCGGGGAACTTCATATAGTTACTGTAAATATGGACTTCTAAAGGAAGCAATTCCAAATAGAAGAACTCATACAGCTAAAAGCATAGATTTGAGATTTTTCTAAGCAGGCTTGCTTGACAGATGGTGCTAACAACCTAGCAGGCTGAGGAAAATGTAGGGGCATAGTGGGAACATACTGCTGAATTCTCTCTCTTAAATGCCCTTCTGCCTACCCATGCAACAAACAGGCAATCTTGAATGTTATTCACTGGGCAGTTTGAAACAATGGTATTCATACAGATTGAGAGTAACATGCTCTTCGTACTTCAACTCTGCTATAATCTGGGCAGCTAGCTTCAGAAACTGTTGAAGGACTCATGAATATTCATTCCTTAGAAGGAGACTATTTCAGTAGTCAAATCTTGAAAAAAATCATTGTTTGCACTATTAATCATATTGGTGCTAATGTCGGAAAGCCCCAGGCATGCTTAGTAAGCCACAGGACAGCAAAACACTTCCAGATATGAGTTATCAACACATAACTGCTGAAAATGGCACTGAGGGAATGAGTTTCAGAGCATGTTCGAAAGGACATTCCGAGGATAGTACTAAATTAGCTGATCTAGCAGCCTCATCTCATTCTATCCATGAAACTTCCGTTATCCTTACATTCAGAATTAATCCCTGCAAATTAAACCAAGAAATAAGTTGTAAAAAATGCAATGTGACACGCCTTCGAGTCAGTCCTGACTCCTGGCGACCCAGAAGCTCCTGGGTTTTCTTGGCAGTGTCACCGGAAGTAGATTGCCAGGGTAAAGCTCTATATAATTTTCTCATACAGTTTATTTTATTTATTTATTTATTTCAACTTCTTATATACCGCACTCTTCGACATCAGCGCGGTTTACAGATAACATGAAGAAACCAGAACAACAGGCTGTTTGGTATTACATATAACAGGAGTATCAACTTGGATAACATGGGAGAACTATTTACATGGAGTATATAATCTATTAACTAGATAACATGCTCAAACTATTTACATAAAATTAGCAGGAATACTTGGAGAAAGGAGAGAGGCTGTGGATTTGTGGGTTGTATTAGGGTGGGGCTATTATGTTACGCTTCATGTGGGGTAGTATTTGATGAAAAGGTGCAGTTTAAGGGCCTTTCTGAACTGGGTTAGGTTGGTTATGGCGCGGAGATCAGGTGGGAGAGAATTCCAGCATTTTGGTGCGCTAAACATGAAAGCTCTGTTTGACGTTGATAGGCTGCACGTTGTTATAGCCTTTGGGGTTGTTAGTGAGTTTAATGCTGCCTGTCTCCTATTTCTGTTTGATGGGACGGTTTGGATGAGTTTAGAAAGTGATGTGGACGATAAACCATTTATGGCCTTAAAAGTGAGAGTGAGGGTTTTGAATGTAAGTCTTCCGTGTATAGGGAGCCAATGGAGCTGTTTGAGGATAGGTGTGATGTGTTCATTTTTGGGCGCTCCTAGGAGAACCCTGGCAGCGGTGTTCATGGCAAGCTGTAAGGAGCTTACGGTGGATTGTGGGAGTCCTTGTAGAATGGAGTTGGCGAAGTCGAAATGCGGTAGTATCAGAACTTGGTACATGGTTCTGAAGTCTTCGTGGTCTAGTAGGGGACGTAGGTGTCTAAGCGTGCGTATTTTGAAGTACACAGATTTTACGATATTGTTTATGTGTGATTTCATATCGAGCCTATGGTCTAGTGTGACTCTGAGGTATTTTATTGTTTCCTTGGTGCCTAGGTCAGCTCCCTTGACACTTATGTGTGGTGGTGGAGTGAAGTTGGGGTCTCTTGTGATAAAGAGAACCTCAGTTTTCTTATGCTGAATGCGGAGGTTCTGTGACAGGAGCCATTGTGAGACTGCGTCGAAGCAGTTTGTTATAGGCAATAAATCCATTTGCATTGTGGAAAATGGCATGTAGAGTAGGATATCGTCAGCGTATATCATACATTTCACATTGAAAGACCTGATGATATCGCAGATAGGCTGCATATAGATGTTGAACATGAGGGATGAAAGTGAGGACCCTTGCGGAACGCCTTGTCTTTGATGGAAGAGTTTTGATTCTCCTGTTGCAGATTTAACGTATTGCATTCTGGTATCGAGGTATGATTTACACCATTCAAGTGCTGAGTTGCATATGCCTTTTTCTTTCAGTCGACTGAGGAGGATCTCGTGATTTACCGAGTCAAACGCTGCTGCTATATCCAAGAAGATTAGCACAACGCCTTGTCGGATGTTGTCTATGGTATTGAGAACATCATTGAAGAGCGTGGTAAGCAGTGTCTCAACGCCATGGAATTCTCTGAAGCCGTGTTGAGAATGGTCTAGAGGGGCTGCGGAGTCAATGTGGTCTTGGATTTGGCGCTGTGCCTCTTTCTCAAAAATCTTTGCTAGGAGGGGGATACTGGCTATAGGCCTGTAGGAGTCTGGCCGTTTTGGGTCTAGTTTAGCGTTTTTTAGAAGTGGCCTGATAGATGTGAGCTTTAATGCAGATGGGAAGGAGCCAGTAGTGAAGGAGAGGTTTATGATTCTTGCAATGAAAGGGCTAAATGCACACCGAAGATCCTTTATCCAAAAGGCTGGGCAGGGATCAGTCTGCGCAGTGGTCGTGTTGAGTGAGGTGATTGTGTCTTCAATGTGTTTAGAAGAAGGCGTGGTAAGTGCGGATAGGGATGTTGGGCAAGTTGTTTCTTGTATATTGTTTTTTGAGAGTTCATCTGTCTGTAGGAGTTTTGATTGCAAGTAATCAGCGAATTCTTGCGGGTGGATATCATTATTTTGTTCAGAGGATGGTTCCTTTGATAGTGACTTAACCAGGTTGAAAAGGTCACGAGGTTTGTTCAATGATCTCTTGAGCATATCTGAGTGGTATTGCTTCTTTCTGGTTGTGATTGCCTCGCGGTGAGTTGAGAGGTGGAGAATGTAGGCTTCGTGGTCATCGATAGCTAGTGAGCGGCGCCAGCGTTTTTCGAGCCTTCGTAGGTGCGTAAGAGAGGACCGTAGCTTGGAGGAAAACCATGGAGCAGAGGTTCTTTTCCCTGATATGGACTTTTTGTGTGGTAGTTGAGCAACAGCGTTGAGGCTGTTGTTCCAGGCAGCGATTGACTCGTCAAGGTTAAGAGTTGTGTTGTTGAGGACTGGTTGGGTACTTGACAGAATAAGTTCTCTGTTGAAAGGTCGAAAGCCCCGTGTTACTCTAGATGGATTGGCGAGTTTACTGGTGTTCAGACTATGATTGTTGTTCAGGGGAATTTGTAGGTTTATAAGTTTATGGTCAGACCATGGGACCTCGGTGATTGATTTTACTATGTTGCTGTTTTGCTCAGAGACATGGTGGGGGGCGAATACCATGTCAAGAATGTTTCCTTTGGTATGAGTAGGCTCAGTGATTATTTGTTTGTAACCAAGATTTTCAATGGCGTTGAGGAGTGAAAAGGAGTGGTTTTGTTGTAGTGATGGGAGGTTCAGGTCTCCCATTATCCAGTTGGGAGTGTTGGGGTTGCAGGTATTGGCGGCCAGATCCAATATGGAGGGCAGGTCGTCTGGGGAGCTCGAGGGGGCTCTGTAGACCAGGTTCATGGAGCATTGTTTATTGGCTATGGTGATTATGTCCAGATTGTTTGTGCTATAGGAGTTAGTCATGTTGAAGAGGAGTTCAGACTTGGTGAGAATGAGTGCTCCTCCTCCCTTCTTGTTTTCTCTGTGGGTTGTGTGTATAGTGAAGTTTGGTGGAATGAGTTGGTTAATAAGGACATTGTCCTCTTTAGATAACCAAGTTTCGGTGATCATGAGAGCATCAAGATCATGAAGGGTAACTAGATCTAAGATTACAGGCCATTTTTTTCGAATTGATCGAGCATTTAATCAGGACATGTCCAGCAGGATATAGAATTGTATGTGATCAGCACAGACAAAAAAGTCAGTACCCTGCCCATGAATACGTTTACATAAAGAAGAAAGATGCAGGTTAAATATTATGGGAGAAAAGATAAAACCTTGAGGACATATAAACCTACTGGAAAGGAATTTGACTGAAAAGAGTCTATTGACACAAACTGAGATTGGATCTCTGAGAAGGAGCCAGACCAGTTCAAAAGCAGAACCAGCTAATGTCTTGCTCTGCCAATCTATATATTAACAAATCATAGTCTACAACATCAAATGTGGATTTCAAATCTAACAGCACTAACAATCAGAGCCTTGTCCTCTGCCCAAAGTATATAACCACTATCCGCAACCAGTCATTTCCTTTCCTTGACCTGTCCTTTTATTTAAATCAACATGATCTAGAGGCTTTCTTGAATATTGGATGCACAGCTGCAACTTTCCAGGCAGACAGAAAAAGCCCCTGGGTCAAAGACATATTAACTCCAAGCGATAGAATTTCCCTTAGTTTGTGCTCAACCAAACGGGCAAGAGGCTCAAAGAATCCCTTAAAAGAGTTACCTAAATAGCACCAAGAGCTCTAGTACGACGACGTCAGAGATCTGACATATCATGCACAAACCTGTGGCTCACTTGAGCAAAGGTTTAAGGAATCGCATACTGTGAATGCCTAATCTACGCTGGAAATATTATCCTCAGACCACCTTAATTGACTCTGCACTATCTGCGACATGGCTAATTTCTTTGATAAAAACAGGGTCAAACCCATACAGTGCTGAACAGGTGCTTCTCTGGGCAAACCTGACCTATTCGACCCTAACAGCAAGCAAAACACATCCTGTAATTGATTAGTTTGTGTATTTATTTGGTGAAGATTTGAAATCCACAAATGCAGTCCTCAGTGGAGTATGAAGGTTACATAAAACTTCAAATCATATATAACAATAAAACTTCATAACAAATAAATAGAGAAACCACTAAAATTCTCTAGAATCAGCAGACAGAACCCACCTACTAAATCCAAGAGAAACCAAAAACATAAGCTCTATCCCCCTGTACCTCAGTATAAAAGCAGTGTTGATTTTCATAGAGAAAACTAATGCATCCCTTTCTTATCTAAGATGCAGAGGTGTAAAATTCCATAGAGTTTGGACCATACACAGAAAAGAGCTGCGCCCTTAAAAGATACCAACTTAACTTTGAAGGATGTGGAAACCATAAACACCTCTTTATCTAATGATTGTAATATGCTGATGGGACATGGCCCCCCTATATTGCAGAGTTGGTGGTTTTAAGTATTTTCTGTTAACCCGGATGAGCTGTTAATCAAAAAATTGGTGGGAAAATCAGTAATGTTATAAAGATGGAATTTTTACAGTTGCAATATAGATGTCTAACTCTGGTGCATCTTTCACTGGTATTTTAAACTAAGTTTGCTTTGTTTACCAGTTTACTAGCTCGTGAAGCTGCTATCTGTTTTTACATTCATTTTTTATTTAGCAGCACTTTTACTTTCACTTTTGGTTTTACTTTTAAATGGGCCAGGCGCCCTTATTTTTTGCTATTAACTAAAGTTTATTTTATGATGTAGTATTAAATGTACATAAGAGAAACAGTCATTACTGAGAGTTAATCAGTGGCAATTAAAAGGGTCTTTTACTAAAGTTTGTTAATCTGTTTCCTGTAATGCGCCAATAGGGCTGAAACTATGACGCATTAGATACAACATCACTGCATTAACTGTTGGGATATGGAAAGCACTCCTCTGGCAGTTAACATGGAGCTCTGTCACCTAGCATGTGCTGCATTAGTGTGACTGCACTGAACTCCACCTGTTGAGGTAGCATTAGGTTAACACACACTAATGCAGTTAGCGCACAGTGTGAACATAGCACTAACTGCACTGAGCTCACCACGCGCTGTCTCCAGCCCTAACCCGCCTACTCATGACCTAATGCGGCTTGCACAATTAATGTGTGAATCACCCTGTGCTGTCATGGCCCTGCGCTAGCTGGCAATGCATGTCCCAGCACGCCTTCAGCATGTGTTAGAACAAGCGCTGCCAGCTAGCGCTTGTTAGTAAAACATCCATTCTTTTTTCTTTTACAGGGGTTGGGTGCCTATTTTTTGCCATTAGTTTTAGTTAATTTTATGATGCAGAATTTAATATAAATAGGAAAGACAAATATTAGCTAGAGTTATGTAGTGGCAGTTAAGTTCTTTCATTATTTTTAGCTCCTGTTTTAGATATATTTTTAAGTATATTTTATTTTATTTTTTATTATTATTTTTATTATCTGTATATTTTTTATTTTATTTTTCCTATTTAGGACTGTATTCCCATAGTGATATATGGTGTGAGGAGATTTGATTAGTACTATGCTTTGTGACAGGTATTTTTTTATATTTTATGTATTTTTTAAAAAATATTTATATATTTTTGATGTCTTTTTAATAGCTTTCTATATTTTTTAAAATTATTTTCCCTTATTAGCTGTTGTACATCAAGAGAGATTGAGATCTCAGTGTAGCATGTATATATTCAATGGGAACCCCAGGTCTAAGGGATTTTCATCTTTTATTATTTTGTATTACCTGTTATTTATTTCTGTTTTTAAATAATTTAATATATATTTTGGAATATTTGTAATTTATTTTATTTGTTCTTTCCCCCCCCCCCCCCCTTATCCTTTTTACTCTTTTAGGTTTATCCTCCAAGGATTGGATTACTTGTCAATCATTTTCAGATCTGTATATTTTTTTTAATTCTATATTTATTGGCATGTAACAGTCAGACAAGTATAACCTCATACAAGAAACAATAACTGAAAGTGTTACAAAAAGATCTACAATAGCAATACAAATAATAGTTCAAATCAAATAACATGTTCAGTTAATTTTAGACCACAACCTTAAAGTGGGGAGGAAATAGATTGTTTCTATCCATACCCTTGTCTTCTACTGCTAACTCCAGACTTTGATCCTTTTACCTTGCTGCTCCTTATGCCTGGAACAAACTACCTGAGTCTGTATAGCAGGCTTCATCTCTGGCCCTTTTCAAATCCAGGCTGAAAACTCACCTCTTTGAGGCCACTTTTGAATCCTGATCTGCTTAGTCTCCTATGTGCTTCCTTACCTTTCCCCCAGTATCCTCAGCTGTTGTGTTGTTTGTCTTGACTAGATTCTAAACTCTGTTGAGCAGGGACCATCTTTTACATGTGTCTGTACAGCACTGCATACGCCTTGTAGCACTATACAAATAATCAGTAGTAGTAGTAATCTTGCTGAAAAGAAAAATGGAATATTAATCATAAGAAAGGCATTAGGTGGAGTCCTCTGAGCCAAATAACTCACTCATGCTCTGTCCCTTCCGGAAAACAGAGAGAAAAAGTGGATACAGCAAGCTTTTTGCAATCAAGAAAAGAGCAAAGCTGATCCAGTTCAAAAAACATATAATGGGTATTTAAATATTTAACTATGCACCTACAAGGGTAGCATAACAAAAACGTATCTCCTAAATTAAGAGTATTTTGCCTTATAACCAGAAATAATTTATGTTGCCCTTGCACTACATGCCCCATATCTGGATAAATCCATATTATCTGACAAAAAAGAGTTCTTTGCTTCACCTGAAATATAATCGCAAAATCAGATTCAGGTCTTGATCAAATGCAAAGGAAAAAAACACAAAGAGGTGTAATTCATCACAATCAAAAACAAAGAAAACTACAAGAGTGGTGATAAAACAGCGGAAAAAGGGAACTCTTTTTTTCTTTTTCTGCTGTTTTATCACCACAAATGCAAAGGAAACCAGTAAAGTCAATCTTTCCTGAACTTCCAATGTTGATATTTCTAATAAGACTGAGACATCAAAGCACCCCCAGATATTCACAGTACCTGATAAATGTGTAAGGACAATAAAATATTCCTCTTGCTAAAAAGAGGAATGTTTACTTCAGGAATACTTAAAACCTCCATTAGGTGTTTCTTGAAGGCATTGAGGGGTTGTACCCTAGTAATTGGGAAGTTAAGAACTCTCAAGCTCAAATGCTGAACTTGATTTTCCAAAGCTTAAAGCTTACGATGGATTTCCACGTCTATATTATAATAGTCTCTTGAAGCAGAAAGTGCCAAAACATCTTTGGCATATGATTCCTATATGGCAGTGGTTCTCAACCCAGTCCTCTGGGACCTCCAGAAAAGTCAGGTTTTCAGGATATCCACAATGAATATGCATGAGATAGATCTGCATGTCCTGCTTCCATTGTATGCAGATTTGTCTCATGTATATTCATTGTGGATACCCTGAAAACACATCTGGACTAGGAGTCCAGAACACTAGGTTGAGAACCATTGCTGTATGGGACGTGGTTATATTGTAAAGCTATTCAGACGATGGATATGTGTATATGGAGTGGAAGAGTAGCCTAATGGTTAGAGAAACAGCCTACTACCCAGGAGATCTGGATTTGATTCTCACTGGCTCTCCTTGTGACCTTGGACAAATCGTTTACCCATCATTGCCTCAGAAGAAAATCCTTCGTAATCCTCGTACTTCTAGTCATACCTTGCCAAAAAAGCCCAGGGGCTGCTGGGTCACCAGAAGTCAGCATTGACTTGAAGGCACTTTATTGAAAAAAAAAATGTGTACATGATAAGCCATCCTTAGAGAAATTTTTATGTGGTTTTATTTGTGAATTAAGTACATTTTTTAATTTATTATTCATTGATTCTTGTGACTAAGTTCACTTTTCTATTATTTATTGTTTGCTTTTGTTTTTTGTATGCTAACCTGAAACTTCACAATCAACGTTTTAAACTTCATCTGGCTTTCATCAGGCAACCAGTGTAAAGATGGAAGGTCACATGACCATAATATTAGTATCCTGCAGTGAGGCAAATAGACAAGTTCTGGATTATTTGCAAAGCATGCAGCATAGCCTGAGGTAATCCCAAAGAAATCACCTAACAGTAGTCCAGACCAGATAGGTCTAATGCCTTAACTACTGCCCTCAGATCATCTTTGGAAAAATAGTAGTGTAATCTGATCAATGTTCGCTTTAGCAACACACATTTTCATGGAGAGAATAGTGTTCAACGCTGGATTTAGTGCTCACCAACGGTGATAGCAGTGGGTGCCCCTGTGAGCAGCAGCGATCATCACACGGTGTGGTTTGAGATAAATGCCAAGGTGCAGTCCAATCATAGCAAGCTCAAAGTCCTAAACTTCAAAAACACTGACTTCAGTAAAATGGCCAAGTACCTAAAGGAGGAGTTGGCAGGGGATAAGGGAAGTGGAATTGCAATGGGCTAAACCAGGGGTCTCAAACTCAAATTGCTTTGAGGGCCAAATGAGGACTTGTAAAGTAACCCGGGGGCCGCACAAGAGGCGGGCCTAATTTGCATAAGGGACCTCATTTGCATAAATATTTGCATAATGTTACCATAAACTAACTTTTAGTAAACATGCCTCTTAATGAGTGTATGGATAAAGAAAGACTAAAAGATTTCTACATTACTATAATCCAGTGCCAACCGCCAGACACATTAGGAACTACTACAAACACTACCCATTTAGAACCCATAGCAAACCCACCGTATCGTAACAGCACTACCAGGACTCACAAAGCACCATACCCTATCAAAAGGCAACACTGCAAATATTAAACCAATACATTTCAGAGAATAACAATACATGACCTACTGGGGAAAGAGAACAAGTGGCAATGTCAAATAGGAATTACATAAACAGAATACCTCAGCTCAGTTACACATGCAGAACATACACCATCACCAAACAAGGAATCACAATTTAGAAACAGGAAGACAATAATTAAACTGGGAACCCCAAAAGCCAAACTTGGAATGTACAACAACACTGTAGAAATAAAACTATAAATTAATTTCCTCTTGTATTAAATAAAGCACAGACGTTAATGATGCACATTTCCCAGAGCTGACATATTCCAGTTAATAAATTCAAAATAAAGAGATATTTTTCTACCTTTTGTGCATTTTTTTTCAGTTGCAATTGTGCCAGCCACTTTCTTCTGGTTTCTTGGTGTCTTCTGCTAACTCTCCATGGTCTGCTGTCCATTTGTCCTTTCTTCTCTCTTCTAGTTTTTTTTCCTTTCTCTCTCTACATCTGTTTTAACATACTAATCATTTTCCTTTTGCTCTTTCCTCATTCCTATTTCATCCACTCAAATTTTACCCCTCCATCCTCAATCCACACTTACTCACCCAATACCTGGCCAATTGTAGATTTTTCTTCCCTCCCACACAAAATATTTTTCCCCTCTCCATTTTACTCTCCCAGCCCTATCCCATTCTAATCCTCCCCCAACATCAGCTCCCTTGTAGTTTCAGCCCCACCCAGCATCCGCTCCCTTCTAGTCCCCGCATCATCAGCCCATTCCAGTCCTATCCTAGCCCCACCATCAGCCCATTTCCTGTCCTTGCTCCCCCCAACTAAGCCCATTTCCAGTCCTAGCTCCCTCCCCTCACAGCCCATTTCCTTTCCAAGCCCCCTCCTTTCCAAGCCCCCTCCCCATCAGCCCATTTCCATTCCAAGCCCCCCTCCCCATCAGCCCATTTCTATTCCAAGCCCCCTTCCACTCAGCCCATTTCCATTCCAAGCCCCGTCCCCATCAGTTATTTGAAGTTCAAGCCCCCCCTCTACTCAGCCCATTTCCAGTCCTAGCAACCCCCCCCAGTCCATTACCAGTTCTAGCCCCCCCATAGCCCATTACCAGTCCTAAGCCCCCCAACAGCCCACTTCCAGTCCTAATCCTTCCATCACCCCATTTTCATTATTAGCCCCCCCCCATAACCCCATTTTCAGTCTTAGCCCCCCCCCCAATCAGACCACCTCCAGTCCTAACCCCCATCTGCCCATTTCCAGTCCTAGCCCCCCGCCCCCGCCCGCTCGGTGCAAGAGAAAGCATGGCATATCCGACACAGCCCCCCCAAACCGCCATGGCAGCGGCAGAATCAGCTGTCCCGCGGCCCCTTACCGTGTGCCCGGCAGAGCCCTCAGCTTCAGCAACATCAGCGGCGGGCTTTTCAAGCTGCGAAGAGAAGAGTAATTTCCCTCTCGCGGCCTATTAAGCCCGCCGGGGCTGATGGGAATTCCCATCAGCCCCGGCAGGCTTAACAGAGCCGCGAGAGGGAAATACTACTCTCTTCGCGGCCCTGAAAGCTGCCGCTGATGTTGCTGAAGCTGAGGGCTCTGCCGGACACACGGTAAGGGGCCGCGGGACAGCTGATTCTGGCGCTGCCACGGCGGCAGCGGCAGAAGCCAGGGCTTTGGGGGGGTTTTTTGTTTCCTCTCCATCGCGGGCCGCAGAAACCTCTCTCGCGGGCCGCATGCGGCCCGCGGGCCGCGTGTTTGAGACCCCTGGGCTAAACTAAAGGTGGCAATAAAAGGGGCAACAGATAAATATGTAAGAAAAGTAAATAAAACAAGAGGAGAAGGAAACCTATTTGGTTTTCCAAAGAAGTGGCTGCTCAAATAAAGGCAAAAAACACAGCTTTCGCAAAATTCAAAAGCTGGCAAACAAAGGAACACAGAAATGAATACAGGATCAAACTCAAAGAGACAAAAAGAGAAATAAGGAAAGCAAAATCAAAGGCAGGGGAAAAGATGGCTAAAGATGTGAAGTGTGGCGACAAAACTTTCTTCAGGTATATTTGGGAAAGGAAGAAGATCAGAGGTGGAATTGCAGGACTCAGAAGTGCTGGGAACGGACTCGTGGAAAGTGACATTGAAAAAGCGAAATTGCTAAACAAATACTTCTGCTCTGTTTTTACTAAAGAAAATACTGGAGAAGGACCAGCTGTGACTCCCAAATATAAAAATGGGAATGAAGTAGATACCACACCATTCACAGAAGATGATGTGTTAGAACAACTTGCAAAACTGAAAGTGGACAAGGCCATGGGACCGGATGGGATACATCCCAGGATACTGAAAGAGCTCAGAGGGTTTCTTGCAAGGCCGTTAAAGGATGTTTTCAACATATCCTTGGAAACAGGAGAAGTTCCTCAGGACTGGAGAATGGCTGATGTGGTACTTCTACACAAAAGTGGTGACAGGGAAGAAGTGGCAAACTACAGGCCCGTGGGCTTTACCTCGGTGGCGGAAAAAGTAATGGAGGTGCTCCTGAAAGATTGAATAGTGGACTTTCTCAAAACCAACAGGTTGCAAGATCCGAGGCAACATGGTTTTACTGAAGGACGATCTTGCTAAACAAATCTGATTGAGTTCTTTGACTGAGTGACCAGAGAACTAGATCAGGGGCATGCGATGGATGTCATCTACCTGGATTTCAGCAAAGCCTTTGATACTGTTCCTCATAGGAGGCTTATCAATAAACTCAGTAGTTTGGAGATGGGTCCCAAGGTGATAAACTGGATCAGAAATTGGTTGACTGACAGACGACAGAAGGTGATGGTAAATGGAGCTCACTCGGATGAAAGGAAGGTGATTAGCAGGGTACCCCAGGATTTGGTCCTGGGCCCGGCACTGTTCAATGTATTGGTGAGTGATATTGCTGAAAGACTGAATGGAAAAGTCTGTCTTTTTGCAGATGACACGAAAATTTGCAGTAGAGTGGACCCCCCGAGGGAGTGGTTAACATGAGGAAAGATCTACAAAAGCTGGAAGAATGGTGTAATGCTTGGCAATTAAGATTTAATGCAAAGAAGTGCAGTGTCATGCACTTGGGTAGCAGAAATCCAAGGGAAATGTACGCGATAGGGGGCGAGAGGTTGATGTGCACGAATCAGGAGAAAGACCTTGCTGTGATTATTTGTGTAGATCTCAAGGTGGCAAAACAGTGCGACAAAGCGGTGGCAAAAGCCGGGAGGATGTTGGGCTGCATACAAAGAGGAATTACCAGCAGAAAGGAAGAGGTACTAATGCCACTGTATAAGTCACTGGTGAGGCCTCATTTGGAATACTGTGTTCAGTTTTGGAGAACATATTTTGCAAAGGATGTAAAAAGACTGGAAACTGTTCAGAGGAAGGCGACCAAAATGATTTGGAGCCTGCGTCAGAATCCTTACGAGAAGAGACTTGAAGACCTAAATATGTACACTCTGGAGGAGAGGAGGGATAGGGAAGATATGATTCAGACCTTTAAATACTTAAAGAAAAATAATGAACAAACAAACCTCTTCCAAAGACGTGGAAGCTGTAAAACTAGAGGGCATAACATGAAGCTGCAAGGTGGTAAATTGAAAGGCAATATCAGGAAATACTTTTTCACTGAAAGGATGGTTGATGCTTGGAATGCACTCCCGATGGAAGTGGTGGGGCAAACACAGTGACGGAATTCAAAATGGCATGGGACAGACACAGTGGATCCCTTTACAGCAACAGGATAAAATCAAAATAAACTGAATAATCTAATTTCTCAACAAATAGGGGTGTCTTACATGGACCAGTGGGTTCACCCCTAAACAAAGACATGAGGAGGGGTAGCCTGCACAGAGTGGCAGGTGAACCTACTCCTGCCATCTTACTGGGCAGACTAGATGGACCACTGGTCTTTATCTGCCATTATTTACTATGTTACCAGTTATGAACTTGGGGCCCGATATTCAAAGGGCATTTACATGATTTACAGTCTTATAAACCGTGTAAATGCCTTAGATGGGGATATTCAATGGCAGCATAGATGGGTAATGCCGTTGAATATCCCCATCTAGGTCCCCTATGTGCCCCAGTGCTATCCAGCTAGTATCAGGGCGTGTTAGGGGCATTCCAGAGTGGAGCGGCGGGGGGGGGCGTGAGATAAACGGGCAGCAGCAATATTGCCTGCTGCCCGGTTAGTGCTCTGTGCCGAAAAGATAGGTGAGGAGAACCCTCACCTATCTTTATGGCACAGGCACTAACCGGGCAGCATGCGATATCACTACTGCCCGGTTAGCTTCAGTGGCTTCCAGGTTGTATGGCAATACATGGATATTCAATGCCAGGGTCACATATGTCCCCGGTATTGAATATCTGGGTCTAAGGGTTGGTGGGCAGGGCTATGTGCTGACGTGGCGCATAGCCTGCCTAGAAGAACATCAGGCCCTTGGTTCTTAACTAACCACCTGCCTAACTTTGACACACTTAAATTCGAAAAATGTTTGTCTCTTTCCTACCTTCGCCCAATATCTCAGCCTTGGCAGATACAAGGATTATGTATTATCTTTTAATAAGAAAGGCCCAGTGACTTATCCAGTGCTCCTCACATGAGAATTACCAACTAAATATTATCTGCATAAATTCTAAAAAGCAAAACAAAAAAACAACAACCCTTTTCAGAGAGCAGTGTGTAATCCCAGTGGTTGTAAATAAATGTTTAATAGGAGTGATGAGAAAGAAGAGAATTATGATATCCCAAATGTCATAGAGTAGTTAACCAGTATGAGGCCACAGCTCCCCATCTCACCTTCTAAAGATGATTCCTCAGAATATAAGCAATCCATGTAGGCACCCATCTGCTAGTTAGTTTGATTCAGTGGCAGAAATACCTTAACATGGCCTATAGTGTCAAAAGTAGATGATATATCTAGTGAGCTGACTAAATTTCCTACTTTAGATCTCCAGGAACAAGCAGGACTGAGTCTTCACATATGGGTACGTTGGTACCGACGGAGCCTGCGCGGGAACGCTCCCCAGCATCCAAAAAGAAAGCCTTTGGGAGCATTCCACACGCATGCGCGCTGCCTTCCCGCCCATTCACTTCCCTCCATCAGTTTTACGTTTTCCGCAGAGCCGGCAGGACGTATTCCTGTCACCGCAGAAAATTTTTCTTTCTATTCTTTTTTTTTTTGTGGTCGCGTCTGCCTTCCCTCGACGCCACCGGTACCGCCGGTGCTTTCCTTTCTTTTTACTAAAAATGTCTTCTTTACTCTGGGAATTTTTTCCTGTTTAGTGCCTGATAGTTTTTAGGCCACTAGGGCTCTATCCTTCCATTATGGAAAAGCCAGCCACTATCCTTAAGAAATGCTCAAAGTGTGGCGGTACAAATATATTTTTAGACACTCATACTTGGTGTCTAAAATGTTTAGGTCCTGACCATTGCCCACTGGAATGTCTCTCCTGCTGGAGTTCAAACAGAAGAAGTCTTCAAGATCGAGCAGAACTCGATACCCGGTTCACATCGGACTCGATGTCACCAACCAGAATATCTTCTTTTTCACAAGATCAGGTAACCAAACAAAAGTCTGTTAAGACTAGCCAGTCCTCGAGTGGTAGATCTCCTTCTAAGCATCGAGATGCCTCTGACGTTGCCCTTGAGGACATTTTGGCAATAAAGCCCCGGCGGGAGTCTTCGGACTCCAAAGCATTAACGGGGCTTCAGGTTGTTCCCGAAGTTCTTACCTCCGTGGACATACCTGGGCCATGCTCGGTGGTTGTGGCCGCTGCTAGTGGTACCGACACCCCGGCACCGGCTGTGGTGATGGATGAGGCACTCCTCACCGATGAACGTAGTCTAGCACTCTCAGCCACTTCGGTACCGCTAGAGTTGCTGCAGACCGTTCCTTGAGTATCGGTATCGGCTTCGGTACCGGTACTGGTATCGACATCGTTACCGGTGTCGGTACCGTCAGTGTTTTCTTCGACAGACTCGCTCCCTTCGATGCCGAGCCTGGAATTGCTCTCTAGCATAGAGGATTCGGTACCGACTCATCTCGGTACCGACCTTGGGCGGTACCGAAAACATCTCTTTAAAGAAAATCCGATGCTTCATCCTTTCAAGTCTTCCGATCCTGATGACTGGGATGAATCCATCGGTGCCAAGGCTGAATTTTCAATAATTTCAGCTTTTACCCCTCATTTCAGAGGGTCCTCCTCAGGGGAGATTTCTTTTCAAGTTTTTTTGCTTGATATGGCAAAGTTACTTGCCATTTCTCTACCTGGTAAATCGTATACCAGGGGATTCAGAAACTCTGCAATTCCCCTGGATTCCAAAGGAGGTCATCATGCTTCCTTTGCATCAGATCTTACAGGATCTACTATTAAGAATGTGGGAAACTCCTTTAACGGTATCCCCACATTCTAAGACACTTGACACTATGTACAAGGTGCCACCTTCCCCAGGTTTTCAAAAGACTCAACTTCCTCATCATTCTATTGTTGTAGAATCAGCAATGAGGCGTATTAAGAGTGCAAAGAAGCACTCCTCTTATCCGCCAGGTCGTGAGTCTAGGACTTTAGATGCCTTTGGACGTCGATGCTTCCAGCAAGAATTATCTCATATATTTTCTATATGGGATTATCTCTTGAAGAGGTCACAAAGAACTTAAAGCTTTTCAACCCTTTTCTTCAAGAACATAAAAGAGCAGACTATTTCTTATTAGTCAGTCATGCTCAAAATGTCTCTAAGTTCCTTAATCGTGCTTCCCTAAACTGTTTTGAGTCTATTAGCAGAACTTCTGCTATAGCCATAGGGGCACAACGCATGGCCTGGCTCCAAGCTTCAGACTTGGATAAATGGGTACAAGAAAGGCTGGGAAATACTCCTTGTACTGGTGAGAATCTCTTTAACAAGGATGCTTTATTCCAAGCTAATCAGTTAAACACTGATGTTGTTGCTTTCAGAGGATTGTCAAAGCTAGTAAAAAATCTCCTAAAAAACTTTATCCCTTTAAGTGAAAAAAGTTTTATCCATCTTCTACCCATCATGCAGATGTTTCCAAAGAAGGGCAACATCAAACCAGGCTAAGAAAATCAAAACCTCAACAGGCTCAGCAAATCCAGCAGTCACAGGGTTTCTGATATTTTATTCATTAAATCTCTTTTTCCTGTTTGAGGTTTAGAACCAGTAACCTACTTCTTAGCAACAGAAGCATCTACAGTTCATCTCATTCTCACTGAGATATCAGTGATACACTGACTCAATCCTCGACTCTAGGCATGAATCTCTTGCCACAAGAGAAATCCATTCTTTTAGCTCCAAGAGCTATTGAGGACAGTCATGCCCTACAGGTAACAGAGTTCTCCTCTCCTTTTTGAAAGAAAAAGAGGAGTAACAACTAGCAATAAGGTAGGCTATGCCCTTCACCTTGACAGTTTTCCTGTACGAGGATATCTCACAGTTTTTGACTGCAAGGGGGCTTCACCTTTTTAGTGACTTGCCAAATTGTAAGTCTTCTCAACTCTGTATTACTTTCTATCCCTCTTAGTCAAGACAGTTAGTCTCTAAGAGTGATACTATTTCAACTGGAGGGCTTATGTTTTTAAGCCCATAGGATTTTCTTCAATACCTACTCCAGTAAGTAGTTTCCATACAGAGTTTTCTTCCCCTTTGCAATCTTCTCAAATGTTTCTTTTAAGACAGCTTATCAGACGATAATTGAGTTTTACCACTGCTAATTATGTCTGTTAGTCCTTTTCCAATCTATAGGACCTAACTTTTTCTGCTGCCTTAATAACAGATAATTCCAAGAGAGGTTACACAACCCTCTTGGACAATTTATCATTGCGGGCAACCGGCCTGTCTACTATTCTTAGCCATCTTCAATTCTTTTTGGCTCCAACAGAATAGATTAGGTTGCACACTGTCAATTAAACAGCCAAATCTCACCTAAGCAACCTACAACATGCTCTCTGCAATTATACAAAAAAGCTCTGCACTATGGGCTTTTGCCAGAGAGCGTCAGAGCCATTCCTAATAGGTAACTTCCAGATGGTTAAAAAGGCTTTGCACAGTCATGCTCCTACATGACTGTTTTTTTCCTACTCTTACCATCTTCCTTAAAATTTCCTTTTAAGGAAAAGGAACCAGGGCTTAGACCACGTGAAAACATAAAGAATTGCTCAATTCCCTGGGTTGTTCCACATCTCCAGTGGAACTCTTACAACAGGGATGTATTCTTTTTCACTGCAGTCAGTCCTTGTCTACTGCTTTCCTTCTAATTCCCAATACTTCATTGAAGCTATGCTGAACAAAGAACGCATGATACTCATATTGCCCTCATAGAGGGGCAAACATGGTATCCCCTTATATTGCGTCTTCTTCTCCAGCTACTACACTGAAGTTATAGAAGGATCCAGACTTGCTGTCTTAAGACTAAGGATCTCCTCTGCATCCCTTCATGTAGGTCTCCATTCCTGGTTATTCAAAGGCTGGAATTTTTAAAGAAATCTAGACCTCTCCTTATAAGTAAGAGCATTCCACTGTTTTCCATGAAAACTTCTCCATGGCTTTTCCACTTATAACCAGAAAGAGATTCTCTATCCATATTCTCAAGCGAGTCTTACCCCTTCTTGTTATTAAGTGAATGAATCTCTCTCTATATATTCATATATATATATATATATATATATATATATATATATATATATATATATGACTCTGAAAGATTTCTGACTGTCCATATTGATGCTGTTCCAGCATACCATAGGGGTTTAAATGGACAACCAATTTCTATGGTAATTAGAAAATACCTTCTTTTACCGTAACCTTTCCGGTTACGTTACATCTGAAGCTCTCCATGTAAAGTCATTATCCTAAGTGATATCACTTAGGGAAGACATTACTGATCTTCAAGAAATTGGAGGCTACACCGCCTACTACAAATGTTTTTTTCTTTCATTTGGATAAAGGGGTTTTAAAGAACCATTCTTTTTCTGCAAGGCGTATTTCTTCCTTTTCGTCCAAACCAGTCAGATTTATCTCCTCTCTTTCTTAGAGCCTTATTCTGCTCCAAGGACAAAGAGCTTTAAACTTTAGCCTACAGAAGTTTCAGCTTTTCCTCCAAAGTCCAACATCATTTAACTCCCCCAGTTTTTTCTTCTGGGATTAGTTCTAGCCATTAAGGCTTCTGACCTCTGCCTGTATTGCAAAATTTATTTTCCTCTACTTCACAGTGAGGTAATTTCTTTGAGGATAATCTACTGGCTCTTAGCAGCCGACCCATATTAGCCTCAATAAACACTTTCGCAATACTTTTGAGTAAGGTCCACATTAGAAAATTGGAATTCAATATTTGCTAACAATTATGATCTACACAAGGACTCCCCTCTAGACGCCTTGTTTAGTCAAGCTGTTCCACAGCACACCCTTTTTAATTCAACTCCTACCCTCCATCCCTTGGATGCCTGAGGTCCTAGGAAATAGCATGGCCCATCCATTAGATTTGCAACATGCTGGGACCTCCTCTAGGCATCTCTAGCTTGGGAGTCCCCATATGTGAAGACTCATTCCTGCTTGTTCCTGGAGATAGCACAGTTACTTACCTGTAACAGGTGATCTCTGGGAACAGCAGGAATAAGTCTTCACAACCCACCGACCTCACCTAGAAGTTGTTCTCTCTCTCTCTCTCTCTCTCTCTCTAATTTGTCTACTTCCCTCCTTCGGTCTCAGCTACAAACCCAACTGATGAGAGGGAAGTGAATGGGCAGGAAGTCAGCGCGCATGCATGTGGGATGCTCCCAAAGGCTTTCTTTTTGGACACTGGGGAGCGTTCCCGCACAGGCTCCGTCGGTACCGACATACCCATATGTGAAGACTTATTCCTGCTGTTCCCAGAAATCACCTGATACAGGTAAGTAACTGTGCTTTACCTGCTCAAAATACTTCCTTGCATATTCTGCAGCACAATTTTATAATACTTCATTTGGGTTACCCAAGTTCCTCCCCTCCTCTCCCCAGTTTAGGCAAGACAATCACATGTGCCCTGTTCTGCCATATTCTAAAACTTCTGTTGTGTATTGTTGCTTCTCTGTGGATAAGCAGGAAAGAAATCCTCACATATGGGTGATGTCTCTGAAGGAGCCCTGCATGGGAACACTCCCCAACTTCTATTGGAAGCTTTTGGGAGGCTCCACCATCTTTCCGAAGGTAGTTTTGAATTTCCATCTCAACCAGTCCATAGTGCTACCTACATTTTTTCCTAGGCCTCATGCCCACAGAGGGGAAGTGGTGCTGCACATGTTGGACTGCAAACAAGCCTTAGCCTTCTGCTTAGAGCAGATGAAGGCCCACTGAAAGTCCATCCAGCTGTTTGTTTCTTTTGACCCCAGCAAGCTAGGAGCTGCCGTTTCCAAATACACTCTTTCAATTTGGCTGGCAGACTATATCTCTTTCGCTTAAGCCCAGGCTGGCCTGAGCCTTGATGGTCATGTCACAGTTCACAATTTCAGAGCCATGGATGCTCCAGTGGCCAACTTGCGCTCAGTCTCTATGGAAGAGATCTGCAGGGCTGCAACATGGTCTTCTGTCCACATATTCACATTTCACAACTATCTGGATGGGGATTCTTAATGTGACAGCAACTTCGGCTAATCGGTACTCCGGCATCTGTTTGAGGATTAGAATCCAACTCCATCCCCCCAAGGCCCTACTGTCCATCCAAGCTACCAAAAAAACCCCCAAAATGGTGAAGAAGCTATATCAGATGAGTTCCTTTTTGTGAACTACCACTTCTGTATGTAGTTGATTCTCCATTTCTTAGTACAGTTTGGCCCCTGTTGGGCCTCTTGGCAACCTCCTTGGTTTTCAGTAGCCTGTAGCTTCGGAGTTGCATATGTGAGGACTTATTCTTGCTTGTTCATGGAGAAAAGGTGGTTACTCTCCTGTAGTAGGTGTTCTCCATAGACAGCAGGAATAAGTCCTCACCACCCTCCTACCTCCCCAAGGAGTTGTATTCTACTACAGCTTTTATCAGACTGTAGAAGATGGTGCCAAGGTGGCAGGTGGGAAAGCAGGCGCGGTAGAGCCTCCCAAAAGCTTTCAATTAAAGCTGGGGAGTGTTCCATGCAGGGCTCCATTGGAGAAATCACCCATATTTGAGGACTTATTCCTGTTGTCCATGGAGAACACCTGCTAAAGGTGAGTAACTTACCTTTTCTCCTCACCTCTGGATCACTGGTGCCACCATATCTCCCAATATTTCATAGAACTCTGCACCCAGTCCATCGGGGTGAGGCATCTTGTCTAATTTAAATCATTTGTTGGCTCCGTATCTCCTCTTCCGCTATCAATAGATTAACATACGATGCTTGCTGCTGAGTAAGTTGCAGAATGGCCATTTGGCAAAGAAGCACTTCCTAGCCCATAATCTTAATTATTAAGCAATATGATACTACTAATGACTGGAAAAGTTTCATCAGTGCATTTAATACTAAATTCCTCCAACTGGGTAATAGATGAACATTATTTAAACTTATCAACTTAGTGCAAAAGAGTGTATGTATTTCTTTTGTATTCACAGCACCCAGAGTGACACATCTACAGAACAGCCATGGCCATGATAGCTAAAGTATCTGTTCCTCCAGAGCTGTTTCCAGTCAGAGCACTTGGAGGAAGCAGAGGGAGGAGGATTGGAGAGAGTCGAAAAAACAAACAGAAAAAGTCTTACTAACTGTGTCAGTAAGGCACATTTTACAAAGGACATCCAAGCCCGAATGTTTGAAAAAAAAAAGCATGTACTTCCAAGTTGAGGTACGATTTCGCAAACGTGGACCTGCCCGAATTGGCCATCTAAAGGGGCATCTACATAGCCATCACTGGAATAGTATTCCAGAATGGGGATTTAATGGTTAGAGTTATGGGCTAGGACTAGGGCAGCCAGGGTTTAAATCCCAGTGCTGCTCCTTGTGATCTTTGGCACATCACTTAACACTTAAACTCTCTATCTTCAAAATAGTTATCTCCAAGTTATAATGCCCTGTTCAATGTAATTTCAGTTTCTTCAATGTAAACCGCCTTGATATCATGAAAGGTGGTATATAAGAAATGTTAAATAAATAAATAATACACCCTCTGGATGCTTTACAGTCAGAGCAATCACTTTCCTATTTGCCTATTTGTGCCTGGAGTAAATCTAAACTTGGCCGGGGTTGGAGACATCCTTGATGTTTTCTGAAATCTAGCGGGGACGTCTGAGTCCATTGCACCTCCCCAGATATGCCCCCAGCCTACTTGGATGTGCCCGCATTGGGAACATCTTTAAAAGCCATTTGTAAAATGGCTCTGAGGATGTCTCCATGATTTGGACATCCACATGGATGTTTTCAGAAGTCCAAATCACATCTAAGGCTTTTAAAATGATCCCCAATAAGTGTAATTTGTGTACAGACGTGAGCAATGAGGCTCTGTGCCCAGATAAGGGAGAGACCAAGAGGACTTTGTAGACAACTGGTAGGATGAGCATTGTTGATCTCATGCCACTGTTGGACTTGGGAATTGGACAATTGTTTGTTTTATGTACTCTTTGGCAGTGATGCTACTTCAATCAATCAATCAATCAATCAATCAATCAATCAATGGTTCTTGTCGCTATATGCTGTACCAGAAGCACCAGTGAATGTCAAGTCTAGGGTCTGAAGACCAATCAATCTAATGACTATTCAACTTCTCACATCTTTGGTAGCAAAATTCAAGCAGTTCGATGATTGAAAAACTCAACTTCCACCTCCATCCTCACCTTCACAGCCTTGCTAGCATCAAGGAGTAGTAACTGGGTTTTGAAACTGAGCTCAGATCTCCTGCATTGTAATATGCAATACTACCACTGGGTCAGTGGGTCGACTTTTAGCCTGTGTTTGTTACAGTAAATTTACGAAGGGAAACACGATGCATTATTCCCCTTTGAAAATTAGCAGCTGGGTAATGTGGGGGAGGTGTGCTTTTTTGGCACCACGCTACAAAGTAGCACAGGACCCTGCACTAAAATGCCCACACTACCCAGGTAGCATGCAGCTGGATGGCATCTGGACAAGGTGTGGACATTCCTGCTACTGTGCTGCATTGCTGGCATTTGGCGAAGAGCAACTGCCATCAGCACAGTGGGTGGCGGTAGTTACTCCCAGCAGCAGTACTACTGCAGCGAACTGTGCTTAATTCAAGGGGAAAGCTGTCCCTGGCCCCCTGCATCTAGCACAGTGTACCGTGCCAGTAATGCAGCCCAAACCCACGTTACTAGTGTGGGGCTTAGTAAATTGGCCACATTGATTACCTAAAGTATTTATTTTATTGGTTTATTTGTTTTAATGTTTATTTGTATATTATGGATGTAAGTTGTAAGCTGCTTAGGAGAAAGATGAGTAGTATATAAAATAAATAAATGCATACTGCCTGTTTGCCATTTTTGCTCATGTGGAGGCACATTCCAACATGTGTGTCCAGGCCCCTATGCACCCAATTGGAATTGGGACGCACAGAGGTAGACCCGATTTCGATCCTGCGGGGGCTACACATGCCTTGCGGGATAAGAATTGGGTCTAGGGTCTGTACATGCAGGCCGGGACCCGATTCTGATCAGCCTGCATATACAGAACCATGCCCAACTAACTCAGTCAGACTCCTGAATGGAGCTGCAGTGCCGTGGCGTCCCGTTGCCATGTCACTGCGGCTCCATTCAGGAGACGTGATCCACTTCCACTGACCACATTCTTCTTTCCCCGCAGCCCAACCCCCGATCTGGCCTTCCATAGCCAGGGAATCCCCTGCACCTCCTCACCTTTTTGACGCCGCCCAGGCCTGCTATCCCCTGTCCAGTGGGCCTCAGAATCGGACCTGTATGTCCGGGATCGCAGACTGCCCATTCCCCACCCTCGCTCCGCCTCCGCAACGTCCCCTCCTGCCCCCGATTAAGTCTCCCCGTACAAACTCCTTGTTTGTAGAGGGAGGCTTCTGCCAGGGACGGAAGGGGGCGAATAGCAGGGATGGACGTCCCAATGGGGCTTCCATCTCTGCTATTCATGAGACAGAGTAGGTCCCAAAGAGTTTTATAATTTAGGTTTTGATAAGTGCACAGCACAGGAATATCTCCAAAATACTCCCTTTTTCTCATGTTCATGGAAATGATGCTACAGTTTGCTTTTGTTAGAGGAAACGTTTCAAAAGCATTTCTATTGGAAAAGAATGAGTTACAAAGTAAAAGTTTGGGTTCACCCATGGTTCTTATGCAGCTATTACTATTTCATCCTGATGTTTTTGGCTGTACAAAACAGTACACTGATAATTCTAAACTATTATTTATTTATAATTAGTAGTTAGCTCACCCCTTTCCAGTGGTAGTTCAAGGCAAGTTACATTCAGGTACATAGGTATTACTATCAATATATCCTATAAACATAGCAGAACAATTATCCTGTTTAGCAGCATGCTCTCTAATCATGATAAAACCTCATACTGTACTCAGCCAGGGTAGGCGTTATCCAGATTGATCTCTGATAATACATTCCATCACTTTTAGTTTGAATTTATATCACTCATTTGACAACGGTCACATCTTAACTCACTGATCTTATTATTTAGTTACTGTGTTTGAGATTCCCCTTTCTGTGATTTCTGAGGTCAGGTTGCAGGATAGATGCTATGCCACTTCTTCAAAGCAGCAGGCTTCCGGAATGCCAGAGTTTAAACCTCAAGTGTCAAATTGCAATCTGGAGGACGTCAAACCGCTCAGGTTATCCCTCGTGAATATGCATGGAAAATATTCTCATATGCAGCCTCAATTGTATGCATATATGTCTCACGCATATTTGAGTGATAGCCTGAAAACTAGACAGGTTTATGGCCCTCCGGGATTGCATTTTGACATCCCTGGTTTAAACTTACAAATGCACCTTTTAATTGGAACAGAGGAGAACTGGCAGAGACCCATAGGAAATGGACATCAGGATAAATGACATAATGGTGCCTCTGTATAAGCCTCTGGTAAGACCTTATTTGGAGTACTATGTAAACTTCTGGAGAACACACCTTCCAAAAAGAATATAAACAGAATGGAGTGGGTCCAGAAGGCAGCTACTAACATTATCAGTGGTCTTCGTCATAAAACATATAGAGACAAACTTAAAAGATTTCAGTATGTATACTTTGGAACAAAGGCGACAGAGGGGGGAGATATGATAAACATTTAAATACCTTCATGGCATAAATGCATCAATTGAAAGGAAGTTCTTGAATGAGAAGGCATAGGATGAAGGTGAAAGGGGATGGACTCAGGAGTATTCTAAGGAAATGTTTCTTTTGGGAAAGCAGGCAGATGCATGGAACAGCCTGCTAGTAGAGGTGATAGAGACAAGGACTTGATCTGAATTCAGGAAAGCATAGGATGAGTACAGAGGATCTCTAAGGGAGAGGAAGGGATTGTAGAGCTTAGTGTAGTTGGTATGAATGGGCAGATTGGATAGGCTATATGGTCCATATCTGCCATCATTTTTCTGTATTTCTATGTTTTTATCTCAACCTCTGTATATAGGAGTACCAGTATCTGAGGAGAAATCTGGAAAAACTATGTCCAGAGGTGAGATGATAAACAAACTCAACAGTTTGACAAACCTGGGTCTAGTATGAGAACTGGTTGTCAGCTCATACGTGGTTACAGGAAACATTTGCTAACTATTACTTCAGTCAAAGAAGGAGTTAAAAAGTAGAGACTGAAAGGATTGTCCAGATTGTTGCGCCTGCCATATTCAGAGTTTTCTTATCTTGAATCTGTAAAGGAAAATAGAAATAGATAGTAATTATGCATTAAAGATTTGCAGAAAGAAGTTGGGAATGATTTTAGAAACATATTTGCAATTTCTACATGTAAAATCTAGCATTTACACATTGAAATGACATGCATGTTTGTAAATGCTGATTTTAGAAAGGGCTAAATCCATAATATATAGAAATTGCAAAGGGGCATGTTGGGGGCCTTGTTAGGATATGGCCTGGATAGGTCAAAAATCTACTTGTGTATTCCCATTTCATATACGGAATGTATGTATATGACAAAAAAAGTCCACACTGAGATTTGCATCTGCTCCCTGCCATTCATAGAGTTTTAAAAAGTACTAGCTTTGGCCAGCCCTTTACAGAAGAGACTAAGGATGTCATCCTCTTTAATCCCCCAGTGTTTATTCTCCCCCCCCCCCCCCCCATTGAAGTTAAGTTAATTGGCAGCATTTATATGTTTAGGTTTGCAAAATGGCCCACATACATGTGTAAATCCTGGCACTTTATGTATAAGTTGTAAAATACCAACAACGCCTGTAAGTTTCCATGTTGCCTCCATTGCTTTTTCCCAATTGTAGATTTATAATATGACTTCTCTAGCTCTAGATGTGGGCAAATACACATGCACCTCTTTGCCTCCTTATACATATTTTAGAAAAGGCTCCATGTTTGGCAGTCTTTTCTTAAATAACACTGAATTGTGTATATATCAACCTCGGCATCTCAATTCTGATCTCTTTGTCTATCTAAAATTTGCCTTTATGTGTTTAACTTTGTACTATGTAGAGGTTACATCAGCTTCTGTTTGCATTAAGATTCATTGAAACATACAGTTTGACCAAGGGCTACCTAAACATTTACATACAATGTGTGTAAGCATCTTTGAGATCTAGCAAACATAGCCAGTTTCCCTTAGTTAAGTAGGGGTGTTCATTTTGATCTTTTATTTGTCTAGCAGCAAGTTGAGATCCAAGGTAGGTCACAGTCTCCATGATTTAAAATTAGTCATTCTGGGTCGGACCAAAGATACATCAAGCCCAGTCTCCTGTTTCCAACAGTGGCCAATCCAGGTCACAAGTAACTGGCAGGATCCCAACATCTAGACAGATTTTTTTAAAAATTGTATTTATTTCATCACAATTACACAATATCCACTTGTTAATACTCAACAAACATTTCTGAATAAATCCCCTATACACAAGATCTCAATCAAACAGAGAGAACAAGGTTTTGAATACTTATGCTCTCCTTCTCTCCCCTCCCAGTTTTAAACAGTATATGCCCCACCAATAAAAATTCCAACTCCTCCCCCCCCCCCGATTAATCCCAGCCACTTTAACAACATAACTTGGAACTTCCCTCTCCCCCCACGCCCAGTGAATGTCTTTATTAACAAAGTGCATGCCCCCCACAGCCAGTGCCCAATCTTCCCCAGGCAAAGCATTTATGGTTTCCCTTGTCACTTTTTACCCCAGCCCAAATACATGGCCAATTTCCCCCATTCCTCTGCATCGGCATTAAAATCGTCACTATGTATATCCATACTTTTTCCCTTCAATCCCAACAGACCCAACCTCTTCCGTCCATCAAGTGTGGTACCTCCAGATGTTTCCAATGTCCTGATTTCTTACATCTTGCCACCACTATCTCTAGCCTAATCAGTCTCCTCTCACCTTTGTCAAGCTGTTTGGGAATAAGTCCCAACAATAAAACCTTTGTCTCCCTCCTCAGTACCCCCCCTCCCCCCCCCAAGTCAACCTAGCCAAAAGCCTTCCTGCCAAAACCTTTGGGGGATATTGAAAGCATTTTAGCCAGTTTGGTTAAAATGTGCTGAGCCCTATATTCAGCAGCACTAATTGAATATCCCCTGGGGCAGTCTGTGGGCAGATAGGGGAATAGTGTCAATTGCTACCCAGTTAGCAACAATATTCAGCTGCTAACTGGATATCTTAACCGGTTAGAGTTAGCTAATCTGAATAACTGTCCTAACTTTAACCAGATGTTGCTACCTGCCACGATTAGGCATTACAACCCTTCCAAACCACCAAGATTGGGCATCAAGCAAGCCCCCCCCCCCCAACACCACCATCCCCAACCCAAACCGTCAGCTCTCCAAGTCCCCCAACAGAAATAAACCTTATGCCCTCCAGCCACCCCAGCAAACGACCACCCCGCCCCCTCCTCCTGATCTCTAACCCCAGGCTTACCTCAACATGCAGCAGATTCCAAAATGACACTGATGATACCTAGAGGTAAACTCGCAATGCTTCATCGGTGTCATTTTGTAGTCTACTGTGTGCAGAGGAGGAGTGAGTGGGCATAGCTCCTGCTCCCACTGACTGCCATTAACCCCCCCCCCTCCCTCGATAAGCCCATGGTTAGATATCAGGGGTGGGGGTGAGTGGCTTGCTATGGGGCTATGGAGGGGGGTGGGTATACTTCTGTTTGGAGAGCTGCCAGATCATGTTGGTGATGGAGGGGGGTTGGTTGATACCTAATCTTGATTTATGAGCATTGCAATGCCCGATTGTATTGGTTTGGAGGGTTCAATGCTGCATCAGGGTGATTGTGGTGTGGGGTTCAATGCCATATCAGGGCATTGCATGGGGAGGGCATCAGTGTCAAATTGGGATGTGCATGGAAGGAGTTGCCTGCCGAATACACCTGCATCACAGAAATAGCGATTTTAAGAGGCTGTTCCCACGAATATGTGAGGGGGATTTCCACGTACTGTATGTTTTGTTTTCCCCCATGTAGCTTCCTAAAATCACTGTTCCTGTAAGACATGCAGGGGCATACATGTGTTGTTTGCACCTAATTTACAAGAAGCTCTACATTTGGCAGAACCACTTGTAAAATACTTAGCTAATTCTCCACTTCCCTGAGATGGATGTGGGAATTCTCCTCTCCATGTCCTTTCTAAAATGCCCCTTGAAATTTTTAACTGATTTTTACTGTCATGGAAATTTTTACTTAAGTGTAATAAGCAAAACTGATGTGTAGTGCATGATAGTAGAAGTAACAAGTTGAAAAGGCCACATTGTGTATTATGACATAATTGTGTGTTTCCCCTTCTTCCATTACCACACTCAGACATATCGTGTGGATGACTCCCTGGTGAGAGACATGGTAAAATATTTATTTATTTAGCTGTATTTATATCCCGCTTTTCACCGGGTCAAAGCGGTCAATTGGGGATACATTTAACACGAGGGGATATGAGACACACACACTAATACATACAGGGAACATGGGCATTGGAGGGTTAAGTGGCTTGCCCAAGACCACAAGGAGTGCCTATAGGACTAGAAATCCCAGTCCCTCCGGCCTGAGATTGCTGTCCCCAGGTGGGACTTGAACTCCCGGCCCTCCGGCCTGAAGTATCTTGTCCTAACCACTAGACCATGCCTCAATATGTTTCAACTACCATCCTTTCTTTATATTTATGGAAACAAGTGGATGTTTGTATGTTTTGCTGAACTTTAATAAATACAGCATTTTTTAAACAGTATGTCTCAGCAGAGTACCAGGGACTGGGTACTACTTATTTTTATTTATTTACATTCTCTTATATACCACGCTATTCTGCATCAGTGCAGTTTACATTGAACAAACTGAAATTACATTGAACAGGGCATTATAACTTGGAGATAACTATTTTACAGGGAACATGGGCTATGGAGGGTTAAGTGGCTTGCCCAAGACCACAAGGAGCACCTGTGGGGCTAGAAATCCCAGTCCTTCCAGCCCAAGGTTGCTGTCCTCTAGTGGGATTTGAACCCCTGACCTTCCAGCCTGAAGTACCTTGCCCCGACCACTAGGCCACTAGATTAAAGGGAACATTGCGAGGGTGCTGGACCCTGTGTCTAACACACGCCGCAGCACCCCTCGCAATGTTCCCTTTAATCTGTGCCGGGTCCTCCGCTGGCATTCCCGCCGGTGGGGGGAGGGGCAGAGTATCGATCGCACTGCACCTCCCCCTGCCGGCAGGAATGTTGGCGGCAGACCCAGCGCAGTTTAGAGGGAACATTGATTGTGACTGGTGGTATATGTGAATTGTATGTATCTGTGAGTGGTGCATTTAGAGAGAGTTTACGTATGTATGTATCTATAGGAATGTTTGGCAGCGGAATGGGACAACTCAGCATAGCCAACTCAGTGCGGGCCAACTCAGTGCAATAGTAAATGCAATAGTAAAACATCCAAAAACATTTTTTTAAGTTATCTGATAATTTTATAAGAACATAAGAACATAAGATATGCCATACTGGGTCAGACCAAGGTCCATCAAGCCCAGTATTCTGTTTCCAACAGTGGCCAATCTAGGTCATACGTACCTAGCAGTTTCCCCAAGGGACACAGGTTCCACAATGCTTGTATTGGTTCAAGCATTGATATCCTGGGTCCCTTCTTAATAATGGTTTATGGACCTTTCCTCCAGGAACTTGTCCAAACCTTTTTTAAACCCAGCTACACTAACAGCCTTTACTACATCCTCCGGTAACAAATTCCAGAGTTTGATTACACGTTGAGTGAAAAAATATTTTCTTTTATTAGTCTTAAATAGTTTACCCTGTAACTTCATTGCATGTCCCCTAGTCTTTCTATATTCTGATAAGGTAAACAATCGATCTACGTTTACCCGTTCCACTCCGTTCATTAATTTATAGACTTCTATCATATCTCCCCTCAGCCGTCTCTTTTCCAGGTTAAAGAGCCCCAACCTTTTTAGCCTTTCTTCATAGGAGTAGCCTTCCATCCCCTTTACCATTTTGGTGGCTCTTCTCTGAACCTTTTCTAAAATTGCTATATCCTTTTTAAGATATGGCGACCAGAATTGCACACAATATTCAAGGTGCGGTCTCACCATGGAATGATATAGAGGCATTATAATATCTTTTGTTTTATTTTCCATTCCTTTCCTTATCATACCTAGCATTCTATTTGCTCTCTTGGCCGCCGCTGCACACTGGGCCGAGGGTTTTAACATGGTATCCACAAGGACGCCTAAATCTTTTTCTTGGGTGGTGGTTCCTAATGTGGAACCTTGCATCGTGTAACCATAGTTTGGGTTGTTCTTCCCTAGGTGCATAACCTTGCACTTCTCCACATTAAATTTCATCTGCCATTTTGATGCCCAGTCTTCCAATTTATCAAGATCCTCTTGCAATTTTCCACAATCCTCCTGGGTTTTAACAACTTTAAATAGTTTTGTGTCATCAGCAAATTTGATAACCTCACTCGTTATTCCACTTTCCAGGTCATTTATGAATATATCAAAAAGCAGCGGACCCAGCACAGATCCCTAGGGTACACCACTATTCACCTTTCTCCATTGGGAAAATTGGCCATTTAGCCCTACCCTCTGCTTTCTATCTTTTAACCAGTTCCTGATCCACAGTAGTACACTGCCTCCTATCCCATGACTCTTTAGTTTTGCCAAAAGTCTCTCATGAGGGACCTTGTCAAAGGCTTTCTGAAAGTCCAGATACACAATATCAACCGACTCACCTTTGTCCACCTGTTTATTCACTCCTTCAAAAAAACATAACAGATTAGTAAGACAAGATCTTCCTTGTCTAAAGCCATGTTGGCTGTCTCCCATTAGGTCATGACTATCTATATGCTGAGTAATTTTATTCTTTATGATGGTTTCTACCATTTTTCCCGGTACTGATGTCAGGCTCACCGGTCTGTAGTTTCCCGGATCACCCCTCGAACCCTTTTTAAAAATTGGTGTTACATTGGCGATCCTCCAATCCTCAGGTATTAGAGATGATTTTAATGATAGTTCACAGATTACTGATAGCAGGTCTGCAATCTCAAATTTCAGTTCTTTCAACACCCTTGGATGTATACCATCCGGCCCAGGTGATTTGCTACTCTTCAGTTTATCTAATAGTTGTAGGACATCTTCCAGATGTATCGATATTTCCTTCAATTCTTCCACACCTTTAAATACCACTTCAGTCGTGGGTAACATCCCTACATCTTCCTCAGTAAAGACCGAAGCAAAGAATTCATTCAGTCTCTCCGCTATCGCCTTGTCGCCTCTTAGTGCTCCTTTAACCCCTTTATCATCTAATGGACCAACTGACTCTCTCACGGGTTTTTTGCTACGAATGTACTTGAAAAGGTCTTTATTTCGCGTTTTTGCTTCCGCAGCAAGCTTCTTCTCAAATTCTCTCTTTGCCTGCCTTATCAATGCCTTGCATTTGACTTGCCAGTGCTTGTGCTGTTTCCAGGTTTCATCATTTGGCTCTTTTTTCCATTTCTTGAAAGATGCTTTTTTGGCAACAACAGCCTCTCTGACCTCAGCTTTAAACCATGCTGGCAATTTTTTGGACTTCCTTCCACTTTTCTTAAAGCGTGGAATACAGCTGGTCTGGGCTTCCAAGATAGTATTTTTCAACAACACCCAAGCTTGATGTACGTCTTTAACCTTTGCAACTGCTCCTTTTAGTTTTTTCTTAACTGTTTTCCTCATTCTATCATAGTCTCCCTTTCGAAAGTTAAAGGGTAGTACTGTGGATTTCCTTACTATCCCTCCTCCACTAATTAAATCAAAGGCGATCATGCTATGATCACTATTGCCAAGTGGCCCCAACACCCTTATCTCTTGCACTACATCTGGTGTTCCACTAAGGACTAGGTCTAATATTGCTTCCCCTCTGGTCGGTTCATGAACCAGCTGCTCCAAGAAGCAGTCATTTATTTCATCTAGGAACTTTATCTCCCTAGCATGTCCTGTTGTGACACTGACCCAGTCGATGCCGGGGTAATTGAAATCACCCATTATTATTACTGCACTGTAACTTTTGCTAGCTTCCTTGATTTCTTTGAGCATTTCATCATCCATTTGTTCATTCTGGCCAGGCGGACGATAGTACACCCCCACTGCCATCGCCTTCCCCTTTTTACATGGAATTTCAATCCATAGAGATTCTACAGCAAATTTTGTTTCTTGCAAAACTTTAATCCTTTCTGACTCAATGCCCTCTCTAACATAGAGCGCAACCCCTCCACCAATTTGATCAGCTCTATCATTTCGATATAGTTTGTACCCAGGTATCACAGTGTCCCACTGGTTGTCCTCCTTCCACCATGTCTCTGATATTCCAATCATATCTAACCTCTCGTTTAGTGCTATATATTCTAACTCTCCCATCTTGTTTTGTAGACTTCTAGCATTTGCATACAAGCATTTTAGAGACTGTATTTTATTCATATTAATTTGGCTATTGGTAGACATGGGTAATTTGGGATCTTTAAGTTCTGTCTGCTCCATACTCGAGGGCATTTGGGCTACTTTACTCTTTTTTGGAACCTCTCTGCTTTTTGTAGTATCCTTCAAGGATACATTCTTCCGAACCATGCGCTCTTGGGCGACTGTCGGCTTTCCCCTATTATCTAGTTTAAAAGCTGCTCTATCTCCTTTTTAAAGGTTAATGCCAGCAGCCTGGTTCCATCCCGGTTAAGGTGAAGCCCATCCCTTCGGAAGAGCCCCTCCTTTCCCCAGAATGTTCCCCAGTTCCTAACAAATCCGAACCCCTCATCTCTGCACCATTGTCTCATCCACGCATTGAGACTCCGGAGCTCTGCCTGCCTATTGGGTCCTGCGCGTGGAACGGGAAGCATTTCGGAGAACGCTACCCTGGAAGTTCTGGATTTCAACTTCCTACCTAAAAGCCTAAATTTAGCTTCCAGAACCTCCCTACCACATTTTCCTATGTCATTGGTACCAACATGTACCAAGACAGCAGACTCCTCCCCAGCACTATCTAAGACCTTATCTAGGTGGCGTGTGAGGTCCGCTACCTTCGCACCAGGCAGGCATGTTACCAGGCGATCCTCACGTCCACCAGCCACCCAGCTATCTACATGCCTAATGATCGAATCACCAACTATAACTGCTGTCCTAACCCTTCCCGCATGGGCACTTGGCCCTGGAGAAACCTCCTCGGTGCGAGAGGGGTTTACATCACCTGGAGGACAGGTCCTAGTTACAGGATCACTTCCTGCCACACCAGGGTGATGCTCTCCTGTCACGTGACCTCTCTCCTCCATGGCAACAGGGATGCTGCCAGACTGGAGGTGGGACTTCAGGACTATATCCCTGTAGGTCTCGTCTATGTACCTCTCTGTCTGTCTTATGTTTTCCAAGTCTGCTACTCTAGCCTCTAGAGAACGGACTCGTTCCCTGAGAGCAGAGAACTCCTTGCACCTAGTGCACACGTAAGACCTCTCACCAGCTGGGAGAAAATCATACATGTGACACTCAATGCAAAAGACTGGAAAGCCCACATCCCGCTGCTGGACTGCTGTCTGCATCTTAGTTTTAAGTTTGTGTTTAGATCTTTAAGTTCTATATGTACTAAAGGGTGCAATGGATATTTATACCACTAAAACTGTACCTAAGAAGTTTAATATACCTTGTTCACCTGAAGCTTAATTAATCTCAGGTCCTTGGTGTATGACTGATTTGGGTAATGAGCTTCACCTGAGAGCACCTCCTGTCTTTTAAGTTGTGCAAGTACCTATAAAGCTGTGATTTCCCCAGGGGAGGGTGGGTGTGGGGAGGGAGGGAGGGATATAACACTTATTAAAAAAGGGCTGCTACACAGTACCTTGTCCTGTGCTGCTGAGGAAAACTATATTCTGATTTGATTTAAATTATAGCTCTTTGCTGCTACTAGGCTCTAACCTATTATGAAATTTAAACTACAAGCTCTCTGCTGGATTCTAAATTTAACCAGAAAGCTCTCTTCTGTGTTTTAATTTGAAACTAAAAGTACTTTGCTGATGCTAGGCCCTGAGTGACTATGAAATTTAAACTACAGCTGTCTACTGGGTATGAAAGGTAACCAGAAAGTTCTCTTCTGTGTTTTTAAATTGAATCTTAAACTGTTGCTACTAGGCCCTGACTGATTTAACAAAAAAAATAGTGGGTTCACAGATTAATTAGCTTTAAAAGAAAAACAATTCCTTTCAGAAAAATTCCCAGAAGTATATACTCACAATTTCAGATTTCTCTCCAGAAGTAACAGCCCCCCTTTCCAGTCCTTCAAGACAGGGTCACAGAGCTCTGGTTGAGCTATTTATGCTTGTGCTGATGATGTAAGCAGTGACCTACTTCCTGGGTAATTAACAGTCCTTGCTTGGATAGAAGGAGTCTTTCAAAATGGCCTTTTGAACTGCCAGCTGGTGTTAACACCTATTGAAAAAGCTTCACAGGTTGCTTGCCCACTAGGTAGAAGGCCTCTTTGTAAAGGTCTTTAGAAGACTTTATATGCTGCTCAAGGAGAATTGACCTTGTTTTGCCTCTTGTGCTAAGCTATATTCTGATTTGATTTAAATTATAGCTCTTTGCTGCTACTAGGCTCTAACCTATTATGAAATTTAAACTACAAGCTCTCTGCTGGATTCTAAATTTAACCAGAAAGCTCTCTTCTGTGTTTTAATTTGAAACTAAAAGTACTTTGCTGATGCTAGGCCCTGAGTGACTATGAAATTTAAACTACAGCTGTCTACTGGGTATGAAAGGTAACCAGAAAGTTTAGTAGTTCCTCAACTTGGCTGGAGGACTGTGGCCTGAAACAAGCTGCTCATAATAGGCATCTCTGCCCTTCTGCACTTTTCTGAGGCCATGAATGAACTTCCTGATTGTGGGATGGCACATTTCATATTTGGGTCGGAGGCGACGATGAGCAGCTTCAGAATAATTGTTAGTGCGATCCTCAGCGCTCGCTGTTCTATCAAACAGATTCCACATAGATGGGGCCATATTGGACTTAGTGCTGTCGCGTCCTCCTGCCCGGGCCGGTGGCCGATGAGCAAGAGGGCTCGCCTTAATTGCCTTTCTGAATACTGTCCCCAATATGTCTGCCAGCATGGACTGCTGGGATATGTAGTTTCAGCTATTCTTTTGAGCAAGCAGTGTGACCACACGGTTTGTTTGGCAAAAACAGAGAAATTTATTTTTCAGGGTTTCCCCCTCGCATCAAATTTGTTGCACTAAACACAGGTAAGGATAATTTCTCCCAAAGGCAAAGGATAAATAAACTCCAACAGGCTTAACTCAAACAGATAGGAATTTCTTCTTCACATTGTCAACTCTTAGCTTCTTTCTGGTAACTACCTTCTAAAGCTAAGGTTGTTGACCATATCAAAGTAGCTTAAACTTTCAACAAGTTTCTTTTCTTTCACAGCTTCCATAGAAAAGAGGTTATACCTGTTTTTAAACTTCCAGCAAGTTTCTTTTCTTTCACACCATATAGAAACAAGCTACAATGGCGTTCAAACTTCTAGCAAGTTTCTTTCCCTTCTCAGTTCCCAGAAACAAGCTTATAATTGCTTTAAACAAACCACTCCTTCACATGGGCTTGAGCTTAGCACATGTTCAGTTCGTTTGCCTTGCAATAAGAGCATTGCATTTCTTCAGTATCACTTTCACAGGGGCTTTCACCCAATTCTATTTCCATTTCATGCGTAGACTCACTAGAGCTATCTTCCTCTGGACGGGTATCTTATGATTTATGATTTACACCCTGCAGCAGCTCATCCAGCTTTAGCAGCAAGCGTTCCCTCTGATCTGTAGTCACAGGCTTTAAAGACGGAGTTTCTCTCTCCCTTATCAGCCTTTCAATATCTCTCACTGCTGAGTCACGGCAGTCACTGGCACACTTCTTATTTCTGTCTGAAGCTTGCTTTACAGCTTTCTGGCTAACACAGCGTCTGGCACTTTTTCTTAGCTCTCTAACCACTTCTTCAGAAAGAGCTTTGCTAGGAACTTCAGGCAACTTATTCTCTCTACTTCCAGGGTTCAACTGGCTTCCCGTACCTTGAGACACGTTTCTGCCTTGATTCCAGGGCTCTCTGCTGCTCAGCTCCCAGCTGCTCCGGACTCTCTTGCTGCGTGCTTTCCTGCAATTTCTGCCGTGTCTGCTGCTGCCTGCTTTGCTTCTCACCTTCCCCCTTTCTATCAAACACTGAAGCAGTTTTAAACTGGTGCTTCTTAGGCACCACGCCTTTCTCCCTGCACACGTGAGAGCTGTTAGGGCTCAACCTAGCTTTAACATCATTAAGTGGGCGGGGCTTAGTACTAGCTGTAGTCTGCCTCGGAGGCTTGTGGTTACTATGGGAACTCTGTTGATCTCTGCTTTTAAAGGCACAGGTCTCACTTTCTTCCCATTCCATCCCTTCTATACAGCTCTCCTTACCACAGTGCTTACCAATGGGGAAAGTGTTTTTGATGTCATAGTGGGAGGTCATCTCGCATCCAGTGATTACCAGATGGTATGTTCAGTATTAGTACTAAGGCTCATAAAATCCATTCTAAAGGCTAGGGTCTTAGACTTTAGGAAAGCTAACTTTGCAAAGATGGGACATACCTCAGAGAGTTGTTAGTGGGATGGGAATAGCTGGGGGATGTAGGAAAACAATGGGCAAAACTGAAAGGGGATATTTTAAGGGCAGCAAACCTTTTTGTTAGAAAGGTAAATAAATGTAAAAGGAAAAGGAGGCCACTATGGTTCTCAAAGAATTAGCTGAAAGGGTGAAGAAAAAGAGGGAGGCCTTCATGAAATACAAGAGATCACAGAGAGAGGAAGACAGACAACTATATTTGGAAAAACATAGAGACGTTAGCAAAGTAGTCAGGAAAGCAAAGATACAAAAAGAAGAAGAAATAGCCAATGCAATAAAATGCGGGGATAAGACATTTTTCAGATATGTTAGCGAGAGGAGGAAGGGCAAAAGTGGTATTGTCAGATTCAAGGGTTCAGGGGAGGAATATGCAGAAGCTGATGATAAAGCAGAATTGCTTAACAAATATTTCTGTTCTATGTTCACAGATAAACGGCCAGGAACAGGACCTCAGAAAACACCAACAAATAGGAGCCGAAGTGAAGGGGATCTCAAATGATTTTAAGAAGACTGTGTTTGTGAGGAACTAGCTAAACTAAAATTAGACAAAGCCATGGGACTTTATCTTTAGCTTTATTTGATCGCTTGATATACCGCCCAAGCGTATGCGTCAGGGCAGTGTACAATAAAAACAAGCCAGTAAAGACAAAAGGAAAGGAACACCAATAATTAGACAGGAAAAATAGAGTCGAGAGCAAAGAACAGAAAAAGCTAGTGGAGAAGAGGGTAGGAAGGAGGGGTGAGCGGACAAGAGGAGTCTAGACTGGGAGGACGGACATTAGGAGTCAGGGAGGGTCAAATGCCTGATGGAAAAGGTGGGTCTTGAGTGAACTCTTAAAAGCGATGGTAAAACAGTTCTTTGCGTAGGGTAGAAGGGAGGGCATTCCAAAGGGCAGGGGGCAGGGGCCAGGAAGAGGAAGGCAGAGCGACGGGTTGGCTCCAGGTGGGCCAGGGAGGGGGAAGGAAGGAAAAGGCGGTTGCCATGAGCTGAGCGGAGGAGGCAGGGGGAAGGCTGTAGATGGATAGAATCCACAAAGTATTGATGGGTGCCAGTGTGAAGTGCTTTGTGGGTGAGAATGAGGAGTTTGTAGATGAAACAGAAGTTGAGTGGGAGCCAGTGCAGACAGAGAAGAAGGGGAGTGACATGATCAGTAGAAGAGGAGTGCGTGAGCAGACGTGCAGCTGTGTTCTGGACCAACTGCAACTGCCAGAGCTGATATTGAGGGAGGCCGGCCAAAACGGTGTTGCAGAAGTCCAGCCTGAAAATCACGAGAGAAAGGACCAGAGTGGTGAGGGAAAAGGAAGGGAGAAAGGCGTGGACAGCACGAACTTGACACAAGAAAAAGAAAGAACGGTGGATGAGCGTGGAAATGTGCTGGTGAAAAGAGAGAGAAGAGTCAAGGGAAACCCCAAGATAGCGGAGGGAAGAAACAAGGGGGATTGGGGTGGAAAGGAAAAGGGGTGAGAAAATAGGAGGGGAGTACTAAAGGAGAACCAAAAGGCAGCGGATTTTGAGGGGTTGATGTGGAGAAAGTTACTACTTAAAAACCGTGGAGGCAAGGAAGGAACTATAATACCACCTTTATTTCATAAAGCCAGGCCCGACACAGGCCGTGTTTCGTTTATGCCTTCATCAGGGGCTTTGGCTATAACAACATATAAAAAATTCATTTAAAACAAACAAATTCATCATAAATATACATATATAAGGCACTCAAAACACTAAAAAATTCATAAAAACTGTAAATAAATAATTAAATAAATAATTAATTAGATACTAACTGCTAAAGTACAGCGAAAGTCTGTGAACCAACAGACAGATAAATAAATAAATAATTAATTAAATGACTGTATACGTATGATACGTGTATAATCACATATATAAGAACTTTTAGACACATGGTCACACTAATAAATACTCAATAACTTAATAAATTAGTGACACACAATGAAGTATCTATTTACTCTAAATGAATCCAACTAATAATAATAAATAACATATATATAAAAAGTACATATCATACATATAAAACCATACAGTTATAAAACTCGACTGAAAAAGTTAAATGGCTAAAAAGATCATTAACTAAAAATTGAAAATAAATCAATAAAGATTATTATGTAGTAAATGAACTAAAAAATATATTTTATTAATTAATTAAATCACCCATTTATAAACCTATTTGTGACCAAGAAACAACATAACCCACAATTTGATGTACTGAAAATCATTTATCACATTCTTACCTATATGATTTTCTTGCCACAATGATAACTGAAGGGAAAAGAGGAAAGAAAATAGAAGAGCTAATCCAATTAACTGTACCCTATAAAAATCTTCAATGGTACAAAAATCAATAATAACCATAATTAAAATTATAAAAATAAAAATTATAATAATGAAGAAATAAAACAGAAAACTACACTACTGGAGGAAACGCTGAAGCCAGGAAAACGCAACAGGTAGAGCAAGTGAAGCCTATAATTAATAAACGTACTTAATTGAATATTATCTTATTGTCTTATAGGTTGCATGAAATGATAGTATAAATTTATGGTCCACCACAACTATTCTACAATTATACGTTTTTTATTTCTTCACCTGAAAGTGTTTTAATTTTGATTAATTAGATTATTCACCAATCATCCCTCTATAAAATTACATCTATACTTAAAACCATTTTACTCAGAACCATTACAACCCTGCTATCTTCTCTATAATATTATGATTTAATATAATAAACACTGCCATGATTCTTGATCAGCTAAAAAACAGAGTTCTTTAAAATCACCTTGTGTCTTTCTATAAAGGCCTTCTCGCTTGCCGGATATATATGCCAATTCTGGCAAAGTGCCAATTTTGCCGTTGTTTGCTTGTCCGACTTTTAAAATCTGCAGATGCGCGGGAAAACGTCATCAGATTCAACATAAATTGCTCACTATCCATACTCTTTTTAAAAAAATTGAACTACTCTATCTCACAAAACCAACTGCCCAGTCATCGGAAACCCTTCCACCATAATCCAACGATATCTGATACACTGACTTCTTCAATGATCAAGACCCTTTCAACAGAATCCCTTATTTTTAATATGTGAATCGTGATCCAAACCACACTCCTATTCATTAATGAAATCCTGAAACGCGTTTACACCCGACATTTGAAAATACTGCCTACTGGCCTTTTTAACACAAACTGCTTATACTTAAACCTTCATATCGCCCAACTTGTTACAAACAGTCAAACTTGAATTCCTATTTGTCATAAAAACGTGGCATCTGCATCAGACCCATGTAACACTCACCCAAGATTAGAGGAAGTATTCAAAACGTCCCCGCACTACTCCTTTCTTTTTACGAGTGACACTACAGACGCCCGCAGCTGCGTGAAGCTATTTAATTCTTCAAAAGTGCGGGAAACGTTAGTGACGTCACCGGACGTATCTTATTGGTCACCAACATTCTCAAATACTGCCATCATAGACCATAGTTCATGATATATACCTTAATATCCATAAAAATTACATTATCCACAAAAAATAATAAATAAAAATAATAACTTGCACTAATGCCAAAGGCTCTTTCGTATTCAGTCCACAAAACCTAGGTAAAAACCTGGAATGCATTGCTTATATGCACCAACATTCACCAATACTGCCATCATAGACCATAGTTCATGATATATACCTTCATATCCATAAGAATTACACTATCCACAAAAAAGTAAAAGTAATAGCTTGCACTAATGCCAAAGGCTCTTTCATATTCAGTCCACAAGACCTAGGTTAAAACCTGGAATGCATTACTCATATTCACATCATATTTTCTCCAGGGAAGTATACCTCACCTCTATTGTCCACATAAGCTTACACTGTAAAGGAAAAAGTATTTTGCAATATATTATAGAAACACCGACAGATCCTCCTCCATATTCAAACCAGAGGGATGTAGACTATTAAGTTGGAAGATATAACGCTGTTCCAACCGCGCTATAGTCTGTCCTATGTCACCCCCTCGCCAATTTAACTTCACCTTCTTAATTACAAAAAATTTGAGATCTGATGTTTTATGGTTGTGCTCCAACCAATGTGCCACCAATGGTTTGTCTTCTAGCCTCCTATTAATGCAACTTCTATGCTCTATAATCCTCTTGCGGACAGAGCGTGTCGTCATGCCTACATATAATTTCTAGTTTGTTGTGGAGAGGTCTGTATATACTTTTTAGGATGCTCTCACTCTTTTTCCTCCTTCCTTCCTCCACTCCCCATCCTTTTCATACTTATCACTCCCCTCTCCGCTACTTACACTCACTAGCTTTCCTTCCCCTTTCCCCCAAGTGTCCTTTTACATTTTAAGAACCTAGCTGTCGTCTTCATGGTGGCTGCAGCCACAACAGGCTGTCTTCTCTTCTGCCACTGGACTTTGTTTCCCTGTGGTGCACTTTTTTTCTTCTTCGCTGCAGCAGGCCACTTTGTCTTGGGATTGGTTTTCTTCATGGTCGGCTGAGCCTGATCTCCCTGCCACCATGTTGCTCTACTTTACTCATAGGTTTGTTTCTGCATATGTAAACAAACCTATGCATATTGGATGGATAGATGCTATATCAAAATGTGACTAAAAATATGCACTAAAATGGAAATTAAGTTAACTGTGCTGTAATTTCAGTAGTTAAAGATGAAATGTAAGTTTAATTTACACCTTCAATCATCATTGCAAAAAGATATTTGAGTCTCTCGGGTCTGGAAGGTTGAGCCTGATGCCCTATACCGGGGAGTCAGTGTCAGGGGCTCACCGCACCAAAGTCCCAGACCAAAGAACATCCCCATCCCCACAACTCTAGCCTCTCCATCAACTAAACTACTCACTTGTTATGCGTCCCACAGCACCCACCCATTTAGTATCCCCTAGGCACTCCCACTCAGCCTGCACAGCCACTTACTCTACCACCACCTAATGCACCCCCAGAGCCCACCCACTTACTGAACCCCAAATTCACTAATGCACCAAAGCGATCCCTGCTTAGAGGTTCAGTGGGTATATTAATAGGTTTGTGGATCAGTGAGGTTGGTCAGTGGAGTACAGTAATAGGCCTGGAGGGTCAATAGAATATGTTAATGGATGGGAGAATACTAAATTATTGTAGTGGGTTTGTAGGGTCATTGGATACAATGGGTTCATAGAAACATAGAAATATGATGACAGAAAAAGACCACATGGCCTATCTAGTCTGTCCTTCCATATCAACAACTACAACAGTCCCCTTTTTACCTTTAGAGATCCTCTGTGTTTGTCCCATGCTTTTTTGAATTCAGTTACTGTCCTCATCTCTACCACCTCCACTGGGAGACTATTCCACGGATCCACTACTCTTTCCGTAAAGAAATATTTCCGCATATCACTCCTGAATCTATCTCCCTTCACCCTCATCCCATGTCCTCTTGTAGCAGAACTTGCTTTCAATTGAAAGAGGCTCTCTTCCTGAACATTTATGCCACGAAGGTATTTAAACATCTCAATCATATCACCTCTATCCCGCCTTTCCTCTAAGGTGTACATATTAAGATCCTTAAGTCTGTCCTCATATGCTTTATAATGAAGACCACTAATCATTTTAGTAGCCACCTTCTGCACCAACTCCATCCTGTTCACATCCTTTTGAAGGTGCGGTCTCCAGAATTGCACACTATACTCCAAATGAGGTCGCACCAAAGACTTATACAGAGGCATTATCACCTCCCTTTTTCTGCTAGCCATTCCTTTCCGTATGCACCCAAGCATCCTTCTAGCTTTTGCCGTCGCCTTTTCTACCTGTTTAGCTCCTTTAAGATCATCAGACACAACCACGCCTAGGTCCCGCTCTTCTTTAGTGGACAAAAGTACTTCACCCCCTATACTATATTGCTCCCTTGGATTGCTGCAGCCCAAATGCATGACCTTACATTTTTTAACATTAAATCCCAGCTGCCAAATTCTAGACCATTCTTCAAGCTTAGCTAGATCCCTCCTCATGTTATCTACACCTTCCTGGGTGTCTACTCTATTGCAGATTTTGGTATCATCCGCAAAGAGGCAAACCTTACCCAACAGCCCTTCCACTATATCACTAACAAAGATGTTAAAAATAATCAGACAAAGGACAGATCCCTGGGACACACCACTGGTAATTTCCTTCTCCTCAGAGTGAGCTCCATTTACCTGTACACTTTGTCGCCTCCCACCCAACCAATTTCTAACCCAAGCAGTAACTTTAGGGTCCATCCCTAGGATGCTCAGTTTGTTTATAAGTCACCTGTGAGGAACAGTGTCAAAGGCTTTACTGAAATCTAAATATACCACATCTAGGGCTCTCCCTTGGTCGAACTCCCTGGTCACCCAGTCAAATCAATCAGATTTGTCTGACAAGACCTGCCTCTGGTGAATCCATGCTGCCTCGGATACTGTAATCCGCTGGACTCAGCAGAATTCAGCAGAATGTGACAGTGAGTTGAGGAGCTACAGAAGTGTGATAGTGATTTTGGAGCGAAATGATAATGGGTTGACGAAGTCAGTGGAGTATGTTCATGAGTTAGGGGAATAGTGGAGTGCATGGGGTTAGGTGAGTATGTTAGTGGGTTGAGGGCATCAACTGTGTATGTTAATGAGTTTGGAGGGTCAGTGGATTGCAGTAGTACATTGGTGGTGGTAAGTAGGATATGTTATTGGATTGGGACATTAGAGGATGCGAGCATTTTGGGGTATATTAATGGGTAGCGAGCACTGATGTGTCTGTGTGTATATGTCAGTAGGTTTAAGGACTCAAGATGTGGCACATCCTACTGAAACCACTAACATACTCATTTAACTCCCTAAACCCAGTAGTATATTACACTGACATACAAACCTGTTAACATGCCACAGACCTCCTAATATAGTAAGATACCCCATGGAACCCCAAGAACTAGTAACTTACTGTATTGACCCACTGAACCCAGTAATATGCTCAGAAGAGAGTTAAAAGGTTGCAGTTACTTCAAAGCTCAGTTTCACAGCTACTGATAAATTTGAAGAGACACGACCTCATCACACCCGTGTTGCGGACTCTTCACTGGCTAATGGTTCATTTGAAAAATCCACTTAAAATACTTTGTGTGTTTAGGGGTCAGCCTCATTATTCAGTCAGTAGGCTGTATAAATATGAGCATTGTAGACTGTGCCATTCCTCACAGCAGTATATATTGGAGTTGGCTTTGCTGTAATTCATCTACAAGATGCTAGCTGGTCCTAAATTGCAAACTGAACTTCTGAAAGAGCTGTGAGAACAATAGAGTTAACTCCATTTTAGGAAGAAACGTAAGACTTGGCTTTATGTTTAAACTGTGGACTGGAACTGGGTTCAAGCCTATTTAGTTAGGACTCACTGCTGTTTATTAAGTAGGTTTTAAATGTTTCTGTGTAACTGCTTTGATGCTTTCTATAAGAGATGGTATATGAAATTAATAAATCAAATCAAACTGAACATTTGCTACAGGTAAGCAACTTTGCTAGTTTGATAATTACTTGAGAGTGAGAAAAGAAAGAAAATATGTGATGATGGTACTTGGAAGTTCCATTTTATTAACATTTGAAGCAGTCCATATAATGAGTTTAAATTCTGGCTGGCCTGATAGCTCAGTGCACTGCTGTGTGGGTGATCTTTCTCCAGTAACCAAGTCACCGTACACTTATTGGGCCACGTGGGGCTAAGGATGTACAGATTAGCGCACAGAGGAGTTTCAGCTATTGCAAAACTATGAGATCTACTAATCAGACTACATAGGTATATATACTGTATATATGTACCAGGGTCCGGAGCAAGCTGCAGTCTATGCTGACTGGCCCAAGACCATTGCTGTGATGTTTGGATTAGATGGAAGAGAGCAAAGGATTAAATGTTGAATTTCATTGACTGGATCTTAATGAAGAATTGTGGTGCCTTATCCTATTAAAGGCCATAGGAGCAGGGGAAATTTGCTGGACCAAATACAAGAATTTAAAAGCTACCACATGTAGATTATGAAGATGTATTTTTCCATTCTTTCACTAGAAGAGAAGTATTAAATTTAAATTTTATTGAACTTGAGCTGGAAATATAATTTCCAGCATGCATGGCTGGAAGTGTAGAGTTGTGATAATTATACATTTTGGGATTACATCCAAGAGCTTAGAACATCAGCTTTAAATTGATAGAGCTCTACCAGAACAATTGTATTTTACATCTGTTGTTTACTTTTTTTTCCCCAGGTATAAGCCTGTGCAGAAAGTAGATGGGGTTGGAGATGGTTTCACAGGGAATGGTCAACAGACAGGTGCATCTGTTGAGCAAACTGTAATTGCCCAGAGCCAACATCACCAACAGTTCTTAGGTATGTGGGAGCACTGAAATGTATAGAGATACATTTTCAACCAGCTGCTGAACAAACAAGATAACCGGTTAATTTATCTAAACTTTCAGCTGAATCTAATTGGGTTGGTTTTGGGATGAAAAGATGGCCTGACTCCTAGTGGTAGTACTGCAAGATTACCACTAGGTGTCATGGGTGCCATTTTGAACCCAAAACAGCCTGAGCAGGGGTGATTGTGAATCCTTCCTGCCCTCACTAGACTACTAGGGATCCTGCTAAGAGCCAGGGAAGCAATGAGAAGGTGGAGGAGTCTGCCAGAGGGGTCCACTTGGAGGGGATCTGGATTTTAGTGGGGCTGTAATGGGGGGATTAGTTATGGGGGGGATATAGGAGATTGTTGGTGGGGGACCAGATGTTGGGAGGGTATCAGGTGCTGGAATTGAGGTTGAGGGGATTGTTGGATTCTCATATTAATACCTGGGAGAATCAGATGTCAGGGGAGGGGGTGTCAGGTGACAGTATTGATGTCAGAATGTTTCGGGGGATCTGATTTAGGGTGGTGATCAGTTGGAGGTTTGGATGTCAGTGGTTGAATGGGGAGGGGATCCCATTATCAAAGGTGGTGATGGGGGAGGCTAGCCTCATCCTTTACACTTGCCCCTTCAAGTAAGCACTTTGCCTCTGGGCAGGTATAAATGCTGACATATAGAACTTTTTATCCTAAAGTACATTGATATTTTAGGCTTGCCCTAACCACGTCTCCTTGCAATCTCTGATCCGCACGTGTAAATAGCGGCTTTCTAAACTCATTATTTATATTTGTAAGCAATCTACTTCATGTTTAGAAGTCAGTATTTTCACATGGGGATGCTTTTAAAATAACTCTAGTAGCCTTCTATGTGTCTTTATAAAATCCTAGGGTAAAAAAGGCTGAAATCCTGCCTAGATTGAAGCTGTGGACATTCATGCCTGCTTGAGAACAAACATAAATATTTGTGTGTAAAGTACACAGGTATTATATAAATAACATGTGTTAATCACAGCTCCCCCTGTGCTCCAAACTCCACCCCAGAACAGGCCTACATGCAGGTTACATAAAAATATGCACCTTTGTATCATGGCGCATACTTTTACACATGTAACCCCTGGGGCAATTCTATAAAAGCCCTTTATGCATGAAAAATTCTTTATGCAGTTACCTCCTTACTTCTGAATATCAGTGCTATCCAACAAAATCATTAAAAAATAAAATACAACAAATTGGCACCATCTCCCAGCACCTGAGAAATGTTTTTAGAAGCACTCCCTTCATTCTCAGTCCCTTCCTGGCACTCCATAAACATAAAAAAGGGTCCTAAGATGCACCGTCCTGCCAGAGAGACTGTCATTCCACCCCTCTCCATTCCCATGATCTTTTCCTCCCAACCCATCCCTGCACTCCTGAGCCTCCCCCTCCCCCAAAATCACTCACATTAACCCCAGTTGAGTCAGCAGGAGGATTCATAATTCCCTCTTGCCAGCTAGGTAGTGCCCCTGGTGGTGTCAGAGGAAAGCTAGATGATTACTAGCAGAAAGAAGAGTTGTGAATCTTGCCAGCACAACTGGGGGGTGCTGTGCGTGAGATTGGGAGGTTCAGAAAGTGGTAGGTAGGCTTTATGAGAGGGAGGAGTAAATAATAGATTGGGGAGGGGGGTATTAGGAATGATTAGAGTTTCTGCTGTTTTTTTTTTAATGTTGACATACCAGAGGGAGAAGGCATGGGTAATTGACGTAGAAGGGAAACAGAGATGATTACAACTTCACCTTCTTTTTAAATGACTTATCAGGTGCTGGTAGGGAAGGCTGTCAGCTTAGGTCAAAATTTTTAAAAATTGCTTTCAGTCTCCAGGAGAGTAGCTGACCATCAACCAGCCAGATTTAAGCCTGCTATACAATGCCTTTATTTAACTGGACAAGTTAAATGGCTAGTACTGAATCAGTGCTAGCTGTAAAGCTTTCTCCCCATGACTTAACCCCACTACAGGTTTTTTCAGCATGTGTGTGGATAGATATAGCCATTTAATATAATTTAGCTGGCTAAATTTAGTCACTCAGTCCATTATACTGCTGCTAATTTTCTTATTGTGAACACTAACTGTACTAAAGTGTTCAAAAATCAGATGATGTACATGACTTGTTGTGACCATATATATTTGTTCTTCAGAGGTGAGCTGTGTTCCATGTGATAAAGGGTCCTATCTTGACTCTAGAGCTTATGTATGATATCATTTTTTGGAAGATTTGTTTGATAGTCTAATGAAAGCTATCACAGCCCAAAAAAGTGTTTACTTCCAGATGAATACATCTGTATGCTGTATTACAAGAATCAACTCATAACTCAGCAGCAGTGTTGTACACTGTCACTTGAGAGGTTCAGCTTTCGTTCCCAAGCCTAGCTTTTGTTCCTTTGACTGGCTAGGGCTAAGGATACTGCCTGGCAATGTAGGGGCATATAATAGTAGCCTTGTGTGTTACAATCACATAGCCTTAACAAAAATAATTCAAGTGCTCTCTTGTGGCACTGCGTGCATCACAAGGCATTTTCCATAGTGTTTGGTTCACTGGATTTCACTGTAAACCATTTAATATCAAGGGCTAGGGGCTACAGGTGGAAACTGTGCATCATAAGGGGATGTTGAATCCCTTTGCCCATGCACACTCTTGTTGTATGTAACTGGGTGGTGCATATTGTGCTACACAACTTTGAAAAAGCAGATTTTGATTTGGCCTTTCATAAGCAATGCTTTCCAAACATTTCCTGACTGCGACCCTGTTTTAGTAGCTCAAAAAATTACGCAACCCCATTCCTGCTCTTCCTTTCATACCTGTGCTCCAAGTCAGCTTGTAGTATTGGCTGATGATGCTATTGCAGTCTCTGCCTCCTGCCGAGCCTGTGAGAAATGAACTATAGCATCCCATTGACTTACACAGGCGGGTGGTGCTCCGCTCTGGGGTTTTATTTTTTTGTAAGAGTTTGCAGCTATCATCATCACCTCAAATGAGAATTTTGTGACTGTTTAGGATCACGACCCACCATTTGAGCAGGGCCGGCTCAACCATTAGGCAAGGCTAGACAGCCACCTAGGACAGCAGCTTGTGAGGGCATCAAAGAGCAGCAGAAACCAAAGCAAAACAATAGATCCTCTCAGCCACACAAACAAAGAGCCATCAATCAGCACATTATTTTACCTGCAAGGAGAGGGGGCACACACATGCATGCAAAGCAGAGTTTAGTATTTAAAAGTATAGAGGGTAATTCTATCAGGGTCGCCTAGTTCACCGTGTTGTCATGCACATATTTGGCCCCTCTTCTATAATGTAAAGTACATGCATTATAGAATTCTATAACTTGCATGCATAAATCTGTGCTCCGCCTATGCTCTACCCAAGCTCCACCCCGGTGCTCACCCACCCAAAGACTACATGCCAGTCATCACCTTGATGCGTGAAAGTGCCCATCCAAGCACACAAGTTCTTTAAAATAGGTTACTTAGCCAGCCTGATGGCATGCAAATGTATGCAGCTCATTACAGTATTACCTTTCTAATGTCCAATTATGCATTTTTACAAGATTGTTCTAGGACAGGTAGCATTTTGATAATCATGATTGTTGAGTTTAATTATCAAAATCTCAGTGGAGGAGATGGGGTAAGGCTAAAGGTTCACCGAGGATGTCCAATAGCCTTGCACCAGTTCTGAGTTTGGGAACTGTTGGCTTACAGATATCAACTGTAGTTACTATTTTATGCTGATATTAGAATACTGTAGTGGTTTGTTTTTAATGTTTGTTTTCTACTATATTTGTGTTTGACTTTTTTGTTAAGAAAAAATTTCACATGACGAAGTTTATTAATATGAACTTAATGGATTATTTTACTGTAACCTATTTTTAAAAAAGAAAAAAAATTGAGGCTATTGCTCATTAAGAAATATGACCTTTGAGAATTTATTTTTGTATGGTTGCTAAATGTTTCCTAATGAAGCCATAATTGGCACCATCCATACTATATTTCTTGCTTTATGTTGCCATGGTAACAGATGCATCTCGAGCACTTCCAGAGTTTGCAGAAGTTGAAATCTCCTCTCTGCCAGATGGTACTACCTTTGAGGATATCAAGTCACTACAAAGTCTTTATCGGGAGCACTGTGAGGTAAGATCGACTTAACTCAGAGGTGCCAAATTCTCATTAACTCTTTGTTCACTTATTGGCTGACCCAACTCTTACAAGAGCTAGATTCATAAGTAGGCAGTAGTTGTACATTGACATATTTCATATTTAGAAACCGTGATGAAACTTCAGTGCCTGCAGAAGCCAGTTTCTAGCAGTGGAATGTTTGAGCCAAATAACAGATTCCCAGTATCCAATGATTATACTTAACTTTCCAGGCATTATTTCCTTTGTCTAGTTTTTGTGATGCTTTGTTTATGGTTCAGTCAAAAATTACTGGTGACACAAAAATATAAGAAACTGTATCTATGAGCAGGAATCTGGGCATCAGACTTCAATAAGTATTATTAGTTTATACCTGGGTTTATTAGTTAATTACTGTTCCTATACGGTCATAAGATTTTGCATACTTTAATAAAAATTAATAAGGATTAATGTGATGTGCTTTTATTGTCTATTCTTTTAATTGGTGCTGGAGGTCAGTTTAGAGACAGGGATGGTTTAATTATGCAGTTACATTGTATTTATGGGCATTACTGATTGTAGAATATATGACGCAAGGAACATAGGGTATAATACATTGATTTTCAGCTTGGTTCCAGAGTACCTCTTAATCAGTCTGGTTTTCAGGATCTCCACAGTGAATATGTATGAGATGGATTTGCGTGCACTGCCTCCATGGTGGAGATCCTGAAATCCGGCCTGATTAAGAGGTACTGGGGGACTAGTTGAGAATCTCTGGTATAGTTTACGTGTGTCTGATAGTGATTTTAGCATCAGACAGCAGCTAGAAATAAACCTTGAGGGTCAGCCCCAGTGGCTGAGTGGTGGTGCTGTGCACTGATGCTTGATTGGACCTGCATTCAATTTCTAGTTCAGTTCTTCTGCTCCCCACTGTAGATGGGGTACTATGGAGGAAGGATCGATACCTGCTGCATGGCACATGACAGAGAACTGCCACAGCAATGACTGAACTAGGTAGAGTAAGTTGGAAGAGGATATAAATAGGGGAAAAATCACTGGCTGGTTGCAGTTGAAGACTCATGATTCTTTTTGAATTGGAAGCCCAAAGGAATGAGAGAGAATGTCAGGTGAAAATAAAGAATGAAACCTTTATCTTTATTATGTTATTGAACATTAATTGCAAAAAAAACCATAAGGGAGTGATTTTATAAAGCATTTTCTATGTGCAAAGTATTTTTTACATGCAGCGAATGGCTATTATATAAGGATATATATGCATTAAAAGTAGGCACACTACGTGATTTCACCTATATTTACAAGATTTATTTTTAATGATAAAGAGCATGTTTACTGAGGTACCCACTAGTAGCACTACTACTACTACTATTACTACTACTGAGCATTTGTATAGTGCTATAAGACATACACAATGCTGCACAGACACATGTAAGAGACAGTTCCTGACAGGGGCTGCTCAAGGCAATCTGCTGCCTGAGGCGAGGTATGAGATCCTCCCCCCCCCCCTGTAGTATGGTGGGGGGGGCGTGCTTTCTCAAAACTCTAGTCAGGAACTGAACCAAACCAAAAAGCCGATTAGATAATATGAAAGAAATGCAAGATGTTTGCACACCAAAGAACTAAAAGAATGAGTGGGAAACACAGCACACTTTATAAAACTAAATTATAACTCATTTTTATTTTGTTATAAACTATGTTATGGTTCTTGCTTTTTCTTTTTGAACATATATTTTGCATCCACAGAACCCCCTCCCTCAACACTGGGTGCAGAGCAGAACTAGGACATTCACCCACAGAACTCAATATCTAACAAATGTTCTACAGTACCAGGCATATTGGGAACTAATATAAAACCCTACAAAAGTCACTAAAGATCTACAAGGCCAAATCTACATACCATTACCAGCATAAACTTCCAAAACTCATACAAGGTGCCTACCCCAAAAAAAGCAGCACTATAAATACTGCAGCAGGCCGTAGAACATCTAACACCTATTTGAAAAGCTGAACAAGGCAAATTACTACAGTATCGATCCTAGTGTACAAATTTCATGCTAATGGAACACATGGCCTTGAAAATAAAATTACACAGGTACACTAAAAAATTTTTTTTAAACTGCCTCTAATGTTTCGATTGATTTTTACATTTTTTGGTGCGCTGAATCCAAATCTGGTAACCAATTTGCTCCATCACGTACAGATTTTTTGCTACATTGGGTTAGCAGTTTGAGGTGAACGTTTCAGATTGCGTGCGATCGAGATAAAAGTTTCTTGGATGAATTCTTTATACTAATTGTTTAGTAGTTATTCAAATAAGAATAAAGAAAATTGTAACAAGGCAGCACATAAGAATAATGTCAACAAAACACACTGTGATGGTAGCAAAATTGTCTGCACTTAAAACAGCCACATACATGTGCACAAACATTGAGCATATAAGAGCGAGGTTAGACACAAAGCAAAGCAAAGAAATGTGCAAAAAATGTTGTACAGGTATGTATGTAAGAATAGAAAACGCAAACCGCACCATTGCAATACATGAAGACAAACACCCGATGGTGTGAAAATAAAATTCTAATAAATGAGATCCGACACTGTGGTAATAACTAGCAAATTTTTATTTCAAAGTTTAGTAAAAACACGATATTTGTCAACACAGTTTAGATTTTAAAGTCATTCTTGGGTCAATCAATCTCCTGGTGGGCCCGTTTCTTCTTCCCCCGAATGCTTCTCTTGGTGCGCTGCTTGGCGTATTTTTCATCTGGGGTTTCCCGCAGCAGCAACCAGCAGAAATCAGCCATCATAGTGGTGTTCCATCTTCCTTGGTACCTTCTCTCTGCGTCCTTGATGTCCTGGTGAAACCTTTCACCTTGTTCTTCACTGTACGCCCCCAAGTTTTCGGGAAAGTAGTTCACATGGGAGTGCAAGAAATGGACTTTCAGGCTCATGTTACAGCCTTGTTCTTTGAAGGCATTGAGCATCCTGGCAACAATATCCTTATAGTTCTCATCCCGCCTGTTCCCCAAGAATTTGAGAACAACATCCTTGAAGGAATCCCAGGCTTCTTTTTCCTTCTCAGACATCGTTTCAGCGAATGCTCCATCTGAAATGAGTTTCCTTATATCAGGGCCAACAAACACTCCTTCCTTTAGCTTTGCTTCAGAAAGTCGGGGGAACTTTGAGCAAAGGTACCGAAAGCACTCACCATCTTTTGGAAGGGACTTGATGAATTGCTTAATGAGACCCAACTTAATGTGGAGAGGTGGTAATAGAATTTTATCACGAGGTACCAAGCTCTCATGAAGAACATTTTTCTCACCGGGTCTCAAATACTCCCGAATTGGCCAGTCTTTTTTCCCCCAGTGTAGGTCGCGGGCCCGGCTATCCCACAAGCAAAGGAAGCAGGGATATTTGGTGAAACCGGATTGCTGCCCTAATAGCATGGATAGAATTTTAAAGTCTCCACAAATCATCCACTTATGCTCATCATAACGAATCTTCTGAAGAATCAGGGCCAAATTCTTGTATTTTTCTTGGAGAATAACAGAGTGAGCAATAGGAACTGAAGCGAATGTGTTGCCATTATGAAGAAGAACACCTTTTATGCTGTCTTTTGACGAATCAATGAACAGCCGCCATTCAGCAGGATCATACTTGAGTTTAAACTTTTCCATCACTCCGTATATATCGTTGCAAAATACCAAATCTTCCTCTTTGCTGAAATACTTCAAAAATTGTGTCTCGCGGTTGCGGTACCAATAAAAAGTTGTTCCTGGTGACAATTGATTTTTCTGTTTAAGCCGAGAACCTAGCAGTTGGGCAGCATCTTTTGGGAGTCCTAAATCCCGGACTAAATCATTCAATTCAGCTTGAGAGAAAAGTTCAGGTTTCGGATCTGGTTCAGTTTCAAACTCGGAAGTACTGGACTCATCGGGAAAAGCCATCTGATGAGTCTCATCATGATCAGAACCGTCCACACAAATATGATCCAAAGATTTTGGTGGTTCAGGCACAGGTACTTCGTTGCTATGAGGCATAGGCCTAATTGCTGAGGGAAGGTTGGGGTAACTTATTACGTTCTTATTTTTTAAGTTGTATCCCTTCACAATGCAAGAGCAAAAATAGCAGTCACTGCTGTGGTCTCTTTGTTCATGCCACATCATAGGTATTCCGAAACGAAATGCTTGTTTTTTACCTTTCATCCATAAGCGTAGATCTTCCTCACATGTCTTGCACACTTTGTGAGGAGCCCACGGTTTGTCTTGATCGCCTAACTTCAAACCGAAATAGGTGAAATATACTTTTTTAATAAATGCAGAAATGTTCCTCTGCCGCTTTTTCACGGTATATTCCCCACAAATAAAACAAAAACTGTCCGGAGAGTTGACGCAACCTCTGGCTCTGTGAGCCATCACAAATACACAGCACTGCAAACTACAACTGTAGTGAACCACTTCGGAATAAAGCTGGATTACGACTGAGCAAACAAAAGGTAATAATGAACTTGCAAGAAACTGAAATTTGACAGGAACGTTCATGTCGCAACCACCGTGTTTGAGCGAGTGAACGAGGCGAGGCGAACAGGAAAGAACATGCGCCAGCGCGAGTACTGGATTTAGCCCCCCGCCTCCCAATTGTCCTGTTAATGTATAAAATGAATACAAAACACTCTAAAATATCATGAGGGAGTGTTTCTAGTTAGTTAACCATTACAACCTCTATTTTGGGCCAAGAAAATAAACTGCAGTCGGCTAAAAAGAAATTATGTGAACATTCCTTATATGGGTAAGAAATCTAATTTTGCAAGAAAACATGACGTGATGGAACATTTTGGCTATTTTTCCTGGATTCAGCACCCCAAAATCTATAGGAATCAGTTGCAAAACTGGAGGCAGTTTTTTGGTAGTGTACCTGTGTTATTTTTCTACCTTTGACCATTTTATTCTCTGGTCATGCCGTTCCTGATCTGAGGCTTCTGCTTTCTTGTCTTCTGCTTTCCTGTCTTCTCTTAGCACTCTATTTGCCATTTCTTGTCTCTTGTATTCTTCACTTCCTTCCATTAGCCTATTTCCAGTCCCAGTAACCCTCCCTGTGTGTCAGCTCCCTTCCAGTCCCAGTGCTCCCTCCCTGCCAGCCTCCTTATTACTCAGTCTCATTCCCGTGTCATCTCCCTTCAGTCCCAATTCCAGTTGTCAGCTCTCTTCCAGTCCCCCTCCAGTACCATCCCAAGGTGTCAACTCTCTTCCATCCCCCTCTTCCCCCCATGTCAGTTCCCTTCCAGCCCCACCTTCCCGCTATGTCAGTTCCCTTCCAGCCATCTTCTTCCCCTCTCTCAGTTCCCTTCCAGCCCTCTCTTTCACCCTCTATCAGCTCCCTTCCAGCCGTCTCTTTCCCCCTCTGTCAGCTCACTTCCAGCCCTCTCTTTCACCCTCTGTCAGTTCTGTTCCAGCGTTTTCTTTCACCCTCTCTCAGCTCCCTTCCAGCCCTCTCGTTCCCCCTCTGTCAGCTCTCTTTCAGCCCTCTCTTTCCTCTGTGTCAGCTCTCTCTTTGCCCCCTCTGTCAGTTCTCTTCCAACCCTCTCTTTCCCCTGTGTCAGCTCCCTTCCAGCTCTCTCTTTCTCCCTCTGTCAGCTCTCTTCCAGCCCTCTCTTTCACCCTCTGTCAGTTCTGTTCCAGCGCTTTCTTTCACCCTCAGCTCCCTTCCAGCCCTCTCTTTCCCCCTCTGTCAGCTCCCTTTCAGCCCTCTCTTTCCTCTGTGTCAGTTCCCTTCCAGCTCTCTCTTTCCCCCTCTGTCGGTTCTCTTCCAGCCCTCTCTTTCTCCCTCTGTCAGGTCCGTTCAGCTCCTCCTTCCCCGTATAGCTCGTTCCACTCCCTTTCCTTTCCCCCTGTGTCAGATCCCTTCTGCTCCCCCTCCTTCACCCCACCCCGTGTAGCTCATTCCACTTCCTCTCCTTCCCCTGTGAGCTCGTTATGCTGCTTCTCCTCCCCCACCCCCGTGTAACTTGCTCTGCTCCCTCTCCTACCCCGTGTAGCTTGTTCTGCACCCTCTCCTGTCACCCGTGTCTCCATTCTTCTCCTTCCCCTTCCTCTGCGGCTGCGATAGCGGTAATTTAAAATGAAAGGAAACCGGAGTAGAACCTCCCAGCCCTGTGGAACCCCTGAAGCTGTGTCCCACCCACACCCATTGAGGTGGTGTTAGCTTCACCCACACTAACTGCAATAGGCATTGTTAGCATGCACCCAAAATGCCCACACTAACCACAAATGCACTGTCAATGCCCACACTAGTGCTGGGGCTCACGCTTTTGGCACCAAACCCCCCTCTTACCGGTTGATGCACCTTAGTAAACATGCCCCAAAGTTGATCTTCTGCAGAATGCCATCAGAGTTCAGGGGCATTCAGGTGGGCTTGAGCCATCAGTAGAGGATAGTTTGTTTATAAGATGGTATTCTTTTGTCAAGATGATGGATGAAAAGATCCTTAAGCATTTGGGTGGGCTGAAATCGGGTGAATGTGGTAGTTCCCCCTTGGATGATTAGATCATTTAAGGTAGAAGTGATTCCTATTTTTATAGGTTTAATTAATTAATCGTTCTCTGCTTGCATTGGTCCAGGAAGATTAAAGCAGATTTGGATGCCTCTTTGGCTTTGATTGGCCTGTGTTTAATTTACATAAGGGGTGGGGGGGGGGTAGAGTGGTTTCTGGAGTTACCATAATACTGAAACAATATTGGTGGCAATCTCAGATAGTTTGCAAGTTTGACTCAAGAAGATAGTCATGTTACTTGATGTTGCCTTGGTTTTTGATACAGAGAGATGACAGCTTGCTTTATCATCTTAGGGTGATGGAAATTGCTGGTGTAATTTTGGGCTGGTTTCAGTCTTTTCTTGAGGAGAGAGTGCATAAGATTATCTTAGGGGAAGATTAATCTGACTGGTTGACAACATCATCTGATATTTCTTAGGATTCCTTGTTGCCTGCATTTATTTATTTTATTTATTTAGCTGCATTTATATCCTGCTTTTCACTGGGTCAAAGCGGTTGGGGGATACATTTTAACACGAGGGGATATGACACACATACACTAATACTTACAGGGAACATGGGCAATGGAGGGTTAAGTGGCTTGCCCAAGACCACAAGGAGCACCTGTGGGACTAGAAACCCCAGTCCTTCCGGCCCAAGGTTGCTGTCCTCTAGTGGGATTTGAACCACCTACCTTCCAGCCTGTGGTACCTTGCCCCAACCACTAGGCTACGCCTCCCTGCATATTTCTATGAAACCCCTGGCAGTTTTACTTGAGAAAAAAGTATTTTGTTTCCAATACTAGCCAATGATTTCCAGGTTATTATTCCGGAAGGACAATTGTCTGAGGTCACAGGCACTATTCATTTGTGTCTCTGCTTAGTATGGGATTATATGAAGCAAAATGAATTGTTCCTGAATGTTTAAAAATTTTAATTTCTTTTGGTGGGTCCGAGGAGAATCCCTGATTGTTTATCCTGGATGACTGTGAATGGTTTACTGATTCCAGTGTTGCTTGTAGTAGAGGACCTATAGGTTCTTAATGACCCTAAGTTATCTGGTCAAGGCAGTGATTAGTGCCGCCCTATGTGTTGCCTACTGAGACAGTTGAGATATATGCCTGCTCGATTTCCATCTTATATTACAGATGCTTCTAATAGGAATGTTGGATTACTGCAATGGGCTTTTTCTTGGCTGTCTAGATGAGGTCATTTGTGCTCTGCAGTGGCTTCAAACACAGCTGTGCTCCTGTTGATGGCAGTAAGTCAGTTTGCCAGCATTTTCCCTGTATTGAAAGCCCTATATTGGCTGTCAATATGGCAGTGGATCCAATTTAAAGTTTGCACCCTGATATTTAAGGTATTGCCTTATTATCTAAGAGAATTGATGGACTTGTAAGAACCACAGCATTCCATGTTGTGAGTGGGCTCATCAGTTGGTGGTGCCAGAGTTGCATGTTGCCACTATGTTCTGAGTTGCTGGCCCATTGCTGTGGAATATTCTTCAGGGTCTCTTGTGTGAGGAGCAGAATCACACCTCATTTCAGTGACCTTTGAAGGCTCTTCTATTTAGGGAGGCTTTTGGATAATCTTTTAAGGGCTGGAATGTCTGTTGAATTGGAGAGGGGAGTTGTCTTATGTTATATTTCTCTAAATTTCAAAAAACAAATTATATTCGGGTGCCGGTGACGTCATCACCTAGTATGGCCGCTTGATTTGTGAGCTCCCACCCGACCCCACCGAAAAGCGCCCTGATTCCTGATAGAAGACGCAGCTTCTTCCCTGTTTTTGCCTAACGCTGTGGGGGAAGGCGGCGGGGCTTGGTTGCGATGTCTGCGAAGCCTAAGAGGGTGAACCTGAAGGAGTTTGCGTATGGGGAAAGTACGCCGCCTCGGCCCAGCAAAGATAAGATGGCGGGGCCCGAGGGTAAACCCGCGGAAACCACAGCTGGGAAGCGTACTCTGCGGGAGCGCCCAGAGAAGGGGGTTGCTGAAGGCAGTCCGCTGGCTGGAGGGGAGTCTGGTGATTTTCAGAGCGATGTTCGCATGTGGTTCGTTGACCTCCGGCAGGATATTCTGCAAATTAGAGCAGATGTGGTGGCCAGCGTGGACAGCTTGCGCGGGGAACTGACGGATTTGGGCCGGAGAGTGGAGGAAGTTGAAGGACGTGTGGAGAGCCAGGAGGAAGGTTTGGAGTCGGTGGCGGGTAAAATGCAGCTCCTGCAACAACAACAGCTTGTGATGGAGGAGAAACTTGAGGACCTAGAGAATAGGTCGCGTCGGTGCAATTTGCGGTTCCGCGGGGTGCCCGAGGGGGAGCCCTACTTGGACTGCTCGGCTGTGGTGCAGGCCATATCCAAGGCCGCGCTGGACAAGGCTGGAGTTACAATGGACAATCTGGATTTGCGCCTTGTGCGTGCTCACCGGGTAGCGGCAGCAGGAGCGGGGCGCGGAAATCGGGCCCGCGATATTATAGCTTGCTACCAGGACTTTCAAACTAAAGAGCAAGTGCAGAGAGCAGCACGTGGCCATGGGGGTGTACAGTGGAGCTCGTGTGCAGTGGATATATATACTGACTTGGCGCAGATTACTCTGCAGAAACGGCGTCTGCTGAAAGATGTTGTCAGTAAATTAAGGGAGGAGGGTGTCCGATATGGATGGACCTTTCCTTTTGGACTCTCCATCACTTATAATGGCCAACATATTCGTGTGAAAACCCGGGAGGAGGCTCTCCAAGCATTACGGTCTGCGGGCATGAAAGGTCTCCCCGGCGAGTCTACAGGCAGCGGGGGCAGTCAGGCTGGACGGCCTCGATGGCAGCAGGTGGATCGCAGGCGACAGAGGAACCGGAGGCCCGGGGCAGAAGACCAGGCGGATGAGGCCGGAGAGTGACTGCATTTGGGTAGCCCCTAGGGGCTTTGCTGGTCTGTCTGTTTTTTTGGACCTGAGGGGAGCTGGTGGGTTTCGCCTGGAGGGCTGGAGGGGTGAAGGTTTTGTATATTGTTTTGGTGTGGGTGTTCTCTTGTTGGGGGGGGTGTTGCTTGATGCTTATATATCTGTATTATGTTGTTCGGTATGTGGGTATTTAGCGAGAATGGGGATCTTTGGAGGGTTGCTGTGGGGTGGGAGGGCGGTTGCGAGGTGGCTGTGTGGTGGCTAGGTGGGGTGCGGGGGAGGGGTGGTCGGAACGGGATGACGGGAGCACTCCTTGTGGTGGTGTGGAGTGGGGGAGCTTGGGGTCGGGGGGAGGGGGTGAAGGGGGAGGGGGTGAGGGAGGGGGGAGGTGGGGGGGGAAGGGGAGAGGGGAGAGGGGAGGGATGTAAGAGCTGGGTCTGGGGGCAGGGGGGGAGGGAGAGGGTGTGGCTTTGGTGGATAGGTTTAAAGTAGTGTCCATGAATGTTCGTGGCTTAAATGCTCCGGTGAAACGACAGAGAATGTTTAAGGAAATTCAGAGACTCCACGGGGACATTATTTTTGTCCAAGAAACACATTTGAAAAAATGTGACGAGTGGAGAGTGGCACATAAAAGCTTTCCCACGACGTGGTTTGCATCTAACAGGGTAGCTCTGAAAAAAGGGGGTGTGGGGATTATGATGCGGGGAACGATAGACTATACGGATTGTGAGGTCCATCGGGATAAAGAGGGCCGCTATCTTATTGTTAAACTTCGCATTCAGGAACGCATGTTCACCTTGATTAATATATATGGACCAAATGTGGGACCTGGGACCTTTTTTGGGCAACTCCAGGGCTTAGTGGAAAAAGTAGCGGAAGGACATATTATTATGGGCGGGGACTTTAATGTTACTTTAAACCCTGCTCTGGACACTTCCTCTGGGAAGGGCTTGGGCCATGCTATGGGGAGGCGGAAGCTGAAAGCGTTGGTGCGGAGTATGGGATTGGTGGATGCCTGGAGGGAACTGAGGGGAAGAGAGAAAGGCTTTACCTTTTATTCCCCGGTGCATCATTCTTTCTCACGGATCGACATGCTGTGGGTGTCGAAACCCCTGTTGTCGGAGGTGTATGAATGCGATGTGGGGGATAGGACCTGGTCTGATCATGCGCCCCTGTGGGTGGAGGTGGGCATGGGGAGAGAGCCGAGGAAAGGACGGATGTGGATGTTGAATGAGTCCCTCCTGGAGGATGGGGATATTGCGCAAAAGGTGGGGGTGAAAATTAAACAGTATTTTGAGCTTAATGACCGGGATGGGTGTGCGATTGGAACGCTGTGGGAATGTATGAAAGCGGTCATTAGAGGGGATCTGATTTCAATGGGGACCTATGTGAAAAAACAGAAGGAGCGGAGGAAAACAGAGCTCCGCGAGAGACTCAGAGAGCTGGATAGCATGCTGGAAAAGAGGGGGGGGAGTTTGGGGATGCCGCAAGAGCTGCTTGCGGTGCGTAGGAAACTCAATGAAATAGAATTAGCAGAGCTTAAGCACGCTCAAGATCTAATGAAACAGCAGTTCTTTGAATTTGGCAATAAGCCCAGTAGATTGCTTGCACAATCGTTGAAGCGCCAGCGGACTCGAAATTTTATTGCTAAAATCCGGGATGCCCAAGGAGCGGTGGTGAGGGACCTAGATCTCATTCAACAGAGCTTCGTAAATTTCTATCAACAGCTGTATACGGCGGAGCGGGCTCCGGGGGGGACGATCTGGATCGCTATCTTCAGATGAGCCTTCCATGTTTAACTGAAGTGGAGGGGGCACGGCTATCTCGACCCATCACCGACGAGGAGGTAGCTGAGGTGATTAGGAATCTCCCGACGCATAAAGCGCCGGGGTTGGATGGCTTTACAAATAAGTTTTACAAGGTCTATTGGGAGTTGCTCTGTGGGCCTTTGGCGCGCTTATTTAATGCTTTTACTGCGGGGGAGGCTATCCCTGAAACCCTACGTACAGCAGGGATTACCGTCTTGCCTAAGGAGGGGAAGGACTTGAGTCTGTGTGGCTCCTATAGGCCGATCTCTTTATTGGGCACGGATTTCAAAATTTTCACGAAGATCTTAGCCAATAGGTTGCTGCAGCACATGCCGCGGTTGGTCCATGAGAATCAATCGGGGTTTGTCCCGGGGCGACAAACTGTGGACAACCTGCGGAAGGTGCTGTCCGCTATGTGGAAGGGCAAGAGGGGAGCGGATCAAATGGTGCTGTTGGCGATTGATGCTGAAAAGGCGTTCGATCGAGTGTCGTGGCCTTTTCTATTTAAGGTATTGGAAAAAATGGGGATGACTGGGAATTTTTTGACATGGATCAAGGCTATCTATCAGCAGCCAAGGGCCAGGATCCGGATTAATGGGGAATATTCTAGCTCGTTTGAGCTACAGAGAGGGACGCGGCAGGGATGTCCTCTGTCCCCGCTGCTTTTTGTGTTATCTATGGAGCCACTTGCTCAGAAGGTGCGAGACTGTGTGGAGATCCAGGGGTTAAATGGAAATCTGGGGAGAATAAAGTGGCCCTGTTTGCGGATGACCTCTTGTTTATGTTAACTGACCCGCTAACCTCCTTAGGGGCGCTGCAGAGGATTCTAAAGGAATACGGTAGGTACTCCGGCTTTAAAGTTAATGATACTAAGTCAGAACTGTTGAACATTTCGGCGAGTGGGGAAACGCAACGCCAGCTTCGGAACTCTTTCCCGTTCCGGTGGGCGAAAGCGAGTATACGATACCTCGGGATTTATTTGACGGCCAGGGAGGCTGATTTGTTCAGGGCCAATTATGTCCGAGTGGAGAGGGCCATTCAAAGCGATTTGATGGATTGGAGACATAAGCAGCTATCTTGGTTGGGGCGCATCGCGGCCATTAAAATGATGGCCCTACCTAGGTGGCTGTATCTCTTTATGAACCTTCCTATTGGATTGCCTAAGAGTTATCTTGCACGGCTGCAGCGGATCATTATGTCCTTTGTGGGAGGGGGAAAGCGCAACAGGGTAGCGGCCTCCATTTTGATGGAGAGAAAAGAGCGGGGAGGGTTGGCGGTCCCGAACTTGCTGAAGTATTGGGAGGCGGCGCAAATGAGCGCGGTTGTGGAGTGGCAAATGGAGGACCCCAAGGAATGGGTGGGTATGGAAGCGGAGGAGTTGGAGGAGGGGTGTCTGGGGGACTGGGTTTGGCGACCGCGAGGGAGTTCAGGTGGCTTCCCGGGGCGTAATCCATATGTGGTGGGCTCTTTGAGGGTCTGGAATAAATGGAAAGGTCTTTGGTTGGGGGACCGGGGGATGTCTAGGTTGTTGCCAATTCAGGGGAACCCAGAGTTTCGTCCCGCGATGGGGCATTCTATATTTCATATTTGGAATAGACAGGGGCTGAGTAGGGTGGGGCAACTCCTAGAGGGGCGACAAGTGAAGACCTTTGCGACGGTGGCCCGGGAATATAAACTGGACGACCGGGCTTTTCTTGGCTATATGCAGCTGCGGCATTATCTTTTGAGGAAGGTGCTCCCACATTTGGCCCCGGAGCTTACTGATATTGAACGATTCTTTTTGGGGGGACAATCGAGGAGGGTGTTAGCTACTTTCTATCGATGTATGGTGAGCGCCAGAAGTGTTCCGAGTTATCAGAGGGCGTGGGTGGAGGACCTGGGCGGGCACATGACCGATGAAGTGTGGGAACAGGTATATGTGAGTAGGTATAAAGGTATCTTGGCCACCAACCTATTAGAAAATAATTATAAGGTGCTCTACAGATGGCATCTCACCCCAGTTAGGCTCCATCAGATGCATGCATTTATACCTGAGCAGTGCTGGAGGAATTGTGGGGCGCGGGGTACGTATTTGCATATCTGGTGGGAGTGTGGGGTAATAAATTCTGCTTGGGGGGAGGTGATGGCGCTGCTGGGGGGGATACTGGGGAGACCCTTGACATATCTCCCGGAAAATGTGCTCTTGGGGGTTCCTATTTCGGGTGTGCCCAAATTGGAGGGGAGGTTTGTTGAGCTGGGGTGTGTAGCTATGCGTATCCTCATTGCAAGGAAATGGAAACAAGTGGTTGTGCCTACTGTCTCTGAATTTCAAACAATGTTGTCGCAGATTTACCTGATGTGTCATCTAACTGCACAAAAGAACGCTAATCAGACTCTCTTCCGGAGAGTGTGGGACAAATACATTCATTGGACAGAGTTGTAACTAGACCAAGTACTGTTAGACCCTTGCTGTGGGCTGGTGTCAGGGGAGGGGGGGAGGGTGGTGGGCTTTAACCTGCGTTGTTGTACTATGTTCTTGTGTGTATACGGTTGGATGTATAGAATGCTGTGTTAGGTGGCTTTGTACTGGTTATTAATTATTCAATAAAAAAACAAACAAAAAAAAACAAACAAAAACAAATTATATTCAATAAATGATGATAAGGAGAATGAATTGTTGGCATTATTAAAGAGAAATGAGTCTGAAGGACCAATGACGCGAAAAGAGACACTCTATATGTTCCCTCTGTAGCTGTGGCATGAAAAGCACTTACAAGAGAAGCTTTTCAGGTTAGGGCTTCTTTAACCTGGAATGCGCTAACAAGTAGTATTTGACTGGAGCATAAGTATTTGCTCTTTTGTAAAAAAACTGAAGGCCTATGGGGTATGTTTCCTAAGCAGTATTAGGCTTTTGTGGCTAATGTGCCTTTTTTGTGCAAATACGTAGCATGGTGTTAGCTGCAAAATCCACGTGGTATCTGTTGGGGGCATGCCCAGCATTTCCCTAGCAGAGAGCGCAGTCCAACAGCAGCCTGGACGTAGCTAACACCACCCATTAAGGTGGCATTAGTTGCATCTGTGATGTCTCCAAATATGACAGTTACGGCCTGTTGTTGAGGGCAGTGGTTGCTGCAGACATGCCTACTCTCCACGTTCTCACAGCATATAGTGCAGAAAATAGCTACGTTAACTGAATTTTGCGTACATTATCTGTTAGCACACACTGTCTGGCCATGCTAACTTCAATTTCAACAGCGCATTTTAGTAAACTTCCCTCTGTTTGTTTTAGCAAGCTTTTGGGGAAATATGACCTGAAGTTAGGCTGGCATTTTAGTAGACTTTATGTTTTAATGATATATTAATGGTTTGCTTATAAATTATGTGTGTGATAATGTTACCCGCCTAGGAATATAAATAGGCAGTCTATAAGTAATAAATGAAATGAAGTCTGAAGATCCTAAGGATGCAGTTTGGGCCGAGCTACTGCAGAGTTGCATTGTATACATGTATTTTATAACATGTGTTTAGATGCACAGACTACACACACACATTTTATACCTTCATTGGAGATGGTGTAAATTTGTGTGAGAGGATTTGTGCAATACTGGGGGTCAGTAGGAGACTATTTTTAAAAGAAACATAGGCACCTATGTTGTCTTTGTAAAACAGGCACCTTTGTATACAGGGGCGGCCCAAGGGGGGTGCGGGGCCATGTGCGGAGACTCGGTGCGGGGCCTCATTTGCATAAGTGGCCTTATTTGCATAAATATTTGCATAATGCTAACATTCATTAAGAGACATGTTTACTAAAAGTTAGTGTGTGTATGGATAAAGACAGACTAAAAGATTTCTACATTACTATAATCCAGTGCCAACCGCCAGGCACATTAGGAACTACTACAAACACTGCCCATTTAGAACCCATAGCAAACCCGCCGTATCCTAACAGCACTACCAGAACTCACAAAGCACCATACCCTACCTATCAAAAGGCAACACTGCAAATATTAAACCAATACATTTCAGAGAAAAACAATACATGACCTACTGGGGAAAGAGAACAAGTGGCAATGTCAAATAGGAATTACATAAACAGAATACCTCAGCTCAGTTACACATGCAGAACATAGACCATCACCAAACAAGGAATCACAATTTAGAAACAGGAAGGCAATAATTAAACTGGGAACCCCAAAAGCCAAACTTGGAATGTACAACAACTGTAGAAATAAAACTATAAATTAATTTCCTCTTGTACCAAACAAAGCGCAGACGTTAATGATGCACATTTCCCAGAGCTTTCATATTCCAGTTAATAAATTCAAAATAAAGAGATATCTTTCTACCTTTTGTGCATTTTTTTTCCGGTTGCAATTGCTCCAGCCACTTTCTTCTGGTTTCTTCATGTTTTCTGCTAACTCTCCATCATCTGCTGTCTCTTCTCTCTTCTAGTTTTTTTTCCATTCTCTCTCTCTCTACATCTGCTTTAACATACTAATCTTTCTCCTTTTGCTCTTTCCTCATTCCTATTTCATCCACTCACATTTTACCCCTCCATCCTCAATCCCCACTTACACTCCCAATACCCATCTAAGTGTAGATTTTTTACCCCTACCACACAAAATATTTTTCCCCTCTCCATTTTACTCTCCCAGCCCCATCCCATTCTAATCCTCCCCTAATCCTCCCCCAACATCAGCTCCCTTCTAGTTCCAGTCTCACCCAGCATCCATTCCCTTCTTGTCCCTGCATCAGCCCATTTCCAGTCCTAGCCCCCCCATAGCCTACTTCCAGTCCTAGCAACCCCCCAACCCAATACCAGTCCTAGCCCCCCCCCCCATCAACCCACTTCCAGTCCTAACCCCCCCATCAGCCCACTTCCAGTCCTAACCCCCCCATCAGCCCATTTCCAGTCAGCCCCCCATAGCCCATTACCAGTCCTAACCCCCCCCAACAGCCCACAGCCCATTACCAGTCCTAACCCCATCAGCCCACCTCCAGTCTTAATCCCCCCAGCCCATTTCCAGTCCTAGCAACCCCCAACCCATTACCAGTCCTAGCCCCCCATAGCCCACTCCCAGTCCTAATCCCACCAGCCCATTACCAGTCCTAACCCCATCAGCCCACCTCCAGTGTTAACCCCCCCATCAGCCCATTTCCAGTCCTAGCCCCCCCATAGCCCATTACCAGTCCTAACCCCCCCCCCAACAGCCCACAGCCCATTACCAGTCCTAACCCCATCAGCCCACCTCCAGTCTTAATTCCCCCCAGCCCATTTCCAGTCCTAGCAACCCCTCCAACCCATTACCAGTCCTAGCCCCCCATAGCCCACTCCCAGTCCTAATCCCACCAGCCCACTCCCAGTCCTAATCCCACCAGCCCATTTCCAGTCCTAATCCCCCTCACCCAATTTTCAGTTTAAGCCCTCCCATACCCCATTACCAGTCCTAACCTCCCCATCAACTCACTTTCAGTCCTGATCCCATCAGCCCATATACAGACTTAGCGCCCCCATAGCCCATCACCACTCCTAACCCCCCCAGCCCCCCCATAGCCCATCACCACTCCTAACCCCCCCCCCAGGCCCCCATAGCCCATCACCACTCCTACCCCCCCAGTCCCCCCATAGCCCATCACCACTCTTAAACCCCCCCAGCCCTCATAGACCATCACCACTCATTAACCCCCCAGCCCCCCCATAGCCCATCACCACTCTTTACCCCCCCCAGCCCATCACCACTCCTACCCCCCCAGTCCTCCCATAGCCCATCACCACTCTTAAACCCCCCCAGCCCCCATAGCCCATCACCACGCTTAACCCCCCCTGTCCCCCCATAGCCCATCACCACTCTTAAACCCCCCAGCCCATCACCACTCCTACCCCCCCAGTCCTCCCATAGCCCATCACCACTCTTAAACCCCCCCAGCCCCCATAGCCCATCACCACTCCTAACCCCCCCAGCCCCCCCATAGCCCATCACCACTCTTAAACCCCCCCAGCCCCCCATAGCCCATCACCACTCCTAACCCCCCCAGCCCCCATAGCCCATCACCACTCCTAACCCCCCAGCCCCCCCATAGCCCATCACCACTCTTAACCCCCCCAGCCCCCCCATAGCCCATCACCACTCTTAACCCCCCCCCCCAGCCCCCCCATAGCCCATCACCACTCTTAACCCCCCCCCAGCCCATCACCACTCTTAACCCTCCCCAGCCCCCCCATAGCCCATCACCACTCCTACCCCCCCAGTCCTCCCATAGCACATCACCACTCTTAAACCCCCCCAGCCCCCATAGCCCATCACCACTCCTAACCCCCCCAGCCCCCCATAGCCCATCACCACTCTTAAACCCCCCCAGCCCCCCATAGCCCATCACCACTCCTAACCCCCCCAGCCCCCCCATAGCCCATCACCACTCTTAAACCCCCCCCAGCCCCCCATGGCCCATCACCACTCCTAACCCCCCCCAGCCCCCCCATAGCCCATCACCACTCTTAACCCCCCCAGCCCCCCCATAGCCCATCACCACTCTTAACCCCCCCCAGCCCCCCCATAGCCCATCACCACTCTTAACCCCCCCAGCCCATCACCACTCTTAACCCTCCCCCAGCCCCCCCATAGCCCATCACCACTCCTAACCCCCCCCCCAGCCCCCCATAGCCCCCCATAGCCCATCACCACTCCTAACGCCCAGCCCAGCCCAGGGAAATTTTGTTTAAAAAAGATGTTGTCTTCTCCGGCAGCCGGGGCCGCCGCGGCAGAATCGAGTGTGCCGCGGGGCCCCCCCTGCCCAGCCGAGCCTGCCCTCCCGAGCCTGCCCTCCCCTTTATCACCTGTCTTCGCAGCTCTAATCAAACGCGCCGGCTTTCAGAGCGCGAAAGGGCTAGTTTCCCTTTCGCGGCTCTGTTAAGCCCGCGGGGGCTGATGGGAACTTCCCATCAGCCCCCGCGGGCTTAATAGAGCAGCGAGGGAGAAACTCTCCCTCGCGCTCTGAAAGCCGGCGCGTTTGATTAGAGCTGCGAAGACAGGTGATAAAGGGGAGGGCAGGCTCGGGAGGGCAGGCTCTGCTGGGCAGGGGGGGCCCCGCGGCACACTCGATTCTGCCGCGGCGGCCCCGGCTGCCGGAGAAGACAACTTCTTTTTTCTTTTTAAAAATTTTACTTTAGGATTAGAATGTTTTTTGCGCGGGGCCCCCTGAAACGCGGGGCCCTGTGCAAAAAACATTCTCGCTCAATGGACGGGCCGGCCCTGTTTGTATAGGAATCCTGCTATGAAATTATCCACCATAGGGGCAATATTCAAAAAGGGTTTTTTTATGTGGATAAATGTGCTTAAAAATGTGTCCCTCTCCCCCACATGCTTTCACATGCATAATTTACACCTGCATCTGTGCAAGTGCAAAATGCACAGGTACAAACCTACCCATGGCATGGGCACTACTCTCATTCTTGACAGAAAACTCCCTGAGGAGTTTCTTTTTGAAAAGGAGCCTGCATACACACAGGCCTTCGAGTCCTGTGGACAGTATCACAATTGCCTGCTATACTGTAACTGGCAAAAAGGTAGTGTGTGGTAATATCTGGTTTACTGCAGCAACTTGGCGATAGATTCTATAGGAAGGGATGCAAACCATTCTATGGTATGTTTTTTTAGGTTTTCTGATATGGTTATAAATATTTTCCTATTGTTATCAGACCAAGAGGGTAAATTGTATTTAAAAAATTGGCTTTTATAAAATTGTGCGACCACATACATGTGGAAAAAATAGGCATGTGAAAAGAATGTACCTACTTTCATCCAGTCTGCACCTAAATGTTTTCAGGGGCAGAATGAAATGTACACCTGTGAAGTAGTATTTTAGAATGGACATCTAGGAAGAACCTGGGGCATCTACAGCACAGTATCAAAATATTCAGGGGAGTGGCAGCAGTAAAGGGAGGCACATATGTGTCTTCTGAAATCGCTCCTTTTCCACCCTGAAAGATGAACATCCCAGTAACTGATTATGATGACAGGCTCACACAGATAGTAAGGCTGAGTAAGTGTACCAGTATAGGTCATTCCACAGATATGGACGTCCCTGAATTGCATGCCTGCAGAACTGGGTACTTGGCCTTGCCAGCGGGGGTATTTCGGGATGGGGGCCAACTATGTTATGAGACTAGCATGTCTTGGCTGGCCATTTCAGATAATTAGATATGTGTTGGTGGACCAGTAATATTTCATACATGTTTCTTTGGCCAAGAAATTTTAATTGTGGCGATTAAGGCACATTTTGCTCTCTCCCCTGGAAGCATTCCAGCCATGAAATGAACACTTTTTTTTAACCTTATTTATGGTCAGGAGCAGGTATAGGGAAGGACGCCTCAGTTTCCAGGGCCTGATGTGCTTGTTCCATTCTGAAATACATCTCCCTTGCTCTGCCCAGAACATACTTTCACCATGTCCCCATGCTACATGGACATACTCATGCCAGGAATGTCTATATATTTGGCTTTCTAAAATGCCTCCAGGGACATCTCTGTGATCTGAATGTCTGAATGCCTATTTTCAGATGTCCAACTTATGAATGGGGCTTCTAATATAACCCCCATATTGTATAAAATACATGGCTACACATGTAGAGTACTTTTACACTTTTGTATCTTTTTGGACAAGGTATAAATTTGTGCAGGTGAATTTAGGGGCACCCAGAACCAGCTATCGGGGCTGGTTCTAGGAACCTGTTTTATAAAGGCACACAGACACTTATGTTGTCTTTATAAAATATACAATCAAGAACTCAATCCCGTAGTGTTTATCCTATCAGTATAAAAATTATTCTTTGTCTGAACCCACACCTGACTGTGCAAAGCTAACCAAGCTAGTGCCCACCCTAGTGAAGTACATTTTTCTTTAAATTTATTATTACTTTATCTTCTCAGATCAACTTATCTAAAAAGACGTACCTCAGTCCATACATCAGATCCTATAGCTAACGAACTCCAATTTCCTGATGGGTCCAATGCATGCACCATGTTTCAAGGAGCTCTATTTCAAGGGAAAGTACTTCTCCAAACAGTTCCACAAGTCCTGCTCTTCACCTGAAGTTTAAACCACTGAGGTGCTCCTTCAGACTTCCATACTTCTATTTCCATACTTCTGAAGTAATGCCACAATGGAACCTCTGACATGAGTGGATAGATATCCTAGTGCCACCCTCCTTTCCCAGTAGGTGATACAAATGTCAGAAACCCGGAAGGCAGCTTAATCTCCATTATATACCTTTCAAAAGCATAAGCAGTCCAGGGCTCATCTTCCACAGAGGTTATACTAATGACATCCACTCCACCTCTGCTTTCAAGCATCCTGATATTCTTGTTCCTAGATGAAAAGTCCAGGCTTGCTCCTGATAATTCAAGAGACTTTCAACACAACCCCTTCAGGATGGTTTAATATGATCAATAACCCTCCATCTAAGATCCCTTATCGAGTGGCCTTTTGCAATCCAATACTCAACCAAAGGAGCAGTACTGTATAACTTTGGTACTAATACAGCTCCTATGTTCATTAAGCTGAAGCCTGATCTTCCTCAGTCCTACATAAGAACATAAGAAATGCCATACTGAGTCAGACCAAGTTCCATCAAACCCAGTATCCTGTTTCCAACAGTGGCCCATACAGTACTTGGCAGATTCCGAAAAAAAGTACACAGGTTCTGCAATGTTTGTCCCGGTGTAAGCAGTGGATTTCCTGGGTCCTCTTTAATAACGGTTTATGGACCTTTCTTCCAGGAACTTGTCCAAACCTTTTTCTAAACCCAGCTATACTAGCAGCTCTCACTACATCCTCTGGTAACAAATTCTAGAGTTTGATTTCACATTGACTGAAAAAAAGTTTTCTTATTAATCTTAAATGGTTACATTGTAGCTTCATTGCATATTCCCTAGTCTTTCTACTTTTTGAAGGAGTAAACAACCGATCTATGTTTAACTGTTCCACTTCATTCATTAATTTATAGATCTCTATCATATCTCCCCTCAGCCATCTCTTTTCCAGGTTGTAGAGCCCTAATCTTTTAAGCTTTTCCTCATAGGACTATCCATCCATCCCCTTTACGATTCTGGTGACTGTTCTCTGTACCTTTTCTAATTCTTCTATATCCTTTTTAAGATATGTTGATTAGAATTGCACACAATATTCAAGTTGAGGTCACACCATGGAATGATACGGAGGCATTATAATATCCTTGCTTTTATTCTCCATTCCTTTTCCTTATGATTCCTAGCATTCTATTTGCTTTTTTGGCTGCCTCTGCACACTGGGCAATGTATTATCCATGATGACACCTAAATCATTTTCTTGTTTTGTGGTTCTTAATGTGGAACCTTGCATCATGTAACTGTAATTTGGGTTGTTCTTTCCTGGGTGCATAACTTTGCACTTGTCTATATTAAATTTCATCTTCCGGAGGTCACGTGATGCTCCTACAGGAGAAGGAGATGACATAGTAGGGCTCTCAGGATAGGGCCCGGCAAACCTGCAAAAAACAAGAGAAAATCACCGAAGTGGTGCCATCTAGTACCTTGACAGCGCTGGGGCACCGGCTCCACCAGAATGAGCAGTGTACGTGCAGTGGGGTATGCCCAAATGACAACTAAAGCATAGAGCAGTCACCGTGAGGCCGCCGGGGGACAAGATGGCCGAATTCCAGCCACGAGTTGAGCTGCCGGGCATGTGGGAACTAGCAACGGAGATCTCCAAGGTGGTAATGGCAACACTTGAGGATCGCTTAAACAAACTGCAGTCTACCGTGGACAGTATTCGAGAGCAGCTGGACACACAGGTAGGCTGGATTGTAGAGTTAGAGCAAAGAGTGATGGCACAAGAGTCTCAGTCGAAGCATATCACACTACAAGTCACTGAACAAACAGCAGAGACTCAAAAACTGCTAGAGCGCATTGAGGAAAGAGAGGGGACAACCCTGTATTTCAATAGTTCAGCAGAGGGAATAAAGTTTTTAGAAGGCCTCTCTGAAGGGGAGCAGCCCTAAAATGCCCAAACTGCGGAGAGTAAAGACAAACAGACATGGACTCTGCAATGTTCTCCTTGCTTGAATTGTGTCCTTGAAAGTGTACAAACCTTTGCCCGCTCTAGAACTGGAGTAATTCATCTTAACAAACAGCAGTTTGGGGATTACAACAGACGTTTGGGAGGACTAGCGGTACGGTGCAACGCCCAACAGCACTCAGTGCTGGAGCTCACTTTGCCCGCCACATATCAGATTTTTGTGCAGTGTGAACCCAGTGTGAATCTTGGCATGCAATCATTCTGTATTAACTGTTGATTACCCCTCCTGATATGTATAGTCAACCGCTGCTGATCGCTGGAAGCAGTGGTATACAAATGTTCTCTAAATAAATAAATAAATAAAAACATTAATAAGCAGCACAATGACTGGACCCACCAGTTCTTAGAAGGCCTACCTAGGGGTGAACAGCCCTACAAGCGCCTGGACTGTGGAGAGCAAAGACAAATGGGCATGGAATTTGCAAATACTTTCCTTGCCTGAACTGTGTCCTCAAAAGCACTCAGACCTCTTGCTTGCTAAGGCTGGGTTGGATCATCTTGTCAACCAGCAGTTTGGGGACTACAGCAGACATTTGGAGTGGACCGGTGCTGCAGTGCAGTGCTCAATAGTCTGAAGTGCTGGACTCACTTTTCCTGCAACATAAAAACGTTAATGAGGAGCACATTGGCGGGGTACATCGAGTGATCTGCAAAGTAGCAGACCATACCAGCTCACCCTACACCCCACAGGGAATCATGAGGACTGCAGCTGCCTATGGGTCTTGAGGAAAGATCCCTCTAGAGGGAACTAGTGGGTCCACCGTCAGAGAAAAAAAACCCAAACACAACTCAACCTATGGATTGTGTTCTGGGGATGTAGACATGGACATGCTGGACATTTGGCGATGACCCAACTACCTGAGGCTCGGTAAATGAGGTGCAAGGAAATTCACAGCCGACAAAAAGCCCATGGACAGCAAAAGAGACAGTGGTGAGGATGTGAATGCAGTTGTAAAAAGAGAATAGCATCTCTTACCAGATACCTCTGTTGAAGACCTGTGTATGAGGGGCAACTGTAAAGTCTAGAGATGGGAGGGGAAAAGGGGACACAAATGGATGGGGCAGGGAGCAAGAGTGGCAATAGCAGGGAATGGTGGGAGTACGGGCCCTAAGAGAGTAGAGGACAGGGAGTTGGAAGAGGCGGAGAGAGGGGGAGGGGATGAGTGGTGTGCGACTGCTGTAGGAGAGTTAAGCTTGAGTGAGTGAATGGGGGTGGGAGAGGGGAAGGGTGGGGGGAGGGAGGGCGTGGCAAGAACAACAGACCGAGTAGAGAGAGGGGATCGATAGAAGGGGGGGGAAGGGGGGAACTGCAACAGAAATCAGGATACTGTGGTACGCTGCGGAGCCATGAATAGAACAGAGAGGAGATCCCAAGGGGCTCAGCTGGAAGGCCCTGAGGAGAACCTGTTGATACAATATAGCTGGCTTAGTCTGCGGGAGTCGTTGAACACTAGCTGAACCAAAGGTATTGACCTTGAATGTGGGTGGCCTGAACTCACCCATAAAAAGGGAAAAATTCGTAACCTACATACGGAAACTTGGGGCCGATATGACCCTTTTGCAAGAAACTCATTTGTCAGAGAAAGAGTATGGGAAGTTAAGGAGAGGCTGGGTATCTGAAGTCCACTGGGCGACGTATTCGACCAGGCAATGGGGAGTGGCGATACTTGTGGGGAAAAGAGTCAATCTTGAGATCTGTCGGGTGATTCAAGACCCAGAAGGATGCTATGTCCTGGTCTGGGGAATGCTCCAGGGCAGGAGAGTGATACTAGGGAGTGTCTATACGCCCAATGCATATAGGGATAGCTTTTTTGGGGAACTAGTGGCCAGACTGGCAGATCAATCTGAATACTCAGTGATCATGGGGGGTGACTTTAACGTGGTGGCAGACCCCACTATAGTTTGCGAACCACATTGTGTGGTACCCAAGAGCCATGAGAATAGGGGCATAAATTCCTTATGCCATGAACTAGAACTGATAGATGGGTGGCGCACCCTTCACCCGACGGAGGTGGAATACACTCATCAGTCTAGCTCCCACAAAATGTAGGCTCGCTTGGACTATCTCCTCTTGATGGAGCGACTATTAGTCAGCTCCAAAGTAGTGAGATCCATCTGCAGGTGCTTTCTGACCATGCTGCAGTGCAAGTAATATTGACAAACCAACAAGAGGGAGGGGACAGGATCTGGGCCTCAACCCAGCCTGTGGTTGAGTCCCCTGGTTTTTTCAGTTTCTGCGCAAATGTTGGCAGGAGTATGAAGCAGAGAATCACATGGAGGACGTTGGACCAGCCACATATTGGGAAGCTGCCAAGGCGGTACTCAGAGGTAGGATCATAGAATTTGTGAGTGCCAAGTGGTGCCAATACAACCAATGTCTTTGCAGGAGTTGCGCGAGTTGTGACAGCACCAGGTTCAGTATCTGGCACGGTGGGACCAAACCGCGCAACAGAGTTTAATGGAGCAATGCAACAAAATTAATCCGCTGCTGAAGCAAAAAGCCTTATAAAGTATACACATGTATAAATATATCAGTGTGAGGATAGAGCTGGAAAATTATTGGCCAACCTTGTTAAACCCACTAAGATGCGCTGCAAGGTAATGAGATTGCGGACGGCTGACGGCACCTTCGACATGACCTTGCAGGAAATTTCGCACAGGTTCACTAAATTTTCCAAAAACTTTGCGATGCAGAGCCCGTTGATGTGCAAGCGAGGGAAGATTTCTTCTGCGATATCATCCTGCCACGGGTTACTGAAGAGGAGCGGAAGCTATTGGAACCGCCTGCTCACGATAGGGGAATACTGGAACGGGTTTGCCAACTGCAGCCAGCTAAGGCACCTAGCCCTGATGGACTGGGGCCCGAGTTCTATAAAATCATGGGAGCAGCAGCTGTGCCAGAGCTGATAGCAATGAGAGAAGCGGCTCGGGTGCGGGGAGCCTTTGAGCCACATGCCAACAAGGCCCTCGTGGTACTAGTGCAAAAGCTGGGCAAAGAGGGCGACACTCCAGACGCTTATCGCCCAATCTCCCTGCTAAACCAGAACTTGAAACTGGTGGCAAGAGTCTTGGCATGCCGTTTGGCCAGGGTTATAACTAAGTTCATACATCCTGACCAGGTGGGCTTCATCCAGGGGAGGCGCGCAATGACACATTTAGTGAGAGTGCTCACCATTTTCCAGCAACAGCGAGCAAGAGGCCACAAGGTAGTCATAATCAGCTTGGACGCTAAAAAGGCTTTTGACTGGGTAGACTGGGACTATTTGTTTTGGGTGCTTCTGCGCTTTAGATTGGGGGAGCGGTTTGTCGGATGGGTGTGAGCGCTATATTCATGGCCAAGGGCGCAGATATTAGTCAATGGACAACTATCTGATTTTGAGCTACGACGTGGCATCCGGCAGGGTTACCCCCTTTCCCCTCTACTCTTTATGCTATCGTTAGAACCCTTTGCAATTAAACTCCAAGAAGCTTCAGAAGTTCAGGGAGTTTGTACTGGGGAGCAGGAGTGTAAGGTCAGCATGTTTGCTGATAACATGCTGATCAACACCCCTTACAATAGACAGAATCTGGAGGGGCTGATGGATCTTTTGAAAGTGTTCGAAAGCTTTTCAGGCCTTCCCATTAATCCAGATAAATCAGAAGCCCAGATAGTGGGGGGCGTAAAAAAACGGCGTCCACCTGAGTGGGGAGTGCCTTTTCGCTGGTCCGACGAGCCCTTAAAATACTTTGGCATTTATCTGCAAGCGGATCATCGCGTGGTTTACTGCTTGAATATGCAAGATAAAATCCAGCAAATCAAGTGACTCTGTGAAAAATGGTGAGATTTGCTCCTGTTCTTGAATGGGCGGGTCTCATTAATATGAATGGTGATATTTCCAAAGATTGTTTATCGACTTTAGATGCTCCCTGTATGGGTGCGTTGGGCAGAGATAGACCAGTTAAAAAGCATTTTTCGAAACTTTGTGTGGCATGGGAAGAGAGCCTGCATGGGCTATAACAAATTGATTCTCCTGTGACATAAAGGAAGCATGGCTCTCCTAGACCTACAGGTATATAATGTAGCCACACTTATGCGCTGGATATATGAAGCTGGGCACAAGGTGCACAACTATGTGCCGTGAGGGTTGTTAGATCATTGGAGCCAGCCTTATTGCTTGCTGAACGTGCTTCACCACATGAGAGTGGATCTGGCAGTGTGTGAATTCAACACCTTGATACACCCGCTGCGGATGACTTGGCGATGGTGGGCAGCAAAGAGCCGGCCCAGCCTAGTTTCGACAATGGGACTCAGTGGGCCGCCTTGATATCGGGCGATGTTTGCAGTGGGAGGGTGGAACTTTTCCAGATTTTAAATGTGTCCAGGACAAACTTGACATGCAGACCTCCCATTATTATCAATATTTGCAGATTTGACACTATTGGTAGGGATTGCGAGGTGATCACCCGATCAACCTAGAGAGTGTAGAGGCAGATGATGACTTGCGTCAGCTGGACACCAAATGGAGCACTCTCTCAAAATGGATTAGGATGTTACAGGAAAGATTGGACCCACAGTATCTGGTGTGGTTGGCCGCCCAGTCCACTGAAGATGTGGAGGATGCAGTCCAAGTAGAATGGGCATTCCAGACAATGAAGGAGGTAGCAAGTTATAGCCGTTATCAGGAAATGCAATACCAGATCCTACATCGGGATGCTTGGGGACCCTATGCCATTGAATGCTCTTAAAATGCACAAAGTGGAGTGTAAATTTGTTTTACTGGGTATTTGGGGAGTCAAAAAAGTTATTATGCAACAATGGGTGGGGGAATGGTCGCCGACATTCAAGCAATGGGTCAGCAACCTCCATAAACTGGCGCAAGCCGAACTCTATCAATACAGGAACAATATAACCCCAAAGTGGTTACGATATAAATGGTTCTGGGACAGATTTCAAATGCAGTTCCTGAGGGGGTGGGGGGGGGGGGGGGAGAGGAATAGCACTGGGTAACGGTAACGGGGGAGGTGACGAAAAGAAATCTCTATGATTCGATGGAATACTGTGCATCCAAATGGCAGATGGAATTTTTCTTTTTTTTTTTCTTTTAACCATCTTTATTGTCCTTTACAACATACATCATAACTGAATCAAACCCAAAGAGCTAAACATTGCTTCCGGCCTACAACAATCCTCAGCAGTTCAACACATAACATCCTATTGCCCATACTCCAGTTTTCTGAACATAAAAATTAAAATTATTTTTTTTAACCTTTAATGCATGTATCCTATGTTGTTTTTACTGTCTTTCTTTTTTCTTATCCACTTATTTTCTTAAACATGTGGAGGGTAATTTTATAACAGAGCTTACATGGCACATAGGTGCATACGTTGTGCCTATTTTATTATATATATACCTATGTGCCTTTATAAAATTATTCCAGGAAAGGTATGTACACACATTTACAACTGTTCCGAGGCAGCTGTAATTGTGTGTGCATGTTCTGGTAAGATAAGGACATACGTGCCTGTTTTATAAAATATGCACATAGGTTTTAATCCTGCCCCTGCTCCACCTGTTCTCCACCCCCAGAAATGCTTTTGTGTGTATCATTCGAAAGTGTGCACTGTGGGCTTGAGTTTTATAACAAGAATCCCACTGTATGTGAAATGTCAAAAAAGGGCTGATTCATAAAGACATCATAGGTGTCTACATGCCTTCGTGAAATAAATACACAGAGCCAGCCCAGTAGGGTGTAGATACTCTTGCACAAATTTAAAGCTGCTCTGAAGCATGCCTAGATATGTTAGAAAATATGCACGTACATCATAGCCCCAGAGTACACATGATCTTGTCAGTGTGCCTACTTGTATGTGCATATTCAGCTGCACAGTTTTATCAGAGTCCTCTCTGCATGTAAAACATGCTTTATATGCAGAAACATCTTTAGAAAATCATTCCCTACATGTCTATGTGCCTACTTGTTTGCATGTAGACTCCTGCACAATTTTATAAGAGCCTACAACTCATGTCCTTTGTAAAATTACTCTCATAATTCTTTTTATCTTCCTTTATTTGTTCTCTTAACCACCCCTCCTTTCACTATGTCTTCCCCTTTTAAAGGATAATTTTTCCTTTCACCCTTCTCTGTTCTTTTTAGTCTTTCTTTTTTCTCATGTTCTACACTTTATATTTTTCCCTCCAATCTTTTGCCTCTTTGTTTACTTCTTTAGTTTTTATCTTTTATTTTATTTATTATTTTGTCATCCTTTCTTTCTTCTTTTTTCCCCTCTGTTTCTTATGATTGCCCTTTTCTAGCCTCCCATACAGCTGCTGCTTCCCTTCCATGCTCTTCTCTACATTCGATTTCCAATGCTCTCTTTCCTCCCTCCTCATAAACACAAACTCCTCTTCTCCCCAATATTGATACTGCAACATCTGCACTCTGTTCCATCCCCCCATTCCCCCGACTGTTAACGCTTCATCTTCACCTGTCTTTATACCACAGGTTTCCGCCATGCCTGTTGCAGTTTCTTCCCATCCAACCTCTGCCTGGCTTCTTTTACTTTGAATTAGACAGGATGCTGGTAGTTTCTCATTAACATGTGACAGGCAGAGAATTCCATGGCAGTTACTGCAGATGTGGGTTCACTGTAAATTAGAAAACATGGGGATATGGAGAATAGGAAGAGAATGTGGTCTATGCAGAATATGAAGATTGCCTCATCGTAACTGAGGCCTCTGCTTTCTTGTGATGTGACCAAGGTCATGAAATATGGCCTTGCCATGGAACTGCCAGTTCTTCACAGAACTGCAGAAAACCAGAGTCAGGCAATTGAGCATGAGTGAAATGGCCTGTCCATTCCCCAAGCCCTGCCACAACCTCTCTTCTACTGTCAGGCTAAATCCTCTGCCTGAAATGTCCGAAAGTAGGAGGAGGAAAGCAACTGTGCCTGAAGCTGCTTCTTCTCCTCCTGCTGCCTAGAGCCTAAGTCACAGTTTTAACTAAGTAGTATTGCAGTTCTTTTCATGGTTCAAACCATAGCTTTGATCCTGGGCATCAGACGTTGATGATTTGACTTAACGTGTCACAGTTCTCCTTTTTGTGGTATCACACCTGAATTCGGTCACTTTCTGAATGTTTACTGATGCAAAATAAAATGATATGTCCAACTCAAACCAAATATGGAAAAATTGGGTTTCAAACAAAAGTGCCAATGATCAAACACACAGCTGGTGAAAAACAGGTCTCAGAACTTTAGCCACCACTCAGACTATCGTCTTCTCTTATGGTGTCTCAGAACATCAAGGACCTTTTGTATTTCAAAACTTTTGCCGCTGTGTTATTTATTATTTATTTATTTGGTGCACTCCCAATAAAAATTACCAAAGACTGGCTTGACCTCTTATTCCAAAAAATGATTGATGATTCAAAAGCAGCTATTACCAGAACTCCAAGATATATTCAACTCTATCTTACTCTGTGAAAACGTTGTATCACAGTATATTCAAACACAATGGAAATTCTGCGCTACTTAGCTGTCGTGCTACGGGGAGCTTCCACCAGTTGTAAAGATCTCTGTGTAGATCTCAATGCTCTACCGGGGCACCACTGAGGCGTTTCACAGCCACAGTTTCATCAGGAGATCCCATCCACAGTATTTATATAGATGCTGCCCACGCCTGCCTTAAAGTTGAAAATCACGACTCCAGTCTCGAACAGAGTCCTCTCTGATTCTTGCACGGCGTCTGAGAAGAATCAGAGAGGACTCTGTTCAAGACTGGAGTCATGATTTTCAACTTTAAGGCAGGCGTGGGCAGCATCTATATAAATACTGTGGACGGGATCTCCTGATGAAACTGTGGCTGTGAAACACCTCAGTGGTGCCCCGGTAGAGCGTTGAGATCTACACAGAGATCTTTAAAACTGGTGGAAGCTCCCCGTAGCACGACAGCTAAGTAGCGCAGAATTTCCATTGTGTTTGAATATACTGTGATACAACGTTTTCACAGAGTAAGATAGAGTTGAATATATCTTGGAGTTCTGGTAATAGCTGCTTTTGAATCATCAATCATTTTTTGGAATAAGAGGTCAAGCCAGTCTTTGGTAATTTTTATTGTGAGTGCACCAAATAAATAAATAATAAATAACACAGCGGCGAAAGTTTTGAAATACAAAAGGTCCTTGATGTTCTGAGACACCATAAGAGAAGACGATAGTCTGAGTGGTGGCTAAAGTTCTGAGACCTGTTTTTCGCCAGCTGTGTGTTTGATCATTGGCACTTTTGTTCGAAACCCAATTTTTCCATATTTGGTTTGAGTTGGACGTATCATTTTATTTTGCAACAGTTCTCCTTTTGCCAATTGGCTTGATGTTAGGTCAAAATGAGGAGGAGGGAAGGGAGTAGAGTTAAAAGATTAGCTGGAGCATATAGATAAAGGGATATCAGCTAGGATGGGGAGATGAAGTAGATTGACTTTTGGAGAAGATGATATTGAAATCAGCTGAGTGGGAAGACGATAAGCACTAGGCGGTGAGATGGAGAAGGGGGGATTGTATGTTGCAACTGAAGGAGTAGATATAGCAGACAGAGAGTATGAAAGAAGATGAGGGTCATAAAATGGATTGGTGCCAGAGATATAGTTGTAAGGCTGGATCTGTGCTAGTGGATGGGAGACAGGGAGAAAGGACTGGTGCCAGGAGTGTATCAGAGAGAGAGATTTGTGCTAGGGAGTGTGTATATGTGTGTGTGAAAGAAAGGGGGGAAGGGGCGGGAACTACCCTGAGGTGGGGAGATGTGGGTGGTATGTGAGAGGTGCTCCTCTCCCTTTTCCTTTTCCTTTCCTGGTTCTGGATCCATCTTCTTGATACTCTTCCCACTTCTTCCTATCTCCCTCTATTCCTTATCTTCCCTCCCTTATTTTTCTCCTTGATCCTCTCTTTTCCCCATCTCTTCTGATCCAGTTTTCACCCCTTTCTCCTCCCGAATCAGTTCAGCCCACACATGAAACTTCCAACACTTTGCTTGACAGTCAAGATAAGGTTCTTATGCTGGAAGGCAGTGTTAGGTTTTTATGAAACAAAGCATTTGTTGTTAAAACTGAAAAGTTCAATTTTTGATTCATCTGTTCAAAAAATATTTTTCTGAACTCTTGTGGGTCATCCAGATGGTCTTTGGTGAGCTGAAACAAGCAGCAATGTTCTTTTTAGAGAGCAGTGGTTTCTTCCTATCTATCCTTACATAGACATCATTCCAATTCAGTTTTTAACTGGCAATTGCTCTCATCCCAGCTGTCAAGCATGGTGGTGAAGGTATTATGGTATGGGGCTGGCTTGCTTTCACAATTTTATATCAGAAAATTCAGGCCATCCATCTGTTAGCAGAAGCTGAGCTGAAAGTCAGTCATGCGGCAAAACAACACTAAGGGGCTTGTTTACAAAGTCGCGGTAGCGGTTCGCGATCGTTATCGGAGCTGTGGCCCCACAATGGGGCCGCAGCTCCGATAACGATCGCGAACCGCTACCGCGGCTTTGTAAACAAGCCCCTAAATATTCATGTAAATCTACTACAGAATGGCTGAAGAAGAGATTTCATGTTTTGAATGGGTCAAGACAAAGTCCTGACCTAACCCCTTTTGAAAAGTTGTAGTAAGATCTGCAACAAGCTGTTCATGCATGGAAATGCTCAAATTTCATAGAGTTGAAACAGGTTTATATAAAACAATGGACCAAAATTCCTCAAAAGTGATGTTGGAGACTGGTCAACCATACAGGAAATATTAAGTTGAAGTTATTTTGCTGCTCAGTCCGGTTAGGGAATGAAGAGTTCACATATGTTTTCACATAAGGATACTTTGTAAAATCTTTTTGTTGAATAAGTAAATAAAATATATCCTTTTTGTCCAAATTATTTATTCAATAGTGTCTTTCTCTTGTATCCGGATTTAGATGAAGATCTAATCATATTTTGAGGATAAATTATGCTAAAATTCAGAGCATCCTAAGGGCTTCATAAACTTTTATCTCAGCACTGTGCATTCAGCTCGTACTTCCAATAATAAGAATCGGCAAATAATTGTTTAACCAAAGTAGCCAGACCCTGTTATGGAAGTGGTACCTCAACCCACACCACTATGTCCCACCCCCCCTTCCCTGCCCAACAACAGGACACAACACACCACAGGCAATGGTTAGAAAAGAACACTGGTCACAGCTTTATCAACAGAAATTCTAACAGGCCATTTGCCACAAATAACAGAAACACTTTAAGGCTCAACAAATAGCCAGCTTCCCCCCAGCCCCAACTGGACAAGGTTTCCACGAAGCCTATGATTAGAAAAGTGGTACTTCATCCCCCACACCACTGGCTAGACCAGCAGCAAAATACCCCTAAACCACCAGCCTCGTTATGTTACTAGCTAGGGTTGATCTCTCCAGGTAAAACCCCAACCACAGGATATCATCCAAAAAGCCTATAGTCCATGTCTGGGCTAACATCACCTGACCCGCACCCAACCATGTCGAGCCAGCTGCACCGCACCAAAACCAAGACGACATACCCAATCTCCTCGAAGCGCGAAAAAGGTGGAAAGTTCTCTTCACTGGCCGCTGGATCCCCCAAGGAACAGGATGAGGACTGCACTCCAGCAGAATAAAACAGGGGTGCTGCCTCTCCCCTCTCCCTCCCTCCCCTTTAACCTTGACCAATCAATTTAAACGACGCCGGATTCAAAGTGGTTGTCATTCTCCTCTATGATCACCCCCCCCCCCCTGCACCTCTCCCTTCTGCTGCCCGGCCTGAGCCACAGAATGGCAAAGGTAACCTGGGATAGACGAGAAGGGCAAGGGAGGGGGAGGCAGCACAGACAAGCACAAGTCATCCCGCCATCGCTGACCGCCCTCTGCCCCTGCTAATAATGGACCCGATCCCACGCGGGCCAGCACTTGGTTACCAGCAGCCGCCAGGACAGACCCCACGGCTTGATGCTATTTTTGCCCAACATAACTTTGTGAAAGAATACTCACACATAGAGAGAGATCCTATAATGAGCTGGTTATCTCAAAAGATTTTTCCTTTTGTTAGCCAGCAAATTCCTGCAATGACTCAGCTTTTTCCAAACACTCAGCTGATTGAAATTGCCAGGCCTGAGCATACCACATCCTGCAGTTTTGTAATTAATCTGGTGACATTAATCATTTTTCAATAAGTGACTTATTATAAACCTCATATCTATAAGCAAAAATACTCCTTGTGTATTTTCTTTGTTTATACACTTACATTTGTTTTTAAATTTCTATTTTTATGTGGAATATACATACGTGTGTGTAAAAGAAATTATATATAAAATAATTTTTTTAACACCAGTCTACATAGATTAATCTTTCCTCTGTTGATTACTTTGTAGCTTCATTTTGTATCCCCTAGTCTTTTTGTACCTTTTGAAGAAGTAAACAATTGATTCACATTTACTTGTTCCACTCCACTCATTATTTTATAGACCTCTGTCATATCTCCCCTCAATTGTCTTTTCTCCAAGCTGAGAAATTATTTTCGTCACAGAGGTATCCTTCCATCCCCTTTATGATTTTGGTCACTCTTCTCTATACCTTTTCCAATTCTGCTATATCCTTTTTTTATACAGTATGTGGCCACCTGAACTGCATGCAATGCTCAAGGTGCAGTCGTACTATGGAGTGATACAGAGACAGTATGATATCCATTGTTTTATTCTCCATTCTTTTCTTTATAATCCTAGCATTCTGTTGGCTTTCTTGACAGCCACTGTGCCCTGAGTAGAGGATTATAACATATTCTTCAGGAACAAGCAGGAAGTCAGTCCTCACATATGGGTTGACGTCGGCGCCGACGGAGCCCTCATGCGGGGCAATTCCCCAGCTTCCCGCCCAAGGGTGCCATCTTGCTCAGTCTTCTTTTTTCCGCGGAGCCCAACGGACGTGGTCCCGTTTTCACCATGGAAAAAGTAGAAAAGTTTAATTATTTCGTTCAGCTTCCCGGTTCGACTCTGGTTCCCCTTTCCGCCTTCGGCTCGGTACACCGGTATCATGTCTGTTCTTATTTTTCATTTTTGTCCTTCGTGACTAGCGTTCATGCTCTTTTTATTTTTCACTGGTAGCCCGTTCGTTTGAACTCGCAGGGGCCCTTTTTCCCCCGATGGCTGCCAGCAGATTTAAAAAGTGTGGTCAGTGTAAGAAATTGATGTCTTTCACCGACACACACGACTGCTGCCTCCGATGCCTTGGCCCAGACCATGACCCGGTGGTCTGCGGGCCGTGTGGTAAGATGTCTTCTAAACCTTTGAAGAGCAGGCAGCATCAACGTGACAGAATTTTTTCTGAGTCCCTATCCAACCGGGCCTGGACCTCGTCAGAGGCCTCGACATCTCGGGACTTGGAGCCCGAGCGTCGTGTGTTTTCTGAGTGGGGGTCTCCCTCCAGGGAACACCGGACGAAGAAAAAACTCATGAGGGCAGTGTCACTGGATGCCTCTGATTGGCCTGGGCCCTCGGGTTCCAGGCCGCAGAGCCCTGACCGCTGCCCCGGGTCCTCGGAGTCGGAGCGGCCGGCTAAACAACCTTGCAAGGAGCCGGAGACATCAGACAAAGTAACTTCTGTTGTCCTTGTAGACTCTCCTCCGGGAGAGCCGGCGTCATCGGGCCCTGAGCCAGGAGCTGCGGAGCCTTCTGAGCTCGGTCTCAGTTTGGCGGCTCCGGACAGCAGCATGGCTGCCTTCATGGAGCAGCAGCCGGCGCTGATGGCTGGTCTCACCGGTCCATCCGCCCCGATCACCGGGACTTCAACATCGAAGTAGACACCGGAGGCAGAGCCGATCCTCGAGTCGATCAGGTCTCGAGTCGATCCTCGGCCAAGGTCCCCCTCGACCTCCCTTCGGGACCTAGGTCATCGTTGCCGGTACTCTCGGCGTCAGGGCAGTCAGGCTCGAAGCCCTCGAGGCCGGAGCCCATCGTGTCCTCCTCGGAGGACTCGGCCTGGGAGACAGAGGAGAAAGACTCCCCAGACACCTACCAAACCTGGTGTATCCCTTCGGACTCCCTGGGTTCGGAGCCTCAGAATAGGTCCCCTCCGGAGGACACTCGGTTCTCGGACTTCGTCAGGGACATGGCCAAGGCTTTGGCATTCCCTGTGGACGCCGAGGAGGAGCCTCGAGCCGAGGAGCTCGATGCCCTCCAGTATGACTCTCCCCCAAAGGAGGCCCTTACTGTACCGGTGCCTCCGATGTTGGAACAGCTGATGCTCCATATGTGGGAGTCCCTGGCCTTGATGCTGGTGCTCAGCAAGTGGGTCGATTCCCTCTATCGAGTCTGCAAGAGTCCTGGATTCCAGAAAGCACAGCTGCCGCACAATTCCATGGTTGTGGAATCGGCCATGCAACGGCTGAAAAGCCAGAAGACGTACTCCTTGGTGCCTCCTGGCCGGGAGGCCCAGAACTTGGATGCCCTTGGCAGAAAGTGCTACCCAGGCTCGATGCTGTCATGCCGTGTCCAAACCTATCAGCTGTACATGGGCATTACCTCCGAGACCTGGCAAAGGAGATTGCCGGGTTCTCCACTGGTCTTTCCAAAGAACCCTTGCAGTGCTTCAAAGCCTTGTCCACAGGGATCTGAGAGTGCTCAAAGATCATGTCTCGAGCAGCTTACGATGGCTTTGAGGCTTCGGCCTGAGTAGCCGTGGCGGGCATTGGTGCACGCTGTCAGGCCTGGCTCATGCCGTTGGACCTGGAGCCATGGGTGCAGGACAAGTTGGTCGATGTCCCATGCCGAGGAGACAACCTCTTCGGCAAGCCCATGACTGAAAATTGCAGAAATCGAGTCCGAGTACTTGACCCGGACAAGGTTGTCGAAGAAGACATCTGCACCTTCTCACAAGAAGAAGGCCTCGGGGAAAAGGCCCTTTTTCCTGAGGAAGGGTACGGCTTACAGAAACTACCCCACTTACCAGGCCACCCCAGCTCCCCAACAGGGGCAGCAGGCCAGGGGACAGGGACATGGCCCATGTAAGCCGAAGACCCCCAAGCCTCCAGCTCCGGCTCCTACCCAGCCGGGAGGGGGTTTTTGACTCCTAGTGCATAGCTCCTCTCCCACCAGTGGTTTGGCCCTGCACAGGAGGGCGGCCGGTCCTGTATGCTCACAAGTGGCCAGCCATTACTACCGACGCCTGGGTGTTGAAAATAGTCCAGCAGGGCTATTTGCTTCATTTCAACCAGATGCCCACCTCCTTCTTCCCAGGAGAGCCTCTCAGGCCCCCTCTTCACAGGAACCTCCTCCTGCAGGAGTTGGCAGGTCTGCTAAGGGATCAGGCAGTGGAGCTGGTGCCCCACCACCTGCAGGGGCAAGGCTTCTACTCCGGATATTTCCTCATACCAAAAAGAAAAGGAGGCCTTTGCTCCATCCTAGACAAAAAGCAGCAAACTGCCACGTAGGCAACAGTACAGAAACGTAGGCAGGTATAAAAATCATTATTGATCCATAAATATGAGGGAGGCCTCATATTTATGGATCAATAAAGATTTTTATACCTGCCTACGTTTCTGTACTGTTGCTTTGCCCCATCCTAGACTTGCGAAATCTGAACAAGTTCCTGGTGAGGGAAAAGTTCAAGATGCTTTACCTTGGGACCCTATTGTCTTACCTCCACCAGGGAGACTGGCTATGCTCCTTAGATTTAAAGGATGCTTATACTCACATCCTCATACACCCAAACCACAGGCAGTATCTCAGGTTTGTGGTCGGGGGAAACCACTTCCAGTACAAGGTACTTCCCTTTGGCCTAGCTTCCGCTCCCAGAGTGTTTACCAAATGCCTAGCAGTGGTGGCGGCCTTCCTCAGAAGCCAGGGAGTCTTCGTCTTTCCATACCTGGACGACTAGCTCATCAGGGGCCAATTGGCGCAGGAGGCACAGCAGGCCACTGCCCGCACAGTCACCCTGCTCCAGCACCTAGGGTTTGTTATAAATCACGAAAAGTCCACTTTACTCCCTACTCAGAACTTAGAGTTCATAGGGGCAAGACTGGACACACTTCAGGCAAGGACTTATCTACTGCTGGACAGGGCAAGGCGGTTGCTGGACTCGGTACAGCAGGTTCAGCACAGACCTCAAGTCTCTGCAAGGGTTTTCCTATGCCTCCTGGGCCACATGGCCTCCACAGTGCATGTGACTCCATATGCTCGACTCCACATGTGCACAGCTCAGTGGAGCCTCAGAGACCAGTGGATGCAAGCCACTGGCCACCTCAGAGACAGGGTAACCATTTCCAAGCTACTGGTGACGGCCTTGCAATGGTGGCTTCACCCCTCCCCCCAACTTGCTTCAGGGAGTACCATTCTAACCTCCCTCTCACACCAGAGTGCTGACGACAGATGGGTGGGGAGCCCATTGCCAGGGTTCATGCACTCAGGGCCTGTGGTCCTTGCGAGAGGCCACACTTCAAATCAATCTTCTAGAGCGAGCCATCCGCCTAGCTCTTCAAGCCTTCTGTCATCTTCTTTCCCATCACTCGGTGCTGATACAGACAGACAATCAGGTAGCAATGTTCTACATCAACAAACAAGGGGGCACAGGATCTCGCATCCTATGCCAGGAAACTCTGCTCTTTTGCGGTGGCACATCACATGTACCTGAAGGCAGTTTATCTGCCAGATCAGGTAAACTACCTGGCCGACAAGTTGAACAGGATTCTTCAGCCTTACGAGTGGCAACTGAATCGGGATGTGGCACTGCAGATCTTCAACCGCTGGGGTCTCCCATCCATGAATCTCTTTGCCAGTCCGCAAATCCATCAATTGCCCCGGTTCTGCTCGAGACAGCCGCATCTGCTGAGCGTGATGGCAGATGCTTTCCTGATCTCGTTGGCACGGGGCCTGCTCTATGTGTTCCCACCCACACCCTTGGTGGCACACACTCGGTTCAAGATTCTTCGGGACAAGGCATCTGTCATCCTGGTAGCCCCCAAGTGGCCCAGGCAGCCTTGGTTCCCTCTTCTCCTACAGCTGGTGGTCGAAACTCCACTTCCATTGGGGGTGTAGCCCGACCTCTTGAACCCAGGAACAGGGTTCCTTGCTACACCCCAATCTCAGATCCCTCAATTTAATGATATTGCTGCTGAGAGGGTAGTGCTTGCTCCTCTACTCCTTCCCAAGGAGGTCGAGGAGGTGTTGCTGGCCTCCAGGAGGCAGTCTACCAGAAAATCCTGCGTGTTCAAGTGGCGTGGATTTGAAGGGTGGTGTGCCAAACATAAGGAGAACCCATTCACTTGCCAAGTACCTCAGGTATTGCAGCACTTGCTTCACCTCTCAGAGTTAGGCCTCAAGTCCAACTCTGTCAGGGTCCACCTGAGTGAGCTCTCAGTGGACGGACAACCTCTTTCAGTTCACCCTTTGGTATCTTGCTTCCTCAGAGACCTCCTACTTCTGAAGCCTCCGATTCGCCCACCGGCTATAGAGTGGGACTTAAATGTAGTCTTGCAGTGGCTTACTTGCCCACCTTTTGAACCATTTGTCCACCTGTCATCTCCACTTCCTTTCTTGGAAAGCACTCTTTCTGATGGCTCTCACATCTCCTCTTTGTGTGAGCGAGCTGCAAGCTTTGGTATCGGATAGACCGTATACACGGTTTTACAAGAACAGAGTGGTCCTCCGTACCCACCCCAAGTTCCTTCCTAAAGTGATTTCCTCGTTTCACCTCAACCAGGAGGTGGTTCGTCCAACCATTTTTCCCCAGGCCACATACCAGCAGGGCTGAAGCGGTGCTGCACACCCTGGACTGTAAGAGGGCGCTCGCCTTCTACCTGGAATGTACGCGGGGACATCGGAGGGCTTCCCAGCTCTTTGTTTCTTATGACCCTAGTAAACTGGGTCTACCTATCTCCAAGCGCACGTTATCCACCTGGGTGTCAGACTGCATCGCCTGGGCATACCGGGCAGCTGATCTTCAGCTACAGGGCCAAATCACGGCTCACTCTGTCAGGGCTAAGGCCGCATCAGTGGCTAACCATCGCTCTGTTCCGTTGGCAGACATCTGCCAGGCCGCAACTTGGTCTTCAAGCCAGACTTTTGCAGCCCACTACTGCCTGGAGAGAGAGTTCCGATGGGACAGTGTTTTCGGTCAGGCAGTACTCTGTAACCTATTTGAGGTTTAGGCAACTCCTACCCTCCGACCCTTTGGTGTCAGACTACTGTGGGGGTTGTGTTCTCGGAGAAAAATCCTATCACTGCTGCTGCGGCTCTTCTAGAGGGAGCCATTTTCAGCTATGGTTTCTCAGTAGCCTATAGCTAGGGAGTTCCATATGTGAGGACTGACTTCCTGCTTGTTCCTGGAGAAAGCGTAGTTACTCACCTGTAACAGGTGTTCTCCAGGGACAGTAGGAATCAGTCCTCATGACCCTCCCTCCTCCCCTGGAGTTGGAGTTCTATGATTAATTTTTTCTCATTTTTGCCCTCATTTTAGCTAAGTCATCTGACTGAGCAAGATGGCACCCTTGGGCAGGAAGGGGACCGCGCATGTGTGATGCAATCCCAAAGGCTTTCTTTGAAAGCTGGGGAATTGCTCTGCATGAGGGCTCTGTCGGCGCCGACGTCACCCATATGTGAGGACTGATTCCTGCTGTCCTTGGAGAACACCTGTTACGCTTTATCCACGACGACACCTAGATCCTTTTCCTGGGTGGTGACTCTTAATGTGGAACCTTGCATCATATAACTATAGTTTGGGTTATTATTCTTAAGGAGGTCATTCTGAAATGCAAATAGGCCACCTGGACATGCAGTATAGACTTTTTCTTCGCAAAAGCACCTAGACCCATATTCCTTACCACTTGGCCCTGGACATACAAGGCACGAAAATGAGGATCTTAGAATGTGGGTGGAATGGGAGTATGGCAAGCCTCAAAGACATAGAAAGCGTATTGAGGAAAGGCCCATGTAGTGTTTCTTGCGGATGCGTACATTATACCAGTGGCAAATAGAATAAGGCCAGCACTTAGAGTACTATCTGCTCTGATCTTCAACATGTCCCATATAGATGAATGGCTTGTGACATGTATGTATTGAACTGATGTGTCTGCTGTCTGGGAGGGTACAAGATGCAATTGTAAAGAATAGAATGCACTGAGGGATGTTTGTAAAGTTAGGGAACAATAAATAGCACCCCTACAGAAATATAAAGCACTGCAATAATCTTTATTCTGACTATGCTGACATTTGCTGTTTGTGCTAAAGGAGCTATTCTAGGCTTCCCAAATAATTCTACTATTCGTAAAGATGTGAATATAGATGTAGGGATGGTATGTGAGGTAATATGGAGCAGATTTGTGTTTGGCTAAGAAATGCAGAGCAGATGTGTTATCCTAAAACGCCATGCCATTATGTCTTACCCGCAGTTATTTATAGGTGCAGGGTATGGTTTTGGTAAGGGTATGTTATTTGTGACTGCAAGCAAGAGAGTGTGTGTGTGTGTGTGTGTGTGGGGGTATATGAGGGGGGAGGGTGTGGGGGGGTGGTATGGGAGTGCAGAGGAGGCCCTGGTGTGCTGATCCGAAACACTGGGGAGACGTGTATGCCTGACCAGTACCTGGACTGTGAGGCTGACCCCAGCATCACCAGGAGTCAGTGTGAATGGACAGTATATTCTGAAAAGCTGCTCTGCAGCAGCATAGCAGGACATGTCCCTGTCAATGATGGGGGACACTTGGAGTGGGGGCATGCTGCAGTGCAGACAGCACTAATACATATCTGACTGCACCATGTTATTTGTGACTGCAATTACTAAGGGGTTCTTCAAATGCCATGTTTGTTTTGCTGCAGGGTCTGTCTGAACAAATATCTCACTTTCCACTTGCTTATACAATAGCTTTGGTGCACGTACATAACCTTGTAGTGTTATGGGCATGCAACAGACTAGTATTTGTAGTCTGGTTTGTATGACCATATCTGTTTCATCTGTACTAATGTGTTGTTTGCATGAGCACATCACTGTCAATATGAGCATCACCTTAGGAGGACTTTCAGAAAGCCTTTGACAAGGTCCCTCATCAGAGACTTTTGGCAAAACTAAAGAGTCATGGGATAGGAGGCAGTGTACTATTGTGGATCCAGGAACTGGTTAAAAGATAGAAAGCAGAGGGTAGGGCTAAATGGCCAATTTTCCCAATGGAGAAAGGTGAATAGTGGTGTACCCCAGGGATCTGTGCTGGGTCCGCTGCTTTTTGACATATTTATAAATGACCTGGAAAGTGGAATAACGAGTGAGGTTATCAAATTTGCAGATGACCCAAAACTATTTAAAGTTGTTAAAACCCAAGAGGATTGTGGAAAATTGCAAGAGGATCTTGATAAACTGGAAGACTGGGCATCCAGATGGCAGAGAAAATTTAATGTGGACAAGTGCAAAGTTATGCACCTAGGCAAGAACAACCCAAACTATGGTTACATGATGCAATGTTCCGCATTAGGAACCACCACCCAGGAAAAAGATTTAGGCGTCATTGTGGATAACATGTTAAAACCCTCGGCCCAGTGTGCAGCGTCGGCCAAGAGAGCAAATAGAATGCTAGGTATCATAAGGAAAGAAATGGAAAATAAAACAAAGGATATTATAATGCCTCTATATCGTTCCATGGTGAGACCGCACCTTGAATATTGTGTGCAAATCTGGTCGCCGTTTCTTAAAAAGGATATAGCGTTATTAGAAAAGGTTCAGAGAAGAGCCACCAAAATGGTAAAGGGGATGGAAGGATACTCCTATGAAGAAAGGATAAAAAGGTTAGGGCTCTTTAACCTGGAAAAGAGACGGCTGAGGGGAGATATCATTGAAGTCTATAAATTAATGAACAGAGTGGAACGGGTAAACGTAGATCGATTGTTTACGTTATCAGAATATAGAAAGACTAGGGGACATGCAATCAAGCTACAGGGTAAACTATTTAAGACTAATAAAAGAAAATATTTTTTCACTCAATGTGTAATCAAACTCTGGAATTTGTTACCGGAGGATGTAGTAAAGGCTGTTAGTGTAGCTGGGTTTAAAAAAGGTTTGGACAAGTTCCTGGAGGAAAGGTCCATAAACCATTATTAAGAAGGGACCCAGGATATCAATGCTTGACCAAGTACAAGCATTGTGGAACCTGTGTCCCTTGGGGAAACTGCTAGGTATGTATGACCTAGATTGGCCACTGTTGGAAACAGGATACTGGGCTTGATGGACCTTGGTCTGACCCAGTATGGCATATCTTATTTTCTTATGTACATTTTGCCAGTGGGGGCGTGACCGCACGGAGACAGGAAGCATCTGAGACTTCTATATTATCAGAATATGGATGGCATGGGGACATTGGCCACGCCGGGGATGTATATCTCCCTGATTCCAGAACCACGGGTGCGTCAATACCCATGGTTTTGGAATCAGGTTTATTACATGCCTGTTTTCCGATTAAATGTTTCTGCCAGCCAGACGTGGCTGTTATAGAATTGCGCTCTAAGTATATAACTTTGCACTTGTCCACATTAAATTTCATCTGCCATTTGGATGCCCACAACATCTACAAAAAAACAAGGGCAATGCCCTGCACTGGCCTCCCCCTGAGGGAATTGAAGCCTCTTCTCCTGCATGAAAAGTAGGAATACTCCCCACTATACTAATGAGGAGAAGTTGTTTGCCTTAGTGGGTTAGGGAGCACCTTTTCATCTTCTCAGCTCAGGCTCTCGAGGACAGGACTGAGTGAGACTCCTTCCCCACTATTAATGAAGCATCTGGTAATCCAGCTTTCTCGCTTCCTTCATTTCATTCCATTACTAACACAATTGCCTCACCTCCCAAAACGTTTTTACAAATAATGCAATAATGTTAACATTAATTAATATGCAAAATATATTCAAGTGTTCTACAAAATTTCTGTGACATTTGTTGCAGAATCTACCTCTAGGCTGACACAGAAAACTGTGTGGACACACCATGTTTTTGAACACGTATTTCTTATATATATATATGAGTTTGATCATTTGTATTAGATTCTTCCCTTTCTCTACCTCTTTCAGCACCCTGTGGACTAGCACGTGCCCAGCAAAGCATATACATTCCAATGTCCATCTAAAGCAACAGTACTGCCTGACTCAAGTATGGCAGTTCTTTAGTTTCTCGCACAGATCAATACGTTGTTGAATGGGCATTCAGCAATATAAGTGCCAAGAATTCTGTTTATGTTTTGCAGGCAATATTGGATGTTGTAGTGAATCTTCAGTTTAGTCTGATTGAAAAGTTGTGGCAAACCTTCTGGCGCTATTCTCCTTCAGCTTCAGCAGATGGTACTACCATTACTGAATCGAGGTTGGTAAACAGTTGCATTCCTTTTCTGCTTTCATTTGTTTTGGTTTTCTAGATGCTAACGCTGTATCACAGTTTTAAATCATGTTTCTCAAAGGTTTTCTGAATATTAGCAATAATATATAAAAGGGTTGCAGGAAATACAAACATTCTCCTTGTGATCTTGGGCAAGTCACATAATGCACCACTGTCTGAGGTACATACTTAGATTGTATGCCCTCTGGGTTAGTAAAATGCCCATTGTACCTGAATGTAACTCATCTTGAACTTCTGAGAAAAGGCATGAGTTAAATCCAATTCCCTTTCCCTTTCAAAAAAACCCCCATTCAAATGCACTGAAAGATTTCTCCACATTTGGTGATTTATATTACAAAGGGAGGATTTTAATTATAGTACACAATGTCAGTAGATCATGCAAACATCTTTGAAGGTGATCTTTTTATCCTAAGCCCAGTGAGTGGAAAGAACTAGGATGGCATAATATAAAGTTAAGGGGCAATAGATTTTGCCATCTTCAGAGGCAGAGTTCTTCACTTATATAGGCAGATATACAGTAATAATGTGAGCTATCATATTATCACACACCAACATGCGTTATGTATCGCAAGCCCCTGCTGGCATATGATAACATCATGTTGCATGTTATTACATCAGGCTTATAGAATTGTAAAATAGGGGTTATGCATTTTTTTCCTTTCCTGAAGCGCAGGAAGTTAAATCCTTGGGTAAAAGATGCCTGATTTCAAAACCGTGCAATCAACCTGGTTTGCATACTTTTTGTACTTTTTGCCTAATTTTGCCTGAAACGTTGGTGCATACAAAATTGCCTGGTGTGTATATGCATAAGAAAAGGCATGTTGAATTTTCAGAGATTTTGTGCCGCTGATATATATATATATATATATATATATATATATATATATATATATATATACAGTATATATATATATATATATATACTTTTATATCAGTGAAGTAGGAAAATGCATGAAACCCCACCATTTCTAGATTTGTTTGGGTAAGTTTGTTTAAACAGAATTCTAGCATGGACATAGCTGCTCAGACAAAAGAGATGGGGCCGAAGGCATGGTGAGAGGAGACTAATACAGTTGGTCAGATACTGAGCACTGTACAACTAAATTTGTGTGAACAAGCAGATCCATACAAATAGAAAACCTAAAGTTATCAAGATAAAGATATCCATATATTCTACAAGCTTACCAGATAAGGTTTGCTAAATATATTACCCACTTGTTGGGTTTTTGATTATGAACCTCTTTGTGACTATCATAAGAACATAAGATGTGACAAACAGGGTTAGACCAAATGGTCATCATGTTTAGCATTCTGGCTCTGTTTGTTAAAAGTTTGGAATTTTTAATTGCTTTTTATTTGCTTTTAGTTTTTGGCTTTTCTGTTCACTGTCATTTCACTTTTTCTTTCCATTGATGCACACGGAGGCAAGCTTTCAGCACAGAAGTCTTTGACTCCAGGATTTATGCATTTCCATCTTTCATTCAATCAGTGTTTTCTGAGTTGGATGTTTTGAGGATACTGTCAAAACAGAACAAGTTTTTTAGAGGCTACTCAACTGACCTATCTTAAGAATCCTCTCCATCACATGATGGGAATAGGTCTTCCCCTAAAATCAGTCTTTCATAGATTTTGTCCAGAGATTGATGAAGGTAACCTATTTACGACTAATAAGAGAAAATATTTTTTCACTCAATGTGTAATCAAACTCTGGAATTTGCTACCGGAGGATGTAGTAAAAGCTGTTAGTGTAGCCGGGTTTAAAAAAAGTTTGGACAAGTTCCTGGAGAAAAAGCCAATAAACCATTATTAAAGGGGACCTGAGATATCCATTGCTTACCCCAATACAAGCATTGTGGTACCTGTGTCTTTTGGGGAAACTTTTAGGTACTTGTGACCTAGATTGGCCACTGTTTGAAACAGGATACTGGGCTTGATGGACCTTGGTCTGACCCAGTATGGCATATCTTATGTTCAGCCCCTTTCTTCTTCGTCTCTCTGGGCCAGTCCAGGAACAGAAGGGTTGTCAATCCCATTCAGCAGCTGAGGACTGAAAACTGAAAAGTTTCTCCTGACAGACCATCTAGCTCCCCCTGACGTCAGCTACTCAGTCTTTCAATCCTCAGCAGCTGAATAGGACGTATAGCCTGTTAGGCTCCCGGAGAGGCTAAGAGGAATCAGCAGTTGGAAGTTTTGGGTTAGCCAGAATCTGGGGGTTTTAGGTGTTCTAGCAGAGCATCTTTACCATACCAGTTTGGCTACTTTAAATTTACCAAAGGGAAAAAAAAAAAGCTTGCTGGCGAAGTTGTTTGCAATCGGGGGCAGGGCCTGCTCACCGCCAAAGTACCATCGCAGCACAGCTCAAAGGGAGACACTGGGAGCCCCAGATTTTCCTCCCTCTGCAGTTATTACTGTTCCTCCGTGTCCCGCTAGCAGCGGGAAGTGGGAGTGCGGCCAGTCCAGTGAGTTTGGTGCTGGACATAGTCTCTATAGACCCGGTGAGTGTTGCGGGGCACTAGGGGGCTGGGTGGGCTTCTGTCAGGCTCTGTTTGCTTCAGCCATCGCAGACCGTTTCAGCGGGAGCGCATGTTGATAGCGTCGGCAAGTTGTCTTCAGTGTGGGAACCCGCCGAGGGCTGGCCGGACCGGGGGTCTGTAGATCTTGTTTTCGTGGCAGTTGTAGGTTGGAGAGAGTGTTTGGGGGCTTAATGGACACTGTTTCACCATCGGGCGATGTCGGGGAGGCCTCTAAAGGCAAGCCGATAATGGCGGGAACGGCGGCCATTTTATTTCCAGGGACTCCTGCTTCCGCACCTTAGGGAAAGCCGGAGAAAAAGAAGGTGAAGTCCAAAAAGCCCTCCTCTGCCGAGGAGGGGACTAAAGGACTCTCTGACAAGGTTTCACACAATGTGGAATCTTTGTTTTCCCCGAATTTCATTTTGGCTCTACATAGAGCATACCTTTTGAAAATAGAGCAGGCTGGCAGCACAGCTTTATCACAGCCCTCAGTTCCCCCTCCCATCTTGGCAGAGCCGCAGATGGTAGTGCAGGGATCAGATCCAGGTGAGGGAACCTCTAAAATGGATAGACTCCCAGGAAATGGGGCGGATTTCTTGGGGCCCTCGCTCTCTGCCCCTCATTTGGGTGAGGAAGGAGAGATCATGTCTGAGGCGGATGTGGATTCCTGGTCAGGGGAACTGGAAGAGGGAGAGATTGCACCGGGCGATGACCCTAATGTTTTTCGGGCATTTCGCAAGGAGGAGCTGGGAGCCCTAATGGTGCAGTCATTGGCAGCGCTTAATATTGTCACGCCAATGGTGCCGCAAGAGCCGTTAGAGGATCCCTTGTTACAGGGGTTTAAAGTTGAGCATCAGTGTTTTCCGGTCCATAGAGTGATCAAGCAAATGATTGAGTCTGAGTGGGAATGCCCGGAGGCGTCCTTGCGCGGTAGTTGGGCTATGGGACGTCTCTACCCGGTGCCGCAAGAGGAGAAGGAATTGTTATGCATGCCTAAAGTGGACACCTTAGTCTCCGCGGTAATGAAGAAGATGACCATTCCGGTGGAAGGTGGCGCAGCTCTCAAGGATCTTCAGGATAGGAAGTTAGAGACCATTTTGAAACAAGTTTTTGAGTCCTGTGCGCTTGCGCTGCAAGCGTCAGTTTGCGGAGCATATGTGTCACGAGCTTCCATCCGCTGGCCCCAGGGGGAGTCTGGAGGTGACAAAGAAGGGTCCTTAGGGGCAGAAGGAGCGAAGCTAGAGTCCGCGGCTGCTTACCTAGCGGACGCCTTCTACGACTTGGTTAGAATTTCCGCGAAATCCATGGCATCAGTAGTAGCCGCCCGTAGATTTCTCTGGCTGAGGAATTGGGCAGCGGATGCATCTTCTAAAGACTGCCCTATAAAGGTAAGCTGCTTTTTGGGGAGGCTCTGGAAAAAATTGTGAAAGATCTAGGAGATTCCAAAGGCGGTCGATTACCGGAGGATCATCCTAAGACGCCAAGGCCCGGATCTCAGCTCAGAGGTCAAGCTAGAGATACTCGCAGATTTCGAGGACCTCGTTTTGCGCCTTATCAGAGAGGTTGATTTGGGGTGAGAGGTCAGCCCTTTCGTGGAGCTAGGGGGTTTGGCAGAGGATACTTGCCCACTCTGCAGAATGCCTCCAAGAAGGAGCAATAAAGGGCGGCAAGTCCAGGCGGAGGTTCCGGTGGGCGGCCAGTTGCAAGGGTTCATCTCCGTCTGGACCTTCATAACCACGGACCGTTGGGTCCTAGAGATCATCCGCGAAGGTTATGCGTTGGAGTTTGCTCAGCCTCTGCCAAACTCCTTCGTGAGGTCTCCGTGCGGGTCTCAAGCAAAGAGGAATGCGGTGCGGGAGATGCTTCTGCGGTTGTTGCAGCTCAAGGCGGTTGTACCGGTGCCGCCAGACCAGTGCGGCTTAGGTCGGTACTCAATTTATTTCATGGTCCCCAAGAAGGAGGGGTCTTTTCGACCCATCCTCGATCTCAAACATGTCAATTGGTGTTTGCAGGTGCCTCACTTTCGTAGGGAGACACTGCGATCTGTGATTCGAGCGGTGCAACCAGGCGAGGTGCTCTCGTCAATAGACCTCACGGAGGCGTACCTTCACATTCCCATCCGAGCCGAGCATCACAAGTTTCTGCGTTTTGCCGTGCCAATGGGTCATTTTCAATTTCGGGCATTACCGTTCGGGTTGGCCATGGCTCCTCAGACCTTCACGAAGTTCATGGTGGTAGTGGCGGCGGCATTGCGGGAAGAGGGGATCCACGTTCACCCCTACCTCGACGATTGGTTAATTCGAGCTCGCTCTCAGGAGGATTCGGTTTCTTCAACGGCTCGGGTAGTGCAGGTTCTGGAAAGTCTAGGTTGGATAATCAATCAGGCAAAGAGTAGATTATTGCCGACATGTCGTCTCACTTATTTAGGGGCGTTGTTCAACACTCAGATTGGTTCTGTGTTCCTTCCCGAAGAATGTGTTCAAAAGATTCTACGGCAAGTGCGGGCATTTCTGCAATTGAAAGCTCCCACGGCCTGGAGGTATTTGCAACTCCTAAGGTCCATGGCAGCGGCCTTGGATCTAGTTCCGTGGGCCAGGGCCCATATGTGACCTCTACAAAGCTTCTTACTGGGCCAATGGTCCCCTCAGCTCCATACCCTGCACCGCAGATTGCCGTGTCCAGAGGAAGTGGCTTCCACTCTTCATTGGTGGCTAGAACCGAAGCATCTTCAGGCTGGAGTTCCCCTAAAAGAGCCAGATTGGATATTGGTCACTACAGACGCCAGTCTCATCAGGTGGGGAGCTCATTGTCAAGCTCAGGTGGTGCAAGGCTCCTAGTGAGCAGCGGAGAGCGGTTCACCAATCAATTTGTTGGAGCTCCGAGCGGTGCGGTGGGCGCTGCTGGAGTTCAAGAACCTTGTTGTGGGCAGAGCAGTTTGCGTTTTCTCGGACAATCTGGTAACAGTTTCGTATATCAATCGGCAAGGGGGCACGGGCAGTGCCGCCTTGTTGGAAGAGAGCCAGCTTTTGATGCTCTGGGCAGAGAATCATCTGCTGGCCCTTTCGGCAGCGCACGTGGCGGGAAAAGACAATGTTCAGGCCGACTATCTCAGTTGCCATACCTTAGATCCCGGGGAGTGGGAGCTAAATGCAGCAGTCTTCCACGACATCTCCGTATGGTGGGGTCAACCGGTCATGGACCTGATGGCGACCTTTGCCAATGCCAAGGTGACTCGATTTTACAGCCGACGCAGGGAACATATGTCGGAGGGCCTGGACGGTTTGGTACAACCCTGGCCGAGGAACGTCTTGCTTTATGTGTTCCCGCCGTGGCCCATGATCGGCAGAATGGTTCAGAAGATTGCGGGTCACGAGGGTACCATGATTCTCATAGCTCCAGATTGGCCAAGGAGACCGTGGTATGCAGATCTGGTGAGACTGCTGGTGGATCGCTCTTGGCGCTTGCCCAACCGGGTCAATCTCTTATATCAGGGTCCGGTCTTAATGCCGCAGGTGGATCGGTTCTTGCTTACGGCTTGGCTATTGAGAGGGAGCGCTTATGGCGGAGGGGCTATTCCACAGCCGTGATCGCTACTTTGTTGAAGTCAAGGCGCAGGTCAACTTCCCTGGCTTATGTTCGCGTGTGGCGGATTTTTGAGGCTTGGTGCGCGGAGCGGGGGGTGCGTCCGTTTTTCGCATCCCTTCCAGCTATTCTCGCTTTCCTTCAAGGGGGGCTAGAGAAAGGTCTAGCACTTAATACACTCAAGGTCCAGCTAGCGGCACTAGCATGCTACAGGGGCAAAGTGCAGGGCGTGGTGTTGTCGGTGCATCCGGATATGCATCGCTTCCTCAGGGCGGCACGGATTATCAGACCACCAGTTCGTTCCATGATGCCAGCTTGGGATTTGAATTTAGTTTTGGAAGCCTTGACACAGCCGCCTTTCGAAGTGGGTAATTCCGTTAGTTTGCAGCATCTTTCCTGGAAGACGGTTTTTCTAGTAGCCTTATGCTCGGCATGTCGGATTTCGGATCTGCAAGCTCTTTCATGTAGAAGCCCGTTTCTTCAGTTCTCAGGAGAGAAGGTAGTTTTGAGACCAGTTCCGTCCTTCCTCCCTAAGGTAGTGTCAGAGTTCCATGTGAACCAGCCGGTTTCTCTACCAACTTTCTCGAGCAGAGGAGGAGGGGAGATACCTAGATCGTTGAGGCTCTTGGATCTGGGCCGGGTGCTTCGCAAGTACCTTAAGAGGACAAAGCCGTTTCGGAGATCTGATCGACTGTTCGTGCTCTTTGCAGGTAGACGTAAAGGGCAGGCAGCATCTAAGGCTTCTATTGCTCGTTGGGTGAAGCGGGCGATAGAGTCGGCGTATGAGATTAGAGGTCAGTCGCCTCCTGGGAGCGTTAAGGCTCATTCTACCCGGGGGATGGCGACGTCGTGGGCGGAGTTGGCCTTAGTTCCACCGGTGGATATATGTAGGGCAACAACGTGGTCTTCCCTTCACACGTTTGCTAGGCATTATCGCTTGGATGTGCATGCTAGAGAGGATGCGAGAGTTGGGGCTGCAGCAATTGTGGTCGGGCTCGCAGGACCCTCCCATATTTAGGAACTGCTTTGGTACTTCCCTTCTGTTCCTGGACTGGCCCGGAGAGACGAAGAGGAAGAAGAAATTAGGCCTTACCTGCTAATTGTCTTTCCTTGAGTTCTCTCCGGGCCAGTCCAGGACCCACCCGTTGTGATTGCGAGCTGGCACAAGGGGCACACTGCTGGCTGCTAGTACTTCCATGGGGGGCGGTACATGGGGAGCAGTAAATGCATTCAATGCGTTCAAAAAGGAAGAGTAAAAAAAAAAAAGGGGGGATGCGAAGCTAGATTACAGATAGCATGGAGGTTTTGTTTTGTTTGTACATAGTTCCACAGTTAGGCTGCTCAATCAGGAGGTTTTGGAGTTTTGTGAGCTGCTTGGACAGTAAGTAGACTGAGTAGCTGACGTCAGGGGGAGCTAGATGGTCTGTCAGGAGAAACTTTTCAGTTTTCAGTCCTCAGCTGCTGAATGGGATTGACAACCCTTCTGTTCCTGGACTGGCCCGGAGAGAACTCAAGGAAAGACAATTAGCAGGTAAGGCCTAATTTCTTCTTTGGCTGAATGTTGAGAGTGAATCTAGGGTACCTATTTTTAGACTCCTCAAATATGTGAATGGCTTTAATAAGTGGGTGGCAGTAGCCGTCTAAACTTTCTTGCAGCATGTTTGTAAGAGGATATAAATTAATGAATGGAGTGGAACGGGTAAACGTAGATCAGTTGTTTACACCATCAAAAAGTAGAAAGACTAGAGGACATGCAATGAAGCTACAATGTAACCCATTTAAGACTAATACGAGAAAATGTTTTTTTTTACTCAATGTGTAATCAAACTCTGGAATTCATTACTGGAGGATGTAGTAAAAGCTGTTAGTGTAATTGGGTTTAAAAAAGGTTTGGACAAGTTCCTGGAGGAAAGGTCCATAAGCCATTATTAAAGAGGATCTGGGAAATCTACTGCTTACCCCAGGACGAGCATTGTGGAACCTGTGTGCTGTTATGGGAACCTGCCAGGTTCTTGTGATCTGGATTGGCTACTGTTGGAAACAGGATAGATATTGGGCTTGATGGACCTTAGTCTGACCCAGTATCGTATTTATGTTCTTATGTTACACTATGTTCTTATGATGTAGGAGTCACTACCCAGGAAAAGGATCTTGGAATCATTGTGGACAATGCATTGATATAAAGAAGTGATTTAAAAAAGCAAATAGAATGTTAACAATAAATAGAAAAGGAATGGAGAACAAAACAGAGTATATTAGAATGTCTCTGTGTGACTTCATCTTGAGTACTCTGTGCAGTACTGGATGCCTGTTTCAAAAATTTATAGTGGAACTAGAAATAGTACAGAGATGCACAACCAAAATGATAAATGAGATGGAAAGGCTCCCTTATGAAGAAAGGTTAAACATGTTATAGCCCTTTAGCTTACCGAAGAGATGGCTAAGAGGAGATATCACAGAAGTCCATAAGATCATGAGTAGGGTGGAATGTGTAAATAGGAAATGGTTGTTTACCCCTTTAAGTGTCACGAAAACTAGAGGACACTTCACGTAGAACGAACTGGAGGAAGTATTTTTTCACCCAACATGCTGTAAAATTTGTTGCAAACAATGTGGTCAAAGCAGTTAGCATAGCTGGGTTTAGAAAACGTCCTGTAGGCAAAGCCCATAATTAGCTACCCAGACTTGGGAAATCCAATGCCTAACTGAGTGTGAGCGAGAAGGAATGAATCTACGTTTTGGGAATCTGCTGGATACTTATGATTTGAATTGGCCACTGAGTCACCATGATGGATTTGATGGCCGTTTGGTCTAACACTGAAAACATATGATCATACGGTTTGGCAAGTATCCTGTTTCCAACAATGTCCAATCCAGAATACCGGTACCTGTCAGGATCTGAAAAAGTAGACAGATTCCATACTGCCTTTCCCAGAGATAAGCAGTGGATTTCCCTAATCCACTTAAATAATGTTTTTTTCCTCCAGGAACTTCTCCAAATTTTTAAACTCAGCTACGCTAACAGCTTTCACTACATCCCCTGGCAACACATTGACTGAAAAAATATATTTTCCAATTAGTAGTTTCACTGCATGCCCCTAGCCTTCCTATTTTTTTGAAGGAGTTAATAACTGATTCACTATAACTCATTCCACTCCACTCATTATTTAATAGACATCTATCATCTCCCCTCAGCTATCTCTTCTCCAGGCTGAAGAGCCTTAACCTTTCAGTCCTTTCCTCATAGGGGTACCATTCCATCCTTTTTATAATTTTGGTTACCCTTCTCTGTACATTTTCTAATTCCTCTATATCTTTGTTTTTAGATGTGGCGACCAGAACTGTATGCAGTACTTAAGGTACGGCCGCATCATGAAGTGATATAGAGGAATTATAATATTTTTGTTTCATTCTCAATTCCTTTCCATATACAGTTGTAGTCAACATTATTGGTACCCTTGCATTTTAGGTATGTTGTGTACAGTATCTTCTTGAGAAATAATTGGAAATAGTCCAACTGTATGTCATCATAATATTTTAATAGTATGTTTAAAGATATAAAACAAAAAAAAAGATGTCTGTGCAACCTAGACATAATAATTTTTGAGAAGAAAACAAAATATGACCTGGACAGGATTAATGGCATCCTTCACTAATATTTGTTTGCACAACCCTTGGCAGTGATGACAGCCTCCAAACATTTCTTGTAGCCATCTATAAGTTTCATACATCTGTCTGCTGTTAGTTTCTTCCACTGTTCTTTATCTTTATTCATTTGCTTGATATACCACTTAAGTCGGAACATAAAAGCGGTGTACAATAAACAAAATGACTGCTGAGAACACAAGGAAAAGAACTCCATTAATTGATAAGACAGCAGGAAGAGGACAGCAGAAGAGGAAATAGGGTTGAAAGAGGGAATGCATAAGGTAGCATAAAGCATGAAGGCTCAGGGAGGAGTATATAGGATGTTGAAAGCCAGCTGAAACAAATGGGTCTTTAAATCTGCTTTGAAATGGGCAAAGGAGAGTTCTGAGCGGAAGCTAAGTGGGAGTGAGTTTCAGAGAGGGGCAAGGAAGAAGAAAGCAGAGGAATGGGTATATTTGAGAAGTGCCTGGGTAGGGGAGGGGAGTACCAGACGATAGTTATGGGCAAAGCATAGGAGGCAGAGAGGGGTGTGATGATGAAGGAGGTCAGCAAGATATTGAGGTGTGGAGAAGTGGATGGTTCAGTGCACAAATATAATAATTTTGTACTGAATCCTGAAATGTACTGACAATCAGTGGAGGTAGGCAAGAAGGGGAGTGACATGTTCATACCGAGAGCAGGAGGTGAGAGGACGTGCTGCAGTATTTTGTAGAAGCTGAAGTCAGTAGAGTTGGGAATGTGGGAGGCCAGCAAGGGTAACATTACAATAATCCAGGGGTCTCCAAACTTGTCCTGGAGGGCCGCAATCCAGTCAGGTTTTTTGAGATGTCCCTAATGAATATGCATGAAGTATATTTGCATACACTGCCCCCATTGTATGCAAATGAATCTTATGCATATTCATTAGGGATATCCTGAAAACCAGACGGATTGCGGCCCTCCAGGACAGGTTTGGAGACCCCTGAAATAATCTATCCTGGAGACAATGAGGGTTAGAAGAAGAGTGGGTAAAAAGGAAGAGGTGAAAAAGGGAAGAACTGCGCATAGCTGTCAAAGATAAAAGAATGCACAACGGGTAACTGAGGAAATATGTTCGGAAAAAGAAAGAGAGGAGTCAAGGGTGACCCCAAGATATCTGAAGGACGAGACCAGTGGAATAGCAGCAGAAGCAAGGGAAGGGGGAGGAGACCCAAAAGTGATCCAAGTGGCTGTGGATTTTAGAAGGTTAAGATGGAGAAAATTAGCAGACATCCAGTCATGGATTGAGGAGAGACAGACATTAAGGGGTGCTATATCAGGGGCAGAAGAGCTGGTCCAGTGAAGGAGAATTATATCATCATCAACTGTGATTTGTTCCAGCTCATGAATATTTCCAGAATTCCTTTTACCAATGGCAGATTTCAACTCTTTTCAAAGGTTCTCAATTGGAATGAGATCAGGACTCATTGCTGGCCAGTTTATAACAATCCATTTGTTCCTTTTTAACCATTCTTTTGTACTTTTGGATGTATGTTTTGGGTCACTGTCCTACTGAAGGATCCATGACCTTAGACCCAGATGTAGCTTTCTGACACTAGTTAGCACATTGCCCTCCAAAATACCTTGGTAGTCCTTTGACTTCATGATTCCTTTAATACATTCCAGGCCTCCCGTTTCCTGAGGCAGCAAAAGAGCTCCAAATCATTATGGAACTTTCACTATATTTAACTGTAGGAAGGGTGTTTTTTTCTTATAAGCTTCATTTCTTTGCCTGTAAATGTATCAACATTGCCAAAGAGCTCAAGTTTGGTTTCTTTTGTCCACAGAACATTTTCCCAGAAGGATTATGGTTTCTCATGGTGGGTTTGGGCAAAGATCAGGCATGCATTTTTAGGTCTCTTTGAGAAGTGGGGTCTTCCTTGGCCTTTTCCCATGAAGTCCTTCATTGTTTAGTGTGTGGTGTATGATGTGGGTTGAAACCACCATTTCAGATTGCTCCAGGTCAGCCTTAAGCTCTTTGGATGTTGTACATGGTGTTTTTCCAGCAGTTCGCACTAACCTTCGAAGACTTCTTGGATTAATTTTCTTATTCTCACCATGTCCTGGGAGGTTCTTGATAGTTCTGTGAGCAGAAAACTTCTTAATAACATTGCAAACTGTAGACACAGGAATCCCAAGGTCTTTGGAGATGGCCTTGTACCCCTTTGAGGTCTGATGTTTGATGATAATGGCTTTTCTGACGTTCTTAGGCAACGTTTTTGTCTTCACTCTTGTGAAAATGGAACAGGGAGTCAATGTGGCCATTTTAAACATTAGAGCAATCATTCATTGGTTGATTCAAGTCTTGTGAGTGCTGACAATTGATGACAGGTACGTCTAATTATCTCCAGGAACAAGCAGGAATGAGTCTTCACATATGGGTACGTCGGTACCGATGGAGCCTGCGTGGGAACGCTCCCCAGCATCCAAAAAGAAAGCCTTTGGGAGCATCCCACACGCATGCGCACTGCCTTCCCACCCATTCACTTCCCTCTCATCAGTTTTCCGTTTTCCGCGGAGCCGGCAGGATGTATTCCTGTCACCGCAGAAAATTCTTCTTTTTATTCTTAGTTTTTTGTGGTCGTGTCTGCCTTCCCTCAACGCCACCGGTACCGCCGGTGCTTTTCTTTCTTTTTACTAAAAAATGTCTTCTTTTCTCTAGGAATTATTTCCTGTTTAGTGTCTGACGGTTTCTAGGCTACTAGGCCTCTATCCTTCCATTATGGAAAAGCCAGCCACTATCCTTAAGAAATGCTCAAAGTGTGGCGGTACAAATATATTTTTAGACACTCATACTTGGTGTCTAAAATGTTTAGGTCCTGACCATTGCCCACTGGAGTGTCTCTCCTGCTGGAGCTCAAACAGAAGAAGTCTTCAGGATCAAGCACAACTCGATACCCGGTTCACATCGGACTCAATGTCACCAGCCAGAATATCTTGTTTTTCACAGGATCAGGTAACCAAACAAAAGTCTGTAAAGACTAGCCAGTCCTCGAGTGGTAGATCTCCTTCTAAGCATCGAGATGCCTCTGGCATTGCCCTCGAGGACATTTTGGCAATAAAGCCCCGGCGGGAGTCTTCGGTCTCCAAAGCATTAATGGGGCTTCAGGTTGTTCCCGGGGTTCTTACCTCGATGAACATACCTGGGCCATGCTCGGTGGTTGTGGCTGCTTCGAGCGGTACCGACACCCCGGCATCGGCTATGGTGATGGATGAAACACTCCTCACTGATAAACTAGTCTAGCGCTCTCAGCTACTTCGGTACCACTAGAGTTGCTGCAGACCGTTCCTCGAGTATTGGTATCGGCTTTGGTACCGGTACTGGTATCGACATCGGCATCGGTGTCGGTACCGTCCATGCTTGCTTCGACAGACTCGCTTCCTTCGATGCCGAACCTGGAATCGCTCTCTAGCATGGAGGATTCGGTACCAACTCGTCTCGGTACCGACCTCGGGCAGTACCGAAGACATCACTTTAAAAAGAATCCGATGCTTCATCCTTTCAAGTCTTCCGATCCCGATGACTGGGATGAATCCATCGGTGCCAAGGCTGAATTTTCAACAATTTCAGCCTTTACCCCTCATTTCAGAGGATCCTCCTCAGGAGAGATTTCTTTTCAAGCTTTTTTGCTTGATATGACAAAGTTACTGGCCATTTCTATACCTGGTAAAGAATCTATACCAGGGGATTCAGAAACTCTGCAATTCCCCTGGATTCCAAAGGATGTGATCATGCTTCCTTTGCATCAGATCTTACAGGATCTACTATTAAGAATGTGGGAAACTCCTTTAACGGTATCCCCACATTCTAAGACACTTGACACTATGTACAAGGTGCCACCTTCTCCAGGTTTTCAAAAGACTCAACTTCCTCATCATTCTATTGTTGTAGAATCAGCAATGAGGAGTATTAAGAGTGCAAAGAAGCACTCCTCTTATCCGCCAGGTCGTGAGTCTAGGATTTTAGATGCCTTTGGACGTCGATGCTTCCAGGCATCCATGCTTTCAGCAAGAATTATCTCATATATTTTCTATATGGGATTATCTCTTGAAGAGGTCACAAAGAACTTAAAGCTTTTGAACCCTTTTCTTCAAGAACATAAAAGAGTAGACTATTTCTTATTAGTCAGTCATGCTCAAAATGTCTCTAAGTTCCTTAATCGTGCTTCCCTGGACTGTTTTGAGTCTATTAGCAGAACTTCTGCTATAGCCATAGGGGCACGACGCATGGTCTGGCTCCAAGCTTCAGACTTGGACAAGTGGGTACAAGAAAGGCTGGGAAATATTCCTTGTACTGGTGAAAATCTCTTTAACAAGGATGCTTTATTCCAAGCTAATCAGTTAAACATTGATATTGTTGCTTTCAGAGGATTGTCAAAACTTTCCTCTATCCCAGCTAGTAAAAAATCTCCTAACAAACTTTATTCCCCTAAGGGGAAAAAGTTTTATTCATCTTCTACCCATCATGCAGATGTTTCCAAAGAAGGGCAACATCATACCAGGCTAAGAAATCCAAAACCTCAACAGGCTCAGCAAACCCAGCAGTCGCAGGGTTTCTGATATTTTATTCATTAAATCTCTTTTTCCTGTTTGAGGTTCAGAACTGCTAACCTACTTCTTATCAACAGAAGCATCTACAGTTCTTCTCATCCTTACTGAGAGATCAGTGATACACTGACTCTATCCTCCACTCTAGGCATGAATCTCTTGCCGCAAGAGAAATCCATTCTTTTAGCTCCTAGAGCTATTGAGGATAATTATGCCCTACAGGCAACAGGTTTCTACTCTCCTTTTTGAAGGAAAAGGAGGAGTAGCAACTAATAACAAGGTAGGCTATGCCCTTCACCTTGACAGTTTTCCTGTACAAGGATATCTCATACTTTTGACTGTAGGTGGGCTTTACCTGTTTCAGAGGCTTACCAAATTGTATGTCTTCACAACTCTGTATTACTTTCTATCCCTCTTAGTCGAGACATTCTGTCTAAGAGTGATACTATTCAACTGGAGGGCTTACTTTTTAAGCCCATAGGATTTTCTTCAATACCTACTCCAGTAAGTGGTTCCCATACAGAGTTTTCTTCCCCTTTGCAATTTTCTCAAATATTTCTTTTAAGGCAGCTATCGGACCATAATTGAGTTTTACCACTCCTAATTATGTCTGTCGGTCCTTTTCCAATCTATGGGACCTAACTTTTCTGCTGCCTTAATAACAAATAATTCCAAGACAGGTTCCAAAACCTACTTGGGCAATTTATCTTTGCAGGCAACCGGCCTGTCTACTATTCTTAGCCATCTTCAATTTTTTTCTGGCACCAACAGAATAGATTAGGTTGCACACTGGCAATTAAACAGCCAGATCTCACCTAAGCAACCTATAACATGCTCTCTGCAATTATACAAAAAAGCTCTGCAACTATGGGCCTTTGCCAGAGAGCGTCAGAGCCAGTCCTGGTGGGTAACTTCCAGATGGTTGAAAAGGCTTTGCCCAGTCATGCTCCCACATGGCTGTTTTTTTCCTATTCTTACCATCTTCCTTAAAATTTCTTTTTAAGGAAAACGAACCAGGGCTTTGACCATGTGAAAGCATAAAGAATTGCTTAATTCCCTGAGTTGTTCCACATCTCCAGTGGAACTCTTGCAACAGGGATGCATTCCTTTTCACTGCAGTCAGTCCTTGTCTAGTGCATTCCTTCTAATTCCCAATACTTCATTGGAGCTTATGCTGAACAAAGAACGCATGATACTCATATTGTCCCCATAGAGGGGCAAACATGGTATCCCCTTATATTGCGTCTTTTTCTCCACACTGAAGTTATAGAAGGATCCAGACTTGTTGTCTTAAGACTAAGGATCTCCTCTGCACCCCTTCACGTAGGTCTCCATTTCTGGTTATTCAAAGTCTAGAATTTTTAAAGAAATCTAAACCTCTCCTTCTGACTAGGAACATTCCACTGGTTTCCATGTAACCTTCATGGTTCTTCCACGTGTAACCAGTAAGGGGTTCTCTATCCATATTTTCAAGCAGGTCTTACCCCTTCTTGTTATTAAGTGAATCTCTCTTTATATATATATATATGTTTATATAAACACATATATCTGACTCAGCATACCATAGCATTTTAATGGACAACCAATTTCTATAGGAATTAGAAACTACCTTATTTTACCGTAACCTTCTGGTTATGGTACATCTGAAGCTCTCCATGTACAGTCATTATCCTAAGTGACATCACTTAGGGAAGACATTATTGATCTTCAAGAAATTGGAGGCTACACCGCCTACTACAAATGTTTCTTTCTTTCACTTACATAGAGGGGTCTTAAAGACCCATCCTTTTTCTGCAAGCCAATTGGATTTACCTCCTCTCTTTCCTAGAGCCTTATTCCGCTCCGAGGACAAGGAGCTTCAAACTTTGGCCTACAGAAGCTTTTGCTTCTCCTCCAAAGTCCAACCTCATTAAATTCCCCCCGTTTTTTCTTCTGGGGTTAGTTCTAGCCATTAAGGCTTCTGACCTCTCCCTGTGTTGCAAAATTTATTTTCCTCTACTTCACAGTGAGGTAATTTCCTTGGGGATAATGTACTGGCTCAGCACCAGACCATATTACCCTCAACAAATACTTTTGCAATACTTTTGAGTGAGGTCCACATTAGAAAATTGGAAGTCAATTTTTACTAACATTTATTATCTACACAAGGACTTCCCTCTACACGCCTTGTTTAGTCAAGCTGTTCCACAGCACACCCCTTTTAATTCAACTCCTACCCTCCATCCCTTGGATGCTTGAGGTTCTGGGAAATAGCATGGCCCATCTATTAGATTTGCAACATGCTGGGACCTCCTCTAGGCATCTCTAGCTTGGGAGTCCCCCATATGTGAAGACTCATTCCTGCTTGTTCCTGGAAATAGCACAGTTACTTACCTGTAACAGGTGATCTCTGGGAACAGCAAGAATAAGTCTTCACAACCCACCCACCTCCCCTAGGAGTTGTTCTCTCTCTCTCTAATTTGTCTACTTCCCTCCTTCGGTCTCAGCTACAAACCCAACTGATGAGAGGGAAGTGAATGGGCGGGAAGGCAGCGCGCATGCCTGTGGGATGCTCCCAAAGGCTTTCTTTTTGTACGCTGGGGAGCATTCACGTGCAGGCTCCGTCGGTACCGACGTAACCATATGTGAAGACTTATTCCTGCTGTTCCCAGAGATCACCTGTTACAGGTAAGTAACTGTGCTTTACTGCCGTGGGAATGTGGTTCTTCTGTTCAAACTGATTTGAATTGTTTATAAGGGTGCCAATAATCATGTCCTGGCAATGTCCCAGTTTTTATACTATTTCTTACTATTTCCTTTTAAATTGGTCTTGTTTTATTTGATTCTTTTAGGTGTCAAATATGTGTGCATATATAGTCCAAAGCCATTTTACTGGGCACTTTTTTTTTAGAAGATATTAGACATTAAGGGGTTGAACTGTAAGAGTGCCAATAATGTTGACCACAGCTGTAATTTGTAATATTCTATTAGTTTTCTTGGCTGCCACTGCACACTGAGGAGAAGATTTCAATCTGTTATCCATGATGATGACTAGATCCTTTTCCTGGGTGATGGCTCCCTAATGTTGCTATAGTTTGTGTTGGTCTTCTCCAACGGACATGTTTACAAAAGCCCGTGCCAGTAATGTGCATATGGGCCTCATTATCAGCACGGGGGCCTGTACAAACTTCAGGGGGCTTGTGCATCTGTCGCCCTGCAGTTAACACAGGTCCAAGATGCAGCATTTCATAAGCCGGAATGCAGATGCACAACGTCACCTATTAAGGTAGCATTAAGTGTGCCCATACTAAGGACAGCAAGCATAGTTCACTTAAGCAAAGAACACCTACGCTAGTTGCGACTTACTGTCAACTCCTCCATTCTGCTCCTGGCCCTCCCAGTTCCTGCCCTATTGGCGCGCAACCTGGGTAGTGTGGGAATTTTAGCGCTACTGGGTAGCACACTTTAATAAACATGCCCGTACATGCATAACTTTGCATTTATCCACATTAAATTTCATCTGCCATTTGAATGCCCAGTCTCCCAATTTCTCAAGTTCCTCTTAACAATTTTTCACAATCCTCTTGTGATTTAACAACTTTGAATATTTTTGCGTTATCTACAAATGTGCTTGCCTCACTTGATTCTATTTCCAAGTCATTTATAAATATGTTAAAAATCCAGTGAGGGAGGAATAGCCTAGTGGTTAGGGCAACAGCTTGGGATTAGCAAGACCATGGTTGAAATCCCATTAGAACCTCTTGTGCTCTTGTGCAAGTCACTTAACCCTCCACTACCTCAGGTACAAACTTAGATTGTAAGCTCTTCAGGAAAAGGGAAATGCCTACACTACCTGAATATAACTTGCCTTGAACTACTGGAAAGGCGTGAGCAAAATACTACTAAATAAGTTGGTAAGATATTCATATAAAGTCATCTGGATAACTTTATCCAGATATTTAACAAAACTTACCTGGATAAAATGGCTGCTATATATCTGGATAACTTTAGATTTTATATTTGACCGGCTTGTTCACACAAATTTAGCTGGAAAGCACTTGAAATGGTGCTATCTGGCTAAATATATTAGCTGACTTTCACTATGCCTCTATCTGAGTAACTTTGTCCATACTAAAATTTGTTTGAACAAGTTGCCCAAAGAAATATGGGATATTTTGAAATGGTGGCGTTTCTTACTTGGTTATTGACTAGTCACATTTTGAACTAAACAAATGAATCCATGTAGAGTGGCATCTGCGTGCTGCTGTCATCATTAAATACCCCAAATCCTCTGTGAACCTGACATCTCAGCTGGAATTTATAGGGCCTTTCTAAATACAGCTCAGGCCATGGCTTATCACTTCTACAGTAGGGCCAGCAAGACCTTGAAAGGAGTAATTCAGTATATGGCAGATACCCATATGAGACAAGCCTGGTACTAAAGTACAAATGGATCATTTAGATGCAGTTTTAGAAGCCATTTCCTCCCCAAGTAAATTGTCTGAAAATCTCCCTCATTCAATCCAGCTAAAAATATACATGTGCTTTCATAGCCCACAGCGGAGTTGATATGAGGCTCTTTTGAGACATGTTTTGGATAGCATCAGAATAATAGCATGCGTTTTTCAGAAATGTTTTAGTCACCAAAAGATGTACAAAGATCTGTGGCTATTTTGTACCCATGGTAGTTTTCAGTGGGAAAGTATGTATGTATTTAGTTTTTGAAAGTTAGGTAATAGGTGCAATCACACTTTGCACCTAATCAAAAAGTTTGAAAATTGGTCCCTAAAAAAACTCCTGGAGAGAACCTTTGTTACTGAAGAGCTCATATGCTCCTCATCTTAAATACTGTCCCATTTCAACTGGACATCACAATTACCTTTCTAAATTTCTTCTCACCAGATTGTCTTAACTACAGATGTATGCAAACTGGGTTTGGAACCTCATCTACGATAGTGTTTCCTTTTAATGCAGAGAGTTGCAAACAGATGGCACAGCTTTGAGCTTCCAGATGGTGTGCCTTAGAACTAGAGTACCATAGTTATTATATTGAATAACAGTCATTTTGGCTATTTACTTATGGAGTACCTTTATTATTCTAATACATCTCAAGATCCATTCAATTACTGATTAATTTAAATGAGCAGCATCAAGCCTATTGAAAGATATTTTAAAGAAAACAAATATCGGGGTAGGGTGAGAGGGATTCTGTGTTACAATTCACTTTCGCTGTCAAAATATTTAATAAAACCAAGAAAACCAGCAGGTATTATGCAGAAAAAAGCTTAAAGATCAGCAGCTATATTCAAAGTGAATCACAGAAAAAGTATAGCATTAATATTCAAAGCAAGGAAATCTAGGACAAAAGGCAGTTTAAAGGTTGAAAACTAGCAGCAAGCATTTTCTTTTTGTTTAAAGAAAAACACATATGGAAACATTTTTAGAGGAATAACAGACACAGTATTCAAGCAAGGAAAATATCACTTAAGGGCTTTTTTTTTTTTTTTTAGTAAAGGTTAACTCATATTAATGAAATGAATCCATGTTAAGTTCCATTGTCTCTATAGAAATAAAAGGGCTCTGGGCACGTAACATGTGTTAATTTCATTATCATGCATTGAAACCTTTACAAAAAGGGCTCCTTAGTGTACAGGGGAGTTGAATACTGCTCCAAGGGAATTCTCTCTGTAAGCCTGATTTAGAAAATAACCTGGTCTTGGGTGAGGCCTCCCCAGGGGCGGCTCAAGGCAATCTGCTTCCTGAGGTGAAGAATGAGATGGTGCCCCCCCCCCCCCACCTTCGAGGGGGCAGGGATTTTTCAGAAATCCAATCAGAGACTGAACCAAACCAAAAAGCCGATTAGATTATATGGAGGAAATGCAAGATGTTTGCACACAGGGCCGTATTGAGCTGCAATTGCACCCTTTATGACTTGCAGCTCAGGTGCACGCCCCCCTCTCCCCATACCTTCGTCCAGCACTGCCTGCTCTTTCCCTTCTGCTGCCGCCCTCTGTTTTTTTCACGGTGGCGCCGGCAGCAGGGAAAGAGCAGGCAGCGCTGGACGGAGGTATGGGAAGAAGGAGGGGGGGGGGGCATGTGCCCGATCTGAAAGGCGCCGGCACTTTAAGCAGATCTGTCCCTCCCTGCTCTCACATTGTGTCGGAGGAGGGAGGGACCAGACCTGCTTAAAGTGCTGTGAAAAGGCTTGGGGGCACATTTTGGCTGCCTGCTATTGTCCTGCCAGCGATGATAGGGCAACAGCAGACAGCCGAAATGCTCCCCCCAAGCCTTTGCACCCTGTGTGGCTGCACTGCTTGCACAGGGCTAGGTATGGTCCTATTTGCACACCAAGGAACTAAAAGACAGCAAGAACCAACAGCACAGTTTATAAAACTAAATTATAACTCATTTTTATTTTGTTATAAACTGCATTATGGTTCTTGCTTTTCTTTTTCAACATACAGTATATTTTGCATCCACAGTAGGTGCAGAGCAGAACCAGGACATTCACCCACAGAACTCAATATTATTAAAAAAAATCTGATTCTGAGCATCTCACTAACAACAACAACAATCACTATTCTCCAGTACCAGGCATATTGTGAACTAATAAAAAATCCTACAACAAAGAGCAAACCTACCATACCATACCATACCATATCAGCACAAACATCCAAAAGTCACATAAGGAGCCCATCCAAAAAAAGTGTCACTGTAAATACTACAGTGGGTCCTGGAACATCCATACATCTATTTGAAAAGCTGAACAAGTCAAATTACTACAGTATAGTATAGATCTTTATATACAAACTCCATGTTAACAGAACACCTGACCTCAGTCACACACGCACAACATCGACCCTCACCAAGTACAGAATAAGTAACCACAATCTAAAATAAAAATATGTAGACAAAATTTAAACTGAAACCCCAAGAAGCTAGAGTCCACATGCAGTGCAATATCAGATAAATAAGAGATGCAGTTCCCCAATATTGTGTAAAATATAAAAATAGCACAAAGTTCAATCACTAAAATTAAATAAAATTATTTTTTCTAGCTTTGTTGTCTGACCATTTTATTCTCTGATCATGCTGGTCCCGATCTGAGGCTTCTGCTTTCCTGTCTTCTCTTAGCTCTCTTTCTGTGGTCTATGGTCCATGGTCCATCTGCCATTTCTTCTCTCTTCTTTTGTTTTCTTCACTTCCTTCCATCAGCCCATTTCCAGTTCTAGTACCCCTCCCCAGTATCAGCCCCCTTTCCAGTCCTCCCCTCCCAGTACCGTCCATTGTCAACTGCCTTGCATTCCCACGACTGCCACTGGTGTCCATTCCCTTCCAGTCCCCCTCCTTCCCCACTGTCCAGCCCCTTCTAGTTCAAATACCATCCCAGGTATCAGCTCAGGTCCACTTTGAGTGCCACCCCCCAGTCAGCTCCCTTCCAGCTGCCCTACCCTCTGTCCATCTCCCTTCCAGTGCCATTCATATGTCGGCTCCTTCCAGCCTCCTCCCCATTACCCAGCCACCTACCACTCCCATCCCCAAGTGTCAGCTCCCTTCCAGTCCCCCTTCAGTATATCCCAACTGTCAGCTCCTTTCCAACCCCCTCCTTCCCCCGTGTCAGCTCTCTTCCTGCCCCCTCCTTCCCCTGGCAGACCTTCTCAGTATCTGCTCCCTTCCAGTCCTATTTTACCCCCCCCCCCCACACACACACATCAGCCCATTTGTAACCCTAGCCCCTATTTTTCTTCCAGGGCCAGCAGCACTCTCCTCCCCTCCCCTATTAGCCCATTTCATGTCCCAGCCCATTTCCAGTCTTATCCCCTTTATCAGCCCACTCCAGTCCTAGCCTCCCAATCAGCCCACTACCAGTCCTAACTCATTTCCAGTGCTAGCCCCACATCTGCCCATTACCAGTCATAAACCCTCCAATAAGTCCATTTTCAGTCCTAGCACTCCAATCAGCCCATTTCCTGTCCTAGTCCCCCCCGTAGCCCATTACCAATTCTAACCCCCCATCAGTCCATTTCCAGTTCTAAACCCCCATCAGTCCATTTCCAGTTCTAAACCCCCCATCAGCCCATTTCCAGTTCTAACCCCCCATAGCCCATTACCAGTAATAGCCCCCCTCCCGATCAGCCCATTTCCAGTCCTAACCCCCCATCAGCCCATTTCCAGTTCTAACCCCCCAAATAGCCAATTACCAGTCCTAGCCCCCCTTCTGATCAGCCCATTTCCAGTTCTAAACCCCCATCAGTCCATTTCCAGTCCTAACCCCCCCATAGCCCATTACCAGTCCTAACCCCCCCATCAGCCCAGTTCCAGTCCTAGCCCCCCCCCCCAAACCCAGGGAAATTGAAAAAATAATAAAATCCCTCCAGCGTAAGAAGCAGCTGCCGCTGCTGCTCCAGTAGCTGCAGCGGCAGAATGAAGAGCCCCGCGGCTGCCCGCCCCCCCGGCGAGTCTGCTGGTTTCCCTTCTGCACAGGCTCTGCTTTGCAGAGCCACAGCAAAGGGAGCGTGTTTCCCTTTTGCGTGGCTCTGTTAAAGCTGAGCCCGCGGCGATGATGGGAAACAGGAAATCCTGTTTCTCATCAGCGCCTCGGGCTCAGCTTTAACAGAGCCATGGTTAAGGGAAACACTCTCCCTTTGCCGCGGCTCTGCAAAACTGAGCCAGGGCGGAGGGGAAACCAGCAGGCATTCTGGGGGGCAGACGGCCGTGGGGCTCCTCATTCTGCTGCTTCCGCTGCTGGAGCGGCAGCAGCAGCTGTTTCTTATGCCAGCGGGGGGGGGGGGGATATTTTTATTTTGAAAGTCGAGTGAAGCGGTCTTTTTGGGGGCAATTTTGCTACCCCCAAAAAGTTGCTGCCTGAGGCTTCCGCCCCACTTGGCCTCATTATAGAGCCGCCCCTGGGCCTCCCTTCTAGCCTAGTTTTCAAATTGACCAATAGTTTCTCCAAATATCCAAATTTACCTATCCCTTCTCCCCAATGTACTTACAAATTAGCTTGACCCCTAGCTACAGTTCTAAAATACATTGCTAAGAGTTGAGAAGTGTCATTTTGAAACAGGCAGCCTATGGGACAGGAGTGACTGGAGATCACTCCTGACATTCCACTAGACAGCAGGGAGGATCCCTGGTAAATGCTGGCAGTGTGAGGAGGGGGGGGGGGGAGTGAGGGTTTGGGGTAGGCAAGATCTTTACAGACCCCCTTAAGAAGTTTCCTGGGAGCATCTAGCAAGTTTTTAGCAGCCTGGCTCCTAGGGAGGAAATAAAGGAGGCAATTTTATATAGTTATTCCTATGCGTATTTGGTTGCTTAAGTACTTAAATGCCTCTTATAAAAAATGCTAACCAGTGTAAAAATGCACACTTTGGCATTGACGAATGCACTTTGCCGGGGAATGTGCACATGGATGGAGTTTGGGTGGAGCATGGGCTGAGTATACAAGTACACGCATAGATTATAACATACTATAATTTACGCACATATTTGAAAAATATAGTTGTGGATGTTTACACCAGCTTTAGGACTGGTGTACTGTAAATGTCCATGCCTGAAATGTAGGTGTATGTTATATCACCTACAGTAGTATTTTATAAAGAAAAGTAGGCACTTTCTTGTCTTTATAAAATAGGCATAAGATAACTCCTGTAAAGCATGCTTTAACTATGAATCTCTTTTTAAAATTACCCTCATAAGGCCGGTGTTTCTTTCAATGATTAATGCAGCTTATGAAGTAAAATGCAAGTTGTTATTCAGTTTGCATCTCATTATTTAGCTTGCATTGGGCTACCAAAATGTGCATTAAGGGTAAATAAAGTACGATTTTGCCTTTTAGCCAAAATTGTTCATTGTTCCTGTAATGCATGTTAGTAACTACCTTTCTAGGTCTTACTGAGCTGGATCACTTTGAATTTTAACCTGGGTTTATATTTATGTATGTATTGCTAGATTGCTGTACCTGTTTATTTCTTTCATACATTTTGCAGCAATCTGAGTGAAATAGAAAGTCGACTGCCAACATCTAAACTGATAACCCTGTGCAAAAACGAATCTATCCTGAAATGGATGTGCAATTGTGACCATGTGATGTACCAGGTTTTGGTGGAGATTCTCATCCCTGATGTCCTAAGACCCATTCCTAGTAAGTTCAACAAAGATGGCATCTTGCATGAACATGTGTTTGATCTTTTGCTTTTTGTTGTTGCAGTTCATCTAGAGAATTTAATGACCCTGTGGTCATATACAAGTATTAAGACCCTCCCATATAGGTCTTCTCCCATTCCTCATCACCACTGAATCTCTTTAGGCGTGAAACCTATGCTCTTTCAATGCTATGCTTAGCATCTTGGTCAATGAAGGGAGAGAAAAGTAGCCTAGGCACCCCGTGTGTTACATAAAGATGATAGTTTTCTTACATACCCTAAGAATAAGCCATCTGTATAGAAAAGTAGTATCACTAGTCAAACATTTTGGTAATATAGTCATCCTGCACACACATTAAATATTTTCCAGAGCATTTTTCGAAGCTTGGCAAAATATTTCTGATTATGTTTTGTAGTTCCTAGACATCCATGGCATTGCAGTGTACCCCAGTTTATTTGTTTGTTTGTTTCTACTAGCCTAAACAAACCATTCCAAAGCAGCTTGACACAGTATCTTTCATTGGAGTTTTGTGCTCTTTTAGTTACAGTGCACCTCAAAACTTTTATTCCCCTCCTAGTTTCCTCATTCAGATATGTTTTTATTGGCTCTTATCGGTGAAACACCACATCTGGACAATGGCTTCTTCTGATTGATCACCTAGTCATGTTTTTTGTTTTTTGAAAGAATAAACTTTGTCTTAGAGTGGACTCAGTTTTGTGTTAATGATTTTTCCTGATACATCTGAAAAGATGACTAGCCACTTCAAGTTTTGCTGGTTTAGACAAAATATGTCCATCACAGATCATCACCATATCTGCTTTAAATGCTTGAGAAAGTAGCATGACTCAACTGTTTGTTGCATCTGCTGTAGGTTGTCACCAAAGACAGTTAAGTGCCACAAGATTAGGCTTCAGATCTATCTTTCTGACAAGAAAAAAGCAGACCAACTTATTTGCTGCCAAAGGCGAAAGCAAAGGACTGTGGAGCCACACCACGTGGTGATTGCAAGTAAGTGCTAAGGGAAATATCCATTCCAAAGCCAAGGAAAGGTCCAAGATATATGAAAGCAATCTTACTTTCCCAGCACGTGCCATGCATGGGCTCTGAGTGCTAGAGCATGAAATTAAGAAAAGACCTTGCGGATAGTCAGCTGAAGGTGTAGAAACATTAGTGCATATTTTTGCAAATATTTTGACAAATTCTGGAATGTGTTGTCCAACCTCAAAGTAGCAATGCCTGGAGGGTTAGCTCTACCTCCAGACCAGGGTATTTGCAAACAGTTTCCAGAGGTCCAGCTTCAGGACTTCGGGACCCTTCAGAAACTATGAAGGTCTGTCCACCTGCTGAGTTTAAGTGCTATGTTTAAGGAAGAGCTCCAAATGAGAATAGTGGGGCAGTAGTTCAGCACATAAAAAGCTCAAAGTGGCATATTCCAGCTAGCTCAATTGAATCAAACAAATTCAAATCAGCTCGAACAGAAGAACCACATTCCCACTGCAGTAAAATTAGATGCACCTGTGATCAATTGTTGATACTCACATGACCCGAATCAACCATTGAATGATGGCTCTAATGCTTAAAATGGCCACATTGACTCCCTATTCCATTTTCACAATGGTGAAGACAAAAATGCTGCCTGAGACCGTCAGAAAAGCCATTATCACCAAACATCAAACTTCAAAGGGGCACAAGGCTATCTCCAAAAACCTTGGGATTTCTGTTACTACAGTTTGCAATGTTATTAAGAGGTTTTCTGCTCATAGAACTGTCAAGAACCTCCCAGGACGTGGTGGGAAGAGGAAAATTAATCCAAGAAGTCTTTGAAGGTTAGTGCGAGCTATTGGAAAACACCACGTACAGTACAACATCCAAAGAACTTAAGGCTGGCTTAGAGCAATCTGGAGTGGTCATTTCAACCCACGCCATATATCATGCACTAAAAAAGTAAGAATAAATGGAAAAAGGCCAAGGAGGACCCCACTGCTCAAAGACAAACATAAAAAGGCACACTTGATCTTTGCCCAAACCCACCTTGAGAAACCACAATCCTTCTGGGAAAATGTTCTGAGGACAGATGAAACCAAACTTGATCTTTTAGGCAATGCAGACCAGTAATACATTTACAGATGAAGAAAGAAACACCCTTTCTACACTTAAATATGGTGGAGGTTCCATAATGTTGTGGGGCTGTTTTGCTGCCTCAGGAACTGGAGGCCTGGAATGTATTAAAGGAATCATGAAGTCCGAGGACTACCAAGGTATTTTGGAGTGAAATGTGCTACCTAATGTCAGAAAGCTAGGTCTAGGTCAAAGGTCATGGAACCTCCTGCAGGACAATTATCCAAAACATACATCCAAAAGTACAAAAGAATGGTTATAAAGGAACACATTGACTGTTTTAAATTGGCCAGCAATGAGTCCTGATCTCAATCCAATCAAAAACCTTTGGAAAGAGCTGAAATCGGCCATTGGTAAAAGGAATCCTGGAAACATTCAGTAGCTGGAACAAATTGCAGGATAAAGAGTGGGAGAAACTACCAGCAGGCAAATGTTTGAAACTTATAGATGGCTACAAGAAATGTTTGGAGACTGTCATCACTGCAAAGGGTTGTGCAAACAAACATTAGTGAAGGGTGCCATTAATCCTATCCTGTCCAGGTCATATTTTGTTTTTTTTCTCAAAAATTACTGTGTCTAGGTTGCACAGACATCTTTTTTTGGTTGTATACCTTTTAACATACTATTAGAATATTATGATGACATACAGTTGGAATATTTCCAATTATCTATTAAGATATTGTACACAATATACCTAAAATGCAAGGATGCGAATAATGTTGACCACAACTGTATGGTGACCAGAATAGCACACTATATTCAAGTATGGTCACCCCATGGAGTGATACAGAGGCATTACAATATTCTTGCTTTTATTCTCCATTCAACATGTTAATGATCTTCACACCTATGCAAGTTTTTATCAAAGTTAAAAATAGAAAAGAAACATATGGGGGGTATTTGGTACAGTCTTTGTAGAGGGTCAGCTAAGGATGGAGCAAAATCAGGCATATATTGTTTTGCTTCCTAAGGAGGAATAGACTTTTTCAGGTAAGCTCATATAGTCTTCTCTCTCTCCTTAAACGTGACATGAAGATATTGACAACTGTCCTGGCCAATAGCTGTCAAAAATATTTTCCATACCCTATACATGGTGATCGGGAGGGGTTTGTTCATGGTAGGACTACTTCAGTTTATGTTTTGAAAGATTTGGTGATTCTCCAGGACCAAGCAGGAAGTCAGTCCTCACATATGGGTGACGTCGGCACCGACGGAGCCCTCACGGAGCAATTTTCCCCAGCTTTCAAAGAAAGCCTTTGGGAATTGCAGCGCACATGCGCGGTCCTCTTCCCGCCCAAGGGTGCCATCTTGCTCAGTCTTCTTTTTTCCGCGGAGCCCTACAGACATTGTCTGTGAATCCCCGCCGAAAAGTTGATTTTTTCTCTATCTTTCTCTTTTTTCTTCGGTTCGACACCGGTTCTTTTCCCGCCCGGACTCGCGGCGCCGGTTGCGAGTCCGTTCCTTATTTTTTGGTTTTTTGTCCTTCGTGACAGATTTCGCGCCTTTTTCCCTGGCAGCCCGGTCATTCGACTTCGCAGGGGCCCTTTTTCCCCCGATGGCTGCCAGCGGCTTTAAAAAGTGTGATCTCTGTAAGAAACTCATGTCTCTTACAGACACTCATGACTTCTGCCTCCGCTGCCTCGGACCCGATCATGACTCCATGATCTGTGGGCCATGCGGCAAAATGTCCTCAAAAGCGTTGAGGAGTCGGCAGCATCAGCGGGAGCGTATCTTCTCTGACTCCGGCCGGGCTCGGACCTCGTCAGAGGCTTCGACGTCTCGGGACTCTGGTCCTGAGCATCGTCGAAGTTCCTCTGAACGGGGGTCTCCTACCCGGAAACATCATCGGAAGAAGAAACCCGCGAGGGCAGGATCGGTGGACGCTCCTGGTTCCTCGAGGGCCAGGTCGCATAGCCCCGATTCCCGTCCCGGGTCCTCGGAGATGGAGAGGCCGTCAAAACATCCTCGACTCGAGGTGGACTTGCCCGCTCACGTGAGTACTGTTGTCCTCGTTGACTCGCCTCCGAAGGACCCGACGTCGGGCCCGATGCCATCGGGGCCCGAGTCGGGGGCTGCTGGGTCTCCTGAGCTTGGACTCAGGTTGACGGCCTTGGAGAGCAGTCTGACTGCCTTCATGGACCAGCAGCTGGTATTGATCGCTGGCCTCGCCGGTGTTTCTGCCCTGACCGCCGGGACGTCGACCTCCAAATCGACCCCGGAGACCGAGCCGATCCTCGAGTCCATGAGGGCTCGAGTCGATCCTCGGTCGAGGTCTCCTTCGGCCTCCCGCTCGGGACTGAGGTCGTCGACGCCGACTCCCTCGGCGTTGGAGCGGATAGCATCGTGCCCGCCCGACCGGAGCCGCTCGACTCCTCCTCCGAGGAGTCGGCCTGGGAATCTGAGGACGAAGAGTCACCTGGTTCCTTTCGGACTCGGTGTGTCCCTTCGGACTCCCCCGAGTCCGAACCTCGGAGACGGTCCCCCCCGGAGGATACCCGGTTCTCGGACTTCGTGAGGGATATGGCCAAGGCCTTGGCCTTCCCCGCAGATCCCGAGGAGGAACCTCGAGTCGAAGAACTCGATGCCCTCCAATATGACTCTCCCCCGAAAGAGGCCTTTATTGTACCGGTTCCTCCAATGCTGGAACGACTTCTCTTCCGCATGTGGGAGAGCCCGGCGTCGTCGCCGGTGTTAAGCAAGCGGGTCGATTCCATTTATCGAGTCCGTAAGAGCCCCGGCTTCCAAAAGGCACAACTACCGCACCATTCCATGGTGGTGGAATCGGCCATGCATAGACTTAAGAGTCAAAAAATGCACTCCTCGGTGCCCCCTGGTAGGGAAGCCCGAAGCCTGGATGCCCTCGGTAGGAAGTGCTTCCAGGGCTCTATGCTTGCTTGTCGAGTCCAGACTTACCAGCTCTACATGGGCATGTATCTCCGAGACCTGGCTAAGGAAATAGCCGGGTTCTCTGCTGGTCTCTCCGACGAACCTTTGCAGAGGTTCCAAACCTTGTCTACTGGTATTCGGGAGTGCTCCAAGTTTATATCTCGAGCAGCCTATGATGGTTTTGAGGCTTCGGCTCGCGTAGCTGCGGCCGGCATCGGTGGACGCCGCCAGGCTTGGCTTCAGACGTCCGACCTCGAGCCCTGGGTACAGGACAAGTTGGTCGATGTCCCCTGCCGAGGTGATAACCTCTTTGGCAAGCCCATGGATGAGAAGGCTGCACAAATCGAGACGGAGACTCTCACCAGGACTCATCTCTCAAGGAAGACCTCTGCCCCTTCTCAAAAGAAGAAGGCCTCGGGGAAAAAGCCCTTTTACCCGAGGAAAGGTGCTGCCTATAAATACTACCCTCAGTATCAGGCCTCAGCAGCTCCCCCACAGGGAAAGCAGGCCAAGGGACGGGGTAATGGGTCCCGTAGGCAGCAAGCCCCCAAGCCTGCACCACCGGCCCCTGCTCAGCAGGGTGGGGGTTTTTGACTTCCTCAGCATAGCCTCTCCCCCTCAGCTGGTTTCTCTCAGCACAGGAGGCCGGCTGGTCCACTTTGCCCAAAGGTGGTCCAACATCACCACAGATACCTGGGTACTTCACATAGTTCAAAAGGGCTATCTTCTTCACTTTCACCAGGTACCTCCCTCCTACTTTCCAGGGGAGCCTCCCAGACTACCTTTGCACAGGGACTTACTCCTTCAGGAGTTAGCAAGTGTTGTTCAAGAACGAGCCGTGGAACCGGTGCCCCACCACCTGAGGGGCCAAGGGCTTTACTCCAGGTACTTCCTGATTCCAAAAAGAACAGGAGGCCTCAGACCCATCCTGGACTTGCGAAACCTCAACAAGTTCCTTGCAAAGGAAAAGTTCAAGATGCTTACCCTTGGAATCCTGCTGCCCTACCTCCAGCAGGGAGACTGGCTATGCTCCTTGGATCTGAAAGATGCGTATACTCATATCCTCATTCATCCGGACCACAGACAATATCTCAGATTTGTTGTGGGAGGAAATCATTACCAGTACAGAGTGCTGCCCTTTGGCCTATCCTCCGCACCCAGGGTGTTCACCAAATGCCTCGCAGTGGTGGCGGCTTATCTGAGACTTCAAGGTCTGTTTGTGTTCCCATACCTGGACGACTGGCTCATCAGAGCCCCATCTTCACCAGAGGCCGCTCAAGCCACTCATCGCACTGTGGCTCTGCTCCAGCACTTGGGTTTTGTCATAAACTTTGCAAAGTCCACTTTGCTCCCCTCTCAAAATCTCGAGTTCATCGGCGCCAGGTTGGACACGCTTCAGGCGCGGGCCTTCCTCCCTCTGGACAGGGCCAATCGGCTCATGGATCTCGCCGGCCACTTTCACAGCAATGCGCTGGTCTCAGCCAGGAACTTTCTGCGACTGCTCGGCCATATGGCTTCCACAGTCCATGTGACCCCCAATGCCCGACTGAACATGCGTCCTGCGCAGTGGTGCCTTCGCAATCAATGGCATCAGGCCACGGGGAGCCTAGCGGACTCTGTGCAGATCTCCAACCAGCTGGTCTCCTCTCTGCGATGGTGGCTTCATCTACCCAACCTAGTGCTAGGAGTGGCTTTTCAGTCCCCTCCGCATTCTCAGGTCCTAACGACCGATGCTTCCCTCCTGGGTTGGGGAGCACATTGCCAAGGGTCATGTACTCAAGAACTTTGGACTCCTTGGGAGTCTGCTCAACAGATAAACTTTCTGGAGCTCAGAGCCATCCGCCTAGCGCTCAAAGCCTTCTCTCACCTGGTGTCCCACCAGTCGCTGCTGATACAGACGGACAACCAGGTTGCCATGTTCTACGTAAACAAACAAGGCGGAACAGGCTCCTTCCTCCTCTGTCAGGAGGCGCAACGGCTATGCTCTTGGGCAGTCCGCCAGGGCATCCTCCTCAGGGCTGTCTATCTTCCAGGTCAAGAAAATTACCTGGCCGACAAGCTCAGCAGGATCCTCCAGCCACACGAGTGGAGGTTGGATCCGCTGGTGCTTCAGCGGATCTTTCTCAAGTGGGGCCTCCCCACCATGGATCTGTTTGCCAGTCCTCTGAACCGGCAGCTGCCCAGATTCTGCTCTCGACAGCCGCATCCTCTCTGGGTAGCGGCGGATGCTTTTCTAATTCCATGGTCCACCGGCCTCTTGTATGCCTTTCCTCCCATGCCACTGGTGTCTCGGACGCTCTTCAAGGTTCTCAGAGACAAAGCATCGATGATCCTAGTGGCTCCCCGGTGGCCGAGACAACCTTGGTTCCCGCTTCTGATGCAGCTAGCGGTAGACACTCCTCTTCCACTGGGATTTCAGCCCGACCTCCTGTCGCAGGATCAGGGGACTCTCCTACACCCCAATCTCCGGTCCCTTCATCTGATGGCCTGGCTGCTGAAAGGGTAGTCCTTGCTCCTCTGCAGCTACCTCCAGATGTGGAGGAGGTCGTCTTGGCCTCCAGGAGGCCCTCCACCTGAAAGGCCTACGCTCTCAAGTGGCGTCGGTTCTCCGTCTGGTGTACTCAGCAGTCTCAAGATTCTTTCTCCTGTTCAGCATCAGTGGTCTTGCAATACTTGCTCTCTCTCTCTAACCTTGGACTTAAGTCCAACTCGGTCAAGGTCCACCTCAGTGCTCTTTCTGCGCATCACATGCCGGTGGATGGTAGACCTCTTTCCAGCCACCCTCTGGTGGCTCGGTTTCTCAGAGGCCTCCTTCTCCTTAAGCCACCTTTGCGCCCGCCAGCCCCGGACTGGGATCTTAATGTGGTCTTGCAGCGGATTACCTGTCCGCCTTTTGAGCCTATGGCTACCTGTCCGCTACGTTTTCTTTCATGGAAAACCTTGTTCTTGGTAGCCCTCACTTCTGCTAGACGCGTTAGTGAGCTGCAGGCCCTGGTTTCTGATCCTCCTTACACTAGGTTCTACAAGAACCGGGTAGTCCTACGGACTCACCCTAAATTTCTTCCCAAAGAGGTTTCCCCTTTTCACATCAACCAGGAGGTGGTACTTCCGACCTACTTTCCCAGGCCACACTCCAGCCGAGCTGAAATGGTCCTGCATACCCTGGACTGTAGAAGGGCGTTGACCTTCTACCTTGACCGTACGCGGGAGCACCGAAAGGCTGTTCAGCTCTTCGTGTCTTATGACCCCAACAAGTTGGGGCTCCCTGTCTCCAAGCGTACTCTGTCCATCTGGATTGCGGACTGTATTGCTTGGGCTTACGAGGCAGCCGGCCTCGTGCTGGAAGGTAGAGTCACAGCTCATCGTGTTCGGGCGAAGGCTACGTCGGTAGCTTACCTACGCTCTGTTCCATTGGCAGACATCTGCCGGGCCGCTACTTGGTCTTCAAGCCAGACTTTTGCAGCCCATTACTGCCTGGAGAGGGAGTCCCCCAGGGACAGTGCTTTCGGACAGGCAGTCCTCCGTAACCTCTTCGAGGTATAGGCAACTCCTACCCTCCGTCCCGGATGTTGGGCTACCGGTTGGAGACATATTCAGAGAAGATTCCTTCCTTCTGTGCTACTGACCTTGAGGGAGCTCATTTTTGTGCTTGGGGTCTCCGGTAGCCTTAAGCTTGGGAGTCCCATATGTGAGGACTGACTTCCTGCTTGGTCCTGGAGAAAGCGTAGTTACTCACCTGTAACAGGTGTTCTCCAGGAGCAGCAGGAATCAGTCCTCACAACCCTCCCTCCTCCCCTTGGAGTTGCAGTTATATACTTTCGTTTTTGCTAATTTTTGCTGTCTTTTAGCTATGTCATCTGACTGAGCAAGATGGCACCCTTGGGCGGGAAGAGGACCGCGCATGCGCGCTGCAATTCCCAAAGGCTTTCTTTGAAAGCTGGGGAAAATTGCTCCGCGAGGGCTCCGTCGGCGCCGACATCACCCATATGTGAGGACTGATTCCTGCTGCTCCTGGAGAACACCTGTTACAGGTGAGTAACTACGCTTTATACAAGCATGTCAGTATAGAAGAATGGAGACAGCGATATTAAGTTTGACCACCGAAAAAGCTTTTGATAAAGTGCCATGGAAATATCTATTTTTGTTGCTGGGAAAGTATCAGATACAAGGAGAATTTTTGTAGTGTATAAAAATGCTCTATCTTAACCCCACGACTCAGCTGATAGTGAATAATCGGGGCACTGCATAATTTTATTAATTTGAGAGACACAAGGTATGGCTGTCCACTCTCACCATTGATATATGTTATTATCATTTAAGCTCTAACAGCCAAGCTTTGTAATGATTTGACTATATAAGGGATTCTGGCAGGGAAGAGTAGTCTCTGCCTTAATATGCAGACAATATAGGGGTCATTCTGATCCCGAATAGCGGGGGCTTGAAGTCTGACATGGACGTCCAGCCCCCGCAATTCACCTACACCTGATGCCGAGGACAGAACATAAGATATGCCATACTGGGTCAGACCAAGGTCCATCAAGCCCAGTATCCTGTTTCCAACAGTGGCCAATCTAGGTCATAAGACCCTATCAGTTTCCCCAAAAGACACAGGTTCCACAATGCTTGTATTGGATCAAGCAGTGATATCCTGGGTCCCTTTTAATAATGGTTTATGGACCTTTCCTCCAGGACCTTGTCCAAACCTTTTTGAAACCCAGCTACACTAACAGTTTTTACTACATCCTCCGGTAACAAATTCCAGAGTTTGATTACACTTTGAGTGAAAAAATATTTTCTCTTATTAGTCTTAAATAGTTTACCCTGTAGCTTCATTGCATGTCCCCTAGTCTTTCTATATTCTGATGATGTAAACAATCGATCTACGTTTACCCGTTCCACTCCATTCATTAATTTATAGACTTCTATCATATCTCCCCTCAGCTGTCTCTTTTCCAGGTTGAAGAGCCCTAACGTTTTTAGCCTCTCTTCATAGAGGTATCCTTCCATCCCCTTTACCATTTTGGTGGCTCTTCTCTGTACATTTTCTAATAACGCTATATCCTTTTTAAGATACAGCGACCAGAATTGCACACAATATTCAAGGTGCGGTCTCACCATGGAACGATATAGAGGCATTATAATATCCTTTGTTTTATTTTCCATTCCTTTCCTTATGATACCTAGCATTCTATTTGCTCTCTTGGCCGCCGCTGCACACTGGGCGGAGGGTTTTAACATGTTATCCACGATGACGCCTAAATCGTTTTCCTGGGTGGTGGTTCCCAATCTGGAACCTTGCATTGTGTAACCATAGTTTGGGTTGTTCTTTCTTAGGTACATAACTTTGCATTTGTCCGCATTAAATTTCATCTGCCATTTGGACGCCCAGTATTCCAATTTATTAAGATCCTCTTGCAATTTTCCACAATCCTCATGGGTTTTAACAATGTTCAAGGAGCTCTCTTCAAGGGTGAGCTTGACCCAGACCCCTGATTCCGGTCGGGGCCCTGTATGATTGGTTCGGGGAGATAGTCAAGTGTGGCAGGCTGCGGTGGAGGAGAAGGTGAGAAGTGCACAGGAGAATCCCCACAGCCCTGCCCTGGCCTCCACAGGCCCGTTTAGGGGTCGAGTGGCAGGGAAAGAAAACCATGCTGGGCCCGGAGGTGACTGCAACTTCTGCGTGGTATCCCGATGCCATGGCGATGGGATGCCACGGAACTGGGCTCCATGCAGGAGCCATGGCAGGGTTGCATGAGGAGGGAGCATGGCATCCAAGGGTAGAGAATTGGGGCACAGCCTACCTGTCCAGGCCTGTTGCACCCCATTCTTATCCTGTGGGGACATCAAGCCCCCGCGGGACCAGAATTGGGTGCAGAACTGGCCCATCCAGATTTTGAACGTCTGGACGGGCCTCTATGCTATTGTTTTTAGGAAATGTATGTCAGGATATCTATAAAGTGATTCAATTAGTGAAACAATTTGGATCCTTTGCGGGACTAAAAAAATTGTGGAAAATCAGATACATTGGGCCCAATATTTGAAGGCAGTTACACAGTTTACAGTCCTGTAAACCGTGTAACTACTGCTGAGAGGGATATTCAATGGAACTAACATGATTTGTGCTGCTGAATATCCCCGATTATGGCCCTTACGCACCCTGATACTAACTGCTTAGCATCAGGGTGTGTCAGGAGCGTTCAAGAGGAGGAACAGAGATGGAGATGATCAATAACCAAGCAGCAGGGAAATTGCATGCTGCCTGGTTAGCGACCTGCGCCTAAAAGATAGGCGAGGTAAAACCTTGCCTGACTTTTAGGCACGGGAGCTAATCAAGCAGCATGCAGTATCACTGGTGCCTGAAAGCTACTGCAGCTTCTGTCATGCATGCCATTCCCCAGATATTCAATGCCTGGATCACATATAACCCTGGCATTGACTATCTGGGGTTAAGGGTCATCAGGTATGGCTTTGCACCATAGTGGCACATAGCCTGCCTAAGTGAATATCGAGCCCAAAGACTATAGGGTAGGGGTTCTCTACCCAGTTCTTGGGACTCACCTAGCTAGTCAGGTTTTCAAAATCACCACAATGAATATGCATATTGAGAGATCTGCATGCACGGTCTCCACTGTTCGTAGATTTCTCTCATGCATATTCATTGAGAACCCCTGCCCTAGGGGTACCTAGGGCACATCAGGAAAATAGAACTTTTCCACTGCATTGGTTTAGACTACATTTGAAATATATGGGAGTATGTATAAGTAAACACCCCATTCCTATTTGTTTCTCCGGGCCAGTCCAGGAAAGTAGGGTAGTCAACCTCCTCCAGCAGCTGAGGACTGAAAAAACTGAAAACTCTTTGCTGACAGCCCCTCTAGCTCCCTCTGGTGTCAGAGAGTCAGTCTTTCAGTCCTCAGCAGCTGAACAGGACGTGTGGCTGACAGGCTCCCCAGAGAGACTGATAGGAATAGGTTTAAAAAAAAAAAAAAACAATCTAAAGATAAAGGATGAAAGGATCATCAGGAAGAAGGAGAGTTTGCAGGCACTGTTTGATTTGCCCTGACAGGGCAGATCAGCGAGGAGCATTGGGGTTTCTCGCTTTAAAAAATAAAAAAAAAAGTTTGCAGAAGTGAAAAGCACCGTCGGATCTCCTGAACCGCCAAATCGGTTCAGTTTTTGAAGGCAGAGCCTGTCTTTTTAAAAGATACGGTGCTTGGAGGCGTTTAAGAAGAGCTCTGGGAGCCCCAGAAACCACTTCTCAGTCTCCAATAGCTGCAATTCTGGCTACCCGCTGGCAGCGGGGGAGCGGATCGCGGCAGCGTTCAATCCTCTGTGCTTCTTCTTCAGGTAGGAGAAAATGCTGTGTTGGTGTTTTCGGTAGCGGGGGTTGGAATTGCTACTTTGGCGGCGTTTCTTACGCTCAGACATTGTTTTTCTGTTCCCGGCTAGAAAGGCATTGATAAAGGTGCGTTTTTTGTTTTCTAGAGCTCTGCGTTGGTGGGGAGCGATCTGGGTTAATCGCGGCTCTGAGGGTTGCTAGTTTTGCTTGAATTTAGTGTATTTTGCTTTTGGGTTACTTGTTGGTATGGAGATTCCTAAAGAGGATGGTTTGATTAAGTCTCAGAGTGTGGCTGAAAGAGTGGGAACGGCGGCCATTTTGTCAGAGCCGTCCATTTCTCCCGCGCTGGCAGTGAAGTCGGCAAAGAGAAAATCAAAATCGCACAAGGCTCCTTCTGCTGAGGGAGCAGTGCAACAGCCTAGCTCAGTGGCTCAGACGCCATTCCTGTCTACGGAGTTTATATTAGCCCTCCACAGTGCTTATCTGGCAAAGAAATCACAGACTCCTGCCTCTTCTTTTCTTCCTAGCTTTTCAGAGGTCAGGAAGGTTGAGGGCACGGGGACAGACCCTGGGGAAGGGGTCTCCTCTGCTGGGCAGGGGGTAGAGCCAGCTTTGCATGAGTCTGGACCTCAGGGTCTGGGGTCTCAGTTGCCAGAGGATGGTGAGATCCTGGCAGACACGGGGTTGGAGCTGTGGTCAGGAGAGTTGGAGGAGGGTGAGTTAGGTCCAGGCGAGGACCCAAATGTGTTTAGAGTTTTTAGAAAGGAGGAGCTTGGAGCCCCCATTGCTCATTCTCTGGCTGCGTTAAGTATGGTTCCCCCTTCGGTTCAGCAGGAGCCATTGGAGGATCCCTTGTTACAGGGATTTAAATCGGAGCAGCGCTGTTTTCCCATTCATAGGGTTATTAGACAGATGATTGAATCGGAATGGGAATGTCCAGAGGCCTCTTTGAGGGGTAGTCGAGCTATGGCGCGTCTTTACCCTGTTCCGCAAGAGGAGAAGGACTTGTTGCGTATGCCCAAGGTGGATGCCTTAGTTTCAGCGGTCACCAAGAAGACCACCATTCCGGTAGAAGGAGGTACGGCTCTAAAGGATTTTCAGGATCGTAGATTAGAAGCGCTGCTTAAGCAAGCCTTTGATTCCAGTTCCTTGGCTCTTCAGGCATCCGTTTGTGGGGCGCATGTGTCTAGGGCCTCTATCCGGTGGCTTCAGGGAGAGCAGGGGCCGGATACGGTAGAGGAGGCTTCAGCGGACGGAGCAAAGTTGGAGTCGGCGGTGTCTTATCTGGCGGATGCCTTCTATGATCTGGTTAGGATTTCGGCAAAATCGATGGCATCTCTGATTGCGGCCAGGCGTTTTCTGTGGTTGAGGAACTGGGCAGCGGATGCGTCGTCAAAGGCTCGGCTCAGTAAGCTTCCATACAAAGGCAAGCTACTTTTTGGGGAAGCTTTGGAAAAGATTGTAAATGATTTAGATGATTCCAAAGGCGGTCGCCTTCCTGAGGACCGTCCGAGAGCGGCAAAGTTAGCCCCGGTTCACAGGGGTCAGGGGCAGGATTTTCGCAGATTTCGCGGATCCTGTTTTTCGCCGTATTCTCGAGGACATGGGGGGACTAGAGGTCAGTCCTTTCGAGGGTCCAGAGGGTTCAGTAGGGCCTATTTTGGTTCCCAGCAGAACGCAGCTAAGAAACCACAATGAAGGGACGTTGGTCCAGGCGGAGATTCCGGTGGGAGGACGTTTTCAGGGGTTTCTCTCCGCCTGGGCCAACATAACTATGGACCAGTGGGTGCTCGAGATTATCAGAGATGGCTATGCGCTAGAATTCGCTCAATCTCTGGTGGAGGCCTTTGTAGTTTCTCCGTGCGGTCCTCAGGCAAAAAGGACTGCTGTCAACGATACGCTGTTGCGCTTTCAAGCAGTCGTGCCAGTTCCCGCAGACCAGTGAGGGTTAGGTAGATACTCGATTTATTTCGTGGTTCCCAAGAAGGAAGGTTCTTTTCAGCCAATTCTAGATCTCAAGCACGTGAATCGTTGCTTGAGAGTTCCGCATTTCCGGATGGAGACGTTAAGGTCAGTCATCCGGGCAGTGAAGCGGGGAGAAGTGCTGTCTTCCATAGATTTAACGGAAGCGTATTTGCATTTACCAATCAGGCGGGAACATCAAAGATTTCTGCGTTTTACGGTTCCCATGGGTCATTTCCAATTCCGAGCGTTACCCTTCCGACTGGCAACGGCACCGCGGACCTTTACCAAGGTGATGGTGGTGGTGGCAGTGGCGCTGCGAAAGGAAGGGATTCAGGTGCATCCATATCTTGACAACTGGTTGATCCGGGCGTCATCGCGAGCGGAGTCCCTCTCGGCGACCGCGCGCGTAGTACAGTTTCTCGAGCAGTTAGGCTGGGTCATAAACCGCACAAAGAGTCAGTTGGATCCGGTAACAAGGTTGACTTATCTGGGGGCTCTCTTCGATACGGAGATAGGCTCAGTGTTTGTGCCTCTGGAAAGAGTTTGAAAGCTTTTGTCGCAGGTTGCGACGCTCCTACGTCTTGCGGCGCCAACGGCTTGGAGGTATTTGCAGTTGTTGGGGTCGATGGCAGCTGCATTAGATCTGGTGCCGTGGGCCAGGGAGCATATGTGGCCACTTCACCACGCGTTGCTATCAAGGTGGTCCCCGCAGGATCATCCTCTCTCTCACCAGTTGCAGTGTCCGGAGGACGTGCGGATAAGTCTGCGGTGGTGGTTGGTTCCTGTGCACCTACAGGCGGGGATGCCGTTAGAACTGCCGGACTGGGTATTGCTCACAACCGACGCCAGCCTTTCGGGTTGGGGGGCACATTGTTTGGCACACATAGCGCAAGGCGCCTGGTCGGCGGAAGAGAAGGTTTGGTCGATCAATCGTTTGGAGTTGCGAGCCGTTCGATTAGCGCTACTGGAGTTTGTGGATCTGCTCGAGGGGCGAGCGGTTCGGGTGTTTTCTGACAACTTAGTGACGGTCTCATATATCAACAGACAAGGCGGCATGGGCAGTGCATTGCTTCTGGAGGAGAATCAGCAATTCTTTCTGTGGGCGGAAGCTCATCTCTTAGCGATTTTGGCGGCTCATGTGGCAGGAAAGGACAACGTTCAGGCGGATTTCCTCAGTTGGCATGTGTTGGATCCCGGAGAATGGGAGCTGAACTGAGCAGTCTTTCACGAGATCACTTTGAAGTGGGGTCAGCCAATTCTGGATCTCATGGCCACTCAGGCGAATGCGAAAGCGGCACGGTTTTTCAGCAGGCGCAGAGAACACATGTCGGAGGGTCTCGATGGTCTCGTTCGTCCTTGGCCATCGGGTCGTCTGCTGTATGTGTTCCCTCCGTGGCCTCTGATAGGCAGAGTCATTCAGAGGATAGCGAAGTTCGACGGAACGGTGATTCTAATTGCTCCAGATTGGCCCAGACGTCCTTGGTATGCAGACCTGATGCGGCCTCTGGTGGCTTTTCCTTGGCATTTGCCCGCTCGACTCAATCTGTTGTTTCAGGGAACCGTCTTAATGCCACAGGTGGATCGATTCTTACTTACGGCTTGGCTCTTGAGCGGGAGCGCTTGCGCCATCAAGGATACTCGCAGGCCGTGATTGCCACCATGTTGAAGTCCAGGAGGAGCTCCACTTCGTTGGCGTACATTAGGATTTGGCATATTTTTGAAGCATGGTGTGAGGAGCGTCACATGAGACCTTCGGGGGTGCTGCTCCTGACTATCTTGGATTTCCTTCAGGGAGGGCTGGAGAAGGGTCTCGCCCTCAGTACGCTAAAGGTGCAGCTCGCGGCGCTGGCCTGTTATAGAGGAAAGGTGTGCGGTATCTCGATTTCCACTCATCCGGATGTGCGGCGGTTTCTTAGGGCGGCCAAGATCCTTCGGCCTCCGCTACGGCAAGTGGGCTGCTCCTTGGGATTTGAATTTGGTGTTGGAGGCCTTAACGCAACCTCCGTTTGAGGTCGGGTCACCAGAGAACCTCCAGGAGTTGTCCTGGAAGACCGCCTTTTTGGTGGCGTTATGTTCCGCACGGAGAGTTTCGGATCTTCAGGCACTCTCGTGCAGGGAACCTTACATCCAGTTTTCAGCGGAGAAGGTGGTGTTGCGGCCGGTACCTTCGTTTCTGCCTAAGATGGTTTCTAGTTTTCACGTGAATCAGGCCGTTTTTCTTCCTACCTTTGTTCCGCAAAAAGGAAGAAAACAGGATCGGTTGCTGAAGAGTTTGGATTTGGGTCGCGTGTTGCGGAGATACCTGAAAGCGACGGAACCATTTCGGAGATCGGACAGGTTGTTTGTACTTTTTGGGGATCCAGCTAAATGAAAGGCGGCGACCAAGGCTTCTATTGCTTGCTGGGTGAAGCATGCTGTCAGAGCGGCTTATGAATCGAAAGGCTTGACGGCTCCGGTGGGCATCAGAGCTCATTCTACTAGAGGGCAGGTGACCTCGTGGGCGGAGTATGCGTTGATTCCGCTAGTGGAGATCTGCAGAGCGGCGACATGGTCTTCTCTGCTTTCTTTTACTAAGCATTATCGGTTGGATGTTCACGCCAGGGCTGATGCTGCAGTGGGGGCTTCGGCTATTGTTGCGGGGCTCGCAGGTCCCTCCCGGGTTTAAGTACTGCTTTGGTACTACCCTACTTTCCTGGACTGGCCCGGAGAGACGAATAGGAAAGAGAAATTAGACCTTACCTGCTAATTGTCTTTCTTTGAGTTCTCTCCGGGCCAGTCCAGGACTCACCCTTATTGTCTGCGAGAGTGGTCGTTGTTGTGGTCGTCGGCCGGGGATTTAGACTTTCAGGAGGTTGCCAAGCTGGTGGCCGGAGCTGGAGACATTGGGTCAAAGTCTGCCGAGAAGTTTTGGTTTGGGAGTTCCTCTCAAAAAAAAAACAAAAAAACCCCGAAAAGAAAATAGAGGGAAAATTGGTATGGATATTGTGTTTAAAAAAAAAAGAAAAAAGAAAAGGGCTGATTGTGGTTGTCGACAGTTCTGCCTATGCTTATGTCAGCGAGGGTTCACAGTTAGTTTATTTCTTGTTTTTCGAGTTTGTAAGTTTAGTTCCACTGCTTTGATACCATAAGACTGACTCTCTGACACCAGAGTTTTCAGTTTTTTCAGTCCTGGAGGAAGTTGACTACCCTACTTTTCAGTCCTGGAGGAGGTTGACTACCCTACTTTCCTGGACTGGCCCGGAGAGAACTCAAAGAAAGACAATTAGCAGGTAAGGTCTAATTTCTCCATGTTTTGTATAAAAGCAATATAACTGAAAAGAGGGAAAAAATTAAGTGATTGTGTGACAGATGGAAGGAGTTTCCTCTCTCATCGTTAGTTTATAGGCCTTGGTGAAGATGGTGCTGCTCTCTAAGATACAGTGGGGTTTATATTCTAAAGGATTAACATGGTTAGCATGTTAATTCTGGAAGGCGGGATAGTCAGCAGCATAAAGTTATTTTGTGTCGTTGAATATCCCCCTCCTAACACTGCTGCTCAACCCGATGCTAACCACATAGCATTGGAGCATCCTGGGGGCAGCGCTTGAGCTAACCAGTCAGCAGCCATATTGAGCAGCTGACTGGTTCACTTAAACCAGCTAAATTTAGACTCAGAAAAGAATGGCCTAACCTAGTTTAGCTATCCAGTCAGCAGCTGAATATTGCCACTGTCTGGTTAGTTAAACTGCTAAATGAGCAAATCGGATATTCAGTGCTGGTGGCTGGATATGACCCTAGCATTGAATATCTGCGTCTAAGTTTTAAATGGCAGCAGCTAGCTGCTTTACAAGTGCTGGCTGCTACTATTGAATATTGGCCCCTATTTGTTCTCCAAACAGTGCCTTATTTTGGAAGAAACAAAGGAAGAAACATTTTTCAGAGGTGTAATATGACAATTTGCATGATGGGGCTAAATTAATGTTGGAAATGATGTGGGGGCGGGGGGGGGGGGGTACAAAGAGGATTATTGGACTTGAAATTACATTGGCTTCCAATCCAAGCTTGGGCCAAGTTCAAAGCTATATTAAATATTTTCAAAATCCTGCAATAAGAGACACAGGCACCCGCCCCAAATGAAGCAATAACAAACATATGATCACTATACCCAAAGATCATCAGAAAAGCAAACAGTCCACTTCCAAAAAAGCCCACTCCCTAGCTGCACCCCACCAATGGAACACCCTCCCTGATGAAATACGAGCCTCCGGAGATATCAACGATTTCAGAAGGAAACTCAAGACCCTCCTGTTCATGGAACACTATGGAAACGTCACATTGTACAGCAAATGCACCAGTCTCCCCTGCCTCAAACCCGTTCAGACCATAAGAACTGCTTTGTGATAACCTGACCAAACTGTAAATAACACGATCAAACTGTAAATAAGTCATTTCAATTGTAAATAGGTTATACCTTTGTTAAGTACGCTGCTTGCCAGCCATTTGGTCCTAGTTAGCTGTATCCAGTTTAAATGTATTCTTTGTGGTTTTGTTTATTGCAATTGCAGGTTGAGGTGTTGAGGTGTTGATCCAGTGTGACTCCCAAATATTTTGCTTCATTTTTACCGTTAAGTTACCATGTAGTAGATTTACAGTTGTCAGAGGGATGAATATTGTATTTCTGGTAATGTGATGGACCTCCGATTTTTGGAATTTATACTTAGATTGTGTGTGCTTACCCACCTTATTGTCTCCAAGCATTTAGTTATTGTTGAATATTCAGATTTGTCTGTATTGAATGGCATGAATATCATGTCATCTGCATATAAATGGTATAGCATTTGTGGTTTGTAATGATGTCACCGATGGACTGTATGTAAAGATTGAATAACAATAAGGAGAGGGATGAACCTTGTGGGATGCCCTGGTGCTGTCCAAATGGGCTGGATTTGTTTGGGTTGTCTCTGACTTGCTGCTGTTGGCAATCCAGGTATGAGTGGAACTATTTAATGATGGTTTTGGTGAGGCCTGTTTCTCTTAGCCTCTGCAGTAATATGTGGTGGATAACTGTGTCGAAGGCAGCTGAAATTTCCAGGAAGATTAAGATGAAGCTGTTTTTGGTGTCATCTATGCCTTTAAGGAGGCTGTCAAGTAGGGATGTTAGTAGGGTTTCTACCCTGTGATTGGGTTTGAATCCATGTTGGTGAGGGTCCAATGGTGCGTGTTGGTTCATGTTGTCTTATAGCCATTGATGTACCATTTTGTCTATGATCTTGGCTATAAATGGTAGGCTGGAGATTGGTTATTATGCACCAGGGTTGTTTGGGTCAAATGAGGCATTCTTAAGTGTTGGTCTGAGGAGGCTTACTTTAGGACAGAAGGCATGTAGCCTTGTGTTAGTGATAGCTGTGTTATTTTATGTAGGATTGGACTTACTTCCCTTCTAATTAGCTTGATCCATGACACAGGACAAGGATCTAGTGAGGATGTAGTGATGTTGAGGATGGAAATGATGTGTTCTACTTGTTCTGTGGTTGGTGTGTGGAAATTGTCCATGCTTCTCTGGACTTGAGGTGTATTGTGTATCCTGGTGTCTGTGATAGGGTGTCAGGGTGGGTGTGTTTGTGCTTTGTCTCCAGGAAGTTTGCCATATGCTGTGGGTGTATGTTGCCTCCTTTTTTTGTGTGGGTTCTTTACTGAGAGTTCATTCTAATTAAAAAAATTCTCTGGGTTTATAGACGGATTTCATAATGAAGTTTGTATGATAATTTCATTTGCACTTGTTGATCAGGTCATTGTATTCATTTTGTTTGCTTCTCTATTGCTGGAGGGTGTCCTGGGTTTTCTTGTGTCTCTATTTTCATTGATCCTCCTTAGTGTCCTCTTTGCTTCTTTTATTTTATTTGAATACCAACGTGCAAAATGGTTTCTATATATTGTCTTCTTTTTTGTGTGGTGCTGCTGCGGCATTTGAGGTGGTATCGTTCCAGTTGTTGATTATGGTGTCCAGGTCTGACATGTTTTGGTTTAGTCTTGGTAGTACTTCTTGTAGGAAGAGTTGTTTGTTGAAGTGTTTAAATCTTCTAGGTTCGGGTTGTTCCTGTATGAGTTTCATTGGGTTGATGTTCATGTCGAATGTTAACATATGGTGGTTGGACCGGGGTACCAATGTTGTGGCATAGGAAATGGTTTTGTGTCCCATCATAAGGTTGGGGACAAAGAAGAGATTGAGAGTTGTTCCTTGTGGGGGTATTTATGATTTGGGTGTATTGTAGCGATTCCATGACCCTGAAAAAGGAATTAGCTTCCTTGTTGGATGTTGATGTTGGGATTAAATCTCTTAGGGTTATGAGAGGTTTTTGTGAAGATGTGTATGTGTATATGGGCTCCAGTAGTGCAGATAGTTCATCTGCTTTAGAGTATATGTAAGACATATAGTGAGATATTTGTTAGCGATGATAATGGTATGCTAGTTGTAGAGATTATATTAAACATAAGGTGGTTTCTTGCAAGTATTAGTACTCCTCCTCCTCTCCTGTTTGTTCTAGAGCAGCTGGAGGCAGAGTTTGTTGGTGTTGAGAGTTGGTTAAGGGTGATGTTATCTGTGTCTGTTAGCCAGGATTCAGTCACGCACATTATGTTGATTTGATGGTCATATATATAGTGAGTTATTGTGTTTATTTTGTTTAGTGCACATCTTATAGGCATATGCAGAAGTTGGTTGTTGTGGAAAGTGCATTGTATTGGGGTGATTTTGACTTGCAGGAGTCTCTGGGGCCTTTTGTTTGCTGACCTGTAGATGGTTGCCATGGTGGGATTTGTTGCATTTCTTTCAACATAGGTAAGATAAAGGTGGCAGCTTGTAGTGGGGTAACTCGTACATGAGAGAGTATTAGCTATAGCAGTACTAGTAGTAGTAAGGAGTTGCTCTTGGGGATCATGTTATTCCTGTGGGTGTTAGCTACTGTTCTGTGCTTCTGTGGTTTTAAAGTTTCTGTAGAGGCTTGTGTTGTGATGCTTGTGACTACTTGGGCGTTTGTTTGGGAAGGTTCTTGTGCTGAGTTGTTGTTGTTACACTTACCTCAGACAGGTGGGAGTCCGGGGTGGCCTCTTTCATGATGTCCACTACAAGGGCCATATCTAAGGGCCCTCAGGCATGGCCCTTAAGGGTGGGCCTGCCGGCGCGGGGTGTGCCTGAAGCATTTCTACCAGGACATTCCAAATATCCTATAAACAAAATACTTGCAGCATCTCTTGCTTTGTAGGATTCCCAATAGATGCAAGGATGACATATCAATTGTGGAACATCTTCACATGATGTTGAGTGTCTAGCTTCCATTGTATACCTGTGATAATGTGGAAGAGATCCCACGAATGCTTCAGCTTGTACACTTTTCTAAGTTTCAAAATTATTTTGTTAGGAGAACCCAACAGTGTGCTCAAGAAGGTGCTAATACACTATAACTCATCTTTTCAATCTGGCACAAATATGCTAATATTTGTTTTTATGGAATTATTTATTGTAAACCATTTTAGGTAGGCTTTGTCTGGGAGAAATGTATAGTAACTTTTCATCAGGAACATATGATATGATTCTAAAAAGGCTTGAGCTTCAGAGAAAAGTATTTAAAAAATATTTTTACCAAAGGAAACACAAAAGTTTTTTCTTGAACTGAACACTCTCATGGTATTAAGTATAGGGTTTTCTCTTGCACAGCAGGAAATACAGTCCCTCAGTTGGTGACCTAATCATAACATTGCCAGCACAGTCCTTCCTCCAGAACTCAGGAGCATTTTTATAGACAATCTCCTGAACATGCACACCACTCCCCTGCACTCTCCAACTGCTCCCATCCCTCAGTTTAAAAAAATATCCATCGGACTAGCAGCACACATAGCTTCACTCAAAAAAGTCTACCTGCAGCGTCTTTTCTGGCAAAATCAAGTGGGATTTAGTGTAGCAAGGCAACCCCTACTGGCAGCAGCTCTCAGCTAAAGCTAAAACAAAACAGCCAGATGATTTTAAGCAATAGCAGCTCACAGGAAAATTGTAAGAAAGAAAAAGAGAGAGAGCAGAAACCAAAGGAAAGGTATCTAGAAACATGATGGCAGAAAAATACCATATGGCCTATTCATTCTGCCCTTCCATACCAACTACTATCTTCGCTGACCATTTTCTTCCCAATGGGCCAAAAGCAGGTACAATGCCACTGGGTTTGAAAGCACCTGCAGAAATATCTTTTGTGCAGAGTCATGTCTCTAAACCCCCAAGTGCTCAAATATCATAGGCACTGGGGTGGGTCATCACATAGGAAATTGGCTAAATACTTAGTCCCCTAATGATATGTCAGCTTTGGTTTGATCATCTCTAATACTAAACCCACCATGCCAGATCTTGCAGCCAAACAAAAAGAACACACAAAGTTGAAGTCTAGGTCTTAAAAGGCTGTAGACTTACATGACTGAAATGAAAAACCTCAAAAGCTTTGAGAAGTTACTTTTTAAGGGCAGGAAATCTCAGGATGAGTCTTCATCCATGGATCCAGAATTGGCGCCAAAAAGATCACGAGCAAATGACTTTCCAGGCCTTTCAGAAAATGGCAAAGCTAGAGAATCTTTTCATCTCCTAACTTGTCTGCACTGCAGCCACAACCTTTGCCTCTGATTTAATCAGAAATAACCATCATACAGTTGAAAAAAATAATTTGAGAGAATACAGATCCCCTGAAGGTTCAAGAGACTTCTGAGGCTCCAGCTTTATCAGGCAAGTCATTAAAGAAAACAAACCCTGTCGTAACATCCTTTCACACAGCACTGCTTGCAGAAAGTTGAGAGTCAGTGGACTGAAAATTATTTCTGTGAGCAGCTACAGGAGGAGGGTCCACCATAATATGCAGTGATGCAATGGAATTTCCTCTATATTCCCCATAGGGACCTCTGGAGGCAACCCCTCAGGATAGTTCAATAGATCTTCCATCAGAGGATACTTATCCTAGATGCGTTCAAAAGATACCTCAAGCTCAATATTGAAGTTTTCCTGAATCACAAATCAACCTAAGAAACTTTGCATCAATTTTAAAATCTTGTGACAAACCTAAAAAATTACTGGTTCTCCCTGTTCACCAGATCTTCCAGAATTTGCAGTTAAAAAAAGCGGAAGAACCCAATCTCTGTTCCATGCATCTCAAAACATTATATCAAGTATAAAATGCTGCCAGCATCAAGGCAGACAGAACCTCAACTGCCTCATCAATCAATGGTGGTAGAATCGACCTTGAAAGGACTGAAGGCCACAAGATTTCAAGCCAAATGCCTGTCCGGGAAGAGACTTGGAAACCCTGGACATAGTGGGATGGAAAGTTTTCCAGGGAGTTGTCCCAGCAGCTACAAATATTGCTCTACCATCATTCATAACTAGAGGTAAACATTCACTGTTTGTAAATCTTTCTGAAGTGACATCTACATTCAGATATACTCTAGTCCCCAGTTGTGTGGGACTGTCTTTTACATGTCTCTGCACAGTGCTGTGTTTGCCTTGTAGTGCTATACAAATGATAAGTAGTAGTAGTAGTAGTAGATAGCACTTCTTATCCAAAATCTTTAAGAATGTGGGTTTCACCATACCAAATCTACTTATGATACATATAAGTAGATTTGTCAAGAACTGTGGTTGTTGCAACAGAGATCACAGAATGACCTGGCTGTTTCGATGTCTTTGGGGAGAGTTAAAAATACCATATCATGAATAGAAGACCACTGATCAATATTATGTAATCAACTATTGTTAGAAAACTTTGGCACGTCCCACAAATTGCAGCCCTCATATGATAAATGGCAGTACAACAATCATTTTTTTCAGCAGTTCTAGGAGGTGTAACCAATGATACATATAAGCACCACAAAAGTAACAAACTTCTCAACTTTACCAACAATGTTGAAGTCCTCAGGAAAGGAAGCAGCAATCAGCTACCACATTGACTGTATTCCTGTTGGAGGCAGAATTTTTCAGTTCAAGGACGTATGGCCAGCTACCAAATTGGATGAATAGGTTCTGGAAATAAAAAAACAAAGGTAAAAGAATAAATTTCAGTAGTTTTTCTCCAAATAGAAACCTGCCAAGGGATGTAGAAATCAAGACCAACGCACCCCGGTTATGTCATGTGCAGTAGAAATAGTGCCAGAACTTGAAAGAGGACTAGAGATTTATTCAATATATTTTCTACTTCAAAAAAGGCAGAGAGACTTTGGCTGATTTTAAAGCTCAAAAAACTCAATACTTACATCTTGAAGAAGAAGTTCAAAATGAACACTCGGTGAACATTTCTACCATTTCTATGATTGGCTGGCACCCCTGGATCCCAAGGATGTGTATGCTCACATCCCAATTCTCCCAAAATACTGGAAGTTTCTGAGATTTACTTCTCTAGTGGTCCTTCACTAATAAAGAGTGCTCCTCTTCAGCCTATCATCCACACCAAGAGTCTTCACAAAGGGACCGATTCCATCCCGCATGTAGATCCCCTCTGTGCATCCAGTCTGAACCGGACGCACAAAGAGGATTGTGATTCTTCTCTCGCGTGGCACGTTTAGCCCTGCAGGATCAGAATCATGAACAGTCCTGCACGTGCAAGCTGGGACTGCAATTCAGTCCAGCCTGCATGTGCAGGGCTGCCCCTGGGTAGCTCAGTCAAAGCTCTTTAATGGAGCTGCGGCGCCATGACGTCATGCTGCTATGGCACCGAGGTTCCATTGAAGAGCCGCAATGCTGGCTGCCTGAAAAAGGGGTTTATTCCCGGCAGCCTGACCCCCAATCTGGCCTCCTAAGGCCAGGGTCGGACTGTGGGGAATTTCCCCTGGCCCCCCTGCCCCATCCATGCCCCGGCATTGAAATTAAGGTACGTCCAGAGAAGTTATTCCACCTCAGAGGTGAAATAACTTCCCTGCACATGTCGCTGGCCCTGGACATACAGGGCTGACATTAGAATTGGTCCAGTACGTCCAGGGCCAGCGACCGCCCACTGCCCGCCCAGACTCCGCCCATGGGCTGTCCAACCAGCGGGGAAGTTAGTCAGGGGCAGGAGCCGGCATGAATAACAGGGATGGATATCCCATGGGGCCATCCATCCCCGCTATTCGTAGCACAGAATAACCCCCAAAGTGTCTACTGGTGGGAGCATGTGTTCGGAGGTAGAGGTTTCTCATCTTTCCTTTCCTTGATGACTCGTTAATAGCGGTTCAGTCTCCAGATGACACTTGTCTGGCTCCAAACTTCATCATGCCCAGTTCAATGCAGAAATTCTGTGCTAGAGGGCAGCACTAAAGCTCTAGTGCAGAGTTTCTGAAGCAAGTTTAGCGCAGAAATTTTGTAGTGTGATGTTGTAAGCAAACACCTTGAAAATAAATTATGCTCAAAAGGTCTGCACTAAACAAGCAGAACAAGCCAAGCACATGTGCACAGAGGACTATGTTAGCAGCACCTACTGTATATCCTGCATACAAAAATAAATAGTTTGGCACATGTGCATGTGTTGTATTGTTCTCTGACACATAAACACCAATATTATTCTGAGCAGAACTTCTGCTCCGAACAGTATTGTTGTTTATGCACCAGATAGCAATCCAGCACATGCACATAACATTGTTCCAACATGTTTCCCCTGATGTATTTTTCAGCACTCTTTTCAACAAAGCCAGAGAAAAGTTGCGGGTGCTCTACGCTCAAGAAATGGGCATAAATTTTGCATCAGCATTGACTTCAGACCTATGAGCTAACCCTTAACACTTCCACAAATCTCACATTAAAATCTCTCATTGCGCTTAGCCTTCTGGTCCTCTGCACACTTCTCTGAATGTGTGCTGCATAGCTGATTGCTTCATTACCTTCATTTGAATGGATTTAAATGTGCAGTGCACCAACATTAGCACAGGCATTTGCGCATTGTTTATGTTCATGTTAGATTCCATCCTGCATTCTGCACCCACAATAGCTCTTACAGCAGTACACTTTTATGCATCATGCTGTCAGATTCCTCAGAAGCTAGGTTTTCTTATTGATGAAAAAAGAAATCAGCTTTAATCCCAACACAAAATATACATTTCATAAATCGTGGCCGGACACTTAAAAGGGCAAAGTCATTCTTCCCAAAGAGAGATTACTCATCATAAAATCAGTCTCCCTATACATATTAAAAGTCCACTAATTGGAAGCTCACACCCCCCTGAAATGCCTTGGCCAATTGGCAGACACATAAGAACTCTAAAGTGGTAATTAAAGTTTGAATGGAATCAACATCATCATCCAATTTCAAAGAAAATTATAATTAATTCTTAAAACGTGCACTCTCCTTTGGTGGCTAAATCCTATGAACTTGTTCCAACTCATTAATTACAGATGAGTCAAAGACAAGTGGGGGCCCACCTTCTATATCTACAAACGTAAGGGTTTTTGACATAGGAAATAAATTAAAAAAACTACATATCAATCAGCTATAACTGCATGGCATTATTTACACAATTCAAAACTTCAAAAAACAGAACAAGGACAGAAATCTTTAGATTCAAATTGACAACCAAGTAACAATGTTTGACATCAAACAAGGAGGATTTTATTTATTTAATAGCTTTTCTGTGCCACCCCTTCCAGAGATCAAGGGCAGTTTACATCGAACATAACACGATAACTTTGCATTATAACATAGAATGCACTCGTTAATAATTTAACAGCTACCCAAATATATTACAACAACTTATCTACAATAAAACAGTTAGGAGTGATTAGGTACTCCATTATCCAGTGGTTAACATTAATAGTGACTTATATATGTTAGTTGTGACTAGGTTGGTTGATTTTGCGGATTGTCAAATGGGTTACCATGGTAGTCAAGGAACAGTTGGAGATCCTTTATTGCCCTCAAGTTATCCGGAAGCGCTTTCCAGAGTACTGGGGCAATGTATGTGAATGCTGTAGAACTTGTAGAGCGATTAGTGTTGCGAATGTGATAAGGTATTTCAAAAGTGTTTTGAGAACAGCTCCTTCTGTTTCTTGTTTTTGAAGGTGAATTGAGGAGGGAGGAAAGGTATGATGGGACTGTGTTATTGTGGAGCTTAAAAACTAGCAGTATGTATTTGTATTTTATTCTTGTTGCAATGGGTAACCAGTGGAGCTTGTGAAGAAGTGGGGTGATATGGTCAGAGTGGTGAGCCTTATGAAGTATGCGTGTGGCAAGATTTTGAGCCATCTGGAGTTGTTGGATAGTTTTTTGCAGAATACTATTACAATAATCAAAATGGGGTATGATTAGAGCTTGTAAGATTGATCTAAAGTCATTGCTTTCTAGGAGGAGTCTGAGGTGTTGTATCGTGAAGTATATGACTTTAGTAATTGATTTTATGGAAGATACCGTGTTTAGTAACTGATCTAGAATGATTTCACTTATTTTTTGACGTCCACTTCAGACCTTTGTATGTGGAATTTTGATGGTGGATTAAAATTTTTGTTTTGGGAATCATAGAGTACTTCTGATTTTTTAATGTTTATTTTTAGGTTGTGTATTTTTAGCCATTCTATTGCATCATCTAAACAGGATGTTAACTGAGAGTATGTAGGGTTGGAAATGTCTATGGGAAGCTACATCATTATATCATCTGCACAGATGTGGTAATTTACCTTGTGCTTTTTAAAGATGTTGCAGATTGGTTGGATATAAAGATTGAAAAGTAGGGCAGAGAGGGAAGAACCTTGGGGAATGCCTTGTTTCTGTTTGAAGGCTGAAGAAGTTGTTTGACCGATCTGAACCTGTTGAGTGCGGTTGGTTAAGTAGGATTTAAACTATTGAATTACTGTACCATGTAAATCAATTTGCTGTAATCTTGAAATGAGTATTTTATGGCTAATATTGTTAAAGGCTGAGGCAATTTCAAGAAACATCAAGATAAATGCTTGTTCGCTGTTGTTCAATCCACGTATGAGTCTGCCAATAAAAGTTAGCATAAGTGTCTCCATGCCATGAAAAGGTCTGAACCTGTGTTGTTGTTAATCTAGAGGTGCATTTAATTCAATGAAGTCTTGAAGTTGGAGCTGCACTACTTTTTCAATAATCTTCGCCATAAACGGAAGACTGGAGATGGGTCTCTAAGAGTTAGCGTGGTCTTTGTCAGTTGAATTTAATTTTAAATTGGGTGGATGATTGCTTGTTTTAAGGCAGTGGGCATGTGTCCTTGTCTTAAGGCTTGGTTAACTGGTTAAGATAGTTGGAGTGAACTCATCTTTCATTGCTTTTCACCAACTGCCCGGGCAGGGGTCGGTGGGAGAAGTAGTCATATTGATGTTTGTAATTATGTTTTTGAGGTGTTTTTGGTCAATATAGTGGAATGAAGTCCATTTGTCAAGAATATGTATATTGGAGTCATAGGGTAGGAGGTTGATTGTCTTGGAGTAATACCATCACTATATATGGGTTTAAGTTTTTCCATATAGTGGTTGGCTAGTGTCTGCGATTTGATGGTAATTTGATCTTCATCTAGATTAGGTGTTTTTGTTAGGGATTTGACAATAGAAAAAAGCTCCCTTGGCCTATTGAGTGATTTGGTGAGCAGAGTAATGTGATATTCTTTTTTTCTATTATTCGTAGCTTCCTTGTATATTTGAAGTGTGTACATGTAAAGTCTATTATCATTTTCAGTAGACCTTCATCTGTGTTCTAACTTTCACAATTTTTGTTTTAATTTTCTTAAGCCTGTGCTGCCTTGGAAATAGCAGAGTTCCATTTAAGTAGGATATCATCTAGATCAATTAGTGTAGAATCTATGTTGCGGAGGGTATTATTCAAGAATGTTTCTTTGTCAAAAGCCCCGAATCTCCTTTTATATGGGATTGATTAATTAGTAGTAAACAAACAGCACATTGAGGAACATCTCCAATTCTTTACCCACCGTTGGCTCAGCATCACCACCGACACCTGGGCATTACATATAGTGAAGGAGGGTTACCTTCTACATTTTAAGCAGACCCCCCCCCCTCTGTTCTTTCCAGGGGAATGCCCTCTGGAACCTCACCAATGAGAACTTCTCCAACTGGAAGTTGCCAACCTTTTGGAAACCAGGGCGGTGAAAATAGTTCCGCCATCTCAGACAGGAAAAGGGTTCTACTCCCAATACTTCCTGGTCCTTGAAAAGATGGGCAGCTTCCAACCCATTTTAGATCTTCACAATCTAAATCGGTTCCTTGTAAGAGAGAAGCTGAAGGTGGTATCCCTTGGAACTTTACTGCCCTACCTCCATCAGGAAGATTGTCTGTGCTCCTTGGATCTTAAAGATGTCTACACCCGCATCCTCATTCACCCCCTGCACCAACAATACCTCCACTTCATCATCAGTGGCAAGCACTACCAATACAGGGTTCTTCCCTTCGGACTAGCATCCACTCCCAGAGTTTTCATAAAGTGCCTAGTGGCCGGTGGCTACTTTTCTCCACGTGCAGGGTATTTTCATCGTCTCTTATCTGGATGACTGGTTGGTAAAGGACGGTTCTCCAGACAAAGTTTGCCAGGCTGCACAGCATACCATCCAGGTCCTGGAGCATCTGAGCTTCCTTATCAACTACCCAAAGTCCCACTTGCAACCCGCTCAGTGCCTCAAATTCATTGGGGCTCTCCTCGATACTTTGGTGGCCAGGGTATATCTCCCGACAGACTGGGCCCACCGATTCATCTCTCTGGCACCCCAGGTTCAGTGTCGCTTGATGGCCCACAGTGGCCTATGTCTGTCACATACCTGAATATTATGTCCCCCTACACAGCTTTTGGCAGTAAGCATTGAATATAATGCCATGCTCATACTCCCATATTAAGTCATGCCCTTGGCCATGGACACTGTGAAAGCCATGCACTCTTCCACGCTTCAGACGCGGACCCCCCTCCCCGCCAGCATGTGGAAACATGACAGATTGGACATGGGGTTAGATGTTGGTACAGTTGCTGTCTACACATAAGCCGCCATCTCCAGCCTCTTTGTACTCTAACAACATGCTTGTGGTTGTCACACTCTGTGCCTGTGGAGAGTAGGTGAGATTGTCATGCAGGGCCTCTGATGTGAAACATGCAGAGACTGAGTAGGCCCTCAGAGCTTCTGTGCATCTGAATAGAGCCTCTGCCTGGCTATGCCACCTATCAGGGGCCTATTCAAAACATGTATGGCATTGCCTTACCACATGGTGGCAGGCGATGCAGAGACTAATATGACATCCTGTGGCACATTCCTCCTGCTGGAATTGTGCATGCACTTTTCAGAGGTCTATGTCCCACTGTCACAATCAGTCAAACCAGTGCACGTGTCTCTGTAAACATTGATTCTGGTTATGGAGTAATACATAATGTCATGCTGAATGCTGTGGTCAATGATTAGTAGACAGTGCTGAGATAGTGTATATTGTGTGCAGATGTGCCTGAGATGGACATGTCTGTATGTGCATTCCGTGCATGGAGCTGAGAACCCCAGAGTTCACTCTGACTGCTGCTTAGGACAAGAGCACAGAATCCTTACTGTCTCATCAACTGAGTGACTCCATTGGACATTCATGTGGTCAGCCATGTAAGACTAGCTCCCAATAGGCTGCAACTGCACCAAGGGGGCTGACAATGTTGCCGCGGATACATCTATTATGGCAGTTAACATTAATCAGGCCTTTCACCTGTGCAGCCAGATGTATCCTGAGGCCTGAAAGCTCAGTCAGAGATGAGAGTTGCTGCACAAACATATCTAATGGAGCTCTCCCTTGTGAGACCATGTCTTCCCAGCTCACTCCAGTCAAACCAGCAGGCGATATGAGACTGTATAGCAGTGTCATGTTGGGAGGTCAGTGTAGAGGCATGCTGTGTGGATGGGCCTTGAGGATGGTGTAACTGGGAATGTATTTACATAGTATATGATGGCAGATAAAGACCATCATGGTCCATCTATTCTGCCCAGCAAGGTGGCAAGAGTAGGTGCACCTGACACTCTGTTCAAGTCACTCCTCCCCATGCCTTTGTTTAGGGGTGTACCCATCGCTCCGTGCAGGTCATCACTATTTGTTGAGATAGCAGAGACATTTAAGGTTATTTTGATTTTATCATGTTGCTATAAAGGGATCCACTGTGTCTGTCCCATGCTATTTTGAATTCTGTCACTGTATTTGCCCCACCACTCCACAACTTTGGGGACAACATGTGTACAGGCCCAACTAGTCAGCCAGTGATTCCCACAGGTTGCAACTACTTACCAAAAACTAACCTTCTGCCCGTAAATGGTATTTCACACAGTTTGTGGAGTTGCTGAAGAACTAACCATGCAGCATGTTGTATGCAGAGCCATAAAGCCTAGGCAGCATATGCATGCACAGTGCATTGCTGCAGCTCACAGTCCTTTGGAGACACACACACACATACACATAACCCCACTGTCCAAAATAAGTGTCAGTTGCCATTCATACTTGGCCCTTGGACCTCCTTTAAAGCTTGAACATTGTCAGCGTCTGCTTTGTGTGTGCACATGTTATTAGTGCCTGTACACATCCCTCTTAATGCTTGCACAGTGTATAGGCGCTAATAGCATGCTCTGCCATCCAGCTGGTGTTGAAGCAGAGAGTGAGGACTCGTGCTGGCCAGATGGGGAGGGTTACACATGCTGATACAGCTCTGTAAATGTAGAATAAAGTTAAAACACCACAAATTGGACTTGAACCCCTGACCCTTCTCTCTTACATGCAGTGGCCATGTGTTTGGAACCACAGAGCAGCCATGTGGAAGTGTGGGTGCATCAATTCATGTGTATATAAGTGGTTAAAAGATAGAAAGCAGGGGAAAGGGCTAAATGGCCAATTTTCCCAATGGAGAAAAGTGAATAGTGGAGTACCCCAGGGATCTGTGCTGGGTCCGCTGCTTTTTAATATATTTGTAAATGACCTGGAAATGGGAATAAAGAGTGAAGTAATCAAATTTGAAGATGACATAAAATTATTCAGAGTTGTTAAGATGCAAGAGGACTGTGAAAAATTGCAAGAGGACCTTGATAACTTGGGAGACTGGACGTCCATATGGCAGATGTATTTTAATGTGAACAAGAGCAAAGTTATGCATCTAGGAAAAAAGAATCCCAACTACGGTTGCACGATGCAAGTTTCCACATTAGGAACCACTTGCATGCTGTGGGAGTGAACGGTTTTGTGCTTTCTGTAGCTGCCCTCATCCCTACAGATAGACTTATTGCAATATTTTTGCAATCTGTAACTTTGAAAAATATTTTTAAAGTGAGAAAAATTAATAATGTTTAAAGAAACTTCAATGTAGATGATGGCTTAGTTATTGCAGTAACTTTGTAAACATATAGGACCTGATTCTGACATAGACGTGTCAGCCCTCTATGCACCCAGTCAGAGCTGGATGCACAGAGGGAGCTGCGATTCTGATCCCGTGGGGCACGTCTAGCCCCGCGTAATCAGAATATCAGCCAGGCTTGTACGTGCAGGCCGGGACCCCGATTCAGTCTGGCCTGCACATACAGGCCTTGCCTGGATAGCTCTGTCAGGGCTGTTCAATGAAGCTGCGGCACCATGGCGTCTGGTTGCCATGGCACCGTGGCTCCATTGAAAATCCGTGATCCCTGGCCACCAGTTCCAGTGGTGATTTCCCCACAGTCCGACCCCCGATCTAGCCACCTAAGGCCAGGGTCAGGCTGCGGGGAGTGTCCTTTTTCCCCCCTGACCTTTCTGCGCCCCGGGCCCGCCGTCCCCTGCCAACTAGGGGAACTTATTCCACCTCCGAGGTGGAATAAGTTCCCCGTTCAAGCTGCTGGCCCCGGACGTACAGGGCCGACATTGGAATCGGCCCTGTACGTCCGGGGCCGACGACCGCCCACTGCCCCGCTCTAATGTCACCCGCGATCCACCCCTTTCCCACCCCCGTCTACTTCCCCATACAACATGTGGGGAAGGTAGACTGGATCGGGAAAGAGCCCAAATAGTGGGGATGGACATCCTGTTGGGATGTCCATCCCCGCTATTCATACTTAAAAATGACCCTTATAGAGAGTAGAAACTTGCTTAAGAATGTCTTCTGAGGAGCTCTGGCAAGTATTGTAAATATTTATAATTAGGGCTTCTATAATTAGGTGTTTGATTTTTTTTTTTTTAGTGTAAAATCTTTATATACTCTGTCAGAGAGGTTTGTTTTTTTCTAATCAGGGTTTGTTTGAGGGTACAAATTTTGCTGTTTCTTGGTGTTTTTTGCAAAACAGATGTTTTTGTTGGATGCCATTTTTATTGGATACATACATTTCCACAGTACAAATGAACAGCCATAACAAAATAGTACTCACCAGTAATCAACATCAGCGCTTACATTTCTTCAGTCACCTGCATATGCCCCTCACCAAGCACTCTTTCCCTGACATTCTTTCTCCACCATCCTGTCCTGATCCTTCACCTCACTCTTGTTTCTACCACTTGCAAACACCCTACCCTGTGCTTTTAGCAGTAGCTCCAAAGCTCACTGTTTGTAACAGTTGTGCAGCAAAGCTGACTGGACATCCCTGCCTTTGGCAAATTCCGAAAAGATGTATGGATCCAATACTACCCGCCTCCTTGCGGCCATGCCTCCTCAGTTAAAACGTGTATCCCCAAAGCTGCTCCTCACACTGACAGAGTGGTGCTCATGAAAATTACCCATGAAAATGGATGATACAGATGTGTTGATGCAAAACAGACCATATAAGCTAGTCCTTTGTATGACCAGAACACTGCAAAGTGATCTCTGTGCACTCAGAGATGTTACAACAGCAAGTAGAAAGTGATATGATTGTCCTGACATACTTTGCAGCAAAACATACATGGCAGTAGGAGAACATTTTAGTTGTGCTTGCATTGGTCATCTCTGACAACAGTCTGTATAATGCTATGTATGGACTGGGAGAAATCAGAAATGGTCCTCTACAGCTAAATGTCACAGCATATCCCTGACAATAATTAGGGACCATCAGATTGAGTGCACAAACGGCCCTACTAGATGCCCAAGAGCACCAGCAGCTGTCCATACAAATGTGCACAGTTGTGAGACCGCTGATGGTGCTGTTTGCCCTGTTGCATACGCTCATTTTGAGAATCCCTTATCGCTGATGGGGATATGCTTTGACATTTAGCCATTGAGACCCCGTTCTGATGTATCCTGGTTGATCATACTGGCACTTGGTCATACTGCAGTCATCCCTATGGACCAGGTACTGGTCAGGCACTGATGTCCCCCCAAAATTGCGGTTGCACACACCCCTCTAACCACACGCACACACACCCTCACTTGCAGTCACACAAAACATACATCTGCAGTACAGATGCTCTGCACCTCTAGAAAACAGCTGGTATAATAATGGCATTGGGTCCCAGGACTACTAATCGGAGCTGCATTTCTCACTCACACACGAATACATCCAATACTTGTCCACATACAATCCCTATGTCAACAGTCCCACTTCTCGGGAGAAAGGAATTGTTAGGGTGCCCTAGATTATTTCCTTTAGCTAACACAGCAATTGTCAACATAATCAGAATAATCACTATTGTACTTCTGAATATGTCTGTAGGGATGTTTATTAATGTGTCTTTACCATACCACCTTCCCTCACCTCTGCATTCAGTTCTTTACAACTGCATCTTGTGGTCTTCCAGACTGCAGACACACCAGTTCAAAACATCTTTGTCACAGCCATTCATCTTTATGGGATGCACTGCAGAGCAGAGCAGAAATGTTTCTAAGTCCTGGCCTTATTCCATGATTCCACTGACATAATGTGGACATCAGCAGGAAACATGGAGAAAGTATACGGACATTTCATGAATACGCATTGTACGTCTCCACTGCTGACCATGCTCCTGTTCCGCCCTCTCCCATGTTGTGAGATCCCCATGCTAGGTCTGTGTATGTGCAGGGCCACGGGGGTTTCAGAATATGGTCATAGACGTTTTTGCTAGAAAAATGTCTATGTTGCACGTCCAAAGGGCTTATTTGTGTTCTGGAATGACCCCCTATGCGAAGTAACGTAAAACTCTGCAAATAGATACTCAGAAGCTTACTAAACTATATTATGCTACAGCATGCCATGCCATACCATACCAGCTGCAAGTCCAAGAACTCAAACTGCATTAACCTTATGTATGAAAAGCCAGCACTACAAATGTTCTGCAATACCAGTACTTCTCCAGTCAGGAAAAAAAGTACAAGGTGGACTCCTATGGATTCCTAAACAGAATCTATTTATCAGCAGACTCCCCCACCTCGGTTACATGTATAGAGCATAGACCCATCACCTAATAAAGAATAAGGAACTACAAATTAGAAATAAACATGCAGACAAAAGATTAAACAGAAAACCCAAGAAACCAGAAATGCATTTTCTCCAGGACCAAACAGGAAGTCAGTCCTCACATATTGGTGTCATCGACGCCGATGAAGCCCCAGCAGAGCATTTCCCCAGCTTTCTAAGAAAGCCTTTGGGAATGCAGGCACGCATGCGCGGTTCCCTTCCCGCCTAAAGGTGCCATCTTACCTCAGTCTCTCTTTTTCCGAGAAGCCCACTGGACGTGTGTCCTGTCATCCCGGATAAAAGTTTGATTTTTCGGCGATTCTCGCTATTTTTTCTTCCCGGTTCGACGCCGGTTCCCCTCCCACCGGATTCGGTACACCGGTATCGAGCCCGATTCTTCTTTTTCGGTTTTTGCCCTTCGTGGCTGGCGTTCGCGCCCTTTTTGATTTTTCCCTGGAAGGCCGGTCCTTTGACCTCGCAGGGACTCTTTTTTCCCCGATGGCTTCCAGCGGTTTCAAAAAGTGTGATCGGTGTAAGAAGTTAATGTCTCTCACCGACACACACGACTGCTGCCTTCGGTGCCTCGGTCCTGATCACGACCCTAAGACGTGTGCACCATGTGGGAAGATGTCTTCCAAGGCACTCCGAAGTCGTCAGCAGCAGAAAGAAAGGCTTTTCTCGGACTCAGCCTCTGGCCGGACCCGGACCTCGTCTGAGGCCTCGACATCTCAGGATTCGGATCCCGAGCGCCGTTGAAGCTCCTCGGACAGGGGGTCCCCCGACCGGGAATGCAAGAGGAAGAAGCGGCTCATGAGGGCGGCGTTGGAGGAGGTCCCTGGCTCCTCGAGGGCCAGGTCTAAGACCTCCGACCATCGCCCCGGGCCCGTGGAACAAGAGAAGCCTGACAAAGTTCCTTGCGTGGAGCCAGAGTCCGCTGGACACGTAAGCCCTGTGGTCCTCAAGAACTCTCCTCCCAGGGAGCAGACGTCGGGCCCAGCGGCTGCTGCGTCTCCCGAGCTGAGTCTCAGGATGACAGCCTTGGAGAGAAGATTGTCTGCCTTCATGGAGCAGCAGCGGGCACTGATGGCCAGCCTGTCTGGCACATCTGCCCCGACCACCGGGACATCGACGTCGAAGTCGACCCCTGAGACCGAGCCGATACTCGAGTCCATCATGGCTCGAAGTCGACCTCGGTCGCGGTCTCCCTCGACCTCCCGTTCGGGACCGAGGGCGTCGACGCCGGGGCGGGTGCTCCAGGGCCCCGCAGGGTCGGACCCTGACTCCTCGTCGGACGAGTCCGCCTGGGAGACGGAGGATGAGGAGTCCCCTGATACGTTCAAGACTCGGTGCGTCCCATCGGACTCACCGCAGTCTGAGCCCCGGAGTAGATCCCCTCCGGAGGATACCCGGTTCTCGGAGTTTGTCCGGGATATGGCCACTTCCTTGGCTATTCCGGCGGACCCCGAGGAAGAGCCTCGAGCTGAAGAGCTCGAGGCCCTAGAGTATGACTCTCCTCCAAAGGAGGCCTTTACTGTCCCGGTTCCTCCGATGCTGGAACGACTCCTCTTCCGGATGTGGGAGGCACTGGCCTCGGCGCCGGTTTTAAGCAAGTGAGTCGATTCGATCTATCAACTCCGGGAGAGCCCTGGCTTTCAGAAGGCGTAGCTACCACACCATTCCATGGTTGTGGAATCGGCCATGCATCGCCTGAAGAGTCAGAAGATGCACTCTGCGGTGCCCCCCGGCAGGGAGGCCCGGAACCTCGATGGTGTCGGTAGAAAGTGCTTCCAGGGCTCGATGCTGGCTTGCCGTGTCCAGTCTTACCAGCTGTACATGGGCATGTACTTGCGGGACCTGGCCAAGGAGTTGGCCGGGTTCTCTGCTGGTCTCTCCGGGAACCCTTGCAGAGATTCAAGTCCTTGTCCTCGGGGATTCGGGACTGCTCGAAGTTTGTTCCGCGCCGCCTACGATGGCTTCGAGGCTTCGGCCCAAGTTGCGGCAGCCGGCATTGCGGCTCGACGCCAGACATGGCTGCAGTCATCGGACCTCGAGCCAGGGGTTCAGGACAAGTTGGTCGATGTCCCTTGCCGAGGTGAGAACCTTTTTGGCAAGCCCATGGCCGAGAAGGCCGCACAGCTCGAGAACGAGCACCTTACAAGGACAAGGCTGACTAGAAAGACCTCTGCCCCTTCTCACAAGAAGAAGGCCTCGGGTAAGAAGCCTTTTACCCGAGGAAGGGCACTGCCTACAAACAGTACCCTCAGTATCAGGCTGCCCAAGCTGCACCCCAGGGTCAGCAAGCCAAGGGACAGGGTAATGGGCCTCATAGGCAGAGGACCCCCAAGCCTCCGGCCCCTGCTCCCACTCAGCAGGGTGGGGGTTTTTGACTCCTTGAGCGTAGCCTCTCCGTCCCTGCTCTCCCAACCCTGCACAGGAGGTCGCCTCGCCCTCTTTGCCCACCAGTGGCCCCTCATAACCGGGGACAGTTGGGTGTTGGACATAGTCCACAGGGGCTTTGCACTACACTTTCACCAACTGCCTCCACCATACTTTCCAGGGGAGCCTCCAAGGCCTCCCCTACACACAGACCTTCTCCTTCAAGAGCTCCAAGGTCTGTTGGTGGACAAGGCGGTGGAGCCTGTGCCTCCCCACTTGCAAGGTCACGGATTCTACTCCAGGTATTTCCTGGTGCCCAAAAGAACCGGTGGCCTTCGTCCCATTCTGGACCTCAGGAACCTCAACAAGTTCCTAGAGAAAGAAAAGTTCAAGATGCTTATTCTTGGAACACTTCTGCCCTACCTCCAGCAGGGAGATTGGCTATACTCCTTAGATCTAAAGGATGCGTACACTCACATCCTCATTCATCCAGACCACAGAAAGTACCTCAGGTTCATTGTGGGAAAAAACCATTATCAGTACAGAGTACTACCTTTTGGCCTAACCTCCGCTCCCAGGGTCTTTACCAAATGCCTGGCAGTGGTGGCGGCCTACCTGAGAAATCAGGGAATCTTTGTCTTCCCCTATCTGGACGACTGGCTCATCAGGGGTCAGATGTGCCAGGAGGCCAGACAAGCAACCCTCAGAACTATTGCTCTTCTTCAAAGCCTAGGATTTGTAATAAACTTCGCAAAGTCCACTTTGCTCCCCTCCCAGAATTTGGAGTTCATAGGAGCAAGGCTGGACTCTCTCCTGGCAAAGGCTTTCTTGCCAGAAGACAGAGCACGAAGATTGATAGCCTTGGCAAACCAGTTTCTCAACAGGTCACTAGTCTCCGCCATACTCTGCCTGAGGCTTCTAGGCCACATGGCTTCGACAGTACATGTGACCACCAATGCCAGGCTCCATATGAGGCCTGCACAGTGGTCCCTTCGGAATCAGTGGTCACAAGCCATAGGCAGCCTCAGAGACAGAATAAGGGTGTCCAGACCATTTCTGGACTCCCTCAATTGGTGGCTGCACCCACCCAATCTACTAAAGGGGGTGCCCTTTCAAATTCCAGGGTACACAGTGGTACTGACCACAGATGCCTCCCTACAGGGCTGGGGAGCTCATTGTCTCAACAAGTGCACCCAGGGCCTGTGGTCTCCTTGGGAGGCTGCACAGCAGATCAATCTCCTAGAACTCAGGGCTATTCGTTTGGCTCTCAAAGCTTTCTCTCCTACCCTGGCTCATCAATCTGTCCTGGTTCAGACAGACAATCAGGTAGCCATGTTTTATGTGAACAAACAGGGCGGAACTGGGTCCAGGCTCCTTTGTCGGGAGGCTCAGGACCTTTGTTCATTTGCCCTCAAGCACAACATGCTCCTCAGGGCGGTGTACCTTCCAGGCCAGGAAAACTACCTGGCCGACCGGCTCAGCAGAATTTTGCAGCCCCACGAGTGGCAGCTCCTCCCACTTCCTGTTCAGCTGTTGTGGTGAGCAGACCTGTTCTGCAGAGCTCCTGTTAGGGAGGAGTTCCTGCTTCCTTCCTGTGGCTGGATGTCGGGCCCTGGGCCACCTCCAGCAGGAGAGGCCCAGGCTCAGAGGCCTACCAGGCCTGGTAGGCCTCCTTTGGTGCAGACTACTGAGGATGCTGGGACCTGTCTTCAGCCGATACCCCAGGAGGGGGCCTCCCCAGGTAGGACTACAGATGGTCAGGGAACAGGGACCCACTTGCCCGGAGGTTTGGGCCCGCTGCCCCAGTCAGGAGGCTCTTCTCTCCTCCCCAGGCAGGGTGTGGAGGCTGGGTGGAGGCAGGGAGAGGCCCTAGGGAGGCCTTGGAAGCCTGCCCCGTACGGTGCTGGAGGAGGTTGGTTCCCCCCTCCGCCTCGGGTCCAGGAGGAGGCCTCTACCTCTTCCAGTGAGGATGAGGACGGAGGGTCGGGCCTGCCATCCTTCCAGAAACCAGCTAGGGCCCCAGAGGAGATTGTGGTGGCAGTACGGCGGCTCCAGGGTCTCCAGAAGGAGGCGGCCCCAGGGTCTCCAGAAGGAGGCGGCCCAGCTGGAAACTCAGCTCTCCCACCTGGAGAGCCTGCAGGCCACCATTCCCGGTGAGGAGTGGGTGGCCTATACCATCTATAGAAAGGGGGTAAAGCGGGCCTTGAAGGCTAAACACCAGGAAATCATCTATCTGAGGAGCCAGGGTTGTGGGTCCCTGTCTGAAGTGTATCACAACTATGATAGATGGCAGGGTAGATCTGTAGTCCAGGGGAGACCCCCGGGGGTGGGTAAGCCGGTAGGAAATCGACAGTCCCGTTCTCTGTTGCCCTTTCAGGGTGAAGTTGAATTGGTGAAAGCTGGTGCCTGGGCGTTTGGGGGCGGGGTCCATGCCCACCTAGATTCTTTGGAGCCCATGATGACAGCCCCGCCGACGACCCGATTGCAGACATCGATTTCCTGCACTAATGATTGGGGCAGTGAGCAGGGTGTCCGAGGAGTTGATCTTTCCCATCAGCAGGCCTTTCCCGTTCATTTTCCTGCTCTCCCGACATCAGCGTGTGTTGGTGGGGTGCCCCAAGATGGCCGCCCGGCAGTTCCCCGTGACGTCAGGCTTCTCACCGTTGCCGCCGATGCAAGGATTGCCCCGATGGAGGAGGTCTCTGCAGGGCTTCCCCCAGCCCGATCGACACTCCAAGATGGCCGCCGCCAGGGGTGTAACGTCACTTCCTGGTATTCCCGGAAGTGTGAAGCGAGCCGGGATTCTGTCTTTACCTTGCCGCAGGAGCAGCGACGGCGGTCTGAGGAGGCTCTGCCTGGATTTCCCCGCTCGTCCTCCGCTGAAAAATGTCCTCGAGGTGGTGATTCGCACTCGGATCCGATGCAGCAGCGTCGGGGATCTCAAGGCTCTGTGCTGTTTGACCGCCGAGTTCATTCCCCTGCAGTGGATACCGGATTTTCAGTGCGGACTTGGGGTGTGGGGCTGCTGTGAATAGCGACTCCCCTGTTTTGGCTGCTCTTCCTGCTTCTCGACGGCTGCAGGATGGCCGCCCATCTTTTTCAGAAGTGGCTGTCTGGCACCGGAGGGGTGCAGGACAAGGGAAGGAGCAGGGTAGGGGCTGCTGTTCGTTTTCTGCAGCCCCTGAGGGGAGTCAAGAGCAGGGACAGAATGTTTCTTTGTCTTCTGTGTCAGCGGAGCGGGATGAACAGGCGCCTGCAGTTTCCGCCAGTGTGGCTGAAGGGGGCCTGGCTCGCAGGGGGGCGTCCGCCCTTCCTGCTGGAGCCTTGGCTACCGGCCAGGTGGTTCTGGACCCATGTGCCACGTCTGGCACCGACAACCAGGTAGGACCTGAGAGGGACAAGGGGCAGGGGGGTGGAGGTGTGGGGGATGTTCTGGGTGGGGGATCTGCCCTGTTGTCTCGGGCAGGTCCTGCCTTGTTGTCGGTAGCCGTAAAGGGGGTAGCGGACGGTGGGTTAGGGGAAGGGCGGATGGAGGAAAGGGGGGAGCGGACGACTGGTCATATAGTGGGGAAGGAGGGAGTGGCTGATTTGGAACGAGGGAAGGAGTTGTCCTCAGTAGGGTCAGGGGGGGCGGTGGTCCCCCTGGATCCCGGGAATGAAGGGGAGCGGGGTCCGTCCCCGGTAGTGGTGGCCGAGACCCAGGAGCCTTGCGCTGGGTCGGAAACGCGGGAAGGAGGCTTGGGGGAGCCTTCCGGTCCCCTGGGTGTCACCGAGAACCAGGTTTGTGATGCCCTGCGATTAGCCTTGGAGACCCCGACGGGCCCTCCTGGGGCCTTTGCTGCCTTTCAGCAGATGGAGGTGGCGGCAGGGGGTGATCCAGGGGTTCTCGGTGGCACCCAGGGATCCGGAAAGGATAGCATTCCAGATTCGATTTTGGCAGAGATGATCTTGCCCAGTTCTCAGGTCGCCCCATGTGCGGAGATTGTGGATCCTGCAGACCAGCAGCAGGATCCCCCGCAGGTAGCAGCAGGGGAAGGCCAAGGTAGGCAGGGGATGGGAGCTGGGGGGTCGGCTTCCCCCCCCCGTACCTTTGCGGAGGCTCTGAGGGGGTCGGGCACCACTCCGGGGAAGTCGGGTGAAGGTGGGGGGAGGGGGAACTCCCAGGGGAATGGTCCCGCAGGAGGGGGAGGTGGTGGGGGAGGGTTCCAAAGAGGGGTAGGGGGTGAGGTCCGACGGCGCAACGTGGCGCAGATCCGATGGGCAGGGGAGGGGTCCCCTCCAGCCAGGGAATAGGTCTTGAGGATGGTCCTTGGGCTGGGGTTTCTCCCAGGAGATCTCTACGCCTTTATCCACATGAACAACACCATTGAATATGATGTTAGTTTCATGCTGAGGCGGGGGCTGGAGATTTTCTGGGACCGATACCAGCAGCAGAGGGGGCAGGGAGGGTGGGCTGACTTTCGTGTTGTGCCTATCTCTCGCCAGGGGACGGTACCTGTGACCATCCTATCCAGGAATGAGTCGCTCCCAGGGCAGGACATCCAGTTTTGGTTGTCGCGCCATGCGGTGCTCCTCGCACCCCTGGTTAAGGGCGCTGGGCCCCTAGGGGTGTGGGACGGGTCGTGGAAGGGCAGGATCCGTTTGCGTGAGGTGGGAAACGTGGTGCAGCACGTGCCCTCGGCCGGTTTCCTCGGTCGGGATCGCATCTTGTGCTATTACCCCGGGCAACCCCGCGAGTGTCACCGCTGTGGCTCATTTCGCCATTTGAGCATGAACTGTCCCGAGCAGGTCTGCACCCGTTGTGGTGGACGGGGTCACGCCTCGGCCGGGTGTCTGCTAATTCGGTGTAACCTTTGCGGGGAGTTGGGCCACCCCTTCGCCCGCTGCCCCTCCGCGTCACACAATGGACCGGGGGGGGATGCCGTCACTCCACCTCGGGCTTCTGTGCGGGAGGAGGTTGTGGAGGCCCCTCTCCCTCAGGAGGAGTCCGAGGGCCCTAGGGTAGAGGAGTCCATCGAGCCGAGGGAGCCACCAGGGGGAGGGGATTCGGGTAGGAAGGAGGAGAGGGTTGATGTGGTGGAGGTTAATGTATCACGACAGGATAGTGGGTTGAGGGTGGTGCCACCTGAGGAATGGACTACGGTCCCTTCCAAGGGTGGCAAGTCCAAAAGGAAGAAACGGGAGACATCCCCGTTGCCGGATGCAGAGCCCGTGTTGGACATCAACCGTTTCGTCTTTTTGGCTGCTGATGCGGCTGAGGCAGATGAGGGCTTGCCTGTGGAGGCAGGGCTTCCTGTGCGGCGCTCGGAGCGGTTAGCGGCGGGGGCGGCCCCTCTTCCTCAGCGGCGACCTTCAAAGATGCTGAAGGCGCGCCGCAGTCAGGGTCCTCCAATCAAGGGGGATACTGGCGCCCGACGGGTGAGGGAGGATGGGTTTGTACCCCCGCAGTTGGGTTCGGGGCCTTCGCAGGAGCCCCCTGCTGACCCGGCCGCCCTGGCCTCCCCCGCGGGGGTGGGCACTGTCGTATTGTCTCAGTCTTTGTCCGGGGAGGGGGGGGCAGTACAGGTGGTGGACCCCACGGAGGAGGTCATTCCTCCGACCCCTGACCCGTTTGTGCCTCCTCATCCCGTGGGGGCTGGGTCTGCCCTCGCGACAGCTTTGCCTGGTGGTCCCGGGGGCGCCAGCACCTCCTGGGGTGACAGGGTCGAGCGGGAGGAGGAGGAGATCCTCGAGGTGGTCGACGTGGACCAGGAGGAGGTGCTCCAGCTCGCGGGCTTGTCCTGCAAGCGGGATTCTGGGGATCCTGGGGTTGGTGAGAAGAGGAGGAAAGGGTCACTGCACTCGAAATAGGCATGGCGTGCACTCCTGCGTTCTCGTGCGCCACCATCAACGTGGCCAGCATTTTCTCAGACCAGGCGCGGGCTACGGCCTATGATTTTCTTTCTACGAGTGGGCTGGATGTCATCTTCTTGCAGGAGACCAGGCTCACCTCGCTCGCTAGCCTTCATCGGGCGAAGCGAGAGTGGAGGTGGGGCCCTTCGTACTGGTCACTTGCGGCACAGCCCTACGCAGGAGTAGCGGTTTTGTTCACGTCTAACCGATTTCAGGTGCAGTACGTGTGGGAACTGGAGCAGGGCCGGTGTCTGCTCTTAGACGGCTACTGTGGGCCTCATCGGTTTCGTTTCGTGGTGGTCTACGGCCCCCAGTCTAAGTTGGCGCGGAAGACCCTGTTTGGGGTCATCCGCCCCTACCTACACACCTCCCGTTTGGTGGTCCTCGCCGGGGATTTCAACACCACCACCTTTTTGCAGGACCGAGGGGGGGAGCGTTGCCCACCTAGTTACGAGGGCCTCTTTTTGGCCGAGATGACCCGGACGGCTGACCTGGTGGATGTTTTCCACCGGGCCTTTCCACGGTCGCCGGGTTTCACCTACTACCATGGGACCTGCAGGAGTCGTATCGATCGGATATATGTGAGTGCCCGGGTGGAGTGTTCCCCTCCGCAGTTGCAGGCGGTTGACTTTTCGGACCACCGCGTCCTCTCCGTGTCCTTCCTGGCTAACCACGAGGAGCTTAGCAGGGGTCCTGGCCTGTGGCGACTGAATGTGCAGTTGTTGGCAACATCAGAGGTGGTCCAGGAGTTCTTGGCCTTTCTCGCAGACCAGGAGACCCTGCTGAGTGTTTTTCCTTCCCGTGGCGCCTGGTGGGATGAGGTGAAGACGCGTGCCCGACAACTCTTCCGTTCCCGGGGTACCTCCATGGCTCGATCCCGCTACCTCACCTACACTGTCCTCCGGAGGTCGCTGGATCGTTTGGTATCCCGAGGGGCAGCGCGGGAGGAGGTTGAAGAGGTGCGCGTCCAGCTCCGTGGCCTGCTTTACGATCGCCATGCCTCCCTATGCTTCGAGGGGGCGGCCGCACAGACCCTTTCCGGACTTGCAGGGAGAGGGTTCAGCGTCGGGAGGTCATGGCCCTGCGGGGCGAGGACGGTACCATTCATACCTCCCAGGAGGACCTTTTGCGGATGGTGGGGGAATACTTCTCGGACCTGTTTGGGGATCGCCCCGTGGACCTCACCCATCTCCGAACGTACCTGGGCCTTCCCCCGGTGTATTCGGCTGTGGTCCAGGCACAGGTTGATGCACTCGCTGCACCGATTCAGCAGGTGGAGGTGGAGAGGGCGATTCGTGCCATGCCGTTGGGGAAGGTGCCTGGGCGCGATGGGCTCCCTGTGGAGTTCTATCGCACTTTCATTGCCCAGCTGGCCCCCTTCCTAACCTCCCTGTTTCAGGAGATCATGGACACGGGGTATCTCCCGCGGTCATTTCGCGAGTCTGTCCTGCTGCTGCTCTCCAAGGGGAAGGACGATAGCTCCTTGGACTTCTGGCGGCCGCTCTCTCTTCTGAACGCGGACCGGAAGATCCTGGCCAAGTGTTTGGCCAACCGACTGGTGGAGGTATCGGGCGATTTGCTGTCCCCTTCCCAGTATTGTTCCGTTCGGGGGAGAGGGGTTCTGGACGCTGTCGCCACAGTCCGGGAGATGGTGGAAAGAGGCCGGTCGCTCCAACGGGACCACTGGTTGGTCTCCTTGGATCAGTCCAAGGCCTTTGATCGAGTCAGTCACCGGTACCTGTGGGTGGTGCTCCAGCACTTCGGCCTCCCTGCAGGTTTCCTCTTCGTCGTGCAGGCGCTGTACCGAGGGGGGGGTGAGCTTCCCGTTTATTAACGGGTGGCTCGGACGGCCATTTGGTGTCGCCTCGGGGGTGGGGCAGGGGTGCCCTTTGAGCCCCCTGCTGTATGTTTTCTCCCTCGACCCCTTCCTCCGGAGATTGTCCTCAGGTGGGTTACGGGGCCTGGAGGCGCCTGGTGCGTCCCCGGTGACCGTCGTTGCCTACGCTGACGACATCTCAGTTTACGTGGACGGCACTGAAGGGGTAGAGGCCCTGCGGGAGGCCGTGGAGGAGTACTCGGGGGTAGCCCACTCTGTTGTCAACCACAGCAAGTGCCAGACGCTGTGGTTGGGCCCCTCGGAGGCCTCCCCGCCTTCCTGCGCCCCCTTTCCTCCTCCCGTGGGGGAGGTCCGCGTTTTGGGCCTCGTCTTCGGCTCGGAGGACTGTGCGGAGTCCAATTGGGACCGTTGTCTCGAGACTGCACGGTGTCGGGTGCTGCGGTGGAGGGGGTGGAGGTGTACGTACGAGGAGAAGATCAAACTCCTCGGGACGTTTCTGCTTCCTCTCTTTCTGCACGTAGCCACGGTCTTCGTCCTTCCGTTGTCCCGTCAGGCGTCTGTCTGTGCCGTCTTTTTCTGTTTTCTGTGGGTAACCGCTTGAACCCTGTCCAGCGCAACATCGTCTGCCTGGATCGGGCAGAGGGTGGTTTGGGTATGTTGCACCCCCTTGTTTTCCTGTCAGTCTTGTCTATGGCGTTTCACTTAGGTAGGATGAGGGAAGGGGGTGGGGTTTGGTGGGTGGCCTCCTATCGGGAATGGTTCTCCCGCTTCTGGGAGCAGTGGGAGGGGGCGTCCTCGGTCCCACGTGTGCGCCGGAGAGGGGAACAGGCCCCATCGTACGTATTTGTGATGGTGGGGCTCATTCGGCGGTGGAGGGTGACCGACCCGCTCGCCCAGTCCTTGGGGCGAAAAGGATTATACCGGATGGTACTCACCTCTCACTATCAACCACGGTGGGCCCTGCGGGACTGTCCGGCGGATGTGATGCAGCGGGGCCTTCGGCTGTTGAACTCCCCTCGGCTACCGAAGAAGGTTCGGGATGTAGCCTGGTTGTCTTTCCACGGGCGTTTGTACGTGAGGGACAACCTCAAGTACAGGTCACAGGCCGAGCGGGTCTGTCCGAGGGCCGGGTGTGAGGGGCAGGCGGAGACCATGGACCATTTCCTCCGGCAGTGCCCCTTTAACGTGGAGGCCTGCCGGTTGGTGTCCGCTGCTCTTCACCTGCGCGACCTTTCCCTCCTCACGTATGCGGAGTGGGTGTACGGGGCCTGGTCCTTTCCTCTAAGGCAGGACTCCGGGACCCTCTACCTCGTCACGGCTGTAGTGCGCTACCACCTGTGGCAAGCGCGCTGTCATGTCTCGACCCGGGGGTTGGTCCTGCCCCTCGACGAGGTGGTGCGGGACATTCTGGAGGAAGTGTCCAGCATGGCGCAACGTGAAAGGAGGGTGGTGGAAGCCCATCGTTGGGAGCGTCTGTGGCGTCACCTCACCCTCCGCCCCCCGTGAGGGGGAGGGGTTCCCTGGGGTTATCGTCCCTGTAGGGCTCTGAGGTTTGTTTTTGTTTCACTAGGGGAGGGGTGTGGCAGGAGGGGTTGGGTTTCCTTCCCTGGGGTTTATTTCTGAGTATGACTTTGGGGTTGTTTTTCTCCCGGGGGGGGGGGGGGTTGAGCTGGTGCTGCTTCAGGGGTGAGACCACTTGTCCGCTCTCCCTTTCCTCTTCGAGGGGGCTGTCCCAATTGTTGTTGTTGTTAGTGGTTTTGTATGTCCTTTTTGTGTCCTGGGCATCCCGCTCCGCTGGCTGATCGCAGGGCAGCACAGGGGTTATGTTATTTTTGCTTTGTTTTTCGCCTTTGATTTGTATGATTAGTTATGCTTTGTTTTGGTGGGATTATGTTGGGGATGGGCTTAAGATGCCCTTATGTTTCTGTTTGGGGGGTGGGGGTAGGGAGGCTTGTTTTTTGATGTGTGTGGTTCTGTGGGACGGTTGGGGAGGGGGCAGGGATTGGGGTTGAGGGAGGGGGCGCTGCGGCTCCCGCTGGAGGGGGAGGGATGGGGACAGGGGACGCGGTCGGTGAGGGGGTGGGGTGGGGGAGTCTGGCAGTTTCCCACACACTGGAGGACTGCATGAACATTTGGACTGGTGGGGACTGTTTGTGTGGGGGAGGGGTTCAGGGATTGCAAGACGGACAATGTGTGGACTGCTTTGGGGTGTTCTTGCAGGGAGGGGTTGGGTCGGGCAGGGACAATGGACCGAGGGGGGGAGGGGACATGGACATTGTCAGAGACGTTTGTGGGTTGTTGTTGGGAGGAGGGGCACGTGTGTTGATTGCTGGGTTTGGTGGTGGGTTTGGGGAGGTGGGTCACGGGGGGGTTGTGATATTTGTTTTGTGATATGTCGGGGGGGGTGGGGGTTTTGGGGGGGTGTGGGACTTGGTTGGGGTGATTGTTTCTGCTTTTGTTTGTTTTTCTGTTGCATGTGTCAATAAACAAAATTTCCATCCCTTGGTAGTTCAGAAGATCTTCCTGAAATGGGGTCTCCCTTTGATAGATCTCTTTGCCAGTCCACTGAACAAGCAACTGCCAAAGTTCTGCTCCAGGCAACCGCATCCTCTGCGGATAGCAGCAGATGCTTTTCTGATTCCCTGGTCTCAGGGCCTCCTGTATGTGTTTCCTCCCACACCCTTGGTGGCCCGAACTCTGTTCAAGATTCTTCAGGACAAGGCCTCAGTCCTGCTGGTGGCTCCCAGGTGGCCCAGACAGCCCTGGTTTCCACTTCTGCTTCAGTTGGCAGTGGATCCCCCTCTGCCTCTGAGGTTGCAACCCGACCTTCTCTCTCAGGATCAGGGTACCCTTCTGCACCCCAATCTCAAAGCTCTAAATTTGATGGCATGGAGGCTGCAAGGGTAGTTTTGGTTCCCTGGGGCCTACCTCAGGAGGTAGAGGAGGTTCTCCTAGCCTCTAGGAAACAATCCACTAGGAAAACCTATGCTCTTAAATGGAAAAGGTTTTCAGTGTGGTGTCAGTTACGTACAGAGGATTATTTCTCCTGTACTGTACCTGTAGTGCTTCAGTACTTACTGCACTTATCCAATCAAGGTCTTAAGTCCAATTCTGTTCGGGTCCACCTCTCAGCCCTAGCAGCTCACCACTCTCTGGTGGAAGGACACTCTCTATCGGTTCACCCTTTGGTGTCCCGGTTTCTCAGAGGCTTGCTCTTGCTCAAGCCTCCAATCCGTCCTCCTGCCCCTGAGTGGGAGTTGAATGTAGTCTTGCAACAATTGACTCGCCCACCTTTTGAGCCGATGGCTACTTGTCCACTACGCTTCCTGTCCTGGAAGACATTCTTCCTGATAGCTCTTACCTCGGCTAGGCGTGTGAGTAAGCTTCAGGCCCTGGTCTGTGATAGGCCTTACACCAGAATTTATAGGAACAGGGTAGTCCTCAGGACTCATCCAAAGTTCCTGCCAAAGGTTGTCTCCTCTTTCCACCTCAACCAGGAGGTGGTTCTTCCAACATTCTTCCCTAGGCCTCATGCAAGCCAGGCTGAAGCAGTTCTGCATACCCTGGACTGTAGGAGGGCCTTATCCTTCTACCTTGACCGTACGCAAGGGCATAGAAGGGCTACTCAGCTCTTCGTATCCTTTGACCCTAATAAGTTGGGGTTGGCTGTGTCCAAGCGTACCTTGTCCATCTTGGTGGCTGACTGTATCACCTGGGCTTACAAGGCGGTTGACCTTCCTTTGCAGGGTCGGGTCACGGCCCATCGTGTCAGGGCAACCTCAGTGGCTCATCTCCGCTCTGTGCCCTTGGTAGACATCTGCAGGGCTGCAACTTGGTCTTCAAGCCAGACTTTTGCGGCCCATTACTGTCTGGAGAGGGAGTCCCGTAGGGACAGTGCTTTTGGCCAAGCAGTACTCCGGAATCTCTTTGAGGTTTAGGCAACTCCTGCCCTCCTGCCCTCTGTTGGGCTACCGGTGGAGGTTGAGTCAGTGAAAAGCCTTTCTTTGCTGCTGAGACTAGAGGGAGTTCTCTTGTTCAGCCTGGGTTCTTGGTAGCCCAGAGCTAGGGAGTCACCCATATGTGAGGACTGACTTCCTGCTTGGTCCTGGAGAAAGTGTAGTTACTCACCTGTAACAGGTGTTCTCCAGGAGCAGCAGGAATCAGTGCTCACAACCCTCCCTCCTCCCCTTGGAGTTGCAGTTGTACATAGTTTAATTTTTTTCATTTTTTGTGTGCTGTTCTTAGCTATGTCATTTGACTGAGGTAAGATGGCACCTTTAGGCGGGAAGGGAACCGCGCATGCCTGCCTGCATTCCCAAAGGCTTTCTTAGAAAGCTGGGGAAATGCTCCACTGGGGCTTCATCGGCGCCGATGACACCCATATGTGAGGACTGATTCCTGCTGCTCCTGGAGAACACCTGTTACAGGTGAGTAATTACTCTTTCTTCCTCATGGATCAAAATACAAGAAATACATATTTTCAGAACTGACGTATTTTATTTTTTAAAAAAAGAAAAAAAACTGTACCTTTTCCTGGTCATTTTATTTTTCAGTTTGGGTTGGTCCTGATCTCTCTCTCTACCGTATCTTTCTGTTTTTCTCTTAAGTCCTTTTCTGGAATCTTGTTTCTGTTTCTTCATTCTCCCTATCTTATTCCCTCCATTCCTGTATCTTTCTCCAACATAGATCATTTTCATCTTTTTTTTTCTCCATTCTATTATCTGACATTTTATCTAGCTCAATCTAGATATTGTTCTTCCTTTTCTCCCACTCCAGTCCTCAGTTGCCGTTTTTTCACCTGTCATATACTTATCAGTTTTTACTTCTATGCTTACCTCCGTAGTCCTCCTATTTCAAATCTGTTGCTCATTCCTTCGCCAGCATTCTATTCCCCTTCTGCCTTTCATGCACTTTCTAGTCCTCTCTCATCCCAAGTGGTCCATCATCTCCCCGCTCTCTCTCTCCTCACCTCCATGTGACCCACTATCTTCTCCCCTTTCTCCCCTCATTCCCATGTGGTCTGTAATCTCCATCTCTTCTCTCTCCCATATGATCAACTGTCTTTTCTATCTCTCCTCGCCTTCAGAATCTTCCCCTCACCTCTTTTCCCCCATATGATCCAGAATCTCCTCCCTTCCCTTCCCTCCACTGATCCAGCATCTCTTCTCTCTCTCCACCTCCGCAATCCAGCATCTCTATTTCTTCCCACACATGGTCCCACATTGGCCCCTCTCTCCCCCCTCCTGTGGTCTAGCACTGTGCCCTGTGCCACGCCGCTGCACTGTCACCTTACCGAGCTGCAGCAGCTTGCAGCGATAGCAATAATAGTTTTAAAAAAAGGCACACAGGAAACAGAATCATGGGTGTCCAGTGGTGGTGGTTGGTGCATAGCACACAGACGTTCAGGTGACACTACACCCATCTACATCCAGCTGCTATAAACTTGTGAAGCGAGGGGAGTTGCTTGAGTCAGAAAGGCACAAAACAGAACTGAAAATCTAAGACAATCAGGGGAATGGGTGTGTGAGTATTAGGAGTAGAGGTGCCTTTTTGACGTTTATTCGATAAACTCTTTTTTCGATCAGGAATGTTTTATCACCGATTATTGGAATGGTGGAACCAGGATTCAAATCTTACTGCTGCTTCTTGTGGCCTTGGGCAAATCACTTAACCCTCCATTGCCTCAGGTACAAGCTTAATTGTAAGGCCTCTGGGGACAGGGAAATATCTGCTGTACCGTACCCGAATGTAGCTCACCTTGAACTCCTACTGGAAAGGCATGACTTTAATCCAAAAAACAATCCCTTTACACCAGAAACCGTCTTTATAAATGTGTCAGTATTTTCAGAAATATGCAGAGCTCGTCTTGTGTTTTTTAAATTACCGACAGATTTAAGACCACTTCCTATCTTTAAGACCTCAAGTACAGTGCTAATTGAAACTCTGAGAAGCCAAAACTAGTCTTACTTTCGATTTCTGTGTGCCATATGCCCTTTTAACAGATTCCATATATGAAGGTGGAAATACCTTTATTTTACCATATTGCGTTACTAGCAAAGTTATTGACAGAAACCAGGTTTAAACTCACTACAAACTCCTCTTTTGTTTTTGGTTCAGTTAAGACAAATGTAATTTACTATGGACCTGATATTGAGTTGGGCAGGCTGTGTGCTGTGGCGATGCATAGCCTGCCTGCCGACCCCTGTAACCCGGATTTTCACTTCTGCATCTGCGGAAGTGAAAATTCGAGGTGCATCTGCATGCCCTGGCAGCTGCAGAGGCTACACGGGTAGCAGCGATATTCAATGCATCGCCTCTGCACCTATCTTTAACATATTCATAAATGACCTCGCCTATATTTAAGGTGCAGAGGGCTACGTGGGTAGCACTGAATATCGCTGCTACCTGTGTAGCCCCTCCCTCTGCATCCACTCTGCCCCGATACGCCCCTAACACGCCCCGATGTTATGCAGATAGCATCTGGGCACATTAGGGACTTAGTCGGGATATTCGAAGGGCACTACCCATGTAGGTGCTCTTCGATTACAACTAAGGACATTACCCATGTAAGGGCCTTCGAATATCAGGTCCTATAGTCTTACAGCCCGATGTTCAGAAACACTTTGGACCCGATATTCAATTAGGCAGGCTATGCACTGCTACAGTGCAATGCCCCGCCCACTTTTTCCTAACTCCGGATATTCAATGCCGCAGTGACAGCATTGAATATCCGGTTTTGGCACCCAGAGAAAACCGTCACAGAGCCTAACCGAGTAGCAGTGATATCGCACCGCTACCCAGTTAGCTTCGTGGCTAAAACTAGGCGGGCCAGAAGCTGCAGATGGCTAACCAGATAGTGGTGCAATATCGCCACTACCCAATTAGTGGTGCTCCCTGCCTCTGCTCCACCCCGGTACACCCTCAACACACCCCGATGCTAACCAGCTATCATTGGGGCTCATAGGGGACTTAGACAGGGATTTTCAATGGCACTAACCGTGTAGGTGCCGTTGAATATCCCTTTTTAAGACATTTACACGGCTTACTGGGCTGTAAACCATCTAAATGCCTTTCAAATATCGGGCCCTTTATGTATAGCAGGTCAGCTAGATTTATGTGCCTTTTCACAAGTGTATTTCATGCCTATTTTATAGAGTAAAGCATATGTACTTACGTTACTTTATGACATAGCTGTGTAAATAGTGGAAAAAACATATCAATCTCAGGCTTGAGTACTCATGCCATCCCTATGGCTGGTGTAAAGGCCCATGCCTATACTTTCCTAGAATGGATGTAGATTTTAGTATGCTCCATCCTACCCTGTACATGTCCATAGTGTAAGTATGCATGTTCAGCTTGACACATGTACTTACAGAATAGCAACTGCCTAAGTATGGTTCTCCCTTCTCGGTACAAATCGGCTCCTTATTGTCATATTCCCCAACTTTGATGTGCAGAGCCCCACAAGGGTCGGAATTAGTGCTGATGATATAGTACTTATAGCTTTTATAGATGCTAAACATCGTGATCCATCCAGTATGAATGTCTGCTTATCCATGGTTAGTACCTGGCTGACAACTTCTTGAAACTAAATTTGCAAAAGAGCTCCAATACTTGGTTTATGGGATATTCCAATGCCCCAAACATAGCTCCTGTCTTAGATGATTCCACTATAGAGCTCACTTCCTCCTTTAAGTATTTAGGAGTTTTTCTTGAAACTAAACTCACATTTAATAATCAGATATGTTTTATAATAAGAAGCTCTTTTCTTGCCTTCCATCAATTCCAATTTATCCATTCTTTCCTCAACAATTCAGCTCAAAGGGCACTCCCATTACTCTTGGTATCTGTCGTATTGATTATTGTATCTCTATCTATACAGAGCTCTTCATCTCATAACTAAAAAGTTTACAAATTGTTCAGAATACTGCTTTGTGGATCCTATGTTGAACTTACAAATAGGATCATATTACACCACTGTTTATACAGGAGCACTGGTTGCCTATTCCCTTCAGAATTTCATATTGCATTCTAATCTTCACCCATAAAGCCATATACACATTCTTATCTCCTGCACTCTTAAATGGTACTCACAAATATCACCACGGTCTTGTGGTGCTTCCCCTTATCGTGAGCCTAGGCGGCAACATGTTGTGATTGTGGCCATTTTGGAGGGGTCTGACGATGGAGGCAGGAGCGGAAATTAATTGTTCTAAGGGGGGATGGAGGGAGAGAGGATGGCACCCTGGCTGGCTAGTCATTTTTTTGTAAAAAGGATTGTGAGAGGGAGGTGCCCTTTGGGCACCCGACTGGCTGGCTAGGAAAGTTGTCTTTGTCAGCGGGTGCACTGATCCCCCTGGGATAGTTACCAATGGAGATTGGGAGCTGCCTGGGGAGGGGGAGAGAGATTGGTGCAGAAAGGGGTGACAGGCCACTTTTTAAAGATCCAAGGCATAGGCAATATTTTGGGCGGGATCGGCAATGATCAGGGAGTCAGAACTGGTAAGAGCACTGTCCACCTGATCGCTTCGGTCCTCCCCTTGGATTTATCACAGAGACCCATGACCCCTGCACTGGCAGGCATTTATTTATTTAGAATACATTTGTATAATGCAGCTTCCAGCGATCAGCAGCGGTTTGATTACAGATTGAAAATTGCCAAATCAAGACAGAAATTTCGCAGTAACATTACATTGATTTGAAAGGAAAGCACGGCACACAGTAATAAGGTCATAGGAGAGGAGACAGAGATTTACATATGTACATTTTTGAAAGGAAAGCACGGCACACAGTAATAAGGTCATAGGAGAGGAGACAGAGATTTACATATGTACATTTTTCCTAACAGGATTCCTGTTGCAAATTGTGACATCTTGTATTCCCCTGGGATTTACATCAAATTGTAATAGCACTGGAATAGATGAGTTTTCAGCTTTTTCCTGAATGCATTAAGGTCTTTGGTTTCTCTGAGCTCAGGCGGCAGTTGATTCCAGAGGGTCGGGGCAGAGTAAGAGTATGCTCGGCGGCTAGTTCTAGATTTGACGGATCTGATGTCAGGTGGAACATGTAGGGTGTGTGAGTTGACGGTTCTTCTGTCTCTGTTGGGTGGTTGCGTGCTGATAAGTGTGGAGAGAAAGGATGGAGCTATGTTATGTATGAGTTTGTGTGTGGTTATCAATGTTTTATATTGTATCCGGGCCGTAATAGGGAGCCAATGCAGCTCGATCAATACAGGTGTGATGTGTTCAGCAATGCTTTTTTGCATGATGATCCTCGCCGCCACATTCTGGGCCATTTGTAGGATGTTTAGCGTTTTCTTTGGAAGACCCTGGAGGATGGCGTTGCAGTAGTCTAAGTGTGGAATAATGAGTGCTTGCGCAACAGACCTAAAATCGTGCGGTTCGAGGATGTTCCGTAGAGGTTGTATAACTCTAAGTTTGTGGAAAATGGCTTTGTTGGTTTTGCGTAGGTGCTTTTCCATCTTTAGGTTGTTGTCAAATGTGACTCCCAGGTATTTGATCTCATTCTTTGTGTGGTATGTATTGTTACAGAGTGTAATTGTCGCGGGAGGTTCAAAGTTTGGTTTGCTGGAAATAAACATCACCTCAGTTTTCTTATGGTTGATTGTCATGTTGTTTTGCTGTAACCATTGCAACATTTCATTCAGGCATGTTTCAAGTAGTGTATAGTTAGGGTCGACTGTATCCAGTTGCGTGTATATCATAATATCATCCGCATAAATGTGGTATTTGATATTATGCTGTTGGAAAATATCACAGAGGGGCTGCATATAAATGTTGAAAAGTAGTGCCGAGAGAGCTGATCCCTGAGGTATGCCTTGCGTCTGAGAGAATGCTTCTGCCTTTTCGCCATTGAATTGAACCTGTGGCATTCTGTTTGATATGTAGGAGGAGAACCATTTTAGGGGGTATCCCAATATCCCTAACGATTCAAGCTTGTTTATGAGGATTCCATGATGGACTGTATCAATGGCGGCAGAGATGTCAATGAAGATGAGTGTAACATTTTCTTCTTATCTTCAAGGCCTTTCCGGAGGTTGTTAAGTAGTGCTATTAACAGCGTTTCTACCCCGTGATGTTGTCTGAAACTGTATTGTTGCTTATCCAGGATTTCATGGTCATCTAGATGTTCTTGTAGTTGCATAAGGACTGCCTTCTCAATGATCTTTGCTAGGAAAGATATGCTGGAGATGGGGCGGTAGGATGCTGGGTCTTCTTTGTTGAGTGAGTTGTTTTTTAGAATTGGTCTTATTATAGATTTCTTGAGTTGCGCAGGCATGATTCCTTGTTTCAGTGATTGGTTCACTATATGCGCGACTTGGTGGACAATATCTGTTTTTGCCGCCTTGATCCATGCAGCTGGGCAGGGATCTAGCAGGGATGTGGTGGTATTGATGTTTGTTATTATGTTGATAGTTTGTCTATCATCAATGTTGTGGAATTCGCTCCATGCCTGGTCCTGTTGTATATTGGCTTTCCGACATGTTGTGTTTAGACAGAGAGGGGTCAGGGTTGCAGTAAGTTTGCTTGCGTAGTAGTCAGCCAGGGTTTGGGGTTTTATTACGTCATCATAGTGGTCTGCCTGGGATGTTCTGGTTAGTGATTTCACTAGTTCAAAAAGTTCACGAGGCTTATTGATAGCTTTGTTCAGGAGGTTGGTGTGATGGGTCCTTTTGGCGGTGTTGACTTCCTCTTTGTATTTTGAGAGGAGAATGAGGTATTCCTTTTTGTGTTCGATGGATTTAGTGCTTCTCCATCTTCTTTCGAGTTTTCTGAGATCCCTTTTCATTTTGATCAGTGTTTCCGTGTGCCAGGGTTCAGAGTGGTATTTGGTTGGATTCGAGGGGGAGTTCCATGTTGGGTTCGCTGCAGCCTGAATCCCGGTGTTCCAGCTATTTGATAGAACATCCAGGTCTTGGATTTTCAGGTCTATGTGGGTCGTGATGTTACTTACAAGACTTTCCAAGTTGAGTTTGTTGAATTTTCTTCGCTGTTGTATCACTCTTTGTGCTTTAGCGTCCTTGGGTAGTGTAGGTGGTTTTATCTGAATGTCGATTCGATGGTGGTCTGACCAAGGTACCAGAGTTATCTTTATCAGAGGTTTCTCATTATTGTTTTGTCTATTCGTGGGAGTGAAAACCAAGTCCAGAGTATGGCCCTTGTCATGGGTGACGTCATTTATTAGCTGTTGATACCCCAGTTGGGTCATGGCTTCCATGAAGGTATTTGAATGCGTAGGTGGAATTGACGCTAGGTTTAGGTCTCCTAGGATGATTTGGAATTTCTTGGGCTGAGTGGAGGATGTGCTTTCTAGTGCTGTGGCAAGTGTTTCATGTTGCGGCGAGGGGGCTCTGTAAATCAGGCAGATGGCTAAAGCCGTGTTTTCCACTTTAAGCAGGTCCATGTCTAAATTTGAATTCAGGTCGGTGCTTGAAAGTTGAAGGTCTGTCTTAGCTACGATGAGAACTCCTCCGCCTCTCTTGTTGCTGCGAGGACAGTTGTATAGGTTGTAACCTGGATTGCTTATCTGGTTCAATATGGCTGCGTCTGTGTTCGTGATCCATGTTTCTGTTATACAGAGGATGTCCGGTTGGTCATCCTTCATGATGTCGTAGATAATTTGTGTCTTGTTCCTGATTGATCTGGCATTGATGAGTATGATGTTACAGGGGTCATGGGATGCTTGAGGCGGCTGGGTGTGTATGGTCTGGGTTTGGATGGGTTTGTTTATATGTGACCTTATTGGTTTGGGTTTGCGGTGCCCCTTTACTCTAGTATGCGTGTTAACAGTGGACTTCTGCGAGGGTGCGAATGTTGGTTCATTTGTGGTGATGTAGTAAGGGGTGAGTGGAGGTAGTGAATGTGTTTGTATTGGGTAGAGAACATAGATTGGACTGTATAAGTGTGGTAGAGCGTAGTACAAGTTTGGGTTGAAGGCGTAAGCTGGGACAAGCGTGAGTATACATATGCTTAGAAAGAAGTTGAAGGGTTCCATACCTGAGCAGTTTTCAGACAGAGGCCTAGTGCCCGTATACACTTAACAGTAACAGGAGGATATTTTGCAGAACAGGGGCCTAGTGCCCGTATACACTTAATAGTAGCAGGAGGATATTTTGCAGAACAGGCGCCTAGTGCCCGTATACACTTAACAGTAACAAGAGGTTATGTTGCAGACAGTGGCCTAGTGCCCGTATACACTTAACAGTAACACGAGGTTATGTTGCAGACAGTGGCCTAGTGCCCGTATACACTTAACAGTAACAACAGGTTATGTTGCAGACAGTGGCCTAGTGCCTGTATACACTTAACAGTAACAAGAGGTTATGTTGCAGACAGTGGCCTAGTGCCCGTATACACTTAACAGTAACAAGAGGTTATGTTGCAGACAGTGGCCTAGTGCCCATATATACTTAACAGTAACAAGAAAATTGCTTGTAGGCAGTAGCTTAGGCTTTAGTAGGTCCCTAACATGCACTGTGTAGTGACCTAGCAGTGTTGGAGTCTTAAATCTTGTCTTTTTATGTCGGTGGTTTCTATGGTCAGCACTACGATAGTGGCTTACCTCCTTGCGTGGGATTTGAACGTTGTGGATCTTCGTCGCTCCTGGGTGGTTAGGGGGTTGGGTCTAGGCTAGGTGGGTTGTGCGATGCTGGTTCTTTCGAGGCGGCTTCGTTTCCCTCCCACCTAATTCCCACCGCCTAAGGGCCACGCCAAAGGGCCCTCTGGCGAGGCCCTCAGGCGCGGGCCCACCCTGCAGGGATGCCGCTTTTGAGCTCGGGGGCTGCCGCGCTGATTTTGCTCCCACTGCCCCGATTGGACAGGAGCTCTCCCACTGCCCCGATTGGGCAGGAAATCAGCTGGGGGGTGGACAGCAGAAGCGGCTCCCTCTGTGCAGGGACGCCGCTTTTGAGCTCGGGGGCTGCCGCGCATCATGGGACTTCCCGCACTACTGCCAATGCAGGTATTGCAGGTCTCCAAATTAAATCCAAAACCTTCAATGTATCTGTAGGGGGGAAAGCTAAGAACCGTGGAGACTTTGGATTTCACTGCTGCATTTTGTAGCTATCGCACTGTGATAGCTGCAAAGGCTACCGTTGTTTTAGTAAAGATGCCCCTAAGACTTTCAAAGGGGTAGTCTGGAATAGCAAAAATGATAGAGGTAGGTGGCATCTTTATAGACCTTTAAGGCATGAGCTTTTGAGGACAAGAATCGAATTCATCAGATGATCTGAGGAAGTGGACTCTTGTCCTCGAAGCTCATGCCTCAATAAATTGGTTGGTCTGTAAAGTGCTACCTTCCTCTGTCATTTTTGATAACATTAAGCTCTCTGAATGTGAAACCTTTATGTTATTAGTGTAATTGAAAGTCCTCCAGATTTGTCACTGTATTGATTTTATAAATCCACTGAAAAGTGAACTTACAACTCAAGTTTTTCTTAAACAAGCATTTCAAAGAAAGCTGAATTTGGTAGATTGATATCTTTCAGCTAAGTTATGTGATATTTAGGTAATGCAATTTTGTGATTTAAACAATGAGAAAAGTGCTTTATCTTATTTCCCTTCCTGTTTTTTTTTTTACTTTTACTGTTTAGGTGCCTTGACCCAAGCCATTCGCAATTTTGCAAAAAGCCTTGAAGGTTGGCTTACTAATGCCATGAACAATATTCCACAGAGAATGATACAAACCAAGGTAAAGATTCATTTTCTTCATTTATACTCATCGCCATCTTTTTAACTTTGATAGTGTGAAAATTGATTAGCACATTGGTGCTGCTATTCTCCATCAACAAGCAACATAGCACAAGTGGGTGATATTATACAGTGGTGCCAAGATGGGTCTGCTGTCTGAGTTCAGTAAAATGAATTCGGTTTTTTGAAACTAGCACAGAATTTTGCCACTCAGCCACTATCCTGAGTCCTGTCAGTCTTTATTAGTCCACACTGCTCCCTGGATGCTTGACCTCTCTTTCAAGAAACTTCAAGCTGCTGAGGAGAAACTTTCTACATCAGGGACTTTTTCTTTTCTGCCCTACCTCCATCTCCAACTATCTCCCAATAAAATAAAATAAAATAAAAACAATAGTTTTTGAAATCTACGGGGCACTTGAGATCGAGACTGGCCACTGTTAGAGACAGGATACTGGGCTTGATAAATCTTGATCTGATTCAGCATGACTTTTCTGGCTGACCAGAATTTCTTCATGACAGACATAATGAGTTGATTGAATCGCTGCCCATGTGAATGTCTATATTGCATTCTCCTTTGACTGAAGGAATGGACAAGGTAGGTAAGAAATTGGTGTTGCTTTAAAAAAGGGTGCAAAAGATCTTTCTTGGACCAGTAGAGTGAATCTTTATCATTTGAGACAAGCCCAAGAAAAGACATGTTAAAGAAGAAGCCATTAAAAGGAGGAGACTTGATCCTGCAGTGTAGCAAGTCTTCAGCACTGACAAAACCTGCCTCTTCCCATACACCATTGACCCTGTAAACATCATCTCAGTTCAATCAGAAGTAAAAAAAAAATGGGAAACTTGAGGACAGCTGTCTATAGAGCCAAGCACTTCCCAAAACTTGTCAGCATCAAAACTGCACTTTATCCTGACACCAAATCATTCCATGCCAAAACCCAAATCCCATACAGTTTCCACTTCAGTGCTCATTTGTTTGTTTATTTATTTTATAAATTTATGAATGCCTTCCCTTGAAAACGAAAGCAATTTGCTATAGCAACTGCCCCTTCTCCCCTTCCTAACCTCTCAACATAACCCACAAAATTCCAGTAACACATTTAAAATCCAGTTTCTTGCTAACAAAAATCACACTCAACATAAAATGCAATTAAACCAAATGCAACTACCCTCCCCCCGAAACATAAACCCTTGTATATAGTTGAACAATGCTTTACAACTACATACATGATGTATATAGTTCCAGTTTATACTGTAAAAAATCAACAATACCTCTGTTCTAATGTAAACCGCTTTGACCTGGCGAAAAGCAGTATATATACGCAGCTAAATAAATTAATAATTTCACATATTTGCCTGTCCTCCCAATAGTTTCAGAAAAACATAATCTTAAGCTGCTAAAGTTTTGCCTGAATAGCCAAGTTTTAACTAATCACTGAAACTGCAAATAATCTGAACAATATCTAACATCATTTGGTTAAGCATTCCACCACCAAGGGCTAAAATCAGTAAACTCTCCCTCTCGGATCACTGACAATTCCCCTGCCTTCTGACCACAACCATCATCCAGGAATGTATTCTCCAATTTATTAACTAAATAGATGAATCTTAACCCATGTAAAACTTTTAAGAGAATCAGCTACTTAAAATGGATGCAAAATGTACCAGGTGACCAGTGAAGTTGCTGAAAAGTAGGAGACACATAGTCATAAGGATGCATTTCTCCAAAATTCCTAGATATGACTTCCTAGTAAGACCCTGATTTTTCTCATTTTGATGAAAACAGCAAGAGAATCAGTTTAAGAACTTCATCAACATGCTCAAATCATAGGTTTAAGACTTACCAGTGAGTCTACTGTTGGGTCTTGCAGCATCTCTTATCTCCATCACAAACTTTGCATGACGTTTTGATACTTTGTGGGGGCTGGGGTAAGGGGATTTAGGGGATTTTCAACAGAGGTTGGGGGGGAAGCTGCTTGAGGGTTATGTTAATGGGTAGCATTCTTTGAATATGTGGGTTTTGAGAGCTTTCCTGAAGGAAGCTATGTCAGTTGTAATCCTTAGCTTTTCTGGGATAGAATTCCAAAGTAGCGGTGCATAGAGAGAGAAAGCCTTCTTAGCTGTAGTGGTGTTGGCTTTTGTGATCATTGTCTCTAGCGTGTTCTTTGTGTTTGTCCTTCGTCCTCTGATGTCAGGTGTGATCTGGATCAGGGTTTGAAGGTGTGCTGGAGCATAATAATTTAGGATTTTGAAAGTTGTGAGTATGGATTTGAACTTTATACACTCAGCTATGGGGAGCCAATGTAGTTGCATGAGGAGACGTATGATATGGTCTGTCTGTTTTGAATTGAAGAGAATTCGTGCAGCTGTATTAAATGCAAGTTGGAAGGCGAGAATGGTTGAGTTTGGTAAGCCTTGGAAGATGATGTTACAGTAATCGAAGTGAGGGAATATTGTTGCTTGAAGGAAGTTGTGGTCTGTTAGGAGTGATTTAAGGTTCTTGACTGTTTTTAGCTTGAAATATATGCTCTGTGTTATGTTCCGTATATGTGTTTTGAAAGTGGGAGGTGTTGATCTATGGTGACTCCAAGGTATTGTATGCATTGTTTCACTTGGATAAGTGTCCCATCAATAGGTATGGTGGCAGGTGGTGTGAAGTTAGTGTCTCTGGTGATGAACATGGCTTCCGTCTTTTTTAGGTTTATGTTCATGTTCAAGTTCTGACTTTTTAGCCAGATGCAGAGTGTGGAGAAGCAGTTTGTTATGGATGTGATATTGAGGCTTGTTGTGTTGATAAGTATGTATATCATCACATCATCCGCATAGATGTGGTACAGGATGTTGTAAGACTTAATTATGCTACATAATGGTTGTAGAACGAGGTTAAACAGTAAGGCTGAGAGGGTTGAGCCTTGAGGGACTCCTTGGGTTTGGGTGTAGGGGGTTGAGTTATTCTGATTTATTCTGACTTGCAGTTTGCGGTCTGTTAGGTAAGATTTGAACCAGGAGAGGGGGGTATTTGATAAGCCAATTGATTGTTGTCATTGTATTATGAGGTTATGGGGGATAGAGTTGAATGCTGTTTGATGTCCAGGAAAATGAGGATGAACCCGGATTTGGGCTTATCAGTGCCTTTGATAAGGTTGTCAAATAGGGTGGCCATGAGTGACTCTACTCCGTGGCATGATCTGAAACCATATTGTTGGTGATCTAGTGGGTAATTCATGTCTATGTAGTCCTGGAGCTATCCGCATATGATTTTTTCCAATATCTTGGTCAAGATTGGGAGGCTGGCTATGGGTCTATAGAAAGATGGTTGGTTGATGTCATTGGCTGTTCCTCCTGCTGGGACAAATAGAGGCTGACTTGAGTTCAGGTGGTACATATCCATGAGATAGCGAAGGTTGGATGATTTTTAACATGATGAAATGAGCTCTTTCTTGGCTGCTTTGATTCAGCTGACTGGACAGGGGTCGAGCGGAGAGGTAGTTGTGTTCATATCTGAAATGACCTTCTCTAGATATTCTGGTGTGATTTTCGGGAGTGAGGTTCATGTGCTTAGGTGTGTAGTTTCATTTGCTGTGGTTGTGTGTTGGTTGTATTGTTGGAGTGTGTTGAGGTTTGGGCTTGGAAGTAGTCAGCCATTGCTTGTGTGAGGTTGGATTTATTCATTCAGTTTGTGTGGTCTTCGCATACAGGTTTATTCCATCCCAGACATGTACATCTGGTTTGAACCGGACGTATAGAGAGGGTCGCGATTCTGATCCCACGGGGCATGTCTACCCCCATGGGACCAGAATCAAGAACAGCCCTGTACGTGCAGGCTGGGACTGTGATTCAGCCCGGCCTGCATGTACAGGGAAAGCCTGACTAACTAAATTAGGGGCTTTTCAATGGAGCTGCAGCGCCATAGTGCCCAGTTGCCATGGCACCACAACTCTATTGTAAAGCCGTGATCCTGGCCATCAGCTGAACAAAGGCTTTCCCCGTAGTCCGACCCTCGATCCAGCCTCCTAAGGCCAGAGTTGGGCTGCGGGGAATGTCCTCTTGCCCCTCCTGCCCCATTCGCGCCCTAGGCCCACAGAAAAAAAGATGTCCAGGTGGAATAACTTCCCCGCCCAAGTCGCCAGCCCTGGACATACGTCCATACGTCCATCCCCGCTATTCATGGGACAGAATCGAGCCCATAGTGTTTTGACTATGTCAAAGAGTTCTCTGGGGCACTCTTAAGTATCTTGGTGTAATAGTCTTTTTTAGCTTGAGAGGTGGCGGCCTGGTAAGATTGTAGCTTGTGTTTGTACATATCGAGGGTTTCCATTGATTTAGTTCTCCTCCATTTTCTTTCTGTGATTCGTAGATCTATCTTTAAGTCCTTTAGTAGGAGTGTGTACCAATTTGTTGTGTTTTCTCTGGAGCGCTGGCTCTGGGTGGGTGGTTTCATTGCAGTCTCAGCTATTGCTTTGTTCTAGTTGCTTATTAGGGCGTCTATGTCTTCTGTGTCATCAGAGCAGTTTAGTAGCTTAGGGAGTGTGCTCCAAGGGGCTCCCAAGGAGCTTGGAATGCCCCTTGTATCACACCCCTTTAGTCACACCACAGTTGCGTGCCAATGGCCACATGCCTAGTAATTGAGTACAGATAAAGGAAAAGTGCTCAGCAGCTCTTAAGGAAGCCCCCGATGACATCGGGGCAGCCTGGGACACAGCCTGCCTCCTCCTCTGTGCACGGCTCTGAGAAACAGCTCTTCCTGCACTAGATATCTAATTTAAAAGCAGAATTGGTTATATTAGTTGCCATAAATCACTAAGAACATAAGAACATAAGATATGCCATACTGGGTCAGACCAAGGTCCATCAAGCCCAGTATTCTGTTTCCAACAGTGGCCAATCTAGGTCATACGTACCTAGCAGTTTCCCCAAGGGACACAGGTTCCACAATGCTTGTATTGGTTCAAGCTTTGATATCCTGGGTCCCTTCTTAATAATGGTTTATGGACCTTTCCTCCAGGAACTTGTCCAAACCTTTTTTAAACCCAGCTACACTAACAGCCTTTACTACATCCTCCGGTAACAAATTCCAGAGTTTGATTACACGTTGAGTGAAAAAATATTTTCTTTTATTAGTCTTAAATAGTTTACCCTGTAGCTTCATTGCATGTCCCCTAGTCTTTCTATATTCTGATAAGGTAAACAATCGATCTACGTTTACCCGTTCCACTCCGTTCATTAATTTATAGACTTCTATCATATCTCCCCTCAGCCGTCTCTTTTCCAGGTTAAAGAGCCCCAACCTTTTTAGCCTTTCTTCATAGGAGTAGCCTTCCATCCCCTTTACCATTTTGGTGGATCTTCTCTGAACCTTTTCTAAAATTGCTATATCCTTTTTAAGATATGGCGACCAGAATTGCACACAATATCCAAGGTGCGGTCTCACCATGGAACGATATAGAGGCATTATAATATCTTTTGTTTTATTTTCCATTCCTTTCCTTATCATACCTAGCATTCTATTTGCTCTCTTGGCCGCCGCTGCACACTGGGCCGAGGGTTTTAACATGGTATCCACAAGGACGCCTAAATCTTTTTCTTGGGTGGTGGTTCCTAATGTGGAACCTTGCATCGTGTAACCATAGTTTGGGTTGTTCTTCCCTAGGGGCATAACCTTGCACTTCTCCACATTAAATTTCATCTGCCATTTTGATGCCCAGTCTTCCAATTTATCAAGATCCTCTTGCAATTTTCCACAATCCTCCTGGGTTTTAACAACTTTAAATAGTTTTGTGTCATCAGCAAATTTGATAACCTCACTCGTTATTCCACTTTCCAGGTCATTTATGAATATGTCAAAAAGCAGCGGACCCAGCACAGATCCCTGGGGTACACCACTATTCACCTTTCTCCATTGGGAAAATTGGCCATTTAGCCCTACTCTCTGCTTTCTATCTTTTAACCAGTTCCTGATCCACAGTAGTACACTGCCTCCTATCCCATGACTCTTTAGTTTTGCCAAAAGTCTCTCATGAGGGACCTTGTCAAAGGCTTTCTGAAAGTCCAGATACACAATATCAACCGACTCACCTTTGTCCACCTGTTTATTCACTCCTTCAAAAAAACATAACAGATTAGTAAGACAAGATCTTCCTTGTCTAAAGCCATGTTGGCTGTCTCCCATTAGGTCATGACTATCTATATGCTGAGTAATTTTATTCTTTATGATAGTTTCTACCATTTTTCACGGTACTGATGTCAGACTCACCGGTCTGTAGTTTCCCGGATCACCCCTCGAACCCTTTTTAAAAATTGGTGTTACATTGGCGATCCTCCAATCCTCAGGTATTAGAGATGATTTTAATGATAGTTCACAGATTACTGATAGCAGGTCTGCAATCTCAAATTTCAGTTCTTTCAACACCCTTGGATGTATACCATCCGGCCCAGGTGATTTGCTACTCTTCAGTTTATCTAATAGTTGTAAGACATCTTCCCGATGTATCGATATTTCCTTCAATTCTTCCACACCTTTAAATACCACTTCAGTCGTGGGTAACATCCCTACATCTTCCTCAGTAAAGACCGAAGCAAAGAATTCATTCAGTCTCTCCGCTATCGCCTTGTCACCTCTTAGTGCTCCTTTAACCCCTTTATCATCTAATGGACCAACTGACTCTCTCACGGGTTTTTTGCTACGAATGTACTTGAAAAGGTCTTTATTTCGCGTTTTTGCTTCCGCAGCAAGCTTCTTCTTAAATTCTCTCTTTGCCTGCCTTATCAATGCCTTGCATTTGACTTGCCAGTGCTTGTGCTGTTTCCAGGTTTCATCATTTGGCTCTTTTTTCCATTTCTTGAAAGATGCTTTTTTGGCAACAACAGCCTCTCTGACCTCAGCTTTAAACCATGCTGGCAATTTTTTGGACTTCCTTCCACTTTTCTTAAAGCGTGGAATACAGCTGGTCTGGGCTTCCAAGATAGTATTTTTCAACAACACCCAAGCTTGATGTACGTCTTTAACCTTTGCAACTGCTCCTTTTAGTTTTTTCTTAACTGTTTTCCTCATTCTATCATAGTCTCCCTTTCGAAAGTTAAAGGGTAGTACTGTGGATTTCCTTACTATCCCTCCTCCACTAATTAAATCAAAGGCGATCATGCTATGATCACTATTGCCAAGTGGCCCCAACACCCTTATCTCTTGCACTACATCTGGTGTTCCACTAAGGACTAGGTCTAATATTGCTTCCCCTCTGGTCGGTTCATGAACCAGCTGCTCCAAGAAGCAGTCATTTATTTCATCTAGGAACTTTATCTCCCTAGCATGTCCTGTTGTGACACTGACCCAGTCGATGCCGGGGTAATTGAAATCACCCATTATTATTACTGCACTGTAACTTTTGCTAGCTTCCTTGATTTCTTTGAGCATTTCATCATCCATTTGTTCATTCTGGCCAGGCGGACGATAGTACACCCCCACTGCCATCGCCTTCCCCTTTTTACATGGAATTTCAATCCATAGAGATTCTACAGCAAATTTTGTTTCTTGCAAAACTTTAATCCTTTCTGACTCAATGCCCTCCCTAACATAGAGCGCAACCCCTCCACCAATTTGATCAGCTCTATCATTTCGATATAGTTTGTACCCAGGTATCACAGTGTCCCACTGGTTGTCCTCCTTCCACCATGTCTCTGATATTCCAATCATATCTAACCTCTCGTTTAGTGCTATATATTCTAACTCTCCCATCTTGTTTTGTAGACTTCTAGCATTTGCATACAAGCATTTTAGAGACTGTATTTTATTCATATTAATTTGGCTATTGGTAGACATGGGTAATTTGGGATCTTTAAGTTCTGTCTGCTCCATACTCGAGGGCATTTGGGCTACTTTACTCTTTTTTGGAACCTCTCTGCTTTTTGTAGTATCCTTCAAGGATACATTCTTCCGAACCATGCGCTCTTGGGCGACTGTCGGCTTTCCCCTATTATCTAGTTTAAAAGCTGCTCTATCTCCTTTTTAAAGGTTAATGCCAGCAGCCTGGTTCCATCCCGGTTAAGGTGAAGCCCATCCCTTCGGAAGAGCCCCTCCTTTCCCCAGAATGTTCCCCAGTTCCTAACAAATCCGAACCCCTCATCTCTGCACCATTGTCTCATCCACGCATTGAGACTCCGGAGCTCTGCCTGCCTATTGGGTCCTGCGCGTGGAACGGGAAGCATTTCGGAGAACGCTACCCTGGAAGTTCTGGATTTCAACTTCCTACCTAAAAGCCTAAATTTAGCTTCCAGAACCTCCCTACCACATTTTCCTATGTCATTGGTACCAACATGTACCAAGACAGCAGACTCCTCCCCAGCACTATCTAAGACCTTATCTAGGTGGCGTGTGAGGTCCGCTACCTTCGCACCAGGCAGGCATGTTACCAGGCGATCCTCACGTCCACCAGCCACCCAGCTATCTACATGCCTAATGATCGAATCACCAACTATAACTGCTGTCCTAACCCTTCCCGCATGGGCACTTGGCCCTGGAGAAACCTCCTCGGTGCGAGAGGGGTTTACATCACCTGGAGGACAGGTCCTAGTTACAGGATCACTTCCTGCCACACCAGGGTGATGCTCTCCTGTCACGTGACCTCTCTCCTCCATGGCAACAGGGATGCTGCCAGACTGGAGGTGGGACTTCAGGACTATATCCCTGTAGGTCTCGTCTATGTACCTCTCTGTCTGTCTTATGTTTTCCAAGTCTGCTACTCTAGCCTCTAGAGAACGGACTCGTTCCCTGAGAGCAGAGAGCTCCTTGCACCTAGTGCACACGTAAGACCTCTCACCAGCTGGGAGAAAATCATACATGTGACACTCAATGCAAAAGACTGAAAAGCCCACATCCCGCTGCTGGACTGCTGTCTGCATCTTAGTTTTAAGTTTGTGTTTAGATCTTTAAGTTCTATATGTACTAAAGGGTGCAATGGATATTTATACCACTAAAACTGTACCTAAGAAGTTTAATATACCTTGTTCACCTGAAGCTTAATTAATCTCAGGTCCTTGGTGTATGACTGATTTGGGTAATGAGCTTCACCTGAGAGCACCTCCTGTCTTTTAAGTTGTGCAAGTACCTATAAAGCTGTGATTTCCCCAGGGGAGGGTGGGTGTGGGGAGGGAGGGAGGGATATAACACTTATTAAAAAAGGGCTGCTACACAGTACCTTGTCCTGTGCTGCTGAGGAAAACTATATTCTGATTTGATTTAAATTATAGCTCTTTGCTGCTACTAGGCTCTAACCTATTATGAAATTTAAACTACAAGCTCTCTGCTGGATTCTAAATTTAACCAGAAAGCTCTCTTCTGTGTTTTAATTTGAAACTAAAAGTACTTTGCTGATGCTAGGCCCTGAGTGACTATGAAATTTAAACTACAGCTGTCTACTGGGTATGAAAGGTAACCAGAAAGTTCTCTTCTGTGTTTTTAAATTGAATCTTAAACTGTTGCTACTAGGCCCTGACTGATTTAACAAAAAAAAAAATAGTGGGTTCACAGATTAATTAGCTTTAAAAGAAAAAAAATTCCTTTCAGAAAAATTCCCAGAAGTATATACTCACAATTTCAGATTTCTCTCCAGAAGTAACAGCCCCCCTTTCCAGTCCTTCAAGACTATTCTGATTAGTTTTAATGTTGCAGCTAGAACAAGAAGTAAGTGGAAAAACCATGTGCGCAATTACTTTCCATTTCCACAGTTGTGACAGTGCAGATTACCCACACAGGTACAACACTAGAGCTTGAAATAAAAAATTCAGAAATCAGTCTGCATTCCCTCAAGACATGTTTAAGTGATGCAGATATTCATTAAGAAATGAAAGCTATAATTAGGGTTAGAAATTATAGGCGGTCAGAATTGCCAGTGAAAGACTGAAATAGGAAATCATGGATTGGTTGCTAAATGAAATATACTAAAGAGTGTTTCTTGATAGGTTGCTGCTGTAAGTGCCTTTGCCCAGACTCTGCGAAGATACACATCTCTTAATCATCTGGCTCAGGCAGCTCGAGCTGTGCTCCAGAATACATCCCAAATCAACCAGATGCTTAGTGACCTCAACCGTGTTGACTTTGCCAATGTCCAGGTAACTGTCTTATGGCAAAAATAAAAGTTGTATAGTTGTGACCCTCTTTGAGTAGTCTTTAAGTGAATATCCAATAGTTTGATTTGTGTTATAAAAGATATTGTTACTTTTGTTTAATTTATTTTTGGAGTAACTAATTCTCCAGGACCAAGCAGGAAGTCAGTCCTCACATATGGGTGACATCGACGTCGATGGAGCCCTCATGTGGAGCATTTCCCCAGCCTTCTAAGAAAGCCTTTGGGAATACATCCACGCATGCGCGGTCCCCTTCCCGCCCAAAGTTGCCATCTTGCCCAGTCTTTCTTTTTCCGTGGAGCCCAACGGACGTGTTTTCCGTGTCACCCGGAAAAGTTTGATTTTTTTCTGCGATTTTCGCTCTCTTTTCTTCGGTTCGACGCTGGTTCCCCTTCCCGCCTGGGTTCAGTACGCCGTATTGACCCGATCTCTATTTTTCAGTTTTTTGCCCTTCGTGGCACACGTTCGCGCTCTTTTTCTTTTTCCCTGGAGAGCCGGTCTTTTGACCTCGCGGGGGCCCTTTTTTCCCCGATGGCCTCCAGTGGTTTTAAAAAGTGTGATCGTTGTATGAAACATATGTCTCTTACCGACACACACGACTGCTGCCTGCATTGCCTCGGGCTGGACCATGATCCCAAGGTCTGTGCCCCGTGTGGAAAGATGTCCACCAAGGCACTCAGAAGCCGGCAGCATCAGAAGGAGAGAATTTTTTCTGACTCTGCCTCCGGACGGGCCCGGACCTCGTCAGAGGCCTCGACGTCTCGGGAGTCTGACCCCGAGCTTCGTCAGGGTTCCTCTGAAAGGGGGTCCCCCAGTCGGGAGCATAAGAGGAAGAGAAAGCTCGTGAGGGCGGCGTCGGAGGATACCCCTGGTTCCTCGAGGGCCAGGTCCCGGACCCCTGACCGCCGCCCCGGGCCTTTGGAACAGGAGAAGCCACCTAAGCTGCCTCATATAGAGCCGGAGTCCATCGAGCACGTAAGTCCTGTTATCCTCGAGGTCTCTCCTCCCAGGGAGCCGACGGCGCCGGGCCCGAGTCGGTGGCTGCTGAGTCTCCTGAGCTTGGACTCAGGCTGACAGCCTTGGAGTACAGACTGTCTGCCTTCATGGATCAGCAGCAGGTGCTGATGGCCAGCCTGACTGGTGCATCTGCCCCGACCACCGGGACGTCGACGTCTAAGTCGACCCCGGAGACCGAGCCGGTTCTCGAAGCCATGAAGGCCCGAGTCTGGACTCGGTCACAATCTCCCTCGACCTCCCGTTCGGGACCAAGGGCGTCGACGCTGATGCCCCCGGCGTTGGGGCGGGTGCTGCCGGAGCCCGCGCGGTCGGAGCCCCTCGACTCTTCCTCGGATGAGTCTGCGTGGGAGACTCACCTTTGGACTCACCGCAGTCTGAGCCCCGGAGTAGGTCCCCACCGGAGGACACCCGGTTCTCGGAGTTCGTAAGTGACATGGCCAAGGCTTTGAAAGTCCCTGCGGATCCCGAGGAGGATCCTCGAGCCAAAGAGCTCGATGACCTGCAGTATGACTCTCCCCCGAGGGAGGCCTTTACTGTGCCGGTTCCTCCGATGCTGGAACGGCTCCTCTTCCAAATCTGGGAGGCACCGGCCTCAGCGCCGGTTTTGAGCAAGAGGATTTATTCCATGTATCGAGTCCGAAATAGCCCTGGGTTCCAGAAGGCACCCAGGAGTGGAGGAGTGGTCTAGTGGTTGGGACAAGGTACTTCAGGCCGGAAGGTCGGTGGTTCAAATCCCACTAGAGGACAGCAACCTTGGGCCGGAAGGACTGGGGTTTCTAGTCCCACAGGTGCTCCTTGTGGTCTTGGGCAAGCCACTTAACCCTCCATAGCCCATGTTCCCTGTAAAATAGTTATCTCCAAGTTATAATGCCCTGTTCATTGTAATTTCAGTTAGTTCAATGTAAAACCGCACTGATGCAGAATAGCGCGGTATATAAGAGAATGTAATAATAATAATAAAGGCACAGCTGCCGCACCATTCTATGGTTGTGGAATCGGCCATGCATCGTCTGAAGAGCCAGAAGATGCACTCTGCGGTGCCCCCCCCCCCCCGGTAGGGAGGCCCGAAGCCAAGATGCCATCGGCAGAAAGTGCTTCCAGGGCTCGATGCTTGCGTGCCGTGTCCAGTCATACCAGCTGTACATGGGCATGTATTTGTGGGACCTGGCTAAGGAAATAGCCGAGTTCTCAGCTGGCCTCTCCAGGGAACCTTTGCAGAGGTTCAAGTCATTGTCCTCCGGGGTCCGGGAAAGCTCCAAATTCATCTCCCGAGTGGCCTATGATGGCTTCGAGGCTTCGGCCCGAGTAGTGGCGGCCGACATCGGCGCTCGATGCCAGGCATGGCTACAGTCATCGGACCTCGAGCCATGGGTACAGGACAAGTTGGTCGATGTCCCATGCCGGGGTGAAAACTTCTTCGGCAAGCCCATGGCTGAAAAGGCCATTGAGCTCGAGACCGAGACTCTGACAAGGACAAGGTTGTCCAGAAAAATGTCTGCCCCTTCTCATAAGAAGAAGGGCTCGGGGAAAAAGACCTTTTACCCAAGGAAGTCATCTGCCTTCAAACCTTTCCCTCACTATCAGGCCTCCCCAGCTCCCCAGCAGGCTCAGCAGGCCAAGGGGTAGGGACATGGGTCCCATAGGCAAAAAGCCCCCAAGCCTCCAGCTCCTGCTCCTACTCAGCAGGGAGGGGGTTTTTGACTCCCACAGCATAGCCTCTCCACCTCTGCTGGCCCACCTCAGCACGGGAGGTCGGTTGGCCCTGTTTGCCCATCAGTGGCCGCCCATTACAAGAGATGCTTGGGTACTGAGCATAGTCCAGAAGGGCTATCTGCTCCATTTCAATCAGGTACCCCCCTCCTACTTTCCAGGGGAGCCTCCAAGGCCTACTCTGCATCAGGAACTCCTTCTCCAGGAACTTCAAGGTCTTCTCCAAGACAGGGCGGTGGAGCCTGTACCTCCCCACCTGCTGGGGCAGGGCTTCTACTCCAGGTACTTTCTTGTCCCAAAGAGAACTGGGGGTCTTCGGCCCATTTTGGACTTGAGAAATCTCAACAAGTTCTTGGAAAAGGAAAAGTTCAAGATGCTTACTCTTGGAACACTGCTGCCCTACCTCCAGCAGGGAGATTGGCTATGCTCCTTAGATCTAAAGGATGCATACACTCACATCCTCATTCATCCAGGCCACAGAAAATACCTAAGGTTCGTGGTAAGAGGAAACCATTTTCAGTACTGGGTACTGCTCTTTGGCCTAACCTCCACCCCACAGGTCTTCACAAAGTGCCTGGCGGTGGTGGCGGCCTACTTGAGAAACCAGGGTATTTTTGTCTTCCCCTACCTGGACGACTGGCTCATCAGCGGTCAGACTCTCCAGGAGGCCAGACAAGTCACCCTCCGTACTGTCTCTCTCCTTCAGCAACTAGGCTTTGTCATAAACTTCGCAAAGTCCACTTTGCTCCCCTCGCAGAACCTGGAGTTCATAGGAGCAAGGTTAGACTCCCTGCAAGCAAAGGCTTACTTGCCAGAAGACAGAGCGGAAAGGCTGATGGACTTGGCCAGCTGGTTTCTGGACAACCCACTGGTTTCCGCCAGACTTTGTTTAAGGCTCCTAGGCCACATGGCTTCAACAGTGCATGTGACTCCCAATGCCAGCCTGAATATGAGGCCTGCACAGTGGTGTCTCAGGACTCAGTGGAGGCAGGCTACAGGAAGCCTCAGAGACAAAGTAAGGGTGTCCAAACCCTTCCTGAACTCCCTGCAGTGGTGGCTACACCCCCCCCCCCCCCAACCTTCTACAGGGAATTCCTTTTCAGGTACCTGTTGCCACTGTGGTACTCACAACCGATGCCTCCTTACAGGGCTGGGGTGCACATTGTCTGGACAAGTGCACACAGGGCCTGTGGTCTCCATGGCAGGCCACGCAACAAATCAATCTCCTGGAACTCAGGGCGATATGCTTAGCCCTCAAAGCCTTCTCTCACACCCTGGCACACCAATTTGTCTTGGTGCAGACAGACAACCAGGTGGCAATGTTCTATGTGAACAGGCAAGGGGGCAAGGGGTCCAGACTCCTGTGTCAGGAGGCACAGGCCCTATGCTCTTTTGCACTTCGCCACAATATGATGCTCAGGGCAATCTATCTTCCTGGCCACGAAAATTTCCTGGCAGACAGATTGAGCAGGGTTCTACAGCCTCACGAATGGCAACTGCATCCGGTGGTGGTTCAGAACATTTTCCTGAAGTGGGGACTTCCATCCATAGACCTCTTTGCCAGTCCCCTGAACCGGCAACTGCCTCAGTTCTGCTCCAGGCAACCGCATCCTACGAGATTCGCAGCGGATGCCTTCCTGATCTCATGGTCCAAGGGCCTCCTGTATGCATTTCCTCCAACGCCCCTGGTGGCCCGCACCTTGTTCAAGATTCTAAGGGACAGGGCCTCGGTCATATTGGTAGCCCCCAGATGGCCGAGGCAGCCCTGGTTCCCGCTTCTGTTACAGCTGGCGGTGGACACTTCATTTCCTCTGGGGTCGCAACCTGACCTTCTTTCTCAGGATCAGCGTTCCCTTCTGCATCCCAATCTCAAAACTCTCAATTTGATGGCCTGGAGGCTGAAAGGGTAATGCTGGCTCCCTGGGGCCTGCCTCAGGAAGTGGAAGAGGTGGTCTTGGCCTCTAGGAAGCAATCCACCAGAAAGACCTATGCCCTGAAGTAGAAAAGGTTCTCCTTGTGGTGTGACAAACGCCAGGAGAACCCTTTCTCCTGCACTGTACCAGTGGTGCTTCAGTACCTGCTGCACTTGTCTAATCAGAGTCTTAAGTCCAATTCTGTTCGAGTACACCTTTCTGCCCTGGCAGCCCACCACTTACAGGTGGAAGGGCACTCTTTGTCGGTTCACCCCTTGGTGTCCCGGTTCCTCAGAGGCTTACTCTTGCTGAAGCCTCCTTTCCGTCCACCAGCCCCTGAGTGGGAGTTAAATGTGGTCTTGCAGCGGCTTACTCGCCCTCCTTTTGAGCCAGTGGCTACGTGTCCTCTCCGCTTCCTTTCGTGGAAGGCTCTTTTCCTAGTGGCACTGACCTCGGCCAGGCGAGTGAGTGAACTTCAAGCCCTGGTCTATGACAGGCCATACACTCGTTTCTATAGGAACAGGGTAGTCCTTAGGACTCATCCTAAGTTCCTCCCAAAGGTAGTCTCCTCTTTCCACCTCAACCAGGAGGTGGTTCTTCCAGCATTCTTCCCTAGGCCCCATGCAAGCAGGGCTGAGGAAGTCCTGCACACCCTGGACTGTAGAAGGGCCTTGTCTTTCAACCTGGAGCGTACTAAGGGTCATAGAAGGGCTACTCAGCTCTCCGTCTCTTTTGACCCAAACAACTTGGGGGTGCCTGTCTCCAAGCGTACCTTGTCCATATGGGTGGCTGACTGTATCACCTGGGCTTACAGGGCAGCAGACCTTCCCTTGCAGGGTCGAGTCACGGCTCACCGTGTCCGGGCAATGGCTGCATCAGTAGCTCATCGCCGTTCTGTACCGTTGGCAGACATCTGCAGGGCTGCAACTTGGTCCTCAAGCCAGACTTTTGCAGCCCATTACTGCCTGGAGAGGGAGTCCCTAAGGGACAGTGCTTTTGGTCAGGCAGTACTCCGGAATCTCTTTGAGGTTTAGGCAACTCCTGCCCTCCAGCCCTCTTGTTGGGCTACCGGTGGGATCTCTTCTCAGTAAAATTCTTTCCCTGATGCTGAGGCTGCACAGAGGGAGCTCTATTTTTCAACCTGGGTTCCTGGTAGCCCAGAGCTAGGGAGTCCCATTTGTGAGGACTGACTTCCTGCTTGGTCCTGGAGAAAGAGTAGTTACTCACCTGTAACAGGTGTTCTCCAGGAGCAGCAGGAATCAGTCCTCACAACCCTCCCTCCTCCCTTGGGAGTTGCAGTTGTATATAGTTCATTTTGTTTTTGTGCTGTCTTTTAGCTATGTCATCTGACTGGGCAAGATGGCACCTTTGGGCGGGAAGGGGACCGCGCATGCGTGGATGTATTCCCAAAGGCTTTCTTAGAAAGCTGGGGAAATGCTCCGCATGAGGGCTCCATCGACGTCAGTGTCACCCATATGTGAGGACTGATTCCTGCTGCTCCTGGAGAACACCTGTTACAGGTGAGTAACTACTCTATCCCATTGTATCCAAAGGGACTTGTTTTGCACATAAGTAGTTATAGTACAGATGCAAAAACACATATTAATGCCAGTTAGAATATCTGCAGTAGCACTAATACCTAGGAGTACATTGACCTCTAGAGAACCATGTAAAGTTTCATGCCATCAATCCGTGTAAATCACCTATTTCAATGACCTACACATGGGAGTGAGCACTTACATCCCATAGTTTAGGCAGGAGCTGTTCTGTAACTACATGTTTGAGTATGATGGCGTATACTTTCGAAGTGGGTGAGGACAGGGGTGGAGCGCAAATTTACATGTGCAAGTTATAGAACACTATAACTTAATGTGCTTTTTCCACAAATCTAGTTGTGGGCATTTATACCAAGTCTAGGGTTGGTGTAAGTGGTTGCAGCTCAATTTTGTGTATGGAGTAGCTCAGAGGGACAAGTTATCTCAGGCTGGCAGGATAGGGGTTCAATTCTCACATAGGAACAAGTAACCTCAGGCCAGAGGGACTGAGGTCTCTACTCCTATAGGCAAGCCACTTAACTCTCCATTGCCTCAGGTACACTTAAATTGTGAGCCTTTTGGGGACAAGGGAATAAAAAGTGCCTGTTAGAATAAACTGCTCTGATACACACAGTAAAAGGCAGTATATCAAGTGACAAAAACAAAACCATACTTATGCTCCTGTTCTTTTACGTAAAGTACCCGCATACTTTATTTTATATAATAGGTGCCAAATATGCTCGTAACAATGCATGTTCCACTAAACGACTCCTATAGAATTACGCTCCACATGTATAAAACGTTTATATATACAGGGGCTAATTCTGAGCTGCATTTAGTGGGGCTGGACATCCGATCCAGCCCCACTAAATGCTTGGGTGCTGATTTAGATGTCAGAACTCCCCGCAAGTAGATGCAAGATGTGCGGGGAGCTCTGCTCCTGGGCGGGAGGGGGCGGACCAGAGGTGGAGTGAGGGCAGGCAGTGGGTGGGAACCTGACTCCGGACGTACAGGGCCAATCCTGGGGTCGGCCCTGTACGTCCGGGGTTGGCCATTTGGATGAGGGACTTGTTCCACCTCGGAGGTGGAATAAGTCCCCCTAGATGGCAGCGAATCAAGCATCCGGGGCCAGTAAGAGAGGCGAGGGGATGCAGGGGGTTCCCCGCAACCTGACCTTGGCCACAGCAGGCCCGATTGGGGGTCAAGCAGTGGGGAAAGGAACATTTCGGGGTCTGATGGGGATCGTGGCTCCTGCATGGAGCGGCGGTGCCATGGCAACAGGACGCCACAGCACTATGGCTTCATGCAGGAGCCTGACTGGGCTAGCCGGATACCTGTCTGGACATTTGGTCGACCATAATTGGGGCATGGCTGGCCCATCCAGGCCGGGTGCCCCCGATTCTGATCCCACAGGGACGTCTAGCACCCACGGGATCAGAATTGGGTGCAAATCCGGCCCATCCAGATTCTGGACGTCCGGACAGGCCGGAGGCACCCAGACCTGAATTAGCCTCACAATGTAATTTACTATTATTTGCATGAGCACCTGCGTTTTTCTGTGATTCTCTCCTTCTTGGGAATGACGTTTCCTTATTTAAAGTCATAACTGGTGCAAAAGACAGAGAAATGTTCTTGTGTCCGCACTCTGATGCAGTTAATTTAAACCACTATCCAGATAGCCCTCGGGGAGCTTATCTGGATGACGCCACAGAGCAAGATATTCAGCAGCAGTATCCAGATAGTGCCACAGAGTATCTCCACAGACTGGCCTGGTACTAGCCGGTTAGTGCAGGGGTGGTCCATGGATGGAGTGAGGGTGGTACGGCCCCTATCCAGATGAAAGAAATGTATAATAGCCACTTACATAGGTAAATGAACTATTTGTAAATTGTCGTTTCTTTCTGAGGGCAAAAATATACACTAGTGAGTCTTGCTGTTAGTACACATTGTTTTGCTTTGACTGTAGCTGCTGTTTGCTGCCTTCCAAGAAGTTGCTGCCCTAGGCAACCAGCTAGTCTGTCTAGTGGTTGGGCTAACCCTGGGTCAACATTTATCCAGATAGCGGCGCTCAATCCAGATATTCAGCAGCAGTCACTACCTGGATACTACCATTGAATATCTGGATCCTGTGGGCAGTGCCGTGGTTGCCAGACAGCTCTATTGAATATTGGGCTTTTTGAAAACTGGCTTCGTAATTTCTAAGGACATGATGCATCCCCTTACATATATAGGTACAGTTATAAGTACTTCCATGTAAATGTTCCTTTGCTGAATACTTAATTTTCATTTGTTGCCAGCACAACCTGGTGAATTAGAAAAATTATACTTCTTGCACAAGTTGAGTGCATCAGCTGTAGACTCCTGTTTGTATAAAGGCACATTTTAGAAAGACTGTTCAGGTGAAATCTGGGTCATCCATGTTAAAATGTCTGAAATTTTCTGAGATGGGCAGCAATGAAGGACTTGTGTAAATGCCATCTAAAATCACCCTATCTATGCCCCAAAAGATAAATGCATCTGCTGCAATATAGGGCAGGATGTGGACGTGCAGAATGAGAGGTTGACACGTGTATAAAACCTGCCAATTTCAGAAATATGCCCATGCAAAATATAGACATTTGCGGTATGTCTGTTCATTTTCAGAAGTCCAAATCACAAATAAGGCTTCTTAAATTACCCCATAGGGGGGGTCATTTTGATTAGCGTTTAGCGGGGATGTATATCCAGTTTGGATGTACATACCCGCCAAATGCTTGGGCCTGATTCCATGCCCAAAGCTCCCCACATGTACACAGGAGATGTGCGGGAAGCTCTGGACAGGAGTGGGAGGGCGAGGGCCGGAGGAGGAGCATGGGTGTGGGCGGGGCAGAGGCAGGACCCTGACCCCGGACGTACAGGGCTGATTCCGGTCGCAGCCCTGTACATCCGGGGTGTCATGGCTAGCTGGTAACTTATTTCACCTTGGAGGTGGAATAAGTTACTCTGTAGGAGGCAATTAGCGGTGACGGACTCCCCTGAAATGGTAAGGATAGCCAGGTGGTTCCCCGCCGCCCAATCCCAGCCTTCGCAGGCCCTATTGGGGTCAGGTGGCAGGGAAAATCATGTCTAAGCAGTCTCGGGATTTTGGGCCTCCTACATGGCATCCAGTGGGATGCCATGGCACCAGGGCTCTATGCAGACACCCCAGTTGGGTTAGATGCGGTAGGGGGTGTATGTCCGGTGGCAGTGAATCGGGGTAGGTCCTGCCCATCCAGGCCCTCTGCACCCGATTCTACTCCCACGAGAACATGTAGCTCCCGTGGGTGCAGAATCATAGTAACATAGTAAATGACGGCAGATAAAGACCAGTATGGTCCATCTAGTCTGCCCAGTAAGATGGGAAGAGTAGATGCACCTGCCACTCTGTGCAGGCCACCCCTCCCCATGTCTTTGTTTAGGGATGAACCCACCGCTCCATGTAGGACACCCCTATTTGTTGAGAAATTAGATGGTTCCGTTTATTTTGATTTTATCCTGTTGCTGTAAAGGGATGCACTGTGTCTGTCCCATGCCATTTTGAATTCCGTCACTGTGTTTGCCCCCACCACTTCCATCGGGAGGGTATTCCAAGCATCCACCACCCTTTCAGTGAAAAAGTATTTCCTGACATTGCCTTTCATTCCCGACATTGCCTTTCAATTTACCACCTTGCAGCTTCATGTTATGCCCTCTAGTTTTACAGCTTCCCCGTCTTTGGAAGAGGTTTGTTTGTTCATTATTTCTCTTTAAGTATATAAAGGTCTGAATCATATCTCCCCTATCCCTCCTCTCCTCCAAAGTGTACATATTTAAGTCTTCAAGTCTCTTCTCATAAGGCTCCTGACGCAGGCTCCAAATCATTTTGATCGCCTTCCTCTGAACAGTTTCCAGTCTTTTTACATCCTTTGCAAGATATGGTCTGCAAAACTGAACACAGTATTCTAAGTGAGGCCTCACCAGTGACTTGTACAGTGGCATAAGTACCTCTTCCTTTCTGCTGGTAATTCCTCTTTGTATGCAGCCCAACATCCTCCTGACTTTTGCCACCGCCTTGTCACACTGTTTTGCCACCTTGAGATCTTCAGAAATAATCACACCAAGGTCTTTCTCCTGATCCGTGAACACCAACCTCTCGCCCCCTATTGCATACATTTCCCTTGGATTTCTGCTACCCAAGTGCATGACACTGCACTTCTTTGCATTAAATCTTAATTGCCAAGCATTAGACCATTCTTCCAGCTTTTGTATATCTTTCCTCATGTTAACCACTCCCTCGGGGGAGTCCACTCTGTTGCAAATTTTTGTGTCATCTGCAAAAAGACAGACTTTTCCATTCAGTCCTTCGGCAATATCATTCACAAATACATTGAACAGTGCCAGGCCCAGGACAGAACCCTGGGGCACTCCGCGAATCACCTTCCTTTCATCCGGGTGAGCTCCATTTACCATCACCTTCTGTCGTCTGCCAGTCAACCAATTTCTGATCCAGTTTACCACATTGGGACCCATCCCCAAAATACTGAGTTTATTGATAAGCCTCCTATGAAGAACAGTATCAAAGGCTTTGCTGAAATCCAGGTAGATGACATCCATCGCATGCCCCTGATCTAGTTCTCTGGTTACCCAGTCAAAGAACTCAATCAGATTTGTTTGGCAAGATCGTTCTTCGGTAAAACCATGTTGCCTCGGATCTTGCAACCTGTTGGTTTTGAGAAAGTCCACTATTCACTCTTTCAGGAGTGCCTCCATTACTTTTCCCGCCACCGAGGTAAGGCTCACGGGCCTGTAGTTTGTCACTTCTTCCCTGTCACCACTTTTGTGTAAAGGTACCACATCAGCCATTCTCCAGTCCTGAGGAACTTCTCCTGTTTCCAAGGATCTGTTGAAAACATCCTTTAACGGCCCTGCAAGAACCTCTCTGAGCTCTTTCAGTATCCTGGGATGTATCCCATCTGGTCCCATGGCCTTGTCCACTTTCAGTTTTGCAAGTTGTTCTAACACATCATCTTGCCCGTTCAGATTTTGGACGTCCGGACGGGCCAGATTTGCCCCGATGGGAATCGGGCCTACAGTTTATTGGTGCGCAGAACATACCCAGTAATTAAAGTCTGTTTGTCAGAAGTAATTTCCTATGTACATAAAATGGAGAATATCTAACTGCCTTATTTGAAGGACTAGAAAAAGGAACTGCTACTTCTGAAGAGAGATCTGCAATTGTGAATATATACTTCTGGGAATTTTCTGAAAGGACTTCTTTGTATTAAAACTAATTAATCTGTGAACCCAGTGTTTTTTGTTAAATCAGTCAGGGCCTAGGAGCTAGTTTAAGTTTAAATTTAAAACACAGAAGAGAGCTTTCTGGTTAAATTTGGAACCCAGAAGAGAGCTTGTAGTTTAAATTTCATAATAAGTCGGAACCTAGCAGCAGCAAAGAGCTGTAATTTAAATCAAATCAGAATATAACTTAGCATAAAAGGCAAAACAGGGTCAGCACTCTTTGAGTAACAAATAAAGTCTTCTAGAGACCTTTACAAAGAGGCCTTCTACCTAAGGGGCAAGAGACCTGTGAAACCTTTTCAATAGGTGTTAACACCAGGTGGCAGGTCAAAAGGCCATTTTGAAAGACTCCTTCTATCCAAGCAAGGACTGTTAATCACCCAGGAAGTTGGTCACAGCTTACCTCAGCAGCACAGGACAGGGTACTGTGTAGCAGCCCTCTTTTAATAAATGTTATTTCCCTCCCTCCCTCCCCCCCAACACCCACCCACCTCTGGGATAATTGTAGCATTATAGGTACTTACACATCTTAAAGGAAAGGAGGTGCTCTCAGGTGAAGCTCATTATCCAAATCAGTCATACACTAAGGGCCTGAGATTAATTAAGCTTCAGGTGAACAAGGTATATTAAACATATTAGGTACAGTTTTATTAGTATACATATCGATAGCAACCCTTAGTAAGTAAAGAACTTAGATCTAAACACAAGCTTAAAACTAAGATGCAGACAGCAGTCCAGCAGCGAGATAGGGGCTTTCCAGTCTTTTGCATTGAGTGTCACATGTAAGATTTTCTCCCAGTTGGTGAGAGGTCTTACGTGTGCACTAAGTGCAAGGAGCTCTTTGCTCTCAGGGAACGAGTCCATTCTCTAGAGGCTAGAGTAGCAGACTTGGAAAACATAAGACAGACAGAGAGGTACATAAACGAGACCTACAGGGATATAGTCCTGAAGTCCCACTTCCAGTCTGGCAGCATCCCTGTTGCCATGGAGGAGAGAGGTCATGTGACAGGAGAGCATCACCCTGGTGTGGCAGGAAGTGATCCTGTAACTAGGACCTGTCCTCCAGGTGATGTAAAACCCTCTCGCACCGAGGAAGTTTCTCCAGGGCCATGTCCCCATGAGGGAAGGGTTAGGACAGCCGTTATAGTTGGTGATTCGATCATTAGGCATGTAGATAGCTGGGTGGCTGGTGGACGTGAGGATCGCCTGGTAACATGCCTGCCTGGTGCGAAGGTAGCGGACCTCACGCGCCACCTAGATAAGGTCTTAGATAGTGCTGGGGAGGAGTCTGCTGTCTTGGTACATGTTGGTACCAATGACATAGGAAAATGTGGTAGGGAGGTTCTGGAGGCTAAATTTAGGCATTTAGGTAGGAAGTTGAAATCCAGAACTTCGAGGGTAGTGTTCTCCGAAATGCTTCCCGTTCCACGCACAGGACCCAAAAGGCAGGCAGAGCTCCGGAGTCTCAATGCGTGGATGAGACAATGGTGCAGAGGTGAGGGTTTTGGATTTTTTAGGAACTGGGGAACATTCTGGGAAAAGCAGGGGCTCTTCCGAAGGGATTGGTTTCACCTTAACCGGGATGGAACCAGGCTGCTGGCATTAACTTTTAAAAAGGAGATAGAGCAGCTTTTAAACTAGATAATAGGGGAAAGCCGACAGTCTCCCAAGAGCGCATGGTTCGGAAGAATGTATCCTTGAAGGATACTACCAAGAACAGAGAGGTTTCAAAAAGAGTAAAGTAGCCCAAATGCCCTCAAGTATGGAGCAGACACAGCTTAAAGATCCCAAATTACCCATGTCTACCAATAGCCAGATTAATATGAATATAATACAGTCTCTAAAATGCTTGTATGCAAATGCTAGAAGTCTAAAAAATAAGATGGGAGAGTTAGAATATATAGCACTAAATGAGAGGTTAGATATGATTGGAATATCAGAGACATGGTGGAAGGAGGACAACCAGTGGGACACTGTGATACCTGGGTACAAACTATATCGTAATGATAGAGCTGATCAAATTGGTGGAGGGGTTGCGCTCTATGTTAGAGAGGGCATTGAGTCAGAAAGGATTAAAGTTTTGCAGGAAACAAAATTTGCTGCAGAATCTCTATGGATTGAAATTCCATGTAAAAAGGGGAAGGCGATGGCAGTGGGGGTGTATTATCGACCGCCTGGTCAGAATGAACAAATGAATGATGAAATGCTCAAAGAAATCAAGGAAGCTAACAAAAGTTACAGCGCAGTAATAATAATGGGTGATTTCAATTACCCTGGTATCGACTGGGTCAGTGTCATGGCAGGACATGCTAGGGAGATAAAGTTCCTAGATGAAATAAATAACTGCTTCTTGGAGCAGCTGGTTCATGAACCAACCAGAGGGGAAGCCATATTAGACCTAGTCTTTAGTGGAACACCAGATCTTGTGCAAGAGATAAGGGTGTTGGGGCCACTTGGCAATAGTGATCATAGCATGATCGCGTTTGATTTACTTAGTGGAGGATGGATAGTAAGGAAATCCACAGTACTACCTTTTAACTTTCAAAAGGGAGACTATGATAAAATGAGGAAAATAGTTAAGAAAAAACTAAAAGGAGCAGTTGCAAAGGTTAAAGACTTACATTAAGCTTGGGTGTTGTTGAAAACTACTATCTTGGAAGCCCAGACCAGCTGTATTCCACGCTTTAAGAAAAGTGGAAGGAATTCCAAAAAACTGGCAGCATGGTTTAAAGGTGAGGTCAGAGAGGCTGTTGTTGCCAAAAAAGCATCTTTCAGGAAATGGAAATTCCGCACACCATAGAGCTTTGGTTTAGATGGGTCAAGGGGAAGCTTCTTTTCCTTCATCCATTCTGAAATTACTCTTAAACAGCAATTCACTTGCTGGATCAAACAAGTGGGATGCGCAGGCTATCAGCATGGCAATGCACAGCACGTCCAAATGATCTTAAAATCTTCAAGGGAGAAAGATTTTAGAAGTTAGGAAACATTTAAGCTGATTTATATGTGTAAATTGGCATAGGTATATATATTTTTTTATTAACAACCTTTATGAAAAGATCAACCCAAGGCAGTGTGCAACAGGCTTATATATAAGCTGCAGTTTTAAAAAAGCTGTTACAGTACTTAGAAGCAGCTGCTTGTAGACATTTTAGGGGGGCATGTTTTGGGTGTGATTTCAGTAGCTATTCAAAATATAAATATATTCTGTATTTTACAATGGTGATACACTTATACCACAGAAAATTTCCACGTTGGCGTTACTAGCTCTACCAGAATCCTAGTAACATCATGTATATAGTAACCTAAGAATGTAAATACCTAGCCTATAGTCTGTATATAGTTTACCCAGTTAACCCAAGTTTATCTATCCTGTTCTCTGTAAGTTCAGTCCTGCTTGTCACACATAACCCCTGGCTAACTGCCTGTTTGTACCTGGGATTTGGAGGAGTGCTTGGGTCGGGGGGGGGGGGGGCATAATGTTTCTCTCATGAGTTCAAAACTACCTCGAAATTCCAAAAGTTTGCTTCACAGTCTAGTTTCTTGTTTGGCTCCCCTCAAACATGCAATTTTTTATTCCTTGCAAATGATACTTACATGTTGAAAGTCACAAATAATGCCTCTCTTATTTTGAACTTTTGCTTTTGTAAAATGTTTTCTTTTGATATATATGCCATTAAATATGCATATTGTTTATTGTACTGTACATACAGGGGTCATTCTGTGCTGGCCATCCACCCTCTGTATGGCCTATCAGATTCGGGGCGTTCAACAGTAGACCTGATTCTGATCCCGTGGGGGCTAGACGTGCCTGTGGGATCAGAATTGGGTCTACCGGTCTGGACGGGCAGGCCGGGCCCTGATTCTCTTGGGCCGCACGTCATGCACTTACCCGGCCAGCTCAGCCAGGCTCCTGAATGAAGCTGCAGTGCCGTGGCACCGTGGTGCCATTCAGGAGCCCTGATCACCGGCCAACAAACAGATCTGTGTTTACCCACAGCCCGACCCCCAATTGGGCCTTCCAAGGCCAGGGATGGGCTATGGGGAACTCCCTGCACCCCCTCACCATCTCCTCCGAGTTCCATACTGCAATCCCCTGCTGTCCAGGGGGACTTTTTCCACCTTCGAGGTGGAATAAATCCCCTGTCTATATTGACGGCCCCAGACGTACAGGGCCGACCACGGAATCAGCCTTGTGTGTCCAGAGTTACTATGCTGTCCATTGCCTACCCTCACTCTTCCCCCAGCCCACCCCCTTCCACCCACGAACAGAGCTCCCTGCACAAACCATCAATACATGCCAGGAGCTCTGTCCCGGCATCACGATCCAGGCGTTTAGTGGTTCTGGATATCCGGATCGGACATCCAGATCTGCTAAACGCGGTTCAGAGTGACCCCAACAGTATTTTATAAAATGCTTATGGTATTTTGAATGCACAGATCTAAATGACCACTTTCAGACTTGAATGCCATACACAAGGTTATCCTCTAAATAACACCGGAATAAAAGGGCTCCATGAAGGCCTCCACAATCTAAATCCCTGGGAGCTGAAGTTTTAAATAGGACAGCCTAAGACCTAATAGTAAGAAAACTCTAAAACTAATGGACTACTAGACCCCTGGCACTGAATCTGCATAGCTTTGATAATAAAATTGATTGATCTATGATGCCTAAAGTTGCTGTCAGATCCAAAAGCACTAGTGAAGCTGAATACTCCTATCTGAACTGACCCAGATGTTATCCCATAATGAGACTAATACTTTCTCCATGTTCTAATGACAAAGCCTAATTGGAGCTTATTTAAATACCCATGTTCAATCAAAAAGACTTCTAACTGTTCAAGGACAACTCGCTTTGTCAGTTCAGAAAAGAAAATGTTAGCTACTGAGTGATAACTCTCAACCAAATTAGGATCTAATGAGGATTTTCTCATCAGTGACTTTGTTACTACATGCTTACACTCCTGTGGAAAATATGTCTCAGTTAATGAAGAGTTGATGATAGAGACTAGAATGCTGTTCAGAAAATCCCCAGTATGCTTAACAAAGGTAGATGGACATGGGTCTAATGAAAAGGGAGTAGCTCAAACCTTTGTTAATAAAGTAGCCATGTCCCCTGATTCTGGAAGGTCAAAGGAGATCCAGCCTAAATTGACCCATCTGCCAGAATATCTGTAGTATCAACTGGGGGGAGGGAGAGGAGGTAAGGGGGGAGGACTGTGCATGAGTCTTACTGACTTTATTATAAAGATGGTGTGAAAGCTGATCACATTACGGAGAAGAGAGGTCATATTTATCTCTGGAGGGATCAGTTATGTTTTGGCTATAGACAAAGCTTCCTAGAGCTGGTAAGCTTAGAATCAGCCCTTAGAATATGATAAGAACATTTTGGCCCTTATTTTAGAAGCATCTCCATTTGTAAATGGTGGCATTTGCTTGTGCAAATAGCAATTTCAGAAAGTTGCTATTTTGCACATGGAAATCAACACCATGTCCAAATTTCAAGGGGGCATAGTTTTGGCATGCCTGAAATATCAACACGTATTCACCATTTTAGAAGGGGAATAGTAACATAGTATATGACTGCAGATAAAGACCACTATGGTCCATTTAGTCTGCCCAGTAAGGTGGCAAGAGTAGGCATACCCGCTGCTACGTGCAGGTCAGGTCGTACCCACTGCTTCGTGCAGGTCACCTCTCTCTATTTGTTGAGGTATAAGAAATAGTTACGTTTATTTTGATTTTATCCTAGAAACATGACAGTAGAAAAAGACCACAAGGCCTATCTAGTCTACCCTTCCATATCAACCACTACAACAGTCCCCTTTTTTCCTTTAGAGATCCTCTGTGTTTGTCCCATGCTTTTTTGAATTCAGATACTGTCCTCAACTCTACCACCTTCACTGGGAGACTGTTCCATGCATCTACCACTTTTTCTGTAAAGAAATATATCCGCATAATCTCCAGGAACAAGCAGGAATGAGTCTTCACATATGGGTACGTCGGCGCCGACGGAGCCCGCACGGAAATGCTCCCCAGCATCCAATCAGAAAGCCTTTGGGAGCATCCCTCGCACCTGCGCAGTGACTTCCCGCCTTTCCCACTGCCTCTCCCCAGTTTTCGTTTTTCCGCGGAGCCAAAGGACGTACCTCCTGTCACCGCAGAAACGTTTTTCTTTAAAAATCCTTAATTTCTTGTTTTCCTGTGGTCGCGGCTGTCTTTCCCGCCGATACCAGCACCGCCGGTGCTTTATTCTTTTCTTTTCCAACTTAGAGAAATAACTTCTCCTCAGTTTTTTTCTTTTATCTTTTTGAGGCCTAACAGGCCTTTCCAACATGCTGCGGAAACTTAGTTTTCTTTTTAGACTCCAGTGCCTGGTGTCTAACCTGTTTGGGTCCTGACCCCTTTTCCCCTGGTCCATCGGGCTTTAGTATCGGGAGAAGACCTTCCCTTTTTCGGGTATCTCTCGATGCCGTTTTTCCTCCTGAAGTGAGGACGTGGGTTTATTCTTCTCTCCAGGATCAGGTAACCCACAAACAGTCTGTTAAGACTAGCCAATTCTTGATGGGTAGGTCTCATGCCCAGCATGATGATGGCTCCGGCCTTGCCCTCAAGACCCCATTGGCAATAAGACCCCGGCGGGAGTCTTCGGGCTCCAAAGCATTTACGGGGTTTCAGGTTATTCCTGGGGTTCACTCCTCACAGAACATACCTGAGCCATGCTCAGGGGTGGTATCCGCTTCGAGCGGTACCGATCCCCCGGCATTGGCACCGGTGTCGAGTGCTCCACTCTTCACCGAGGATCGTCAGCTGGTGTCCTTGGTACCTTCGGGGCCGATCGACATGACCCAGCCTGGCTTTCCTGCGTCCCCGCCATGCGCGGGGTTGGTACCGGCTTCGAGCGGTACCGCTTCCCCGGCATCGGCACCGGTGTCGAGTGCTCCACTCTTCACCAGGGGTCGTCATTTGGTGTCCTCGGTACCTTCGGGACCAATCGACCCGACCCAGACTGGTTTTCCTGCTTCCCAGCCATGCGCGGGGTTGGTGCCGGCTTCGAGCGGTGCCGATCCCCTGGCATCGGCACCGGTGTCGAGTGCTCCGCTCTTCACCAGGGATCGTCGTCGGGAGTCCTCGGTGCCTTCGGGGCCGATCGATATGACCCAGTCTAGATTTCCTGTATCCCAGCCAACCGCGGGGTTGATACCAGCGTCGAGCGGTACCGATGCCCCGGCGTCGGCATCGGTGTCGAGTGTTCTACTCTTCACCAGGGATCGTCATCTGGTGCCCTGGGTACCTTTGGGGCCGACCGATGCGCCCCGGATGGGCTTTTCTCTATCTCCACCATGCTTGGGGGGAGGGGTACCGGCTTCGAGCGGTACCGATACCCCGACATCGGCGCCGGTGTTGAGTGTTCCTCTCTTCACCGGGCATCGTCCTCGGACGTCCTCGGTGCCTTCGGTACCGATCGATACGATTCCGATTGACCTTTAGGTAGCGGCATCGCCGATTCCCCAACCGACGCTCGGTTCGATGCCCAGTCTGGAATCCATATCCAGTCTAGATGACTTGGTCCCGACGCGTTTTGGAGCCGATCCATGTCGCCTCTGACTACGCAGTACCGGGGATAATCACCAAAGCTCTCTGGTTACCTCGGTACCGCTTTGGCGACCTCCGATACCTGCTACGGTGGCATTACCGTCCCCGATGCCGGTACCGGTGTCGACGTCGTTTCCTGCAGTTCCATCGGTGCCATCGATCCTTTCTATGCCTAGCTTGGAATCGATACCGGGAACCGATGACGCAGTACTAACTGCCTCGAATCAGAACTGTCAGTATCGTTCTCCATCTAGCAGGATTCTTTGTATGCACCAGTCCAGTAGGTCTTCTGGTGTTCACGCTGCTCATTCAACCTCAGCCTACCCAGGAATAGTTCCTCTGGGAGATCCTTCTTTTCAGAAATTTCTCCTTGACATGACAGCCTTTCTTGCCATTCCTATTCCTGGTCCTACTCTTGACCAAGATCCTGCAGAAAAGGAAACCATAATGCTTCCTTTGCATCAGTCTTTGCAGGACCTTCTTCTGAGGATTTGGGAATCACCTTTAAAGGTTCCTGCGCCTTCTACAGCCATGAATGTTCTGTATCAGGTGCCTCCCTCTCCGGGGTTTCAGAAAAGCCAACTTCCGCATCATTCCATTGTACTGGAATCAGCAATGAGGAAGGTCAGAAGCAAGAAGAAGCATTCTTCTTTCCCACCAGGTCGTGCATCTAAAGCACTTGATGCCTTTGTACGTCAAACCTTCCAAACCTCTATGTTGGCTTCAAGAATTATTTCATATATTTTTTATATGAGTCTCACACTTCAGGAGGTCACAGAGAAGTTATCTCTTTTGTCTCCTTTTTTGTCAGAACCCAAGGCCTCTGACTGTTCCTTGCTTCTTAATCATAGCAGGAATATCTCTTGGTTCCTTTCTCGTGCTTCTCTAGACTCTTTTGAGTCTGTTAGCAGATCCTCTGCTATTGCCATTGGAGCGCGTCGTACAGCGTGGCTGCAGGCTTCAGACTTGAGCAGATGGGCAAAACATACACTGGGTAATTCTCCTTGTACTGGAGACAATCTTTTCAATAGAGAAGCTTTACGTCAGGTTGCTCATTGCTCCACTGACTTTCCTAGTTCTGGAAACCATCCTAAGCCTTCTTTTTCCCCAGGACGTAGGAAATGTCCTACCAAACCTTCTTTCCCGAAGAAGAGAAAGTTTCCTCCTTCTTCTGCCCATCCTCCCGGTGTACCCAAGCAAGGGACATCTCATCCTAGTCTGAAGTCTCCAGACTCTACCCAGTCTGCTCATAACCAGCAACCATAGGTTCCTGTGTATTGCAATCTACAGTTAACTTCCCCTTAGCAGAGGTTTATTCTTCAAACTCTACACTGGTTTCTTTTCCAGTATGCTATGCTCTGGGATACTTTTGTCCATGGGTTGCAGAATTCTCCCTTTCTTACTACCACGAAGGGAGGTTACAACTATCCCATGATAGTTTCTGTCCCCATATGGACATCTTTTCCTTCAGCTGCCTTACCCTATGGTAAGTCACTTTCCAGCCCCCTCTCTTCCAGGGTTTCCCCTGCTTGAGTTGGTGCCATACTGAAACACTTTTTTTCTTCCAGTGTAGCCTGTTGTTTTTCCTTCACTGCATGCTCTGAACAACTCATCGGACAGGGACAGAGATTCTCTCCGCTGCCTTTGTCTGTTTTCTCTCTGTTTTCTACAGGAGAATCCCCTCGGTTGTTTTGTTCAGTTGCGGTATATGCAGGAGTTCCAGTGATTACTTTAATGCTCACTGCAAGCTGCTTGCAACTATCTTGCATAATACTATTCACTGCAGCTTATCTTCTTCTAGCCATCTCCTTTCCTCGGATGTGGCAACACGCCTGACTTCTGTCAGTTTTATCTGATAATTCTCCTGCACAATGCTCTCGGCAACCTTCAGAGAAGCTTCTACTCTGGGCCCTTACTACAGAGCATTGACCTTTGTCTCTGAGGGTCTTTCATATACAGCAGACAAGCTTTTCTGCGTAAATGTCCACGGAGTTCCCAATCTGACCGGAATATGCTCCTGTTCCTTACAGCTTGCCATTATGTTTTTCTACTCCACTGGACAACGCATACTCCTTTATCGTACATGATACCCCTGAACCCCTTGGCTGGGTCACTCTGATATCTTTGTCTATGCGTTCTTCTTGTCCTTTGGACGTATCAGAGTCCTAAAGTACTGCTGATGTACTCTTGCCAGACTGCTGTTATCCTCTGTTTTTCACGCAACCATACTGGTTCTTCCACTGACCTACATTCCTGCTCCACAGAAATCGATTCTCTACATTTCTTCAGGTGGGTTTCACCCCCTATTGATGGATGAATTTTTTCCCATCACATTCCCCATGTGAATGTTTTTTTCTGTGGCTCAGTTGCAGGCATGTATTCTGAAACATTATTTTTATGTATGTGGGCATACATGTTTTTGTACCCTGGGTGGGCGTCAGCCATCCCACCTCTTTCTATATATATATCTATCTACATGTCTATATGTAGATATATATTTAAAAAAAAAAAACTACTTGTCTACATACATATATTCTCATAGGTATAGATATGTATGTCTTCCATATATATATATATATATATATATATAGGCATACGCATATTGGGAGATGTCCATAGCACCCTATGTCTACCTATCTCCCTGACTGTCGGTGCTTAGGTTTTTATTTCCTTATGGGGTCCGGACAGTCAACTTGCCTATTATCATACGGCTCAGTGACTGGGACGGGTTATACTAACCATTACTGCTGTGACGTCAACAGCTTCTATTTTTGTTATACATCTCCCTATCTGTGCAGTCTCAAACTTCAATGTCTTCCTATCGCTTAACAGCTAGGAAGGACAGTGTACATCTTCAGTGTTCCTGAGTACACTTCTGTTCTCCTTGGGAATAGGGGCTTTTTTACATACCCTCTCTTCCCTTCCGGACTGGGCTAATTTTCCAGATCGGTCAGTCTTCTTCTTTTAGTCCTCAATGTTTATGACTCTGTACCTAAATGAGTTCTCAGCTTTTCCCATAAAGCTTTTCATTGGAGACCTGCCGATCTTCTCCTGCCCCGGCTGACACCTGGGTCACCTGCCCATTCCAGATTGGAACTTCTTCCTCACTGCTGTGGAGTCACCTTGAAGATTCCACTACTGCATCTACAGTCTACTTCCTACAATCCAGTAAGAGCTCTATATTGTGCTAGTTCATTAAATATTTTGATGATACTTGACATACATTCTAAAGACTCATTTTTTCTGTAGTCTTTAGATTCGCTGTTTCTCTACAGCTCTGCTCTATTCAACTCCTACCCTCCATCCCCCAGGGGATGCCGGAGATCCAGGTTTGGGAAATGCCGTCCTGTCCAGGGATACGCATTTTATGGGATCTCCCCTGGCACCAACAGCTAGGGAGTCCCCATATGTGAAGACTCATTCCTGCTTGTTCCTGGAGATAGCACAGTTACTTACCTGTAACAGGTGATCTCCGGAACAGCAGGAATTAGTCTTCACAACCCACCCACCTCCCCTAGGAGTTGTATCTATCTATTTCCTTTCCTCTTTCTCTCCTTCTGTCTCAGCTATGAAACTCAACTGGGGAGAGGCAGTGGGAAAGGCGGGAAGTCATCGCGCAGGCGCGAGGGATGCTCCCAAAGGCTTTCTGATTGGATGCTGGGGAGCATTTCCGTGCGGGCTCCATAGGCGCCGACGTACCCATATGTGAAGACTAATTCCTGCTGTTCCGAAGAACACCTGTTACAGGTAAGTAACTGTGCTTTACTCCTGAGTCTAGCCCCTTTCACCCTCATCCTATGTCCCCTCATAGCAGAGCTTGCTTTCAGTCAAAAGAGGCTCTCCTCCTGTGCATTTATGCCACGGAGGTATTTAAACGTCTCAGTCATATCACTTCTGTCTCGTCTTTCCTCTAAAGTTTACATATTAAGGTCCTTAAGTCTGTCCTCATATGCTTTATAATGAAGACCACTAACCATTTTAGTAGCCACCCTCTGTGTCAACTCCAACCTGTTTATATCCTTTTGAAGATCCGGTCTCCATAATTGCACACAATATTCCAAAAGAGGTCGCACCAAAGACTTATACAGAGCACTATCACCTCCTTTCTTCTGCTGGCCATTCCTCTCCCTATGCACTCAAACATCCTTCTAGCTTTTGCATTTGCCTTTTCTACCTTTTTAGCTACTTTAAGATCATCAGACACAATCACGCCTAGGTCCCGCTCTTCTTTTATGGACAGAAGTATTTCACCCCCTGTACTATATCACTCCCTTGGATTGCTGCAGCCAAAATGCACGACCTTGCATTTTTTAACATTAAATCTCAGCTGCCAAATTCTAGACCATTCTTCAAGGTTAGCTAGATCCCTCCTCATGTTATCTACACCTTCCTAGGTATCTATTGCAGATTTTGATATCAGCAAAGAGGCAAAGCTTATCCGACAGCCCTTCCGCAGTATCACTAACAAAGATGTTAAAAAGAATCGGACCAAGGACAGATCCTTGGTGCACACTACTATTAACCTCCTCCTCCTCAGAGTGCGCTCCATTTACCTGTACCCTTTTTCGCCTCCCGCTCAACTAATTTCTAACCCAAGCAGTAACTTTAGAGTCCATCTCTAGGGTGCTCAGTTTGTTTATAAGTTGTCTGTGCAGAGAGGTGTCAAAGGTTTTTCTTAAATATAAATACACCACATCTAGGGCTTTCTCTCGGTCCAACTCCCTGGTCACCCAGTCAAAGAAATCAATTAGGTTTGTCTGACAAGACCTGCCTCTGGTGAATCCATGCTGCCTCAGATCCGGTAATCCATTAGACTCCAGAAACCTCAGTATTTTCTCTTTCAGCATCTTTTCCAATAATTTACTCACTACCGAGATTAAACTAACCATCCTGTAGTTTTCAACTACATCCATACTTCCACTTTTGTTTAAAGGGACCACATGTGCCTCTCTCCAGTCCTCTGGCACCACTCCCGACTCTAACAAGGCATTGAAAAGGTCAGTCAGTGGAGCTGCTAGAACGTCCTCAAGTTACCTCAATATTCTCAGATGTATCCCATCTGGTCCCATTGCTTTGCCTACTTTAAGTTTAGCTAGTTTCTCACGAACCACAGTCTTCTGAAAATTGTTCAAGATGCCCCTTGTTTCTGTTCCTCTTTATGGGTGTTTTCTGAGGTCCTGCTCCTGGTTCTTCATCTGTGAACACAGAACAGAAATATTTATTAAGCAATTCTGCTTTGCCCTCATCAGCTTCTACATATTCTTCCCCTTCATCCTTGAGTCTGACAATACCACTTTTGCCCTTCCTCTGCTCACTAACATATCTGAAAAATGTCTTATCCCTTCATTTTATTGCATTGGCTATTTCCTCCTCTTTTTGAATCTTTGCTTTCTTGACTACTTTGCTAGCTTCTCTTCCTCTCTCTGTTATTTCTTGTATTTCATGAAGGCCTCTCTCTTTTTCTTCACCTTTTCAGCTACTTCTTTCAAAAGCCATAGTGGTCTCCTTTTCCTTTTACCTTTATTTACCATTTTAACACAAAGGTTGGTTGCCCTTAAAATATCCCCTTTCAGTTTTGCCCACTGTTTTTCTACATCCCCCAGCTGTTCCCATCCTGCTATAGACTCCCTGGGGTATTGGCCCATCTTGGCAAAGTTAGTTTTCCTAAAGTCTAACAGCCTCGCTTTTGAATGGATTTTATCAGCCCTAGTCCTAATACTGAACCACACCATTTGGTGATCACTAGATGCAAAATGATCTTCCACTATAACATCAGAAACACTTTCACTATTGGAAAGCACCAAATCCAGTATGGCCACTTCACTTGTAGGTTCTGTTACCAGTTGTCTGAATAGTTCTCCCTGTAGAGAATCCAGGATCTCCTTACTTCTAGATGATACTGCAACAGGGATGTGCCAAACAACATCTGTCATATTAAAATGCCCTATCAGTAGCACTTCCCCTTTTCTGGCAATGCTGCGTATGTCTTCAATTAACTCTCCATCTACCTCTTCTCTCTGTGAGGGAGATCTGTATATCACGCTAATGCAAATAGATTTCTCTTTCCCTTTTTCTAGTTTAACCCACAGTGCCTCCTCTCTCCCTTTTAAGCCCTGTATTTCCATAGCTTTAATATTATTTTTATATATAGTGCCACTCCTCCTCCCCTTCTTCCTACCCTGTCCTTTCTGAATAAAGTATAGCCTGATATAGTTATATCCCAGTCATGGTTGTCTGCGAACCATGTCTCTGTTATTGTATTGCCACTAAATCCAAGTCAGACTCTCCCATTAAAGCCTTAACATCCTCTTGCTATAAAGGGATCCACTGTGTCTGTCCCATGCCATTTTGAAATCCATCACTCTATTTGCCCCCATCACCTCCATTGGGAGGGCATTCCAAGCATCTACCCACCCTTTCAGTGAAAAAGTATTTCCTGACATTGCCTTTAAATTTACCTCCTTGCAGCTTCATGCACAGTGAACCTCTCAAAAGCTTCACAAGAGGACTAAGCTGGAGAGCTGTTTTCTCCATCTATGATATCATCCATGTTGTGAAGATTTGCTATCCTGCTTGTCCATGGAAAGACTGCCCTGTCCTCTTTTTTTTAACAGTTTTTCTATTAATTTACTCACCACAGAGTTTGTTTTATGTTTTTTTGCTGTTGGCTTATCTGAGGTAGTCTTTCTCCATTTTTAGTTAACTAGGTTCATGAGCATCATAGATAGTTTAATGGATTTGATTCTGATTAAACAATGTTTTGTAAAGGCAACTTAAGTGCCTGTGTGACTTTATAAAATAGGCTTCTACAATGATCTACAAAATGCAGTGCAATGTGTGCTGATGAGTCAATGCTGACTCCTGGCGATGCAGCTGCACAGTAGCGTTCAAATTCTATCATGCAAATTTATACCTGCTCCAAAAAAGATATAAATAGAAACATAGAAATATGATGACATAAAAAGACCACATCGCCTATCTAGTCTGTCCTTCCATATCAGCAACTACAGCAGTCCCCTTTTTACCTTTAGAGATTCTCTGTGTTTGTCCCATGCTTTTTTGAATTCAGTTACTGTCCTCATCTCTACCACCTCCACTGGGAGACTATTCCATGGATCCACTACTCTTTACGTAAAGAAATATTTCCGCATATCACTCCTGAATCTATCTCCCTTCACCCTCATCCCATGTCCCCTCATAGCAGAAGTTGCTTTCAATTGAAAGAGGCTCTCTCCCTGAACATTTATGCCACGGAGGTATTTAAACATCTCAATCATATCACCTCTATCCCGCCTTTCCTCTAAGGTGTACATATTAAGATCCTTCAGTCTGTCCTCATATGCTTTATTATGAAGACCACTAATTAGTAGCCACCCTCTGCACCGACTCCATCCTGTTCACATCCTTTTGAAGGTGCGGTCTCCAGAATTGCACACTATACTCCAAATGAGGTTGCACCAAAGACTAATAGAGAGGCATTATCACCTCCTTTTTTCGGCTAGCCATTCCTCTCCGTATGCACCCAAGCATCCTTCTAGCTTTTGCCGTCGCCTTTTCTACCTGTTTAGCTACTTTAAGATCATCAGACACAACCACGCCTAGGTCCCGCTCTTCTGTAGTGGACAAAAGTACTTCACCCCTATACTATATTGCTCCCTTGGATTGCTGCAGCCCAAATGCATGACCTTACATTTTTTAACATTAAATCCCAGCTGCCAAATTCTAGACCATTCTTCAAGCTTAGCTAGATCCCTCCTCATGTTATCTACACCTTCCTGGGTGTCTACTCTATTGCAGATTTTGGTATCATCCACAAAGAGGCAAACCTTACCCGACAGCCCTTCCGCTATATCACTAACATAGATGTTAAAAAGAATCGGACCAAGGACAGATCCCTGGGGCACACCACTGGTAACATCCTTCTCCTCAGAGTGAGCGCCATTTACTTGTACTCTCTGTTGCCTCCCACTCAACCAATTTCTAACCCAAGCAGTAACTTTAGGGTCCATCCCTAGGGTGCTCAGTTTGTTTATAAGTCGCCTGTGAGGAACAGTGTCAAAGGCTTTACTGAAATCTAAATACATCACATCTAGGGCTCTCCCTCGGTCCAACTCCCTGGTCACCCAGTCAAAGAAATCAATCAGATTTGTCTGACAAGACCTGCCTCTGGTGAATCCATGCTGCCTCAGATTCTGTAATCCGCTGGACTCCAGAAACCTCACTATTTTCTCTTTCAGCAGCGTTTCCAATAATTTACTCACCACCGAAGTTAAACTAACCGGCCTGTAGTTTTCAACCACATCCTTACTTCCGCTTTTGTGTAAAGGCACCACATGAGCCTCTCTCCAGTCCTTTGGCACCACTCCCGACTCCAACGAGGCATTGAAAAGGTCAGTCAGTGGAGTTGCTAGAACGTCCCCAAGTTCCCTCAGTATTCTAGGGTATATCCCATCCGGTCCCATCGCTTTGTCTACTTTAAGTTGAGCTAGTTTCTCACGAACACAGTCTTCTGAAAATTATTCAAGATGTCCCTCGCTTCTGTTCCTATTTGTGAGTGTTTTCTGAGGTCCTGCTCCTGGTTCTTCACCTGTGAACACAGAACAAAAATATTTGTTAAGCAATTCCGCTTTATCCTTATCAGCTTCTACATATTCCTCCCCTGCACCCTTGAGTCTGACAATACCACTTTTGCCCTTCCTCTTCTCACCAATATATCTGAAAAATGTCTTATCCCCCCCCCCCCCCATTTTATTGCATTGGCTATTTCCTCCTCCTTTTGATTCTTTGCCTTCTTGACTACTTTGCTAGCTTCTCTGAGTTTTTCCAAATACAAATGCCTGTCTTCCTCTCTCTGTGATCTCTTGTATTTCATGAAGGCCTCCCTCTTTTTCTTCACTTTTTCAACTACTTCTTTCGAAAACCATAGCGGTCTCCTTTTCCTTTTACCTTTATTTACCATTTTAACAAAAAGGTTGGTTGCCCTTAAAATATCCCCTTTCAGTTTTGCCCACTGTTTTTCTACATCCCCCAGCTGTTCCCATCCCACTAACGACTCCCTGAGGTATTGGCCCATCTTCGCAAAGTTAGTCTTCCTAAAGTCTAAGATCCTCACCTTTGAATGGATTCTAACAGCCCTAGTCCTAATACTGAACCACACCATCTGGTGATCACTGGATGCAAAATGATCTCCCACTACAACATCAGAAACACTTTCACCATTGGTAAGCACCAAGTCCAGTATGACCCCTTCACGTGTGGGGTCTGTTACCAATTGCCTGAATAGTTCTCCCTGTAGAGAATCCAGGATCTCTTTACTTCTAGATGATACTGCAGCAGGAATGTGCCAATCAACATCTGGTATATTGAAATCTCCTATCAGTAGCACTTCCCCTTTCCTAGCAATGCTGTGTATGTCTTCAATTAACTCTCTGTCCACCTCTTCCTCTTGTGAGGGAGGTCTGTATATCACACCAATGCAAATAGATTTCTCTTTCCCTCTTTCTAGTTTAACCCACAATGCCTCCTCTCTCCCTTTTAAGCTCTGTAATTCCAAAGCTTTAATAGTAGTTTTTACATATAGCGCCACTCCTCCTCCCCTTCTTCCTACCCTGTCCTTTCTGAATAAAGTATAGCCAGGTATAGTTACATCCCAATCATGGTTTTCTGTGAACCATGTTTCTGTAGCTGCCACTAAATCCAAGTCAGCCACTCCCACCAAAGCTTCAACATCAGGGATCTTATTTCCCATGCTACGGGCATTTATACACACTGCTTTCCATATGTTACCCCTGTTGCCCATTTCCATAAAGGTATTTAATGTATCACCTACCTGGGGGCTTTCTTCACCCATCCCCAACGAATCTAGTTTAAAGCCCTCTTCAGTAGATTAGCCAGTCTACTACCGAAGATGCGTTGACCTTTCTTGGACAGATGGATGCCATCTCTGCTCTGCAACCCTTGGGACAGCATCCCATGGTCTAGGAAACCAAAACGCTCTCGATGACACCATCCACGCAGCCATGCATTCATCTCCAGGATGCGAGCCTCTCTGCCTTGGCCTTTACCCTCAACAGGGAGGCTTGAAGAGAACACCATCTGTGCACCTAACTGCTTCACCCTCTGTCCCAGAGCCATGAAGTCACTTTTGATACGTTCCGAGGTATACCTGTCCGTATCATTTGTTCCAATATGGATTAGCAACATTGGGTAATAGTCAGTGGGCTTGATGAGTCTCAGCAAACTCTCCGTAAGTTCTTGGATTTTGACACCAGGCAGACAGCATACCTCTCTGGACATCAAATATATGCATGTATTCTGTGTGTATATCTGTGTTTGTTGGAGGGGGGAATTCAGGGTATCTTAATATGCTTTTCCATGTGTAAAGCCTGTTTTGCATGAAGAAAAGGGTTTTATAAAATTGTGACACTGCATATGTACATTAAAATTACACACATGGAAAGCATGCACCTACTGTATATGTATGATCTACTACTATTACTACTGATCATTTGTATAGCACTACAAGGCATATGCAATGCTGTATGTATACACATGGGAACTGAAGGCACTAAGGAGTAGGGTGAATTAAAACCAAAACTTCTATATGTGGAACCAGTCTTTATTAAAAACCCCTACACTGACAGTGTTTTGGCTCTGTGAGCCTTCATCATGGGATATATGTATTCAGACCTCCAACAAAACATAAAAGCATTTATAAATTAGAACATATGCATAACATATTAGAATTATGTGTGTAATACTGATAGAAAGTACAGTTAAAACAACGTATTAAACAACACCATTAAATGAAATTAAAAGTTAAAAAGTGATAAAATGATGGACAGCTATACAGAATACTAAATCACATTAAATAAAATGATGATTACATTGTGTGCACCATATAAAAAACATAACCAGAGTATACCTTTTCATTTTAAAATGCCAAAGCTTGATCCAGTAATAAAAAGGGGTGGGGGAAGGAGGAGGGGAAAGGAGGAAGGGGATAGGGAGGGGAAGGGAGAGGGGAGAGGGGTGGGGAGGGGGAGGGGAGGGAGGGAGGGAAGGGGGGGAGAGAAGGAGACTGAAAATTCAAAAGCAAACTCATTGTTGTCTACATTAAATCCTTATAACTGTATAAGCCCACTGTTGTACCAAATCGACAATACTGAAAACTGCAAAAAATATTAACATAAGATAGATTAATTCAATCATTGGTATGTAAATTAAACCGCATGAATTAAAAATAGAAATATAACAACAACATGGAACAAGGAACAAGCCAGCAGAACTAAGCATGTATAGAGGCTGTCTCAGCAGGAGAGAGAAGAGACTGTATACAATGTAACTTACCTAACTCAGTCAGCAATTTGCTTAGATCAGGAGATCTATGTGGAGCAGTCAGTGTTTTTAAAGCTCAAGTTTGGCGCCGAAAAAGGGGGTGGGGCAGCCTTAGAAAACAATCATGGATTATTATCATTAAAAATCAAAAGGCTGCAAGGAAAGTAAAACAATTCTCGAAGGACCTTGGATCACTGCATTTTTAACAAGTTCTATCAAATGTACAGGATTGGTATGTGTATATCCTAAAATAAATTATACAAGGGAAAGTTGTAGTGTAGATTGGGGTCCTAAAGCGTTCCCTTTTATGTCATGAGGTGAGATAGTTAACATCCACAGCACTAGGTGAACGCATTCATGTAGAAGAGTGAGACCAATTAAACCGGAGAAACACCAGCTTTTTTTATAGCCAAAAGTGAATCAAATACATATATATATTTTTTCTGGCCCAGAGAAGAGAGAATAGATATAGACACAAATCCAGACATGTAATGTACGAGTGTGAACATCAAAACAAATTGTCATACACCATATGTTTGATCACTGGTCGATACAATTCAATGCAGGTGCTCAAAAAGAAAGACGACTGTAAACTATTAAAATGAATGAATTATACAAGGAGAGCAGTAATACGAAAATTCTACTGCCTCCTCTTGGACCTTTTTGTCAATCAGGTCAAAAACGTAAAGTAAGGATAGGGAGAGAAAAAATGTTTTTTCTCTGGGAACAAGCAGGAAGTCAGTCCTCACATATGAGTGACATCAGCACTGACAGAGCCCTTTCAGAAGCATCTCCCAAGCTTTCAAAGAAAGCCTTTGGGAGATGCCACCACGCATGTGTGGTCCCATTCCCACCCAAGGGTGCCATCTTGCTCAGTCTCCTTTTTTCCACCGAGCCCTTCAGATGTCTGTCTGCTCTTCCCCCAGAAAAAGTTGATTTTCTCAACCTGAGCTTCATACTATCCTCCAGTAGTGCACCGGTCCTCTTCCCGCCACCCGAGCCAACTGCCCTGGCATCAAGTCTCGGGTTCGTTGTTTTTTTTTACTTCTTGGCGCCTTTGTGCCTTTTTTTCCAACTGACAGCACCGTGGATCTTCGACCTCGATGGGCTATTTTTTTTCTCTTATGGCTACCAGTGGTTTTAAAAAGTGTGATCGGTGTGCTAAAGTAATGTCCCTGACCGACACATACGACTGCAGCCTTTTCTGTCAGGGACCGGACCACAACCCCATGGCATGCGGCCTCTGTAAGAAGATGTCCACCAAGGCCCTCAAGAGCTGCCAGCAGCAGCATGATGTTTTTCCCAGAGTCCCCGGTACCTCCGAAGGCCTAGGCCTCCTCCGAAATCGCGGAATTCCAGGGTAGCCTTACGGACCCCGACCAAAACCATGGTTCCTCTGAAAGGGGGGCTCTCTTGAGGGAACTCAAGAAGAAGAAGAAGGCCTTGAAGGCGGCATCCCTGGATGGTTCAGACTGGTCAGGTAGGTCCCGAGCCAGGTCCTGCAGTCCTAGACGCTCGTCTGAGGGATCGGAGAAGGAGCGACTTGCTAAGGTGCCCGAAAAGGATTCCACCTCGGGCCGGCCTCGGTCACCTGACACCATCCTCTTCGAGGACTCCCCCTTGAGGAAACTGGCAGCAAGCCCAATTCCCTCGGTGCCCATGCCGATAGCTGCGGAGTCCTCTGGCCTGGAGTCCAGAATGGCGGCCCTGGAGCACAGCTTGTCTGCCTTCATGGACCAGTAGCGGGCACTGTTGTCCGGTACCACCAGTTCCTTTGCCCAGACCACCGGCCCTCGATGTCAAGGATGTTCCTGGAGGCTGAGCCAATCCTCAAGATCCTTTGGCCTTGAGTTTATCCTTGGCCAAGGTCTCGATCCAGCTCCCATTCCATGGGGCCAAGATCTTCCCCAGCCAGTATGCTCAGTACTAGCCAAAGGGTCTCTGAGGGCCGCAGGCGGGGATCAGCCCTGGAGTCCGCGAGACATCTTTCCCTCAAGTCCTCGACAGACTATTCTGACTGGGAAACCGGAGGATGAGGAGTCAACGGAAACCCGTCGCCACCGTGACATCCCCTCGGACTCCCTTCCTCAGAGCCCCAGCATCGGTCCCCACCTGAGGACATGGTGTTCCTCGATTTTGTCAGGGACATGTCCAAGGCCATAGCAATCTTGACGGAATCGTAGGAGGACCATTGGATGGAGGACCTAGAAATCCTCAGTATGAGCCCCCTCTGAGGGAATTGCTTATGGTGCCCATCCCTCCCATCCTGGAATGGCTAATGCTCCGTATGTGGGAGAAACCCGCATTGGTGCCAGTGGTGAGCAAGTGGCTTGACTTGATTCATCGAGTCCACGAGCCTGGGCTTCCAAAAGTCACAGCTGCCGCACAACTCCATGGTGGTTGAGTCGGCCATGTGTCGCCTGAAGAATCAGAAGATGCACTTCTCAGTGCCCCCCAGCAGAGAGACACGCCCACTGGACGTCCTCGGTAGAAAGTGCTACCAGGGCTTGATGATCATCGGCCGGGTCGAGTCATACCAGCTGCACATGGACATGTACCTGAGAGACCTGGCGAAGGATCTTGCCGGGTTCTCAACTGGTCTTTCCAAGGAACCCCTGCAGCGGTTCAAGAACCTGGCCAAAGTCATCCGTGAGGGCTCCAAGTTTATATCTTGGGCAGCCTATGATGGCTATGAGTCAACAGCTCGAGTAGCGGCGGCGGGCATTGGTGCCCGACGCCAGGCTTGACTACAGTCGTCCGACCTCAAGCAATGGGTTCAGTACAAATTGGTCGACATCCCATGCCAAGGAGAGAACCTCTTTGGCAAACCCATGACCGACAAGGTTGCCGAACTGGAGACCAAGTTCATTACGAGGACTAGGATCTCTAAAAAGACCACTGCCCCTCCCAGACAGAAGGGCTCAGGTAAAAAGCCCTTCTACTGGAAGAAAGGAGCTACTTACAGAAATTACCCACCTTTTCAGGCCTCCCCGGCTCCCCAGTAGGGTCAGCAGGCCAAGGGACATGGGCATGGCCCTCGTAAGCAGAAGGCTCCTAAGTCCCAGGCGTCAGCCCCGGCCCAGTCAGGGGGGAGCCTTTGATTCCTTGGGCATAGCATTTCTATCTCAAGGAGGTCAGCAGCCCACAGGGGGACGTCTCATTCACTGTGCCTAAAGGTGGCCAGCCATCACCATTGATTCTTGGGCACTCCAAGTGGTCAAGAAGGGCTACCTCCTGCACCTGTCCCAGACACCTCCCCCTTTCTTTCCAGGAGAGCGTCCCATGTTTCCCCTTCACTGGGACCTTCTACTGAAGGAACTGGCAGATCTTCTTGAGGACAGAGAGATATAACCCGTTCCCCACCATCTCAGGGACAAGGGGTTCTAGTCCAGGTACTTCCTCTTACCAAAAAGAACATGAGGCCTAAGGCCCATCCTCGACCTGCGCAATCTAAACAGATTCCTGTTGATGGAGAAGTTCAAGATGCTCTCCCTTAGAACATTGCTGCCTTATCTCCAGCAGGGAGATTGGCTATGTTCCTTGGATCTGAAGGATGCCTACGCACACATCCTTATTCACCCCAACCACAGGCAGTACATGAGGTTCATGGTGGTCACAGGGGCATTGCCCAGTACCTGCTTGTCATCTATGATGGTGGGAGACGTGTGCATGGCCCCCCAGGGAGGCCAAAATGGTCTGCAATGGGTCACATGGGTCAGTATTGTTGTTTGCATTCGGTGTGTATATAGATGTACCTATGTCATTGTGTGCAGCAGGTCACAGGGGACAGCACGCCATGCACATGTGCCACCTCTGGGGTGACTGCCACACTGTGGCACTGCAGACCCATATGTGTGTGTGTGTTTGGCATTGGGGGTACAATGGAGGAATGGACATCTTGACTTCACATGTGCCTTGGCCTTTGCACAAGAGAGTTATCCTGCAGTGGTGTGCTGTTGTGCAGCTGCTGTAGTGCATTTCATGTGCATAGCGTACTGCATATTCGCCACTGTAGGCAGGCCCTAGGTGTGGTGTTTCATGGTCTCATCATGTACTAGCCACATTATTTCATGTCCTGGATTTCACCCATTGCAGCCAGGGACCTGCAGTCTCTTTGATTCAAGGCATTGGTGTGTAGGCCTTAGTGAAGGTGTAGCGTAATGGTTAGAGCAATGACTCAGTCAACAATGAATGGTGTTTTGATTCCCACTTGTTCTCTTTGTGGCTGGGGGATATTCAGTGAACTTTGATGCCATGAACAGTCCAAGGTCTGCTGTGAATGATAGGCACACATTCTAACACCTTTTGATGTGTTCCGATAGCACCATGGGTCTCTACACATGCTGTTCGCGATCATGCCCTTCTGTGAGAATGACTTTATTGGCTCTGCTGCAGGTCATTGCAGAGAGCAGACATGTTCACCCTGCAATGTATGGCACCAGAGTGGAGGAGTAGCCAGTGGTTAGAGCACTGGCTTTGGACTCTAGGGATCAGGGTTCGTTTCCCTCTACCACTCCCTGTATGACTGGTGGGAACATTTTACAGAGGCTTTTTATGTATGTTACATCCTTCATAGTATGACCTCTATGCTTTGTGGCCTTGGGCAAGTCACTTAACCCTCCATTGCCTCAGCATAATCCAGGTTATCAATGGCCCTATTTTGATTTTACATTACCAGGTTTAGGCTACAATGTGCATTGCTTTGACTTACATGATAATGCAGTATAACATTACCCACTTTAATAGAAATATTTATATAATACAGAACAAACATGAATTGACTATTTCATCATCCCTATGACTGTACAGTTTTGCTTCTATCATATGTATGCATTACAAATAGCCACATACTACTCCTGGAATGGCCACCAGCAGGGATAATCACACTTCCTGACTTGCTCCATATGGCCAGTATGAGCCACTCTTGTCTAGTTGTTGTATGCACAATTGTCTGGAGAGTTGACTGGTGGTTGGGAAGCTGGGATATCTGTGAGCCCATATAGCTGGTGTTGGAGCTTCCATGTGGCACAGGCACACTTTGTTCCCACACACTACACATGCATAGGTGATGGCACATCAGGTACATCGATGCAGCCAGCCCATACCACACAGTCATTGACTGCCATCCTTCCTTCAGCCAATCCATCAGCCTCTGCTGGCTATGTGCATTCATGTATTCTTCTGCCAGCTGCTACACCATGGCCCACATAGGAACCTTTTTCACATTTCTGTGTATCACTCACGCCTCTTCTGTAACCGATCTGCATGTCACAACTCGAGCTCCCTCGTACTTTTGATGCACATATCATGGTGATTCTGACTCCGCAGGGGGACACATCTTCCCAATCTTATGCCACACACTGCCATTACAGCATTTGCGTCGGCACCCTTGTGTGACTCAGTACAGTTGCCTCCCACATGCTCATCTCACTTATTGACTGCCACATAGGATGCTCAAGGATCTGTGAGGTCCATCAGCTCCCACCAGTCCTGCCATCAAATCACCTTTACATTGCCTTTCGCTGGGTCGCCCTTATCCAGCATTAAGGTGACAGCCGTTTTCGGGCATTAAGGTACATGCTTGGCACCTTAATGCCCAGTATCCTGTTAGCGCACGCTAAGCGGAGCACAGCGCCCTTACCACCAGAACAACTATTACCTGCCCTACGCCTTTATCACCTGCAAACACCCTTAATGCTGCCATTATCACCCGATCTCCGAGATTCCCTTACTACCATTTAGTAAACATACCTCTAAATGAATAAAAAAAGGGGAATTATTAAAAACGGTAATTGAGCAAGGGGGGAAGGGGAGGGGGAATGGGGAAGGGGCATATTGTGGAAGAACCATTTCTTATAAATCGTATTCTCATAAAAAGCCAAAACTATATAAATAAGGCAGTGCAAATGCTGCACAGTAGAACAATGAACAATAAATTATTACATATGGATGTAAAAATATAAAGAAGTTGTCATGATAATGCTACAATAAAAAATAATAATGAGAAAAGTATTGATTACTACTAAATGCTTAAAAAGAGGAAGGGGAGGGGAAGAGGGGAGGGGAGAAAGGGGGAGGCATAAGGGGAAGAGGGAAAAAAGGAGGGGAAGGAAGGGAGGAGGAAAAGGGCAGGGGAGGGGGAAAGAGGAGAGGGAGAGGGAAGAGGAAGGGTGAGTGTGAGATGAGGAGGGGGGAGGAGAAAGGAGAGGAGGGGAGTGGGAGGGAGGAGGAAGGAGGGGAGGAGGGAAAAGAGGGGGCAGAGGAGGAGGGGAGATTGGAAAGGAAAGGAGGGGAGAGGAGGGGACTGGGGGAAGAGGGAGGAGGGAGGTGAGGAGAGGAAGGGGGGGTTTCTGAAATTATCAATTAAAAATCTTAAAGGAAGGGAACCCTGGAGAAAAATGGAGAGCTCAGTATCCATATTCAAACCATGTGGGGTTAAAGAACCTATTTCAGAAATATACAGTATCTCTGTCCCAATCTCAATAGGACTCGATCCATGTTTCCACCCCTCCAGTGTGGACGTACCATCTTCACCACCAGAAACCTCATTTCTAAGACAGTATGTTGCGCAGATATCCAATGGGAAATCAACGGTTTTTCAAAAATGTGTCTTTTTGAGCAACGTTTATGCTTGATCATTATTGTACGTTCACTTCATTTGGTTTTCCCAACATATATCAGATTGTAAGAGCAAATTTACATAGATTATGTACTGCGTCTCATAATTGGAATAATCAAACAGGAAAACCTTTCTACCAGTATGTAGATATACGAAGAAATGTCTTGTAATCAGGGTGTGAGCACACATAGAGCAGTGGCCACATTTAAAGTGTCCGATAACTATGGTTTTGCCTTTGGAACAGAGAAGGACGAAGGAGCCAAAATATTGGCAAGATTGATATTACGCTTGTGTGAAACTGTTACCGTAGTATTATTAAAAAATAATTCCTCTTTGAGTATTCTGGTGATATCCTGAGAAAAACTGGAAAAAGTCAAAGGACACAGCAACTTATCAATATGAGAACGTGTGGAGACTTGTAACAGCTGTGACTTGTGCCCTGTGATATGCCCCTCTCTATTCCTCTGATGAAATGTCCTATCAGCAGGATTTTCACATGGATCAATTTTGGAAAGGAGGGGGGCAGAAATACAAAAGAGACCAACAGAAACACCAGATTGGCAACCAAACTTTCCCACCATAGAATCATACAGCAGGGAGGTGACTAGAGATGGGCTTGACACAGATGGGTGATACAGAAGAATAAAGTGCATATAGGCAATCCCAGGGGCATTATTTGGGTGTAGCACAGGCAGAGTTACAATGTAGCTGTATCTTTTATAAAATACATATGTACACATGTAGAGCATATGCACATATTTACACCTTCTTCAGAGCAGGTGTAACTTTGTGTGTCAGCATTTGTGCATTATTGGTACTGGATCTGGGAAGCTATTTTATCAAGGCTTATAGGAACTCTGTTGTGAAATGAAGCCCATATTTTATTAATTATGCATGTGAATTACAACTCTACTCCAGCTCTGCCCAAATTATGCCAACAGGAAGGCCTATGCACAATCTTTTGGTGCACCTACTTTTTCTGCATGTATATTCACACATAATTATATATCAGCCATTTTCTGTATTTAATATATGTTTTATTAAATTACCCCCTTTGTGTGCTTTTCAGTCTTTGCTCATCTTCCCTCCTCCATATATTTTCCCTTTCATCTTACTTTCTTTGAACTATAAACAAGGATGACATGACCCACTAGGTTGAACTAGGTGGTTGCCTAGAGTGTCAACGCTCCCAGGATGGCCCCTTGCTGCCCCTGCCGCCCCTCTCCAGGACCTGCAACAGTAGTAATGGCAATTAAACTGCAACACAGTACTTCCCACACTCTGCGGCGCTGCATTGCAGTTCCTGCCCTCTATGACCTGCTGCTTCCGTCCCGTCCGACGCAGACTCCCGATTTGCATAGGGGTGCTTCCTCCCATCTCAAGATTATTTTAGTCTCTATGACATCAGTGTGCATTTTCTGTATATATAGATCTATATTATCTGTAGTAGTGTTTCCCAACTTGTGGTTTATTGGGCCCCTGGGAGTTCGTTAGAGCAGACCATTGAAGGGGTCCACAGGACACAAAAGAGAAAACAGAGAGAATGGTGGCGATTGACTATGAGAAAGAGAAAGATTGATAGGGACTAGCAAAGACAAGAGAGAGAGAAAGAAAGATGGAAGGGAACTGGCTGGGGGAAGGAAGAGGAAAAGAGACAGAGACTGGTGGGGACTGGTTGGGGGACAGATGGAAAGACTGGTATAGACAGGAAAGGGAAGGAAGATAATCGGGCTGATGCAGAAAACTAGCATGGTCTTTAAGCACAGATAATGCCACTTTTGAGCACAATTACCACCATCGCCAAATGCAGAAAAGAGACGGATGCGCACATAAACAGCAAAGGAAAAACTAGTGCACAATTAATGTCAAGAGTATTTAAATATATTTAAAGTATAGGCTGCATATAATAAAATGGTATATTAATATTGGTTGCAGCAGATGCAGAGAAATGCGTAGAGAATTCCACAACCAGCCTTATCACCAATATCTCTACGCCTGGTCTTGAGGTGGCTTAAACATCTAGTATGTGCGGAAATGTCAAAGATGATCCAGGCATTGGGGAAAGACCCTGATGTCATCAAAATACTGTCGGGAGCTGGTGCCCTCGACTGAAAATGAACCCCTGGTGGTTCAGTGGCCCAGCGGTCCCGATCCCCCACCCCTTCCCAACCAGAAATAAACCTGGTGGCCCAGCAGCCCCAAACCCACCACCCCCATCCCAGTACCTTTACAAATGAGCGGGAGCGCTACCCAAGTGCTCTCGCTCCTGCACCACCATCTTGAAAAATGGCGGCACATGGCACCATGAAGGGTCAGACTACCAGTAATGCCTTATATGGCAGTCTGACCTTACCTGTTGCATCCTAGGATGCACCGCGCAGTCAGGTGCCACCATTTTTCAAGATGACTGCATAGGAGCACATGGGCAGTGCTCCTCCTCATTTGTAAAGGTACCGGAAGAGGAAAGGGGGTGGGGTGGGAGGATCGAGGCCACTGGGCCACCAGAATTACTTTTAATTGGGCGGATAGGGGGATTAGGGTGGCTGGGCCACCGTGGTTATTTTTAGTTGGGGGGTGGGGGGATCGGGTCCACTGGGCCACCAGGGTTTTGCTTTCTGTTGAGGGCACCGGTCCTCGACTGTAGTTTGATGGCATTGGGGACTTTTCCCAATGCCTGCATCATCTGAGGGGAGTTTGACATTTCCCCTCAGATGATCCAGCCATCGGAGAAAGCCCCTGATGCCATCAACATACTGTTGGGGCTCATATGCAAATTAGCCACTTGGTGCCCCTGTTTCTCTGGGATAGCATGCCAAACTTGCGCCGACATCTATTCACATGTGTTTGGCTTGCTCTCCCAGGTTAATGCTGCCACATTTGCGCACAGTTTAACGGATGGCTAAGGCATGGCTAATTTGCATATGAGCACCATTCTGCCTGCTGGTGTTAAAGTCGCGCATTATCAACTTTTTATGACTATTTGCAGTGCACCGATGGTGCACAACTTCACCGCCGGCTTACTGCATCGGCTTGAAAGAGAGTTAGTGGGGACAGACTTGGCACTGAGGGGAAGGGGTCTGGGATCGCGAAACTTTGGCCAGGAGAGCAGAGCCAGCCTGGATTGAAGGCAGCATGGCAAGCCACCCTCTTTAAGGTATGTTTGCCATGTTTCCAAAGTGTGGGCCTGGTAGGGTGCACTGTGCCACAGAGCAGTGCGTCGGCCATAAAGGGGGGCACCTGCTCTGTGTATAAAGGGGGCTGGGAACACCACTGCTGTGACCATTGATTCCAGTACCTTAGAGGAAGACTGTACATGTCACAGTTGAATAATTCTCCACCTGATCATGACTGAATGTAAACTCCCTGATCCATGTCCCAGAAAGCATTCAGGAAGATCATGGAAAACACTGTAGAGAAGAGTGCTTTTTATATCTGATATATTTCTTGCATGCTTGAGAATATTATTCCAGGTAGAAGAGTGAACACCTAGTGTGCCCTCTTGATTACTATGAATATAATTCAGTACATATTATAAATTCTTTTTCTGGAAGATTATTTAGCAGTCATATACTGGAAGCACCTGATCCACAAGTATGTCTCCATTAAAATGTTCAGTATGCGCTATCATTTTTTAGATGCAACAAGAACTGCATGCATTATGCAAGGTGCAGTAGCACCATGGAGCAGTACAGAGGCATTATGATATCCTTCGTTTTATTCTCTATCCTTTCCTTATAATGCCTAGCATTCTATTAACTTTCTTGGCTCAGTGCGCATCGGTGTTGTTTACTCCTTCAAAAAGTACAAAGAGTAGGGGGCACACTGTGAAAGTACAAAGTAGTACATTTAAAACTAATCAGAAAATAGTTTTTCACTCAATGTGTAATCAAGCTTTGGACTTCATTGCTGGAACATGTAGCAAAAGCTGTTAGTGTAACTGGATTTAAAAAAGGATTTGATAAGTTTCTGGAGGAAAAGTCCATAAATCATTATTATACTGGACTGAGGGAAATCTATTGCTTGTCATTGTGATAAGCAGCATGGTATCTGTCTACCTTTTAAGATCCTATCAGATACCTTTAGCCCACATTGGCTATTGTTGGAAACAGGATACTGGGCTCAGTGGACTTTTTGTCCGACCCAGTATGGCAAATCTTATGTTCTTAACAATTATAGATCAGTAATTTTAGCTGTACTTATTGCATTGACAAATTGAAGTGTTTTTATTGTTTTTAATTATGGTGCATGTGATCTATGGAAAACTATTGATGCAGTCCAGAATTGTACTAATTTTCTTTTTTGTGGACTGACAGGAGCAGGCTTCCTGGGTATGCCAGTGTGATGACAACATGGTTCAGAGACTAGAAACAGATTTTAAGATGACTCTTCAGCAGCAGAGCACTCTGGAGCAGTGGGCTGCCTGGCTTGATAATGTGGTAACGCAAGCATTGAAACCATATGAAGGGAGACCCAGCTTTCCTAAAGCAGCTCGACAATTTTTGTTAAAATGGTCTTTCTACAGGTACTGTTAAAATTCAGAAATTACTTTAGAGTTATATGTCAACTCACAAAGATTAATATATAGACATGAAACAAGTGGAAGTCCAACTGCATAATTATAGGGGATTATGTAGCAATTAATGGCAAGGAACTGCACAATAGTGTTTTTGTAAATACTACCTATGGTAGACACTACATGGAGGTTAAAGGAGTCATTGTATGGCATCCTGGGAACCTTTTAAGGAAACTGCAGTCTATGTGTGATAATGAATAACAGGTGAGAAAAACTGATGCCCATGTGATGGGGAGAGCATGATAAGTTGACTGAGAGGAGTAGTTACACTAGGACAAAAAAAGGAAGGAATAAAAGGAGACTGGATAACAAAGGAGTATGGAGATGGTAGAGGAAAAGGGATAGAAAGGTTATGTAAGGATGCAAATAAAAAGGTTTTTTTCTCTGTGGATTAGCAGGACAAGTCCTCATGTATGGGTGATGTCGTTCAACAGATCCCCTTTCTTTATTCTTTATTTGCAAAGCTTGATATACCACTTGTGCATAAGCATCAGAGCAGTGTACAATAAAACACAGGCTCCTAGGCAAGGCAAAGAGAGAAAAGAACGCCATTAACTACAGGAAAGAGAAGATATAGACAGGGGGAAGAAAGAAAGAAAGAGAGAAACAAAAGACATCAGACACCAGTTTGCAGAAGGAGAGGGGGCGAGGGGGAGGGAGGAAAGGAGCTTTTGGAATTTACCACACATGTGCATCTCTTCCTGCCTTCTGCCATGGTGCCATCATAGTCTCCATCCATTTATTTCCGTGGAGCCCTCTGGACGTGTTATGACCAGCATGTGAGTAGTGTTCTGCGGTTCAAGTTCTTCCAGTTTTTCAAATTTTTCTTAGCAGTTTTTCTCCACTGCTAAAATATATTTTCCCCGTATTTTGCGTAGATAGGTTTTTCGATTTTCTTTTATTTTCCACAGCTCCCCAGTCTTCTTAGGCTTGGCGTTTTGGTTGGGTAATTCTTTTTTCAAAATGAAGTCTTTTGATTTTGCTACAACTATTTTTCCAGACAACATGTCCCAGAAATTTGATAGTGGCGTCAAAAAGTGTTCCAAGTACTCAAGGACCATATCTGTAATGAACACATACAAGTAGTGCCTCCAGTGCTTTGGATCCAATCATAAGCCCTTTTCTTGTAAATTATGTGTACAAATGACAAAAAGAGGGTTGAAGGGTCAAGAGAAACAGTGCAACAAACATTTTGGCGCTTCTAAGTGCAATCATTGACATCGGCAGCCATCTCAATGGCATCCCAGGCTGCATTAAGTGCTGGCAGTGTATCGACATCAAGGAGCTCTTGAGCCCACTCAGAGCTGAGCACTAGTAGGTCACCTGGACATCTGTTATCCATTGATGTTCCCTTGAGGATGAGGAAGGATTCGGCTTTGTCTTCATCGGCATCAGATAGCAAAGACATAGAACATCGGGCTGAGGCCTTGGCACATCAGTATCAGAGTCCTCCGAGGCATGGTGCAGAGAGCATTGAGGGTTCGCAGGAGTGCCCCTTTTAAGTTTCCCCAAAGAGAAGAAGATTCAGCCTCATCAGCTCTGGAGGGACAGTGCCAGCCTCCTCTTAAACGAGACCAGCCTGCCGATAGACCCTCTCAGATTCCATGAACATCAACTGATTCTGATGTGCCCCTGGCACCTTTGGAGATGGCAGCTATGAAGAACTGTCTCTCTTTCAAGGAAGAATCCCATTGCTTTTTGCCATGCAGCAGGTCAGTCTCAATGAATGTTGTCATGGTGCCTCCAGCCATCGAGCCTATCCTCCAAAAGCACGATATGCCTGGGGGAGAGGCATTAATACCAGGACATCAAACTGACGCTGATTCCTGCCTGGTCGATATTGCTCTCCAGCACATCAGGAACTGATGCACCCTCCTCACCTCTTGGTGCACAGGAAATCATCGGTGTATCGACACTCCTGGAGGAGCTTCCTTTCCTCACAGGGAATGAGACTCTTAAGTACTTTGATTTATCTGAGTCTGATTCAGAAGTCTGCACCACAGATGAGGTCTGTGGAAGAAAAGATCACTAGAGCTCCCCTATGATCCTTCTCCAGATGAACGACACAAGTTTCCACATAAGGACATGACCTTCAAAGATTTAGTATGGGATGTGGCTAAAGCCATACCATTTTTTTTGGAGACTGAGGATGAGCCCAGGAAAGAATTGGAGATCTTGCAGTACTCCATGGCCCCAAGGAAGTGGTGACAGTGCCCATGCAGCATATCCTTCAGAGGTTACAGATGATAAAGTGGGAGACCCCCCTCACTGTGCCTCCTGTTTGTAGAAAGATTGACTCAATGTACCAAGTTCAGATGGCACTTGGATTTGAGAAGCTCCAGCTTCCGCACTACTCTCTGGTCAACAGATCTGTTCTCAAAAATGTCCAAAAGTTTCAAGATGCACTTCTCAATGCCCCTAGGAAGGGTGTCTCGGACACTGGACTCTTTTGGGAGGAAAGTTTTTCAGAGTGCCATGCTTGCTTCTCATGTGGCATTTTACCAGCTCTACATGGGCATGTACTTGAAGGACATCATGCACAGCCTTGATTATATGTTCACATTTCTCCCTCAAGAGAAGTTTGAGAAATAGTGTTCCCTTGTGAGTTATGGCAGAGAATACTTGAAATTCATGGTCATTTATAGTTTATTTGTTTATCATTTATTGAGGCTTGATATACCACCCTTGGCAGAGCATACAGAGTAGTTCACAAAACGAAAAGTCAAATAAAAAGGAAAAGAACTCCATTGCATAACAGGAAAGAGGAAGGTACATAGAACAGAGCAAAAGATCAGAGTGTTTAAGTGACCTATGAAATTTTTGATATGGTGTCCAGAGCTTCTGCAATGGGCATTGGTACCTAGAAACTCACCTGGCTCCGGCCTTTAGTCTTCTAGTCATCAGTAGAGGACAAGTTCACCAATGTATTGTGCCATGGAGAGAATCTTTTCAGAGAAAAGATAGAAGAGGAGGCAGGATTCATAGAAAGGATGTCATCACCCTTCAGATTCTCTCAAGGCACATATCTGAACTGACCTCCTATCACAGGAGGTATCAAGGTGGCAGCCAAAGAAAGACTTACTACCCTCAGATGTGTAGCTATTTCCCTGACTCCTGCTACTTGAAGTAAAAACACACTCTTTGAGCATGGCTTAAGCAAGAGAAGTCTCAGATGGCCCAGCTTGCTCCACAACCAAAGCCAAGGATGGGGTTTTGACAGCTTCCTGCAGAGCATAGCCACTCTACCTGTAGCCTCAAAAGAGGACTGTCCTGTAGAGGGAAGCTCACTCTGTTTTCCCAGAGGTGGCCCTTTGTAACCGCCAACACTTGGGTCTTGCAAATTATCCAAAGAGGCTATAAATTGAATCTATTCAGCCTGCCTCCAAATTGCCCCCCGAGGATTCAGTCTTTAAACCCTCAGCATCAGGAACTACTTCTTCAGGAAGTCACCACCATTCAGGAAGATTTAGCAATCAAACTTGTTCCCACAGGGCAAGAAGGGAGGGGATTTTACTCAAGGTACTTCCTGGTCACCAAGAAGATGGGAGGATACCATCTCATCTTAGACCTAAAAGACCTGAACAAAAATTTGGTCAAAGAAAAGTTCAGGATGATTTCTCTAGGCACCCTGCTCCCTTATTTCCAAAAAGGAGATTGGCTATGCTCTCTGAATCTAAAGAATGCTTATAGCCACATTCAGATACATCCCAGTCACAGGAAGTATCTAAGATTTATTGGAGGACATGGCATTTCAAGTACCGCATATTGCCCCTTAGCCTCATGTCAGCATCTTGTGTAGTCATGAAATGCTTTGCTATAGTAGCAGCATTTCTATACAGACTAGAAGTGTTCATTTTTCCCTACTTGGATGATTGGTTGATCAAAAGCACCACTCCAAAAGGAACTCTGGAATCCACACATCCATTCCTACTAGTTCCAACACAACATTCAGGTGTTGGAACTACTAGGGTTAATATTCAATTATCCCAAGTCCCTTCTTTGCCCATCCCAACAAGTGGAATTCATCAGAGCTCTGCTTACTATGACTTAAGTGAGGGCTTTTCTCCCGCACAACATACTGTCCAGATTGATAGCGATAGTGCAGGAGACTCAGATGAGTCAGCAGATGTCAGCTCGTGCCATGTTGAGACTTCTGGCCACATGGCCTCAACAGTTCATGTGATACCCTTGGCATGTCTTCATATGAGGAAAGTTCAATGGACAATGAGCATCCAGTGGTTTCGAGCAATGTGAAATCTCAAAAGACATTCTGCTGTAAAGTGCTCTTATTTTCTGCACCAAATCAAATCTATTCGCCCTTTTCTTTCTTCATCAGTATTCACTACACTTCTTAGCTTGGTTATAACTCACCTTGCAGTATTGTATACACTGGCATTCCCAAGTTTGAGATTAAAAATCTACAGGCTATCCAGAATTCTGCTGTTAGAATGCTTTACATCTCTGCTAATACATCACAACTGACTGCCTATTCATAGAAACATAGAAACATGATGGCAGAAAAAGACCACATGGCCTGTCTAGTCTCCCTTCCATATCAACCACTACAACAATCTCCTTTCACTATAGGATACAACATAAAATCTTGACATTAATACATAAAGCTCTCCATATTGGCCTACTTTCTTACCTTTCCTTCTAAACCATTCCTCACCACTCCTCATATGGTCCTCCATTCGATTCATGCCAACCGCCTTTTCCTCTCTGCCGCACAGGCCAGATATGATTCCACCAGATGCTCTGCCTATTATTTTTTTGCATCAAGTCTATGGAATGACCTTCCTCCATTTGGAACTCTCCTATTCTAAATTCAAGCCTCTCTCAAAACCCACCTATTTCAGAAAGCCTTTCATCTCCCCCTTAGACAATGTAGACATCTGATGTGCATAAACTGTCTTCTCCCCTACATCACCCACTGCTGATATTATTTATTACATGTTGCTCCCATTCTTCTGTGGTGTGACTGTCTCTGTCTCTTTTATCACTGCTAATGGAGTTCCTTTCTCATTTTATTACTTGTTTTAATTGTAAACTGCTTTGCTGCTCAAAGAGTGGTATATCAAATTTTAATAAACTAAACTAAACCACCCCACTGATTCAGTTACTGACCTGGTGAACGGTCCACAAAAATCGTGCCCAAGGTCTGCCTTCCAAATTTCTGCCTATAAAAAGCTACTAACGATGGATGCATGCATCCAAACTGGGATGGGAAGTTCATCCCAATGGGTTTCACATTCAGGGGAATTGGTCCCTCCAAGAAAGTCTACATCAAATCAACTTCTTGGAACTGAGAGTGATGGCAAATGCTCTAAAGGCTTTCAAAGATCGGTTGTCCAACCAAATTGTTCTATGTTCTACATCAACAAGCAGGGAAGAGCAGGGTCGTATCTCCTGTTTTAGGAAACTTTCAGTTTGTGGAACTGCCATCTCTCTTGGGATGGAGTTGAGAGCCACTTACCTGCCTGGCAATTAGAATGCTTTGGCAGACAGGCTGAGCCAAGTCCTTCAGCTTCATAGACAGCAAGGTGGCGTTCCATATCTTTTGAGAGTGGGACACCCCCTCAATAAATTTCTTGCCATTCTTCAAAATGCCCAGGTAAATCAGTTCTGCTCCAGGGTGGGGTCACACAACAAACTAGCCTCAGATGTTTTCCTCCTTGATTAGGGGGAGGATCTTCTGTAAGCATATCCTCCAATACTTCTCATTGCCAAGACCCTCCTGAAAGTCAAAGCAAACAGTGGTATGATAATTCTCATCACTCCTTTTTGGCCTTGGCAACTGTGGTTCCCTCTTCTTCTGTAACTCTGCATTCAAGAATTAATGCATCTGGGGCAGGCAGTAGATCGAATATCACAGGAGAATGGAGCAATGTTGCATCCCAACATCGGGTCCCTAGCCTTCACAGCTTCGATGTTGAGAGGCTAAGGATATCTATTCTCAGTCTGCTAACTGGTGTCACCGATGTCCTTTTGCTGCCTATGAGGGCCTCAACAAGAAGGTCTCATGCTTTTAAATGGAAGAGGTTTGCTGTTTGGTGTGAGGCATGCTCCATAGATCCTTTCACCTGTCCCACACAAATGCTGCTTGAATACCTCCTGTACCTTTCAGAGACTAGATTCAAATGCAACTCTGTAAGGGTTCACCTCAGTGCAACTGGCACTTACCATCATGGTATAGAAGGTAAACCCATCTCTGTACAGCACTTAGTTGTTTGCATCATGCGGGCTTGCTTCTTCTCAAATCACTCTATAAGCCACCTGGAGTGTATTGGGACTTCAACATGGTTCTAGTGCAGCTGATGAAAGTTCCTTTTGAAATGCTCAATATCTGTCTTCTGAAATTCCTGACCTGGAAGGTATTGTTTCTGGCGGCAGTCACTTCAGCCTGCAGAGTGAGCGAGCTTCATGTTCTAGTAGTTCATCCACCTTACATAATTTTTTCACAGCATTATGGTCAGGGCTGGCCCAAGGGTTTCTGCCCCCTCCCTCGCAGCTGACACTGCCCTCCTCCCTAGCTGACACTGCCCTCCCCCCTAGCTGACACTGCTCCCCCCCCTCAGCTGATGCCACTGCCTGCCCCCCCCCCCAGCTACTGCCGATTCCACCTCAGGAGGGGGAGGTGGGCAGTGGCAGTATTTCTAAAAGGGGGGGCTTTTGCCACTGCTTTTGGAAATATTGTCATTGCACGCCTCACCCCTCCCCCACCCAAAAAACAGAATCGGTGGCCCTGATTGTGGTACTTCGTACTCATCCCAAGTTTCTTCTGAAAGTGGTTACAGAATTACATCTTAACCAGTCAATCATTCTTTTAACATTTTTTCCAAAACCCCATTCTCGCAAAGGGGTTTGTTGAATTGCAAAAGAGCCCTAGCTTTCTTCTTGGAGTGGACAAAAGGCCATGTAAAGTCCATCCAGCTAACCTAGCAAGCTATGGGCTGCCAGCTCCAAACCCACCTTATCAAATTGGCTCACAGACTGCATCTCTTTCACTTTTGCCCAGGCAGGCCTAAGCTTTGAGGGTCATTTCATGGCTCATAATGTCAGAGCCATAGCTATGTCAGTGGCCCACTTGCCCTCAGTGTCCATGAAGGAGATATGCAAAGCCACAACGTGGACTTCAATCCACACTTCCGCCTCGCACTACTGTTTGGATGGGGATTCCTGACAACAGCAGTTTTAGCCATTCAGCACTTTGGAATCTTTTTGGAAAGTAGAATCCAGATCCACCCCCAGGCCCATTTTTTTCTGCTCAGGTTGTTTTTCCAAAAAAAGAAAGATGTTCTTGGTTAGCCCATTTGGGCATATTCTTATTCCCCTATTTGTTCAAGGCAGCCTATAACTAGGGATTTCCATACGTGAGGACTTTTTTCCTGTTTGTCCATAGAGAAAGCATAATTACTCACCAGTAGTGGGTGTTCTCCGTGGACAGCAAGAAAAGTCCTCACAATTCTCCCACATCCCTTAGAAGTTGCATTCTCCTCGGCTTTTTCACTGGACTAAGGTTAAGACAGCACCACCGCGAAATGCAGGAATATGTGCACATCTTCAGCAGAGCTTCCAAACGTTTCTAGAAACTGGGAATGCTCCCGTGCAGGAGCGCCATTGGATGAAATCACCCATACATAATGGCTTATCTCCAGGAACAAGCAGGAATGTAGTCTTCACATATGGGTATCGTCGGTACCCACGGAGCCTGCGCGGGAACGCTCCCCAGCGTCCAATAGGAACGCTTTTAGGAGCATCCCTCAGCACATTCGCGCTGCCTTCCCGCCTTTCCAACTGTCCCTCTTCAGTTCTTCATTTTCCACGGAGCCGACAGGATCCATACCCTGTCACCGCAAAAAATTCAGTCTTTAAAATTGTTTTCTTGTAGTTGCGTTTGCCTGCCGCACGACGCTTACCGGTACCGCCGGTTCTTTTCTTTTAAAAAAAAAAAAACAACCTTATACTTTGAGCACTTTTTGGTGCTCGGTGCCATTTTGGGCACTAGGCCCCATATTCTTAAAACATGGAAAAATCAACAAGTGGTTTTAAAAAATGTACTAAGTGTAGCGGTACTATTTCTGTCACTGACACCCATGATTGGTGTCTTAAATGTTTAGGGCCTGAACATTCTCCATCTGAATGTCTCTCCTGTATGGGGATGACTAAAAGAGGAAGACAGAACCGGGCTGCAAAGCTTGGTACCTTTTTTTCTTCGGATGCCAGATCCATTGCATCGACATCTTCAAGGGCCTCCTCTTCCTCCCATGGATCTCAGGTAACTAAACATAAAAGCCGGTCCTCAAAGGGTAGCTCTCCTGCTAAGCATCGAGAGGCCATTGGCATTGCCCTTGAGGGAACCACACTGGCAAAGTAGCCCCGGCGGGAGGCTTCGGCTTCCAAAGCATCAATGGGGCTCCAGGATGTTCTCGAGGCCCCGACCTTGCAAGAACTACCTGTGCCATGCTCAGGGGTTCCAGCCATCTTCACCGGTACCGATACCAAGGCATCGGTAGCGTCGATAGACCAGAGGTTCCTCGCTATCGAATGCAGCATCACAGCTCTTCTCTCAGCTGCGGTACCGTTGGTCCAACGGGCACTAGTACCGACATCGACACCGATGCCGGTACCTACACCAGTACGGACACTGGTACCGGTACTGACGATACCGGTACCAATGGTACCGGCCCCGGTGGGAATTCTTCCCATGCCATCTTTGGCTGGAATCGACAGATCGGTACCGGATCAACTCGGTACAGACTTCGATCGATACCAGGATCGTGCTTTGCATGAGCATCGTGGTCAGGAATAATTTGAATCCTCCGATTCCGAAGACAGTTCTGCTGGTACTAGAGGGTTTCTCCCAGAGGATCCCTCTTCTCCCCAACGCAGAATGTCACCTCCAGAGGACATGTCTTTTCAGGATTTTATTCGTGATATGGCCAAGGGCCTTTCAATCACGGTAGCTCCTGAAGAGGAACCCAGAGCAAAGGAATTTGAAATTCTCCAATATCCTAAAGCTCCAAAGGAGGCAGCCACTCTGCCCATCCATGAAATTCTGCATAACTTGATGCTCAGAATGTGGGAGACACCTCTGACTACATCTCCTCACTCTAGGAGACTTGAAACTATGTATCGAGTTCCGCCATGTCCTGGATTTCAAAAGACTCAGCTGCCACATCATTCAATGGTGGTGGAGTCAGCCATGCGTAGGATGAAAAGTGCAAAGAGGCATGCATACAATCCTCCAGGTCATGAATGCAGGACTCTGGACGCTTTGGGGCGCCGAACTTTTCAGGCTTCCATGCTTTCAGCTAGGATCAGTTCATATATACTGTATATGGTGTCATGAGGCACAAGGATCAGAGCCCAGGAAGACAGAGAATGTACTTCAGAATGAATCCACTTTTGACAGGTCAAAGGAAAACATGGAGGAAGGTTGGCATAGAAACCCCAAACAAACTATGTCACACAGTACTAGGGAACGCCCAAACCAGGAGCTAACCCATGACTCATTAGGAGAGGGGAGGCAGCTGATGAGGGGCGGAGCCCAAGCAAACGGGAAAGGCAACACATTTAAAAATCCCCTAGCTGGGAGTAGTGAGGAGAGAGGGAGGAGAAGAATTAACCAAGGACCCAGCCAAAGGAGAACTGTCTTGGGAACAGAGTAGAAGGACGAGAGAAGGGAAGGGAGTCCCAATCTCACCCAGGAAAGCTCCTCTGAAGAAGGGAGTCGTGGGAGGCACGCTGACCCAAAGAGACAGGCAGTTCCACGCTGTAGGAGGCAGTGCACGGCTAGTCATTGCACTGAGGAACTCTATTCCCCAGAAAGCAAGGAACATTGCTTTAAAACCCAGATAAGGCAGTCTCAACCTTATAATGCTAAGTACTCTGAAGGAAAAGTTTATTTCCCAGAAGCTGAGCTTCTGCCTGTGAGAAAACTCAGGAAAATCAGAAAAGAAAAGATTTACCTTGAGCCGTGTTGCAGCCAAGGGAGGTTCCTGGAAAGGAGTTTGCTGGAAGGTAGGAAAATACCACCTAATAGCAGAGCAGAGGAATCTAACCAAGTTCCTTGTACGTACCAGGAGCTGTGTGAAAGAGCCAATAGTAATTATGGTAAACACCCAGGCTCCTCTAGGCTGTTGGGGGAAGGGAACCTTTTACCCTTTGCAGAGGAAGTGATTAAGCAGGGAAAAGAGTTCACCCCACGGGAAGCTGAGGAGGACGTTGATGGTATGCAATGTGATTTTTACCAAGCTCCAGACACGGAGATATTCATGGACTGTACGTACACGCTGTCAGATAGCATACAATCTCTATGCTAGTATTGCTATAATATTATTATAAGAAGGAAAACAGTCCAAAGAGTGTTTGGAAGTTAAACTGTTTTCTATGCCTTTTTGTGTTACCTTAAGAAGCTGAAGACAAGCATTGCCTAAGTTTGGTTATCCTTTTGTTTCACTGTACCAGAAGTATGGACTTTATGTTGCTGTATTTTCAAGGTTAAAATCCAACCCTGGGAAGGGAATAAATCCTATTTTTACCTTACTATCTCGTGCACAACTATTTACTTCATAAGCTATTGAACTACAATACCCAGAAGGCTTTACCAAGCCTCAAAATAGTGGTTCACAGCCTCAAGAAGAACATTACCCCGCTCACCTTACTCACACTAAGGCCTCTGGGAGGGTGAGTGGGCGACAAGCTGGCGTAGTTTTTCGGATTTTGACCCGGGAAAAAGACGCAGCAAGAGAACTACGGCTCCAGAAGACCCTAGAGAAGCAAGTTGGCAAAACAGACGGCTGGTAAAGCAAGAAAGACACAGTGACCTTTCCTGAATGCTGACCTCTACACGAAGCCTCAGGTGCTGACAAGAAGAGATGGAGCCCAGAGACGTAATGTACTGGTTGCAACAGCAATGGGACAAGCAGCTGGAGCTAGCAAAGCACGTCCAGGAGCAGAACGCTATCCTAATGAGGGAGCAACAGAAGCCCCTATTGGACGCTATGAAGGCGCTGCTGAGTAAGCCGCAGGAGCTACTGACTGAGAACCCCATGGTCATACCAGGGACAGGACTAAACGCAAGTCATGCTTTTTCCCTAGGACAACTAAGTCCAAATGACAACGTGGATGATTTTATTGACGCTTTCGAACGTATTGGGGGAGCGCTAAAATGGCCTAGTGAGCAATGGGCAACCCGATTTGCGGTCTCACTTACAGGTGAAGCCCTATTGGCCTACAAGGCCATGCCAGCCACTCTTGCCGCTGACTATAATGAGATTAAAAAAGCGGTAAAGGATAGGTTGGGGCTCACTACCTCTCATTACAAGAGGCTATTTAGAGAAGCCCGTCTGAAAGCACAAGAGACCCCAAAGGCGTTGCAGCAGCGGTTAAAAAACTTAGCCTGGAAGTGGTTAACTCCAGAGACGAAAACCTTTGAAGCTATATTAGACACAGTAGTCTTGGAACAGTTCATCCAAGCTGTGCCTAATGAGATGAGGACGTACCTCATGTTGCAAAACTGTCAGTCTACAGAAGAAGCAGCTATACTAGCTGACCAGTTTTTGGAGGCTCAGATAGCTGACCCCTCAGGGTTTGGGGTAATGCAGGCTGCAGGTTTGGCAACTGGTAAAAGGGGAAAAGATCCCAGAGGAAAATTGTATACCACGCAAAGTGTAAATGCTAATAATGATGGTGATGTTTTTGTAGACAAGGGGAAATGTTACCTGTGTGGAAAAGCGGGGCATTTCAAGAGGGATTGTGCCAAACGAACTGTCCTCATATCTGGACTAGATAAGCCATCGTCGGAGGGATTTCTGCTGCATGCTCAGGTGGAGGGGGTAGAGACCTTGGCATTGCTCGACTCGGGGGCCGACCAGAGCATGATTTCCTCCAGGCTCTGGGAGGCCATCAAGAGGTGCCGTTCGTCACCCCGAGTCAAGCCAAGAACCAGGTCAGGGTAAAATGCATACATGGTGCGTTTACATTTTATCCTCTGCAGAATCTTGCTATAACCGCCCTCAATATGGAGCAAATAATGCCCGTAGCTGTGATTTCCACACTTCCTAGGGATCTTATATTAGGCAGGGATTGGCCACCCTTTTATAAAGGATTAATAGCAGGTTTAAATACCCGAGCCAGCTTAGTCTCCACTAGATCGCAGGCCGGAACCTCAGGGATGGGAGAGACATCCACCGGGGACAGGGAAGAGCTGGTATCCCAAGAGGGGGGGTTGGATGAGGAAGAAGTAAATATTCTCCCTGCACACGATGATTTAGTACATGAACCCGTTAGGCAGGGTAGAAAAGCCAAGGCAAAGAGACACCACGAGAGGCAGTCTAGGTCCTGAGGCAGGTCCGAATTGGAGGCGGGTGCGAGCTTACCATGGGTACCCGCCGAACTGGTAAATAAGTTCCCTTCTTTCCCTGCCGAACAGCGGGCTGACCCAGCACTCAAGAGAGCCTTCGAATGGGCCCGGGAAACCCGGCCTACGTTGCCTAGGTTTTTCCTAGAAAATGGAATTTTATATAGGAAAAGCTTGGACCCCTACACTGAGGCAGTTAGGAAACAGCAGGTAGTGCCGACGGCGTTTAAGGCTACAGTCCTGCGCCTCGCACATGACCACCCTATAGGAAGCCATAAGGGCATTCAGGGCACCCTGGACCAAATATTAGGTCGCTTTTATTGGCCAGGGGTGTTCAAAGAAACGAGGCAGTACTGTGAGTCATGTGCCCCATGTCAAAGTGTAACAGCTTTAAGGCCAAAAGCTGTACCTTTAATACCAACCCCCACTATAGCGGTGCCTATGAGTTGCATAGGCATGGACATGGTAGGCCCTATGACCCGAACACCTAGGGGTTTCCAGTACCTACTAGTAATAGTTGATTATGCCACCCGATTCCTCGGGGCTATTCCCCTAAGGAACACCTCTGCGAGGATTATAGCCCAGGAGCTCGTAAAACTATTTTGTATGGTGGGATTCCCCAGGGAGGTCCTGACGGACCAGGGCAGCAATTTTTTGTCTAAGCATTTGTCCACCGTATGGGAAGCTTTTGGAATAAAGCATATACGAACTTCAGCGTACCACCCCCAAACGAATGGTTTGGTAGGACGTATGAATCAGACCATCAAGCAAATGCTTAGGAGGGGCTTAAAAAAAGGGGAGATAGCGGACTGGGATACCTTGCTCCCGTTCGTGTTATATGCGTGCAGAGAACGCGTACAAACCTCTTTAAAAGCATCACCCTATGAGCTCATGTTCGGTAGGTCCCCTAGGAGAATATTAGATATATTACACGAACAATGGGTGGAACCAGACACTTCAGAAGTGGAAGTACCTCAATTCCTAAAAGGTCTGAGGGAACGATTAGAACGGACGGCAAGGGCCGCAAGGGAGAATTTACAGGCCAGCAAACAAAAACAAAAACAATATTATGACAGGGGCAAGAAGCCCAGAACGTTAACAATAGGTGATAAGGTGATCATCCAAGTGGCAGATCCTGGCCCAAAGTTTGAGGCCCATTGGAAAGGGCCATGCACGATTGTGGAAAGGGTAGGGCCAGTCTCTTATAGGATAGAGAACGCAAAGGGTCGCCGACAGGTATATCACCTGAACCTTTTAAAACCTTGGAAGGAGAGGTCTGCCACCGCCAGTATGGCGTACGTGGAGCAGCGATACAGATCCAACACCTGGATTACGCACTGTCCGACAGAAAGTTCGGCAGCGCGTAATATTTTAAGGCGGGGGATCTGTCATGAGGCACAAGGATCAGAGCCCAGGAAGACAGAGAATGTACTTCAGAATGAATCCACTTTTGACAGGTCAAAGGAAAACATGGAGGAAGGTTGGCATAGAAACCCCAAACAAACTATGTCACACAGTACTAGGGAACGCCCAAACCAGGAGCTAACCCATGACTCATTAGGAGAGGGGAGGCAGCTGATGAGGGGCGGAGCCCAAGCAAACGGGAAAGGCAACACATTTAAAAATCCCCTAGCTGGGAGTAGTGAGGAGAGAGGGAGGAGAAGAATTAACCAAGGACCCAGCCAAAGGAGAACTGTCTTGGGAACAGAGTGGAAGGACGAGAGAAGGGAAGGGAGTCCCAATCTCACCCAGGAAAGCTCCTCTGAAGAAGGGAGTCGTGGGAGGCACGCTGACCCAAAGAGACAGGCAGTTCCACGCTGTAGGAGGCAGTGCACGGCTAGTCAGTGCACTGAGGAACTCTATTCCCCAGAAAGCAAGGAACATTGCTTTAAAACCCAGATAAGGCAGTCTCAACCTTATAATGCTAAGTACTCTGAAGGAAAAGTTTATTTCCCAGAAGCTGAGCTTCTGCCTGTGAGAAAACTCAGGAAAATCAGAAAAGAAAAGATTTACCTTGAGCCGTGTTGCAGCCAAGGGAGGTTCCTGGAAAGGAGTTTGCTGGAAGGTAGGAAAATACCACCTAATAGCAGAGCAGAGGAATCTAACCAAGTTCCTTGTACGTACCAGGAGCTGTGTGAAAGAGCCAATAGTAATTATGGTAAACACCCAGGCTCCTCTAGGCTGTTGGGGGAAGGGAACCTTTTACCCTTTGCAGAGGAAGTGATTAAGCAGGGAAAAGAGTTCACCCCACGGGAAGCTGAGGAGGACGTTGATGGTATGCAATGTGATTTTTACCAAGCTCCAGACACGGAGATATTCATGGACTGTACGTACACGCTGTCAGATAGCATACAATCTCTATGCTAGTATTGCTATAATATTATTATAAGAAGGAAAACAGTCCAAAGAGTGTTTGGAAGTTAAACTGTTTTCTATGCCTTTTTGTGTTACCTTAAGAAGCTGAAGACAAGCATTGCCTAAGTTTGGTTATCCTTTTGTTTCACTGTACCAGAAGTATGGACTTTATGTTGCTGTATTTTCAAGGTTAAAATCCAACCCTGGGAAGGGAATAAATCCTATTTTTACCTTACTATCTCGTGCACAACTATTTACTTCATAAGCTATTGAACTACAATACCCAGAAGGCTTTACCAAGCCTCAAAATAGTGGTTCACAGCCTCAAGAAGAACATTACCCCGCTCACCTTACTCACACTAAGGCCTCTGGGAGGGTGAGTGGGCGACAATGGGAATGTTCCTCAAGGAAGTTACAGGACATTTGGAGCTTATGAGCCCATTTCTCCCAGATGACAAGAGAGAAGACTTTCTTGCTCTAGTTAAGCATGCTCAAGATGTCTCCAAGTTTGTAAATCGTGCAGCCTTTAACTGCTTTGAATGCATCAGCAGAACCTCTGCTATTGCCATTGGCGCACGACGGATTGCCTGGCTTCAGGCATCAGACTTGGAGACTTGGGTACAGGACAAGTTAGGCAACATTCCTTGCATGGGAGAGAATCTCTTCGGCAAGAATTGGCAGGAAAAGACTAATGAGTTTGATGCTGACAATATGACTCTAGATAGATTGTCGAAATCTACAGCCACTCCAGCCAAAAAGAAGTCTTATAAAAAAAAACCTCTTGCAGCAAAAAGAAGAAATTTTATCCTTCCTATACCCAGCAGAGTCAATCTCAGGGTCAGGTTGCCCAAAAGGGACAAACTAGACAGCAAAAGAAGCCAAAAGGCCCTAGAGCCCAACCAGCTTTGCAGGTTCAGCCCCCTCAAGGGCTTTGACTCCTTCCTAGAGAGCTTAGCCTTCCTGCCTCTGAGGGGTCCCTAACCCCCCAATATCCCAGGAAGTTATGCCACTTTGCCAACAGATGGCATCAGATAACAGCAGAAGATTGGACTTTGTTCATTGTAGGAGAAGGGTACAAGCTTCATTTTCACAGCATGCCCCCTCCTACAGTTCTAAAGCAATTCAATTCTCAAACCTCCGCAAACAATCTGCTAGATCATGAGGTCTCAACACTTCTTGCCCAAGGGGTGATAGAGGAGGTACCCATTCTTCAACGGGGTGCAGGGTTCTACTCCCCCTATTTTCTTATTCCAAAGAAAAGAGGAGGACACAGACCCATTTTAGACCTCAGAAAATTGAACAAATACCTGTTTCGAGAGAAGTTCAAAATGATTTCTCTACGAACTTTTGCCATACCTTCAAAGCCAGGATTGGCTTTGCGCTCTAGATTTAAAGGATGCATACACTCACATTCTGATCCATCCAGATCACAGGAAATTCTTACGATTCCTTTTCAGGGGAAAACATTTCCAGTACAGGGTTCTTCCCTTTGGTCTAGCTTCAGCACCAAGGGTATTCACGAAATGCATGGCAGTAGTAGCTGCATTTCTACGAACCCTGGGGATATTCGTCTTCCCTTACTTAGATGACTGGCTCATTCAAGCCCTTACAGTTGCAGAGGCCAACACGGCACTGTCTCACACAATGCGAATCCTCCAATACTTGGGGTTGGTAATAAACTTCCCAAAATCCCAACTTGTTCCTTCCCAATGCCTGGAATTCATAGGGGCCTGTCTAGATACCAAACAGGCAAAGGCTTTCCTTCTACAGGCCCGGTGTCTTCGCATAATGCAACTAGCTTCTCAAGCAGCAGGGAAATCCTCCCTAACTGCTCGAGAGCTACTACAGTTGCTGGGACATATGGCATCCACAGTTCATATAGTCCCATACGCTCGCCTCCACATGCGAGCAGCTCAGTGGACCCTATCCACACAGTGGACACAGGCCACAGGTCATTTAGCGGACAAAATAATAAACTCTCAACGACTAATTTTGTCCCTCCAATGGTGGCAATCCCTATAAAATCTGACAGTGGGGTCTCCTTTTCATCAACCCCTTTTTCAGGCCACCCTAACAACAGATGCATCACAGGTGGGTTGGGGAGCACACCTGAATCTTCTTTCTACCCAGGAAACCTGGACTCCACAGGAGGCTGGTCTACACATAAACCTCCTGGAATTAAGAGCAATCTATTTAGCTCTTTGAGAATTCCACGCCCAGCTCAGCTACAAGACAGTCCTAGTCCAGACAGACAATCAAGTAGCAATGTTCTATGTGAACAAGCAGGGCGGCACAGGCTCTCTGTCGTTATGCAACAAAGCTTTACGACTGTGGGCCCTCGCCAGAGAGTATCAAATTCACCTTCTAGTGGTATATCTTCCAGGCATTCAAAACCTTTGGGCAGACAAACTCAGTCGAGAACTGCTGCCTCATGAGTGGTCCATCAACCTGGACCAGGTAGCAAAGATATTTCATCTCTGGGGCACTCCAGACATAGACCTCTTTGCAAGTCCACTGAATGCCAAACTTCCCCAGTTCTTTTCCAGGATTCCGGCTCACAATTGTCAGACAAGGGATGCCTTCCTCCTTCACTGGGGTCAGGGCTTCCTTTATGCCTTCCCACCCATTCCCCTCATCCCCAAAACACTCTTCAAGCTGCAGAGAGACAGGGGTCACATGATTCTCATAGCGCCACGATGGCCATGCCAATCGTGGTATCCCCTGCTTCTACATCTCTCTCAAGCTGCACCTCTGGAGTTAGGGCATGCTCCAGATCTCCTATCCCAAGAGAACAGGACGCTATGGCACCCGAATCCCTAGTCCCTGCATCTCACGGCCTGGTTGCTGAAGGCTTAGACCTCCAGGATTTCAACCTGTCCCAACAAGTAAAGGATATCCTTCAGGCTTCTAGGAAACTTTCCACAAGAAGATCTTATGCCTTCAGGTGGAAACGTTTTACTATATGGTGCTCCAAGAAGGGATTAAACCCCCTTTGGCATACCCTTAGAATCGATACTAGAGTATCTCCTTCACTTATCGAATTCTGGTCTAAAGATCAATTCGGTAAGAGACCATCTTAGTGCAATTGCAGCTTCTTATAAGCCTCTGAATGGACAACCAATTTCCTCTCATCCACTCCTATCAAGATTTATGAGAGGCCTTTTATTAACTAAACCTCCCATCAAGCCACCACCGGTGGCATGGGATCTAAATCTAGTTCTCGGGCAGCTCATGAAGCTGCCTTTTGAACCTTTGGCCACTACAGCCCTTAAGTTTTTGACCTGGAAGGTCATCTTCCTAATTGCAATCACCTCTGCATGTCACATTAGTGAACTGCAAGCTTTAGTGGCTAATCCTCCTTATACTAGGTTTCACCATGATAAGGTTGTTCTTAGAACTCATCCACACTTTATACCAAAGGTGGTTTCGTCTTTTCATTTAAATCATTCAATTTATCTTCCTGTATTTTTCCGAGGCCTCACGCCTCTAATGCAGAAAGAAACCTTCATACTTTGGATTGTGAAAGGGCCTCAGCCTTTTACCTACAGAGAACACAGCAACATAGAAAGTCCTCGCAACTTTTTATAGCTTTTGACCCTAGTCATTTGGGACAACCAGTCTCCAAAAGAACTTTATCTAAATGGATTGCCCAATGCATATCCTTTGGGGCTTATGAGAGTAAGGTTCTTCCTCTTCAGGACCATGTCACAGCTCATAACGTGAGAGCCATGGCAACTTCCATGGCTAATCTCCACTCTGTGTCTATCGATGACGTTTGTCGAGCAGCCACCTGGGCTTCGTACACACCTTCACAGCCCACTACTGCCTGGATAAAGCCTCCCGTCGGGATGCCTTCTTTGGCCAAGCTGTTCTTCAAAATCTCTTTCAGACCTAATTCAACTCCTACCCACCAACCCTGGTGGAATGCCAGAGATCCATGGGAGGACGGATTCCCACCTTTCCAGAGTGGCACCTTCCTGGGGCTGTCTCCCTGGCATCTTCAGCTAGGGAGTCCCCATATGTGAAAACTACATTCCTGCTTGTTCCTGCAGATAGCGTAGTTACTCACCTGTAACAGGTGATCTCCGGGAACAGCAGGAATTTAGTCTTCACAACCCACCCACCTCCCCTAGGAGTTGTCTCTCTATCGCTTTGTCTCTTTCCTCTCTCCCTCTATCCTTTTCACTCAGCTACAAACTTAACTGAAGAGGGACAGTTGGAAAGGCGGGAAGGCAGCCCGCATGTGCTGAGGGATGCTCCCAAAAGCGTTCCTATTGGACGCTGGGGAGCGTTCCCTCTCAGGCTCTGTCGGTACCGACGATACCCATATGTGAAGACTAAATTCCTGCTGTTCCCGGAGATCACCTGTTACAGGTGAGTAAGTACGCTTTCCTGCTGTCCACAGAGAACACTTGGAACAGGTGAGCAACAACGTTTTCTCTATTGCCAGCATTGCAAGATCCTGTGAGCCTCAGTAGTTCCCCGTAGGCTCTTTGAGAGTCAGAAACCACCGAGCCCTAAAACTGAAAACAATTAACTTTTTTTGCAAAAGTTACTTCCTCTGTTTGAAAATATAGCATTGTAAATTTAAGGGAAAAAAAACAATGAGTGCCATCGAGTCAATGCTGACTTTTGATAACAGCCCCTGGGTTTTCTTGGCAAGGTGCAACCGGAAGTCGATTGTCAGGCCTTTCTTTCACGCAATGAGTTTACAGCCCCTGGTATTCAACGGTGGTCACCTATTCGAGCACTAACCAGGCCCAACCCTGCTTAGCTTCAGAGATCAGCCCAAAACAGGTTCATTCAGGACAGCTGAAGACTCTATAGCATTGCATTAACAACTTAAGCAATGTTTTATGTCAGTGAAGTTGGTATTGCAGCCCTTCATAGTCAAAAGAATCCACAATAATATTTTATATGGAATTCCTAGTAATAAAGTATTCACCTTAAAACACATTTAGAGCTACAAATATTACTGTGAATACCTTTTTAAGTGAACATATTGTTATTGCTAGGCGTTCCATATGAAATGGTATTGTAGATTCCTCGGGCTACCCAAAGAACCATTAGTGCCATGTGAGTGAGACTGTGAAAAAACATTCTTTTTAAAATTACACCGAACTGTTGACTCAGAATAGCAATACACACTGCCATGCAGGAGATCTGGGTGTAAACTGTAAATGTGACTTATTCATTGAGTGCATATACCAAGTTCTGATGACCGCATTTTGAATTGCTAGACTAAATACGGAGGCTAAGAAAATAGGGAAAACTATAGTTAATAAACAAAAGCTTATGGTACCGTAGACTCCCCTCCTCACCCCCCCCCCCCCATCAGGACCTGTTGCAGTTTAGCTGAAAGACCAAAGTTAAAAAGAACACCTGAGCAAAAACAAAAAAACAAACCCTTGAATCAAGTGATTTTGCACATATCTAGGATTAAAACATTTTCATTTTCCCTCACCCAGATGAGGATAAATAGTGCAATTGTTCTGTATCATGAAATATGTCATGATCAAAAGTCATTACAGTTTTGTAAGAAGAGAAAGGACAACGAGATTGAGATGTTATTTTTGACAGAACATGCAGCAATATATTAATTAAATCTGTATTTCTTCTTAAACAGTTCCATGGTTATTCGAGATTTAACCCTCCGTAGTGCTGCCAGCTTTGGTTCATTTCATCTGATCCGCCTGCTCTACGATGAGTACATGTTTTACTTAGTAGAACATCGGGTTGCTCAGGCAACAGGAGAGACACCAATAGCAGTCATGGGTGAGGTGAGTTAGTAAGCAGTGGATTCAAGTTGTTTCTTTGAAAATTAATATTTAAATTCAAGTTTTGTTTTGGGTTAAAATGAAAATAATTCCTCAGTGAATATTAGAAACAATACAGTTATTTCAGAAATCAGTTTTGATCATAGCCCATACTTTACCACGATAATCCAAAGATTGCTCTGGCTGCAGTATTGTGGCAAACTGCACTCCTTTCTTCACTCTAGCTCTCCCTCTTCACTGCTGAAGAAATTGCAATAGGGCCTTTCTTCTTGCCTGCTGTTGGGGCGGGGTTTTCATGTCTATGCTGGGAACAGCTTAGCCAAGGCCTTTCTCCCTCCATATGGCTCGTGCTGAAATCAGGTCTGGGCTTCTGAAGAGCCACCAGGCCCTAATATTGTCCCATGTAGCTGGGCTTCATAGACATAAAGTCGCAGGAAGGGAGAAAATTGAGGCAAAAATAAAACAGCAAGGAAATAATCAATAAAACAAGCAAAATAAGCAATGTAATAGAAAAAAACAGCCAAAAAAACAAGACAAAAGAAAGAAGAAAAATAGAATGTTCTCTGGCTCTTAAATAATTTGGCTCGTATCCCAGAAGTAGTTTTATACTGCTAACTGGTGGTCTGTTTCACTCCTTGCTGTCCTTGCATGCAGTAACAACAGGTGATCAGATCAACAACAGTGGGATTTGAATAGGTAAAACTGGGAGCGAGGAGGAAGGTTTAAAAGACTGAAAGGGAATTGGGTCAGTACTTTGATCCACCACTCTTCGAAGTCTACTGAAGATTGCTACATTTTTATTTGTCTTTATTTTATAATAGATGCCTTGGTTTATAACAGTTATTTTTTCTGGTTTTTTTATATATTGTGTTATTTGTTTAGGCATGGATTTTCCTTGTTTTGTTGATTTATGTTAAAATTATGGAAAATGTATATAAATAAAGTGAGCTTAAAAAAAGACTGAAGGGGAAAAACATGGAGAAACGTTTTACAGTCAGGGCGGTGAGAGGCTGGAAAAGAGATCAAACAGTGAAGGAAATACTCTGGGGAAGGAGAAAAAGAGAGATGAGTGGTGGAGACAAGGGAAAAAAGGCATAGTTTTGTAAAGGGAGAAAAGCAGACAATGTGAAGAAAGGAGACTATAAAATGAATAGGAGAAAAAAAGATTAACAGAAAAACTGAAAGAAAATTGAAAAAAAAGAATGAAAAATATCATTCAGACACATACAAAAAAAATGTTTTTAAATAGAGAGATTTTTGCATATAAAAATGTAAACTGTATGCAAATCCATCACAAAATTGCCACAAAACTTCAAAAGCTTCGCTACTGTAATATCTCGTGAGTTTTGGAAACTGAGGCTGTGCGAGTCAACTTCATGGTTTCTAACTAATTTGTATTTTTACACAGAAGTATACAGGTCAATATTTAAACACTGTTGTTGGTGGAGATTTTTTAAACACCAGCTGCAGTGCTTAAATATTTTAAATGGAATTTTAGAAGGGATGTCTAGAAAGAAACTGGAATGTCCAGAGCAGAATGTCCAAAAACTGGGGGAATGATAGCAGTAACAAGGCTTCTATGGCTTCTTGTAATGTATCATAGTTCTTAGGTTGACATCCTAGCTTTTGAAAGAAAGCTGTAGTTTGTCCATTCTTTAAAAACCTAATCTGCATGTCTCAGAATCTTCAAATTGTTCTCCTGTTTCTAATCTTTTATTTCTAAACTAATGGAGAAAATTCTTTTCTCACAGCTCTTAGACCATGTAGAGAAATCTAATACACTTTATCCTTGCCAGTCAGGTTTCTGACAAGATCACAGCACCGAAACTATTTAACAGCCTTACTTAGCAAAGTCCATAGCTCATTAGCTATGGTAAAATCACATTGGCTGTTTTATTAGACCTATCCTTGGCTTTTGACATGGTAGATTATCAAATTCGTTTTTGTCCAGATTAGCAGATTTAGGCATTTGTGACTCAGTTCTCTCCTGATCGATCCTTTACAGTTGTGATAGGTTCTCTTTTTTCCACACCTCATTTCTGACTTGTGGTGTATCACAAGGCTCTGTATTGTCACCTTTATTTAACTTTCTTCCTGACCTCCTCTAATATGTGTTGATCTCCATATCATGAGCAAGATGAGGATGAATCCTACTGTTAGCTTATACGGATTCACTATCTCCCAGCCTTTCTAGGTTGAATCATTGTCTTCAAAGAATCACATCCTGACTTGAACAGAATCATTTGAAACTTAATATCACCAAAACTTCAGCAATTTGACTTACTGGAAGGGCAGGAGCCCCCAACCTTGATCCCCATCCTTCAGAATCTACCTTTACAACTTCAACCATTTTTTAAGTATCTGGATGTTTACTTGGACACAAATCTCTGTTTTGAAAAACAGATCAACATTGTTTGTAAAAGTTTGTCCTTTATTCTCCGGCACTTCCCTGCTCACCACCCATTTTCTGATTCTTCTGCACTGAAAACTATTACTCTCAGTTTTATGTCACAATTAGATTACGATAACATAAGCTACACTGGTCTTTTAGTAGCTGAACTCAAAACAGCTCCAAACTATTCAGAACTTGACTGTCCCCTATTCTAAGTTATGCCTCCAAATCTGACCATGTAACTCCATAGCTATTTCAACAACACTAGCTACCAATTACAGTACATACTGTATTCAAGTCAAGATTTTAGCCTTAACTCATAAGGCTCTATATTCGGGTACCTCTTCATATCTAGCCTCTCATCTCCAGGAACAAGCAGGAATGAGTCTTCACATATGGGTATCGTCGGTACCGAAGGAGCCTGCGTGGGAACGCTCCCCAGCATCCAAAAGGAAAGCTTTTGGGAGCATCCCACAGCGCCTGCGCGCTGCCTTCCCGCCTTTCCTAACCGCCTCTCTCCAGTTCTTCTTTTCCATGGAGCCAGCAGGTCGTGTTCCTGTCACCGCTGAAGAATTTCTTTATTTTATTTTATTTCTTTGGTCGCGCGTCTGCCTTCTCGACGCTGGACCGGTACCGCCGGTCTTTTCTTTCTTTATTCTAAAAAAAAAAACGACTGTTTTTTCTCACTTCAGTGCATTTTCTTCTTTGGCCTTAGGCCTAGGACATTTTTCCTCATGGAAAAGCCCGCCTCTGGGTTTAAAAAATGCACGAAGTGCAGCGGCACTATTTCTGTCACTGACACCCATGAATGGTGTCTAAAATGTTTAGGTCCTGACCACTCTATTGCGGATTGTGAGTCCTGCTCCATGATGTTCAAAAGAGGTCTACAGAATCGAGCAGCTAAGCTCAGTACCCTGTTTCCCTCGGATGCAGCTTCGGTTGCATCGACGTCTTCCAGGGCTTCTTCTTCCTCACATGGATCTCAGGTAACCAAATTTAAATCCAGCCGGTCCTCGAAGGGTAGATCTCCCTCTAAGTATCGAGATGCCTCCGGGCTTGCTCTCGAGGAATCCGCACCGGCAAAATTACCCCGGTGGGAGGCTCCGGCTTCCAAAGCTTTATCTATGGGGTCACAGGTTGACATCGATGGCTCGGCCTCGACCGATCACCTGTTGCCATGTTCTGGGGTACCGGTAGTTCCCACTGGTACCGACATCCAGACATTGGTTGCGTCAATGGATCAGAATATCCTGACCATGCAGCGTGCCATCACGGCATTCATACAAGCTGCGACGCCTTTGGTACCACAACAAACTCCGTTGCCGGTACCGACTCCGGCACCGGTACCGATATCGGTTCCGGTGCCGGTACCGATTGCATCGACATCCGCTTCGGTGTCGACTGCAGTGGTACACTGTTCTGTGATGCCCATCGGTACCGAACCGGTACCGATCACTCCCGATGTCGATACCACCCGGTACGCGTATCGGGCTCTGCAGGAGCATCCAGACAGGCGATACTTCGATTCCTCTGAAGACTCTGATGAATCAGAGGTCTCTTTCGAAGCATCGGTGGTTCATCCTCAGGAGCCCTATTCTTCAAAAAGGAGAATGTCTCCTCCAGAAGACTTGTCTTTTCAAGACTTCATTAGGGAAGTGGCCAGGGGTCTTTCCATCTCAGTGGCCCCTGAGACAGAGCCTAGAGCAAAAAAATTAGATATTTTACAATATCCTAAGGCTCCTAAAGAGGCAGCCACTTTACCAATACATGAGATTCTTTATGATCACATGTTGGGCATATGGGAGACTCCTCTCACCACTTCCCCTCATTCTCGCAGGTTGGACACCATGTATCGTGTTCCTCCTTGTCCTGGCTTTCATAAGACTCAGCCTCTTCAGCACTCCATTGTGGTGGAGTCTGCTATGAAAAAGATAAAGAGTACAAAAAGGCACTCTTCTGCTCCTCCAGGAAGAGAATGCAGAACCTTAGATGCCTTTGGTAGGAGAATTTTCCAGGCCATTATGCTTGTTGCCAGAATCAACTCCTATAGTCTCTATATGGGGATGTTTCTAAAAGAAGTTACAGATCACCTGCAAACTTTATCTCCTTTTATTTCAGAAGATAAAAGGGAAGAGTTCCTCACCTGGCTCAAACATGCCCAGGATATTTCCAAGTTTTCCAACCGTGCAGCCTTTGAGTCTTTTGAAGGTGCCAGCAGAGCCTCGGCCATTGCCATAGGTGCATGCAGAGTTGCTTGGTTACAAGCCTCTGATTTGGAACCTTGGGTTCAGGATGGACTAGGAAACTTTCCTTGTACAGGTGAAAACCTTTTTGGCAAAGATTGGCAAGCAAAGGCCACCCAAATGGATGCTGAAAATTCTGCTTTAGATAGACTTTCAAAGTCTACTTCTGCTCTTTTTAAGAAAAGGTTGTTCAAAAAGGGTTTTTTTCCCAAATGGGAAATATTATTCTGCTTATGGTCAGCAGCCATCTACTGGAGGTCGTTTTGCTACAAAGAGACAGCAACAACCGAAACAGGCCAAGCCTAAGGCTGCTAGGACTGCTACGGCCCAACAGCCTCAGCCTCCTCAGGGCCTTTGACTTACAACTAGAGAGCTTAGCCTTTCTGGCTCTAGAACATCCAGAGCCTCTCACCATCCCAGGAAGGTTGGCTTACTTTGCTCCCAGATGGGAACAAATCACAGCAGAGCAATGGACCCTCTCCATCATAAGGGAGGGGTACAAGCTTCATTTCTTAAACCTTCCTCCTCACACCATGGTGAGACAGTTCAATTCTCAGACATCTCTCCTCGACCTTCTGAGTCAGGAGATTACTACCCTTCTTGCCCAAGGGGCAATAGAAGAAGTACCCCTTCTTCAACAGGGCTCAGGGTTCTACTCCCCCTACTTTCTTATCCCAAAGAAAACAGGGGGCTACAGACCCATATTAGATCTCAGAGAATTGAACAAATTTCTATGCAAGGAGAAATTCAAGATGATTTCTCTTGGTACTCTCCTTCCATACCTTCAGAGTCAGGATTGGCTTTGCTCTCTAGACCTCAAGGATGCGTACACCCATGTCCTCATCCATCCAACACACAGAAGGTTCCTTCGGTTCCTTTATCAAGGGAAGCACTACCAATACAGAGTGCTTCCTTTCGGTCTGGCCTCTGCACCAAGGGTGTTCACAAAATGCATGGCAGTAGTAGCTGCATTTCTACACACTCTAGGGATATTCGTATTCCCATATCTGGACGACTGGCTCATCCGAGCTCCATCCCAGTCAGAGGCCCAGACTTCTCTAACCTGCACAAGCCGTATCCTTCAGTATCTGGGACTTGTAATAAACTTTCCAAAATCCCATCTCACCCCTACTCAGTCTCTAGAGTTCATAGGGGCCTTGCTGGATACCACAACTGCAAGGGCCTATCTTCCCCAGGCCCGTTGCCTACGCTTGGTGCAGTTAGCCTCACAAATTCAGTTAAAATCCCATTTAACTGCTCGAGAGATGTTACAACTGTTAGGCCACATGGCATCCACTGTGCATGTGGTTCCTTACGCTCGCCTTCACATGAGGGCAGCTCAGTGGACTCTGTCCACCCAATGGACCCAGGTATCAGGTTGCCTGTCAGACAAAATAGCAACCTCCAGTCGCCTCTTTTGGTCCCTCCACTGGTGGAGGTCCACTCAAAATCTGTTACTGGGGTCCCCCTTTCAACAGGTGTTACCCCAAGCAACCCTTACAACAGATGCCTCTCCAAGAGGTTGGGGAGCTCATCTTCAAGATCTCTCCACTCAAGGCATCTGGTCTCTAGAAGAGACATCTCTACATATCAACCTCTTAGAGCTCAGAGCAATTTTTCTAGCTCTCAGAGTCTTCCACACCCTGCTCAGCTACAAGACAGTCCTCATCCACACGGACAACCAAGTAGCCATGTTCTACGTGAACAAGCAGGGCAGGACTGGCTCTCTGTTGCTTTGCAACGAAGCTCTGAGATTCTGGGCCTTCCCCAGAGAGCATCAAATTCATCTCATGGCAGTGTATCTTCCAGGGGTTCAAAACTCTTGGGCAGACAGACTCAGTCGAGTTCTGCTTCCACACGAATGGTCCCTCCATGGGGACCAAATAGCCAGGATCTTCCGAATTTGGGGAACCCCGGACATAGACCTCTTTGCAAGTCCGTGGAATGCCAAACTTCCCCGGTTCTGTTCCAAGATTCCATGTCAGGGAGTTCAGGCCAGGGATGCCTTCCTCCTTCATTGGGGGCAAGACTTCCTCTATGCCTTTCTACCCATTCCCCTAATTCCCAAGACACTCTTCAAACTTCAGAGAGACAAGGGGTCTATGATCCTCATAGCACCACATTGGCCACGCCAAGTGTGGTACCCTCTACTTCTGCATCTCTCCCAAGCTCCCTCCCTGGACTTGGGATCTGCTCCAGACCTCCTGTCCCAGGAGGAGGGAACGTTGTGGCACCCAAATCCCCAGTCTCTTCACCTCAGAGCCTGGTTGCTGAAGGCCTAGACCTTCAAGATTTGCATCTTTCTCAGCAAGTGAAGGATATCCTTCATGCTTCCAGAAAGCCTTCCACTAGATGTTCCTTTGATTTTAAATGGAAAAAGTTTTCTATTTGGTGTGCAGAGAAGGGTCTTAACCCTCTTGCAATACCTCTGAATTCTTTACTAGAGTATTTGCTGCATTTATCCCATGCAGGCCTTAAAACGAATTCACTAAGAGTCCATTTGAGTGCTATTGCAGCATCCCTTAAACCTCTCAATGGACAGCCTATTTCCTCTCATCCTCTTATAGCAAGATTCATGAGAGGCCTTCTTTTGACTAAACCTCCCATCAGACCACCTCCAGTGGCATGGGACTTGAATCTGGTTCTTGGCCAGCTTATGCATCCACCTTTTGAACCCTTAGCCACTACCTCCTTGAAATTTCTTTCCTGGAAGGTTATTTTTCTCATTGCAGTCACTTCAGCTCGCCGCAACAGTGAACTGCAAGCCTTGGTGGCTAATCCTCCTTATACAAGGTTCCATCATGACAAGGTAGTCCTCAGGACTAATCCACACTTTATGCCTAAAGTGGTCTCACCTTTTCATCTGAACCAGGAGGTTTATTTACCTGTCTTTTTTCCAGGACCTCATGCTTCAAGTGCAGAGAGGAATCTTCATACCCTGGATTGTAAAAGAGCTCTTACGTTTTACTTACAAAGGACACAGCAACATAGAAAGTCCTCTCAACTCTTTGTTGCTTTTGATCCCTCTCATTTAGGACTTCCAGTCTCTAAGAGAACTCTGTCCAATTGGATTGCTCAGTGTATTTCTTTCGCCTACCAGAGTAAGAACCTTTCTCTGGAGGGCCATGTCACAGTTCACAATGTGAGGGCCATGGCAGCCTCTATGGCTCATCTAAATTCTGTGTCCATCGACCAGATCTGTCGAGCGGCCACCTGGGCCTCGGTTCATACCTTCACAGCCCATTACTGCTTGGACAAGGACTCCTGACGGGATGCCTTGTTTGGTCAGGCTGTTCTCAAACACCTGTTCCATACCTAACCAACTCCTACCCTCCATCCCTGGCTGGATGCCTGAGATTCATGGGTGGAGGTAGAGCCCTTCCCAGGGACTCACCACCTGGGTGATCTCCCAGGCATCTCTAGCTGTGGAGTCCCCATATGTGAAGACTCATTCCTGCTTGTTCCTGGAGATAGCACAGTTACTTACCTGTAACAGGTGATCTCTGGGAACAGCAGGAATAAGTCTTCACAACCCACCCATCTCCCCTAGGAGTTGTATCTCTCTATCTTTCTTTCCTTTCCTCACTCTCTCTTTGTCTCAGCTTTAAAACTCAAACTGGAGAGAGGCGGTTAGGAAAGGTGGGAAGGCAGCGCGCAGGCACTGTGGGATGCTCCCAAAAGATTTCCTTTTGGACGCTGGGGAGCGTTCCCGCGCAGGCTCCGTCGGTACCGACGATACCCATATGTGAAGACTTATTCCTGCTGTTCCCAGAGATCACCTGTTACAGGTAAGTAACTGTGCTTTATCATACTGAACCTAGAGTGTTTTGTTCTATTCACTGAAATAGGCTACATATTCGTCTTGTCTCCTGAGCAAAATTAAAAAGTACACATCATTCTGGTTTTTCTTTTATATCATCCATCTTATAGAATGCACTACCTCTCCAACTCCACCTTGACCCCTCTTATAAAATAATTCAAGACCAGCTTGAAAACACAACTGGTATGGCTTTTGGTGCACAGTGACTTCATCCAGGCAGCCCCAGAGTAGGTCTGTGTATGTGGTGTTTCGTTTATTTTCTTTTGAATTAATATACCATTGTTTTTTGTTAATTATATGTTATCTTTCCTACCTCTTTGTTCTTGATTTTTATGGGAGGGTTTTCCTGTACATGCATTGTAGCTCTTTTCCTTACTAATTTATCAATTTATTTTTATTGTATACTGCCTTGCCATTCATACTAAAGACAGAATATTATATTAAATAAACCATAACCAAACCATAAATCAAATTAAAAAAGATATCCAAAGCTATGTCTGACAATTGAACCCCATCAAGGCAATGTAGTCCAGCACAAGACTTGGTAATGATAGTGTGAGGAATGTGAATACCCTGTATGGAAAACATGAATTTACACATCTATTTATTAATTATTTTCTGCATTTTTGTTATGGAGTGATGTGACCTTTACCCTTCTTGACCCTTCTTGGGATGATGCCGAACCAGACCAAACAAATTGCAGGAAAGGCATCCGCTATTGAAATGAAGTCACTCTGGATCTTTTATACCAGCTCCACACTGCGGGTAGACGTCAAGTTATTACCCCTATGTGTATTATTATCACCTATGGAAGCACAGTGTTGGCATTCATTGGCCCCACTTCATTCAATGCTATCCCATCCAAACAATGGAAACCTCTGATTTTGATAATCCTAGCCTGATGCCCAAAGGTCTGGTCAGGCCTCTTCTTTGAGCCCAGTATATAAACGAATGGCCACATATCCACACATCACAAGAATTTCGGTGTGTACCTAAGTTATAAAGGTTTGCAGAATATTAGAACAACAAATAAGAAGATACTGGTGTGAATGTCAGTGCAAAAAGCTCATTACATACTTAAGTTGTGTTGCAGCACCATTTGCCTACTGACATTATTTGTTCTTTTGACAAGCCAAGAATAGTGGCTGTAGTAACCATGCCTATCCTAAACAAGTGTGTGCCAAAGAGACTCAATCCCATATCAGTGATACATATTTTCATAACTCTGGTGAATTGGAAGCAAGATAATGGGGACTGATCCTCCTGCACCAGTCTTGTATAATGGCAGCATAGTCTGTGCATTAGAAAGATCTTGAGGCAATTTACTGGGAAAATAGGCTTGCCCTTCAGTTGTTGCAATTGCTCCCCTTGCTGCTTGTTCATTTTTATATGGTTATATCAATAGCATCACACCAGACCTGCCTAACATAACGTCCTGCGATTGTAGACTTGATGGATTATTGTTTTGTCTTGATCTGAGCACTAGCTTACTGACCCTCATTGCTCCAAAGAATGCTGAGGAAAATGCACATTTGAATAGATTAGTTTCATACAAATTAAATCAAACTTGCTCCATGGCTTCAAATATGGTCTGAAGCTGGTCGAGGGTTATGGGGTGCCTTCCATCTCTTGCTATTTGTCCCTTGTTAGCCCATCCTTTCATCATTCTGCTTACTACAACAAAGTTAAAATCTGCTAATGGCCTCTACCAATGATATATTGTTTGATCAGAAAACCACATGTTGATTGGCTAGTTCTGCCTTCCAGATGTACAGTGAATTCAAAATAGGGAAGTGCTTAGTGGTGCACCATTAAAAAACTGATTCTGCTTGAAGCGCCAGTAAAGAATTTCAGTTCTTCACTATTCTCAGGCCTACCCTGCCAAAATGTGAAAACCCTTTGGAGGAATAAAGAAACTGCTCCCATACCCAGAGGTCTTCTTTTATCACCCTGGAAACCCTAATGTGCTGATGATGGCTAAGCCAAGAACCAGGAAAATATTCCCATAGGTTTGACCCTGAAAGCAAAATATAGTAACCCCATCAATGTTTGAAAATGCTGAAGGATTGCCTTGGTTGCTTTTATCATAGCTCCAATATTTTCCCTAAGTTTAGAGAACTTTTCTGGGTCAATTTAGATACCCTGGCTACACATCCATTTCAATGCCCAGGAAACCAGAGACTGTATAGGGCCTACCGCTTTATCCACTGCCTGTGGGATTTCAAAGACCTAGTCTACTTTCATAAAGGAACCTAAAGATTTTGGTACTCTTCTGAACTCGTATCACAGAAAAGGAAATAATTAAAGTAGTGGATGACTCTGGCCTTTCCTGTGACCTGGTTGACCACCCAATGTACAAAGGAGCTAAACTGCTCAAAGTATGCACACAATATTGAACATCACATTTATCGAAATAAAAGCTCCATCAAAGTGAAATCCAGCAAGCGGAAAGACTCCAGATGTACCCGGAGTAGCCAAAAGGCAGACTGTGTCGGCTTTTGCAAATGGCAGCGTGTGCCTAACTGTGTTATAAGCTGGATAGCCTGGTTTAAAGAGGCATATTGCACTGAACAGAGCTGTGGGTCAGTGTTGTCACAGATGGAAGACCCTTCAGGACAGGATAAATTGTAAATGAAGTGGAACTTTCTGGTTTCCTTCTTTGGTACAATACCCAGAGGAGACACAATAAAGTCCATGAAAAGCAGGCTAGAGAATGGGCCTGCTATTCTGTCTAAAGGCAGTTCTTTGTCAGTTTTGTCTTTAGCCTTCTTCTAGTGCTGCTGAATTGAAGGTGAATTATATGTATAGATTGAGTTGCCCCGAGAGGGACCAAAGGGAAGGGAAAGGAAACCCCTCTTGAAAACCATGTGTGATAGCCTCTGCTTGTTTCATTAATTAGTATTATCTTAACCAATGTTGCATTGCATCAATTCTGATGGGAGCTGGAGCTAGCACCTTCAATGCCATGAAACAGCTGCTATCCCTGTTGATTCTTGTCTCTAGGGGCCTATACTGGGTGTCCGGGTGTTCTGCCCCTCAGCGCACAAGTGGCAGAATTTGCATGGGTTCCAGGAACATGCACCATTGTTGTATTGTCTACAGATGCACCTTCCATTATTTGGAGATGAACCCCCTGTAAGTATTTGTCTGAAAGGAATTAGGGAACCTATCTATGTTAAATGGCTGGTGGGTTGCCATTTCATCAAGCCATAGGTCTACCACCCTATGCTTCCACATCATAGAAGGGTCCTCAGCCATGCTGTTCTGAATTTATTCAGTCATGCTCATATAATGGTATCTAAATATTGGATGAGATAAGAGTTCATCTATGGCTTTCTCTCGATTATAATACTCCTAAATATATGAAATGCTGATATCTATTTATTAATAGACTTTTGAATATTTTCATTTTTTTCTCTCTCTCTCTCTCTCTCTCTCTCTTCCGGACCCCTGATTAGCATGAGAAGTTGTCAGTGAATTCCCTGAGAAGTTGTCAATGAATTCCCTTTTCCATATCTCCTTTTTTATCTTCATCAACATACCCTTTGCTAAAATGTTAACCCCATAAAGTACATCTTCATTGGGTAGTGCTGTAAGATTTTTTTTAGCACTGTCATGGTAGAAATCGTGACAGTTACCTCGTCTACACTTGCCCCAAACATATTTTTTAAAGAGCTTTTTTTATGTCTTTCTTTTATTGGACTTAAGAGCATTCTGAATGACATTAGCCAGGGCAAGTTCTTCATCACTACTGTCTGCATTGGATTCTTCAGAAATTGACAAAGAAACAGCACCAACTTACATGAACTTTATGGTTTATTAAAATTTGCATCAACAGAACGGTGTACATTAAAACTTTCAAAGGAGGAAAAGAATGCCAATAAAATATAGGAAAGAGGAAGGAGTATTTTAAAACTGGGTTACAGAGAAGGGTAAGGGGGGATGGTTTAAAAGGTGGAAGTCAGACGCGGGAGAGATGGAAAGCAGAGTCCAGTGTAGCCAAAGTTATCAAGTTAAAAGCTAGCTGAAATAGATAAGTCTCAAGACATGATTTGAATGTTGTGTAGGACATTTTCAAACAAAAGTCAGAGGGTAGTGCATTCCATAGGCTGCGTCCAAGAAAATAAAAGCTAAGTGATGGGTTGATTCATAACTGGTGCAGGAGGGGGAGGAAAGATAGATGTAGTTGGCATGAATGGAGCATAGAAGACATGATGCTGTGTGAAGGATAATCTATGCTGATAGATAAAAGGGTATGCCAGTCTGTAGGATTTTACGAATTATGGTAAGGAGTTTGTATTGGATCCAGTACTGGAGAGGTAGCCAGTGGTAATCAATGTGCAAACGTGGTTGAATTTGGAAGCGTGATGCAGTAGTCCTATAGCTGTGTTTTGAACAGTTTGAAGATGTTTGAACTGATAGTTTGGAAGGCTAGCATATACGACATTGCAGTAATCTAGGTGAGATATGGCCAGTGACAAGAAAAAGACAGTGGAATCAGAAAGAAATGAATGAATAGAATGGATTTGATGGAAGGCAAAGGAGGAGCATTTCACCATGATGCTAAACTGTTCGTGGAACATGAGAGCATTGTCAAGGATAACTCCCAGGTATTTAAACAAAGGTACCAATGAGATAGGGATGCTGTCAAATGAGGGGGCCAGATGTGGAACTGCAGAAGATCCAGTGAGCCAGGTGGCTGAGGTTTTGGAGAGGTTTAGCTTCAGATGGTTGGTTCTTAGCCAAAGGACAACTTGGGAGAGACAAGAGTTCACAATAATGAGATTGGGGGATGTTGGGTGCGTGTAGAACAATAATACTATGTCATCTGCATAGTAATATGCAGAGACACCAGGATATTGAATGAGAATGACCAATGTGGCAAGAAAGATGTTGGATAAGAGAGAGAACAGAACTGAACCATGGGGGATACCACAACTAAGGGGAAAGTAAGTGGAAGTAAAGGACCCAAAGTTTCCAGAGTAAGAGCAATTGGAGAGAAAGGAGTGGAACTAATGTAAGATGATGCCATGAAGACCGGCATCTTGCAGACGGGTGAGTAGAATGGTGTGACTAACCTTTGGCTGCTTTCCCACGTTATGCCCAGATGGAGTCTATCCACTAGCTATTAGCTGGCTAGGAATCACCTGCAAGGGGTCCTCAACCAAAGTGTGAGCTTGTGCACTGCCACTACTGGAACCACTGTCAATGCAAAGCCTCTGCCTGACAGCGCTGGTGCCATGTGTCCATTGACCCTTGCCACACCCACCTCATCTCGTGCCAGAGGTAGTCCACCCCCTGCCACCAGCAGATCTCTGCACTATATCCAAGAGCCCACACAAGGTCTCCCCTCTCCAGAGGCGTGACAAACAGCCACGGATCATTGCACCCAAAAAATAAAAAAGACAGCCAACCTCCGAGCTGCTAGACTGTCACTGCATGGTTCCCAAATGGCAGCAGCCCACCATGCATCACCAGCCCAGAGGCACCCACTGCCCAATAAATCGGCCCATTGGACAGAATGTTGCCATACCAACTGAATGGTGGCCTTTACCTTAAAAGTCATGCACGGACAATCCAATTCCTCTGTGGGGGGCACAATGCAAATCTGAACTACAGCATGAAAAACACCCATACCGGCTAATGAACCCCAGGGGAAGGAATCTACTGCCCTTTCTATAAGAGACAGGTTCTCCAAACACACACTATGCCCATGGAGAGAACCCCCTCAGCAGAAGTGAGAAGCCAAGACCACCTCAGTACTATGTGTAGTGCTCAGTCCCCCTCTCTTACTTTGACATTTCAGGAAACCTGGCTTAGCCCTCCATTCCTGTGACTGAATTAATCTTCCCATTGGCTGGATCCTACTCAGAATCACTGCTGCTAGGCGCACTTAGGTGGGGGGAAGATGGGAGAGTTGCAGATAAATGTTTTAAACTCTAAAAATATCCAGACTTTAGCCATTTTTCTAGCTTTCAGATATGAATGCAGAAATATATCGAATGTTGAAAAAATCAGACATCGGGCAATTCTGAATCCTGAGCACATCTGATAGGGCCCTCTAAAGCCCTAAGCACATGCCTAGTTTGCCTATGCCTTAGTCTGGCTCTGAGTGTTGTGATTGGTGCTGGTCCCTTTAAGAGGCCCACAAGAAGCATTGGGTCATACACTGGTGCTCTTGAGAAGGAAAAATAACACCTGCTCAGAGGAATAACACAACTTTCAAAATTAACTTTGGAAGATGCGGTATATAAATGTGAATTAAATAAAAAATAAATAAATGCATGCTATGTTATTCAATTCGCATAAATGATGTTAAAATGTTTTTTATGCATTTGCATGTTTTGCATATTATTATTTTGCTCACATTGCACTACCAAAGCATGCATCAAGGGCAAATAAAGTATGCTTTTTTCCATTTAACATGCATTAAATGGCAAAAATCAGGTTTTACTTCCTTAACACACTTTAGTAACTGCTGCTCCTAATTTAAAAATGAACATTGGACATATCCCAATCTGCCCATTTTTACTGTCATTGTCATTTTTATTTCCTTTCATTTTTTATACTTCTGAAGGAATATTTTAGAAATGACATCTTGTTGCAGTCTGGGATGTCCAGATCAAAATAGATGAAAAAAGGCTGGCCATGTGCAAGTTTTAGCCTAATTTTAGAAACTTGCAGGTGCCTGAAGTGGACGGCGGTGTCCACGGCCGCTTAGACATCCCCACAACACAATTTTAGGACACGGACATCTATCCCATGCTGCATGCATGTCCCTGGCTGCTGTTTCACAAGGGGAGGCATGCATTAATGTGCTGACGAGAACACAAGTGTCCCTTTCAGGTTTTTTTATGATCATGAAGGGTAGTAGGGATATTAGAGTACATAGGAGTAGCCTAGTGATTAGAGCAACACCCAAAAGATCAGGGTTCAATTCCCAGTGGCACTCCTTGGGCAAGTCACTTTACCCTCCATTGCCTCAAAAGTAAAGGCCTGGAAATCTACTTCCAGTCATATCTTGCCAAGAAAACCCAGGGGCTGCTTGGTCACCAGGAGTCAGCATTGACTTGACTGCATTAAAAAAAAAAAAAAAAAAAAAGAACATAAGAAATACCATACTGGGTCAGACCAAGGTCCATCAAGCCAGTATACTGTTTCCAATATTGACCAACACATATCACAAGTACCTGGCAGGTTCCCAAAAAGGTACATAGGTTCCACAATGCTTGTCCCTAATCAGCGGATTTCCTGTGTCCTTTTTAATAATGGTTTATGGACCTTTCCTCTATGAACTTGTCCAAGCCTTTTTAAAACACAGCTACACTAACAACTTTTACTACATCCTCCAGTAATGAATTCCAGAGTTTGATTACACGTTAAATGAAAAAATATTTTTTACTACTAGTCTTAAATGGTTTACATTGTAGCTACATTTCTCCAGGACCAAGCAGGAAGTCAGTCCTCACATATGGGTGACATCGGCGCCGACGGAGCCCCGTGCGGAGCATTTTCCCAGCTTTCAAAGAAAGCCTTTGGGAATTGCAGCGCGCATGCGCGGTCCCCTTCCCGCCCAAGGGTGCCATCTTGCTCAGTCTTCTTTTTTCCACGGAGCCCGACGGACGTAGTTTGTTTTTCGCCGAGAAAAAAGTTGATTTCCCTGTTTTTTCTTCTTCTCCTTCGGTTCGACGCCAGATCCTTTTCCCGCCTGGGCCCGATACGCCGGTATCGAGCCCACTCTCTCTTTTTCGGTTTTTGTCCTTTGTGACTAGCGTTCGCGCCATTTTTCTTTTTTCACTGGCAGCCCTGTCTTTTGACCTCGCAGGGGCCCTTTTTCGCCCGATGGCTGCCAGCGGGTTTAAAAAGTGTGATCGGTGTAAGAAACCTATGTCTCTTACCGACACACATGACTGCTGCCTCCGCTGCCTCGGACCCGATCATTACCCGATGATCTGTGGTCCGTGTGGCAAAATGTCCTCAAAGGCGTTGAGGAGTCGGCAGCACCAGAAGGATAGGATCTTCTCTGACTCCGCGTCCGGACAGGCCCGGACCTCGTCAGAGGCCTCGACGTCTCGGGACTCCGGCCCCGAGCAGCGTCGGGGTTCCTCTGAGTGGGGGTCTCCTTCGAGGGAACAGCGCAGGAAGAAGAAACCCACGAGGGCGGCGTCGGTGGACGCTCCTGGTTCCTCAAGGGCCAGGTCGCATAGCCCCAATAGCCGTCCCGGGACTTCGGAGTCAGAGAGGCCTGCCAAGCATCCTCGTATCGAGATGGAGTCTCCTGGACACATGAGTGCTGTCGTCCTCGTGGACTCTCCTCCAGGGGAGCCGACGTCGGACCCGACGCCGTCAGGGCCCGAGTTGGGGGCTGCTGGGTCTCTTGAGCTCGGACTCAGGTTGACGGCCTTGGAGAGCAGCCTCGCTGCCTTCATGGAACAGCAGCGGGCATTGATCGCCGGTCTCACCGGTGCATCTGCCCCGACCACCGGGACATCGACGTCCAAATCGACCCCGGAGGCCGAGCCGATCCTCGAGTCCATGCGAGCTCGAGTCGATCCTCGGCCACGGTCTCCCTCGGCCTCCCGTTCAGGACCGAGGTCGTCGACGCCGGTACCCTCGGCGTCGGGGCGGATGGCATCGGTGCCCGCCCGACTGGAGCCGCTCGATTCCTCCTCCGAGGAGTCGGGCTGGGAGACGGAGGACGAAGAGTCGCCCGACACCTATCGGACTCGCCGGAGTCCGAACCTCGGAGACGATCCCCACCGGAGGATACCCGGTTCTCGGACTGTGCGGGATATGGCCAAGGCCTTGGCCTTCCCCGCGGATCCCGAGGAGGAGCCTCGAGCCGAAGAGCTCGACGCCCTCCAGTATGACTCTCCCCCGAAGGAGGCCTTTACTGTACCGGTTTCTCCGATGCTGGAGCGGCTGCTCTTCCGCATGTGGGAGACCCCGGCCTCGACGCTGGTGTTAAGCAAGCAGGTTGATTCCATTTATCGAGTCCGCAAGAGCCCCGGGTTCCAAAAGGCACAATTACCGCACCACTCCATGGTTGTGGAATCGGCCATGCATCGACTGAAAAGTCAGAAGATGCACTTCTCAGTGCCTCCCGGCCGGGAGGCCCGGAACCTGGATGCCCTCGGTAAGAAGTGCTTCCAGGGCTCTATGCTTGCTTGCCGTGTCCAGACGTACCAGCTCTACATGGGCATGTATCTCCGAGACCTGGCAAAGGAGATTGCCGGGTTCTCTGCTGGTCTCTCCGAGGAACCTTTGCAGAGGTTCTAAGCCTTGTCCACTGGTATTCGAGAGTGCTCGAAGTTTATCTCTCGAGCAGCCTACGATGGCTTCGAGGCTTCGGCCCGAGTAGCCGGGGCCGGCATCGGTGCCCGCTGACAGGCTTGGCTACAGTCATCCGACCTCGAGCCATGGGTGCAGGACAAGTTGGTCGATGTCCCCTGCCGAGGTGAAAACCTCTTTGGCAAGCCCATGGCTGAAAAGGCTACAGAACTCGAGACCGAGACTCTGACCCGGACTAGGCTGGCCAGAAAAACCTCTGCCCCTTCTCAGAAAAAGAAGGGCTCGGGAAAGAAGACCTTTTACCCGAGGAAGTCCTCTGCCTATAAACAATACCCTCATTATCAGGCCTCTGCAGCTCCCCAACAGGGTCAGCAGGCCAAGGGGCAGGGTCATGGGCCCCGTAGGCAGAAGGCCCCCAAGCCACCAACACCGGCCCCTGCTCAGCAGGGTGGGGGTTTTTGACTCAGAAGGCATAGCCTCTTCTCCTCAGCTGGCTCACATCAGCACAGGAGGCCGGCTGGCCCACTTTGCCCACAAGTGGTCAGCCGTCACATAAGATACCTGGGTGCTCCATATAGTCCACAAGGGCTATCTTCTCCATTTTCACCAGGTACCTCCCTCCTATTTTCCAGGGGAGCCTCCAAGACTCCCTCTGCACAGGGACCTACTCCTTCAGGAGTTACCAAGTCTGCTAAAGGACCAGGCTGTGGAACCGGTGCCCCACCACCTGAGAGGTCACGTCTTTTATTCCAGGTACTTTCTGGTACCAAAAAGAACAGGAGGCCTCAGACCCATCCTAGACTTGCGCAATCTCAACAAGTTCCTGGAGAGGGAAAAGTTCAAGATGCTTACCCTTGGAATCCTGCTGCCCTACCTCCAGCAGGGAGATTGGCTATGCTCCTTAGATCTAAAGGATGCTTATACTCAAATCCTTATTCATCCAGACCACAGACAATATCTCAGATTTGTTGTGGGGGGAAACCACTACCAGTACAGAGTACTACCCTTTGGCCTAACCTCCGCTCCCAGGGTGTTCATCGAGTGCCTGGCGGTGGTGGTGGCCTACCTGAGGCTTCAAGGTCTTTTCGTGTTTCCATACCTGGACGACTAACTCATAAGGGGCCAGTCTTCCCACGAGGCCAGTCAAGCCACCCTTCGCACTGTGGCTCTGCTTCAGCACTTGGGGTTTGTCATAAACTTCACAAAGTCCACTTTGCTCCCGTCCCAGAACTTAGAATTCATAGGAACAAGGCTAGACACTTTTCAGGCGAAGGCTTTTCTGCCAGTGGACAGAGCCCACAGGTTGATGGATCTAGCCAGGCAGTTTCACAGCAATTCCCTGGTCTCTGCCAGGCAATTCCTAAGACTTCTCAGCCATATGGTTTCCACGGTTCATGTAACCCCCAATGCCCGCCTGCTCATGCGGCCTGCTCAGTGGAGCCTTCGAACTCAGTGGCATCAAGCCACAGGGAGCCTTGCAGACTCAGTAAGAATATCCACCCTGCTCGTCTCCTTTCTACAATGGTGGCTTCATCTTCCGAATCTGGTACTCGGAGTGGTTTTTCAATCCCCTCCGCATTCTCAAGTGCTGACGACAGATGTTTCTCTTCTAGGTTGGGGAACACATTGCCAAGGGGCATGTATTCAGGGTCTCTGGACCCCTTGGGAGGCTGCTCAGCAGATAAACTTCCTGGAGCTACGGGCAATACGCCTAGCTCTGAGAGCCTTCTCCCACCTCACATCTCACCAGTCTGTACTGGTCCAGACGGACAATCAAGTTGCCATGTTCTACGTGAACAAACAAGGAGGCACGGGTTCCTTCCTTCTCTGTCAGGAGGCACAACGACTGTGCTCTTGGGCAGTCAATCACGGAATCCTCCTCAAGGCTGTCTACCTCCCAGGTCAAGAAAATTACCTGGCGGACAGACTGAGCAGGATCCTGCAACCACACGGATGGAGATTGAATCCGTTGGTGGTTCAGCAGATCTTTCTCAGGTGGGGCCTCCCCACCATGGATCTTTTCATCAGTCCTCTGAACCGGCAACTCCCGAGATTCTGTTCCAGACAACCGCATCCTCTCAGAGTAGCAGCGGATGCGTTTCTGATTCCGTGGTCCCAAGGCCTACTGTATGCGTTTCCTACCACGCCACTAGTGTCCTGAACACTGTTCAAAGTCCTCAAGGACGGGGCCTCAATGATTCTGATAGCCCCCAGATGGCCGAGGCAACCGTGGTTCCCACTCCTGCTGCAACTGGCGGTGGACACTCCTCTTTCTCTGGGGCTTCAACACGATCTCCTGTCTCAGGACCAGGGGTCTCTCTTGCACCCCAACCTCCAGTCCCTTCATCTGATGGCCTGGCTGCTGAAAGGGTAGTCCTGGCTCCCCTACTACTGCCTAGAGAGGTGGAAGACGTAGTCTTAGCCTCTAGGCGGCAATCCACCAGGAAATCCTATGCTCTTAAGTGGCGTAAATTCTCCGCATGGTGTGCCCAGCACAGCGAGAATCCCTTCTCGTGCTTGGTAGCGGTAGTATTGCAATATTTGCTTTACCTCTCCAATCTAGGCCTTAAGTCCAACTCTGTCAGGGTTCACCTCAGCGCTCTCTCAGCGCACCACTCGCCGGTGGACGGGAGGCCTCTTTCCAACCACACTTTGGTGGCTCGTTTTCTCAGAGGCCTCCTCCTGCTTAAGCCTCCTTTGCGTCCACCAGCCCCTGAGTGGGATCTGAATGTGGTCTTACAGCAGATTACTTGTCTGCCATTTGAACCTATGGCTACCTGCCCTCTCCGTTTTCACTCCTGGAAAACCTTGTTTCTGGTAGCTCTTACCTCTGCTAGGTGAGTGAGTGAACTTCAGGCACTAGTGTCTGATCCCCCTTACACTAGGTTCTACAGGAATAGGGTAGTCTTACGGACTCACCCAAAGTTTCTCCCTAAGGTTGTCTCCCCTTTTCACCTCAATCAGGAGGTGGTTCTTCCGACCTTCTTTCCCAGGCCGCATGCCAATCGGGCTGAGATGGTCCTGCATACCCTGAACTGTAGGAGGGCATTATCCTTCTACCTTGACCGTACGCGGGAGCATCGGAGGGCTGTTCAGCTCTTCGTTTCTTTTGACCCCAATAAGTTGGCGTTACCTGTCTCCAAGCGTACTCTGTCCATATGGGTCGCTGACTGTATCGCCTGGGCTTATGGGGCAGCCGGCCTCTCGTTGGAGGGTCACGGCTCATCGTGTCAGGGCGAAGGCTGCGTCAGTGGCTCATCTCCGCTCTGTTCCGTTGGCAGACATCTGCAGGGTCGCTACTTGGTCTTCAAGCCAGACTTTTGCGGCCCATTACTGCCTTGAGAGGGAGTCCCGCAGGGACAGTGCTTTCGGACAGGCAGTACTCCATAATCTCTTTGGGGTTTAGGCAACTCCTACCCTCCGGCCCTGGTGTTCTGGGGCGTTCTCAGAGAAGATTCCTTCCTTACGTACTGACGAGCTAGAGGGAGCTCATTTTTTCCGCTTGAGGTCTCCAGTAGCCTTAAGCTGGGGAGTCCCATATGTGAGGACTGACTTCCTGCTTGGTCCTGGAGAAAGAGTAGTTACTCACCTGTAACAGGTGTTCTCCAGGAGCAGCAGGAATCAGTCCTCACAACCCTCCCTCCTTCCCTTGGAGTTGCAGTCATATGTTTTATTTTTGCTATTTTGCTGTCTTTTAGCTATGTCATCAGACTGAGCAAGATGGCACCCTTGGGCGGGAAGGGGACCGCGCATGCGCGCTGCAATTCCCAAAGGCTTTCTTTGAAAGCTGGGGAAATGCTCCGCACGGGGCTCCGTCGGCGCCGACGTCACCCATATGTGAGGACTGATTCCTGCTGCTCCTGGAGAACACCTGTTACAGGTGAGTAACTACTCTTGCGTGTCCCCTAGTCTTTCTACTTTTTGATGGAGTAAACAACCAATCTATGTTTACTTGTTCTACTCCATTCATTACTTTGTAGACCTCTACCATATTTCCCCTCAGCCATCTCTTTTCCAAGTTGAAGAGCCCTAACCTTTTAGCCTTTCCTCATAGGAGTATCCTTTTACTATTTTGGTACATTCTGTACCTTGTTTAATTCTGCTATATCGTCTTAAAGATATGGTGACCAGAATTTCATGCAATATTCAAGGTGTGGTCGCACTGTGAAATGATACAGAGGCATTATAATATCCTTTGTTTTATTCTCCTTTCCTTATGATTCCTAGCATTCTATTTGCTTTCTTGGCCACCACTGCACACTAGGCGGAGGGTTTCAATATATTATCCACAATGACGCTTAAATCCTTTTCCTGGATGGTGGTTCCTAATGTGGAACCTTGCATTATGTCACCATAGTTTGGGTTGTTCTTCCCTAAGTACATAACTTTGCACTTGTCCACATTAAATTTCATCTTCCATTTGGACATTCAGTCTTCCAGTTTATCAAGTTCCTCTTCCGATTTTTCACAATCCTCTTGGGTTTTAACAACCTTGATTAATTTTGTATATTCTGCAAATTTGATTACCTCACTCATTATTCCTATCTTCGGGTCATTTATGAATATGTTAAGAAGCAGCGGGCCCAGCACAGTTCCCTAGGGTTACTCCACTATTTACCTTTCTCCATTGAGAAAATTGCCCATGTAGCCATAGTCTCTGCTTTCTATCTTTTAACTAGTTCTTGATCCACAGTAGTACACTACCTCCTATCTCATGACTTTTTAATTTCGCCAATAATCTCTCATGAGGGACCTTGTCAAAGGCTTTCTGAAAATCTAGAGTCACTATATCCACCAGCTCAACTTTATCTACCTGTTTATTCACACCTTCAAAAAAATATGTCAGATTATTAAGACAAGACTTTCCTTGGCTAAATCCATGTTGGCTTTCCACGACTATCTACATGTTCAGTAATTTTATTCTTTATAACGATTTCTACCATTTTGCCCAATACTGACATCAGGCTCACCGGTTTCCTGGATCACCCCTGGAACCCTTTATAAAAATTGACGTTACATTGGCCATTCTCCATTCCTCAGTACTACAGATGATTTCAATGATAGTTCACAGATTACTAATAGTAGGTCTGCAATCTCATGTTTCATTTTTTTCAACACCCTCTGATGTATACCATTTAGTCCAGGTGATTTACTACTCTTTAGTTTATCAAATAGTAGTAATACATCTTCCCAGTTTATTGAAATTTGTTTCAATACTTCAGATACATCGCCTTTAAATACTATTTCAGGAATGGGTAACTTCCCTTTATCTTCTTCAATGAAGACCAAAGCAAAAAATTCATTCATTCTCCGGGAACAAGCAGGAAGTCAGTCCTCACATATGGGCGACATCGGCTTCGACGGAGCCCTCACGGAAGCATCTCCCCAGCTTTCAAAGAAAGCCCCTGGGAGATGCCACCATGAATGCATGGTCCCCTTCCTGCCCAAGGATGCCATCTTACTCAGTCTCCTTTTTGCCGTGGAGCCCTTCAGACGTTTGTCTGGCTTCTCCCTGGAAAAAGTTGATTTTTCTCTCTGAGTTTCATACTCATCTCAGGTATCACACCGGTACTCTTCCTGCCACCGACCTCGTTGCCTCGGCGTCAAGTTTGGATATATTTTTGTAATTTTTGTCCTTTTCTTTTTCTGGTGTTTTCGTGCCTTTTTTCTTCTGGCTACCAGTGGCTTTAAGAAGTGTGATCGATGCTCTAAAATTATGTCTTTGACCGACACACACGACTGCTGTCTCCGCTGCCTTGGGCCAGACCACGACCTGGCAGCCTGCGGTCTCTGCAAAAGGATATCCAGTAAGGCCCTCAAGAGCTGCTAGAAGCAGCATGACAAGTTTTTCCCTGAGTCCCCGGTGCCTCCGAAGGCCAGGGCCTTGTCTGAGGCCCTGATGTCTCGAGCGGAATCCCCCAAACCCGAGCTTCATCGTGGGTCCTCAGAAAGGGGGTCCTCCTCGGAACCCAGGAAGAAGAAGAAATCCTTGAAGGCGGCGTCCTTGGATGGTTCTGACTGGCCAGGTGCTCACCGGCCTTGGTTGCACAGTCCAAGATGTTCATCCGAGGCTTCGGAGATGGAGTGGCCTGCAAAGGTCCTCCAAAAGGATCCGACTATGGACTGGCCTCAGACCCCAGACACCATCCTTGTTGAGGATTCCCCTTTGGGGGAGCCGGCATCGGGCCCAGGTCCCTCAGTGCCCACGCCGAAGGCTGCAGAGCCTTCTGGTTTGGAGTCCATAATGGCGCCCCTGGAGCGCAATTTGCTTTCACGGACCAGCAGCGGGCACTGTTTTCCGACACAACCGGTTCATCCGCCCCGACCACCGGGCCCTCGACATCCAAGACATCCTCAGAGACCGAGATGATCCTCAAGGTCCTTTGGCCTCGAGTCGATGCTCGGCCGAGGTTGCGATCCGAGTCCTGCTCGATGGGACCCCAGTCATCGCTGACAAGCATGCCAGGCACCAGCCGCAGGGCATGGGGCGCCCTGAGGACCACGGAGCAGCCCTACTATGAGTCCTCTACAGACTACTCCAAGTGGGAGATAGGAAGATGAGTCCCCCGATACTTGTCGCCACAGCGACATTCCATCTGACTCTCCCATCTCGGAACCTCGACAGCAGTCAAGGATATTCCTAAGGCCCTGGTGTTCCCTACCGAGTCAGAGGAGGACCCTCGGGCAGATGAGTTGGAAATCCTTCAGTACGAGACTCCTCCGAGGGAATCACTCATGGTGCCCATTCCTCCCATTCTGGAACAGCTGATGCTCTGGATGTGGGAACATAAGAACATAAGATATGCCATACTGGGTCAGACCAAGGTCCATCAAGCCCAGGATCCTGTTTCCAACAGTGGCCAATCTAGGTCATACGTACCTAGCAGTTTCCCCAAAAGACACAGGTACCGCAATGCTTGTACTGGGTCAAGCATTGATATCCTGGGTCCCTTCTTAATAATGGTTTATGGACCTTTCCTCCAGGAACTTGTCCAAACCTTTTTTAAACTCAGCTACACTAACAGCCTTTACTACAATCTCCGGTAACAAATTCCAGAGTTTGATTACACGTTGAGTGAAAAAATATTTTCTTTTATTAGTCTTAAATAGTTTACCCTGTAGCTTCATTGCATGTCCCCTAGTCTTTCTATATTCTGATAACATAAACAATCGATCTACGTTTACCCGTTCCACTCCGTTCATTAATTTATAGACTTCTATCATATCTCCCCTCAGCCGTCTCTTTTCCAGGTTAAAGAGCCCTAACCTTTTTAGCCTTTCTTCATAGGAGTATCCTTCCATCCCCTTTACAATTTTGGTGGCTCTTCTCTGAACCTTTTCTAATAACTCTGTATCCTTTTTAAGATATGGCGACCAGAATTGCACACAATATTCAAGGTGCGGTCTCACCATGGAACGATATAGAGGCATTATAATATCTTTTGTTTTATTTTTCATTCCTTTCCTTATGATACCTAGCATTCTATTTGCTCTCTTGGCTGGCGCTGCACACTGGGCCGAGGGTTTTAACATGTTATCCACAATGACGCCTAAATCTTTTTCCTGGGTGGTGGTTCCTAATGTGGAACCTTGCATTGTGTAACCATAGTTTGGGTTGTTCTTCCCTAGGTGTATAACTTTGCACTTGTCCACATTAAATTTCATCTGCCATTTTGATGCCCAGTCTTCCAATTTATCAAGATCCTCTTGCAATTTTCCACAATCCTCTTGGGTTTTAACAACTTTAAATAGTTTTGTGTCATCTGCAAATTTGATAACCTCACTCATTATTCCACTTTCCAGGTCATTTATGAATATGTCAAAAAGCAGCGGACCCAGCACAGATCCCTGGGTACCTTTCTCCATTGGGAAAATTGGCCATTTAGCCCAACCCTCTGCTTTCTTTCTTTTAACCAGTTCTTGATCCACAGTAGTACACTGACTCCTATCCCATGACTCTCTAGTTTTGCCAAAAGTCTCTGATGAGGGACCTTGTCAAAGGCTTTCTGAAAGTCCAGATACACTATATCAACCGACTCACCTTTGTCCACCTATTTATTCACACTTTCAAAAAAACATAACAGATTAGTAAGACAAAATCTTCCTTGTCTAAAGCCATGTTGGTTGTCTCCCATTAGGCCATGACTATCTACATGCTGAGTAATTTTATTCTTTATGATGGTTTCTACCATTTTTCCTGGTACTGAAGTGAGGCTCACCGGTCTGTAGTTTCCCGGATCACCCCTGGAACCCTTTTTAAAAATTGATGTTACATTGGCGATCCTCCAATCTTCAGGTATTAGAGATGATTTTAATGATAGTTCACAGATTACTAATAGCAGGTCTGCAATCTCATATTTCAGTTCTTTCAACACTCTTGGATGTATACCATCCGGCCCAGGTGATTTGCTACTCTTCAGTTTATCTAATAGTTGTAATACATCTTCCCGATGTATCGATATTTCCTTCAATTCTTCCGCACCTTTAAATACCACTTCAGTCATGGGTAACATCCCTAAATCTTCCTCAGTAAAGACCGAAGCAAAGAATTAATTCAGTCTCTCCGCTATCGCCTTGTCGCCTTTTAGTGCCCCTTTAACTCCTCTATCATCTAATGGACCAACTGGCTCTCTCACAGGTTTTTTGCTACGAATGTACTTGAAAAAATCTTTATTTCGTGTTTTTGCTTCCACAGCAAGCTTCTTCTCAAATTCTCCCTTTGCCTGCTTTATCAATGCCTTGCATTTGACTTGCCAGTGCTTGTGCTGTTTCCAGGTTTCGTTGTTTGGCTCTTTTTTCCATTTCCTGAAAGATGCTTTTTTGGCAAAAACAGCCTCTCTGACCTCACCTTTAAACCATGCTGGCAGTTTTTTGGACTTCCTTCCACTTTTCTTAAAGCGTGGAATACAGCTGGTCTGGGCTGCCAAGCTAGTATTTTTCAACAACACCCAAGCTTGATGTAAGTCTTTAACCTTTGCAACTGCTCCTTTTAGTTTTTTCTTAACTATTGTCCTCATTTTATCATAGTCTCCCTTTCGAAAGTTAAAAGGTAGTACTGTGGATTTCCGTACTATCCCTCCTCTACTAATTAAATCAAAGGCGATCATGCTATGATCACTATTGCCAAGTGGCCCCAACACCCTTATCTCTTGCACTAGATCTGGTGTTCCACTAAGGACTAGGTCTAATATGGCTTCCCTTCTGGTCAGTTCATGAACCAGCTGCTCCAAGAAGCAGTCATTTATGTCATCTAGGAACTTTATCTCCCTAGCATGTCCTGCTGTGACACTGACCTAGTCGATACCGGGGTAATTGAAATCACCCATTATTATTACTGCGCTGTAACTTTTGTTAGCTTCCTTGATTTCTTTGAGCATTTCATCATCCATTTGTTCATTCTGGCCAGGCGGTCGATAGTACACCCCCACTGCCATCGCCTTCCCCTTTTTACATGGAATTTCAATCCTTAGAGATTCTACAGCAAATGTTATGTCCTGCAAAACTTTAATCCTTTCTGACTCAATGCCCTCTCTAACATAGAGCGCAACCTCTCCACCAATTTGATCAGCTCTATCATTACGATATAGTTTGTACCCAGGTATCACAGTGTCCCGCTGGTTGTCCTCCTTCCACCATGTCTCTGATATTCCAATCATATCTAACCTCTCATTTAGTGCTATGTATTCTAGCTCTCCCATCTTATTTTTTAGACTTCTAGCATTTGCATACAAGCATTTTAGAGACTGTATTTTATTCATATTAATTTGGCTATTGGTAGATATGGGTAATTTGGGATCTTTAAGCTCTGTCTGCTCCATACTCGAGGGCATTTGGGCTACTTTACTCTTTTTTGGAACTTCTCTGCTTTTGGTAGTATCCTTCAAGGATACATTCTTCCGAACCATCTGCTCTTGGGCGACTGTCGGCTTTCCCCTATTATCTAGTTTAAAAGCTGCTCTATCTCCTTTTTAAAGGTTAATGCCAGGGAGACACCGGTTTTGGTACCAGTGGTGAGCAAGTGGCTCGACTCCATGTACCAAGTCCGCCGGAGCCCGGGCTTCCAAAAGTCACAGCTGCTGCATAACTCCATGGTGGTGGCCATGCGTCGACTGAAAAGCTAGAAGACGCACTTCTCGGTACGCCACACCTTGGATGCCTCCTCGGTATGCCATACCCTGGACGCATTCCTCAGTACGCCACACCCTGGACGCCCTCGGCAGAAAGTGCTACCAGGGCTCACTGCTCACCGGCTGCATCCAGGCCAACCAGCTAAATGGGCATGTACCTAAGAGACCTGGAGTAGGAAGTCGCCAGGTTCTCAGCTGGTCTCTCTGAGGAACTCTTGCAGCAGTTCAAGAACCTGGTCAAGGCAGTCCGTGAATGCTCCATATTCATGTCTCGAGCGGCCTATAATGGGTTTGAGTTGGCGGCTGGAGTAGTGGCGGTGGGTATCAGTGCATACCGCCAAGCTTTTCAGGCCTCCCCAGCTCCCCAACAGGGTCAGCAAGCCATGGCCCTCATAAGCAGAAGGCTTCAAAACCCAAGGCACCAGCTTCAGCCCAGCCAGGGGGAAGCTTTTGACTCCTTGAGCATAGCCTATCTACCCCAAGGAGAACAGCAGCCTACAGGGGGATGTCTGGCCCTCAATGCCCAGAGGTGGTTGATCATCACCACTGACTCCTGGGCACTTTGGGTAGTCAGGGAAGGTTACCTCCTCCACCTGACTCAGACACCTCCCCCTTATTTCCCGGGAGAGCCTCTCAGGTCTCCCCTTCACCAAGACAGTCTATTGAGGGAGTTGGCGGGTTTTCTCGAGGACAAAGCAGTGTAACAGGTGCCCCACCATCTGAAGGGCAAGGGGTTCTACTCCAAGTACTTCCTCATGCCAAAAAGGACAGGGGGCCTTAGGCTCATCCTCGATCTGCGCAACCTCAACAAATTCCTGGTTAGGGAGAAGTTCAAGATGCTCTCCCTTGGAACATTGCTGCCATACCTCCAGCAGGGAGACTGGCTATGCTCCTTAGACCTCAAGGATGCTTATACTCACATCCTTACCCACCCCCACCACCTGAAGGCGGAGGAAGGCAGCCATGACTGCCAGGCATTTTGTGAAGACTCTTGGGGCCGAGGCCAAGCCGAAGGGGAGCACCCTGTACTGAAAATGTCTGCAGCAGGGTGGATTAAAATTAATAAACTCATCCTGATATGCACTCTATTGTTTGTGAGTTGTCATCATTCCCATGGATGTTTTTTCAATGGGGTATATCTATTTACCCGGCTTCTAAAATGGCTCTGGGGATGTCTCCATGATTTACACGTCTGTGTACCCATTTTGAGACATTCAACTCACAGATAGGGCTTCTAAATTGGCCCTTATAGTCCACCTATCACTATATTCTTAAGTGGATAACAATAAAATGTTCCTAATAGCACATATATTTAGTCAAATTAAAATAATACATCATTATAATGTTATCTTAAAAAGATCTTTTCAAAAAGAGAGTTCATCATATTATATAGAAATATTAATGTTGTTATGATATTTTATGCCTGTATGTCATTTGTAAACCACACAGATTTATCTGTGGTATATAAGCACAATACATAATAAATAATAATAATAGCATACTCCTGCCACATAAACATGGGAAGTGCATTCCACAACAGAGAGCCCCTTATGAAGATTATGGGTGATTTGATTATCTCATTGTGTACTTCAGAGGCCTTTGTGACAACCAAACTGAGAAGCTGACTGCAAAGCGTAGATAGGATTATATTTTGGAAATAATGCTACCAATCCATATTCCTAAACTCAGTAGTTTGAAAATCTATAACAAACATTTAAATTGTAATGACATTTGACAGGAAGTGCGTCTAGGTCCAATGAACATGGGAGTTAATAATGTTACAATAATCAAGAGTTGGCAAAAGTCAGGGCTTGTACCACCATTGTAAATCATCTGGAAGTAAGAAATTACACCATTTACGGATTGGCCTTAATTTAAAGAATATTCCCTAAACTGCCTTTGTCACCTGGGGCTTAAAGAATTATTGCATCAAGTATCTGTCTAGTTCTCCAGGACCAAGCAGGAAGTCAGTCCTCACATATGGGTGTCATCGGCGCTGATGAAGCCCCAGCGGAGCATTTCCCCAGCTTTCTATGAAAGCCTTTGGGAATGCAGGCACGCATGCGCGGTTCCCTTCCCGCCTAAAGGTGCCATCTTACCTCAGTCTCTTTTTTTCCGAGAAGCCCACCGGACGTGAGTCCTGTCCTCCCGGTTAAAAGTAGATTTTTTTTGGCGATTCTTGCTATTTTTTCTCCTGGTTCGACGCCGGTTCCCCTCCCGCCGGGTTCGGTACACCGGTATCGAGCCCGATTCTTCTTTTTCGGTTTTTGCCCTTAGTGGCTGGCGTTCACGCCCTTTTTTCCATTTTCCCTGGAAGGCCGGTCCTTTGACCTCGCGGGGACTCTTTTTTTCCCCGATGGCTTCCAGTGGTTTTAAAAAGTGTGATCGGTGTAAGAAATTAATGTCTCTCACCGACACACATGACTGCTGTCTTTGGTGCCTCGGCCCTGATCACGACCCTAAGTCGTGTGGGCCATGTGGGAAGATGTCTTCCAAGGCACTCCGAAGTCGCCAGCAGCAGAAAGAAAGGCTTTTCTTGGACTCAGCCTCCGGCCGGGCCCGGACCTCGTCTGAGGCCTCGACATCTCGGGATTCCAATCCCGAGCGCCGTCGAAGCTCCTCGGACAGGGGGTCCCCCGACCGGGAATGGAAGAAGCGGCTCGCGAGGGCGTCGTCGTCGGAGGTCCCTGGCTCCTCGAGGGCCAGGTCTAAGACCCCCGACCGTCGCCCCGGGCCTGTGGAACAAGAGAAGCCTGCCAAAGTTCCTCACGTGGAGCCGGAGTCTGCTGCACACGTAAGCCCCGTAGTTCTAGAGGACTCTCCTCCCAGAGAGCCGACGTCGGGCCCGGCGCCGCCGGGTCCCGAGTCGGTGGCTGCTGCGCCTCCCGAGCTGAGTCTCAGGATGACAGCCTTGGAGAGCAGACTGTCTGCCTTCATGGAGCAGCAGCGGGCACTGATGGCCAGCCTGTCTGGCGCATCTGCCCCGACCACCGGGACATCGACTTCGAAGTCGACCCCGGAGACCGAGCCGATACTCGAGTCCATCATGGCTCGAAGTCGACCTCGGTCGCGGTCTCCCTCGACTTTCCGTTCGGGACCGAGGGCGTCGATGCCCGTGCCGGTGCTCCAGGGCCCCGCGGGGTCGGACCCTGACTCCTCCTCGGACGAGTCCGCCTGGGAGATGGAGGACGAGGAGTCTCCCGATACGTTCAAGACTCGGTGCGTCCCGTTGGACTCACCGTAGTCTGAGCCCCGGAGTAGATCCCCTCCGGAGGATACTCGGTTCTTATAGTTCGTCCGGGATATGGCCACTGCCTTGGCTATTCCGGCGGACCCCGAGGAAGAGCCTCGAGCTGAAGAGCTCGAGGCGCTGCAGTATGACTCTCCTCCGAAGGAGGCCTTTACTGTCCCGGTTCCTCCGATGCTGGAACGGCTCCTCTTCCGGATGTGGGAGGCACCGGCCTCGGCGCCGGCTCTGAGCAAGCGAGTCGACTCGATCTATTGACTCAGGAAGAGCCCTGGTTTTCAGAAGGCACAGCTACCACACCATTCTATGGTTGTGGAATCGGCCATGCATCATCTGAAGAGCCAGAAGATGCACTCCGCGGTGCCCCCTGGCAGGGAGGCCTGAAACCTTGATGGCGTCGGTAGAAAGTGCTTCCAGGGCTTGATGCTTGCTTGCCGTGTCCAGTCGTACCAGCTGTACATGGGCATGTACTTGCGGGACCTGGCCAAGGAGTTGGCCGGGTTCTCTGCTGGTCTCTCCGGGGAACCCTTGCAGAGATTTAAGTCCTTGTCCTCGGGGATTCGGGACTGCTCGAAGTTCATGTCCCACGCCGCCTACGATGGCTTTGAGGCTTCGGCCCGAGTTGCAGCAGCCGGCATCGCGGCTCGACGCCAGGCATGGCTGCAGTCATCGGACCTCGAGCCATGGGTTCAGGACAAGTTCGTCGATGTCCCTTGCCGAGGTGAAAATCTTTTTGGCAAGCCCATGACCGAGAAGGCCACTCAGCTCGAAACAGAGCACCTTACACGGACAAGGCTATCTAGGAAGACCTCTGCCCCTTCTCATAAAAAGAAGGGTTCGGGTAAAAAGCCCTTTTACTCGAGGAAGGGCACTGCCTACAAACAGTACCTTCAATATCAGGCTGCCCAAGCTGCCCCTCAGGGTCAGCAAGCCAAGGGGCAGGGTAATGGGCCCCGTAGGCAGAGGACCCCCAAGCCTCCGACCCCTGCTCCCACTCAGCAGGGTGGGGGTTTTTGACTCCTTGAGCGTAGCCTCTCCATCCCTGCTCTCCCAACCCTTCACAGGAGGTCGCCTAGCCCTCTTTGCCCACCAGTGGCCCCTTATCACCGGTGACAGTTGGGTGTTGGACATAGTCCGCAGGGGCTATGCACTGCATTTTCACCAACTGCCTCCTCCTTACTTTCCAGGGGAGCCTCCAAGGCCTCCCCTGCACACAGACCTTCTCCTTCAAGAGCTTCAAGGTCTGTTGGTGGACAGGGCGGTGGAGCCTGTGCGTCCCCACTTGCAAGGTCACGGATTCTACTCCAGGTATTTCCTGGTATCCAAAAGAACTGGTGGCCTTCGACCCATTCTGGATCTCAGGAACCTCAACAAGTTCCTAGAGAAAGAAAAGTTCAAGATGCTTACTCTTGGAACACTTCTGCCCTACCTCCAGCAGGGAGATTGGCTATGCTCCTTAGATCTAAAGGATGCGTACACTCACATCCTCATTCATCCAGACCACAGAAAGTACCTCAGGTTCATTGTGGGAGGAAACCATTATCAATACAGAGTGCTGCCTTTCGGCCTCACCTCCGCTCCCAGGGTCTTTACTAAATGCCTGGCAGTGGTGGCGGCCTACCTGAGAAATCAGGGAATCTTTGTCTTCCCCTATCTGGACGACTGGCTCATCAGAGGTCAGACATGCCAGGAGGCCAGACAGGCCACCCTCAGGACTATTGCTCTTCTTCAAGGCCTGGGCTTTGTCATAAACTTCGCAAAGTCCACTTTGCTCCCCTCCCAGAACTTGGAGTTCATAGGAGCAAGGCTGGACTCTCTGCTGGCAAAGGCTTTCGTGCCAGAAGACAGGGCCCAAAGGTTGGTGGCCTTGGCAAATCAGTTTCTCACCAGGACACTGGTCTCCGCCAGGCTCTGCCTAAGGCTGCTTGGCCACATGGCTTCAACAGTCCATGTGACCCCCAATGCCAGGCTCCATATGAGGCCTGCACAGTGGTGCCTTCGGAATCAGTGGTCACAAGCCACAGGCAGCCTCAGAGACAGGATAAGGGTGTCCAGGCAATTTCTGAACTCCCTCAACTGGTGGCTGCAGCCACCCAATCTTCTAAAGGGGGTGCCTTTTCAGATTCCTGGGTACACGGTGGTACTGACCACAGACGCCTCCCTGCAGGGCTGGGGAGCTCATTGTCTAGGCAAGTGCACCCAGGGCCTGTGGTCTCCTTGGGAAGCTGCACAGCAGATCAATCTCCTCGAACTCAGAGCTATTCGATTAGCACTCAAAGCTTTCTCTCCTACCCTGGCTCATCAATCTGTCCTGGTTCAGACAGACAGCCAGGTAGCCATGTTTTATGTGAACAAACAGGGCGGGACTGGGTCCAGAATCCTTTGTCGGGATGCTCAGGACCTTTGTTCATTTGCCCTCAAGCACAACATGCTCCTCAAGGCTGTGTACCTTCCAGGCCAGGACAACTACCTGGCCGACAGATTAAGCAGGATTCTGCAGCCCCACGAGTGGCAGTTGCATCCTTCAGTAGTTCAGAAGATCTTCCTAAAATGGGGTCTCCCTTTGGTAGATCTCTTTGCCAGCCCAATGAACAAGCAACTGCCAAAGTTCTGCTCCCAGGCAACCACATCCTCTGAGAATTGCAGCAGATGCTTTTCTGATTCCATGGTCTCAGGGCCTCCTGTATGCGTTTCCTCCCACGCCCTTGGTAGCCCGAACTCTCTTCAGAATTCTTCAGGACAAGGCCTCAGTCCTGCTGGTGGCTCCCAGGTGGCTGAGACAGCCTTGGTTTCCTCTTCTGCTTCAACTGGCGGTGGATCCCCCACTGCCTCTGGGGTTGCAACCCGACCTTCTCTCACAGGAGCAGGGTTCCCTTCTGCACCCCAATCTCAAAGCTCTCAACTTGATGGCCTGGAGGCTGCAAGGGTAGTCTTGGCTCCCTGGGGCCTACCTCAGGAAGTTGAGGAGGTTGTCCTAGCCTCTAGGAAACAGTCCACTAGGAAAACCTATGCTCTCAAATGGAAAAGGTTTTCTTTGTGGTGTCAGCTACGTACAGAGGATCCTTTCTCCTGTACTGTGCCAGTAGTGCTTCAGTACTTACTGCACTTATCAAATCAGGGACTTAAGTCCAATTCTGTTCGGGTCCACCTCTCAGCTCTAGCAGCTCAGCACTCACTGGTGGAGGGACATTCTCTGTCAGGTCACCCCTTGGTGTCCCGCTTTCTCAGGGGCTTGCTTTTGCTCAAGCCTCCAATCCGTCCTCCTGCCCCTGAGTGGGAGCTGAATGTGGTCTTGCAGCAACTGACTCGCCCACCTTTTGAGCCGATGGCTACATGTCCACTACGCTTCCTCTCCTGGAAGACACTCTTCCTGATAGCCCTTACCTCGGCTAGGCGAGTGAGTGAGCTTCAGGCCCTGGTCTGTGATAGGCCTTACACCGGGATTTATAGGAACAGGGTAGTCCTTCGGACTCATCCAAAGTTCCTCCCAAAGGTTGTATCCTCTTTCCACCTCAATCAGGAGGTGGTTCTTCCAACATTCTTCCCTAGGCCTCATGCAAGCCATGCTGAAGCAGTCCTGCATACCCTGGACTGTAGGAGGTCCTTATCCTTCTACCTTGACCGTACGCAGGGGCATAGAAGGGCTACTCAGCTCTTCGTATCCTTTGACCCCAATAAGTTGGGGTTGACTGTGTCCAAGCATACCTTGTCCATCTGGGTGGCTGACTGTATCACCTGGGCTTACAAGGAGGCTGACCTTCCTTTGCAGGGTAGGGTCACGGCCCATCGTGTCAGGGCATTGGCTGCCTCAGTGGCTCATCTCCGCTCTGTGCCCTTGGTAGACATCTGCAGGGCTGCAACTTGGTCTTCAAGCCAGACTTTTGCGGCCCATTACTGTCTGGAGAGGGAGTCCCGTAGGGACAGTGCTTTTGGCCAGGCAGTACTCCGGAATCTCTTTGAGGTTTAGGTAACTCCTGCCCTCCTGCCCTCTGTTGGGCTACCGGTGGAGGTTGTGTCCTTGAAAAGCCTTTCTTTGCTGATGAGACTAGAAGGAGTTCTCTTGTTCAGCTTGGGTTCCTCGGTATCCCAGAGCTTGGGAGTCACCCATATGTGAGGACTGACTTCCTGCTTGGTCCTGGAGAAAGAGTAGTTACTCACCTGTAACAGGTGTTCTCCAGGAGCAGCAGGAATCAGTCCTCACAATCCTCCCTCCTCCCCTGGGAGTTGCAGTTGTACATAGTTCATTTTTTCATTTTTGTGTGCTGTTCTTAGCTATGTCATTTGACTGAGGTAAGATGGCACCTTTAGGCGGGAAGGGAACCGCGCATGCGTGCCTGCATTCCCAAAGGCTTTCATAGAAAGCTGGGGAAATGCTCCGCTGGGGCTTCATCGGCGCCGATGACACCCATATGTGAGGACTGATTCCTGCTGCTCCTGGAGAACACCTGTTACAGGTGAGTAACTACTCTATTTCGTACTTTCTCTAGTACAAGTATAGTCATGCCATTAAGAATGATTGTTCCAAGGGCAGCAAAAATGTGTATTGCCATGCACTATTAAAGCTTCTGTCTTTTTTATAGTTGATTATCAAACCATTATCATCAAATCAAAATGATATCTGTTTAAAATTAAACAAAAGCTTGGATTTAGGCAAACCCTACCTAAAAAGGAAGGGATCCATGAGGAAAATATTATCTACATACATGTGGAAATCAGCTCCCAGGTCATACAATTATGTCAATGAGACCATGTATACATTTAATAAGGAAGAGGAAAATGCCAATCCTTGTGGGAATTCTTTCCTAATCTTATACCATTTTGATTCATTAGTCGTAATATGAACCTGCTGTGACTGGTCAGACAAAAGATGCATACCATTGCAATATGATACACCCTATCCATATTTCAGTAAATCTTTTCAACAAGATAAACAAGAATATCATGTCAAAAACAGCAGTTACATGTATAAACAATAATAAATTGCCAATTTGAACCTGATCAGGGCTCTTCAGCAGTGAAATAGTCAGTAATACAATAAGGTCTCGGGACTACGCCGTTATCGCTCGTCCAGAATTTGATGCACATCTAAGAATTCATCTAACTACAGGTGCACCACTTGTCCAACTATCTTCCCAAAGTTGGCAGACTTGAAATAGGTCGGTAATTAGCTAGATCATCTAGATAGCGGCTAGGATATTTTATTACCGGCCTCTCTGAAACATGCTTCAGCGACTCAGGCCACACCCATGAAATAGTGAAAACCAGACAAACATACCTAAAAAAATACTTAAGCAGGTCTTTCATGGATCATAATAAAACTAAAGACATACTATCTAAAGTATTTAATTTATTTATCTAAATATTTTTATACCACTTTTCACCAAGTCAAAGCAGTTTGCAATTAACAGAACATTTTGGATACAGTGGAACAAGAACATGTTTACATAAAACGCTAAAAGTATTTACATTGATTATGTAACTTTATGTTGATCATCATGAGTTATATATTTACAGTGAGGCTGGAAGTTTACATAGAATAGTATCAGTAATGTCATAACATAAATCAATTACTGTGTGTGAGAGGAGTTACATCACTTAGGGTGGGGGTGGGTGGCACATCAGATGGCCCAAAGTGTTCTAAAAATAGGTCTGTTTCTAGTTGTGGAATGTGGCCAGATCTATGATGTTTCCTAGCATTTCTGGTAGTGAATTCTGTATGCTAGGCACATAGAGTACGAAGAATCTGCAGGCATATGGTTGCTCCTTCATTTTTCATGGGATATGTCCAGCATGTTCTGGGTGCTCTGTCTTCTTGATCTGGTACTTTGTGTTTTGTGCAGTAAAGTTGCAATTGGGGGTCTGATTGTTTAAGGTTGATCTTGAAGGTGAGTAGTATGATCTTATACTTGATTCAGCTTGAAAGTAGTAGTTAGTGCAACTGTTTTAGGGTGAGTGTAATGTGTTCATACTTGTATGATGTGGGTGGCCATGTACAGGGCTGTGTGTAGAGGTAGGAGAGTGGATTTTGGTAGACCAAGGTATATTGAATTGCAGTAGTCAAAATGAGGAGAGATTTTAGCCTGGAATACTGTGTGAAAGTGAGATGATTGTAGTGGGGGGCGGAGGTGTTGAAGAGTTTGTATTTTATGGTAAATCACTTTGATTATGTTGTTTACATGTGATTTAAAGCATAGACATTGAGACAATGTTATAGACAAGTTCCTGGAGGAAAGGTCCATAAACCCTTATTAAGAAGGGACACAGGATATCAATGCTTGACCCAGTACAAGCATTGTGGAACCTGTATCTTTTGGGGAAACTGCTAGGTACGTATGACCTAGATTGGCCACTGTTGGAAACAGGATACTGGGCTTGATGGACCTTGGTCTGACCCAGTATGGCATATCTTATGTTCTTATGTTATGCCTAGACCTCACTTTCAAATCCATGTTGTTTATTGACAGGGAAGTCGGGGGGATGAATAATTCATCCCTGGTGATGAATAGGATTTCTGTCTTCCTGTAGTTTTATTTCTAACAAGTTATCAGTTAGGCATTGGCTGGCATCTGAGAGGTACTGAAGAATTTTTGTGTACAAGGGTTTGTTGGTATTTAAGGGTGCATAAAGCATGATGTCATCGGCATATAGGTCGCAATAGATGCTGTGGGTTTGCATGATTGTGCATATTAGTTGTAAATATATGTTGAAAATGAGGGATGAAAGTGCTGAGCCCTGGGGAATTCATAAGAACATAAGATATGCCATACTGGGTCAGACCAAGGCCTATCAAGCCCAGTATCCTGTTTCCAACAGTGGCCAATCTATGTTATGCATATATTGATGATGTAGAAGGTCCCAATTTTATTTGTTGCTGTTGGTTTGTTAGGTAGGATTGGTACCACTTTAGGACTGTGTTTTGGATCCTGATGGCCTGGAGACACTGTAGTAGTATGTCATGGTTGACGGTGTCAAAGTCTGCTGTTATAATCTAAGAATATGAGTATGAAGCCTTGTTCTGTTTTTTTGGTTCCTTTTGTTATTCTGTCCATGAAGGAGGTTATGAGGATTTCAACTTCATGCTTTGGGCAAAATCCATGTTGATGTGTACCCAGTGTAGCATAGTGGTCTATGTGTTCTTGCAGTTGTTCTTGTATTGTTTTTTTCTATTAATTATGCCAGGAAGGGAAGGCTAGAGATAAACTAAATGTATGGACTAAATGTAGGCTTCATTTTCTATATAATTGTAATTGCATCATTATCTGTAACCCTAGAAAAAGATTTCCAAATGGGCTCAGCCCTTTTTAAAATATTGGCAGCTGAACCAGAATTTCCCTGCCCACCCACTAGACTTGACAGGGAAGCAGAGAGTGTCTGGATTTTAGATTCAGAGACACATGCAGATTCATCAGCCAACCTATTGTAATTAGTTATTGAAGACATAGGAAAACTTGTTAACTGCTTGACTACAGAAAATGACTTCTGTGGTCTTTGCATAGCATACTTTTATCTTTGTACAGCAATATTCTCTTTTGACATTGTCTAATTGAGACTTATATTCCCTGTAACAGTTTATATATGTTTGTCATGATCTCTTTGACTGGGTGGCCAGAGAACTAGATCAAGGTTGTGGAGTGGATATGATCTACCTAGATTTTAGCAAAGCTTTTCATACTGTTTCTCATAGGAGGCTTAAGAATAAAATGCATATCAAAGGTGTATAGTGACCAACATGAGAAAAAAGCTATCCTGATCCTATTAACCAAACCGGACAGAATTCTAATAACACTAATTTTTTGTCGGATTGCCTGTCAAAAGGGTGAATACTCACTCTCTGAGTGCAGGCCCTCCATTTTTAATAATTTTTGAAAAATGACCAACAGGTCCGTGTGCGTAAAGTTATAGGTTCCACCGAACCAACCGTCGCACCATTGATAGATTAATCAGTTAGGTCTCTGAACACTAACTAAAATCACTCATAATATGCCGGTACACGTAGTACTCCATCCTTCAGCTCGTATACTCATCTGACAGAGAGGTCATGCCAACAGTTACGCAGTTTATCCTCATGGGAATTTCCGGTCCCTAGGAAATTGCTGTATAGGGGTTCTTGGCTCCTCTGTCATACCATAATCCGGCTGAACGTATTCCATCCACATTGTTGGGTACTGCGACACAATGATTGTGTTTCGAGCCTGTTCGTCCCTCGGCTCTTTATCAGGCTCCATCAACCCAACTTCCTGTTCCGTTTCAAAACGTGATGACATCAACAGATGTTCGATGCTGTCATGAGGTCAAAATGAAAGTCAGACACCTGAAACTGCAGCTTAATGCAAAGACCACCACTCAACCTCGGTGTTCAAACCGTTAGGAGAGGTGGAGTTGAGCATGTAAATCCAACCGAAGTTGTCTATGTCGATCCCCCCCTCTCGATGACAAAGGAACCATATCTAAAATTATCCATTTCAAATGGTCAAAAGAATGTTCATGTTGGATACAATGTTGTACCAGTGGGGCTGTCAAGACTTTGGTGTTTATCCGAGAACAATGTTCCCCCACGCGTTTTTTCACTGCACGGGTGGTCATGCCAACATAGACCATTTCACAAGGGCAAATAATCAGATACACAACAAAAGATGAATTACAATTCGTAGTATAAATTAGATTATATGTATGTTGGGAGTGGGGATCACGCTATTCGGTCCCTTCCACTGTGGAGGGACAGAAATCGCAAACACCACAAGCATAATGTCCTCTTGTTGCCATGTGGTCAGACAGTGAAAACATGTTGGTATGCACCACCCGATCTGCTATATTAGTGCCCCGACGATATGCTAATGTAAGGGGAAGCTGGATAATTTTAGTTCTCCAGGACCAAGCAGGAAGTCAGTCCTCACTTATGGGTGTCATCGACGCCGATGAAGCCCCAGTGGAGCATTTCCCCAGCTTTCCATGAAAGCCTTTGGGAATGCTGGCACGCATGCGTGGTTCCCTTCCCGCCTAAAGGTGCCATCTTACCTCAGTCTCTTTTTTTCCGTGAAGCCCATTGGACGTGTGTCCTTTTTTTCCCGGAAAAGAGAAGTTTTTTCTTGCCGTTATTTTGCTTTTTTCCTCGGATTCGACGTCGGTTCCCCTCCCGCCGGGTTCGGTACACCAGTATCAAATCCCTTTTTTCTTTTTTCGGTTTTTGCCCTTAGTGGCTAGGCGCTCGCGCCAATTCTTTTTCTTTTTCCCTGGAAGGCCGGTCCTTTGACGTCGCGGGGACCCTTTTCTCCCCGATGGCTTCCAGTGGTTTTAAAAAGTGTGATCGGTGTAAGAAGATAATGTCTCTCACCAACACACACGACTGCTGCCTTCGGTGCCTTGGCCAGGACCACGATTCAAAAACGTGCGGGCCATGTGGAAAAATGTCTTCCAAGGCCCTCCGAAGTCGTCAGCAACAAAGTGAAAGGCTTTTCTCGGACTCGGCCTCTGCCTGGGCCCGGACCTCGTCTGAGGCCTCGACATCTCGGGATTCCGATCCCGAGAGGCGTCGGAGCTCCTCGGACAGGGGGTCCCCCGACCGGGAACGTAAGAGGAAGAAGCGGCTCGTGAGGGCGGCGTCGGAGGAGATCCCTGAGCCCTCGAGGGCCAGGTCTCAGACCCCCGACCGTCGTCCCGGGCCCATGGACCAGGAGAAGCCAACTAAAGTTCCTCGCATGGAGCCGGAGTCTGCTGGACACGTAAGTTCTGTTGTCCTCATGGACTCGCCTCCCTGAGTACCGACGTCTGGCCCGGTGCCGCCGGGGCCAGAGTCGGGGGCTGCTGTGTCACCCGAGCTGAGTCTCAGGTTGACAGCCTTGGAGAGCAGAATGTCTGCCTTCATGGATCAGCAGCGAGCACTGATGGCCAGCCTGTCTGGCGCATCTGCCCCGACCACCGGGACATCGACTTCGAAGTCGACCCCGGAGACCGAGCCGATACTCGAGTCCCTTGCGGCTCGAGGTCGTCCTCGGTCGAGGTCTTCCTCGACCTCCCGTTCGGGACCGAGGGTCTCGATGCCGGTGCCACCGACGTCAGGGCAGGTGCCTAGAGGCCCCGCGGGGTCGGACCTCGACTCGACATCGGACGAGTCTGCTTGGGAGACTGAAGACGAGGAGTCTCCTGACACCTTCAAGACTCGGTGTGTCCCTTCGGACTCACCTGAGTCTGAGCCCCAGAGTAGATCCCCTCCGGAGGATACTAAGTTCTCGGAGTTTGTCCGCAATATGGCCGCTGCCCTGGCTATCTCGGCTGACCCCGAGGAGGAGCCTCGAGCCGAAGAGCTCGATGCTCTGCAGTATGACTCTCTTCCGAAGGAGGCCTTTACTGTCCCGGTTCCTCCGATGCTGGAACGGCTCCTCTTCCGGATGTGGGAGGCACCGGCCTCGGCGCCGGTTTTGAGCAAGCAAGTCGATTCCATCTATCAGCTCCGAAAGAGTCCTGGCTTCCAGAAAGCACAGCTACCACACCATTCCATGGTTGTGGAATCGGCCATGCATCGTCTGAAGAGTCAGAAGATACACTCTGCGGTGCCTCCTGGAAGGGAAGCCCAAAGCCTTGATGGCGTCGGTAGAAAGTGCTTTCAGGGCTCGAGGCTTCCTTGCCGTGTCCAGACTTACCAGCTGTACATGGGCATGTATTTACGAGACTGGCCAAGGAGTTGGCCGGATTCTCTGCTTGTCTCTCCGGGGAACCCTTGCAGAGTTTTAAGTCCTTGTCTTCGAGGATCCGGGATTGCTCTAAGTTCATGTCCCGCGCCGCCTACGATGGCTTCGAGGCTTCGGCCCGGGTAGCGGCAGCCGGCATCGCGGCCCGACGCCAGGCATGGCTGCAGTCATCGGACCTCGAGCCATGTGTTCAGGACAAGTTGGTCGATGTCCCTTGCCGAGGTGAAAACCTTTTTGGCAAGCCTGTGGCCGAGAAGGCCGCTCAGCTCGAGACAGAGCACCTCACGAGGACAAGGCTGTCTAGGAAGACCTCTGCCCCTTCTCATAAGAAGAAGGGCTCGGGTAAAAAGTCCTTTTACCCGAGGAAGGGCACTGCCTACAAACAGTACCCACAATATCCGGCTGCCCAAGCTGCCCCCCAGGGTCAGCAAGCCAAGGGCCAGGGTAATGGGCCCCGTAGGCAGAGGACCCCCAAGCCTGCAGCCCCTGCTCCCACTCAGCAGGGTGGGGGGTTTTGACTCCTTGAGTGTGGCCATTCCTCCCTTGCAGACCCAGCCCTGCACAGGAGGCCGCCTAGCCTTGTTCGCCCACAAGTGGCCCTTGATAACCCAAGACAATTGGGTGCTGGACATAGTCCATCGAGGCTATGCCCTTCACTTTCACCAACTGCCTCCGCCACACTTCCCAGGGGAACCTTTCCGGCCTCCCCTGCATACAGCCCTTCTCCTCCAGGAGCTCAAAGGTCTATTGCTGGACAAGGCGGTGGAGCCTGTGCCTCCCCATTTCCAAGGTCACGGGTTTTACTCCAGGTATTTCCTGGTGCCAAAAAGAACCGGTGGTCTTCGACCCATTTTGGATCTCAGAAACCTGAACAAGTTTCTAGTGAAAGAGAAGTTCAAGATGCTTACTCTTGGAACACTTCTGCCCTACCTCCATCAGGGAGATTGGCTTTGCTCTTTAGATCTAAAGGATGCTTACACTCACATTCTTATTCATCCAGACCACAGAAAGTACCTCAGGTTCATTGTGGTAGGAAACCATTATCAGTACAGAGTACTGCTTTGGACTGACCTCCGCTCCCAGGGTGTTTACCAAGTGCCTGGCAGTGGTGGCAGCCTACCTGAGAAATTAGGGCATCTTTGTGTTTCCTTACCTGGACGACTGGCTCATCAGAGGCCAGACTTCCCTAGAAGTTCAACAGGCCACCAACAGGTCCATAGAACTGCTCCAAAAGGTGGGTTTTGTCATCAACTTCGCAAAGTCCACTTTGCTCCCCTCCCAGAACTTGGAGTTCATAGGAGCAAGATTGGATTCTCAGCTGGCAAGAGCATTCTTACCAGTGGACCGAGCACAAAGGCTCATGGACCTCACCAGCAAGTTTCTGCACAGGTCCCTGGTCTCCGCCAGACTCTGTCTCAGGCTTCTGGGCCACATGGCGTCGACAGTACAGTTGACCCCCAATGCCAGGCTCAATATGAGGCCTGCCCAGTGGTGCCTTCGGACTCAGTGGTCACAAGCCTCAGGCAGTCTCAGAGACAGGATAAGAGTTTCCCACCATTTCCTGGCCTCCCTCAACTGGTGGTTACACCCCCCCAATCTGCTGGTGGGGGTGCCCTTTCAGATCCCACCTCATACAGTGGTACTGACCACCGATGCCTCTCTGCAGGGTTGGGGAGCACACTGCCTAGACAATTGCACCCAGGGCCTGTGGTCTCATTGGGAGGCGTCCCAGCAGATCAATCTGCTGGAACTCAGAGCTATTCGCTTGGCCCTCAAGGCCTTTACTGCTTCCCTGGCACAACAGTCTGTCTTGATCCAGACAGACAACCAGGTAGCCATGTTCTATGTAAACAAACAGGGCAGCACTGGTTCCCAGCCCCTTTGCCAGGAGGCCCAGGACCTCTGTTCCTTTGCCCTGAAACACAACATGCTCCTCAAAGCAGTCTATCTTCCAGGCCAGGAGAATTCCCTGGCCGACAGATTGAGCAGGATTCTGCAACCACACGAGTGGCAGCTACATCCTTTGGTGGTTCAAAAGATTTTCTTGAAAGGGGGCTTCCCTCCATAGACCTGTTTGCCAGTCCACTGAACAACCAGCTGCCAAGGTTCTGCTCCAGGCAACAGCATCCTCTGAGAGTAGCAGCAGATGCTTTTCTGATTCCCTGGACTCAGGGCCTACTCTATGCGTTTCCTCCCACCCCTCTGGTGGCTCGAACACTGTTCAAGATTCTCCGAGACAGGGCCTCAGTCCTCTTGGTAGCTCCCAGGTGGCCAAGGCAGCCTTGGTTCCCCCTCCTACTTCAACTGGCAGTGGATCTGCCTCTGCCTCTGGGATTGCAGCCCGACCTTCTCTCTCAGGATCAGGGCTCCTTGCTGCATCCCAATCTCAAAGCTCTCAATCTGATGGCATGGAGGCTGCAAGGGTAGTGTTGGCTCCCTGGGGCCTACCTCCCGAGGTTGAGGAAGTTCTCCTAGCCTCCAGGAAACAATCCACTAGGAAGACCTATGCTCTCAAGTGGAAAAGGTTCTCGGTGTGGTGTCAGCTACGTGCTGAGGATCCTTTCTCCTGTGCTGTGTCAGTAGTGCTTCAGTACCTGCTGCACTTGTCTAATCAGGGTCTCAAGTCCAACTCTGTTCGGGTCCACCTCTCTGCTTTAGCAGCTCACCACTCCCTAGTTGAGGGCCATTCCTTGTCTGTGCACCCTTTGGTGTCTAAGTTTCTCAGAGGCTTGCTTCTGCTCAAGCCTCCCATACGTCCTCCTGCTCCTGAGTGGGAGCTTAATGTGGTCTTGCAGCAACTGACTCGCCCACCTTTTGAGCCTATGGCTACTTGCCCTCTACGCTTCCTTTCCTGGAAGACTCTCTTTCTGATAGCCCTTACTTCGGCTAGGAGAGTGAGTGAGCTTCAGGCCTTGGTCTGTGATAGACCTTACACCAGGTTCTATAAAAACAGGGTAGTTCTCAGGACTCACCCTAAGTTCCTTCCTAAGGTTGTCTCCTCTTTCCACCTCAACCAGGAGGTGGTTCTTCCTACTTTCTTCCCTAGGCCTCATGCAAGTCAGGCTGAAACAGTTCTCCATACCTTGGACTGTAGGAGGGCCTTATCCTTCTACCTTGAACGTACGCAGGGTCACAGGAAGGCTTCTCAGCTCTTCCTTTCTTTTGACCCCAATAACTTGGGGAGGCCTGTGTCCAAGCGTACCTTGTCCATCTGGGTGGCTGACTGTATCACCTGGGCTTACAAGGCAGCTGACATTCCTTTGCAGGGTAGGGTCACAGCCCACCGTGTGAGGGCAATGGCTGCATCAGTGGCTCACCTCCGCTCTGTTCCATTGCAAGACATCTGCAGGGCTGCCACTTGATCTTCAAGCCAGACTTTTGCAGCCCACTACTGTCTGGAGAGGAAGTCCCGTAGGGACAGTGCTTTTGGCCAAGCAGTACTCCGGAATCTCTTTGAGGTTTAGGCAACTCCTGCCCTCTGTTGGGCTACCGGTAGAGGGTGTGTCCTTGCAAAGCTTTTACTGTGTTGCTGAGACTAGAGGGCGTTCTCTTGTTCAGCCTGGGTTCCTGGTAGCCCAGAGCTGGGGAGTCACCCATAAGTGAGGACTGACGTCCTGCTTGGTCCTGGAGAAAGAGTACATAAGATAAGAACATAAGAACATAAGATATGCCATACTGGGTCAAACCAAGGTCCATCAAGCCCAGTATTCTGTTTCCAACAGTGGCCAATCTAGGTCATATGTACCTAGCAGTTTCCCCAAGAGACACAAGTTCCACAATGCTTGTACTGGGTCAAGCATTGATATCTTCGGTCACTTCTTAATAACGGTTTATGGACCTTTCCTCCAGGAACTTGTCCAAACCTTTTTTAAACCCAGCTACACTAACAGCCTTTACTACATCCTCCGGTAACAAATTCCAGAGTTTGATTACACGTTGAGTGAAAAAATATTTTCTTTTATTAGTCTTAAATAGTTTACCCTGTAGCTTCGTTGCATGTCCCCTAGTCTTTCTATATTCTGATAACATAAACAATCGATCTACGTTTACCCGTTCCACTCCGTTCATTAATTTATAGACTTCTATCATATCTCCCCTCAGCCGTCTCTTTTCCAGGTTAAAGAGCCCTAACCTTTTTAGCCTTTCTTCATAGAAGTATCCTTCCATCCCCTTTACCATTTTGGTGGCTCTTCTCTGAACCTTTTCTAAAATCGCTATATCCTTTTTAAGATACGGCGACCAGAATTGCACACAATATTCAAGGTGCGGTCTCACCATGGAACGATATAAAGGCATTATAATATCTTTTGTTTTATTTTCCATTCCTTTCCTTATCATACCTAGCATTCTATTTGCTCTCTTGGCCGCCGCTGCACACTGGGCCGAGGGTTTTAACATGGTATCCACAATGACGCCTAAATCTTTTTCCTGGGTGGTGGTTCCTAATGTGGAACCTTGCGTCGTGTAACCATAGTTTGGGTTGTTCTTCCCTAGGTGCATAACCTTGCACTTGTCCACATTAAATTTCATCTGCCATTTTGATGCCCAGTCTTCCAATTTATCAAGATCCTCTTGCAATTTTTCACAATCCTCTTGGGTTTTAACAACTTTAAATAGTTTTGTGTCATCTGCAAATTTGATCACCTCACTCGTTATTCCACTTTCCAGGTCATTTATGAATATGTCAAAAAGCAGCGGACCCAGCACAGATCCCTGGGGTACACCACTATTCATCTTTCTCCATTGGGAAAATTGGCCATTTAGCCCTACCCTCTGCTTTCTATCTTTTAACCAGTTCCTGATCCAGAATAGTACACTGCCTCCTATCCCATGACTCTTTAGTTTTGCCAAAAGTGTCTGATGAGGGACCTTGTCAAAGGCTTTCTGAAAGTCCAGATACACAATATCAACCGACTCACCTTTGTCCACCTGTTTATTCACTCCTTCAAAAAAACATAACAGATTAGTAAGACAGATTAGTAAGACAGGTGTTCTCCAGGAGCAGCAGGAATCAGTCCTCACTAACCTCCCTCCTCCCCTTGGAGTTGCAGTTGTACATAGTTTAATTTTTACATTTTTGTGTGCTGTTCTTAGCTATGTCATTTGACTGAGGTAAGATGGCACCTTTAGGCGGGAAGGGAACCGCGCATGCGTGCCAGCATTCCCAAAGGCTTTCATGGAAAGCTGGGGAAATGCTCCGCTGGGGCTTCATCGGCGTCGATGACACCCATAAGTGAGGACTGATTCCTGCTGCTCCTGGAGAACACCTGTTACAGGTGAGTAACTATTCTATATGGTTCCTTTGTCATCGAGAGGGGGGGATCGAGATAGACAACTTCGGTTTAAGGAGCAACGTTGGATTTACATGCTCAACTCCACCTCTCCTAACGGTTTGAACACCGAGGTTGAGTGGTGGTCTTTGCATTAAGCTGCAGTTTTAGGTGTCTGACGTTCATTTTGACCTCATGACAGCATCGAACATCTGTTGATGTTATCACGTTTTGAAACGGAACAGGAAGTTGGGTTGACGGAGCTTGATAAAGAGCTGAGGGACGAACAGGCTCGAAACACAATCATTGTGTCGCAGTACCCAACAATGTGGATGGAATATGTTCAGCTGGATTATGGTATGACAGAGGAACCGAGAACCCCTATACAGCAATTTCCTAGGGGCCTGAAATTCCCATGAGGATAAACTGCGTAACTGCTGGCATGACCTCTCTGTCAGATGAGTATACGAGCTGAAGGATGGAGTACTACGTGTACCGGCATATTATGAGTGATTTTAGTTAGTGTTCAGAGACCTAACTGATTAATCTATCAATGGTGCGACGTTTGGTTTGGTGGAACCTATAACCTTACGCACACGGACCTGTTGGTCATTTTTCAAAAATTATTAAAAATGGAGGGCCTGCACTCAGAGAGTGAGTATTCACTCTTTTGACAGGCAATCCGACAAAAAATTAGTGTTATTAGAATTCTGTCCGGTTTGGTTAATAGGATCAGGATAGCTTTTTTCTCATGTTGGTCACTATACACCTTTGGTGATATGGATTATATAGCAGTGGTATAGTTCGGGTTTTTGATTTCATTTAACTTAGTTAAGAATAAAATGAGCATCCTGGGGATAGGTCCTAGGGTACTGAACTGGATCAGGAACTGGTTGACTGACAGACGACAGAGGGTGGAGGTAAATGGAATTCATTTGGAAGAAAGTGAGTAGAGAAGTGCCTCAGGAATTGGTCTGTGACTAGTACTGCTCAATATATGTGAGTGATATTACCGAAGGGTTAAAAGGAAATGTTTGCCCTTTTGTGGATGACACGAAGATTTGCATCAGAGTGAACATCTCTGAGGACGTGGACAACATGAGAAAAGATCTACAAAAATTAGAAGAATAGTCTAATTCTTGTCAGTTAAGATTTAATACAAAGAAGTAAAGTGATGTACTTAGAATTCATAAATCCAGAGGAGCTATATGCGATAGGGGGCGAGAATCTGGTGTGCATGGACCAGGAGAAGGACCTCGGGGTGATTAATGTCTGAGGATCTCAAGGTGGCGAAATACTGTGACAAAGTGGTGGCCAAAGCCAGAAGGATGCTAGGTGACATCAGAGAAGTATAACCTGCAGAAGGAAGGAGATATTAATGCCTCTGTGCAAGTCATCAGTGAAGCCTCACTGAGTATTTTCTTCAATTTTGGAAAGTGTACCTTGCAAAGGATATAAAAAGACTTGAGATGGTTCTGAGGAAGGCAGCCAAAATAATATGGGGCCTGCACCAGCAGACTTGAAGACCTAAAAGTATATGACATAAAGTAAAGGAAATATTTTTTCATGGAAAGGATAGTGGATGCCTGGAATGCCCTCTCAGTGGAGGTGGTGGGGGAAAAACAGTGATGAAATCCCAAAAGGCATGAGACAGATACAGAGGATCCCTCTATAGCAAGAGGGTGGGATTAAGCAAACTTAAATAACTTTTCCACTTTTAAAAATAAAGAGGGGTAAGCCACAGAGCACTGGGCACAACCCTAAGCAAAGTCATAAAGAAGAGTAAGCCGCATGGAGCAGTGGATACAACCCTAAACAAAGGCATAAAAAGGGATAACCTGCATAGAACACCTTACTGGGAAGACTAGATGGACCTTGCTGGTCTTTTTCTATTGTCATTTACTATGTTACTTTATTTACTTCATGTATATGGTAGAATTGGGTTCTTGTCCAAAATGTTTTTCTTTTGTTCTCTTATATTTTCTCTTTAAACAAAAACCTCTGTTTCTCATAAATACTGTTATAGTCATTGGCTATAAGGAAGAAGTCTTGCTACTCTGTAGCAGCAATCTTAACAAGCTGTCTGGTAAAAGTCACTAAAAATCAATAACTGCTCAAACCTAGAGAGAAACGGAGCTGCATGTAAATTTATTGTTGTCAGCTGAGAAAACAACTAATAGCTGGTAGGAATGAACCTGACAGAAGGGTTCAGTGGTGATCTAAGTCTGCCCTCGGCTCAGCTTATCCATCATCCCAGACAAGAGGGCTGGGATATAGTCAGTCAGATTTTGGAGACAAGTTAATAATGTAAAGTTATCTTTCAAAGAGCCTGCCAATGCAGGAAAGTATTACCCTACTCACGAATACCCCAATCCATCTCGCACCACATCCCTTTGATTCTCTTTGCATACATACACACACCCGCACACCCAGCACTTACTGGGAGTCTCCCTGGTGGACAGTGGGAGAGGGGAGGAGCAATCTCTGGATTATCCTGCCCTGGTGGCACCCATCTTCAAAAGGATATGCATCAGCCCCCTAGCAGTAGTCTTGCAGTATTCCCACTAAGAGGTCAAGTCCTCAAATAAGGAGAGGGGGAGAATTTAGGGAAAAGAGGATTAGAGTGGGAATCTAATTGTTTCAGCATCAATCCATTTAAGAGACTTCCCAGGAGCACATCTGGATGTGCTTTAGCAGCCCGATATTCCAGGGAAGGAAAATAATGCCACCTCAGAATTAGTATTATCTCTCCATGAATAAGCTTGCAAAATTAAACGTAAGCTGTGTTGTTCATATTGCATAATAATGAGTTGCTTTGCTGTATTGGCATACTCTATATTTCATTATTATTTAACATGTGTTGTGCAAAAAAATTAGGGTTAAGGACAAATAGCACACATTTTTGCCAATTGATGCACATTATTCCCTTAATGTACATTGGTAAGTTTCCCTCTTAATTCTTATAGTAGATTATTTTCTTCATCCTGTATCTTCTGTTTTGTAGGTAAGTGCTTGCTGTATACTACCAAGCATAATTTCAGATCCTTACATTTAAATATAGATCTTGGCTCTGGCTCTTCTGGTTGGACTTGAAAATTCAGTTTACTTCTCCTAGGCACTGAGAACTTTAAACAATTAGGGGGTCATTCTGACCCACAGATAAGCCACTTGGGCGAGCATGGTGCACGGATATGTGCCAAAAACGTCTAAATCCTTATTTTGTGTGGCAGCTATGTGTACATATATGATGTGTAGACGGAGATTCCTGACTGTATAAATAAGGGGTGGGATGGGGGGTGTCAAGTGGCGTGGATGTGTAACAGCGATTCTGCGGACCCCCATGCATGTCCAACTGTGGCAACGTAAACGTGTAAGTTAGACCTGTAGAAACGTGGAATAAGGGCAGGATTTAGAAATATTTGGCAATCCCCACAAAGGCTGTGTTGCCATTGCAGTAAATAGCAGGTGTGTGATAGCCCTGGAAGCAGCCCCAGGAGGAGGCAGGTACCAGGCCCATGCTACCCTGAGCCTGTACAATGGGTGCGACTGAGCATGCCTTTGCTGAATGAGGCAGATAGAGAAAAGAAGACAGGAATGTGTGCAGTCAATTTTCTTTGGGCCACCAACACACAGACAAGTAGAACCCTGCACCAACATGTCTTTCAACCAGTCACATCACACCCCATAGACCTAAACCCAACACAGTAACATCTACATGCACCCCCAGACTCTAAGTGCCCACACCATACATCCACATGTCCCCTACCCCTGCCCCCCCCCCCACAACTCCAACCGCTAAACAAAAACACAAGCCCCACCCCACCCCACACACAGGGAACATGCACACATGAGAGCACTACCGCTGCCCCACCCCCATCCCCAGACCTGGACCCATCCCCATGCCCTCCCCCTCTCTGTGGGCACAATGGCTGATGCAGTCACCATTTCAAGACCCTAGGTGGTGCATGATGGGCTCCCAGAGCTGGAGCTGCTGCTGTTCCCACTGGTCCCCTCAAGAGCCTCATGGAATGGGGGGAACAACATTGCTAGCCCCATCCCAGGAGACACAGGTCCCAGAATATTTGTAGGCCCCATGCTGTTGTCATCAGCGAACAAGGTGGCCTGAGCTGCTGAGCAGGTGGCCCCCCTGTGGTGCGATGGTAGTGAGGTTGTATCTGGGGTGCTGGCACCAGCAGGCCCAGCAGGGGCAGCAGAGACTGAATGGGATGGTGTTGGCTGTCGGGCCTCAGACTGTGGTGTCCCTGAGGTCAGGGCAGCTGGAGGGATAGAGGCAGGTGGCACCCCCGAACAGTTACGCTGTTCAAACAGCTGCTCAATGTTCCAGTTGAGTCTGTGCACGGTTGTATCAAGACGTTCTGTCTTTGCCAGCTGGCACTCCTGTACAGCCAGAGTACGCCGCATAAACTCAAGTTTGGTGCGCACACACTCTGCCTCATTTTGCGCCAGCAGTTGCTCTGCACAGAGCAGAAAGTGCTCTGAGGTACGCTGCCAGTGCTGCACCCTTTGTGATGATGCCCCATGTGCAGCTGGGGGCTCTGGTGATGCGGCGAATAGGTCTGCACCACTGCTGGAACCAGTAGTGGCCTGCTGTGTGCCAAAAGCGGCTGATGGTGGCACATCCCCAGGGCCTGCTTGTTGTGAATCACCCCCCACATCTGCAGACACAGAGGGCGCTGCAGGAGGATGCAATGGCAGAGGCAGAATCTCCACGGTCACAGGGCTGGGTAGTGGGGTGGGTCCGGGGGCCTGCAGCAGCATCATCACCCGTGGAAAGGAGGGGGAGATAAGTGTCCAGCCCGCACGATTTATTTATTTATTTTATTTATTTAACTAGGCTTATATACACCGCTTTTCTACCAGTCAAAGTGGTGTACATTCAGGTACTGCATATATGCAGTGAGCACAGAAACGCCTGTGCAGCAGATACGTGCGATACCACAGAGATGTGACACTGCAGAGGCAGGAGTAGCAGCGGCATGCAGGGTCAGGTGCCCACAGGCAAGATGCCACAGAGGGAAATAGGGAACAAACCACACTCAGACAAGAGCAGAACCACAACTGCAGAGGCCCACAACCATGCATCAGAGAACACTGGCCTGGTGCAAAAAGCCAAACTGTGCCTGAGACCCACCCAGGGGGAATCAACGTGTACAGATCAGAGGGTGATGGATAGGGTGGCTGACCCAGAAACACCAGGCTGGCACACAACCTGCATGGGTAGATGGATGACCCTGGGCATGCACTCATCATGGTCCCAAGAGGCATGCATTGTTTCCAGGTTTCTGACCCCATCCAAGGCATCTGGAATGACTGTGGCCAGTACCCACTGCTCCTGCTCTGACAGCTGGGCCCCACGGCTGTTGGCTCCCACACTGCGGGTCTTCCTGCAGGTATCCCTATGCACCTGCTGCCACTTCCTTTTCACATCCTCGATGTCCCTGTTGTTGTGGTAGACTGCATTCAGTTTCCTGCAGATGGACTGCCACCGGCACTGCCTTTTATATGTGCTCAACTTAATCTCCTCAGTCCCCACGAGCATTTTAGTCCACCAGAGCCTCCTTGATGAGGAGTGACAGCTCCCCATCAGAGAAATTTGCTTTCCGGGTTGTTACCTTGGGTGCCATGCCAGAGAAGAAGACAAGCCTGCAAGGATGAACACAAGAACCACGGTAGGTGTGTTCACCTGAGAGCTGCACATTTTATAGCGTGTACATGTGCATGCGTGGAGACGTACAAATGAATGGAATATGTGATGCCCGTGAACGTCCAGAAACACAGATGTATAAACAGCATACCCATCTGCAGCTGCGTCCCTGTGAGTACTGGAATAGCTACTGTGGACCCAGCTGGAATGAATCCCAAGGAGCACTGAAGTGATTGGAGACAGACGAGGTAGGTGGCACAAGCAGTTACTGCTGAGATGTGACTCTGTTTGGTGTAGCCTGGGTCCCTGTAGCCCAGAAGCAAGATGTGCCGTGCATGACCCCCAGAGGTCCAGAATGTCTGCCCCAGGTCTAGGAACTGAGGGCAAGTGCCTGGCACACCCCCCCCAGCACATAGCATACACAGGAAGGCAGAGTCATGGCTGGACCTGAGGGTGGCTACTAGATAGCAGTGTGCTGCATGGGCAGAGGATGCATGCAGCTCCCAGACTACATGCAACCCCCAGACAGGAGCTGACATGAGACCCACCCGTGCAGTAGCAGACCGTGCAGAGTATAAGCCGGTGCTGCAGTTACCTAGCCTCAGTATCTGGCTGCAAGGTCTGCAGTGTAGCTGTAGCCCAGTGGGGAGGGACACAGCCATGCAAGCTGGCGAAACAGTTTCAATCCCCACCCAGGGAGCAGTGTGTGGATGCTGCGTGCAGCACAGCAGGCAGCCTTATGTGCACCCAGAAGTCACCAGATTGCATGGCAAGATGCCAACCTGGCAGTGGATGAGACAGAACCCTTGCAAACAGAGCTCTTCACAGAGATGTGCATGGATCACAAACCTGTGTCTGTGCACATGTGCATTATGGTGCTGCTATGTACATGCTTGTGCATTGTGGTGGTGACATGTATGCACAATGCATTCATTTATGTGCATCCATGTGCATGGCCATGACCGGGATTGCCGTTGCTGCACTGGGGTGGGGGGGGGAGAGGCAGCCAATGTACACACCCACAGACCATACACCACAAGGACAAAGACCTGACACAGCACTAAAGGGTCACAGTGGCACCAAGGTGAGTGCAAGAGAGTCAGAAAGAGGCACAGCAGCCCGCAAACAAACTAAGGTCAAACTAGAATGAGGCCAAATAAGGCATCCCTAAATTCCAAAGCAACTTTATTGAAGACCCCTACATGTATTTATTTATTTAACCAGTTTTTTTATACTGCCATATCCTAAAATCAAAGTGGTTTACATTACAACTCAAACCGTTACAGAGAACTCACATTGCAGTGTTTCAGCATGTATACCTTCTTCAGGGGGTAAATTCACCTCCAACAGAAAGACACAAAAAACATTAAAAATCATAAGTGCAAATTATAAAAAGCATTAGTAAAAACATTAAGCATCATATATGTTTAGATAAATGACACAATGAATACATAAAAATTCAAAAGTAAAACCACTAGAAAGATGGAATCTCAATAAAACTAATATTGTGGTATAAATTATAGCACAATATTAATTTTATTGAGATTTCATCTTCCATCAGTGATGCTAAGCTATCGGTAGTTTAACTACCTGCAGGGTCTCCCAAGATGGACAGGTCTCAGCTGAGGTGCCAGACCAAGACAAACCACCCATCTGGGCAGCAGCAGAATGGGATGGTGTTGGTGGCAGAGGTTCACATTTCTGTGACAACAACAAAAATGCTAAACTTAAACTGCACAGAAGAAAGGCCTGGCAATCTACTTGCGTATCTTGCCACAAAAACCCAATGGATAGTGTCACACTCCCCCTGCTGGCCAAGCCTATAAGCAGGAGGGGTGGCCTTGTTTGCCCTTAAGTATAAAGTCACTTGGTTCTCCCTCCCTCAAGGAATTCTGGGAGCTGTAGTTTCTCTGTATTACTTGCTGACAAAGTAGTTGTCACCACACGGTTTTGTTTAAGGCAAAAACAGAATATTTTTATTTTTGGGCTCCCCTTCACGCATTAAAGTTCATATACACAAACAGCAAGGATAACTTCTCCACAAGAAAATAATACAGGAGCATAAAGGTTATCTGGAATATCAGAACTTGGCAAAAGCTCTTTATACAGTGACAATAGCTGTTCACAGGCCTTTTCCAGTAGTAAAGAATCACAGCTAATGCTCGTATTTACAATGGGCATTCATCTCTTGTCTTCATTCAAAACTCTTCAGAATCACGTTTAGGCTTTTCAGAAATATTCTTTGCTTTCAATGGGGTTTTTTTGTCTTTCTCCTATCCAGGGTAAACAGATTTACAGAAAGAGCAATCCATGGGAATACTGTCACACACAGCTGCAGGCGTAGGAGAATCTATTTGCATATCTTCTTCCCCTGCAAGTCCTTTCTCCCCACTTGGGCTTCTAACGGAAGAGTTCAGCTTATTGTTTGAAAGGGTATTCAGAAACTCCCTTACATGCTGCTCTCCTAACCAAGGATTAGCTATGCTCTCTGGAAAACTTCCACTATCTGGAAACAGTTGCTTTAGCTTCTTAATCAGGTTCAAGTCTCTATCTCTGCTATTGTCTGTCTTCAGAATCTCAGCATTAGGAATTGCTTTCACCCACCTTCTGGCATTCAAAGGTCCTGGAGCACTCTGCCCTGCACTTCTCCTTAGCTCATTAGCAACGTCTTCTGCAAACCTCTTGCTGGGCTCTGAGTCAGCCACACCTTCCACAAAGGAATTGCTTTCTTTGCTACTAGAGTTAAGTTGCCCGGTGGAATAAAACTTTCCAGCTTTGCCTTCTCTGGGTTTCTTAAAAGCAGTTCTCACTTTTAAACCCTCTGGCTTCAGTGCTTCCTCTGAATAGGATTCCAGCCCTGAGTTTCCTGCTCTTGCTGATCCTTCTGTCCACACTGACCTTTCAGCGTTCTCTGAACCTCCTGGCTCTGGACTCTCAGCTTCAGCAGCAACTCCGGCTACAGACTGAACTCTGTGCTTTGGCTTGGAATCTCTGCCTTCTCGGTTGCTGTATCTGCTGCTTCCTTCTTCTGCAACTCTGGTTGCTTTCACTCTGCTCTTTCCTCTGCTCACTTCCTGCCCCTTTGACGTCTGTGATGCAGGTTTAAAAAGGTGCTTTCTAGCCACAACACCCTGTTCTGTGCACGTATACTTGCTATCTGGGCTTAAACCTGCCCCCACGTTAAGGTTTGGGCGGGCCTCAACCTCTGCTACAACGTGCTTCTCTGGTTTGTTTACAGTTTGAGCTCTATGGAAACCCTGCCTTTCCTCAGTCTTAAAGGTATAGTCCCCATTTTCCTCTATCTCCATCTGTTCAGTATAGCTGACACTGTCACAATAGTCACAACAAAACCAATTTCACTATAGTGCTGGAAGATGAGACCTCCAGGTCGGAAGGTACTCACCTGGCTACTGGGGAGGAGCTGAAGACTTTTCAGAATAAAGCCAGCATTTATGATGTGGTTGGATCAAAGCCCTTGGGATGTCTGATTGCTGATATAACTGCACATGAAATGAGAGTCAGAGGCTGCAAAGATATCTTTCATACTGGGACATGGAACGTATGAAGCATGAACCAAGGGAAGTTGGATGAGGTCAAGAATGAAATGGAATGTGTACAGCTCGATCTGTTGGGTGTCAGCGAACTGAAATGGACTAGAATTGGGCACTTTGCATCTGATGATCACATGGTCTACTATGCGGAAAATGAAAGATAAGAAGAAATGGTGTTGCATTTATAATCAAGAAGAAACTTGCAAGAACTGTAATGAAATACAATGCAGTCAGCGAACGCTTAATCTCTATTCGTCTATGAGGAATACCTATTAACACAACTATAATTCAAGTATATGCCCCAACAGCAGCTGCAGAAGAGAATGAAATTGAACAGTTCTATGAACAAGTACAAGCTGAAATTGACAGAACATGCAAACAGGATATCCTGATAGTCATGGGTGACTGGAACGCAAAGGTTGGCAACAAAGAAGAAGACAAAGTAGTTGGAAAATATGGACTTCGCAACAGAAATGAAGCTGGAGAAAGAATTCTGCAAGACCAACGATCTATTCATCTCAAACACCTTCTTCCAGCAACACAAGCGGTGACTGTACACATGGACTTCACCCAATGGATTGTATAAAAATCAAATTTGACTACATCTGTGGAAGTCAACGATGGAAAAGCTCTATAACATCAACAAAGACAAAACCTGGAGCTGACTGTGGTACAGATCATCAACTACTAGTATGCAAACTCAAGCTAAAGTTGAAAAAGAGCAAACCACTCATGAATGCAGCAAAATATGACCTTGAGAATATACCACTGGAATTTAAAGACTGCCTGCAAAATCGATTTGCTGCTTTAGATACAAATGACAGAGCTCCAGAAGAGTTATGGAATGACATCAAGAAGGTTGTGTTGTAAGAAAGCGAGAAGTCTCTACAAAAGGTGAAAAAGAAAAAACAGTCAAAATGGATGACGGAAGAAACTCTGAAAATTGCCCAGAAACGCAGAGAAGCTAAAGCCAGAGGAGAAAGAAAGACAATCACAGAACTCAACAGAGATTTCCAATGTGCAGCAAGACAGGACAAGGAAAAGTACTAGAATGACGCATGCAAGGAAATAGAAGCAGAAACTATTAGAGGAAGAACAAGATCGGCTTTCCTAAAGCTACAAGGGTTAAAGAAAAAGTTCCAGCCTCGAATTGGAATGTTACAAGATGCTCAAGGTTCTATGTTGAATGATGCTGAGAAGATCAAGAAAAGATGGAAGGAATATACAGAGTTTTTATATGATAAAGATCAAGTGGATCAACAGCCGTTTCAACCTGTACCTTATGATCGGGAACCATTGGTGATGAAAGAAGAAGTTGAAGCAGCATTGAAAGCCTTATCAAAGAACAAAGCACCTGGCATTGATAGCATTCCCATAGACGTATTACAGCAATCTGATGCATCTCTTACCGTACTTAAAAGGTTCTGCAAAGAAATATGGAAGACAACATCATGGCCAACTGACTGGAAAAGATCTGTGTTTATGCCAATACTAAAGAAAGGTGATCCAACTGACTGTGGAAATTATCGCACAATTGCTCTGATCCCACACGCCAGCAAGATTCTACTGAAGATTATTCAAAAGAGACTACTACCATACCTGGAACAAGAACTACCTGAAGTGCAAGCAGGGTTCAGGAAAGGGCGAGGAACGAGAGACATCATTGCGGATGTGAGATGGATCCTTGAAAAGACTAAAGAATACAAAAGGATATCTATTTGTGCTTTATCGACTATAGCAAAACTTTTGACTGTGTAAACCATGAGGGGTGGGGTGGGGGTGTTTATTCACTTGTGTTAAAGTATTCGGTAAACAAGTGGGTCTTTAACTGTTTGCAGAATGTCTTGAGGTCAGTGATATTCCTGAGCTGGTCTGGTAGTTTGTTCCATATGGAGGGTGCGTATAGTTGGAAGGCTCTTTTACATGCCTGGTGTTTTGATTTGGTTCTGATGTAGGGGATGATGAGGGTGGTCATTGTAGAGGTTCGTCTAGATCTGTATGGTTGGGAGGGATGTAGAAGTGTGTGGAGGTTTGTGGGGAGGTCTGAGTGGATTGCTTTATGAGTTAGCATGATGGTTTTATATGTTATATGGCTCTGTTGTGGAGCCAGTGAAGCTGTTTGAGTATTGGGGTGATGTGTTCTTTGCTTGTTGGGGCTTGTAGGGTTCTGGCTGTCATGTTGAGAGCTGTCTGGAGAGGTAGGACATTGCTAACTGTAGACACAGGAATCCCAAGTTCTTTGGAGATGGCTTTGCACCCCCTTGAAGTTTAATGTTTGATGATGATGGCTTTTCTGATGGTCTCAGGCGGCTCTCCTGTCCAGGTCATATTTTGTTTTTTTTCTCAGAAATGACTGTCTAAGTTGCCCAGACATCTTTTTTTTTGTTGTATACCTTTGAACATACTATTAAAATATTATGATGACATACAGTTGGAATATTTCCAATTATTTCTCAAGATATTGTACACAACATACCTAAAATACAAGGGTGGAAATAATGTTGACAACAACTGTATACCTGTAGATTTTTGATCAGCCTAGGCCATACCATCATCATATCCTGACATGCTCCCTTACAATTTCTGTGTGTTGTGGGTGTCCATGTGTAAATCTAGCCCTTTATAGAATCACCATTTACATATGGATGCTATTTCCAAGTGTAAATGACAAATTTTCCACATGGAAAATGCAAATAAGACTTCTAAATTAGTACCCTATTATTGGTATACATTATGTAATTCTCTTACAATATATTTTCTGGAAATGTCATCTAACCTTTGTAGATTCTGTTCAGACCTGAGAAAGGGAATGTTAGCTCCCAAAAACTGATTAGTTCAATAGAAATGTGTAACTCTGTGTTTTGTTTTTATTTGTTAAACTTTCTTTTTTTTTGTCCAGGAAGCTGTCCAGAATAACAGCAGATTTAGTAGAAGCAGGACAGCAATTTCAAAGAGTGTAACTAGAACAAGACAGTGGGATTTTGAAGCACAGTTAGAGGAGGGAGTAAGAGGAATGAGATTAGAGATATTGTGCCCCACTGACAGGGACATTGAGCCAGTCCGAAAGTGGAGATAATCCTAGAGATAGGATGAGTTGAAGCATATAGTTGTGAATTGGTAATGAAAGCTTGTGGCAAGCAAAGAAAATGAAATAAAATAGAAAGAAATTAGCAGTTAGAAATGTATAATGAGGCATAAATAATGAAAAACAATATGTAAAGCAGATGTATATGGGCAGGGAATAAGAAAGAGTAGTTGCTTGTATCAGGAGAAAAGCTCTCATAGGCTAGAGCAATATAGAATGGGCTAAGGAAAGACCATTAAGAGACAGCAATGTGTCGTAGACCAGAGGAGGAAACAGGACAGGACAGGTTTGAAATAAACTGAAAGGAAGCCATTCTTTGGTTGTGGCCTGCCAGTTTGTTACTGCTAAGATAAAAATGCATATTGCTTTAATGTCTGACATCACTGGCCCCAAAGATGTTGGGATGTATTACTCTGGCCTGTGAACCCTGGCAAGGACAGTCTGCATCAGAGGAGGAGGAACATTTAAAGCCCGATTTTCAACTAGGTGGTGCTATGCGCTGCATCGGCGCATAGCCCGCCCCCCCCCTTCGGCCTAACCCAGATTTTCAGTGCCGGGGTCACACGCAGCCCAGGCATTGCCGGGTAGCACCGATTTTTGATGCTACCCGCTTAGACCCTGTGCCTTATAAGATATATCGGTGAGGAAAAACATCGTCTATCTGTAAGGCACAGAGGGCTAAGCGGGTAGCATTGAAAATCGCTGCTACCTGGTTGGCCCTTTCCTCTGCCCCCGCTCCACCACGGAGCGCCTCTAACATGCCCCGGTGCTATCCACATAGCATCTAAGCACGTTAGGGATATATCCAGGATTTTCAAAGGGCACTACCCGTGTAGGCATTTACACAGGTAACTAGGACAGTTACCCGTGTAAATGTCTTCGAAAATCAGGTCCTTAGATATTTCAAGCTAAATATGTGCAAATAAAGATCAACAAGTAAGTTACAGATGATACCTTTTTATTGAACTAACTTAATGTATTTTTGACACATTTCGAGAGCAATCCTCTCTTCATCATGTCAGTGAAGAAGCAATGCAGTTACATCGGATTTAAATAGTATAGACTCATCTAGATATTAGGCTGTCTACATATGTCATTACAGCTGAATGACAAAGGATGGGTCAATAGGCAGAGATGGTGAGATAGTGACATTTTACTCTTCAAAGTCTTTATATCTGCTAATGAGTGAGAAAGCCAGTGTCTCTATTGAGGCCTTTGGTGTCTGAATGCAAGTGCTTGGTCATTTTAATTTCAAATGTTTTCCTTTCAAGTGCATTCCTAAAGTTTCCTTTCTGTACCTTTGTTGTAAAATTGTTAAGGGAGTGATCATCCTTTGAAATGCGTCACTTATTGAGCTGTTTTTCTGTGTGCTAGTTTATAGTAGGTCTTTGGAGGTTGCTGCATATCCCCTGTTGGGTTTTTTTAAAATCTGATGTAGCACTCTTCACATTTTTACATTGAATCATATATACTAGATTCATAACTGAGCATGAACGCGAGCTTTTTATTTTGAATGACTTTAACAGGTGGGTAGTTATAGGGTCCTGTGATATTTGCTGGCATAACGTGCATTGGGAGTTTTACAGGATTTAGTACCATTTTCTTTCATTTGGAATTCTGTTTGACATTTACTCTTTACAAGTTTTTGCTTTTCCGGCTGTTCTCTTAAGCCTGGGTTCAAGTTTAAAACCAACTCAGGGTTCACTTCAGGGTAATTGCTGTTTATCACCATCATGTTGAAGGTAAACCCATCTCTCTACAGCCTTTAGTTTGCTTCATGCGGTACTTACTTCTTATGAAATTTCCACTAAAGCCCCCCTCAGTGCTTGGGAATTCAACATAGCTTTGCTTTAACTGATGAAGGCTCCTTTCGAGCCACTAGATAACTGTGGATTGAAATACTTGACCTGGAAGGACTTGTTTATGGTGGTGGTCACTTCAGCAAGCAGGATTAGTGAGCTTCAGGTTCTAGTAGTGGATGCAACCTTTACAAAATGGATGACGGAAGAAACTCTGAAAATTGCCCAGAAACGCAGAGAAGCTAAAGCCAGAGGAGAAAGAAAGACAATCACAGAACTCAACAGAGATTTCCAATGTGCAGCAAGACAGGACAAGGAAAAGTACTAGAATGACGCATGCAAGGAAATAATAAGGAGATTTTGTGTATTCATCCTAATTCTCCTAAATTCCTTCCTAAAGTGCTGTTGTATTTCCCCTTAACCTGTCAATAGTCCTCCCAACATTTTTCCCAAGATCCCTTGTTCACAAATGGGAGAGCATGTTGCATACATCAGACTGCCAGAGAGCTTTGGCCTTCTATTTGGAGTAGGTTAATGCCCATAAAATGTCCACTCAGATTTTTGCTTCTTTTGACTCCAGTAGGTTTGGGGCTGTTGTCAACAAATGTACTCTTTCAGTTTGGCTAGCAGATTAACCTTATGCCCAGGGTCATGTCACTGGTCATAACATCTAAGCCAAAGCTGCATTGATGGCCTTGAGCCTTCAAGGAAGGGATTTGCAAAACTGCAACTTGGACCTCAATCCATACATTCATATCACAGTACTGTTTAGAAATAGACTTCTGACACAACAGCAGATTCAGCCAGACTATACTTTGAAATCTGTTCGGAGATTAGAATCCAACTCGATCCTCCCCAGGCCCATTCTTTCTTTTGCTCAGTGTTGCCTCATGCTGGCAGTTGCCTAAAAAATGTTTTTAAAACCTGTTCTGTTAGTTAATGTCTGCCAGTTGGTACACTTTCTTTATCCTTTTTTTTTCTTCAAGGCGACCGGTAGCTGGGCAATCTCATATTTGAACATTTATCCTGTTTTTCCATGGAGAAAGCCATTATTCATCTGTCATAGGTGTTCTCCATGAAAATCAGAATAAGTCCTCATAAGACTTCCACGCCCCATTGAAGTTGAATTCTGTTAAGCCGGTTACTAGACTGAGGAGATGAGGCGCAGTGGCAGCAGGTGGGAATATGTGTGCATGCACGGAGGGACAATTCTAAAAGCTTCTAGAAATAACTGTGGCATCACCCATATGTGAGGACTTATCTTGCTGTCCACAGAGAACACCTGCTAGAGATGAGTAACTTTTACATTATTAAGGAATAGGTTCCTACTTCCTGTGTCAGGAAATTGTCAGAATGTGGCACTAGGCCGCTTCTCATAAGATGACCCTTAGAGCTGCATACTTGGCAATAGAGGACAATGCCTTGGTAGACAAACTGAGTCATGTGCTTCAGCTTCAATAATTTTTCCTGGATATGGACATGCCTCTGAGATCTTTTGCTTAAGTGGCACCCCCTTGATAGACCTATTTGCCACTCCCCAGAACAGGAAAGCATCTCGGTTCTATTCCAAGACAGGGACACACAGCAAACTAACCTCAGATGCCTCCATCCTGGATTGGGGAGAAGGACTTCTGTATGCATATCCTTTGATACCTCTCATAGCAAAAACTCTTCTGAAACTCAGAAATGACCAGGAAACCATGATTCTCTCCCTCATGGCTGAGCCGCCTTCTTCTGGAACTTTCCACAAGATGTTCCATAAGACTTGGCACTTCTCCAGTACTGATCATGCAGGCTCAGGGAACCTTGCCCTCATAGCTTTTATGTTGAGGGTGTAACTCTGGTTTCTCTGAACTTGCCTGACAAGGTTTTGCAAACTATTCTGGCTTACTGGGAAGATTCCATGAGGTGGTCATACACTTTTAAATGGAAGAGGTGTGCTGTGTGCTATGACAGAAAGGCCCTATATCCCTTTTCCTGACCCATACAAAAACTGCTTGAATACTTTCTACATTTGTCTGAATCAGGTTTACCTTAGTACAATTAGCACATATCACCATGATGTAGAAGGCAAACCCATCTCTGTATAGTCTTTAGTTGTCCTTTCTTGTGGGAATTGCTTCTATTGAAGCCTCCCATATGATAATGTACTCTGCTCCTCCCCTCACAAGTAACAGTACCTGGGCTCTTGGGTAACGGATCTCCACACTCAGAGCAAAAAAAAGGAAGCAATAATCATTAATAATACAATTCGCACACAATTGTGGTACACAACCAAAGCTTTGGGAGAGAGAGCAAAACTTTTACCCTCTGACCCTACCTACTTTGGTCACCGTTTTTATTGGTTAAAATCCTATCTCGCAGCATAATTTCGACCTTATTATTTTATGTCAAACATCACGTATATTCATAATGTGTATCTCTGTCATGGGTCAGATCTTATTAGTATAGGTCAGGGGTGGGCAATTCCGGTTCTGGAGGGCCGCAGACCAGTCAGGTTTTCATGATGTCCTTAATGAATATTCATGGACCTATTTCCATACAATGGAAGGCAATGGATGCAAATAGATCTCATGAATATTCATTAGGGACATCATGAAAACCTGACTGGTCTGCGGCCCTCCAGGACTGGAATTGCCCACCCCTGGTATAGGACATCAGGAGGAGACATACATGTATTCCCAGACATAACTTCATAAACAATAATTCTAACACAAGCAGTTTTCACAGTGTATGTTTCAAGACTGAAGAGAAAATTCTTCTCTACTCTTTCTGTATTATAAACAAACCTAGTTTCTCTGTTAGCATAGTTTTTCAGTAGAGTCTCTCAAGGTCGTTAGCTAAGTATTGGCCCTGGAATGTCTGAGCTACTGAATCTATGGTGTTAACTCCCTCTGGGGGATTTCAGTGATATACTATTATTGAGTACCCTCACAGTGTACACAGCCCTGTACAGACAAACCTCCTTTCAGTCCCCCCTCTAATTCTGCAAAGAATCATTTCAAAAGTAAGGAAACTCAGACATTGATATTAAGGAAGGATCATAAATAGACTCTAGACCAGCGGTTCTCAACCTGTGGGTTGCGACCCCCATGGGGGTCGCCACAGGATTCAGCGGGGGTCACCTCACTCCGCTGTAAAAAAAAAAAAAAAAAAAAAGCACACAAGTTGCTGCCGCTGCCGAGTCCGCTTCTTGGCAGTGGCAAACTGACATGGACAGAGGGGGGGGCTGACATGGACAAAGGGAAGAGATAGGGGGGCATACTGGACAGAAGGGGGATAAATGCTGGACAGAGGGGAGAGACAATGCGGGTTAGGATTATAATGGGCAGATGGGGGGCTAGAACTGGTAATGGGTTGATTAGGGAAGGCTAGGACTGGGAATGGACTGATCGGGGGGGGGGTTGGGACTGGTAATGTGCTGATAGGGGGTAGGACTAGTAATGGACTGATGGGGGGCTAGCATTGGAAATGAGCTGATCGGGGAGGTTAGGACTGGAAATGGGCTGATTAGAGGAGGCTAGGACTGATAATGGGCTGATGGGGGGGGGGTAGGACTGGTAATGGGCTGATTAGGGGAGGCTAGCACTGGTAATGGGGTTGAGGAGGGACTAGCACTGGAAATGAGCTGATTAGGGGAGGCTAGCACTGGTAATGTGCTGATTGGGGGGTAGGATTGGTATTGGGCTGATTAGGGGAGGCTAGCACTGGTAATGGGGTTGAGGGGGGACTAGCACTGGAAGCAAGCTGATTGGGGGTTTCGACTGGGAATGGGCTGATTGTGTGGAGGGGAGGATAGAACTGCTGGCCCTGGAAGAAAACTGGGGGCTAAGACTACAAATGGGCTGATACGAGGGGATGGGAGAATGGAACTGGAAGGGAGTGGATCTGAGAGGGGCTGCCATGGTATTTGTACTAGAAGGGACTGGTCAGTGGGGAAGGAGGGGGACTGGAAGGGAATGGACACCAGTGGCAGTCATGGGAATGCAAGTTGACATTAGAAGGTACTGGGAGTGAGGACTGGAAAGGGGCTGATACTGGGGAGGGTTACTGGGACTGGAAATAGGCTGATGGAAAGAAGTGAAGAAAACGAAAGAAGAGATAAGAAATGGCAGATGGACCATAGACCACAGAAAGAGAGCTAAGAGAAGACAAGAAAGCAGAAGCCTCAGATCGGGACTAGCATGATCAGAGAATAAATTGGTCAGACAACAAAGATAGAAAAAATAATTTTATTTCATATTAGTGATTTGACTACAAAATCATCATAATTTTGAAATCAAATATTGTTACTTGTTATTGTGGTTTAAATAAGTAAATTTTATAAATAAAAACATATTGCAAAGGCCTATAATATATTAATAATTCAACAAATGATTACAGCGACAATGCGTTAATGATAAAGGAAGAGAGACGCATTTGATTTTATCATTGGGGGTCACCACAAGTTGACCAATGGTAAAAGGGGTCACGGTACAAATCAATCTGTAACATCATCATAGGAATCAAAAATTCCACTGACTTCTTACAGCAAGCAGACATTACACAGAGAATCAATGATCCTAAAATAACCCCCCCAAAAAAATCCAAGCAGAGATGTCAACATTCCTCGCAGGGGCTTAGACAGTGAATTCCAGAAAGAAAAGACAGAGTCGAAGAAATCATAAAAAGAACTCACATAATTACTATTTGGGACAAAATTACGGTTTCTAACCTTATCTAGTAGGCCTTTCACTACTTTTCCTTCATTGTGCAGCAGAGAACAACAGTGATAAAGGATTAATCTGCACACTCCATCTTCCTTCGCTAGGAGGTAGTCTAAAGCCATGTGATTCTGGGCTGCATAAGCAGAAACCTTATCGACTGCACCTTGCAGTACACTAATTGCTTCTGTGAGATTTAGGGGTGTAAGCTGAACAACTGCCTGTAGATGTATAAACTGAGTACCATATTCTCTTATGGTTTCTATTGCTCCAAAACTTGAAATCCAAACAGTACCCGTAAATACATCAATCTGTGATTTAGTTAAAGGACTTGTAGAATCTACTAGTTGCTGTGCAGCTGTTAAGGCCTTATCCTAGGGGAAATGTTTCTTTTTCTTCTAAAGAATCACTTGGCCTTGATGATAGAGTAATATTTTGATACAGTAAAAATCGCCACAGGGTATCTAACTGGGCAACATAGCAAGTATCTGACCAATCTCTAGGCAGTTCCATACACACAAGATTACCATACACAAAATAATCTCCTTTTAAAGTCACTAATCCACTTTCCCAAATTGTTAAATTGTGGGGACAAGACATATTCTGTGTACAGGTATTCAAAGCCCACTGAGTAATACTCATTTCTTCAGTTCCTACAGATAGATTACGTTCCCAGGGATGGTAATACCCTAACAAAGGGCAAATCCATTTAGATATGTCTAGGTCTGATCTAGAGTCATTCAAAGGGATTGGCTATCCAGAACTATTATACTGTAACAATTTATGATGTTCCAAGGAGTGTCTCCTACCTTTTTCCCTGTATTTTGAGCCGTGAAACAAATTGGAGGAGACATTAAAGGCATAGGGCTAATCACTCTAGGGTCTGTGGTTGCATGAGATCATTGTACAGTAGTTAGATTAAAAGCTATGTCACAAAACACTTGAAAGGTTCTAGGCCTAGCTTGTAGCAGAAACCCTTGCTGGGTGGCTGTCCGTTGGAAGGCAAACATCGCAATCTGAAAGATTAAAGTGTTTTGTGACCGAGTGTGTGATTCAAAAATATTTGGGTGTTCCCCATAACTTTCCCAAGATTCTGAATGCAGTACTGCTTCATTAACAATAGTGTGCCATAACGTAAATATGACCTGATAAGGAAACATTCTTAACAAACCTCTAAAATATGAATGACTCAAAAATAATTATTCAAAAAAATAAGAACAACAAAACTATCCTTCTTAGCACTACAAAGATGAGCACTATAACTATAACTACACCCAACTCCCAATCTCTTCACGAGATAGAGGTTAAGTACCAAAAGGTCAATGCTTACATATCAGTAAAGAACTAACTCAAACTAATTTTATCAACCTAATCAGAAGTGTAAGTGCTGGAAAAAGTTAATTACATAATTAGTTCATTCAAGAAGCAATTAATCATGATAGTCTTTTCTGCAATATCACTGTTGTCCAAGTCCGTATGAGTCTCTGTGTTGCAACAACAGAAGACGCCTCTCTTGATTCACAGATGCAAGGAATCCTGTGACAGAGCCTTTTTACACTGTGAAAGATGTATCCAGCGAGGTTGTCCTTCCACCTTACAAGCTGAGCATCCCACCAGGAGCACACGGAACGGACCTAGGAACTTAGGAGCCAAAAGTGTCTTTGGATACAGGTTCTTATCAGGACCAAATCTCCTGGCTTCAGTTCTGGATGCAATAACTTTGGAGGAATATCCTGCTGAGGATTCACCTCCAGTAAAGGAGAAACAAACAAAACTGAGTGCAATCGTGAGCAATAAATTAAGATATCACTGTGCAAAAGTTGAGGATCCGGGATTACTGTCAATTCATGTGGAGAAGTAGCTGGACATCCAGTAACTATTTCATATGGTGTCAGGCCTCCTCGAGCATGCTGGGGGGAATTATGCACTGCCATAAGGGCAAAAGGAAGGGCTTCTGTCCAATCTGTAGCCCAATCCTGTGTCAAAGTGTATAAGTGACCTTTGAGTGTCCTATTCATCCGTTCCACTTGGCCAGAGCTTTGCAGATGATAAGGAGTGTGAAGTTGTCTTTTTATACCAAACCATTGTGCAGTACCCTCTCAGACACTTGCAGTGAAGGCTGGACCCTGATCAGAAGAAAGGAAAAAAGGTACACCCCAAACAGAAATAGACTGAGTGAGCAGTAATTTGATGGTGACAACAGCAGTCATACTGGTAGTGGGATAAGCTTCTACCCATCCAGAGAAAAGACAAGTGATCACTATCAAATACCACTTCCCCCCTCTGGCACAGAGCAGGTCTGTAAAACTGAGCTGCAAAATCAAAAATGGTCTTGATGGTTTGAGAAGGGTGGCAGAAATCCTAACTGACCCTACTCTGCCAGCCTTGAAACAGTCCAGACAAGCTACATACACGGCCTGTGCCACAGAAAAAACTTCGGGTGATACCAGAGAACCAAAAAGGCCACAGCTGAAAGGTGAAGCTTATGATGCAGGAACAGGGCAAGTGGAAACAATAAACTGTCTGAGCAAATGAGCAGATGATCCTTTTTCTAGTAACCCTGTGCATCACAGGTCTCACCCCACGAAGTCCACAGAGGCTGAGTTTCAAAGGGAATATCTTGATATGCTGTAAGAGAGATGAAAGGGAAAACAAAGTCATGTTAGATGGTTTTAAATACAACAATGTTGGGGACACCGATACTCGGAGGGCGTCATGCCGGGCTTCTTGGTCTGCAAAGTGGCTGCCCTTTGGCATAAAATCTCCAGCAGAGGAATGTCTTTTACACTTTAAAACTGCAACTTGTGCCGGTAATAGTACAGCCTGGAGTAAACAATGAATGTGTTCAGCATGCTTAGTTGGTTTGTTAACAGAAGTCAGAAATCCCCGTTGTGCCCAAATCTTTCCAAAATGGCAGGACAAAGGCCGAGTCTTAGTCAAGTGAAGCAACCTGGAAACTGAATGTGACACATATACTTCAAGAGGGTGCTGTAAAACTAGAAAATCAATACTTTCAATTGCAAATGCTACTGCCACCAAACTGCATAGACATGGTGGGAGTCCCAAAGTTACTGAGTCGAATCGCTTTGAGAACTAGCCCACTGGCTTGCGACCAGTTGGGAAAGCCTGCAAAAGCACACAGGTAGCAGAGGAATCAGAAATAGCCACATACAGTTTGAATGGCAGTGAATATTCTGGCAAGGATAAACATGGGGCATTTTGCAGGGCAGTCTTTAAACTCAAAAAGGCTTCCCATTGTGGTAATGTAGGTACAGTGAGACCTTCAGGTCCTTCTTTCCCAATGAGAGCTGAGCAGTGAGATCTGAATAATTTGCTAACCATGGTTTACAAAAGACTAACAGACCCAGGAATGTGCACAGTAATGCTGGTGTTGCTGGGAAAGGCAATGAAAGAATAGGTTTCAATCTAGCAGAGGTAATTGCATGACCAGATGGCGTTAGGGCAACACCCAGGAAAGTAACATTTTGAGTTACAAATTGTAGTTTTGACAAATTGACTTTCAATCCTAAATCAGCAATATGAGACAACAAAGACAAGGAATCTGACAAACAAGCCTCATAACTTGGTGAACATAAAAGCAAATCATCAACATACTGAACTAAAGAGGAATGGTTGAGGCTCACATCAAGCAGCACAGTTCTTAGGGCCTGTGCAAAATACGTAGGACTATCAGTGTACCCTTGGCACAAAGTGGTCCATGTATATTGTTTATTGTCAAATTGGAAAGCAAATAAAAATTGATTTTCTATACTAATTCTCACTGAAAAGTAAGCAGAACTCAAATCCACAACAGTGAACCAGGTGGTCCCTGGGGGTATCTGTATTCAGATATCATGTGGATTAGGTATCAAGGGGAAAACTGGCAAAATCACATTATTTACTGCTCGCAGGTCTTGCACAACTCTATAAGTCTTACCATCCACCTTCAGCACAGGAAGAATTGGAGTATTACACGGTGAAGTCGTAGGATAGATAACACCTTGTTTCTGAAGATCTTCAATCACAGGATGAATTCCATTGATGGCAGCTGCTGATAGCGGGTACTGCTTGAGTCTGGGAAGCTGGGCTTCAGGTTTCACAGTGATCTTCACAGGCGGAATAGAAAGGGATCCGACATTGGAACCTGGCAGTGCCCACAGAGTAGAAGGAATTTCTGAAAGAGCAGGATGAATGGTGCTGGCATCTGCAGGAGAATGCACTTCAGAGAGAGAATACAGTTGAAAAAGCAATTTTCCACTCATCCATGACAAAGTAGCCTGATGTGAAGCTAAAAAGCCCTGACTTAAAAGATTTACAGGTGAAGTCTCTCCCACAAGAAAGGTAGTAGGATACACAGTCTCTCCAATCTGCAAAGGTAAAAATTCAAGCTTGCGATGAGGAATTATTTTACCTTCAGTGCCTTCACAGTGCACTATCGGTGCATGATAAATGGCAGGCAAATCTTGTAAACGCAGCACTGAAGTAGTAGCTCCAGTATCAATAATAAACTTCAAATTAGATTCTTCTAGCTTAGCCTCTAACTCATCCTGAGGGGTTAAGCTTAAATGCAAAAATAGTCATGCATCCCATGTATCTCCTCCAAAATCTTCTGGGTTAGAATAACACTGATATATGAGAGTGAATTCAGCTTTCGCTTGAGTGAAATCAGCTTTCTGGACATCAAGGTTCTGATTCTGGGGACATTTACGCTGCAAATATCCAATCTTACCGCAAGTATAACAAGCATGCATTCCTTTTGACTGTCTACATCCACGCTGGGAATTGACATAACCTCCTCCCCCTCTGGCTTTACCCCTACTCCTGCCCACAGGTGCCTGCATAGAAGCAACATATAAATTAAGCAGTTTAGTCTTTTTCGCCTCTATCTTTGCTCTTCCAGCTGTTTTTAATGAAATTTTAGTCCACTGTATTGGCCACCTTCCAGTATTGCATCTGCTGATCTAGCTGGCCAGTCTATTATTGAGGTCTCCAAAATTTCTTTTTTTCTCGGATGCAAGCCATTTACAAAAATATTAGTGAATCCTGAAGGTGTTTCTTCTTCCTCACCAGAATAGTCCTTAAAAGCTGGCATACACCTAGTGTGAAAATCTGTAACCTTTTCACCCCTATCCTGCCTTAGTGATGTCAGTCTTGACCAATCATGGTCTGGGAGCGGCCACTGTCATTTATCCTCATGGTCTGGATGAGTAACACAGATGGATTAAAAAGCACAGCTCTAAGCAAATTATCCAGATCTGCCGAAGTGGGATTATAACTATTAATTATTTGTGACCATAAAGACACAAATCTACTAGGGTTATCCCTGTAATTAGGAAAAGTTTTAGCCAAATCAAACACTTCCTTTGGGTCCAATTTGTAGGCATAGTCATAGAACCTATCAAGCCTGCTGGGTACAAACGGAAAGGATAAGTAGGCACAATTTCACTTCCCTCAGCTCCTGTTTCAGATTTAGCTGTGTTAGAACGTAACTTATTTTGCTGGTACATAGCTTCCCAAATAGATCCTAGAACATGATATAATCTGTCATGCTTCTCTTTATAAGTTTCATAATGTCTGTCCAAATCTCCCTCAATTCTTTCAATAAGTTCATCAGTAACCCTTAATTCTTTTACAATAGTAACACTATGACCTATTGCCACTCGTAAGGTCCCTATTACTTGCACAACATTCTCTATTTCTCTGTCTACACATGCTCTCAATTCTTTGAGCTGGGAGATATTCCAAATATCCAAATTACACAATTCTTCTCTCCTTAACTTCTGTTTCATTCTAAGTATTTCTTCCCTTAGTTCTGCTGCATGAGTAACCCGCACTCGCTCAGCTGGTGTCTCTTGAGATACCGAAGGAGGAGGAGGAAGAGAAAGAGCCAGGAACGGTCTGGCTGAAATTGCCGGCATGGTCACGTCTGCTTCATATGCTGGAACAGTTGGGAGTCCGTCCTCATTCTCCTCATCCATTTGTCTCTCCCACAACTCATTAGTTTTTTTTCCCCTAACATAAACAACTTTTGTTTCAAATCTTGAACTTCATTCCTATGTGGTTTCTTTTGTCTCATGTGCCATCCATTCCCACCATGTGAGCACAATCCATTCATGACTATTACACGGTTTGCCATTAACCGCCAACTCATATCTCAGGTAACGAAGCTTATCTATGGAGAAAGTTCCCTCCAGAGGAAACTGCAAATTCTCATTACCTCTAGTCATTGAATCCCAATGTGCTAGGGAATCAATGGCTACATCACCATGCTTCTCACATATACAATAGAAGTATACAATAAGAAGGGCTACCTTTCTTAAATGCTAAAGCCCTAGCTCTGCCATGCCTGTCGAATGTCAGGCATCTGAGACTGAGCCTGTCTACTGAACAGATTACCCATCGCTGGTAATACTCACAAATCTTCTGACACCTTCTGTCTCCCTTGCCTTGAATGCAGAGACCCATATATCCGAATCATGGCACAAACTAATAATGTACTCTGCTCTTCCTCTCACTGGTAACAGCACCTGGGCTCTTGGGTAACGGATTTCCACACAGAGCAATAAGAAGGAAGTAATAATCATTAATAATACAATTCACAAACAATTGTGGTATGCAACCAAGGCTTTTGGAGAGAGAGCAAAGCTTCCACCTTCTCTCTGTGACCCCACCTACTTCAGTCACCATTTTTATTGGTTAAAATCCCCATCTCACAGCATAATTTCCACCTTATTATTCTACGGCAAACATCACGTATATTCATAATGTGCATCTCTATGCAATAGATCAGATCTTATTAGTATAGGTCATCAGGAGGAGACATACATGTATTCCCAGACATAACTTCTTACACAATAATTCTAACACAAGCAGTTTTCACAGTGTATGTTTCAAGACGGAAGAGAAAATTCTTCTCTACATTTTCTGTATTATAAACAAACCTAGTTTCTCTGTTATCTGAAAGTTCAGCATTGTTTTTCAGTAGAGTCTCTCAAAGTCGTTAGCTAAGTAATAGGCCCTGGAATGTCTGAGCTACTGAATCTATAGTGTTTATTTATTTATTTATTGATTTATTTAAAGTTTTTTCTATACCACGCTCTTCAAAATCAGCTCGGTTTACAGATAACGGCAGTTTTGTTCAGATACAGGTAGCACCCTTACTGGACTTACAGAAAACAGGGTTATTCAACTTGTGTTAACTGGGGAAACTATATACAAGCTCTAGGCTAAGGCAGTTTACAGTTTTAGGTGACTATATACATGTTAACTCTTTCTGAGGGCTTTCAGTGATATACATGCTCAGTTTTAGGTGACTATATACATGTTAACTCTTTCTGAGGGCTTTCAGTGATATAATATTATTGAGTACCCTCACAGTGTACACAGCCCTGTACAGACAAGCCTCCTTTCACCATAGAGCCTCCTGCAGTGTCATGGGACCTCAGTGTTGTCATAAACCAGCTGATGAAAGCTCCTTTTGAGTCACTGGATACCTGTGAACTGAGGTACCTGACCTGGAAGGTTTTGTAAGTGAGCTCCATGCTCTAGTAACTGATTCACCTTATACTGAGTTTTTCAACAGGATGGTACTGTGCACTCCTCCAAAATTCCTACCTAATGTGTTGGATATCAATCTTAATCGATCAATCTACTTGCAGCATTTTTTCCCAGGCCTCACACCCACAAAGGTGGCAGTGCATTGCACTGCACACATTAGACTGACTGCAAGAGAGCCTTAACTTTTTATTTGAGTAAATTAAAGTTCTTAGAAACTTCACTCAATTTTTTGTTTCTTTTGACCCTATCAAACCAGGAGCTGACATCAACAAGTGCACTCTATCCATCAGATTAGCAGACTGCATCTTCTTTACTTATGCCCCGGCAGGCTTAACCTTTGTGGGTGACAACTCATAATATCTGAGCTTTGGCTACACTGGACTTGAGATCAGCCTCCGTGGAGGTGACATGCAAGGCTACACAATGGACTTCTGACCATACATTCCCATCTCATTGCTGTGTAGAAGGAGACTCTCTGTGATAGTAGGTTTGGCCAGTCCATTCTTTAGAATCTATTTGAGGAATAGATTCAAATGCCATCTCTCCTAGGTCCATTTCTTTTGTTTTCCAGGCTGCCTTCCAAGAAATAGTAAAAAAACAAGTTGGGAAGATCACATTTGTGAAGGCAGATTTCAGAAAGAATGTCTAGGTGCAATCTGAAACATCAAGATCAAAACATCCCGAATACTGTAGGAGTGGCAGCAGTGATGGTAGGCATATGTAAGTGCCTTCTAAAATCGCTCTACAGTGGTGTGCAAATGTCTGGAATCACTTGTGAATTTGACGTTTTTTCAACTTCGTGACCTTATATCTTAATTTCTTTTTCCTCCCAGTGGCTTTTTCTGGGTATCTCATGATAAGTGGTAGATTTGGCTATTAGGGCCAACTTTTAGTATTGGTTTGGCCCTTATTTTCTGAGTTTGTTCCCCATAGTTGTCCTGTTGATTGATTTTCTGTGAAAATCGCGTAATGTACATTGTTGGCCAATGATATATTATTGTAAGTATGCTTTAAAATATTATGGACGCACGCCAGGTTTCCTTCAAATTAATGTATGTGGCTTTGAAAAAGGCCGTTTTTATGTGTCAGTGAAGCTCAGTATTTGATGGGCCACCCTTTGTTCTTGATCACCTGAATGAACCAGTCTGACAAGGTGATCGTTGGTGACATCGCGGTTCCAAGCTGCAATGAGTGACTCAATCAGCTCACACTTTGATGTTGGATGCCTCTTGGATAATTCCAAGGCCAGCTTGTGCCACAGGTTCTCGATTGGATTCAGATCTGGAGACTGGGCAGGCCAGTCTGTTGACTTGATGTTGTTCAGCTGCTTCCAGCTGATCACCTGTCTGGAGCGATGGCAGGGTGCATTGTCATCTTGGAACAGGAACTGACCAGGAAACAGCTGGTGTGCTGATGGCACCATGCACTTTTGCAGTATGGTGATGTATTTGGCCCCGTTGACCATTCCATCAACGATGTGAAGACGTCCAAAGCCACTGGCAGCCATGCAGCCCCAGACAATGACCTGCAAAGGATGCTTCACAGTGAGGTTGAGACACTCAGGCTTGAATTCCTCTCCAGGAAATCTCCTCACATAGGTTTGGGCCTGGTTACCAAACAGGCAGAAGGTGCTTTCATCGCTGAATAGCACTTTTTCCCACATTTCAGTCGACCAGGTTGAGTGCTTTCTCGCCTACACGATCCGGTTGCACCTTTGTATGTCAGTCATCAGTGGCTTATTCCGTGCTTTGCTACCCCAGAGACCAAACTGCAGGCACCGGCGATGAACTGTTGATGAGCTGACATTGACCTCACTCTTGTCTGACCACTCTCGAAGTAGCTGAGGAGAGGTCAACTTGTGATTAGTCAGTGAAATGCGTTGTAGTACGCGGTCCTGGCATGATGTTGATGCACGTGGACGACCTGAATGAGGCTTGTCCACCACTGAACCCATTTCTTTCTTCTGTACAATCTTCACAACAGCGCTCTGACTGCAGCCAACTTTCCTGGCTATCTGACGGCTTGAAAATCCTTCCTCGCTCATAAAGGACACACAAACATGCTCCTCCAACATCAGGGTCCGAGTCATCTTCATGATCGATCCAGAAAGCGTATGAAATTCAAAAATTCCGCGTGTTTTTATAGCTGCACCGTTGGCTAGATATCTGCATTGTGATTGGTTAGTGAAACCAGCCTCCTTATTGGTCAGAAATAACGTGTGCATATTGGATAATCTCGATCCAGTTTTGACGCAGGATCCACAAAAATCGCAGTAGCTATCTCCCAGTGGCTGTAAAGTATTTAACCCTTTCACGTCCATATAATTGTTTTGTAACTGAAATTTTGTTTCTGGTTTTTTTATTAAGATTTGAGCTAAATGATGCAGAATATAAAGTTTTTTTGAAAAAATTGTATTTCTAAGAAACAATATTTACTGTTGCCATATGGCAACTACGGTCCTAAATGGCTGAAAATTAAAAACAGTCTTGGCATCAGTTTCATTTACTGCTGGGTGTGATAGTTTAAATGACAGGGTTTTTTTCAGATGTCAAACACAGATACACATCACATTTCTTACACAGTGTGCGGATCTTTTGGAAATATAAAATCCAGTGAAAAATATTGGGGAAAATTTGAAGGTTGCCATATGGCAACAACAGCCATGAAAGGGTTAAATTGGAAGCAAGGAATGCAAAAAAGTCAACTCTAATAGCCAAATGTATCACTTTTAACGTGGTAGAAAGATGAATATGCTGGGCTAACACAAAATTTAAAAAAAACAAAACGTTAGTACGAAATACGCAAAACTCACAAATGATTCCAGACTTTTGCACACCACTGTATATCCACCTCTGAAAGATACACGTATGCATGAGCACTAAAACTGATATACTTGAGCATGTCCATAGGCTGGCCAGGTGCAAGTGTTGGCCTAGTTTTAGAAACATCTATGTGCCCAATATGGATGGCAGCAGCAACAATCACATAGATGTCCCCGTGAAAATATTTTAGGATGGGAACGTCTATCCCATGCTGCATACACCTTCCAGCCAGCCAGCCATTTTGCAGGCGGAGAAGTGCAGTGGTCTGTAACCACAAAACAGTGTCTTCATTTCCTATAATTTTTCTTTATGGAATTATAAGGAAAGGATTGGAAAATAAAACCAAGGAAATTGTAATGCCTCTGTATTGCTTCATGGTGTGACTGCACCTTGAATATTGTGTGCAAATGGTCGCCATATCTGAAAAAGGACATAGCAGAGAAGAGCCACCAAAATGATAAAGAGGATGGAAAGACACCCCTTTGAGGAAAAGCTTAAAAGGTTAAGGCGCTTCAACTTGAAAAAATGATGGGTGAGGGGAGATATGATAGAGGCCTATAAAATAATGAATGGAGTGGAATGAGTAAACATAGATCGGTTGTTTACTCCTTCAAAAAGTAGAAAGATTAGGGCACATGCAATGAAGCTACAATGTAACACATTTAAAACTAATCGGAGAAAATATTTTTTGCACTCAACGCATACTCCTTTGCTCCACCGAAATCTCTGCAATTATCACACAACATCATACCATAAAAACAGAAGTCAGATACTTGGGGATACACCTCGACCAAAACCTAAACTTCCAAGCTCACATAAACAAGTCAACAAAGACAGCCTACCATAAAATTAGAACACTACAAGAACTCAGACAACTGCTGGATTACAACAACTTCCGCACAGTTTGTCAAGCCTTAATAATGCCCACTCTGGACTATTGTAACATCATCTATCAAGGTTTACCAACCCAATCCATTTATCCTCTGCAACTACTCCAAAACACCACAGCCTGCATCATAACTGGTACAACAAGAACCAACCACATAACCTCATCATTGGAACAACTCCACTGGCTCCCCATAATCTCCAGAACCAAATACAAAGCCATCCTCACTATTTTCAAAATACTACACCAACTCTCACCACCAATACTTCAAAACTTATCAGCAAAGACCCTGAAAACACAATAAAAAGGAAAAACAATAAAGACCTATTTATAATACCTAAGAGCAAAACAGGCAATCTGTCACATAGCCTTCTCAATATATGCTTCATCTCTCTGGAAGGCATTCCCAGAAAGAAAAGAATAAGAACCACCAATGACTTATGGGACTTTCGTAAAGCCTTAAAGACACACCTCTTTTCAGAGTACTATGGACCAGAAGCGGAACCACTATGCGAAACATAGCCACTACAATAAAATCTGACCCCACCTACAACAACCAGTATTTAAAACCTGTCTCAATCCATACCATATAACAACAACACCCCACAACCTGTAACAAGAAACATGTAAATAATATTGTTAACCCCTTCTCTCCAAGTTTAACAACCTTGTTCTGTGTAATGTTCTTGTTTATTGTTCAATGTTCAATGTAAACCGTTTTGAATACAAGAAAAGCGGTATAGAAAAATTGTTAAATAAATAAATACTCAAGCTCTGGTATTCATTACCAGATGATGTAGTAAAAGCTCTTAGTTGTAGCTGGGTTTGGACATGTTCCTGGAGGAAAAGTTCATAAACCATTATTAAAGTGGACCGGGACAATCCACTGCTTATCCCTGGGACAAGCAGCATGGAAAAGTCCATAAACCATTTTTGATTATGGTTATGGTTTATTCCAGATTTGATATACCGCTCATCAGAAGAACAGCAGCGACACCAGAGTTGTGAGCAGGAGCCCCTCGTTCCCCCTTCAGCCTGCCAATCAGCATCCAGCCATAATGGCTGAAAACCGCTGTTTCAGAGGCGCGCAGGAGAACAGCAGCGACACCGGAGGTGTGAGCAGGAGCCCCTCCTTCCCCCTTCAGCCTGCCAATCAGCATCCAGCCATAATGGCTGAAAACCGCCGCTTCAGAGGCACGCCCACGCCCTTAGGCGTGAGTCCGTGGTGTCTGATCTGAAGTTTACATTAAAGACGTGGACTGGATTTTCATGCTTGTATATCGTGGTAACCTGCTGTTCCCTTTCCTTCTCCTTCCCTTATCTTTTTAACTATTTCTGTCCTCTATTTTGTCCTATCTCATAAATGGTGTTCTTTTCATGATATAGTATTGTAAACCGCTCTAATGCTTCGGCCTGAGCGGTATATCAAATGTAATAAACCATAAACCATCACATGGTATCAGAGCAGTTTACAACAACATAAAATCATAAAAACAATATAGAATTAACAGAAATTAGAAAAAGAAAAAATAAGAAAAGAGAGAATAGAAGAAAGGGAAAACCTGCTGAAACTACTGTGTCCCACATTGTTACAGAAGGCTATCAATATAGCTGGTTTTATACCACCTTTGTAAAGGCCATCTCAAAAAAGTAGATCTTCCGATTCCTTTTAAATGTCCTAAGAGGACCAGAGAAATCCTGGAATAAGCAACATAGAATCTGTGTATCTTTTTGGGAACCTGACAGGTATTTGTGACCTGGATTGGCTGCTGTTAGAAAGAGGATACTGGGCTTTGATGGACCCTTGGTCTGACCCAGTATGGCGTATCTTATGTTCTTATGGCTGTGGGAATTAATGGGGATATCAGAGTGCCATCTTTTTTTACTCCAAGTGTTTTGCTGGCAGAACAATTATTTTTCTGATGCCTATTCATGCCCTGGAGCAGGAAGAAACTGAACAGCACTGCCAGTGGGTTGAGACATACTGGCTGTTTCTGAAATTGGGCATGTACGTCTATCTTCTGCAGAACACCCCGGGTGCACCTTTGCCATGCCTCTATGCACCATGGACAAGATCACCTCAGAGACGTGTAATTTCACGGCTTTCTAAAATTGTTCTTGCTGCATCTCAGTGCTTCTGATATCTGAATGGAAGATTTCAGACATCAAAAGCATGAGCAAAGCTTCTTATGTGAGGGAGGAGTGGCCTAGTGGTTGGAGCAAGTTACCGAGGGCCAGGGGTTCAAATCTTGCTAGAGAACAGCAACCTTGGGCCTGAAGGACTGGGGTTTCTAGTCCTACAGGTGCTCCTTGTGGCCTTGTTCTTAACCCTCTGTTGCCTCAGGTACAAAAACATAGATTGTGAGCCCTTTGGGGACAAGGGAAAATATACAGGGTGGCCCAAAAAAAGTGGGAACATCTCGTAAATTAAAAGCTTAAATAGTTTACTTATTTACCTTTTTTAGCTATGCAAAAAATGCAACGTGTGCCTTTGAGTCAGTCCTGATGACCCATAAGCTCCTGGGTTTTTTTGGCAGTGTCACCAGAAGTAGATTGCCAGGCCTTTCTTCTGAGGCAATGGGGGGTTAAGTGACTTGCCCAAGGCTACAAGGAGTGCTAGTGGGAATTGAACCTTGGATGCTTGGTCACCAAGCCAGTGTTCTAACCATTAGGCTACTCCTCCACTCTGTTTTTAGCTATATAACATCTTTATTTTGACAATTTCCGGTCACCATTTCTTTTTTTAAATTTGTCAATAGTTTACATCTGTCTTTTTGAATTTTTAAATAACTTATATGCTACGAGATGTTCTCACTTTTTTTGGGCCACCCTGTATATACAGTATCTGAATGTACACTGCTTCCACTGGTAGAAAAGCAGTATGTAAGCCTAGTTAAATAAATAAATAAGCTTCTAAACTGACCTCCATAGGCTGACAAAATGGCTTGTTTCCCCTTCTTCCATTTGCAAACTCATACATGTCTGAGAGATGATAGTGTGTCTTGTTATGGTAGCAAAGGCTGTATGAGGCATCTTTATAACTGGTGTTATCTTCAGATGGTGTGGGGGTAGGATGCCTATGTATGGTACAGTGGTGGGGTGCTCATGTGTGTTTGTGTGAAGGGGTGCAGGCGTTGGATACCTGTGTGTGTCTTCTGTAGGGGGAGGGGGGTTGGTGCCTTTTGACATACATATTGTAGCCTTTTGTTACACTCTCTTGTTGCTCCCCCAACTCTCTGTTCCAGTGGCTAAAATTCTAGTGGGGGACCCTAAGCAAAATTTTGTTGAGGGCCCCCCCTCCTATTGTTGCCTCCCATGGTGACTACCCCCCCCCCCCCATTGATGCTCCCTGCTCCAGCAGCGGCAGCCCCGTGCGGCAAACTTATTTAACATTTGTTTGCCGCACTGCCTCTTTTCCAGGCCCAGAGGTGTTTTTCCCAGGCTGAAATCTCGCGGAGTGGCTATTATCGCAAGACTTTTAACAGCTGAGCCTGGAATGGAAGCAGCATGGCAAACATAAATAAGTTGCCATGGTGCCATGTGGGACCCCTTCTTTCTCGGACTGCCCCACATTGTGGGGTCTGCTTGGGTGGAATTTATGCTGCTGCCTCGCATACAAGCAGAACATAAATAGACCTTCAGCAAGAAGAGAATAAATAATGACAAACTAAAATTAGAAATATGTGGACAAAAATTAACTGAAACCCAGGGAGGCTAGACCCTGCATGCAGTGCAACACCTGACAAAGAGAAAAAACCTGATTCATTCCCCTCCCTGTACGGTGCAAAATATAAAAATATCAGATGTAAATTTCAAAAACTGATATAATCCAATCACCAAATTTTATTTATTTTATTTATTTATTTAAAAGCTTTTCTGTACCGCGCTCTTTAAAATCAGTGCGGTTTACAATTAACATTTCTTGTACAGAGCAGGAAGGACCTGCCTCGTGCTTACATTGAACAGGCGCAGTAACTTGGAATTGTAACTGGGGTAACTATATACAGGCTTGACCCTTTGTCACCGTGCCGTACAAAGGCGTGGTTTAGTCTAAAAACTATGTACAGATTTAAAATAAAATTCTTTTTTATACCTCTGCTATCTCATCATTTTTTTTCTTCTTCCAATAGTGTTGTTCCCAATATCTGGATTGTGCTTTCCTCGGTCTTTCAAAGGTCTCCTGAGATTTTTCTCTCCCATCCTGACTTCTTCACTTTCTCCCCTTCATCCATTTATTTTTGTGCCTATCTACCCAGCCTTCATTCCTTATTATCTTATCTTCAGTCTCCCTCTACATTGGCTTCCAATAGCTACATGTTCCAAATACAAGGCATTATTGATGATCTTCAAAATAATCCACAACCTTCGACCGGAGTGGAGGAGTGGCCTAGTGGTTGGGGCAAGGTACTTCGGGCCGGAAGGTCGGGGGTTCAAATCCCACTAGAGGACAGCAACCTTGGGCTGGAAGGACTGGGGTTTCTAGTCCCACAGGTGCTCCTTGTGGTCTTGGGCAAGCCACTTAACCCTCCATAGCCCATGTTCCCTGTAAAATAGTTCTCTGTGTGCTGTGCTTTCCTGTCTAATTAATGTGTTTATACCTCAAAAATTTCCTGTCATGATCTGACAATTTCCAATCTGTAATCAAACCGCTGCTGATCGCTGGAAGTAGCGGTATACAAATGTATACTAAATAAATAAATAAAAATAAAAACCTAGCACCCCCCAGTTCTTCAACCACTAATAAAAGAGACACCAGAGGACAGAACAAGAAGAACCCCAAACAACAACACTCTATATCCCCACGCACAAGAGGAAAGCCAAGCAGACGACATGTAAGAGAGCATTCATCTTATATGCCCCCTCCTTATGGAATGACTTATTTAACTTAATAAGAGACATCAAGGACATATCAGACTTCAGAAAAGCAATAAAGATCTTCCTATTTACTGAACACTACAGGAACACCCCATGAACAATAGATACATACTGAAACATCTCAGTATACAGACCAAATCCTCTGAACTGTCTACCCTTCATTCCCTCCCCACCCAACCTAATTTTTTACCCAACCGGTTCCACCCTCCAAAGAGCATGCTCTCTATCTGCTGTAATGTGTCACCCAAAACATTAATACATGTAATTATCTGTAACCCATATAATCATCCAAGTTTAACACCCTTGTTCAATATAACTTGTATGTTATTGTTAGTTCATGTTATATGCAAACCGCACTGAATCCTACGATAGAGCGGTATAGAAAAACTGCTAAATAAAATAAATAAATACATCAGAAGGCGCGGGACCAGCACAGCCATCAGTGGCACGACTGTGCTGATCAGTCCCATGTTTTTCTTCTGTGGCTTCAGAGCTCTCTTAAAAAAATTTTTTCCAGTGGCAGTGGAGTTTCAGCCCCTGTGAAATTTGGAGAGCTGGGCTTGTTCAGGTCAGGCAGACCCAGGCTGGGCTTTTTCTTTTCCAAATCCTGGCAGTGGGGGGGGGGGGGGGGGGGGGGGGGGAAGGAAGATGCTTCATCAGAAGCAGGGCTTTTCTTTTGCTCCTGTTAGTAAAAGTGGCACAGTGCTGCCTGCCAGTTTTACTTGGAGTCAGGAGGTTGTGGTAGGGCTGGGAAGGCTGAATGGGCCCGCCTGGAGCTGGGAGCAGTATTTATGCCAATGCTCTATTCCCTTTCCCAGACTCTTTTTCTCCCTCCCCCTTTCAATCTGACTCTCTACCCTGCATTCCGTCTATTTTTACTTTTCCAAGCCCATCGCTTCTTTAAGTTTCTCATGCCTCCTTTCATCTCAGTCTTGCTCTCCTCTTCTGACCTGAAGCACTCTTCACCATGATCACGGTCTTGCTCTCCTTTTCTGTGCACAGGAGATGCAGTCCCTATAGGCAGAGTGCAGCACTTTTTAAACCACCTAGAATGTATTATCGCAGACAGGCAGTATATAAATGCTTCAAATAAATAAATAAAATAAATACGTATCTCCAGGAACAAGCAGGCATGAGTCTTCACATATAGGAATGAGTCTTCACAAATGGGTATCGTCGGTACCGACGGAGCCTGCGCGGGAACGCTCCCCAGCATCCAATAGGAACGCTTTTGGGAGCGTGCATTCACGCATGCGCGCTGCCTTCCCGCCCATCTACCTCCCTCTCTTGAGTTTTTCGTTTTCCGCGGAACCGATGGGACGTGAACCCTGTCACCGCAGAAAATTCTGCTTTTATTTCTTATTTTTTGTGGTTGCGCCTGCCTTAGTTCGACGCCCACCGGTACTACCGGTGTTTTTTTTTTTTCCTTCTTTCTTTCTTAAAAAAGAAAAAAAAACACATAGAACTTGTGTTTTCAGTCAGGGGTTTTCCCCTGCTTGGTGCTTGGTGCCATTTTGGCCACTAGGCCTCTTTACTTTAACATGGAGAAACCAGCTACTGGTTTCAAGAAATGTTCAAAGTGTGGCAGCACAATTTCTGTCACAGACACCCACGACTGGTGTCTTAAATGTTTAGGTCCTGACCATTGCCCAGTAGAGTGTCTCTCCTGCAGGAAGCTGACTAAAAGGAACCTTCAGAATCGAGCAAATCAACTCGGTGCCCTCTTTGCATCGGACACGATGTCGGTAGCATCAGTGTCCTCCAGGGCTTCTACTTCTTCCCAGGGATCTCAGGTAACTAAACATAAATCTAAGTCTAGCAGGTCCTCGAGAGGTAGATCTCCCTCTAAGTATCGAGATGCCTCTGGCATTGCCCTCGAGGAACCTGCACCGTCAAAACAGCCCCGGCGGGAGTCTTTTGGCTCCAAAGCATTATCGGGGCTCCAGGATTTTCTCGAGGCTTTGACCTCGATAGACATTCCTGTTCCATGCTCGAGGGTTGTGGCCGCTTCGATCGGTACCGACACCCCGGCATCGGAAATGGTGATGGACAAAAGAATCCTTGCTATTGAACGCAGTCTAGTGAATCTTTTGGCTACTTTGGTACCGCTAAAGTCACTGCAGACTGTTCCACAGGCACCGGTATCGCTATTGGTACCGGTACCGGTACCCTCGGTACCTGGTTCGGCAGGTTTACTTCCCCCGATGCCGAGTTTAGAATCACTCTCAAGCATGGGGGATCAGGTACCGACTCACTTCGGCACCGACTTCGAGCGGCACCGAAGACATCTTTTGAAGGAGAACTCGGTGCTTCATCCCTTTGAGTCTTCCGATTCCGACAACTCAGATGACTCCACTGGTACCAGAGCTGAACTTTTACAAGATTCAACTCCTTCTCCTCAATGCAGAATGTCCCCTCCTGAGGACATGTCTTTTCACGATTTTGTGCGTGATATGGCAAGGGCTCTTGCCATTACAGTGGTTCCTGAAAAGGAGCCTAGGGCAGAAGAATTAAGAATTCTGCAATACCCTTTGGCTCCAAAGGAAGTAGCTATGCTCCCTATAAATCAGATCTTACATGATCTAATGTTAAGGATTTGGGAAACTCCTTTAACAGTATCTTTACATTCTAGATGCCTTGACACTATGTACAGAGTGCCACCTTATCCAGGTTTTCAGAAGACTCAGCTGCCACACCATTCTATGGTGGTGGAGTCTGCCATGAGACGGATTAAGAGTACAAAGAGACACTCTTCTAATCCACCAGGTCATGAATCTAGAACCCTGGATGCCTTTGGGCGTAGATGTTTTCAGGCCTCCATGCTTTCAGCAAGGATTAGTTCCTATATTTTATACATGGGAATGTTTCTTGAGGAGGTTACAAAAAACTTAGAGCTTTTGAACCCTTTCCTTCAAGAGGATAAAAGAGCAGACTATTCATCACTAGTCAAACATGCTCAGAATGTCTCTAAGTTCATGAATCGTGCTACCTTTGACTGTTTTGAATGTATTAGCAGAACTTCTGCTATAGCTATTGGAGCACGACATATTGCCTGGCTCCAAGCTTCAGACTTGGAAGAATGGGTGCAAGAAAAGCTGGGAAATATTCCTTGCACTGGAGAAAATCTTTTTGGCAAGGATTGGCAATCTAAAGCTAATCAGCTTGACACTGATAATACTACCTTAAATAGATTGTCAAAAATTTCTGCTAACCCAGCTAAGAAAAAGTCCTTTAAGAAACCCTTTTTCTCTAAAAAGAAAAAGTTCTATCCATCTTCCACCAAACAGGCATATGTTCCCCAGAAGGGGCAACAGACGAGACAAAGAAAACCCAAACCTCAGCAGGCTCAATAGACTCAGCCTCCTCAGGGTTTTTGACTTTTGTCTAGAGAACTTAATCATTCTTCCTGTGTTAGGCCCAGAACCTATAAATATTCCAGGCTGTATCTGCCATTTTGTCAAAAGATGGCAACAAATCACATCAGAAGCCTGGACTTTGTCCACAGTGAGTCTGGGGTACAAGCTTCATTTCCTCAGCTTGCCACCACCCACACTAGTAAAACAATTCAACTCTCAACCTCTAGGCATAGACCTCTTGCTACAAGAGGTCTCTACTCTTATAGCTCAAGGAGCTATAGAAGAGGTTCCTCTATGCCAACAAGGTACAGGGTTTTACTCCCCCTATTTTCTCATTCCATATAAGACAGGGGGTTTAAGGCCAATCCTAGATCTCAGAGAGCTGAACAAATATCTAGTCCGAGAGAAGTTCAAAATGCTTTCCCTCGGCTCTCTTCTGCCATACCTTCACAGGCAAGATTGGCTATGTTCTCTAGATTTAAAAGATGCCTACATGCATATCCTTATTCATGTAGATCACAGGAAATTCCTTCAGTTCCTAGTTCAGGGAAGACATTTCCAATACAGAGTCCTTCCCTTTGGGCTGGCCTCTGCTCCAAGGGTCTTCACAAAATGCATGGCAGTAGTAGCAGCATTCATGAGGACCCTGGGGATTTTTGTCTTCCCTTACTTGGACGATTGGCTCATCCGGGCGCAGTCAGCTCAAAAAGCTCATCAGGCCCTATTGCGAGCAAAACAAATACTCCAGTATTTGGGATGGGTCATAAATCTTCCAAAGTCCCAGCTCACCCCATCTCAATCCCTCCAGTTTATAGGGGCTCGCTTGGACACACAGCTTGCAAGGGCTTTCCTGCCCCAACCACGCTGTCAGCGAATCATCGAGCTAGCATCTCAAGCAGCACTACGGACCTTCCTTACTGCTCGACAGATGCTTCGTCTACTAGGTCACATGGCATCTACGGTCCATGTAATACCTTACGCTCGTCTTCACATGAGAGCGGCCCAGTGGACCTTAGCTTCCCAATGGTCCCAGGCCTCAGGAAGCCTGTCAGACAAGATCAGAGTTACCACATGCCTGATTCTGTCTCTCCGTTGGTGGCAATCTCTGGAAAACCTTTTAATAGGCTCTCCTTTCCAGCAACCACCACCTCAGGCTATCCTAACAACAGATGCCTCCAAGATGGGTCGGGGAGCTCACTTGGGCAATCTATCAACGCAGGGCCTTTGGTCCTCACAGGAGGCTCTTCTTCATATAAACCTACTAGAACTCAGAGCCGTCTCCAATGCTATTCAAGTCTTTTGCCCCCAGCTCATAAACAAAACAGTTCTGGTGCAAACAGACAATCAAGTAGCCATGTTTTACCTCAACAAACAGGGCGGAACAGGCTCTCTGCAACTATGCAATGAAGCTCTGCGACTATGGACATTTGCCAGAGAGCATCAGATTCATCTGCTGGCAGTCTATCTTCCAGGCGTTCAAAACATTTGGGCAGACAGACTCAGTCGAGTACTCCTGCCACACGAGTGGTCACTCCACTCCTACCATCTTGCTCGGGTTTTTCATGCCTGGGGAACACCAGACATAGACCTCTTTGCAAGTCCACAGAATGCCAAACTTCCCTGGTATTGTTCCAGACTTCCAGCACAGAACTGTCAAACCAGGGATGCATTCCTGCTCCATTGGGGTCAGGATTACCTATATGCATTTCCACCAGTCTCTCTAATCCCCAAAACCTTATTCAAGCTCCAGAGGGACAAAGGACGCATGATCCTCATAGCGCCTTCCTGGCCGAGGCAAACATGGTATCCTCTTCTCTTGCGTCTCTCTCAAGCCACCCCTCTGAAGTTAGGGAGTGCTCCAGATCTTCTGTCCCAGGACAACAGATCTCTACTGCACCCCAGTCCCCAGTCCTTACATCTCAAGGCCTGGTTACTCCAGGCCTAGACTTTCAAGATCTAGACCTGTCTCAACAAGTGAAGGACATTCTTCTGGCCTCCAGGAAGCCTTCCACAAGACGCTCTTACGCTTTTAAGTGGAAAAGGTTCTCTTCCTGGTGTTATCAGAGAGGTCTTACTCCCTCTTTAGTACCAGTAGACTCTCTTCTAGAGTATCTCCTTCATTTGTCGGCTTCTGGTCTTCAGACCAATTCTGTTAGAGTCCATCTTAGTGCTATTGCTGCATCTCATAAGCTCTTAGATGGACAACCAATTTCCTCTCATCCTCTTATTTCCAGATTTATGAGAGGACTTCTTCTATCGAAACCTCCCATTAAACCACCTCCAGTGGCATGGGATCTTAACCTTGTTCTAGGTGTACTCATGGAGCCACCTTTTGAGCCTTTGGCTACTTCAGATCTAAAGTTTCTTTCATGGAAAGTTCTTTTCCTAATTGCCATCACTTCTGCTAGACGCATTAGTGAACTTCAGGCTTTAATGGCTGATCCGCCTTATACAAGGTTTCATCATGATAAGGTGGTTCTTAGGACCCATCCTCATTTTCTTCCAAAGATGGTTTCACTTTTTCATCTAAACCAGTCAGTTTATCTTCCCGTTTTCTTTCCCAGGCCTCATTCTTCCTCTGCGGAAAGGAAACTTCATACTTTGGACTGTAAAAGAGCTCTCGCTTTTTATCTCCAAAGGACCTAGCCTCACAGAAAGTCTTCTCAGCTTTTTGTGGCTTTTGACTCTAGCCATTTAGGACTTCCTGTCACTAAAAGAACCTTCTCTAAGTGGATTGCAGATTGTATTTCCTATACATACCAAAGTAAAGGAATACCTCTTGAAGGCCATGTCACAGCTCATAATGTCAGAGCCATTGCAGCCTCAACAGCTAACCTTCGTTCAGTGGCTATTGATGAAATCTGCAAAGCAGCAACTTGGGCCTCAGTACATACTTTCACTGCCCATTATTGTCTGGACAAGGACTCCCGCCGGGATGCCTTGTTTGGTCAAGCTGTTCTGCAGCACCTTTTCCACTCATAGTTCAACTCCTACCCTCCATCCACTTGGATGCCTGAGGTCCCTGGGGGAAGCATGGCCCATCTACATAGATTTGCTACATGCTGGGTCTTCCCTAGGCATCTTTCAGCTGGAGAGTCCCCATATGTGAAGACTCATTCCTGCTTGTTCCTGGATGGAACCTTGACAATAGATGCTTTATAAAATATGTCTGTTATTAGAAGCCAAAAGTTTTTGCTTTGTTTCCTGTGTCATTTGCACGATTTTTCATTTGACTTTGTTTCATTTTAGTATAATTTCATAATTTTCCATCTATCATTAATAGTGTGCAATATTACACACTTTAGGCAAATAGTGCACAGTAATGAGCCCATATTCTAGTCCTCATATACTTACCCACCTCACCAAGGAATTATATTCTGCACTGAGCTTTAATATTAGACTGAGATGGTCCCATGTGACAGCAGCAGGCAAGAAGTGATGCACATGCAGTGAAGCCTTCCAAATGCTTCGGGAAAATGTCTGAGCTTGGTAGTTCTTTCCTGCACCCAGCTTCGTTAGTGGCATCACCCATGTTGGGAGGACTTGCATCCTGCTGTCCGTGGAGAACACCTGCAACAGGTAAATAATTTGGTTTTAACTGTCTATGCTAAAATCGAAAATCCAAATGACTATTTTCGATCAGAACATTTCATAGTAATATGCCAAGATAGTAACTTTGTAGCGCTAAGTCTGGTCTCCAAGATATCCATAATGAATATACATTAGATATAGGGGTATGTTTACTAAACTACAGTAACGTAGCAGCGGCTACATTAACACGCATTAGGTAACGTTAACGCGCGTTAATGTCACCGTCTGCGGTAAGTCCCGCAGAGGGTGGAAAGAAGGCGGAGAGAAGGGGTCAGTGGGCGGGGAGTGGGCGGGGAGAGGCTCCCGCAGCATTAACGCGGGGTACTGAAGGGCTGAACATTACCGGGACTGAAAACCTGTCATTAGAAGCACATTTGCAGGAGGCTGAAACCATTTCAGCGTCTGCAATGTACAATATAGGCAGGGAGCCCAAGAAAAGTGATAGTAGTGATCCATTTGCAGCAACAGCATAGTGCCCAAGTATGAAAGGCCACTATGGCGATGGTGCAAATGGGGCATAGGGGGCTGCAGGTGGGACATGTAGTGGGGGCAGCTGGAGCACAGGGTGGACTAGGCTGTCGCCTAGGTGGCACATAGGATCATAGAAACTGGAAATCAGAAAGACAGTGTCTGATCAAGGTCAAACATGCCCAGCAGTTGGTGTTCCACAGTGTCCCATCCAGGGGACATAACCCAGCAAGTACCCCAAATGTCACACAGGTACCACTATGCCTGTAATAGGGCAATCAGTGCACATCTGGGGACCACTCTAACAAGGGTCCACAGACCTTCCCCAGGATGCGTCACAAACAGTTCGTAAACCCAACTAACTGAACACCCTTTACTGCAGCCCCTAGTAAGACATTGCAGGGTGTGACCACACGTTGTCCAAAACATATTTACACCCAGTAGACCAAGCTGGGTACACTGTACCTGAGGTGCATGCCCTAGCCTGTCCACAGTCGGCTGTCACAACACAATCTACCTACATCTACCTGGTCTACCCTAGCCAATAGTTGCTAGGGCACTGACCAATGTTCCCTCTAATTTTCTGTAGGCTGTGTGCACATAAAATATCAGCTGTGTACAACTTTTGAAGGAAGGTTAAATTTTTGTGCACCACATAACGACACTCGGAGTTATATACTTTAAAATTTGACTACACATCAGAATACAGTATGTACACCACATTGATTTTAATCAAATTAAATGAAAATAGACGATTACTAAATGAAGCGGGAAATTTCTAGTAATTACAATCATAACTTTTAAATTTTAAGACGTCTGTGTTTTCTATCAGAATCAGAGCTGTAATTTTTGTGCGCTCTGTTGTAAAGTATGTGCGCTCGCTCGGCGAGGTGTGTACACGTGCACAGCTTAGAGGGAACAGTGGCACTGACCTAACATCCCCCCATCCATCTCTCCCCCATGTGGAAGGGACATAGTATTGGTAGGCGGTGATGGGGGGATGTGTGGATGTCCATGTATGCCTCCCCACCCCAGACCCCGCACCCTAGGTGACCGCCTACCTGCACAGTGGATGGCCTGGGACTGCGCACTACCAGCACTGACAGCATATGGCCAGGCAGCATGGAAGGGGGGTGTGTGTTGGTGCTGGAGGGGGCAGTGGCATCTGCCTGCAGTGGACCTAGGCCATGCCCTGTATCAGTACGTGGTGTGCAGTGCAACAGAAAAAGTATGCTTGAGGAGATGTAAGGTAGCCCAAGGGACTGCTGGGCTTCTGTGGCAAAAGTGTGGTGCAGTACACACAGCCAGTGTGTCCAGGAGCAGAGGGTCACAGGTTCAGGTCCCAGCTGTGGATCCTGCAGAGCATGTCCCTATATTTTACCCTACAAAGCAGATACAACACCAACATGTACAGTCCCCAATGCAGCGGCCAATAGGGGTACAAACACCCACTCACACAGGCTCCACTATCCAAAGCTCCATGCAGAGTCAGGCTGTTGGCCCCAGCACGGAGCTGCAGTCACCACCGGAGCACTACTACTACCTCCTGCTCAGTCTGGCAATGTTGGCACTGTAGTCAGGACCAGTGTGGCGGGCAGGCTTGCCAACCACCCCTATCTTTGCATAATGCTGCAAGAGGAGTGAGTGTGTCTGTGTGTGTATGTCTATCCATTGTTTTGTGGCTGCTTACACCTCGCTGAGCCCACAATGTCCCACTATTACCAGCGTTAGCCTGTAAATGTGCATAATGAGGAGCAAGGTGTTGTGGGTATGGCCCGGGGAGGGTGGACTGGGCAATATGCATCTTCAGAGGGTGTAAGGCAATGGCTGGGACATTGTAGTGCCCAACTACCACCTGCATGGACAAGGTGGCCACAGCACATCTTGCTGTTAGGGCACTCTCACACTGACCAAACAGTGACCATGGCATGGCTGTGTTCCCACATAGTGCTACATAGTATCTATCTCAAGTAATATATGTGTGCCCCCTGTTCTGGAGAGCCAATCACTGGGGCACCTGCTGGGTGCCTGTGCCATACAACCCAGGTCTGGGTTCACATAGTTCCACTGTGAACCTGCAAGATAGACTGGCTAGTGGAGTGTCCATGGTTAGTATGTGCATGGCTGGAACACCTGGCATGGTGCAGCAGGTACAGTCTGACTGTGCCTGCTGCTGGTGAATGTCAGACCATGGTTGGGGGCTGGGGAACAGCTGTAGTCCTAGAACTGGTTGGAGCACAGAGGAAGAGCAATGGACAGGTAATGTACTGTAGTGTGCAGTGTTGCGTCTTACTGCGTTGCAGCACCGAGGGCATGCAGTGCTCATAATACTGCGTGTGATGTCTGTTTGGGACGTGCGTTGTTACGCGCCATAATCCGACCACATATTCTAAGGCGCTTAGAGATATCCCATAAGGCACGTAGGAAGGTCTGTAATGTCACGCACGTTCTTGTGCACGCTGCACAGCGGAATGCTGCTACACGTGTTCTCCGCAACACGCGTACGCTGCACTATTGCGTGATAATCTAGCAGTCATGATGGCCACTTGATGGAACATATTTGCATTGTGCTTGTTGTGGTTGTTTGGGATAGGTGTTGCAGATGTGCATGGAGCCAACATAGGTTGTGGGTTTGGGTCCCACAGGTTCCTTTCCTTTCTTTTCATCTGTTCTGCTCTCCTTACCATACAATGCCTCCGGCTTCATCCCTTCTTCACACACCCTTCCTTCTCTTCACTGTGCACTGCAGTGTCCCCTCCATGCAGCCTATCTGTCACATGCTAGCTGTTACATATGCTCCCTTTCTTTTGGTAGTCTGGGTGGATAGGTGGCTCAGTGGTTTGGTATTGGTATCGGTGAGCTGTGTTTGGGTTCTTCAGTGTGCTGGTTCAGTTCCCTCTTACTCCTTTTTGGATTCCTGGATTTGGATTTCATGGTGTGTGTGCATGTGTTAACTGTGGCTCACATCCCATTACAGACTGCGATATCAGCTGCCTGTGGTCTATGGCCTTACACCTACGGCTCCGTTTCTCATGTGGTACCATGTCTGCATATCCCTCAGCGTGTCTTCTACTGTCTGCGCACCTTAGATTGCAACCCCTTTCGGACATGCTGCTGCTTCCCATCGACTGTGATGTTCACGCGCAGTGGGTCCATGGCACACTGTACCGTGCGTTAGGTGCCTTGTAACGTGCATTACCTGACACAGCTTGCTTTAACAATGCACCTCCCACTCCTTTATATGGGCATCCGTAACATTACCGGGGAAATTAACGACGGTAACATTACCGCGGTTTAGTAAACACCCCATAGTTGCATACATTTGTCTGTACACGAGTAGACAAATAACAAATCTGATTTCAGGATGACCATAAAAAAGTAAATTTACATGATTCTTAGGCTAAACAGTTCAGATTAGGGGGTTTATATATCCACCATCTTAAAAATTATATTCTGGATAATGTAATAGTCCAAAGATAGAATGTTTGTCTTATATAGTATTGTCAGCACTTGAGGTTAATTTTGTAAGTGATTTCTGCATGTAAAACAGTGCTTTACGTGAAGAAATGGCAGGCTATTACAATATCTGGGGGTGTATACTTCTAAACTTAGGCATGTATATGCTGAATGCAGACATTCCTGAAGGTGGGGCTTTCACTTATGCACATTTTCTAAAATACACTTGAGTATGTAAAATAAAACAGGAAAACTGTGCATGCCTCATAGCACATGTAGCTCTGTGTGGGAGCTTCTCTAGGGGTAATCTTATAAAGACAGATAAATGTGCAAGTTCCCTTTATAAAACAGGCACAATTTATGCTCAAGTTAGCTGGCCTGTTATAAAATTGCCTTAATGAACAGAAACTATGATGATACTGTTTCTGTTCATGCCAAATGGGAGAATTAAGTTGATCAGTTGAACTGACAGTAGAAGCAAAGTGGTGTTATGAGTTTTGCATATATTTTTCAATTTGACAAAAAAAAATACACTTTTGTGCATTCTTGTGTACCCTGAATATTTTATATATTCTCTCCCCACAGTTTGGTGATTTAAATGATGTGTCTCCTGGAAATATGGATAAAGGTAAGTATGGAATATACCCATTTAGTCATTATTTACATTTAAAGAGGAACTGAGGCCCAAAGAGGTTAAGACGTGGCCACAGTCACACAGAGAATAAATGAAAAATCAGGAGTAGAATCCACCGAGAGTAGCTTTATTCATTAATCTCCTCATCTGTATAGAACAGTGTTCTATGTGTTCAAGTAGGCATTTAAAATTGCTCTGGAAGATATATGCATAACAACAAGCCTTCTGAAGAAAATAGAACACCTGCTCTTAAGTGATATAGGCATTCCTAGGAGTGAGAATGGGCAGAACAGAGGAGGGATTGGCACTTATCTTATGCATGTATTTTACAAAATGAACACATATGTGCCAGTTTTTTGCACGCATATACATGCATATGTTATCTACTTCCTCAGAGTTCTTTTCTAGACTAGTGTACACAAAAGCTCCCACAAAATGTTGCACCTGCTCTGAGGCAAGAGCAACTTGATGCATGTATGTGATTTTTTTTTTATAAAATACACACATCTCCCCTTTCTGCCCGTTCTCTCTCTATGAGGATAAGTTTATAAAAGGACAGCTAGGCATGAAAACACATAGGTGCATGCTTGTGCCTATTTTATAAAGGCCCAACCATCCAACCCCCTAAAGAAGGCAAGTCAAAAAATGAACAACAAAATAAATCCCATATAACTAAATTTTCTAAAGATTCTCCCTTCACTTATAAAGAAAACATTTTCTTTATATCATAGAAACAAAGAAACTTTATGGGTCCGATATTGAACTGGGCAGGCTATGCACCACTACGGCACATAGCCCTGCCCGCCAACCCTTTACCCTGGATATTCAATGCCATGGCAACAGCATTGAATATACAGGGTTGCTGTGCATGCCCCAGAGCTGCCGAAGCTAACCAGTTAGCGACGATATTGCACTGCTACCCATTTAGCTTCCGTGAGTAAAACTAAGGCCAGCTTTTGCTATGCCGAGTTTTACCTGCTGATCACTAACCAGGTAGCAGTGCAATATCACCGCTACCCAGTTAGTGACCGTCTTCACCTCCACTTCACCCCGGAATGCCCCAACACACCTCGATGCTAACCACATAGTATGGGGGTGTGTAGAGGGAGAAGAGGATATATCCTGATTTAAAGAATTTATATAGTTTACTGGGCTGTAAACCATGTAAATGCACTTTGAATATCGTGCCCGATGGCTAGGGACCAACCAGATTCACAGGAAAAAATGTGCTATTTCACGGGAGGTCTTTGAAAACTCAACATATTTCACAGAAAATTCACGGGAGGTCTTTGAAAAGTCAACATTTTTCACGGAAAATTCATGGGCCTTTATTTCAACGTTTTATGCAAACCTTAACTAGCAGTTATAGTGTCTATTTTAAGTAATTGCTGTCAACTGTCAGAACGGAGGACAAAAACCACGGCCAACACAAGGAATATCCAAAAAGAACTTTATTGAAGAAGACACAATTAAACAACAAATATTCAGGCATTCACAGTTTTGAGTTTTTTGCAATAATCACTTGATTTGTCAAATTGCTCGTCAACAGTCTCTGGCGCTGCGGTGCACTGACAGTTGTGTATTGGCTCACACTACTTTCAGCATCAACACTGTTTGTGGGCACAGATAAGTATCGTAGCGCCAACCGGCTCAACAGCGGGAATCTGCCAGTGCTTGCAAACCACAATGATGTGACAGATGTTTCTGCGGGAACATCTACAGCCATTGCTTTGTAAACTGCAAATTCAGCCAAGAGATGACGGTCATCCATTCCAGGTATGTTCTGTATCAATTCATCACATTGCAAAAGCAAGACCTGCATAAAGTCAAGCACTCTAACCGAGTTCAAGAAGTTCAGCCCTGGCTGGGAGAATCCGGATGCAATCGCTGGCTTCGTCAGTAACAATCACAACAGATGGCGCAGCTGACAAAAGTTCCTTTAATTGTTGTTTGTGGTTGGAAAAAACCTTTGTGTTGGAAGTCTGTACGCAGGTGTTGTGAAGCAGGCAACAACCTGAGGTTCAGGATGTGGTTTTGTAGGTAGGAGCGCAAGGTGGGATGATCTAGTTTTTCCAAAGGAATGTTAGCTTCAGTAAATGCTTCAACCAATTCAAATACAGCCATATTGCGAGCGTCCCTCACTTCCGTGCTACGCGAAAACATTTCCGTAACCGTCACCTGCTTTTTTGCCTTTCTATCCAGTGCTTCTTCTCCTGCTTTTCTTTTGGAAGCATGAACTGATGATTCCAAGTGCCTGTCAAAACTTCCTTTCCTGGTGTGATCAACAGTAACGTTACAGTACGAACAAAATAATTTTCCAGAATCGGCATGTAAAGTTCCCTTTGGATACTGCTTAGCTCGTTCTGCACAAGAGACATGTTCAGCTTTCTTCATTATCAACATCATTGATGCACTTTGACATAATTCAATTTTTAATTCAGACTTAACGCTCCCAAATTGAAGCACCCTGCCTTCAGATTAAGGTGGTGGCAAAGAATACTGTGTATACTGTGGACTACCTAAATCAGGCTGTAAGTAAACGCTCCCAATTGAAGTACCCTGTGCAGTTCTTTTTATCAGGGCCCAGAGATGACGACGGAAGGGCTGCCACACACAAGTCAGCAGTTCAGTTGGTGGTAGAAGAGATTGAAGCACCCTGCGCAGTTCTTTTTATCGGGGCCAAGAGATGACATCAGAAGGGCTGCTCCCGAACCGGCTCTCTCACCCCTCTGCGGGAATCAGGCTGTAAGTAAATGCTCCCAAATTGAAGCACCATGCGCAGTTCTTTTATCAGGGCCCAGAGATGACATCAGAAGGGCTGCCACACACAGGTCAGCAGCTCCTGAACTGACTTTCACCCCTTCGCGGGAATTTCACATTTTTCACGGAAGACGGCCAAATTCACGGAAAATGCCACGGTCGTGAAATTGTGAATTAGGTTGGTCCCTACCGATGGCATAAAAAGACCACATGGCCTACCTAGTCTGCCCTTCAATATCAATTACAATAGTCCCATTTTTTCCTTTCGAGATCTTCTGCGTTTGTCCCATGCTTTCTTGAATTCAGATACCATCCTCATCTCCACTTCCTCCACTGGGAGACTATTCCACGCATCTACCACTCTTTCTGTAAAGAAATATTTCCGTATATTACTCCTGAGTCTATCCCCTTTCATCCATCCTCATCCTATGTCCCCTCGTAGCAGAGCATGCTGTCAATCGAAGAGGCTCTCCTCTTGTGCATTTATGTCACTGAAGTATTTAAACATCTTTATCATACCTCCTCTATCCTGCCTTTCCTCTAATATATGCATATGAAGATCTTTAAGTCTGTCCTCATATGCTTTATAACGAAGACCACTAAGCATTTTAGTAGCCAACTTCTGCACCGACTCCATCCTGTCTAAATCCTTTTGATGATGTGGGCGCCAGAATTGCACACCTTACTCCAAATGAGGTCACACCAGAGATTTATACAGAGGCACTATCACCTCCTTTTTTCTACTGCCCATTCATCTCCCTATGCTCCCAAACATCCTTCTGGCTTTTGCCATCACCATTTTTACTTGTTAGCCACTTTAAGATCATCAGAAACAATCACGCCCAGATCCCACTCTTTTGTGAACAGAATTACTTCGCCCCCTACACTGTGCAGTTTCCTTGGATTTTTGCAGCTTTGCAGCCCAAATGCATGACCCTGCATTTTTTAGCATTCAGTCCCAGCTGCCAAATTCTTGACCATTCTTCAAACTTAGCTAGATACCTCTTGGGTGTCTACTCTATTGCAGATTTTAATATCATCCACAAAGAGGCATACCTTACCTGACAGCCCTTCCGCAATATCATTAACAAAGATGTTAAAAAGAATTGGACCAAGAACAGATCCCTGTGGCACACCACTGGTAACCTCCTTCTCTTCAGAGTGAGCTCCAGTTACCTGTACTCTTCGTCGCCTCCCTCTCAACCAATTTCTAACCCAGTCAGTCACTTTAGGGTCCATCCCTAGAGTGCTCAATTTGTTTATAAGTTGCCTATGTGGAATGGTGTCAAAGGCTTTACTGAAATCTAAGTACACCGCATCTAGGGCACTCCCTGGTAACCCAATCAAAGAAATCAATCATATTTTTCTGACAAAACCTGCTTCTAATAAACCCATGCTGCCTGGGATCCTACAATCTATTGGACTCCAGAAACCTCACTATTCTCTCTTTTAGCAGCCTTTCTAATAATTTACTCACCAGAGAGATTAGACTAACTGGCCTGTAGTTTCAACCTCATCCTTAATTCCGCTTTTGTATAAAGGGACCACATGTGCCTTTCTCCAGTCCTCTGGGACCACTCATGACTCTATTTTATTTATTTACATTCTCTTATATACCGCGCTATTCTACATCAGTGCGGTTTACATTGAACAAACTGAAATTACATTGAACAGGGCATTATAACTTGGAGATAACTATTTTACAGGGAACATGGGCTATGGAGGATTAAGTGGCTTGCCCAAGACCACAAGGAGCACCTGTGGGACTAGAAACCCCAGTCCTTCCGGCCCAAGGTTGCTGTCCTCTAGTGGGATTTGAACCCCCGACCTTCCGGCCTGAAGTACCTTGCCCCAACCACTAGGCCACTCCTCCACTCCAAGAAGCATTTAAAAGTTCAGTCAGTGGAGCCACTAGAACATCCCCAAGTTCCATCAATATTCTCAGAAGTATCTTATCCGGTCCCATCGCTTTGTCTACTTTTAGTTTAGCTATTTCCTCACAAACACAGTCTTCTGAAAATCGTTCAAGATCCCCGTCACTTTTATTGCAATTTGTGGGTGTTTTAATGTCGGCAAGCTTAAATTCAGGCTTAATAGCTAAACTCCATTAGCCCTTACCAATTGTTCTTTTTGCTATAAAGCTTTACACTCCCTCATCCATGTCAATAAAATATTTAAATTATAGTCCTCATCATACTTTTATCATTAAAAATGGCTGTTCACCAACAAATATTCATTATATAGAGCCTGATAACTTGCATTACTCCCACAGAACTCTCAACGTAGTCACAGCATGCCTCTATGTTTTGATGATTCCATCTGTATCAGGGAATTCTTCATTCAAAACTTGTTATGACTTCTTCAAAATTCTTACATCTTTTGTTAAATCTTTCATACAGTGTTCAGTCATTGCACTTTTAGCAGCTGAGTTGCTTATTTACATCATCTTGATGTATTCATCACATCACTCAGGGTCATAACGCCACCCCTCACCTGGGCTAGACTGATGAGCTAAACTTAAAGGTACATAATAACTCTTATCCCGAACATTTAAGACTTAAATTGAGGTTTGAATTAAAGTATTTCATTAGTTATCCAGTTCACTTCGAACAGTGGTCTACTGCTAGCCATACTATTAATGACTTGTAATGGAGAGCCATTGATTGAATTAAACTGGATTGGCGGGAAGGAGAACTTAACAGCCTTCTACACTATAAGGGACAGGCATAGATGCTATCTTGGAAAGATAGTCCCAGGAGGGATGAATATGGAGGTGAACTGGATTTCTAGTTTGAGCAAGGGATCAGTGATATATTTCAATTTTAACCTCAATGTAAGTCTTAAATGTTTGGGATAAGGGTTATTCTTTATAAACCCTTTGGGTTTAGCTGATTGACCTATCTTAGGATTAGGAAAGGGACAGAGTTATATCCATGACTGACATAATGAATGCATGAAGATGATGTAAACAAGCGACCCAGCAGTTAAAAGGAAGTGCAATGAAAGGTTTAATAAAAGATGTAAGTGCTGAAGAAGTCTGAACAAATTTTGAATAGAAGGATTCCTTGATTGCAATTCTGGAGATCGCACCTTCAAAAGGATGTGAACAGGATGGAGTCGGTGCAGAGGGTGGCTACTAAAATGATTAGTGGTCTTCATTATAAAGCATATGAGGACAGACTGAAGGATCTTAATATGTACACCTTAGAGGAAAGGCGGGATAGAGGTGATATGATTGAGATGTTTAAATACCTCCGTGGTATAAATGTTCAGGGAGAGAGCCTCTTTCAATTGAAAGCAAGTTCTGCTACGAGGGGACATGGGATGAGGGTGAAGGGAGATAGATTCAGGAGTGATATGTGGAAATATTTCTTTACGGAAAGAGTAGTGGATCCGTGGAATAGTCTCTCAGTGGAGGTGGTAGAGATGAGGACAGTAACTGAATTCAAAGAAGCATGGGACAAACACAGAGCATCTCTAAAGGTAAAAAGGGGACTGTTGTAGTTGTTATGGAAGGACAGACTAGATAGGCCATGTGGTCTTTTTCTGTCGTCATATTTCTATGTTTCTATGTAAATAGAGTCATTGATATGTAGAGGCATGCTGAGACTACATCAGAAGTACCATGAGAGTAATGCAAGTACATAATGAAAGCTTAGTATGGAAGATTTGTTAACGTACAGCCTTTTTTTATGAAGGGAGAATCTTTAGCAAATTTAGTTTTACAGGGTTTATTTTGTGTGTATCTTATAAAGGCCACATATGCACATATGCTTATAAAAAACTACCTCCCTAAAAGATCCAACAAAAAGCTTGCTATAAGAATTTTCTTCCTGAGTTTACACAGAAATGCATCCTGTATATTTTATGACACCTGCATGTATTTTGCAACCCCTCTCAACCTTCACCACTGGGAGCACTTAAAACTGTAGTGCATAAATGTATGCACTGTGTGTTTGGTGGTGTTTACTCTTATGAGTTTATACCTCCAGACATTTATAAGTACCTATTTCTATGCATAAAATAAAAAATAATTATAAAGTTACCCCCTTAATCACACTTTTTAAATAGATTTATATATTTGCTATCTCCAAAACCATAGTTCTGACTGTTAGAATGTTAAAATTTTGTTCTATGTAATATTGTTGTTCAATATACACCGCCCCTGATCTCAGGAAGGAGCGGTATAAAAGTAACGATAAATAAATAAATAAAATTAGGAGGCCGATTCTGTCCTGGCCGTCCAGCCCCTGTAAGGCCGGTCTGAATAAGGGGGGTACAGAGGTAGACCCGATTCTGATCCCACGGGGGCTAGATGTGCCCGCAGGTTCAGAATCGGGGCTACAGCCTCGACGTGCAGGCCGGTCTCCGATTCTGATCAGCTGCATGCCCAGCCACATACCTGACTAACTCAGCCTGGCTCCGTAATGGAGCCGTAGTGCCATGGAGCCGTGATCCCCAGCCACTGACCCAAAATGCCCTTTCTCTGCAGCCCAACCCCCAATCCGGCCTCCCATGGCTAGGGTCGGGCTATGGGGAATTCCCTTCACCCCTCACCTGTCTGTCCCCGCCATCCGCTGCTGTCCTCCGACATCCAAGGGGACTTATTCCACCTTAGAGGTGGAATACATCCCCCGTCTACCTGGCTGACCCTGGACATACAGGGTCGACCTCCGAATTGGCCCTGTATTTTCAGGGTCTCACACTGCCCATGCCCAACCCTCACCCTGCCTCCTGACTGCTCCCTCCCGCCCCTGCCTATGGCTCCCCATACAACACAGCTGTATATATGAGGAGCCTTTGCACCGGAGCAGCAGGGGGATGAATAGCAGGGTTGCACGTCCCGACAGAATGTACATCCCCACTATTTGTGGCACAGAATGACTTACTAAAGGGTTATTTGTATATGTGTAGGGGCTAATTTTAGAAATTATATCTGCATATAATACAGTGTTACAATGTTTTAGGCAAAGAAATATGTGTTTATAAAATTGCATAGGATATATATGCTTAAAGGTCTGCGCAGACAGCTTACCTGCACATACCTTTACCTTGAATAAGCAAGGACATTTTCCTAGAGCGAAATTAAGGCTTAAACATTTATATTATGAACAGGAAATTAAAGTTGCCATGTTAGTCCACTTTTATATGTGCAGATAAAGGTTAACAAACAAGCTGTGGGTGATACCTTTTTATTGGACTAACAATATATTTTTGACAAGCTTTCAAGAGTTATACTCTCTTCAACAGGTCTGTGAAAACATAATGCTATTATACTGTATAACGTTTATGTATTTATTTTCAGTTTATTAACTACTTTTCTGTAATATGAGAACAGATACAATTATACAAAACATTAACAAGCATAGTTTTCTTCCCTTCTAACCCCTCCACAAGCCACCCAAGCCACAAACTGTTGGAAACAAAAAGGCCACAGCTTTATTAGCAAAAACAATATAGCGACCTCAGTAGTAGCAGAGGCAGTCACAGCCAATAATTACCAGCCATAAAAGTGCTCTTCTTTATATGACTAGCTAAGGGACTCCTCACCAGTCTAGCCCCACCATATTTAAGCTAATCATTTCAAGCAAGTGCAACCAGGCATGCCTCCTTTTCCCCTCTTCTTACCGTGTTACTAGCCAGAAAGCCTACCCCTTCCCCCCTTTTTGAGACATTACTACCACACCATGCCCATATGGTACAACAGTTCTGTTGCCTTTTTTGCCTCAACAGCAAACATCCACAGGAATGCAATTCATTGATTCCAATTAATCATATTTCAAGTGTCAAATAAATGGGGTATTTTGCCAAGCTTTCCGCTGGAAAAATAAAAACCCAGCATACTGCAATATCCAATAACATGCCTAACTAAGAGATAATGTGAGTGTCTTACACTAGGGAGCACATAAGGAAGCAGGCAAACTATTGTCCCTCCTTCTCTTTCCAACCTGCCACTTTCCCATCCACCTAGGGTACTTCTAGGACACAGACCAATTAGGCACCATCATGCAGCTAGCTGTATCAAATTTTAAAACAAACTGCCTTTATAGAACATACCTTCCATACCCCATCTATTACTCTACTTTCCCCGTCCTCCCCACACCCCCACTCGTAGAGCAGAAGAAGGAGAGAAATTAAGGGCGCCTCTCAACATCCTGTTCCCCACAGCGATAGGCCACTTTCTTTTATGATTATAAAGTGAAACAGCATATACAAAAATCATCAATAATTCAATCCATAAAAGTAAACTACAGAAACACAGCAACAGTAATAATTGTAACAGTAACCCTTCCCCATCTAACAGTAACCCTCCATGAACAAGCAGGAATGGTGATTTCATTGACAGAGCCTCTCCCAGCTGCCTCTAGTAGCTTTTGCAATGGCTCAGAAGTGGCTGTGTGCCCATTTCCTCTGCTCCCACCATGCCTCACCTTCTCAGTCTTCTTTTTTCTGTGGAGCCCTATAGACACACTGTCCCATGATCTGTGACATTCCACTTTCATATCTTTATCTTTTTTGCGATTTCTGACGTTTTCTGCTTTTTCTTTTCTTTCTGCCACTGCCATTGCAACATCGTCTTCTCCCTTTTGTCTTCTGTAGTTAGATTTTTCGACCATTTTCATGCTTCCTTTATTTAACTGTGCCACTACTGTAGGCCACATTTTGACCTCAGGTGTGCAGGTTATAGTTTTGTCAAAATCAAGTCATTTGATTTCCCTGTGGCATTTTTTCTGAATGAGATGGCTCAGGATAAAATCTCCAGTGAATTTAAAACATGCTCCCAGTGTGACAGGACCATGTCTGTAACAGACATCCATAATTAGTGCCTGCAATGCTTAGGGCCCAACCGTGAACCACCTTCTTGTTTATGTTTACGGATGATCAAAAGAGAGCTTGAGGATAACAAAGATAAGTGCAAAAAGATTTTTGGTGCAGATAAGTCCAGTCCACCTGCATTAGCGGCATTGGTCCACATGGCTTCAGGAGCTGTACCAGATGCTGGAAGTGCTTTATTTATTTATTTATTTCACTAGGCTTATATACCGCTTTTCTACCAGTCAAAGCAGTGTACATTCAGGTACTGTATATATATTTTTTTCCCTTGTCCCCGAAGGACACACAATCTATGTTTTTGTACCTGAGGCAACGGAGGGTTAAGTTGCTTGCCCAAGATACAAAAACATAGATTTTGAGTCCTGTTGGATTAGAAATCCCAATCCTTCCACCCCAAGGTTGCTATCCTCTGGTGGGATTTGAACCTCTTGCCCTCTAGCCTGTGGTAACTTGCCCCAACCACTAGGCCACTCCTCAGAGCCACTTGGAGTCCATGGAATGAGCAACCACAGATTTCTACCTGAATGAAGAAGAGGAAGGATTTGTCCCAAGACATTGAGAGCTACAGACATCGAGCTTTGGGCTGAGGCTGAGATACATCAGTGTCCTAGTTCATTGGAGCATGATGTCAGGAGCATCAAAGTTCCTTACAAGCCCCAGCACTCAAAGCTGCTCCAACATGAGGATGTATCATTCTTCTCAGTACCGGAAGGGCTGCACTAGTCTTTAAGAAGCCGAGACCAGCTTGCTGATAGTCTCCAGAAGATTTTGTAGACATAAGCCAATCCTGCAGTGCTGGGGAGGAGTCTGCTGTCTTGGTACATGTCGATACCAGTGACATAGGAAAATGTGGTAGGGAGGTTCTGGAGGCTAAATTTAGGCTTTTAGGTAAGAAGTTGAAATCCAGAACTTCCAGGGTAGCATTCTCTGAAATGCTTCTCGTTCCACGCCCAGGACCCAAAAGGCAGGCAGAGCTCCGGAGTCTCAATGCATGGCTGAGAAAATGGTGCAAGGATAAGGGTTTTGGATTTGTTAGGAACTGGGGAACATTCTGGGGAAAGGAGGGGCTCTTCCGAAGGGATGGGCTTCACCTTAACTGGGATGGAACCAGGCTGCTGGCATTAACCTTTAAAAAGGAAATAGAGCAGCTTTTAAACTAGATAATAGGGGAGAGCCGACACGCGCCCAAAAGTGCATGGTTCGTAACAATGTATCCTTGAAGGATACTACAAAAAAGAATGAATTTAGGGCATATCAGAAGAGAGGTTACAATAAAGACAAAAGTAGCCCAAATGCCCTTGAGTACGGAGCAGACAGAGATTAAAGATTCCAAATTACTCCTTCCTACTGATAGCCAAATTAATATGAATAAAATACAGTCTCTAAAATGCTTGTATGCAAATGCTAGAAGTCTAAAAAATAAGATGAGAGAGTTAGACTATATAGCACTAAATGAGAAGTTAGATATGATTGGTATCTCTGAGAAATGGTGGAAGGAGGACAACCAGTGGGACACTGTGACATCTGGGTACAAACTATATCGTAATGATAGAGCTGATCAAATTCATAGAGGGGTTGCACTCTATGTTAGAGAGGGCGTTGAGTCACAAAGGATTAAAGTTTTGCAGGAAACAAAATTTGCTGTAGAATCTCTATGGATTGAAATACCATATAAAAAAGGGGAAGGCTATGGCAGTGGGGGTGTACTATCGACCGCCTGGCCAGAATGAACAAATGGTTGATAAAATGCTCAAAGAAATCAGAGAAGCTAACAAACGTTACAGCACAGTAATAATAATGGGTGATTTCAATTACCCTGTTATCGACTGGGACAGTGTCACAGTAGGACATGCTAGGGAGATAAAGTTTCTAGATGAAATAAATGACTGCTTCTTGGAGCAGCTGGTTCATGAACCGACTAGAAGGGAAGCCATTTTGGACCTAGTTCTTAGTGGAAAACCAGATCTGGTGCAAGAGATAAGAGTGTTGGGGCCACTTGGCAATAGTGATCATAGCATGATTGTGTTTGATTTAATTAATGGAGGAGGGATGGTAAGGAAATCCACAGTACTACCTTTTAACTTTCGAAAGGGCGACTATGATAAAATGAGGAAAATAGTTAAGAAAAAATTAAAAGGAGTAGTTGCAAAGGTTAAAGACTTACATCAAGCTTGAGTTTTTAAAAATACTATCTTGGAAGCCCAGACCAGCTGTATTCCATGCTTTAAGAAAAGTGGAAGGAAGTCCAAAAAACTGCCAGCATGGTTTAAAGGTGAGGTCAGAGATGCTGTTGTTGCCAAAAAAAGTATCTTTGAGGAAATGGAAAAAAAGAGCCAAATGACAAAAACTGGAAACAGCACAAGCACTGGCAAGTTAAATGCAAGACATTGATAAGGCAGGCAAAGAGAGAATTTAAGATGAAGCTTGCTGTGGAAGCAAAAGCACATAATAAAGACCTTTTCAAGTTGTGATGGGGCCCGTGTAAATGAGCCCTTTAAAACCCCATATAGGCGGCTGCCTAGGGTTGTGTAATTTTACCCTGCTTCAGCTATGTAAAAACAGAGTCTTGTGGTCAAGGTAAGGAAACAAAATATGGGTTTATTCCCCGTCCCGCTCGGACCTTCTTCCAAAAGACAAAAACTCAAACACAGCAGTGCACAAAACGGAAACAGAACTTCTTTTCTTTGTTATCTTCACAAAGTATGTTCAAACAGGTTAACACAAAACAGTGTGGATATTCTTGTAGCATATGTTACAGTCCATCGGAATGGGTTCTGAGGGAAGGCTGGTATTCTCCCACACCATCCCCTCAGACTCACTTCCCAGTCCGTCTATATCTGACTCCTCTCCTGAATAGGAGTCTGGTCCAACCTCCTCTGAGAGATCACTTTTACTGCCTGCATTCACTCCTTTAAATCCCAGGTTATAACTCCCTGGCTCGAGGAAAGCTCTCCGCTGATCCTCCTCATGCAATGAATGTTTGGGATATCTCTCCCTTACCACACTACTCACAGGGTCACGCCCTTTGCCACAGTCTTGGTACTCGTACCTTTGTTTAACAGAAGAAGATTCCCTTTTCTGTACCTTGGTGCTCTTTCTGGCTCTGGGGTTGTAGTCACTCCTTCCCCCGGCTTCCCAGTCAGGCTGAGAGTTAATAAACTCTGTATCAGGTTTCCAGCCTTGCTTTGGCTTACAACAGCGTTTGGAGTTCCCTCCTCTTGGTACACTCCCTCTCGGCTGACCTGTGCTCTGTGACTGATAGCGTGCTCCTGAGCTGCTGCTACTTCCTGGTTCCCGAGTTGCAGGTTTCCTTCCCAGCAAACCTCTGCACTTTCCCCTGCATGTGACCTGGGAGTCCTCTCTGCTGAACTCTCTGCAGCTCTCGTGGATATCATTGGGGATCTTCCTGTGTCCCACTCTGTGGCTTCCTGTGTAGCTCTCTGTGGGGCTCTCCGGGTAACCCTCTAGGTGACTCTTCTGGTGATCCTTCCTATTCTGACTAAAGCCCTTCCTTTTATGGTTCCCAGCCCTGCACGTAACGTCAGGACTAGGAGACAGGTGCTCTTGATGAGCCCTTGGCTTTTGCTGTAGTAACAGCATTTTCTGTTCAGCTGTTTTTTCCTGTCCTGTATCCATCTCTACAGCTGAATCAGAGGTAAGCTCTTCACTTTCCTGAATATGTGTATGGTTTATTTTACCCACTGCATCACAAAGTACATTTGTAGCAAAAAACCTGTGAGAGAATCAGTTGAACCATTAGATGATAGAGGGGTAAAAGGAGAACTAAGAGGGGACAAGGCCATTGTGGAGAGACTGAATGAATTCTTTGCTTCAGTCTTTACTGAGGAAGATGTAGGGATATTACCCATGACTGAAGTGGTATTTAAAGGTGAAACTGCGGAAGAATTGAAAGAAATATCAATACACCGGGAAGATGTATTACAACTATTTGATAAACTGAAGAGTAACAAATCACCTGGACTGGATGGTATAAATCCAAGGGTGTTGAAAGAACTGAAATATGAGATTGCAGACCCTCTATTAGTAATCTGTGAACTATCATTAAAATCATCTGTAATACCTGAAGATTGGAGGATGGCCAGTGTAACGCCACTTTTTAAAAAGGGTTCCAGAAGTGATCCAGGAAACTACAAACCGGTGAGCCTGATGTCAGTACTGGGAAAAATGGTAGAAACCATCATAAAGAACAAAATTACTGAACATGTAGATAGTCTTGGCTTAATGGGACAGCCAACATGGCTTTAGACAAGGAAGATCTTGTGTTACTAATCTGTTATGTTTTTTGAAGGTGTAAATAAACAGATAGACAAAGGTGAGTCAGTTGATATAGTGCAGTGATGGCTAACCTTTTTGAGCCCGAGTGCCCAAACTGCCGCACAAAACCAAAGAATTTCCTCAAAGTGCCAGCACGTCATTTGCATAAGTGGTCTTATTTGCATAAATATTTGCATAATGTTACCATACACTAACTTTTAGTAAACATGTCTCTTAATGAGTGTATGGATAAAGAAAGACTAAAAGATTTCTACATTACTATAATCCAGTGCCAACCGCCAGGCACATTAGGAACTACTACAAACGCTGCCCATTTAGAACCCATAGCAAACCCGCCGTATCCTGACAGCATTACCAGGACTCACAAAGCACCATACCCTACCTATCAAAAGGCAACACTGCAAATATTAAACCAATACATTTCAGTGAATACTGGGGAAAGAGAACAAGTGGCAACGTCAAATAGGAATTTCCTCTTGTACCAAACAAAGCGCAGATGTTAATGATGCACATTTCCCAGAGCTGACATATTCCAGTTAATAAATTCAAAATAAAGAGATATCTTTCTACCTTTTGTGCATTTTTTTTCAGTTGCAATTGGTCCAGCCATTTTCTTCTGGTTTCTTCATGTTTTCTGCTAACTCTCCATCGTCTGCTGTCCATTTGTCCTTTCTTCTCTCTTCTAGTTTTTTTTCCATTCTCTCTCTCTCTACATCTGCTTTAACATACTAATCTTTCTCCTTTTGCTCTTTCCTCATTCCTATTTCATCCACACAAATTTTACCCCTCCATCCTCAATCCCCAATTACTCTCCCAATACCTGGCCAATTGTAGATTTTTCATCCCTCCTACACAAAATATTTTTCCCCTCTCCATTTTACTCTCCCAGCCCCATCCCATTCTAATCCTCCCACAACATCAGCTCCCTTCTAGTTCCAGTCTCACCCAGCATCCATTCCCTTCTTCAAGCCCCCCACTTCCCCTCAGCCCATTTCCATTCCAAGCCCCGTCCCCATCAGCTATTTGCAGTTCAAGCCCCCCACTTCCCCTCAGCCCATTTCCATTCCAAGCCCCATCCCCAACAGCTATTTGCAGTTCAAGCCCCCTTCCACTCAGCCCATTTCCAGTCCTAACAACCCCCCCAACCCATTACCAGTCCTAGCCCCCCATAGCCCACTCCCAGTCCTAATCCCACCAGCCCATTTCCAGTCCTATCCTCCCCATCAGCCCACTCCCAGTCCTAATCCCCCATCACTCAATTTTTAGTTTAAGCCCCCCCAGCGACTATCACCACTCCTAACCCCCCCAGCGCCCATCACCACTCCTAACCCCCCAGCCCAGCGCCCATCACCACTCCTAACCCCCCCAGCCAGCCCAGTGCCCATCACCACTCCTAACCCCCCCAGCCAGCCCAGTGTCCATCACCACTCCTAACCCCCCCAGCCCAGTGCCCATCACCACTCCTAAACCCCCCCACCCCAGCCCATCACTACTCCTAACACCCCCCAGCCCAGCCCAGCCCAGCCCATCACTACTCCTAACCCCCCCCAGCCCAGCCCATCACCACTCCTAACCCCCCAGCCCAGCCCATCACCACTCCTAACCCCCCCTCCAGCCCATCACCACTCCTAACCCCCCCAGCCCAGCCCAGCCCATCACCACTCCTAACCCCCCCCAGCCCAGCCCAGCCCAGCCCATCACCACTCCTAACCCCCACCCCCCCAGCCCAGCCCATCACCACTCCTAACCCCCACGCCCCCCCCCCCAGCCCCGCCCCCGGGAAAATTAAAAAAAAAAAGAAAACCTGTCGACTGCCGCTGTCGGGGCCGCCGCGGCAGAATCGAGCGTGCCGCGGGGCCCCCCTGTACCCACCGGCAGAGCCTGCCCTCCCCGTAGCAGCACTCTCTCTGGAGCTGCAGTCAGCCGCGCCGGCGTGCAGAGCGCGAGGGAAGAGTTCCCGCGCTGCTCTGTTAAGCCCGCGGGGGCTGATGGGAAGTTCCCATCAGCCCCCGCGGGCTTAACGGAGTCGCGAAAGGGAAACTCTTCCCTTCGCGCTCTGCAAGCCGGCGCGTCTGACTGTAGCTCCAAAGAGAGAGCTGCTACGGGGAGGGCAGGATCTGCCGGGTACAGGGGGGCCCCGCGGCACGCTCGATTCTGCCGCGGCGGCCCCGACAGCGGCAGCAGACAGGGTTGGTTTTTTTTTTTTCGATTGCGGACCTTCCCGCGTGCCAGCTGCAAGGCCTTCGCGTGCCACAGCTGGCACGCGTGCCATAGGTTCGCCATCGCTGATATAGTGTATCTGGACTTTCAGAAAGCTTTTGACAAAGTCCCTCATCAGAAACTTTTGGCAACATTAAAAAGTCATGGGATAGGAGGCAGGGTACTATTGTGGATCAGGAACTGGTTAAAAGATAGAAAGTAGAGGGTAGAGCTAAATGGCCAATTTTCCCAATGTAGAAGGGTAAATAGTGGAGTGCCCCAGGGATCTGTGCTGGGTCCGCTGCTTTTTAACATATTCCTAAATGACCTGGAAATGGGAATAACAAGTGAGGTTATCAGATTTGCAGATGAGACAAAACTATTTAAAGTTGTTAAAACCCATGAGGATTGTGGAAAATTGCAAGAGGATCTTGATAAATTGGAAGACTGGGCATCCAGATGGTAGAGGAAATTTAATGTGGACAAGTGCAAAGTTATGTACTTAGGAAAGAACAACCCAAACTATGGTTACGCAATCCATGGTTCCAGATTAGGAACCACTACCCAAGAAAAAAATGTAGGTGTCATTGTGGATAACATGTTAAAACCCTCCCCCCAGCGTGCTGCAGTGGCCAAGACTGCAAATAGAATGCTAGGTATCATAAGGAAAGGAATGGAAAATAAAACAAAGGATATTATAATGCCTCTATATTGCTCCATGTGCAACTTCACCTTGAATATTGTGTGCAGTTCTGGTCCACGTATCTTAAAAAGGATATAGCGTTATTAGAAAAGGTACAGAGAAGAGCCACCAAAATGGAAAAGGGGATGGAAGGATACCCCTATGAAGAGAGGCTAAAAAGGTTAGGGCTCTTCAACCTTGAAAAGATATGGCTGAGGGGAGATATGATAGAGATCTATAAATTAATGAATGGAGTGGAACTTGTAAACATTGATCGATTGTTTACATCATCAGAATATAGAAAGACTAGGGGACATGCAATGAAGCTACAGGATAATCTATTTAAGACTAATAAGAGAAAATATTTTTTCACTCAACTCGTAATCAAACTCTGGAATATGTTACCGGAGGATGTAGTAAAAACTGTTAGTGTAGTTGGGCTTAAAAGAGGTTTGGACAAGTTCCTGGAGGAAAGGTCCATAAACCATTATTAAAAGGGACCCGGGATATCACTGCTTGACCCAATACAAGCATTGTGGAACCTGTGTCTTTTAGAGAAACTGCTAGGTACTTGTGACCTGGATTGGCCACTGTTGGAAACAGGATACTGGGCTTGATGGACCTTGGTCTGACCCAGCATGGAATATCTTATGTTCTTATGAAGCCCAGACCAGATGTATTCCATGACGAAAATGTGAAACAATATAAGCACTGGCAAGTTAGTACCTAAGCAGTGAAAGTTAGGCATCTTAAAGGCTGGCCGAACTTTCTTTCAATTTTTTATTTATGCAATTTACAATTATAAACCAAGCAATGCTTGTACAGAAAAACACAACTGTGCAGAAAAGAAAAAATAAAGAAAATTTCTCAACATCAAACTTAGTTTTAACACAGTATAGTTATAGCCCACTAGAATGGGGGGGCGCGTAAGGAAAACTACCAAACGAGACCAGGTAAAGCCGCGTTCCAAATACTAGGAAATAATACAAAATACCAAGAGGGGGGGCATGATTCGGAGCATATTTCATATGACGATCAATTATCCATAGGTGATGAGGTCAACAAATGAGATGATACAAACATGGACAGGTCCTCAGGCTGAAGAAAAACATACTTATTAGCTCTGAAATAAACTATACACTTACAAGGAAAACGCAATAGCATTGTAGCTCCAATAGAAAGAACACCAGATCTCAAAAGCAAAAAAGCCTTACGCCTCTTTTGGGTCTCTCGGGATACATCAGGGAAAATAACAGTTCTCTTACCCATAAACAATACAGTACGCTTTTTAAAATACAACTTTAACAGCCAATCCCGGTCTGAAGATAATGCAAAAGTTACTAATAGAGTAGATACCTTAATATCAGCTTCACTTGGTGACTCTAACAAGGCAGACACATCAAGAGTGTCTGCCCTGGGAGACCCCAAATCAACCCGACCTCCAATTTTTCTCAGTGGAAGAAAATATGCCTTAACAACTGGAGGAATTAAATTATCAGGAACCAACAAAGATTCAATTAAGTATTTTTTAAACATGTCAGCCGGAGAAATACCAGCCGCCATAGGGAAATTTGACAGGCGTATGTTGGACGCTCGAACAGCGTTTTCCATATTTTCCAATTTCCTTTGAGTCACAAGATTATCCTTCACAAGTGAATCAGTTATAGCCGAATTTCGAGAAACTTTTTGTTCCCCAGTGTTAATCTTTTCAGCCATCACAGTCAGTTCTTCCTTAATACCGTCTGTAGCACTTTCCAATCTCTCCAGGCGCTGGGAAGACACCACCAACTGTTGAGACACTACAACCGAAAGCTGCGATATTGCCTCCCAAATGGATTCCAAGGAGAACTCTTTCGGGCGCTTCAATGAAATAACTTGAGGTAACAGATGAAAAGCTGAGGAAACCGGACCAGTTGAATCCCCACTCAGATGTATTGAGACCTCCGTCTCCACCACCCGGCGTCTGGTCACATCTCCTGCCCCCGATACCAAGGGGGCCGCTCCGGAGCTCTGATCCAGGGAGGCCTGCTCCAGCAAGGCAGCTCCAACACCATCCGGAAGTGCTGACTCACCTCCCGCGAGAGGAAGCTCCGGGGGGGTCAGACGCTGGGGAGGCAGTCGATCGTCCGGGGAGAGAGACACCTCCAGGGCAAGTAGCGCCGGGTCTACCTCCACCGGTGCCACAGCACCCGCTCTAATCTCCCCCTTCTTTTGCTCCGATAGTTGCACAAAATGGTCCATAGGACCCGAGGTAATGGCAGGTACAGGCTCCGCGGGCAGGGCCTTGTGCTTGCCCTTGCGTTTAGGCATACTCCAAAGAAACTCAAACCACCGCCATCTTGGAGGTAACCACTCCCCCCCAAGGCTGGCTGAACTTTCATTGCAGAATTTGACCGGGCAACAGCTGAATATTCCCACTGCCCAATTAACTTCACTGCTATCTGGCCGACCCAGGTTTTCAATGCTGGTGGCTAGATATGACCCCGGTATTGAATATTTGTGTTTTAAGTTCAGTGGCGATAGCTAGCTGCTTTACTAGGGCTAGCTGCCACCTTTGAATATCCTCCCCAGATATATAAAACTCAAAATGGTCTGTTGACACCAAAAATATATTATCCAATGTTATCTTATTGCAATACCAGTTTTCCCCCTTTACTCTTTTGAAGCAGCTTGTGATGAGGGAATACGATATGTGAAGACATATCCTGCTTGTCTATGGAGAAAACAGTTACTTACCTATAGCAGTTATCCTCATTGGATAGCAGGATAAGTTCCCATACCCCTCCCTCCTCCTCTTGGAATTTCATGCTATTTTCAGCTAGTAGCTGACTGAGAAATTGAGGTGCAACAGCAGCAAGCAGGAACAGGCATGCAGGTAGGTGCATTGGGGTCACTGCAAAACTTTCTAGAATAATCTGGGAGAGTTTTACTATGCTGGGCTCCATCAATAATGTCACCCATGTGTGAGGACTCATCCTGCTGTCCATGGAAAACACCTACGACATTTAACTAATATATGTTAAACTATTAAATTGTTAATTATACTGGCATCTTGTTTGAATGAAAGCTGTTTAGCAAATACACCTTAATATATATTATATATATAGCAAATACACCTTATATATATTAATATAATATATTAATGGGAAATGGGAAAATGCCTGTGGGTTACTAAAGTAAAAAGGTAAAACAGAAACATGAAATTGATGGTAGATAAAGACAAAGGGGTGAGGTGGAAAACTGTCTGTAAAAAACACCCCTAGATCAATCTTGGTAGAAAACAACAGCATTCATTGAAGCCCCGACATGGCTTCGTTTCGACTTGGTGCATTCATCAGGGGAAATGACCTTCAAGAAAAACAAAAGTAAAACCATAGCTATTGACATAGATTTAAAATTAAATATGCAATGATTCTGTATCATTTAACACATAGATAAAATACAAATATGAAATATAATATAACATCTCCTAATTTTAAAACCATCCATTAAAAAAAGTAAAAGGTCATGCAAAATGCATATTAAACAGTAATCAGAAAACATAAAAATAATGAAAAGAAGTACAAAGTTAAAAAAGAACCAAACCAATAACGTTGAAAAGTGAGTAATAGGCTAAAAAGCCTAAAAATGTATGGAATAGAGGGCCATAGGAAGTTTGGCAGATAGAAACTTGATTTGTATTTTCAATACAGGGAAATAAAATCTTGATGTAAATTGAAGTATATGTGAAAATTTAATATAAATTTATGTCAGAGGAAAGGGAGGGGAACGCAAAACAAAACATAACTCACTGTAATGGTGTTCTGTAAGACTCAAGACCACTCAAATTAGAGGGCTGCAGCTAATCACATAGGATCATCTTTGTGCAAGACACATCAAGAGAAATAGTAAAATTGTAAGACATAATGTCCCATGGACATAGTGAAACAAATGTGAAACTAAAAACTGGAGCTTGCAAAGCATATCCATTATACTGAATGCCAAGGAAACCAATATTAAATAAATGGAGCCTTCCATACACCACAAAACGTGAAAGAATAAGCAGTGTGTGACATTGATCATTCAATAAAAACATGTAGTAAAAGGGACAACTGTAAATTAAAACTGTTCAAATAAAGGGTAGAATCGTATATAGGTACTACCTGAAAAAAGGAGCATCAAACAAAATCATTAAAATTCTAATAAGGTTAAGTTAATCAGTCTAAAAAAGTAAAATGGAGGTAACCGAAGCAAACCCGGACCTGCTGCTCTCCCTTTCACCCTTCATCCCATGCCGTGCCCCCCACATCTGCCCCCCCCCCTCTTCAATTACCCCACCTCCCCTTTTCCCAAAAAACTCCAGACAGGCAAAATTGGACATAAACTGGTTGCAGCTTTATTAACAACGATAACTTCCAACCAAATTAGAATCCAAGCATCATCATCATAAAAACCCATTCCTGATCGTGTAACCAGTCTAATCCCAGACCTCTGGGTTCCCTATCTCATCCAGCAACTTGGAGACTGAGAAAACGTCTCCTTTTTATGATGTCACCGGTATATCCACTTGGAATCCGCCTCCTGCCATCAGTTACCTCAGTCTCCAAGCAGCTGGATAGATAGGAGCCCGGAGGGCTCACTAGAGAAGCAATTAAGACTGGTTTCCCTACTTGATTAAGTGATTTGGGATATTTAGTTCAGTTTAAGGGGGAGAGTTATCTCAAAGGACTGTGCCTTTAAGTTTGCCTGCAGGCACCTCTCTCTTCCCCCCTACCTCTCCTCCTCCCTCTGTTGATTCACCTGCCTCGGGCTGCATAGGAAACTTAAGCGGTATCTTGTTTAGTAGATTGCTGCCGGTACAGTCAGCCACTTTTTCAGAGGGAGAACTCCGAAGGACAGCCTTGCCAGCGCCACACAGAGGTCTGCCTGTTCGTGCGCTGGCAGGCTCGGGAAGATCGCACTCAGGATTCCTCAGTGCGAGTGTGTCTCCGATGGTAGCAGTTGCTCACCGGGACCAGCGAGAGGCGAGCCCGGTGAGTTTGAAGCTGGCTGTTTTGCCCCGGCAACGTTTTCATTAAGGGGCTTTATTTTCTTGAAGCAGGGCTGGCGCTGAGTTATTTGGCGCGAAACGGAAGCGCAGCGGGCCTAGCCGCGTAGCGGCACCGCGCCGGAACGCCGATGCTGGCTGCAATTATTCAGTGCTTCTGAGTGATGCTGAGAGCTCTCTACAAGCCTTGTAGCTATTTCCCTAGCCAGGGGAGTTATTTTTTATTTATTTATTTATTTAACAGTTTTTATATACCGTCTTTCTACAAGTCAAGACGGTTCACATGAAACATTATAATACAGTATATTACAACTGTTTGAAAGCTTTTGGATTTAGTTTGGTCTTTACAAAAAAAAAAAAAAAAAGAAACGGTAAGCTTCTAGGCCCGCGGCGCTGAGTGTGTGTGTGAGTAAACAGCTTCAGTGCTTGCAATTATTTTTCTTGGTGGCCATGCCATCTAAGCCACTTTGTTTGGTCTGTGGCATGAAAAAAGGTTCTTCTTCAGGTGTTTGCAAAACCTGCATTAGAGAGACAGCGGCCATGGATTCTTCTGGAGAAGAGCAGGGAGTAGTGCATGTGGCAGAGCCCTCAGGATCGCAGTTACATGAGGGGGCCCTAGGGGAACCGGTGGCAGGCCCTTCTTCGGCACCTCCCACTCCTCTCCCACAGGCTTCTTTACCAAAAGAATTGGCAGCAAGTTTTTAAAAGGATTTTGTTACAGTGCTCCAACACACTTTCTTTGCTGCTGCTCATCAGGGGAAAGGGCCTGGGAGAGCTAGCGGAGTAAAGAGACCCGCGCCATCCCCGCAGGCAGAGGATCCTTTCAGCGGAGCCAAGAGGTCGTGTTCAGAGGGGGTACCGGCGGAGTATTCTGTAGCCTCAGAGGGGCCGTTTCCAGAGGATGAGGCTCACGGTGTAGAGGTGGAAGAAGAGCTGGAGGAAGGTGAACTGTCCGAGAGAGAGGATCAGGCAAGGGTGGTACGCGTCTTCAGGAGGGAAGAGCTGCCGGCGTTGATTGTAGAGGCATTAAAGGTTTTAAATATGCTGGTTCCGGGGACAGCTGAGGATGAGACCCTGGAAGACCCCTTGTTGCAGGTTTTCAGGAAGAATCAACGAGCGTTCCCGGTGCATAGGGTGTTTCGGGAGATGATTCAGGAGGAGTGGAATGTGCCGGAAGCTCCTCTGAAGGGATCCAGGGTCATGGGTCGCCTTTATCCTTTGCTGGATCAAGATAGGGAGGTTTTTAAGTCACCCAAGGTAGATGCGGCCGTTTCGGCGGTTACCAAGAAAACTGCCATCCCGGTGGAGGGTAGTGCAGCCCTTAAAGATTCCCAGGATAGGAAGTTGGTGTTTGATGTGAATGCCCTCTCGCTGCAAGAGGCTATTTGCGGAACGTGGGTGGCTAGAGCCTGTCTTAGATGGTCGCAGCGAGTGCAGGAAAGCCAAGAGGCTGAAGAGTCTGGAGAGGCGGCTAGGTTAGAATCTGGCACAGCCTACTTGGCAGACATCCAGTATGATCTTATGCGTGGTTTGGCAAAGAGCATGGCGTCGGCAGTGGCGGCTCGAAGGTACCTGTGGCTGCGCAACTGGGCGGCGGATAGTTCCTCCAAGGCAAGATTGAGCAAGCTTCCCTTTAAAGGGCGCCTTTTGTTTGGGGAGGACTTAGAGAAATTGGTAAAGGACTTGGGGGAATCCAAGGGAGGTAAGTTGCCCGAAGACAAGCCTAAGTCGAACCGGCAGTTTCCGGCTGTCAGGGGGCAGCAGCGAGACTTTCGCCGGTTTTGGTTCCAGAAATTTAATCTCGGTCAGAGAGGGCATTCTTCCATTCGAAGTCAAAACTTCCGGGGGTTTTGTGGGGCCGGACGGGGGTTCAGTCCCTCGTCCTCCTCGTCCTTCACTGTCAAAAAGCAACAATGAGATACGGGGGACCCGGGCACCCTTGCTGCCGGTAGGTGGGCGGTTGCAGGAGTTTTATTCTGCCTGGGTCCGAGTAATGTCCGATCAGTGGGTACTAGAAGTTATTCGTGAAGGGTACGCACTGGAGTTCCTCAGGCCAGTGAGGGAGGCCTTCGGACAGTCCCCCGGCAAGTCGCCCGCCAAGTGTGCGGCTCTGCGGGAGACTGTCCAAAGGCTACTGGAGATCAAGGCAATAGTACCTGTCCCATCAGACCAACTCGGAGGCGGTCGCTACTCCATCTACTTCGTCGTCCCAAAGAAGGATGGGGGTGTCCAACCAATTCTGGATCTCAAGGGTGTGAATCGTTACCTTCGAGTGTCGCATTTCCACATGGAGACGCTGCGGTCGGTCATTGTGGCGGTCCAAAAGGGAGAATTCCTTACATTGCTGGACTTATCGGAGGCCTATCTCCACATTCCGATACGGCAGGAGCATCACAAGTTTCTCAGGTTCACAGTTCCGTTCGGCCACTTTCAGTTCCGGGCGTTGCCGTTCGGCTTGGCGCCGGCGCCGCGAACCTTCACCAAGGTCATGGTGGTGGTGGTGGCGGCTCTAAGGAAGGAATGCATCTTAGTGCATCTGTATCTAGACGACTGGTTGATTCGAGCGAAGTCAAGGTCCGAGAGCGCATCAGCCACGGCATGGGTAGTGGCGTTTCTGGAAGAGCTTGGTTGGGTTGTCAATATGTCCAAGAGTCAATTGGTGCCCTCTCAAAATCTGGAATATCTGGGAGCTCGCTTCGACACGCACGCAGGAAAGGTGTTCCTAACAGTGGAAAGAGCACAGAGCCTTCAGAAGTTGATAAACCGGTTTCTTCAATACAAGGCGCCATCAGTGTGGCATTATCTGCAATTACTGGGAACGATGGCAGCGGCCATAGAGACGGTTCCGTGGGTGAGAGCTCACATGAGGCCCTTGCAGAGGGCTTTGCTTCGTCGATGGTCGCATCAACAGGATCCCCTCTCCCGGAAGTTGCCCTGTCCGGAGGAGGCTCGGCATTCTCTGCGTTGGTGGTTGCGCCCCGCGTCCTTGGAGTGCGGGAGGACGCTGGACACTCCGGCCTGGATATCGGTAATGACAGACACCAGTCTCTCGGGATGGGGCACTCACTGTCAAGGCAGGTTCACGCAGGGACAGTGGACGGTCCAGGAACAAAGGTGGTCAATCAACAGGTTAGAGTTAAGAGCGGTGGCTCTAGCGTTGCAGTCGTTCCAGAGGCTACTCTACGGCAAGGCTGTCCAAGTGTTCTCCGACAATGCCACAGCAGTGTCCTATGTCAACAAGCAAGGAGGCACCAGCAGCGCGGTGCTGGAAGTAGAGGCTGGAGCCCTTTGCAATTGGGCAGAGGCGAATCTTCTGGATCTGTCCGCAGCGCATGTCGCAGGAGTAGACAATGTGCAGGCCGATTTTCTCAGTCGGGTACGGATAGACCCAGGGGAATGGGTCCTTCATCCCGAGGTCTTTGAGCTGATAGTGCGCAGGTGGGGTGCGCCGGTTATGGATCTCATGGCCACCTTCACCTCAGCGAAGGTCGGCAGGTTCTTCAGCAGAAGACAAGGAAGGATGTCGGAAGGCTTGGATGCTTTCACTCAGGAGTGGCCGGTAGGGCACCTGCTGTATGTGTTTCCACCGTGGGTCCTGATCAGAAGAGTGCTGCAGTGGATCGAGCTGTTCTGAGGTCACATAATTCTCATAGCACCGGATTGGCCTCGCAGACCCTGGTGTGGGGATCTGGTGAGGTTGGTAGTGGCGAAACCATGGCGGCTTCCTCTTCGGCCGGATCTTCTGGCGCAGGGGCCTCTGTTCATGCCTCATGTGGATCGATTCTCGCTTATGCCTGGCTCTTGAAAGGGCACGGTTGACGGCAAGGGGGTACTCAGCGGCGGTCATTTCTACCCTTTTGAAGTCCAGAAAGAGGTCCACCTCCCTTGCATATGTCCGCATCTGGAGGGTCTTCGAGGCTTGGTGTGTGGACAAGAACTGCGAGGCTTTAAAGCCTTCCATCTCTCAAATCTTAGATTTTCTTCAGGACAGTTTTGACAGAGGGCTGACAGCGTCGTCGTTGCGGGTGCAAGGTGGCGGCGTTGTCTTGCTATAGAGGCAAGATAGGAGGTCAGGCACTCGGGGGTCATTGGGATATTAAACGTTTTCTGCGGGTGGGGTCGCTGCTGCCTCCGGCCAGGCAGATCATTCCGAAGTGGCATTTACCATGTGTTCTGGACGCGCTAGAACATGCGCCATTCGAACCGCTGTCCCGAGCGTCCATCAAGGACCTCACTTTGAAGGTGGTGTTTCTGGTGGCCATTTGTTCGGCAAGGAGGGTCTCTGAATTGCAGGCGCTCTCCTGCAGAGAGCCCTATCTGTCGTTCTTTCCATCGAAGGTAGTTTTAAGGACGGTGCCGGCCTTCCTTCCGAAGGTGGTTTCCCCTTTTCATGTGAATCAGGAAATTTCTTTGCCGGTCTTCTCGAAGGACGCAGGAGCGTCTGGTTCAAGGGAGTTGCACCGGTTGGATGTCCATAGGACGATAAAACAGTATCTTCATCGGACGGCCAGCTTTCGCAAATCAGACAAGCGTTTTCTCCAGGACCAAGCAGGAAGTCAGTCCTCACATATGGGTGACATCGACGCCGATGGAGCCCCTTCTGAGCATTTCCCCAGCTTTCTATGAAAGCCTTTGGGAATACTGCACGCATGCGTGGTCCCCTTCCCGCCTAAAGGTGCCATCTTGCTCAGTCTCTCTTTTTCCGTGGAGCCCGTCGGACGTTTGTCCTAGTTCACCCGGAAAATAGTTAGATTTTTCTTCGAATTCCTGCAATTCCTTCGCGTTTTTTTCTCCAGTTCGACGCCGGTTCCCCTTCTCGCCAGGTTCGGTACACCAGTATCAAGCCCGATCTTCTTTTTTTCGGTTTTTGCCCTTCGTGGCTGGCGTTCGCGCCCTTTTTTCTTTTTCCCTGGAAGGCCGGTCCTTTGACCTCGCGGGGGCTCTTTTTTCCCCGATGGCTTCCAGTGGTTTTAAGAAGTGTGATTGGTGCAAGAAACTAATGTCTCTCACCGACACACATGACTGCTGCCTTCGGTGCCTCGGTCCTGATCATGATCCTAAGATCTGTGGACCGTGTGGTAAAATGTCCACTAAGTCACTGCAAAGTCGTCAGCACCACAAGGAAAGGCTTTTCTCTGATTCGGCCTCTGGCCGGGCCCGGACCTTGTATGAGGCCTCGACGTCTCGGGAGTCTGACCCCGAGCATCGTCGGGGTTCCTCGGACAGGGGGTCCCCCGAGCGGGAGCGAAAGAGGAAGAAGCGGCTCGCGAGGGCGGCGTCGGAGGAGGTCTCTGCCTCCTTTAGGGCTAGGTCTCGGACCCCCGACCGCCGTCCCGGGCCCGTGGAACAGGAGAAGCCGCCAAAAATACCTTGTGTGGAGCCGGAGTCTGCTGGACACGTCAGTCCTGTGGTCCTCGAGGACTCTCCTCCCAGGGAGCTGACGTCGGGCCCGGCGCTGCCGGGGCATGAGTCGGTGGCTGCTGAGTCTCCTGAGCTGGGTCTCAGGCTGACAGCCTTGGAGTGCAGACTGTCTGCCTTCATGGATCAGCAGCGGGTGCTGATGGCCAGCCTCGCTGGCGCATCTGCCCCGACCACCGGGACATCGACGTCAAAGTCGACCCCGGAGACCGAGCCGATACTCAAGACCATGAAGGCTCGAGGTCGTCCTCGGTCGCAGTCACCCTCGACCTCCTGGTCGGGACCGAGGGCATCGACGCCGGTGCCTTCGGCATCGGGGCGGGTGCTGTTGGGCCCCGCGCGGTCGGAGCCTGACTGTTCTTCGGATGAGTCCGCCTGGGAGACGGAGGACGAGGAGTCCCCCGATACCTTTAAGACTCGGTGCGTCCCGTCGGACTCACCGCAGTCTGAGCCCCGGAGTAGATCCCCTCCGGAGGATACCCGGTTCTCTGAGTTTGTTCGGGATATGGCCACTGCTTTGGCGATCCCAGCGGACACCGAGGAGGAGCCTCGAGCTGAAGAGCTCGAGGCCCTCCAGTATGACTCTCCTCCAAAGGAGGCCTTTACTGTGCCGGTTCCTCCGATGCTGGAACGGCTCCTCTTCCGGATGTGGGAGGCACCGGCCTCGGCGCCGGTTCTAAGCAAGCGGGTCGATTCCATTTATCGACTCCGTAAGAGCCCTGGTTTTCAGAAGGCGCAGCTACCGCACCATTCCATGGTGGTGGAATCGACCATGCATCGTCTGAAAAGCCAGAAGATGCACTCCATGGTGCCTCCCGGCCGGGAGGCCCAAAACCTGGATGCGTTTGATAGAAAGTGCTTCCAGGGCTCGATGCTTGCTTGCCGTGTCCAGTCTTACCAGCTGTACATGGGCATGTACTTGCGGGACCTGGCAAAGGAGCTTGCCGGATTCTCTGCTGGTCTCTCCGGGGAACCTTTGCAGAGGTTCAATTCCTTGTCTTCGGGGATCCGGGAATGCTCTAAGTTCATGTCCCGAGCAGCCTCGACGCCAGGCATGGCTGCAGTCATCGGACCTCGAGCCATGGGTACAAGACAAGTTGGTCGATGTCCCTTGCCGAGGTGAGAACCTTTCTGGCAAGCCCATGGCCGAGAAGGCTGCTGAGCTCGAGACCGAGTACCTTACGAGAACAAGGCTGTCTAGAAAGACTTCTGCCCCTTCACATAAGAAGAAGGGCTCGGATAAAAAGCCCTTTTACCCGAGGAAGGCGACTGCCTACAAACAGTTCCCAACTTACCAGGCCTCCCCCGCTCCCCCACAGGGTCAGCAGGCCAAGGGGCAGGGACATGGGCCCCGTAAGCAGAAGGCCCCCAAGCCTCCGGCTCCTGCTCCCACTCAGCAGGGTGGGGGGTTTTGACTCTCAAGGCATAGCCTCTCCGTCTCTGCTGTCCCATCCCTGTACAGGAGGTCGATTAGCCCTGTTTGCCCACCGGTGGCCACCCATTACAGGAGACAATTGGGTCTTAAGCATAGTCCACAAGGGCTTCATGCTTCATTTTCATCAATTGCCTCCTCCCTACTTTTCAGGAGAGCCTCCACGGCCTCCTCTCCATACAGCCCTCCTCCTGCAGGAGCTTCAGGGTCTGTTGCGAGACAAGGCGGTGGAGCCTGTGCCTCCCCACCTACAAGGTCACGGTTTCTACTCCAGGTACTTCCTGGTACCAAAGAGAACCGGAGGCCTCAGGCCTATTCTCAACCTCAGAAAACTCAACAAGTTCTTGGAGAAAGAAAAGTTCAAGATGCTTACTCTTGGAACATTACTGCCCTACCTCCAGCAGGGAGATTGGCTATGCTCCTTGGATCTAAAGGATGCGTACACTCACATCCTCATCCATCCAGACCACAGAAAGTACCTCAGGTTCATTGTGGGAGGAAACCATTATCAGTACAGGGTACTGCCTTTTGGCCTCACCTCTGTCCCCAGAGTCTTTACAAAGTGCCTGGCAGTGGTGGCGGCCTACTTGAGGAACCAAGGTATCTTTGTCTTCCCCTACCTGGACGACTGGCTCATCAGGGGTCAGACATGTCAGGAGGCCAGACAAGCCACCCTTCGAACTATCTCTCTACTTCAACACCTAGGGTTTGTCATAAACTTTGCAAAGTCCACTTTGCTCCCCTCCCAGAACCTAGAGTTCATAGGAGCAAAACTAAACTCTCTGCAAGCAAAGGCTTACTTGCCAGAGGACAGAGCGCAATGACTGATGGACTTGGCAAACCAGTTTCTCAGCATACCACTGGTTTCCTCCAGACTCTGTCTGACGCTCCTGGGCCACATGGCATTGACAGTGCATGTGGTTCCAAATGCCCAACTCCACATGAGGCCTGCCCAGTGGTGCCTCAGAACTCAGTGGACACAAGCCACTGGAAGCCTCAGAGACAGAGTACGGGTGTCCAAACCATTCCTGAACTCCCTACGGTGGTGGCTGCACCCCCCCCCCCCCAATCTATTACAGGGGGTGCCTTTTCAGGTACCTATGTTCACAGTGGTGTTAACCACCGATGCCTCCTTGCTGGGCTGGGGGGCACATTGTATGGACAAGTTCACCCAGGGTCTGTGGTCTCCAGATCATCCTACTGGAACTCAGGGCTATTCGCTTAGCCCTCAAGGCCTTCTCTCGAACCCTGGCGTCACCAGTCTGTCTTAGTGCAGACCGACAACCAAGTAGCCATGTTCTATGTAAACAAAGAGGCCGGCACTGGGTCTAGGCTCCTGTGTCAGGAGGCACAGGCCCTTTATTTGTTTGCGCTCAGGCACAACATGTTTCTAAAGACTGTATCTCCAGGAACAAGCAGGAATAAGTCCTCACATATGGGTACGTCGGAACCGACGGAGCCTGCGCGGGAAAGCTCCCCAGCTTCCCAGAAAGGAAGCTTTTGGGGCCTCCCACAGCGCATGCGCGCTGCCTTCCCGCCTTCCTGACCAACTCTCTTCAGTTCTTCTTTTTCCGCGGAGCCAGCAGGTCGTGTTCCTGTCACCGCTGAAGAAATTGTTATTTTAATTTGTTTCTTTGACCGCGTGTCTGCCTTCCCCGATTCCGGACCGGTACCGCCGGTCTTCTTTCGTTTATTTAAAAAAAAAAAATAATAATAATAATTACTTTTTCCTCACTTGGTGTATTTTTTCTGTGAGGCCTCTAGGCCTTCTCAGGTTCTCCCTCATGGAAAAACCAGCTTCTGGTTTTAAAAAATGCACCAAGTGTACCAGTACTATTTCAGTCACAGATACCCATGAGTGGTGTCTTAAATGTTTGGGGCCTGACCATTCCATTCCGGATTGTCCATCCTGCTCTCTGATGTCCAAACGGGGCTTACAGAACAGAGCAGCTAAGTTTCATATGCTGTTTTCTACCGATACTCCAGCATCAACATCCTCCAGGTCTTCTTTTCCTGATGGATCTCAGGTAACCAAACATTCTTCAGGCAGGTCCTCAAAAGGCAAATCTCCCTCTAAGCAGCGAGAGGCCCTTGCATTTGACCCTGAGGACCCTGCCCCAGCCAAACAACCCCGGCGGGAAGCTCCGGCTTCCAAAGCTCCTCCTATGGGGTTACAGGTAGACATCGATGGCACGGCCTCGACCGATCTCCCGTTAGACTGCTCTGGGGTACCGGCTAACACCGGTACCGACATCCAGGCAGTTGTGGCGACTATGGTTACTACGGTACAATCCATGCAGCAGGCCTTATTGGCTTTCATTAATGCTGCAACGCCATCGGTACCGCGACAATCGGTTCCGACTCTGATTCCGGTACCGGAACCGATACCGGTACCCAGAGCATCTACTTCCAGTAGCATGCCGGTTCCGGTCTCCGGTTCCGGAGATTTCCTCGATACCGCTCCGATTCCCGGTACGCCCGATGTCGATACCGGTCGGTACGCGTATCGATCTCTTGAAGCAAATAGGCGATACTTTGAATCCTCTGAAGATTCTGATACATCAGATGATTCTGCTGATGTCTCTTTTACTCTTCCTGAGGAGCCCTCTTCTCCAAAAAGGAGAATGTCTCCTCCAGAGGATTTGTCCTTTCAAGACTTCATTATTGAAGTAGCTAAAGGACTTTCCATATCTGTAACCTCTGAAAAGGAACCTAGAGCAAAAAAATTGGATATTTTAGGATACTCTAAGGTTCCCAAAGAGGCAGCCACCTTACCCATACATGAAATTCTTCAAGAACACATGATGGACTTGTGGGAGGCTCCTCTCACCCTATCTCCACATTCTCGACGTTTGGACACCATGTATTGGGTTCCTCCTTCTCCTGGTTTTCAAAAAACTCAGCTTCCTCACCACTCTATTGTGGTGAAGTCTGCTATGAAAAAGATAAAGAGTACCAAAAGGCACTCTTCTACCCCTCCAGGAAGAGAATGTAGGACTCTGGATGCTTTTGGGAGAAAAATCTTCCAAGCTAGCATGCTTATTGCCAGAATCAATTCATACAGCCTCTATATGGGCATGTTTTTGAAAGAGATTGCATTAAAGATACGTCAGTTTCTCCCCTTTATCCCAGAGGATAAGAAGGAGGAGTTCCTTCTTTTGCTAAAGCAAACTCAAGATGTTTCAAAGTTCTCCAACAGAGCAGCCTTTGACTCTTTTGAGGGGGCAAGCAGAGCCTCTGGCATTGCCATAGCTGCTCGCAGACTGGCTTGGCTCCAGGCCTCTGATTTGGAACCCTGGGTACAAGAAGGCTTGGGCAATCTGCCCTGTACAGGTGAAAATCTGTTTGGCAAGGAGTGGCAAATCAAAGCCACTCAAATGGATGCAGAGAATGCTGCTTTAGATAGACTTTCTAAGTCTACCTCTACCCCTGCCAAGAAAAAACCTTTTAAGAAACCTTTCTATAAAAAGACCAGATTTTCCACAAATACTGGCCAGCAATCTTCCCAAGTTCGCTTTGCTCCTAAGCGTCAGCAAACTAAACAGGCCAGAACGAAGTCTACAAGGGCTGCTACAATCCAGCAGTCCCAACCCCCTCAGGGTTTTTGACTTGATTCTAGAGAACTTAACCTTTCTGGCTCTGCAACAACCAGAACCTCTCACCATTCCAGGAAGGTTAACTCATTTTGCTCCCAGATGGGAACAAATCACATCAGAACCGTGGACCCTCTCTATCATCAAAGAGGGCTACAAACTACATTTCTCCAGCCTTCCTCCCCATTCCATGGTGAGACAATTCAATTCTCCCCCTTCTCTCCTGTACCTGTTGGGCCAGGAGGTGACCACTCTTCTCGCCCAAAAGGCAATAGAAGAGGTTCCTGTTCCTCAACAAGGGTCAGGTTTTTACTCCCCTTATTTTCTCATTCCCAAGAAAACAGGGGGGTACAGACCCATTCTGGATCTCAGAGAATTGAACAAATTCCTATACAAGGAGAAATTCAAGATGCTTTCTCTAGGCACTCTCCTTCCATACCTACAGAGTCAGGACTGGCTTTGTTCTCTAGATCTCAAGGATGCGTACACACATATACTCATCCATCCATCCCACAGAAAATTCCTACGGTTTCTGTTCCAGGGAAAACATTTCCAATACAGAGTACTTCCCTTCGGTCTAACCTCTGCTCCAAGGGTATTTACCAAATGCATAGCAATAGTAGCTGCATTTCTACGCACTCTGGGAATCTTTGTCTTCCCATACCTGGACGACTGGCTCATCCGAGCTCCATCTCAGTCCGAGGCTCAGACTTCCCTGGACCACACCAGACGCATACTGCAGTATCTGGGACTTGTCATCAATCTGCCAAAGTCTCAACTCACCCCTACTCAGTCCCTAGAATTCATAGGGGCCTGGCTAGATACCACCACTGCAAGGGCCTATCTTCCTCAGGCCCGTTGCCACCGTCTAGTGCACTTGGCCTCTCAAATTCAGTCCAGAAGCCACTTGACTGCCAGGGAGATGCTACAACTGCTAGGCCACATGGCATCCACAGTTCATGTGGTGCCTTATGCACGCCTACATATGAGAGCAGCTCAATGGACTTTGTCCACCCAGTGGACCCAAGCATCAGGAGCTCTCTCAGACCAAATAGCAACCTCAAAATGTCTTTTTTGGTCTCTCCAATGGTGGATATCCACTCAAAATCTGTTGTTGGGGGCCCCCTTCCAACCTTTGTTACCCCAAGCAACTCTCACTACAGATGCCTCCCAAACAGGTTGGGGAGCTCATCTCCAAGACCTCTCCACTCAGGGCACTTGGTCTCCACAGGAGACCACCCTTCATTTCAACCTTTTGGAGCTGCGAGCAATTTTCCTTGCTCTCAAGGTCTTTCATACCCTCCTCATCAACATGACAGTCCTTGTTCATACCGACAATCAAGTAGCCATGTTCTACATAAACAAACAAGGAGGGACTGGCTCTCTGTCGCTTTGCAACGAAGCTCTAAAATTGTGGGCCTTCGCCAGAGAGCATCAGATCCATCTCCTGGCAGTGTACCTCCCAGGAATCCAAAACTCTTGGGCAGACAGACTCAGTCGAGTTCTGCTTCCACACGAATGGTCCCTGCACATAGATCAGGTACTCAGAATCTTTCAGAAATGGGGAACCCCGGACATAGACCTCTTTGCAAGTCCGTGCAATGCCAAACTTCCCCGGTTCTGTTCCAGGATTCCGTGTCAGGGAGCTCAGGCCAAGGATGCCTTCCTCCTTCATTGGGGTCAGGCCTTCCTGTATGCCTTTCCACCCATTCCTTTGATTCCCAAGACTCTATTCAAACTTCAGAGGGATCAAGGGTCTATGATCCTCATAGCTCCACGCTGGCCACGCCAAGTGTGGTACCCTCTACTTCTGCATCTCTCCCAGGCACCCTCCCTGGATCTAGGAGCTGCTCCAGACCTTCTGTCTCAAGAGGAGGGGACTTTGTGGCACCCAAACCCCAAGTCCCTTCACCTCAGAGCTTGGTTACTGAAGGCCTAGAGCTTCAAGACTTCAATCTTTCTCAACAGGTGAAGGATGTCCTCCATGCATCTAGGAAACCTTCCACCAGGCGTTCTTATGCTTTTAAATGGAAAAGATTTTCAATTTGGTGTGCTGACAAAGGTCTTAACCCTCTAACACTGAATTCTTTACTCGAATATCTCCTGCATCTTTCCAATGCAGGACTTAAAACCAATTCTGTAAGGGTCCATTTGAGTGCTATTGCAGCATCTCTTCAGCCTATCAATGGACAACCTGTTTCCTCTCATCCTCTTATTGCGAGATTCATGAGAGGCCTAACCTTAACTAAACCTCCCATTCGACCTCCTCCAGTGGCATGGGACTTAAATGTGGTTCTTGGTCAGCTTATGAAGCCACCCTTTGAACCCTTAGCCACTACCTCCTTGAAATTTCTTTCCTGGAAAGTCATTTTCCTTATTGTAATCACTTCTGCTCACCGCATCAGTGAACTACAGGCTTTAGTGGCTAATCCACCTTATACAAGGTTCCATCATGATAAGGTAGTCCTTAGGACAAATCCTCACTTTATGCCTAAAGTGGTCTCACCTTTTCATCTTAATCAAGAGGTATATTTATCTGTCTTTTTTCCAGCTCCTCATGCATCCAATGCAGAGAGGAACCTTCATACTCTAGACTGTAAAAGAGCTCTTGCCTTTTACCTCCACAGGACACAGCAACATCAAAAGTCTTCTCAACTTTTTGTTGCTTTTGATCCTTCTCATTTAGGACTTCCAGTCTCAAAAAGAACACTGTCCAATTGGATTGCTCAGTGTATTTCTTTTGCTTACCAGAGTAAGAACCTTTCTCTGGAAGGCCACGTCACAGCTCACAATGTGAGAGCCATGGCCACATCTATGGCTCATCTTCATTCTGTATCCATCGATCAGATCTGTCGAGCAGCCACCTGGGCCTCGGTTCATACCTTCACAGCCCATTACTGCTTGGACAAGGACTCCCGCCGGGATGCCTTGTTTGGTCAGGCTGTCCTCAGACACCTGTTCCATTCTTAAACAACTCCTGCCCACCTTCCCTGAATGGATGCCTGAGATCCATAGGAAGATGAGGAACCCTTGGAGGGGGATCTCCCCGGCATCTTAGCTAGGGAGTCCCCATATGTGAGGACTCATTCCTGCTTGTTCCTGGAGATAGCACAGTTACTTACCTGTAACAGGTGATCTCTGGGAACAGCAGGAATTAGTCCTCACAACCCACCCACCTCCCCTAGGAGTTGTATCTCTCTCTCTCTTTCCTTTCCTCTCTCTATTGTCTCAGCTTTAAACTCGAACTGAAGAGAGTTGGGCGGGAAGGCAGCACGCATGCGCTGTGGGAGGCCCCAAAAGCTTCCTTTCTGGGAAGCTGGGGAGATTTCCCGCGCAGGCTCCGTCGGTTCCGACGTACCCATATGTGAGGACTAATTCCTGCTGTTCCCAGAGATCACCTGTTACAGGTAAGTAACTGTGCTTTATCTCCCTGGCCAGGAGAACTTCCTGGCAGACAGATTAAGCAGACTTCTGCAGCCCCACGAGTGGCAGCTATACCCATTAGTGGTTCAGAAAATTTTCCTGAAATGGGGACTTCCATCCGTGGATCTCTTTGCCAGTCCCCTGAACCAGCAGCTGCCCAGGTTCTGTTCCAGGCAACCGCATCCCATGAGGTTGGCGGCGGATGCCTTCCTGATTTCCTGGTCCCAGGGCCTCCTGTATGCATTTCCTCCCACGCCTCTGGTGGCCCGAACCTTGTTCAAGATTCTGAGGGACAAGGCCTCTGTTCTTCTGGTAGCCCCCAGGTGGCCGAGGCAGCCTTGGTTTCCGCTTCTGCTTCAACTGGCAGTGGATGCCCCTCTACCTCTGGGGGTGCAACCCGATCTTCTCTCTCAGGATCAGGGTTCCCTCCTGCACCCCAACCTCAAATCTCTCAATTTGATGGCCTGGAGGCTGCAAGGGTAGTCTTGGCTCTCTGGGACCTGCCTCAGGAGGTGGAGGACATGGTCTTGGCCTCTAGAAAGCAATCCTCCAGGAAAACCTATGCCCTGAAATGGGGAAGGTTCTCTTTGTGGTGTCAGCAGCGCACAGCAGATCCTTTCTCCTGCTCTGTGCCAGTAGTACTTCAGTACCTGCTGCATTTATCCACTCAGGGCCTCAAGTCCAATTCTGTTTGGGTCCACCTCTCAGCTCTGGCAGCTCACCACTCGCTAGTGGACGGACACTCTTTGTCGGTGCACCCTTTGATGTCCCGGTTCCTCAGAGGTTTGCTCTTGCTCAAGCCTCCTATCCGTCCTCCGGCACCAGAGTGGGAGTTGAATGTGGTCTTGCAGCAACTGACTCGCCCACCCTTTGAGCCGATAGCTACTTGTCCTCTCTGCTCCCTTTCCTGGAAGACTCTCTTCCTAGTAGCCTTAACCTCGGCCAGGCGAGCGAGTGAGCTACAGGCCTTGGTCTGTGACAGGCCCTACACTCGCTTCTATAGGAACAGGGTAGTCCTTTGGACTCATCCTAAGTTCCTTCCTAAAGTTGTCTCCTCTTTCCACCTCAACCAGGAGGTGGTTCTTCTGACATTCTTCCCTAGGCCTCATGCAAGCCAGGCTGAAGCAGTCCTGCATACCCTGGACTGTAGGAGGGCCTTATCCTTCTACCTTGACCGTACGCAGGGACATAGAAGGGCTACTCAGCTCTTCATATCTTTTGACCCTAATAATTTGGGGTTAGCTGTGTCAAAGCATACCTTGTCCATCTGGGTAGCTGACTGTATCTCCTGGGCTTACAGGGCGGCTGACCTTCCTTTGCAGGGTCAGGTCACGGCCCATCGTGTCAGGGCAAAGGCTGCCTCAGTAGCTCATCTCCGCTCTGTACCGTTGGCAGACATCTGCTGGGCTGCAACTTGGTCCTTAAGCCAGACTTTTGCGGCCCATTACTGCCTGGAGAGGGAGTCCCGTAGGGACAGTGCATTTGGCCAGGCAGTACTCCGGAATCTCTTTGAGGTTTAGGCAACTCCTGCCCTCCAGCCCTCCGTTGGGCTACCGGTGGAGGTTCTTTCAGTGAACAGCCTTTCTTTGATGCTGGGACTAGAGGGAGTTCTCTTGTTCAGCCTGGGTTCCTGGTAGCCCAGGGCTAGGGAGTCACCCATATGTGAGGACTGACTTCCTGCTTGGTCCTGGAGAAAGAGTAGTTACTCACCTGTAACAGGTGTTCTCCAGGAGCAGCAGGAATCAGTCCTCACAACCCTCCCTCCTCCCCTGGGAGTTGCAGTTGTAGATAGTTTCTTTTATTTTTTGTGTGCTGTTTTTTAGCTATGTCATTTGACTGAGCAAGATGGCACCTTTAGGCGGGAAGGGGACCGCGCATGCGTGCAGTATTCCCAAAGGCTTTCATAGAAAGCTGGGGAAATGCTCCGCAGGGGCTCCATCGGCGTCGATGTCACCCATATGTGAGGACTGATTCCTGCTGCTCCTGGAGAACACCTGTTACAGGTGAGTAACTACTCTTTATCCTCTTCGCGGGGCCCAGAAAGGGTGAAGCGGCATCAAAGGTGTCCATCGCGAAGTGGATTAAAGAGGCCATTGCGTCAGCTTACATGTTGAAAGGTAAGTCAGTACCGGAAGGGCTTAGGGCTCATTCTACTAGAGCGCAAGCCTCGTCTTGGGCGGAGGTGCGTTTGGTGCCTCCGGTGGAGATTTGCAAAGCAGCGACTTGGTCGTCGCTGAATTCGTTTGTGAAGCATTACCATCTTGACGCCCAGAGGGCAGAAGAGACCTCTTTTGCCTCTGCAGTACTGCAGGCGGGTCTTCCGGGGCCCTCCCAGGTTTGAAGATTCACTGCTCTGGTATGTACCCAGAGGTCCGGGACTAGACTGGTTACACAATCAGGAAGGTGAAATTAGACTTACCTGCTAATTGTTGTTCCTGGAGTGTAGCCAGTCTAGTCCCGTGTCCCTCCCCAGGATTTTGTAGTTTTAGATTGGCCTGAAGTGATTGGATCAATCACAGGTAAGAGTGTTTTTTACTGTTCAAAGTGGTAGGAGTTGCAGGTGGAATTACATGAAGGTTTAAAAAAAAAAAAAAGGGGGAGATATAGGAGTAGGTCTGCTGTTGCGGGTTGTCCCTTCCTTTGGAGGTGAAAGTAGCCTGCGTTAGTTGAAGTCACAGTCTGTAGCAGGAATTTTCTGTTCTGCAGGTTGATGGTTTTAAAGTTTAGTTAAGGGTTGGTTAGTACTTTTATAGTAAGTTAGTAGTTTCTCCAGTTATTCTCTTACTTGTGTCTCCGGTGAGTCTGCTTTGTCAATAGGTTACTGATGGCAGGAGGCGGATTCCGAGTGGATATACAGGTGACATCATAAAAAGGAGGAGTTTTCTCAGTCTCCAAGCTGCTGGATGAGATAGGGAACCCAGAGGTCCGGGACTAGACTGGCTACACTCCAGGAACAACAATTAGCAGGTAAGTCTAATTTCACCATAGCGGATCCGATACCTCACCAGCCATGCTATTAGCAAGGTGAAATCGTCTCCGCCTCCCCTGTGGACAGGCCAATGGCAAGCTTACCTACCCCCCTGCATCTGACTTTGCCATATAATTAGCAAAGGCTGGCCAGGAGTTGTCCAGGTTGGGGGCACCTTACCCCTGCCCCAAATAGTGCCCACAGTCTCCGGACTCCAGAAACCTCTGGGATCCCGCCCCCCACCACTACGACAACCCCCCCAAATCGACCCCAAAGACCCCACTCTCCGAAAAAAGAGGCGGGAGTGCGGGAAGCCACCACCGTGGCTGACCACGTGGGCAGGCAGGGAGATGGCCGACGTGACGCCAGTGAGACGTCGCTCGGCCCCTCCCCTTCCTCCCATCAGCCACTCCTGCCACCCCAATTGCTCCCCTCACAAACACGCAAGGGGAGCCAATGAGTTCAAACCCTGCCGCCACCGCCAACCAGCAGCCCAGCCTCAGCAGCATGCCACCAGGTAAGCTGCCCCAGGGCAGGGTCCCCCGCATCGGGCCGGGAACCCTGCCCTGTGGCCTCGCACTAATCATAAAATTATGGAACAAAGGGGGCAAATAAAACCAATAAAAAAACTTACAAACTTGCCTCATGCGGATTCAGTGTATAAATTCTATCAAACGCCAGTAGAGGGACTGCCACCATTAAAAAGAAAGATTGATGCCAAAAGCGTAGGCATGGCAAAAGGCCAGGGTCATTTCCCCTGACGAAGGCACCAATTTACATGCTGGATCCGCATGAGGCAAGTTTGGATGGTTTGTTATTGTTTTTATTTGTCCCCTTTGTTCCATAATTTAGATCATCAGATACTATCACCCCCGGGTACCATTCTTATTTCGTGCATAGGAGTACACTCACCCCCAATGTTCCCTCTAATTTTCTATAGGCTGTGTGCGCATAAAATATCAGCTGTGTGCAGCTTTTGAAGGAAGGTTAAATTTTTGTGCACCACATAACGACACTCGGAGTTATATACTTTAAAATTTGACTACACGTCAGAATACAGTATGTACACCACATTGATTTTAATCAAATTAAATGAAAATAGATGATTACTAAATGAAGTGGGAAATTTCTAGTAATTACAATCATAACTTTTAAATTTTAAGACGTCTGTGTTTTTCTATCAGAATCAAAGCCGTAATTTTTGTGCGCTCTGTTGTAAAGAATGTGCGCTCGCTTGGCGAGGTGTGTGCGCGCGCACACGCGCACAGCTTAGAGGGAACAGTGCTCACCCCCTATACTGTATTGCTCTCCTCGGTTTTTGCATGAACTTAATTTTTTAGCATTATATCTTAGCTACCAAATTCTAGTTTATTATACAGGCTTTGCAAGATCTTCTTCATTTTTATCCATATCTTCCACCCTTTTGCAGATTTTGGTATCATCCACAATGAGGTAAACCATACTTTACAGCCTTTCCACAATATCACTTTCAAAAAATGATAGAAAGAACAGGACCAAGGACAGATCCCTGTTGCGCTGCACTGATAACGCCCTTATCCTCAGAATGAACTCCATTTCTTTAAAAGTGCAGATTAAGTATCTCTGTGACATTAACTTCTTTTTGTATGCATGAAGGCCCATTTTGCATAGGTTGTTGAGAGAGGAATTGGAACGTCCAGGTCAGGTCATGCACAATTCCACCAATATTATACACAAAGGGCCCGATTCAGTCCTGGCTGTCCCGGCCCTCTGATGTACAGAGTAGCCGGGATTCTGATCCCACGGGGCACGTCAGAATCGTGTCCGGGTTTGTACGTGCAGGCCGGGACCCCGATTCAGGTCAGCCTGCACGTACAGGCATTTCCTGGCTAGCTCAGTGAGGGCTTTTGACTGGAGCCGCTGCGCCATGGCATCTGGTTGCCATGGCACCGCAGCTCCATTCAAAAGCCACAATCCTCGGCTGCCGGAAAAAACAGTGAATTCCCCACAGTCCGACCCCTGATCTGGCTTCACAGGGCCAGAGTCAGGCTGCGGGGAATGTCCTCTGCCCCCTTCTGCCCTTTCTGAGCCCTGGGCCTGCCATTCCCCGCCAACTAGGGGAACTTATTCCACCTCAGAGGTGGAATAAGTTCCCCGTTCAAGCCGCCAATATTGGAATCGCCCTTGTATGTCCAGGGCTGGCGTCTGCCCACTGCCTGCCCTAACGCCACCCCCGATCTGCCCCTTTCCCGCCCCCATCTAACTTCCCCGTACAACGCACGGGGAAGTTAGACGGAATTGGGAGAGGGCACAAATAGCGGTATCCCTGCTATTTGTGCCTCAGAATGACCCTAAAAGCCTTTATAAAACATGTAGAAGGATGCCAGTAAGTACACACATATTTGCTGGCTTGTACTGGGGAGACAGCAATTTTGAAAGGCTGTTCATGGAAACAGTAGCATCATGCAACTCTTATAAATATAGGGCCCTGCCTGCCTACCCTTAACCCTGGATATTCAATGCCAGGGTCATATGCAGCCCTGGCATGGAATATCCGAGGATTGCCGCACACACCGGAAGCCACAGTAGCTAACCAAGAAGTGGTGATATTTCATGCTGCCCAGTTAGCTCCTGCGCCTCAAAGATAGGCAAGGATTTTCCTCACCTATCTTTTAGGCGCAGGTCGCTAACCGGGCAGCATGCAGTATCGCTGCTACCCACTTAGCAACAGTCTTCAGCTCCGCTTCATGCCCAGAACACCCCCAACATGCCCTGATGCTAACCGGATAGCATTGGGCTGCGTAGCAGAGTTAGAAGGGATATTCAGTGGCACTAACCGTTTAAGTGCTGTTGAATATCGCGATTTAAGTCATTTATGCGTTTACTGGGCTGTAAACTGTGTAAATGCCTTTCGACTATCAGGCCCATAGTCCCTCATACACTGTATAAGTGGCAGCAATTAATGGTGGAAGCTGCCAAGGGTTTCTTTTTTAACATTTGAGGCAGAAGTAAAAAAAAGATAGTGGGATTAAGGAGATTTATTCCCTTTATCCTTGGGTAAAGCTGTGGCCAAAATATGCAGTTTTTAAAGTTCTGCGTGTGCTTATTAGTGGGTGAAAAACCTGATGAGGAAATTTGTTTACTTGTAAAATGGGAAATGCAATGCTAAAATTTTGGCCCACCCAAAACGTGTTCCCTGAATTTCTCTGCACCTGAATAATCTCCATGAGTAAATGCAGCTTTCTGAAATCTCTATTTGCATATGTAGCCTAGCTGCAAATGTAAATGCCACTGGCTTTTAAAATGACCTCCATATTCTCATCATTTATAACCTTCTCTCATAGATCAGACACTGAGACATGCCTGTATTTCTCATGTGAAATCTAAATAATGAAAAATCCTCTGTGATTCCCTGTACAGCATGTAGACATACCTATTTTTACTCAGGTATTTTACTTTTCCTTCTCTGTGCTATTTTTGTGATTGGTTGGTTGTGCAGATGAGGGCAGTGAAGTTGACAGTGAAATCGATGAAGAACTGTATGAATCTGGAGAGCCACCAGCCAAGAGGGAGAAAGTTGAACTGAACCAGGTGTATCAGGTGGGCTGTATACAGCCTGCGCTTGAGAGTGGAATCCAACAGAACCTCCTGAATCCACTTCACAGCGAGCACATTGTCACAAGTACCCAGACTATCAGACAGTGCAGCACTACTGGGAATACGTACACTGCAGTCTAACAAATATGGAGCCCTTTTCCCTTTTTTTTGTTTTTTCAAATCACGTTAACTCTTTTCATGCTGGGTCTGACACATGAAACAGAATATGCCTGAAGGTCACCTGTTGTCAAATTTAGTTTTGCTCAATATTGTTTTATTTTCATTTGCCTGAGTTGTAAAATGGAATCGAGTGGATGTACTTTGCCAGATCTTTTATTTTTCATTCTATTTTTTTTACAGTAAACAAATTATTTCACATTTGACTCTCAAGTGAAGAGTGTCAATTTCTAGAAGGATTTGGGTTTTGTTTTGTTTTGCAAAGCTTAACATTAATGTATTTTGTGTCCTCTTAAAATTGTATTTCTTTGTTTTGTTGGTCATGGTTTATTATTCTATGTCTGTAGCTCCTTGAATTAGGTGCACTTCTGTTAAATGCCAGAAGAAATCTTGCTCATTTTGATTTACACTGGAGGCATACTCATTTGACAGCAGATGCATCAGTTTGCTAAACAAGAGAAAGGTGCTCTTCAATGGACAAAATTAAATGACACTGTTTTGATATTTCTGAGTGGTTAGAGGGGAAAATGTTTGGCATTTCTGGTGTAGTACAAGGGAGGGTGGGAGAGGGCTGTCTGTTTTCTCTGAGGAAGAACTGTCTACGCTCAAGTTTGCAGAGTAAAATACAAACATATGGTCCAGTGTACCTGATTATCTTACCAAGGAAACAATGCACACTTCCGTTAATGAAAGCAAACACCAGGTTTAGATAGTATTTGCAAATTCAATTCCTCTGTTTGAAGACTACTGATTCTCTGCAAGGAACCATTGCACAGGTGGAAAGTGGGGCTGTTTTAAGTAGAAACTAAAGCTTAAAAAAAGTGACTTGACTTTTTTAAGTGTACATGCTACTTATGCTGAACTGGACATACAGGAAATCATTCTACCTGGATGTTTTTCTTTTATTCCAGGTCTTTTTTCCTAACCAGTAGTTCAATCTGCTGCTATTATATATAGATATATATTTAAAAAGAATTTATAGAGTGCAAGGAATGTAGCAAGCTGCATAGTATTTCCTTCATAATAATTTTCTGGATCTGAAAGAAGAGTAGATTTAAATACAGAAATTCAGTAATCAAATAAATAAGGCAGTGTAACTGGCACACCTCACTTGTACTTATTCCCAAATTCTGTAGGATTTGAATAGGTGGCTAGATGGACCATTGCCATTTTACGAATGTACATCAGGGATCATTGTACCTCGGCTATAACATGGTGCCTTAAACAGAACTGAAGCTAAGGTTTAGTACTTTTAGTCATTGTCGTCGTTGTTTATATTAGCTCTTAAATTGGTTCAAAAAGGTGTGCCTGTCATTTTCAAATTCCTTGGGCAGTAAGACTGGACCGGTAACATGTTCTGCAAAACAAATTATGGGAATGACATTTTTAATGTCTTGTGGATAAGCTTATTTTGTCTGGTTTGTTTTGATGGTATATTTTGCTTTGGGGTGGTTTGGAGAGCCATTCTAGTTTTAATACCATTTAGCAGTAATATTAATAAAGTCAGTTAATCTCCACCTCTCAGCATAGCTGTATATTTTGATGCCACCCACCCTGCTGGCCCCCTAATTTCTTTTCAGTGTTGGAAAGTAAGTAAAATGTGAATGCACATAATTGGACCTGATTTACTACGGCTTTTTTCCATTTTTGTTTGGTGTTGGGGGGAGGGGGAAGATTAGTGAATCAGGCTTAATATGCACATCAATAACATGTGGATGGCTTTTGTGGGGGGAGTCGGGGCTGGGAAAGAAGAAGGAAGAGACAGTGGACAAATATATCAGAGTCTCCTTTTGAGCAGAGAGTCATAATGCTAGAGACTTAGAAAGCACATCCTATCCCAAACAATAGAAAACATGTGGTCCGCCTAGTAAGTGGTTTATTTTAAACAACCAGTGTTTTTTTAAAAGTTACATAACTTAATTTGAACATTGGTAGTAAGTGAGCAAACGAAAGAGGCAAAAAAGAAAGCACAATAGAACGTACAGATAATTGTGTGAGACGCAGCTTGGTTGTTTCAGCTTAATTAAGGTACAATATCTGCGTTTTTCACTAATTGTTAATACCAAAATTAGCGTAACTTGTATAATTATTTTATGTTTATTGTACAGATACTTTAACCGAAACATTGCTTTGCCTATGAAATAAGTGGGGATTGAGCTGAATGTCATTGTGTGTTAGTTTTTTTTTGATCTGATCCAGATAAAAATGTCTTACCATGCAATGTGCCTTGCATGTAAGTAAACTTCACTACCCTGACAAATTTCTGACTGGATCAGGAGTCCGTTGTAAAGAGTAGACCGTTGAGCTGTTTCCCAGCAGTGGGTTGCATTAGAGGAGATTTACTGCATGTACTGGGGAGTGTTCCATTGTTTAAATGAAGATGCCATATATTTTATGAAAACATTGATCTATTATAAACCTTTGATTAAATATCGCATATGTGAACCGGTTGTAAAACCTGTCATGCCTTAAAGGAGGCTTGATTAAACCCTCTTGGATAGCCAAAATGTGGCCCCAGAAGGAAGGAGAATAGCAATGATATCTAAAATACTTTTTGTTTTCATTTATTTAAAGAAGATCCCTGGGAGAAGAAAGCAGGCTTTTACCACTTCAAGGGCAACAGTGGCCCAATGAGCCTTTTCTTTCCTTCCAGGGGTTCATCTCTTGGAATACTTAACTCTTTCCTAACCCCCACCCCTATCCATAAAAAGAAATCCAAACGAATAGCTAGCTTCTTAAATAATAGAAGGTAGACTTTTGCAGGGGAATTATCATCACACAATATTGCTATGCAACATGACAGTAAATGCTATCATTGGAGTGTAAAAGATCTTGGCACAAAGCTGTGTCAGCTAAAGTCAAATCTACCTCCCTCTTCCATCCCCCTTCATATTTTTAAGAACCATATAGGTGCCGCATTACAGCCAGCACTGAATTCATTGGATGAGGGAAGGGTTTTTATTCAGCTAGATGAGCATTCTGTTAGATATTCTGCTCCTAGATGCATCGAAAAATGAACCTATGTGACCTCTAAAGAACACATAGGTCACAATCTTATTACTCTTGTGTTGGTCCAAGAAAAAATATCACAACATACAAAAACCCCATATTTTATTCTCCCAAATATTAATTCAGTATCTTCTTCCCTTGTTTCTTCCAATTATACATATATGGTCTCTCATGCTCTCACGTGGCCCATGTAAAGTAAAACCAGCTTCCATTATTGCTTACACTTTCCACTATGAAAAAGGTTTTACAACTGAAATATGGGGAAATCAAAGGTGATTAAAATGCCTCTCTCCCATAAGATGGCCTTTATTTTCCCTTGAAATGAAAGGAAGACCAGAACTTCTTTCAGTGGAAACAGTTTAAAGAAATAGATGAATTTAAACGTGCTGCTTCCTTTAGTCCTTCTTAGCTTGCCAGCTAGCTCCATTTTTTTTTATATACTCCTGCTTTTTGCCTAGTGCTTGCACAGAGTCATGGTCCTGTTTTTCTTTGTGAAATCAGAACTAAAGTCTGAACATTCAGTGTGCTAAGATTAGGACTGGATCAGCCTGTCCAAAAACAGAAAATCAAAATTCTTCCCTGCCAGTTGATCTGTGACCATTTCGTTGGGGGAAGTTTAACATAAAACAGGTTACAGAAAATTGTCCCACAGCGCCCACTCTGTGTTGCTCCTACTGATGAATTGTGCACAGTCCAGCCAGCTGGAGTAACATGGTAAAAAATACTTTGAAGAAATTCAAAAATCTTTTATTTTTAATTGATATTTAATTGATACACATTTGGACAAGACTAAGCTCCTTGTTTAGTCTTTTCTTTCAAGGGATAAGGACAGTCACTTTAGAGGAGGCAATATTTAAGCACAAAGGAAGACCTCTTTCGTCACATAAAGGGGCCTGCTTACTAAATGTTAGCACATGCCATCTGCCGCTGCATAGGAATAATGCTTAGTCCACTGGCCCCAAAGTCTCACAGTTTTCACTCTAGGAGAACCAATACTCTCTTCCAAGATGTATTCAGATTCAAACTCATTGATGTATTTGCTTGCTTTATCTTTCGCACCACTCTTCTTTGTTGGACTTCTTGATATTTTGGTGTTCTAAGAGTAGCCTACCTTCAACATTTAAAATGTTGTTTTCACGAGAATAGGAGCTTTGAGGCTTATATCTTTCTTTCTCAGCCCAACTTGGACTCTGTTCATTGTTACTTCTGCGAAAGCATAATGTGAAGACTGAAAAGGGAATGCAACTAGTTGAAAGGCAGAACAATTAATTGTATTCATGACTGCAGTTTGAATGAAAACAAAAGCACAGTAAGCCTCTAAAAGCATTAGAGGCCAAAGAATTAAACTATGAATGAAAGAGAATCTAGCACGGCAATTTTCAAAGCAATCTACTTATCTTCTATGCGACTAAAAGTCTATGCATTCTCTCCCAACACGTGCATTATTAGCTGCACAGAAAAGAGGTGTCGTACCACTATGTTTCATTTGGGGGGGGGGGGGGAGTGTACACATAGACGGCACTTTCACTTCGCTATGCACAAACATGATAACTGCTCACGCATGAGTTTGCATCACCAATGGAGCTCCACACAGGAATGTCTCTCAACTCCTTCTAGAAGCTTTTAGAGTAGTCCCTCTGCGAATGCACTTATATTCCTGCCTGCCTGCTGCTACCACAGCTCGTCTCCTCAATCTTCCATTTTCCATGGAGCACCACAGACATTTTTTGCAGTGGTTCATGGTATTCTTCTGTGTCCACACTGTTTACTACATTTTTTGCAGTGGTTCATGGTATTCTTCTGTGTCCACACTGTTTACTTGATTTACTCATCTTTCAACTATGTGTAAATGTCCTGTCTCATCACCATCATTGCTGTGTGCTTTTTCCCTTCTTTTTCTCTTGACATCACTATAGGTCACATTTAGGCCTCAGGTGTTCTGCTCAGTACATTTTTTTCTCATCAAACTTGAGTAATTTGATTTTGCTGAGGATATTTTGTCCAAGTGATACAGCCCAAAAATTAGCCAGCAGATTTAAAGTGTGCACCCGATGTCTCATGACCATGTCTATTACAGACACACACAAATCGTACCTGCAGTGCTTGGAGCCTCACCATAAGCCACTTTCTTGTGTTTTATGTTAACAGATGACAAGGAAAGGGCTACAGGGTTAAGAGAAATGGTGCAAGCCTGTTTTTGGTATTAAAGCTGATCCCATTATCTTCGGCATTGTTCTCCATGGCTTCCAGAGCTGCATTGGATACTGTAGGTGCATCAACATGGAGGGGCTCTCAAATCACTGAGAGCTGAAAACCAGTAGAGCCCCCTGGCATATGGCACCCGTCGATACCACCTTGAGGAAGAGGACGTATTTGGCCTTATCATCAAAGACATCAAGGGCCAGAGATGTTGAGCATCAAGTGGGGGCATCAGCACATCAGTATTAGGATCTATTGGAGCATGAAGTCAAGAACATTTAGGTTTTGGATGAACCCTGACCATTGAAGCAGCCCCGACTTCAGAGACCTCTCATTCTTCTCACTATCGTAGGGGCCGCACTAGTCTCCAAGGAACCAAGAACAGCCTAATGATATTCACTCTCATATTCTGCATACATCGACCAAATCTGCTACAGGCCTTACACCCTTGTCCATGGTAGCCCTTGGACAAAGGTGTAAGGCCTGCAGCAGCAGCTGAGGGTAATAATGTTCTTTGCTCTTCATGAGGCTTCAGCTTTAGCATGATGGTATGTAGAGCCCATCTTAGAAACCCTGAGTTTGCCTGTGGGAGAAGAATAGTCATTAAAACCTCCAAGAGCCTCGACACCAGCTGTTGCCTAGCTGATATCACTTTTCAGGGTTTTGGGAGGTGATCGCTCTCCACAGTTCATCAGTGCTCCCAAACGAGATCTGCCTCCTCAGCAAGATGGAAGTTGACTCAGGCAGAGACTCCAGCATCCTTTGAATAAAAATCTAAGTCAGATTCTGAGTGCTTCCTGGAAGATCAATTTGAATCTAAATACTTCTTGGAAGAGAGGTCTCCAGAGCTTCCCTCAGTTCCACTCCCCACCTGAACAGTTTACCTTCCATTATGTTGTTAGGCAAATGGCTAAATCCATTCCATTTCCTTTAGAAATGGGGGAGAAGCCCAGAACCAAGGAAATGGATATCCTCCAATATTCTGCTGCCTTTAAGGAAGTGTTGATAGGGCCTGTGCACTGCATCCTGCAGAGGCTGCAGATGAGAATGTGGGGGACCCCCTCTCTATGCCTCCAGTCAGCAAGAAAGTTGGCTCCGTGTATAGAGTTCGAAAGGCTTCTGGATTTGAAAAGCTTCATCTGCCACACCGCTCTATAGTCAACAAATCCACTCTTAAAAGGGCCGAGAACTTCAAGTCTCACTCTTCGGCAGCCTTGGGAAGGGAAGCTAGGACATTGGACTCTTTGGGGAGAAAGTTTTTTTCATAAGGCTATGCTAACATCCCAAGTAGCATCCTGCCAGCTCTTCATGGGCATGCATTTGTGGAACATCCTGTTCAACTTGGAGGAATTGACTAAATGTCTCCCTCAGAGAAAGATGGCCAATACTGCCCCCTAGTGGCACAAGGGAAGGAATGTGGAAAATATGTTGTCCGAACAACATACAATATCTTTGTTCTGGCATCGAGAGTCTCCTCAATGAGTATTGGCCTCAGACTTACAGCCTAATGTAGAGGAGGAACTTGCTAATGTGCTGTGCATTGGAGAAAATCTCTTTGAAGACAAGGTTTAAGAGTCTGAAACCATGATCAAGCAGCATGCTGACGACTTGAAAATGTTGTCTGTGCCCACTTCCATCCCAATCTCCTCATCTAGGAGCTTATACAGCAGAGGACAATGGAAATCTTGCTACTCTCATAGGCAAAGGTATTCTCCCCCCCCCTGCCCAACTCCTCCCAGATTAGACAACCTTCATGCTGTCGCCCTTGCAGCTGAAGGTTCAAAAGTTCAGGCTGGCATCCCGGCAAGAACTGGGGGTGGTATTTTGACTGGCTCCTGAAGAACATAGACACTGCACCTGTCATACTCCTGGACATCTTATCAGACTGAGGAAAGCTGCTCTTGTCATACTGCTGGCCCCTTATAACCTCTGATTCAGGTCCTAAAAATAGTCTGAGAGTACTCATCCTACATTCTCCAGGACCAAGCAGGAAGTCAGTCCTCACATATGGGTGACATCGGCACCGATAGAGCCCTCGTGCGGAGCATTTCCCCAGCTTTCAAGGAAAGCCTTTGGGAATGCAGCACGCATGCGCGGTCCCCTTTCCGCCCAAGGGTGCCATCTTGCTCAGTCTTTCTTTTTCTGCGGAGCCCAACAGATGTGAGTTCATGTCACCCGGGAAAAGTAGATTTTTTTCTGCGATTTTTGCTTTTTCTTATCTGCTTCGACGCCGGTTCCCCTTCCCGCCTGGGCTCGGTACACCGGTATCGAGTCCGGAATTTCTTTTTTCAGTTTTTGTCCTTCGTGACTAGCGTTCACGCCTTTTTTGTTATTTTCACTGGCAGCCCGGTCTTTTGACCTTGCAGGGGCCCTTTTTCCCTGATGGCTGCCAGCGGGTTAAAAAAATGTGATCAGTGCAAGAAACTTATGTCTCTCACCGGCACACATGACTGCTGCCTCCGATGCCTCGGCCCTGACCATGACCTGCTGGTCTGTGGCCCGTGCAGCAAAATGTCATCGAAGGCACTTCGGAGCCATCAGCATCAACGTGAGAGAATTTTTTCAGAGTCTGCGTCCGGCCAGGCCCGGACTTCGTCAGAAGCCTCGACATCTCAGGAGTCTGACCCCGAGCGCCATCGTGGTTCCTCTGAGAGGGGGTCTCCCACCCGGGAGCACAAAAGGAAGAAGAAGCTCGTGAGGGTGGCGTCAGTTGAGTCCCCTGGGTCCTCGAGGGCCAGGTCGCATAGCCCTGACCGCTGCCCCGGGCTCTCGGAGTCCGAGAAGCCGTCCAAACTACCTCGCATGGAGCTGGAGTCCCCGAGTCATGTAAGTTCTGCTGTCCTCGTGGACTCTCCTCTGGAGAACCGACGTCGGGCCCGATACCGTCGGGGCCCGAGTTGGGTACTGCTGAATCTCCTGAGCTTGGACTCAGTCTGACGACCTTGGAGAGCAGCTTGATTGCCTTCATGGAACAGCAGCGGGTGCTGATTGCTGGTCTGACCGGTGCATCTGCCCCGACCACCGGGACCTCGACATCTAAGTTGACCCCGGAGGCCGAGCCGATCCTCAAGTCCATCAAGTCTTGAGTCAATCCTCAGTCAAGGTCCCCCTCGACCTCCCGTATGGGGCCGAGGTCGTCGATGCTGGTGCCCTCGGCGTTGGGGCAGGTGGCACCAAGACCCACACGGCCGGAACCGCTCGACTCCTCCTTAGAGGAGTCGGCATGGGAGATGGAGGACGAGGAGTCTCCTGACACCTTCTGGACCCAGTGCGTCCCTTCGGACTCCCCGGAGTCCAAGCCTCGGAGAAGGTCCCCTCCCCCCCATCCCCCCCCCCCCCCACAGGATACCCGGTTCTCGGACTTCGTGAGGGACATGGCCAACGCTTTGGCATTCCCTGCGGACGCCGAGGAGGAGCCTTGAGCCGAGGAGCTCAATGCCCTCCAATATGATTTTCCTCTGAAGGAAGTCTTTACTGTACCAGTTCCTCCAATGCTGGAATGGCTGCTCTTCCGTATGTGGGAGGCACCGACCTCGGTGCCGGTTCTTAGCAAGCGGGTCGATTCCATTTATCGAGTCCGTAAGAGCCCTGGGTTCCAAAAGGCGCAGCTACTGCACAATTCCATGGTTGTGGAATTGGCCATGCACAACCTGAAGAGTCAGAAGATGCACTCCTAGGTGCCCCCCGGCTGGGAGGCCCAGAACCTGGATGCCCTCGGTAGAAAGTGCTTTCAGGGCTCTATGCTATCTTGCCATGTCCAGACTTACCAGCTGTACATGGGCATGTACTTAAGGGACCTGGCAAAGGAGATTGCCGGGTTCTCAGCTGGCCTCTCCGAGGAACCCTTGTAGAGGTTCAAAGCCTGCTCGACAGGGATCCGAGAGTGCTCAAAGTTTATCTCTCAAGCAGCCTATGATGGCTTCGTGGCTTCGACCTGGGTAGCCGTAGCCGGCATCAGTGCACGCCGTCAGGCCTGGCTATAGTCATCGGACCTGGAGTCATGAGTGCAGGACAAGTTGGTCGATGTCCCGTGCTGAGGGACAACCTATTTGGTAAGCCCATGACTGAAAAGGCTGCAGAAATCGAGACTGAGACTCTCACCAGGACAAGGCTGTCCAGAAAGACTTCTGCCCCTTCTCAAAAAAAGAAGGGCTCGGGAAAGAAGCCCCTTTTCCCGAAGAAGGGTGCTGCCTACAAATCCTACCCTCAATATCAGGCCTCTCCAGCTCCCCAACAGGGCCAGCAGGCCAAGGGGCAGGGGCATGGGCCCCGTAGGCAGAAGACCCCCAAGCCGCTAGCTCCGGCTCCTGCACAGCAGGGAGCGGGGTTTTGACTTCCACCTCATAGCCTCTCCTCCGCTGGTGGCTCCACTCAGCACAGGGGGTCAGCTGACCCTGTACGCCTACAGGTGGCCAGCCATCACAGGGGATACCTGGGTACTGAGCATAGTCCAAAAGGGCTACATACTTCACTTCCTCCAGCTACCCCCCTCCTACTATCCATGGCAGCCTCCAAGACTCCCTCTACACAGGAACCTCCTCCTTCAGGAGTTGGCAAGTCTTCTAAAGGAACAGGTGGTGGAACTGGTGCCTCACCACCTGAAAGGGCAAGGCTTCTACTCCAGGTACTTCCTGGTACCAAAAAGGACAGGAGGCCTCCTGCCTATCCTAGACTTGCGAAACCTAAACAAGTTTCTGGAGAGGGAAAAGTTCCAGATGCTTACCCTTGGGATACTGCTGCCCTACCTCCAGCAGGGAGACTGGCTATGCTCCTTAGACCTAAAGGATGCTTATACTCACATCCTCATTCATCCAGACCACAGACAATATCTCAGATTTGTGGTGGAAGGAAACCATTTTCAGTACAGGGTACTTCCCTTTGGCCTAACCATTGCCCCCAGGGTTTTCACCAAATGCCTGGTGGTGGTGGCGGCTTATCTCAGGAATCAGGGAATTTTTGTCTTCCCATACCTGGACGACTGGCTCATCAGGGGCCAGTCTCTCCAGGAGGCCTGACAAGCCACTCTTCTCACTTTCTCTCTTCTTCAACATCTGGGCTTTGTCATAAACTGCGCAAAGTCCACTTTGCTCCCCTCTCAGAACCTAGAGTTTATAGGGGCAAGCTTAGACACCCTTCAGGCAAGAACTTACTTGCCCAAAGACAGGGCCCACAGACTGATAGACTTGGCCAACCAGTTTCAAAGCAAGTCTCATGTCTCCGCCAGGCACTATCTGCGGCTCCTGGGCCACATGGCATCCACGATACATGTGACTCCGAATGCCCATCTGCACATGCGGGCTGCTCAATGGTGCCTCAGAGATCAGTGGACGCAGGCCACAGGCGACCTCCGAGACAGAGTAAAGGTGTCCAAACCACTTTTGGACTCCTTACAGTGGTGGCTACATCCCCAAAACCTTCTCAGGGGGGTACCTTTTCAGGCTCCAGCACACACAAGGGTGCTGACGACCGATGCTTCCTTAAAGGGCTGGGGTGCACATTGCCAGGGCACGTGCACTCAGGGCCTCTGGTCTCCTCAAGAGACCACACAGCAAATCAATCTTTTGGAGCTGCGAGCAATCCGCTTAGCTCTGCAGACATTTTCTCATGCCCTCTCTCACCAGTCTATCCTAGTTCAGACGGACAATCAGGTAGCAATGTTCTGTGTGTACAAACAAGGGGGCACGGGGTCCAGGCTCCTATGTCAGGAGGCACTGGCCTTTGCTCCTTTGCAGTCAAACAAGGCATGTTTCTCAAAGCAGTTTATCTACCTGGTCAGGAGAATTTCCTAGCAGACAAGCTAAGCAGGATTCTCCAGCCTCACGAATGGCAGTTGAATCCATTGGTGGTCCAGCAGATCTTCCGCTGCTGGGGACTTCCATCCATTGATCTCTTTGCAAGTCCACAAAACCGCCAGCTGCCCAGGTTTTGCTCCAGACAGCTGCATCCCCTGATTATGGCAGCAAACGCTTTTCTGATCTCTTGGTCTACGGGCCTCCTGTATGCGTTTCCTCCCACGCCCCTGATGGCCCGAACTCTGTTCAAGATTCTCCGGGACAAGGCCTTGGTGATTCTGGTATCCCCCAGATGGCCGAGGCAGCTGTGGTTTCCACTTCTGCTGCAGTTGGTGGTGGAAACTCTGTTCCCTCTTGTGGTTCCAACACGATCTCCTGTCTCAAGAGCAGGGTTCCCTTCTGCACCCCAATCTCCGGTCCCTCAATCTGATGGCCTGGCTGCTGAAAGGATAGTGCTAGCTTCCTCACTTCTACCTAAGGAGGTTGAGGAGGTGGTCTTGGGCTCTAGGAGGCATTCCACCAGAAAGTCCTATGCCCTCAAGTGGCATAGGTTTACAGTATGGTGTGCTCAGTACAATGAAGATCCTTTCTCTTGCCTTGTGCCAGTAGTACTGCAGTATCTACTTCACCTGTCAGACCTAGGCCTTAAGTCTAACTCTGTTCGGGTCCACCTCAGTGCTCTGTCAGCGCACCACTCACCGGTGGAAGGACAGTCTCTGTCGATTCACCCCTTGGTGTCCTGATTTCTCAGAGGTCTGCTTCTTCTCAAGCCTCCGAGTCGTCCACCAGCGACTGAGTGGGATTTGAACGTGGTCTTGCAGCAACTTACTCGCCCACCGTTTGAGCTACTTGCCATTTGCGCTTCCTCTTTTGGAAAGCGCTCTTCCTGGTGGCTCTTACCTCGGCCAGACGTGTGAGTGAACTATAAGCTCTGGTTTCTGATAGACCATACACACGGTTCTATAGGAACAGGGTGGTCCTACGGATCCATCCCAAGTTCCTTCCAAAAGTGGTCTCCTCTTTCCACCTCAATCAGGAGGTGGTTCTTCCAACCTTCTTTCCCAGGCCGCATACCAGCCGGGCTGAAACAGTCTTGCATACCCTGGACTGTAAGAGGGCATTGTCTTTTTACATAGAACGTACACGGGGGGGCATCAAAGGGCTACTTAGCTCTTTGTCTCCTTTGACCTTAAAAAGATGGGGTTACCTGTCTCCAAGCGTACATTGTCCACTTGGGTAGCAGATTGTATCACCAGGGTGTATAAGGCAGCTGACCTCCCCTTGCAGGGTCGAGTCACGGCCCACCGTGTCAGGGCGAAAGCCATGTCAGTAGTTCATCTCCGCTCTGTTCCATTGGCAGACATCTGCTGAGCCACAACTTGGTCTTCAAGCCAGACTTTTGCAGCCCATTACTGCCTGGAAAGAGAGTCCTGAAGGAACTGTGCTTTCGGACAGGCAGTACTCCGTAATCTCTTTGAGGTTTAGGCAACTCCTACCCTCTGGCCCTTGTGTTGGGCAACCGTATGGGGGCGTTCTCAGAGGATATTCTTATCACGAATGCCGAGGCTCTTGAGAGGGAGACATTTTTTCAGCTTAGGGTTCCCGGTAGCCTGGAGCTGGGGAGTCCTATATGTGAGGACTGACTTCCTGCTTGGTCCTGGAGAAAGAGTAGTTACTCACCTGTAACAGGTGTTCTCCAGGAGCAGCAGGAATCAGTCCTCACGACCCTCCCTCCTCCCCTGGAGTTGCAGTGATATATTTCATTTTGTTTTTTGCTGTCTTTTAGCTATGTCATCAGACTGAGCAAGATGGCACCCTTGGGTGGGAAGGGAACCGCACATGCGCACTGCATTCCCAAAGGCTTTCCTTGAAAGCTGGGGAAATGCTCTGCACAAGGGCTCTGTTGGCACCGACGTTACCCATATGTGAGGACTGATTCCTGCTGCTCCTGGAGAACACCTGTTACAGGTGGGTAACTACTCTTTCCTTCCTAAAGTGGTGTATCAATCAGTAGTCCTCCCAACCTTTTTGTTCTTTTGACCCCAATAGGTTGGGAGCTGCCATCAACAAACTTACTCTTTCAGTGTAGCTAGCAGATTACTTTTCTTTCACTTATGTCCAGGCAGGTCTGACGCTCGAGGGTCATGTCATAGCTCACAACATCCAAACCATGGCTGTGTCAGTGGCCCACTTGTGCTCCGCTTCCATGCAAGAGATCTGTAAGGCTGCAACTTGGACCTCAGTCCACACATTCATATCATACTACTGTTTGGAAAGGAACTTCTGACATGACAGCAGGTTCAGCCAGATTGTCCTTTGAAATCTTTTTGGGGATTAGAATCGAACTCCAACTTCCTTAGGCCCATTTTTCTTTTGTTTAATGCTGCCTCATTCTTGCTCTGTCTACCTAAGAAACTGTTGCTAAAAAAAATCCATTCTGTTGGTTGATGTCTGCAGTTGCAACACTCTACCCCTTTTTTCTTTTCAAAGCAGCTAGTAGCTAAGGAATCCCATGTGTGAGCATGTATTATGCTTTAGTACAGCAAAAACAAAGTTAATCATCTGTTGCAGGTGTTCTCTGTGGACAGCAGGATAAATCCTCACAACCCTTCCATCTCCACTTGGAGTTCTGTTCTGCTAAGCTGCTTACTAGGCTGAGGAGATGAAGTGTGGTGGCAGCAGACAGGAATAATGTTCATAGCAGAGGGACTAATCTAAAAGCTTCTAGATGGACCTGAGAGAAGTTCCCCTGCTGGGTTCCATCAGTGACATCACCCATGTGTGAGGACTTACCCTGATTTCCACAGAGACCACCTGCTACTGGTGAGTAACTTTGTTATCTTTGCGCCTACTTCTCCAGCAAAAATCCACTCCCAGGAAAAGCAGGGACAAGGCAAGTTTCAAAGCAAAAGTGTGTGTGTGCTTTCCCTTTGAGAATTGGTGCAAAGTTTGCAAGTAAAAAGAATGCATGGTCTTTATTCCAGTGGAGACAGTTTTGAAATTGCCCCCTAAGGGCCTGATTCCGAGTTGGACGATGCCGGACCTTTCTGAGCCCGGTCAGAACCAGATGCACAGAGTGAGCCGGGATTCTGTTCCTGCAGGACATGTCTAGCCCCACAGGATCAGAACTGCATCCAGGCCTGTACGTGCAGGCCAGGACCCTGATTCTGGTTGACCTACATGTATAGCCCTTCCCCGGCTAACTCAGTGAGGGCTCTTGAATGGAGCCGTGGCACCATGGCATTTGGTTGCCATGGCACCACAGCTCCATTCAAGAGCTACGATCCCTGGCCACCAGACCGAAATGTTCATTCCCCACAGCCCAACCCCTGATCTGGACTCCCAAGGCCAGGGTTGGGCTGCGGGGAATTTCCTTTGCCCCTCCTGCCTTTTCTGAGCCCTGGGCTTGCTCTATCCACCCGACTAGGGGAATTTATTCCACCTTAGAGGTGGAATAAGTTCCCCGTTCAGGCCGCTGGCCCTGGACATACAGGGCCGACATTGGAATTAGCTCTGTATGTCCGGGGCCACCAACTGCCCACCTGCCCACTCTAACTCCTTCTCCACAATGCCCCTTTCCCGCCCCTGTCTAAACTCACCGTACTATGTGCGGGGAAGTTAGTCGGTGTCAGCAGAGGGGCCGAATAGCAAGGATGGACGTCCCAACAGGATGTCCATCACTGCTATTTGTGCCTTGGAATGACACTGAAAGTGTTCAGTTTGTAGATGGGAATGAAGCTTAATTGTACTTTTTAGTGCTTTGGACATATGATGCAAAAAGCAATTTCTACCATTTTCAAAACATCTCTCTCATGCCTTTGGTTTAAGTTATTAGTTGGTAATTGTAGTCTGTAGTCAACTGAAATTAGATAAATCCCAGAAATGAGAGTCAACCAACAGGCTTTATTAGAGTAATTTAAAGTTCTTTAATGAGCTTTTGAAAATTATTCTCCCTTCAGGACAGCATACATCTGCCATAAGAATCAAAAATGTCTTAAGTTGAGCTGTCTTCATGGCTTGTACGTTGGATACAGCGCTATAGACTCTGATCCATGAAGCATAGCACTGACATAATATGTTCAGGATCCAGAAAGAAAGGCATTCAGTCTCTGTGGGGACTTCCTCTGCAGCTGTTAATCAATGAGTGATCTTGTATCTTCCAGGCAAATTATCTTGGGAATGCTAGAAGGTGAAAACAACAATTATAAATTATAAAAATGTATAAAAAACGTAAAAACTATGTTAACTGTAGCCTGTTTGCGGACTTTCACTTCTGTATATTAAATAACCTGATATAGTGCTAATGTCACGTTATACAAAATCAATCGCACATTTACTCTTCATATCTACTTGGTGTACTCTTCCTCTGCTTCTTCATGGAGGGGAGAGAAGAGGGCATTATAAATTGATTTTAGATGAGTTCACAAAGGCTAATAAACCCCAGAATTTACTTTGAGGTAGACTTCAATGTATCTCAAATTTCTTCATCAGGTTCAAAATAAAAATGTAGGGTCTGACATATTCAAAGGCGCTTATCTGGTGAGCAGCACCAGCTAACCAGAAAAGTGCCAGTGAGAGGAATATTCAGTGGCACAATCCCAATAGAGCTGCTGAATATTTCCTCTGACCACTTTGGCACTATCTGAATAGTGCAGGGCAAGTCCGTAGGTAGAGCTAGGGCAGAGACAATGGTTATTTGGATAGTGGCAGTATTCAACCCATTATCCAGATAGCTTAAATCGCATAAAGTCAGCACCAGCCACTACTGGCGTTGAATATCCAGATTTTATTTAACCACCGCAGTCTTCATTTAAAAAAAGAAAACGCTAATTGCTGTGGATTAATATTGACCAGGTAGATTTTTCCCCATCTTTACTGGGAGAATGCAGCAAGCAGTGAGGATAATGAAACATCTCTTTAATGTGCACGGTATCCTAAGTTTGGAATGTCTGTTTTCGTAGCTCTGGTGTGAACATGCTGGCACGCTTTTCTTAATGCATTGTGAATACACTTTTTTTATTATTTATAGTTCTGACCATCTCTAGCATCTATCTCAGTGAAATCTTTTTTTTATCTTGTCTTTCTTTATACTGCAACATATCTGTCTCATTTTAAATGATATTCTTTTGAAACAATAGCAGGATATTATTTTTCTAACACCGAGGCAGATGCTAAACATTACTTGTGTGCAACATTATTGCCTAAGGTTCATAAATCACTTAAAATAAAAACAGAAAATGCTAGCATGCTGGAGGAATGATTTAGGAATTTACTGCAATGATAAACATCTTAAGGTCAGTTTGTAAATTGAAGAAAAGTGTTTAACCAACCATGAAAACTAATTTCTCTAATCTCTTTTATATTTTCTTTAAATTATCTGAAAACGCTGTAATGCTTAAATACTTTCCAGCAAGAGAAGATGAGGTGAAAGCGACCAGAAAATTATGCTGTTCCTCATTAGGTCTCACCAGCACAGCGTGTGAAAATGCATGCTGGTTTGAAGAGACCAAAAGTTAGATTTCATTTACAACACGATAAGACAGACCCTCTGGAGAACAAAATGTCCTTCAAATCCAGCCAAAAATATCTCAGCAGAAGAACCTTTTAATATTAAAAGAACATTTTACTTTCTTATCACAGTAATGCCAGAATTCTTAAGTCTATATTGGGGCAGTAAGGGTTCATTTTTTCAGAGTTTGGCTCTATAGAGCCAAACCACCTCTGTGTATATGGCTATAAAAACAAGTTAGTGAATGAAATCCTCTGATTTGCGTGAATCAGTTTGGTGATTTTAATAAAAACTGGAATAGAATCTTAACTTTAGAACTTAGTTTTAGCAGTGCTAGTATTAGCAGATACATTTGTTGTAAAGCGTTGCATTTAACCCTTTGAGCATTGTAAGTCAGAACAGCAAAAGCTTGCCAGAAGCAGTTAATTACATAGAATAATCTTGATGTCAAGATGTGGTTCTGTCTTAGTGTAGATTTTCCCATGAGATGATTTGCTCCATTGGAAAGAGCTTGATACATCATGGCTATACAGGAAGGCTTGCTTTGTCACTTTATTCCTGTAGTTTTTCACTGCCATTCATATCTACTATCCACAGCTGGCTAGGATATAAACTCCTGAAGGGGAAAGATGTATGTACACCTTGGAGACATGCCTAATACATATAGCAAAAATGCACTTGAAAGGTATAAGAATATGCAAAAGAAAGCTTTTTTTTTTAAATGGATACCTGAGGCATCAACAAAAAATGAATCAAATTCCATACTTAAAGATATACATCTTATTGTTACCTCGCAATAAAATGACTATATAAGCCAGCATAGAATGTGCCTAGGGCTCGATTCACCCAAATTCAAGACCTAAAATCATTTCCATCAGGAAAATGTTTCTCAAATAGAAATAAAATAATCTTATTCTCTCTTTTAACAAATGGGGAAAGCATGCAGATCCTGGCTTGTGGAATATTTTTCTAACCCTTCTGTATAGTTTTAGGGGTATGGACAGTGTGTGTGTTGGTTGCATCAGTTGCATAGAGTAGTTTTTGGTGGTGGGAGCAGATTGCAGGGTTAGTTCTGGAAGTGGGACAGTTTGCGGGGTGGTGGAACAGTTGCAGGGAGTATTATTTGGGGGTAGGAGCAGTTTGTAGACTCACAGGGGACTTGCACAGGGTAGGATTGAGGGTAGGGCAGTTCGTGGGGTGGTGAGGCAGCTAAAAAGGGATATCTTCTGGGGATGGGGAATTTGTGGGAAGCTGTTTATTGGGGTGAGGGCAGTTGCAGTGGTGTAGTTTTTGTGGATAGAGTAATATATAGGGTAGTAAGGCAGTTGTAGGAAGTTGTTTTTGGGGTAGAGACAGTTTGCAGTGTGGTACAGCAGTTCTGGGGGTGTAGTTTTTGAAGCTGCAGCAGTTTATAGGGTGGTGAACAGTTGTGAAGGGGTATTTTTTCATGGTAGGAACATTAGTGGGTTGGAAGGGTAGTTGTGTGGGAGTAGTTTAGGAGGCTGGGACAGGGTGTGGGGTTGTGGAGGTGGGGAGGGTGTGTGGGATCGGAAACTATGCATAATTTACCTATCTCCCCAAACTTCCATCTTCCCAAGCTCGGAGTCATATAATATATTACCCAGTTCATTACTATATGTGTGGTCCTTTTCAGATATGCAAAGTTGCTTTCATATCATTACCAACATCTAGAACTGCTAGTGCAGAGGTAATTGCCGTGCACTCAATGGCAATGTGGAAAGTAGCGTGAGTTCAACTAATGTTACTTCTGTGAATATTGTTAGGTGCGCCCAGGTTAATTGCATCACAAATTAACATATTCATTCACACATTAACATGCTGGTCTTGCTCCCGACAGTTAACATGGAGGCTTTAAGGCACATTTTACAAAGAACGTTCAAGTGCAATCTGGGACGTCCAAGCCAGAATGTCTGAAAAAAAAGCAAGAGGGTGCGAGTTCAGGCACAAATTCACAAATGTAGATGTGCCCAATATGGACATCTATGGTGACATCTACATAGACGTTCTCAGAATGGTATTTCAGAATGGGGACAGCTAATGGTAGAGCAGTGGATTTTGGCCAGGTTTCAAATCCCAGTATTGCTCCTTATGATCTTACATTAGTCACTCCAATTCTCTATACCCTCTAGATGTTTTATGACCAAAATAAGCACTTTCCTGATGCTTATTCATGCCTGGAGCAGATTGAAGCATGGATGGGGTAGTAGATGTCCTCAACATTTCTGAAATTAAGCAGGGACATCTGAAGTTCATTGCACCTCCTCTAACACGCCTCTGCCGTGCCCCCTGCCTACGTGGATGTCCCTGCACCGGAGAAGTCTTTAAAAGTCATTTGCAAAATGGCTCTGAGGATATTTTCATGATTTTGACATCTATACGCACATCTTCGGACATCCAAATTATGACTAAGACTTTTAAAATGACCCCCCTTTGTGCTTACTGTGTCTTAAAAATGCACATTACTTGCAAAACTTTGCAGAATTTAGTAAAAGTGCCCTTAAATCAATTAACAACTTAGGGAAGCACATAACCATTCTGGATCACAATTACATATATGAACATTCAATTATAACCAAATGAACATTTTAGTCCACCAACATCAGTTCTTATATGGACAACCATTTCATGTAGTCATTGCCTGATGACCAGTTGCCTGTGTGGAGTGATATGCATTTTGCAAAGACACAGTTATTGAGCAATTTTCACCACTGTTCTAGATGCCTATGTGTCTATGAAAACACAGCCATCACAGGGGGACAATATCTTGACATAAAATGGCTTTCTTCATGGCTAATCCTTCCCACACTAGTAAGTAACATCCCTTTATTACTTTTACATGTACAGAACATTTTAAATAATGATAATAGTTTAAGAATAGTCCATCTGCCCTTCTTTAGAAAGAGGGTAATGAATGTGTTATTTGTAGCTTATTATGCATTCATGCCAAAAATATACTGATACATGAATTTTTATCTTTACATTGTTTCAGGGAGACACAAGTGAAGGCAATGCTGTCATGTTGGTCCAGGGTATCTGCAAATGCTCACTTGCACTCCAGTAAAGGGAGAATCAGGTGGACGATGGGAAGACGCCTTGGTGGCTACATAAGAGACCTGGGGTGGGCATATCTGGCATGCACTTATTCTCCCTCTCATTGAGTTCTTCTTTCTTTTCTTTTTTTATCCAGCTGCATGGGTATATGTACATGTGTCTGCTACTTTTTCATTTTCTCGGCTTTTTCTGAGTTGGTTCTGTGAAGGCATGAATTTAACCAGTCTCCATGAGCACTTTTGTAGTGAACACTATGATTGTGTTTTGTGTTGCCATCCATGTGTTTGTGTCCTTTGATTTTCTTCTTGTCCAGTTTGTGTTGACCCTTCATTATCATTTTGTAGTAAGGGCTGCAAATCATTTGTCTTTACCAGGAGCTACAATTTGATGTTAAAATGCTACATTGCTGTGTTGCCATGCTTTCAGTTTCTCATGAGATTACAATATTGTGGTATGTCATTCTTTGCCTTTTTCTTTTTTGCCATACCCTCATCTGATTGCATTATAGGGCTTGATATAACCTGCCAATATTGTATCCACTGAAGGCTTATGGTTCATGAAGGTTTAGAGGATAACTTTATAATTAACTGCGTAAGTGGATTTAGCTGGTACATGTTGAAAATGTAGCAAATGTATAAAGGAAGGTGCATGTGTATATTCCCTTGTAAAATCACTGCTTGTACACAAGAAGTGGCAAAAGTATAATAGAGGAGGCACAAATAGTAGCTTTTGTCTGATGGTTATCCACATATATTTCTCCATTTTCTAAAGTGTATTTGTAATATCCAAACACCATCCAGCTCCATTCCCAGGAACACCCACTTTACATATATAGAAATGTATGTGTAGGATTGCTCCCTGAATATATTTTTATACCTATATTTGGCAGTGAATTTTATAAAACACCCTTTCTGTAGGCAAACCCAATTTTACATGTAGAAGGCTTAATAAGGTGACCTCCTTAATGTTTCTCTGTACTTGCACTCAGGAGGGCAAAGCAAGGGGACAATAGAAGTGCCCCATATCACCTGAAAGCAAGTGAACAGACAACATGCCAGAATACTTGAATTTTTTACTTACAAAAGGACTGGAATAAAAATGATATATATTTTCGTGTCATGTGATTTCTGTTTAGTTCTGTAGTGTCCATAATAAAGTAAGTGTAATTGCTGAGTATTATGTTTAGGGATGTATGAACCTTTTAAATGATGGCTTTATGCAAATTTGTTGGATTATGCAAAATTCTAAAAACAATTCCAACAAAATATGTACTGTAGAGAGAGGCTAAGTGGGGTGCTGGGGTTTTCTGGAGAAAGGTTCAGAAATATGGAGAGTGAGAACAGTCTGGAATTTGCTGACAGCCTGACAGTAGATGTGTGAGATAGCTAAGGTCTTATTTTCCAGAAGAAGCTAGAAAGGAAAGTATACGTTTGTGGGAGCAGGACAGAAAGTTTATGTTTGCAGAATACTTGTCATGATTACAAGTGTTCAATCTGTCTGTGCACAGTTTGACCTGGAACATATAGATATAAATTAGCAGAACACAATGCACAGCTTGATGTAAGCAGATCAGGTAAAATTGTACAATATGGCAGTTTTTGCTAATAAAAAGAAGTACTGCATGCAATAGGGAGAGGGTGTTACAGATGACCACTTGAGTTTGTGGATCTGTAATTTTCAGCCCTAAAGCTTTAGCAGAATTTTGTTATTGTTAAGATAAAATTCTGTGTGTGTTGTGTTTTCATTACTTCTCACTTGCTTCTGAGTCTAGAGATAGGAACCAAGAGCCAAGGAAGGTTTCCAGAGGTTGTTGCCCCCAGTTAGGATTTAGAACACACAAACAGTTGGTACCGTGGTGTGGATTGTGGATCAGTAATTCATTCTATTTCCAGACTGGGAATATGCAGGCAATTACTGATGAATTGAAAAGTTCCAAAGATAACACAGGAGGCTAGAATCACTATATCAGATGTATGTAATCATGCCCATAACATCTGATTCTCCAGATCAAGAAAATGTGTTACCAGTATGTGTGTATGTTAGAAGTTTTACTATACAGTGATATTTGTTCCATGTTATTGCTGAAATGCAATCATATTCTAACTTTCAAAGATTTAAAATTTGCAAAATAGTGCCTTCTATGAATCTTACATTATACATTTGTCCTAAAATTGCAAAAGTCCATGTTTTCATGCACATATCACTCTATTAACTAAAGTGCAGTAAGGTTTTATAGTTACTACATGGGTTTTTGGAAGGGCTGTGCATTAACTATATGGTAGATAATATGCAATGGGCCTGATTCTGTCCCATGAATAGCGGGCCCTCCCTGCCATCATCTAACCTCCCTACTGGTTGTACGGAGAGGTTAGAAGAGGGCGGGGAAGGGGCCGAATGGGGGCAGAGTTAGGGCGGGCGGTGAGCGGTCACCGGCCCTGGACGTACAGGGTGGATTCTAATGTCGGCCCTGTACGTTTAGGGCCCGCAACTTGTGTAGGGAAGTTATTCCATCTCTGAGGTGGAATAACTTCCCTGGGTGTCTTTTTTCGGCAGGCCCGGGATGCGGATGGGGCAGGGGGGCCCGAGGACATTCCCCACAGCCGAACCCTGGCCTTAGGAGGCTGGATCGGGGGTCAGGCTGCGGGGAAAGCCTTTGTTCAGTCGGCAGCTGGGATTGCAGCTCCATTGTAAAGCCCTGACTAAGTTGGGCTTTCCCTGTATGTGCAGACTGGGCTAAATCACAGTCCTGGCCTGCACATATAGGGCTGTTCGCGATTTTGGTTCCACGGGGCTAGACGTGTCCCTCGGGATCAGAATTGCGACCCCCTTTGTACGTCCGGTTCAAACCAGTCGTAGAGAGGGGCGGTACGTCCAGGATGGAATGAGCCTGAATGCATTTAGTTACATCACTTCAGTTGTCATTAACTACTGTGGGTTATCGGTTGCATTTAACAGTTTCTTGCAGTAATGGCCTCCATGCTAACTTAAAAGTGCAGTTCCTAGCCATTCCATACTACATTTTCCTTGGTGGTTACGTAAAGTGGAAATGAGTGTGTTAACAGTTAATCCTGGTTTCTTGCACTAAACAGCTAATGCAGCTTAGTAAATAGGCCCCTTAAAGTGTCCCAGTCTTTTTGCCCAGCTCGACCTCACGTTATCTGTCTGGGCTCTTAACATACTGCTCATGATGCTGACAAACGTATAAACAGATTTTCTTGATTTGAAGTTTGTTTCAACATTGTGGAATCTGCTTATTGTGAAATGAAAAAGTTCAACTGCCTAATCAGTCGCAATGACAAGCAATCAAGTAAGCAGGCAGGGCTTATGGTGAATTGTATTAATAATGACATCTATCAGTGCATACCGCAGAAGCACTTTCATTTGTAGTACACCATTTGCTAGTTCATTGTACCACCACTAGCAATATGTGTGCCTTCGCTATCATACTGTGCAACATCTATGTTTCACACAGTAGAGTAGCACTGGCAGAGCTCATTGTGCAGCATATTCTAATACCTCGCTTTACAAAGCACACTAGCACTACAAAGATGTACTTGCAAGCTGCAGTATGCCATCTGCTAGTTGTGATGCTGCTAGCAACATGCATGCTCTCTCCCTTATATGTGCATATAAATCACATACACACATGAGCTTGTAATGTAGCATATGAGTATTTCTAATATCTGGTAATGCACACCACCACAAAGCTACACTGAATCTATACAGAACTTCTTTGTATCTCCTGATAGTCTATAGATGGGGCTACCACTAGAATTACATAGTGGTATATTTACTAAAGCGTGATTGGTTTTTGCAGCTATCATCTGAAGTTAGTTATAAAAGCTCAGCGGTAGCTGCAAAAGTCACACATTATCTGCTTGAGGCATGCACATCATTTCCCCAACAGATACCATGGTGAAAATGCAGAGATTGCAATTGGCAAGCACTGCAGATGCAGCCACTGAGGTGGTGTTCTGTGCACCTGTGGTGTCTGCAACTTTGGCAATTCCCGCATGTTGCATGCATGCCCACTCTTTGTCCTAATCCCTCCCACTTCCCACCAGTGCCTGCAGCTACTGTATGAAATGCAAACATCACAGCAAATCACTGCAATGTCTTCATTTGGCCCGCATTAGTTGCTACCGCTGTGCAATCATCCTGTGTTATTGCCACAGTAGCAGCGAAGGCGTTTTAGTGAACATACCCCATTGTGTTTCTTCTTCAAATTATTCACTGATACTAGTAGGTAGGCTACTTAGAATCAAGGTGAGCAGAAACTGGTTATGTAGCCACTGAATGATTTACTATATATGAGGTATTGGGAAGATTTCAAAGCCATTTCCATGGGTGAAACAATGGTTTCTCTGGGGAAATTGACTTTACAGAATCTACCAACACATCTTAAAATAACAGCTGGTCTAATTTATAACAAGCTAAGGCTCATTAAACACTTGAGGCCTCTACTGCACCAACATGATTTCAGATCAGTGCTACAGGCTATGGTATTTCCTCACATTGACTTCTGTAACAGCATCCTCCAAGGTCTCCTGAAGCAAGCTCTCAGCCACCTCATGATAGCTCAACATGTTGCTGCTAGGATTGTTGTCAAGGCCAACCCAACAGATCATATCACACCCATTCTATACAACCTACACTGGCTCCCAATCCATAGCAGGATCAAATATAAAATCACATTTAAACTAATAAAGGACCTGTTGCCATCATACCTAACAAACCTCATAAAGAACCCTTCTATTGACAGAATTAGAAGGGATTACAACCAAAAAATGCTGTTAGTCCATCCACATACAGAAAATTCCTCAAGAAACCCACTAATAGAGCATTTAGCTTTACTGCACCAATGATACAGAATGCCCTCCCAGACAAACTAAGAGCCACATCAGACCTATTTACCTTCAGAAAATTGATTAAAACTCACCTGTTCATAGAACATTTTGGTGCTGATGGCCCAACGCAAGACTTCTTCCCCACATAACATTGATCTCAGTTCTAACACTTCTGCTTATCTCCCCTTCCCTCCCCCCTCCAATCCCCCTAACTAACAGTAGCCTTGTTAATGTACTAAGCCAGCAGCTGTATGCAAGCAGATGCTCCACTGAATGGTGGGTTTTCTCACTGCTGTAAAGAATTTTCCCTGAACATATTGTTCATAATTGCAAATAAGTTACATTGTTATATGGTAATTTCCTTATTGTTCTATGATAAAACCTGTTAAAAATTGTTAAAAATCTGTTAACATGTAAAGTTTATTTAAGTTACCTGTAAACCACTTTGATTTTACGGAAAGGCAGTGCATAAAACCCCCTAAATAAATAAATAGTGAAAGAATCCCTGGGAGAGAGAGGACTTGACATTTTGAAAAAACTGATCTCCTAAGATAGGTTCTTAAATTTGTGCCCTATTTTCATCCACACTTAGGAGCCTAGGGGGAGGGGTCATTTTAAAAGTTGAGATTTGAACATCTGAAGATGTGCACATGGATGTCCTATCATGGAAATATCCCTGGAGCCATTTTACAAATGGCTTTTGAAGATGTCACTGGTGTGGGGACGTCAAAGGTAAGCAGGGGATGTGGCAGAGGCGTGACTGGAGAGGTGCAATGGACTTAGTCATCCCCATTTAATTTCAGAAATGTCAGGACATCTGCAGGCATGAATAAACATCAGGAAAATGCTTGTTTTGGCCTTAAAACATCCAAAGAGTGTAGAGAAGAAGTGACTAGCCTAAGATTGCAAAGACCCACACTGGGATTTGAACCCTGGGCACTCTGCTTCTAGCCTGTGACTCTAACCATTAGGCTATTAGATGTCCCTATTCTGGAATGCTATTCTGGAAACATCTATGTAACTATCTCCATAGACGTCTATATCAGGCATGTCCATATTTGTGAAATTGTGCCTGAACTTGCATGTGCCTGCCTTTTTTTTTTGGATGTTCAGGCTTGGATGTCCCAGATTGCACTTGGATGTCCTTTGTAAAATGTGCCTTTAAGTTTTCAGCTGAAAATTTATCCTAATTTAGGTTCTTAAAATATATGCTTCTAAATTTAGGCCTGTCATCCATTTTCCTAAATTTATGAGCCTAATATAGATGCCTAGTGCTGAAAAATCAGTGCCAAGCTCCTAACTTTATTCCCCGTCCTAAATCTACCCCTTGCTACCCATGTTTTATGCACCTAAATTTAGGATTTTAGTGACATTTTAAGTAAAAATGTAGGCACTCAGCCATAGTAAATTTTCAAAGAGGTCAATTTAGGAGCATAACTTTCAAATTTAGGAGCATAAACCCTTTGAATATCAGTCCCTGAGTTCCTAAATTTCGACAGGAGAGTCCTTGAAGCTATTTAAGAAACATCTCAACATGTTGTTTTACAAACAAGCCTATGGTGAATCATAGGTGAGTAGGGGCCTGTAGAGTAGTGAACTTTGGTGCTATTCTAGTTGCGCTGCTTGTCTCTCTTTCTTTTTTTTGATTGTTTTGGGTTTATGTATTTTTGTTTTTTAATTTTTTTAATTTCGTAGGCTTTTATTGTAAAGATTAATCAAGTTTATAATAAATAATAAATTTATATTCTTCGTTTCACTAAGCTCCTAGGTTTAAGAGCCTATAAAATGGGTGGCAGCAGGGGGTGAATTTAGGGCAGAGAAAAAAGTTAAAAACAGCATGAATTTTCAGCACTAGGCCTCTAAATTTAGGAGCATAACTTTTAGATACCTAAATTTTCATGAATTTTCAGCTGAATATAGGGACAATTTTAGGTAATTAACTTGGTTTCTAAATTTAGGAGCTCAACTTTGTCTATCTGGCCCATTATGTTGAAAAAATTCCAATGAACCATATTTAACTTATGGGGAAATTGCTAAAAATTTAATCTAAAGCCAGGCTGAAATTTGCCTGGTTTTAGTTTGAGTTCAGATTGTTCACACATCTCTAGTTATTGCTTAGGGGCCATGTTTGCTAAATGTTAGCACACGCTATATGCTGCAGCACCTATATTATTCATATGGGCACATGGCAGATAGCATGCGCTAACATTTAGTAAAAATGGCCCCCAAAAGAGATCCAAGATGGTGTCGGTGTGAGAAACGTTTGCATTTGCTCCCCGGCGTCTTTTACCTTTTGCTTCCCGGCATTTTTTACCTTTTGTTTTAAACTCTGGTCTTAACTTGGATTTTGGATGTCAAAACGCATGGCCAAGGGCAAGGGAGGTATCCTCTCCAAACCTGAGGCTCTTGTGGTTGGACAGGACGCTGGATACCTACACAGTTTCTAAGGCATCTGTGATGAGCAAACCTTTTGTTGGGTTTGGGAAGAGCCCCCGACTTGGGGAGTGATGTATCACTTAGCCTGGTCCATCTACCCCTCCCACTCCTTGACTGTCTACTGCTGCCCCAGGGGATCTGGGTGTAGGCTTTTCGGGATGGATTGTTGCCACTGTAGCTTCTGCTACACTCAGAGCTGCTCTGTCTTCTTCCATCAACAAGAGGGAGAGTCCCTCCCTCTTGGCTTCTGAAGCAGGAATCCAGGGTCCCTTCGACTTTGTAGCTGGATCTGCTTCTTCAGGGCCTTCTTCTCCTTCACTTGTGCCACCATTATGCAAGCCAAAGGCAATCACCCTGGATTCAATTTGGTCTGCCCTTGAAACTTTGTTAAGGTATGCTCCGTGATGCTTCAGACTTCGACTCTAAGCTCTCCTCTTTTGGACTGCTTGAAGAAGAAACTTGAAGAGCAACAAGAACAATTGTATAAAAGAGTTCAGCAAGTTCAAGGAACTCTAACTCAGGATAGACTTATTTTGCAACGTAAGGTGGAGAGTCTGGAAATTCATTCAAGGACTTTAAATCTTTGGGTTTTAAATATTCCTCAGATTTCTCTGTATACTCCTCAGGACCTTTTCCGTAGGTTTCTGAAGGAGACTTTTAGCTACCCAGATTCTAGTTTGCCCCCTATCAGAAGATCTAGTTTCTTCTGTCCCAGATGGCTAAAGGTACCTCTCCATAGGGAGAAACTTCCCTGGTGGAAGTCTCTTCAAACTCTTTAGTTTTGGGTAACTTGACTGATGTTCTTGAGGAGTCTATTTAGGTGGTAGTTGCCAGGTCTACTTTGTTAGTTTCCTTTGTTTTCTTACAAGATAAAGAGACTCTTATATTTTACAAGATCTTACAAGATAAAGAAGCACTTATATTTTCAAAAATCAGATGTTTCCTTCTTGGAAATTCAGATCTTCCTAGATATTTCTAAATGGACACAGTTCCGAAGGAAGAAATTTTGGAGCTCTGCCCTGAGGTTTTGGTCTTAGGGGCAAGTTCCAGTTAAGATTCCCCTGTGTGTCTTGTGCTATCACTTTTTTAACCCTCACAATTGCAATTCTATTTGGATGCTAAACAGATTAAGGGTTAAACATATGGTTTTATGGGTATTGAATTGTTTTTTGAAGCATAGTCCACTCTTTTCCTTTTACCTTTGCTTAATCTCCCATGTTTTTTCTGTTTCTTGGATCTCTTCCTTTATTTGTGGACTATTTAACTCAATGATATGATGGTTTGCCTTTGTTGTTTGAATTTCTTTGATACTTGTATTTAAATTAAGTGTATTTCTTCTTCAAAGGGTTTTTGATTTGATTAGCAAATTCAATCTTTAAAAAAATGGCCCTAATATTTTGTAGTATGCATGATAGCTAGCAGAGAAGTATGTTGAAAAGTAAAACTTACTGAACTTGGTATGTATGTTACAATAGTACCTATGTCTCTAAGAAAATGAGAAAGCCTTTTGTGGGCTTGTCCTATTGTATTCCAGTACTGTCAAAATAGATAGTAGGGTCTGTGCTAATTAAAATGTTGAAGATGCATATGTCATACACATTCACCAGTATCTTTCAGTCTGTTACAATAATGAATGTGCTTTGTGTAGCATGTGTATTGTTGGAGGGTGTGGTAAAAGCAGTTAGCATAACTGGATTTAAAAATAGGGTTGGACAAGTTCCTGGTGGAAAAGACCATAAACCATTATTATGGCAGACTTGGAGAAAGTCACTGCTTATCCTTGGGAGTAAGCAATATGGAATTTTATTGCTTTTTGGGATCCTGCCAGGTATTTTGACCTGGATTTGCCAGTGTTGGAAACAGGATACTGGGCTTGATATACTCTGGCCCAGTTTGCAGTTCTGAGGTTCTCACAAGCATGAATATGTGAGGTGGAGCTAACTATGTCTTTATGAGTAAGAGGGAGTAAGCATGTGAATGCAAAGAAAAGCAGATTTAGCTCTTGTGAAATGTATGCATGTTGTGCAAAATGCTTTTTTGAAAGGGGAAAGACTGTAATCTCTAGAGGGGAAAAGTGATACTAGTCCTTTAAAAGTGACTTTTGCACAGTAAAACAAGGGGGATTGTTGCAGATAGCTTTCCAAATGTTCCCCCTTTGTAAAGAAATGTAAAAAGAGACAAAATCTCTCCCATAATAAGCAATTTAGCAACAACACATCAGCATGAACTTACATCACCTGAGAAACAGTACTTCTGTCTGAGGTCTGCTAGACTTAAATAAAAGGTGTATGCTGGGAAGAAGGTATGAATTGGTTGTGCCGCCTCCTGTACACTCTGATCCCCTTTTTCCAGACAATACAGAACAGCTTTCTTTTGTGTTGAACATCTAGTGAATCTCTCTGTATACCATGCCTACTGTTTCGTAAAATTTGTATATGTCCAGCTTCCATTTCCAGAAGCTAAAATGATATTTGGGTGAATCGGGTCCTTAATGCATTAGTGCACTTCACATTTGTCATAAAAGAAAAATTGCTGCATCCTTTGCAGATATGCCTACTTACACTTTGAACTAGCCGAGAGCACCTTAGAAGCTGTTATATCAAGTTAAACCTTGTGATAGAATGGCATCAGTAGTATAGTGAATATACATTATCTTTTACAATGAGGAAGAATGTCAGGTAAGGTGATGTGGTTATCCTATGTTTGCTTAAAGACATATAATACTCAAAGGGTTGCAAATGTATTATCTTTTGTTGATCTCCATAATGATTTATTGTAAATGATTCTCAGTTTGCATGCCTTGATCATTGCTGCTAGTGATTTTATGTGCCAGTAGACCTGAGTTTAGTTTACCAATTTAGTTAAAACAATAGTAAAAGCCACTTACAAAGTGACTGCTGTTTTTTTGTTTGTTTCAAGTAGCAAATATGCCTTATTTTGAAGTCAAAAATAAAAAAAATATTATCGGGATTGGAAGCCCTGAGTAATGAAACTTTTGATGAGAACTCTAAGTGTAGGTAGAGAAACAATATTGAAAATTTCAAAGAACAGGGTTACACTTATTTGGTGGAGACGTTTGCCATAGGCTATGAACTAGGGCTGTGTGAATAGTCCAACAATGCCTATATATTGCGAGAGTCGCATTGATTATATGCTTAATATGTGCTACATTTGATGTGTTTTGAAAATGTGACAAAATTCCTACTGATTTTCTTTTTTTTTTAGAAATTTATAGTCTTTCAACAAATTTGAACTCATTTTGGAAAATTCAAACAAGATCAATCTCAGAGGTTAATATCAGTTCTTCACTGTATAATGCTTCTATATGCAACTCTTAACAAGCAAAAACTCGGCCCATTCTTTCTTTCTTATTTCTTTCTTGTAAAGACATGCTGAAGTATTTCAAGTCATTTGAGGAGAGGGAATTTTGACAAATAATGGGTCAAATCAAAATTTCAGGTATTTTCATAGTTAATAAACTTAAATAGCATAATTTAGCAAATGTGATTGCTTTGCTTTAACATATTCAGCAAAAAAAAAATGAAGGGCCTGGCCCCTCCCCAGTTAGAAACATTGAATAGCTAATGCAAGAGTAAATGTATCTTTCTGTACCAAAGCTAGCATGTATTTTCTTCTCTTTTTTTCCCTTCTATCAAAAATTGGGATGAATGATAGCAACCTGCAAGGCTGTCAAAAAGAAAAATACTTTGAGTGCCTTTAGAAAAATATGTATAAATCTGTGCCTGAAGTGATAACCTTTTTAATTAGATGAATTGCAACACATACCAACCCATAATTCTGCTATCACTCAGGGCTTTCTTACCCTACACTTTACTGTACCGCTTATGTTGTGCTTTTTATATTGTGTTTTTTTTTAAGTGCCATCATTTATATTTCACTTAGTAAGTGGCAGATTACATTATTCAGTCCCATAAGCACAGAAACATGACAACGGTAGGAAATATTTGAACTTGTTTTTATTTTCCAATAGACTGAATATATTATGTAAATGAGGTAAGCAACTTTTGTAGAGATTGTATGTGTGAGATAATGTAATGTTCTTTTCCAGTTTTTGGATTACAGTTGAATATGATTTTTAATTATTTATAAACATCTTTATGGGCTACCATGTGATAATGATTTTTTGTATAATGTATTTGATTTTGTAAATATGTATTTCCTGATGTGATTTTTGTGAGAAATGCAAATCTTTTAGTATATCATGTCCTTTCAAAACTGGCAGGAGCTAAATAATAGTTTGTGGGCAATTTGTATTGTGGACTGTACAATAACTGAGGAACTTTTATAATTATAAAAATATATATTAACTTTTAGTGTGTTGTTTAAAAAATGACTGGAACATACTAAAGATATTAGTAGGATTTTTCTGAATATTTCAGACTTGAACTCAGGCTAGCTTTCTTGTGTTGTTTTTCAAAACAAAATTGTGTCTTGTCTTTTAAATCAATAAATTTGTTTTCTTGTTTCAAAAACCTTTGGCAGATTTTCTTTGTTCTGTTATAACACGTTGAGGCATGCTTACTAAGCTGGGCTAATGGTTAGCATGGGCTATTTGTAACTAAGTCCCATTGAATAACATAGGGCCTAGATAAAAATAGCCTGTGCTAACCATTAGCCCAGCTTCGTAAATATGTCCCATTAAGTCCCGCTAACTGCATATGTAGAAGATGATAATCTTTTTCAAAGCTTGTCAGGCCTATATTTTTTGACAGCATTATAACTAATCATGATGTGATGATCAATCATCAAACACTTGGAAGATTAGTAGAATAAATGCTATCTGGATGCTATCATTATTTTGAATTTATGAACAGATTTGATTGATCTAACTGCAGACAAAAAACTAATGTTTTATATAAAGGTGATCTCCAGGAACAAGCAGGAATGTAGTCTTCACTTATGGGTATCATTGGTACCAATGGAGCCTGCGCGGGAACGCTCCCCAGCGTCCAATAGGAAAGCTTTTGGGAGCATCCCACAGCACCTGCGTGCTGCCTTTCCCAACTGTCCCTCTCCAGTTCTTCGTTTTCTATAGAGCCGACAGGTCGCACATCCTGTCACCGCAGAAAAAATTCCCGTCTATTTTTTTTTTTTGTGGTCGCATCTGCTTTCCTTCGACGCTACACCGGTACCGCCGGTTCTTCTTTCTTTTAAAAAAAAAAAACACCTTTCTTTCTGGAGTCTTTTCCAGTTATTTTCTCCTCAGGTGCCACGCGCCATTTTGGACACTAGGCCCAATCTTTTCCTTCAAAATGGAAAAACCCACTTTGGGTTTTAAAAAATGTTCCAAGTGTGGCGGTACCATCTCCGTCACCGACACCCATGAGTAGTGCCTCAGATGATTAGGTCCTGACCACTCCATTTCTGAGAGTTTTTCCTGTGGGATGATGTCGAAGAGGGGCCGGCAGAACTGAGCTGCTAAACTTAGCACCCTTTTTCCCTCTGATGCAGCCTCTGTGGCATCGACGTCTTCCAGGGCTTCGTCTTCCTCCCATGGATCTCAGGTAACTAAACATAAATCTGGCCGGTCCTCAAAGGGTAGATCTCCGTCCATCGAGATGCCTCTGGCATTGCCCTTGAGGGACTTTCATCGGCAAAATTGCCCCGGTGGGAGGCTTCGGCTTTCAAAGCACTAACGGGGCTCCAGGATGTTCTCGAGGCCTCAACCTCGGCAGAACTACTGGTGCCATGCTGTGGGGTACCGGATGCTTTATCCGGTACCGATACCCAAGCATCGGCAGCATCGATAGACCAGAGATTCTTGGCTATTGAACGCAGTCTGGCGGCTCTTCTCACAGCCTCGATGCCCTTGAAACCACTTCAGACAATTCAACCGGTACTGGCACTGGCTCCGGTACTGGTATCGACTGCATCGACATCGGCAGGTATTTTACCGGGACCGAGTCATGCTTATCCATACGATATCGACAAGTTGGTACCAGACCCCTCCGATGCTGACTTCGATCAGTAACTGTACCGTGCCTTGCATGATCACCCGGATGGAAGATACTTTGAATCCTCGGATGAGTCTGAAGACTCTGAAAGCTCTGCCGATACCAGAGTACTTCTTCCTGAGGATTCTTCTTCTCCTCAGCGTAGGATGTCTCCACCAGAGGATATGTCCTTTCAGGATTTTATCCGAGATGTGGCTCAAGGTCTTTCCATCACAGTGGCTCCTGAAAAAGAGCCTAGCGCAAAGGAATTAGAAATCCTACAATACCCTAAAGCTCCCAAGGAGGCAGCTACCTTACCTATTCATAAGATCTTGCATGATCTCATGTTAAGGATGTGGGAAACACCTCTAACCACATCTCCTCACTCTTGAAGACTCGACACCATGTATCGAGTTCCTCCTTGTCCTGGGATTCAGAAGACTCAATTACCACACCATTCCATGGTGGTGGAATCAGCTATGAGAAGGATCAAGAGTGCAAAAAGGCATGCATCTAATCCTCCAGGACATGAGTGTAGGACTCTTGATGCCTTTGGACGTCGAACCTTCCATGCTTCTATGCTTTCTGCTAGGATCGGTTCCTATATACTATATATGGGAATGCTCCCTAAGGAGGTCACAGGAGATTTAGAGCTTATGAGCCCTCTCCTTCCTGATGATAAGAGGCAGGATTACCTCGCCCTTGTCAAACATGCTCAGGATGTTTCCAAGTTTGTCAATCGTGCAGCCTTTGACTGCTTTGAGTGCATAAGAAGAACCTCTGCTATTGCCATAGGTGCACGTAGGATTGCCTGGCTCCAGGCATCTGACTTGGAGCTTTGGGTACAGGATAAACTAGGGAATATTCCTTGCACAGGAGAGAATCTCTTTGGCAAGAATTGGCAGGAAAAAGCTAATGAGATAGATGCTGACAATATCACCTTGGATAGATTGTCTAAATCTACAGCTGATCCTGCAAGGAAAAAATCCTACAAGAAACCATTCTTCAGTAAGAAGAAGAAGTTGTATCCCTCCTATACCCAGCAGGGGCATCATTTGGGTCAGTCTGCCCAAAAGGGACAGCAGCAACAACCTAGGCAAAGAAAAACAAAAGCTGCTAAGCCTCAACCAGCTCAGCAGACTCAGCCTCCACAGGGGCTTTGACTCCTATCTAGAGAACTTTGCCTTCCTGGCCCTGAACGGTCCAGAACCCTCCACCATTCCAGGAAGGTTATGTCATTTTGCCCCCAGATGGGGTCAAATAACAGCAGAAAATTGGACTCTATCTATTGTAAGAGAGGGGTACAGGCTTCATTTCCTCAGCATGCCCCCTCCTGCAATGGTAAGACAGTTCAATTCTCAGACCTCTCTCAACAACCAGTTAGGTCAGGAGGTCACTGTGCTTCTTTCCCAAGGGGCAATAGAAGAGGTACCCATCCTACAACAGGGTACAGGGTTCTACTCCCCTATTTCCTTATTCCAAAGAAAACAGGAGGACACAGACCCATTTTAGACCTCAGAGAATTGAACAAATTCCTGTTCAAAGAGAAGTTCAAAATGATTTCTCTAGGAACTCTGCTGCCATACCTTCAGTCAGGATTGGCTTTGTTCTCTAGATCTCAAGGATGCGTACACTCATGTTCTCATCCATCCAACTCATCGAAAGTTCCTTCGCTTCCTCTTTCAAGGGAAGCACTACCAATACAGGGCTCTTCCTTCTGGCCTGGCCTCTGCACCCAGGGTGTTCACAAAATGCATGTCTGTGGTGACAGCATTTCTTCACACCCTAGGAATATTCATCTTCCCTTACTTAGATGACTGGCTCATTCGAGCCCCTTCAGAGCCAGAGGCCAGGGTTGCTCTCTTTCGCACAATGCGCATCCTTCAGTATTTGGGACTTGTCATAAACTTCCCAAAATCCATTCTTGCTCCCACTCAGTCCCTGGAGTTTATAGGAGCTCTGCTGGATACCAGACAGACAAGGGCCTACCTTCCACAGGTCCGCTGCCTTCACATTATGCAATTAGCCTCCCAAGCAGTGTTAAAACCTCACCTCACTGCTCGGGAAATGTTACAGTTGCTAGGCCACATGGCATCCACCGTGCATGTGGTTCCTTATGCTCGCCTCCATATGAGGGCAGCCCAGTGGACTTTATCCACTCAGTGGACTCAGGTGTCAGGTTGCCTGTCAGACAAAATAGCAAACTCAGATTGTCTTATTTTGTCCCTCCAATGGTGGCAATCACCCCAAAACCTTTTGGTGGGGTCCCCTTTTCAGCAACCCCCACCTCAAGCCACTCTAACAACAGATGCCTCACAGGTGAGTTGGGGAGCCCACCTGCAAGGCCTTTCTACCCAGGGTACCTGGACTCTACAGCAGACCTATCTACATATCAATCTCCTGGAACTCAGAACAATCTTCCTTGCCCTTCGAGTACTCCACACCCAGCTCAGCTACAAGACAGTCCTAGTTCAAACGGACAATCAAGTAGCCATGTTTCTATGTGAACAAGCAGGGCGGAACAGGCTCTCTGTCACTATGCAACGAAGCTTTGCGACTATGGGCCCTCACCAGAGAGCATCAGATTCATCTCCTTGCGGTGTATCTTCCAGGCATTCAAAACTCTTGGGCAGACAGACTCAGTCGAGTTCTGCTTCCACACGTATGGTCTCTCCATGTAGACCAGGTGGCAAACATTTTCCAAAATTGGGGAACCGAGGACATAGACCTCTTTGCAAGTCTGCTGATGCCAAACTTCCCTGGAATTCCAGAATTCTGGCTCAGGGTTGTCAGGCCAGGGATGCTTTCCTCCTCCATTGGGGCCAGGACTTCCTGTATGCTTTTCCACCCATTCCGCTAATTCCCAAAACCCTGTTCAAGCTTCAGAGAGACAGAGGTCATATGATTCTCATAGCTCCACATTGGCCACGGCAAATGTGGTACCCTCTGCTCCTGCATCTCTCTCAAGCTCCGCCTCTGGAGTTAGGATCTGCTCCAAATCTCCTTTCTCAGGAGGACGGGATGCTGTGGCATCCCAATCCCCAGTCTCTGCATCTCAGGGCTTGGTTGCTGAAGGCCTAGAACTTCACGGTCTTAATCTTTCTCAGCAAGTAAAGGATATCCTTTATGCTTCCAGAAAGCCTTCCACAAGATGCTCTTATGCTTTCAAGTTGAAAAGGTTTACCATATGGTGCTCACAGAAGGGTCTTGACCCTCTTGCGATACCTTTGGAATCATTACTGGAGTATCTCCTTCATTTGTCTAATGCAGGGCTTAAGACCAATTCAGTGAGAGTTCATTTGAGTGTTATTGCAGCTTCTTTCAAGCCTCTAAATGGACAACCTATTTCCTCTCATCCTCTCATAGCGAGATTTATGAGAGGCCTTCTTTTAACTAAGCCTCCCATTAAGCCACCACCGGTAGCATGGGACTTAAATCTGGTTCTTGGGCAGCTCATGAAGCCGCCTTTTGAACCATTAGCTACTACCTCTTTGAAATTCCTTTCCTGGAAGGTCATCTTTCTTATTACAATCACATCAGCACGTCGCATCAGTGAATTGCAAGCGTTGGTGACTGATCCTCCTTATACAAGGTTCCATCATGATAAGGTAGTCCTTAGGACTCATCCACACTTTATGCCAAAGGTGGTGTCACCTTTTCATTTAAACCAAGCTGTTCACCTTCCTGTATTTTTCCCAAGGCCTCATGCTTCAAATGCAGAAAGGAATCTTCATACTTTGGATTGTAAAAGGGCTCTGGCTTTTTACTTGCAAAGGACACAGCAACATAGAAAGTCCTCCCAACATTTTGTTGCTTTTGATCCTAGTTTATTTGCGACTTTCAGTCTCCAAAAGAACACTGTCCAACTGGATTGCACAGTGTATATCTTTTGCGTATGAGAGTAAAAACCTTCCTTTGGAAGGCCATGACACAGCTCACAATGTGAGAGCCATGGCAGCCTCTATGGCTCATCTTCATTCTGTGTCTATTGACGACATCTGCCGAGCAGCTACTTGGGCTTCGGTTCATACCTTTACAGCCCATTACTGCTTAGACAAGGACTCCCGCCAGGATGCCTTGTTTGGTCAGGCTGTTCTTCAACACCTGTTCCATACTTAATCAACTCCTACCCACCATCCCTGGTAGGATGCCAGAGATCCATGGGGGGAAGTGGGAGCCCTTTCACAAGGGCACACACCTTCTGGGGTCTTCTCCCTGGCATCTGCAGCTAGGGAGTCCCCATATGTGAAGACTACATTTCTGCTTGTTCCTGGAGATAGCATAGTTACACACCTGTAACAGGTGATCTCCGGGAACAGCAGGAATTTAGTCTTCACAACCCACCCACCTCCCCTAGGAGTTGTATCTCTCTATCTCTCTCTTTCCCTCTCTCTTTTGTCTCAGCTTTAAACTCATCTGGAGAGGGGCAGTTGGGAAAGGCAGGAAGGCAGCATGCAGGCACTGTGGGATGCTCCCAAAAGCTTTCTTATTGGACGCTAGGGAGCGTTCCCGCGCAGGTTCCGTCAGTACCGATGATACCCATATGTGAAGACTAAATTCCTGCTGTTCCCGGAGATCACCAATTACAGGTGAGTAACTGTGCTTTATCTTCTAACGGTTAGTGCGTACTAACTGCATTAGTGCCTGCTTTCTGTCATAGGATCCATTTTATTCCTATGGGTCCCTGTGGTAGGTAGTGGGTGCTAACACCATTATCATGCATTAACCATGAGTAAATGATCTCATAATACTTTGACCTTATACACTCTCTCATGGTAACTGTTGGGACACCTCCAAACTCAAGTCTGTGTGTTTCATGAGAATACCTGACTGTACCATTTGTATTTTGCTTTATTTGCAGTTGATGTCATATAGTCTCAAGGCATATCACATCATCAACTTCAGAAACACAATAATCTGAGGGTTTATAGAACAGATTTATTTTACATGTTATCCTGAATGTATTTCGTGCTGTCCACTGGTAATTTTATTTTTATTTTTTCTTGAATTATTTTTATTTATTTATTTTAAATGATTTGTTATAGCACCATTCAAATTGTAAATCATGGCAATTTGCAGTAATTCCAAAAAGAGGCAAAAACAAGCGGATTATTATTTGCATTTGTCATCTGCTTATCAACATATCTAAGCAGTTACAGGGTTACATTAATAGAAACATAGAATATGATAGACAGTTTGATATAATATTACAACCATCTAAAAACATTTTGAAAAAAATGAGCCTTAGTGCATTTATGAAATATATTTAGCAATGCTTTTATACCGCTTTTCACCCGATCAAAGCAGTGTACATTTAGGTGCGGTATATATTTCCCTTGTCCCCAAGTATATTTTGTACCTGAGACAATGGAGGGTTAAGTGGCTTGCCCAAGGCCAGAAGGAAAAGTGGGACTAGAAACCCTAGCCCTCTGGCCTGAGGCAACTCGCCTCAATTACAAGGCCACTCCTCCCAGTTCAAATGCCACTAGGCCACTCCTCCCAGGTCAAATACTCCCTAATGGAGTGTAAAGAAAATGCCAGACTATGTCCTGCAATGACTTGACACCATCTTTCAAGAGAAAGTTCTAGAGAATTCTCTAAAACAAATGGCACCACTATTGTTCTTTGGCAAAATACTTATCTGCTGCTGACTCCATGTTTTGAAGGAATAGTACTTTATATCCTTCACAGGAGTTGAGTAGTCTTAAAGATAATTGTTTTATATATGAAATCCCTGGCTCTAAATAGCTAAGCATATTGGTTGACCAGAAGAAGTGCGGCCATTGCTCTAAAAGAAACAGAGTCCACTCAGGCAAGTAATACAATCCAAAGTACTTTGAGAAGGCATTCAGAAAGAATGTTAATACAGATTTGAAGAATGCTTTTTCTGCTTTCAGCTCAAACTCAGAAATGAAACTAAAACATCCAATAATAGCTTCTTTTGCCCTAAGCTAATCTATTTATAAACCAGATCAGCAGCTGTCACGGACCTGCTCTTACACAGAAGAGTAAGATTACACAGAGATGTTCTGTATCTCCAGGAACAAGCAGGAATGTAGTCTTCACATATGGGTATCATCGGTACCGATGGAGCCTACGCGGGAATGCTCCCCAGCATCCAATAGGAACGCTTTTGGGAGCATCCCTCAGCACATGCGCGCTGCCTTCCCACCTTTCCAACTGTCCCTCTTCAGTTCTTCATTTTCTGTGGAGCCAACAGGACATATCCCCTGTCACCGCAGAAAATTTCTTCTTTAAACTTGTTTTCTTGTGGTCGCGTCTGCCTCCGCACGACACCTACCGGTACCACCGGTTCTTTTTTCTTCCTTTCTAAAAAAGAATATATATATATACTTCTGAACTGTTTCTCTTCAGAAACTTTTTCTTTTTGATGCTAGGCACCATTTTGGGCATTAGGTCACATTTTTCCTAAAAGATGGAAAAACCAGCTAGTGGTTTCAAAAAATGTACTAAGTGTGGCGGTACCATCTCTGTCACCAACACCCATGATTGGTGTCTGAAATGTTTAGGCCCTGACCATTCTCCATCTGAGTGTCTCTCTTGTATGGGGATGACTAAAAGAGGAAGACGGAACCGAGCTGCAAAGCTCGGTACCCTCTTTTCTTCGGATGCCAGGTCCATTGCATCGACGTCTTCAAGAGCCTCGTCTTCCTCCCATGGATCTCAAGTAACTAAACATAAGAGCCGGTCCTCAAAGGGTAGCTCTCCTTCAAAGCATCAAGAGGCCATTGGCATTGCCCTTGAGGAAACTACACCGGCAAAACAGCCCCAACGGGAGGCTTTGGCCTCCAAAGCATTAACGGGGTTCCAGGATGTTCTCGAGGCTTCGACCTCGGCAGAACTACTGGTGCCATGCTTAGGGGTTCCGGCCGCTTTTACCGGTACTGATACCCAGGTATCGGCAGCGTCGATAGACCAGAGATTCCTCGCTATCGAGCGCAGTCTTTGCAGCTCTCCTTACAGCTGCGGTACCGTTGACACCAGTGGTTCAACGGGCACCGGTACTGATGCCGGTACCAGCACTGACGGTACCAGCACCGGTGAGAATTTCTCCCATGCCGACTTTTTCTGGCATCGACAGATCGGTACTGGACCAACTCGGTACCAAATTCAATCAATACTGAGACTGTGCTTTGCATGAACATCGGGATCAGATATACTTCAAATCCTCCGATTCGGATGACTCTGATAATTCTACCGGTACCAGAGTGTTTCTCCCGGAAGACTCCTCTTCTCCCCAACGCAGAATGTCTCCTCCGGAAGGCATGTCTTTTCAGGATTTTATTCATGATGTGGCCCGAGGCCTTTCAATCACGGTAGCTCCTGAGAAAGAACCTAGAGCAAAGGAATTCAAAATTCTCCAATAGCCTAAGGCTCCTAAGGAGGCAGCCACTCTGCCCATTCATGAAATCCTTCATGATTTGATGCTCAGAATGTGGGAGACACCTCTGACCACATCTCCTCATTCTAGGAGACTCGATACCATGTATCGAGTTCCACCATGTCCTGGTTTTCAAAAGACTCAGCTGCCACACCATTCAGTGGTAGTGGAGTCAGCCATGCATAGGATGAAAAGTGCAAAAAGACATGCATCCAATCCTCCAGGTTGTGAATGCAGGACTCTTGACGCTTTTGAGCGTCGAACATTTCAGGCTGCCATGCTTTCAGCTAGGATCAGCTCATATATTTCATATATGGGAATGTTCCTCAAAGAGGTCACAGGAGATATGGAGCTTATGAGCCCCCTTCTCCCTAATGACAAATTACAAGACTTTCCTACTCTTGTCAAGCATGCTCAAGACGTCTTCAAGTTTGTAAATCGTGCAGCCTTTGACTGCATCAGCAGAACCTCTGCTATTGCCATTGGTGCACGTCAGATTGCCTGGCTTCAGGCATCAGACTTGGAGATTTGGGTACAGGATAACTTGGGAAACATCCCTTGCACAGGAGAAAACCTCTTTGGCAAGAATTGGCAGGAAAAGACTAATGAGATAGATGCTGACAATATCACTTTAGATAGATTGTCAAAATCTACAGCCACTCCAGCCAAAAAGAAACCCTATAAAAAACCCTTTTTCAGCAAAAAGAAGAAGTTTTATCCATCCTATACCCAGCAAGGGCAAGCTCAGAGTCAAGTTGCCCAGAAAGGTCAACAGAAACAATCCAGACAAAAGAAGCCAAAAAGCCTTAGAGCTCAACCAGCTCCACAGGCCCAGCCCCCTCAAGGGCTTTGACTCCTTCATAGAGAACTTAGCCTTCCTGCCTCTGAAAGGTCCAGAACCCCTAAACATTCCAGGCAGGTTGTGTCATTTTGCCAACAGATGGCATCAAATAACAGCAGAAAATTGGTCTCTGTCCATTGTGGGAAAGGGGTACAAGCTTCATTTTCACAGCATGCCCCCTCCTACAATCGTAAGACAGTTCAATTCCCAAACCTCTACAGATAATCTGCTGGAGTGAGAGGTCTCAACACTCCTTGCTCAAGGAGCACTGGAGGAGGTGCCCATTCTTCAACAGGGTACAGGGTTCTACTCCCCCCTATTTTCTTATTCCAAAGAAAACAGGAGGACACAGACCCATTCTAGACCTCAGAGAATTGAACAAATATCTGTTCCGAGAAAAGTTCAAAATGATTTCTCTGGGAACTCTTCTGCCATATCTTCAAAGTCAGGATTGGCTTTGTTCTCTAGATCTAAAGGATGCATATACTCACATTCTGATCCATCCAGATCACAGGAAATTCTTACGATTCCTTTTCAAGGGAAAACATTTCCAATACAGGGTTCTTCCCTTTGGGTCTGGCTTTGGCACCAACAGTATTCACGAAATGCATGGCAGTAGTAGCTGCATTTCTGCGAACCCTAGGGATATTTGTCTTCCCTTACTTAGACGACTGACTCATTCGAGCCCCCACGGTTCCAGAAGCCAGCTGTGCACTGTCTCGCACAATGCGAATCCTTCAATACTTGGGATTGGTCATAAACCTCCCAAAATCCCAACTTGCTCCGTCTCAGTCCCTGGAGTTCATAGGAGCTCATTTAGAAACCAGACAGTCAAGGGCTTTTCTCCCACAACCCCGCTGTCTTCGCATAGTGCAGCTCACTTCTCAAGCAGCGGTGAAGTCCTCCCTAACTGCTCAAGAATTACTACAACTATTGGGACATATGGCATCCACGGTTCATGTGGTTCCCTATGCTTGCCTTCATATGCGAGCAGCCCAGTGGACCCTATCCACACAGTGGACACAGGCCACAGGACATCTGTCGGACAAGATATCAAACTCACAATGACTGATTTTGTCCCTCCAATGATGGCAAAAACTGGAAAATCTTCTAGTGGGGTCTCCTTTCCAGCAACCCCTATTCCAGGCCACCCTAACAACAGATGCATCACAGGTGGGATGGGGAGCACACTTGCATCATCTCTCTACCCAGGGTACCTGGACTCCACAGGAGGCTTGTCTTCACATAAAGCTCCTGGAACTCAGAGCAATCTATCTAGCTCTTCGAGTATTCCATGCCCAGCTCAGCTACAAGACAGTCCTAGTCCAAATGGACAATCAAGTAGCTATGTTCTACATGAACAAGCAGGGGAGAACAGGCTCTCGGTCATTATGCAATGAAGCTTTACGACTATGGGCCCTCGCCAGAGAGCATCAAGTTCACCTTCTCATGGTATATCTTCCAGGCATGCAAAACCTTTGGACAGACAAACTCAGCTGAGTACTGCTGCCTCACGAATGGTCTCTCCACCTAGACCAGGTGGCTAAGATATTTCAGATCTGGGGAACTCCAGACATAGACCTATTTGCAAGTCCTCTGAATGCCAAACTTCCCCGGTTCTATTCCAGAATTCCGGCTCAAAATTGCCAGGTAAGGGACGCCTTCCTTCTTCACTGGGGTCACAAATTCCTATGTGCCTTCCCACCCTTTCCCCTCATCCCCAAAACACTCTTCAAGCTTCAGAGAGACAGAGGTCGTATGATCCTCATAGCGCCACGGTGGCCACACCAAACGTGGTATCCCCTGCTTCTACATCTCTCTCAAGCTGCACCTTTGGAGTTAGGCTATGCTCCAGATCTCCTCTCCCAAGAGAACGGGATGCTATGGCACCCGACTCCCCAGTCCCTGCATCTCAGGGCCTGGTTGTTGAAAGCTTAGACCTTCAGGATCTCAACCTTTCCCAACAGGTAAAGGATATCCTTCAGGCTTCTAGAGAACCTTCCACAAGACGCTCTTACGCCTTCAAGTGGAAATGTTTTACTATATGGTGTTCACAGAAGGGGTTAAACCCCCTTATGATACCTTTGGAATTGATACTAGAGTATCTACTTCATTTATCAAATTCTGGTCTAAAGACCAATTCAGTAAGAGTCCATCTTAGTGCAAGTACAGCTTCCTATAAGGCTCTAAATGAACATAAGAACATAAGATATGCCATACTGGGTCAGACCAAGGTCCATCAAGCCCAGTATCCTGTTTCCAACAGTGGCCAATCTAGGTCATATGTACCTAGCAGTTTCCCTAAAAGACACAGGTTCCACAATGCTTGTACTGTGTCAAGCATTGATATCCTGGGTCCCTTCTTAATAATGGTTTATGAACCTTTCCTCCAGGAACTTGTCCAAACCTTTTTTAAATCAATTTCCTCTCATCCACTCAAATCAAGATTTATGAGAGGTCTTCTATTAACAAAGACTCCCATCAGGCCACCACCGGTGGCATGGGATTTAAACCTAGTTCTCGAGCAGCTCAAAAAACCGCCTTTTGAACCTTTAGCCACTACAACCCTAAAGCTTTTGTCCTGGAAGATCATCTTCCTAATTGCAATCACCTCTGCACGTCGCATTAGTGAATTGCAAGCTTTAGTGGCTGATCCTCCTTATACTAGGTTTCACCATGATAAGGTTGTTCTCAGAACTCATCCACACTTTATGCCAAAGGTGGTTTCACCTTTTCATTTCAATCAATCAATTTATCTTCCTGTATTCTTTCCGAGGCCTTATGCCTCTAATGCAGAAAGGAACCATCATACTTTGGGTTGTAAAAGAGCTGGTTTCACCTTTTCATTTCAATCAATCAATTTATCTTCCTGTATTCTTTCCGAGGCCTCATGCCTCTAATGCAGAAAGGAACCATCATACTTTGGGTTGTAAAAGAGCCTTGGCTTTTTACCTACAAAGAACACAGCAACATAGAAAGTCTTCTCAACTTTTTATTGCTTTTGATTCTAGTCATTTGGGACTTCCAGTCTCCAAGAGAAATCTATCCAAATGGATTGCACAATGCATATCCTTTGCTTATGAGAGTAAGAGTCTTCCTCTTCAAGGCCATGTCACAGCTCATAATGTGAGAGCCATGGCAGTCTCTATGGCTAACCTTCACTCTGTGTCTATTGATGACATTTGTCGAGCAGCCACCTGGGCTTCGGTACACACCTTTACAGCCCACTACTGCCTAGATAAAGCCTCCCGTCGGGATGCCTTCTTTCGCCAAGCTGTTCTTCAAAATCTCTTTCAGACCTAATTCAACTCCTACCCACCAACCCTGGTGGGATGCCAGAGATCCATGGGAGGAAGCATGGCCCACCTCACTATAGGTGGCAGCTTCCTGGGGCTATCTCCCTGGCATCTTTAGCTAGGGCATTCCCATATGTGAAGACTACATTCCTGCTTGTTCCTGGAGATAGTGTAGTTACTCACCTGTAACAGGTGATCTCCGGGAACAGCAGGAATTTAGTCTTCACAACCCACCCACCTCCCCTAGGAGTTCTCTCTCTATCGCTTTGTCTCTTTCCTCTCTCCCTCTATCCTTTTCACTCAGCTACAAACTTAACTGAAGAGGGACAGTTGGAAAGGCGGGAATGCAGCGCACATGTGCTGAGGGATGCTCCCAAAAGCGTTCCTATTGGACACTGGGGAGCGTTCCCATGCAGGCTCTGTCGGTACCGACGATACCCATATGTGAAGACTAAATTCCTGCTGTTCCCGGAGATCACCTGTTACAGGTGAGTAACTACGCTTTATGGTAACTCAGTTTAATATCCAGAATGGTGAGCTCCAATTCATTACCAAAATTAGATCTTTCACTCAGTGGGGATGCTGCAGAGGCAGAATTCACAGCCCCCCAGGGGAGAAGTGAGTCATGGTTATCCCACAAGTGTGACACCTAGTGGCCAAATTCATCACCCAAGATTGCAGGTCCATCATTACAAAGACCACATTAAGTACATTGGGGAGGAGGGATATGAAATAATGACAAAAATTGTTGGGTCACTGAAGGGTTAAGATGCCAGGATCTCATCTCTTGTTCCCTTTGATTTGAAGGACCAAAGGAGCAGCACAAAACTTCCAGATCAAGAAAAATAAAAATCCAGAATGGCTGGTCACACTCTTCCTCAAACACCATGTGAATAATGATGATGATGATGATTAAAATATTTATATCTGCCTATCATGCCACTTCTGATTGAGTTACAATATTACATGCATGAATGTTGTTGTTAAGTGCTGTTGAGTCGATGTCAACTCATGGCAACCCTCCGGATAATTGTCCTAAACTGTGCTCGGTCTTCAGTCAAGCAGCTAATTGTTACTAGAGTTGCATCCATAGTTGCTGTTATTACATCAGTCTATCACATTACTGGCCTTCCTATTTTGCACTGACCAACTTTGCCAAGCATGTTGTTTCTTTGCATACATAAGTAGGATAAACAAAAAATTAAAAAAACAAAACTGTCCTTAAAACAGTCTGCCCATTCCTCTTCTCCCTGAAAACCCCAGCCTTGCTGTCCCCCTGTTGATAATGTCCACCCAGTTACGCCCTCCCAGCAGACACTGCCCCCCCCTCAGCTGCCACTGCTGCCCCCCCCCCCCCCAGCTGCTGCCGATTCTGTCTCGGGAGGGGGAGGTGGGCAGCTGCAGTATTTCCAAAAGCAGCGACTTTTTGCTGGTGCTTTTGGAAATACTGCCACTGCCCACCTCCCCCCCAAACAGAATTGGCAGCAGCTGGGGGGGGGGGCGGCATGTCCACCCATGAATGCAGCTGTTGCCTCTGCCACCCACCTGGGCCGGCCACCTAGCTTGCCTAATGGACGGGCCAGCTCTGATCAGATCTAAAGGTGGCAGCGAAGAGGTGAGCACTCAGTCTGGATTTATGAAGGGCCAGAGAAGAAGCCTGACGTACAAACTCAGGTAGTTGTGCCAGGCATAGGGAGCAGCAAGGTGAAAGGAATGAAGTCTGGATTTTACATTAGAAGAGAAAGGCACAGATAGAAGCAATCTGACAGAAGAGCGGAGTTCCCGAGGAGGGGTGTAGGGAAGGATAAGAGAGAAGTGGTACTGCAGAGCAGTAGAATGAGTGCACTTATAGGCCAGAGGCACAAAAAGGGCATACATTTGTTGCTCAGCAATATTATGCATTCTTTGGGGAACTGCAATGTCAGTTTCAGGTTTTATACTCTTGGTAATGGTCCTTCCTTAGCAATTTAAAGCGTGTTTGTAGAGATGACCAAGGCAGGGTTCACTGGGGCATTTTATAATGCCAAATAACATTTGATGCAAGCCATGTCCTGACATACATGTTCATATTTACATTCTCTTATACCATATTAGGGTGCACTGGGATTACCTAGCACTTTTTAGGGCCTGAGGAGAATTGGTATATGGTCTAGGTTACAGCATCCATCATTCTTCTTTGGTATTTCTGTCTAGTGTATATCAGCAAACTACTGTGAGTGTGAAGAACAGCTTAGGAGATGCACATTTTACTGAGGATGCGTGGCATCTGGGCAGGATTCGAAACATGAAACTTTTCAGAATATAGTGGGCACAGTGATGTCCACAACATTTACCGACATCTAATAATATTACGGGGAAACGTTTCTCCATTATATCGCATGGTTCTTGCCTGCACCCGTGTGTGGGCCATGGGCCGGATGCATGCATAGGCCAGCTGCATAGAGCTTTATCCATGCTATGCCAGAAACATCTGTCTCCGTGATTCCAGATCCATGGGCACATCTAGACCCGCGGATGTGGAATTAGGTTCAAATGGGGCTCATTTTCAATTTAGATGTGTCCGTGGGCTGGACATGCATGTTATGGAATCAGGCTGAAAACAAACAAAATCCAAGTCTTTCTGGATTTCCATGGACAGTTAATTACAAGCTGATGGCCCTGCTGCTGAAAACATATGGGAACGTGTAATGTATACCTGGGTCACTTTCAGTAAAGGGCAAACTAGAAATCATTGCTAAGTAGACCTTAAGTTATATTCAAGAATCTAATCCTGTAAAACAGATCAAAGTTGGGCTGCACCAATATTATGAACACTCTTATATATCAAACAAATCGATTTAAAATGAATACACAAGTGTAGAGGCCACCAATGAAGGTCTGACAAAAATGGAGTAACGTACTTTCTAATGAAGGAAATGAATGTGACAGCCACATTCTGTTCCAACTGTAGGGGTTTCGGTATTACCCCCAAAATCCCACATGCTGTACAGTTGTGGTCACCATTATTGGTGCCCTTGCAGTTCAACTTCTCAATGTCCAGTATTTCCTAAAAAAAGTGGCCAGTGAAATGGCTTTGGACTATATATGCACACATATTTGACACATAAAAGAATAAAAAAAAACAAGACAAATTAAAAAAGGAAATTGTAGGAAACTGTATTAAAACTACAAAACAGGCATGATTATTTATTTATTTAGCTGCACTTATATACATCACTTTTCACGGGTCAAAGCGGTTTACAATAACAAGGGGGGGGTACATTAATCAGCTCACAATTAAGGAGGGGAGGAAACCATCACTGGGGGGGCCGACATTGATGATCCTTACATGGTAGGCATCACTACTTGATGTTGACTATCTTCAGGTCTGCTTTTTCATCCAGATTCAGTCTTATTCTGTGACCACCAAGGAAAGGACGTTAGTGAGTGGTGTCCAGTTCTGATCCTAGGTGTTCCTGAAATAGATGGGTTTTTAACTGTTTTCTGAATGAGGAGAGGTCTTTGTTGTTTCAGATCTGGTTAGGAAGAGAGTTCCAAAGTGATGGGGCGTATAGTTCAAATGCTCGGTTACAGGCTTGTTGATTGAACTTTGTTCTTTCGTGTGGCACGGTGAGTGCATTGCTTGTGGCCTGGCGTGTAGGTCTTCCAGAGTTTGGCTGGGGGAGTAGTGTTTGGAACTGAGAAGTTTGTAGTTGGTGGAGCGCTTTATGGATAAGTATCAATGTCTTATATTTGATCCGTGCTTCTAGTGGGAGGATGTGAAGCTCTCTCAAGACCGGGGTTATGTGATCATGTTTCTTGATTCTCTGGATGATTCTTGCTGTTGTGTTGAGGGCTATCCTTAGGGGGTTGGTGTGGGTGACCGATAGTCCAAGGTATATTGCATTACAATAATCCAGGTGAGGGAGCATCATTGCTTGCATGACTGTTCTGAAATCCTGAGGGTCAATGAGTGGTCTGAGACGTTGTACCATCTTTGCTTTGAGGAATATTGTTTTTGCTGTTTTTGCGATCTGTTGCTTAAATGAAAGTGTTTAATTAAGGATGATCCTCAGTATTTTATGTAAGGTTAAACTCGTATTTGTGTTTCTCCCAGGGTGAAGTGAGATGGTGGAGCAAAGGTTAGATCCTTAGTAACAAATAGGGCTTCAGTTTTTTTAAGGTTTATAGTAAGGTTGTTTTCTTGAAGTCAGTTTGAGACATCATTGAAGCAGTTTGTTAGATGAGTGTTCATTGGATTTGAGGTTGTGATGGGTCCATAAAGCATTATGTCATCTGCATAGATGTGGTAGTTGATATTGTGAGAGCGTATTATTGTGCAGAGTGGTTGAAGGTAGGTATTAAAGAGCATGGCGGAGAGAGCTGAGCCTTGTGGTATTCCTTGCGTCTGTTGAAAGGGAAGGGAGGTTGCCATGCTGGTGAGGATTAGTTGATGTCTGTTGGTTAGGTAAGACTGGAACCACTGTAGAACTTTGTCATGAATGCCAATCTCCTCATAAACAATTCAAATCAGTTTGAACATTAAAATTACATGTAGTAAAATTAAACGTACCTGTGATCAATTGTCAGTACTGTCAGTACTCACAAGACTTCAGTCAACCAATGAATGATGGCTCTAATGTTTAAAATGGCCACATTCACTCCCTTTTCCATTTTCACAACAGTGAAGACAATAGAGCTGCTCAAGACTGTCAGAAAAGCCATTATCACCAAACATTAAACTTCAAAGGGGTACAAGGCTATCTCCAAAGACCTTGGGATTCCTGTATCTATAATTCCTAATGTTATTAAGAAGTTTTCTGCTCATAGAACTGTCAAGAACCTCCCAGGACGTGGTGGGAAGAGGAAAATTAATCCAAGAAGTCTTCAAAGGTTATTGCAAACTGTTGGAAAAACACTACATATAACATCCAAAGAGCTTAAGACTGACCTGGAGCAATCTGGAGTAGTGATTTCAACCTGCACCATACGCTGCACACTAAACAAAGAAGGACTTCATGGGTGAAGGCCAAGGAGGACCCCACTGCTCAAAGACAGGCATAAAAAGGCACACCTGATCTTTGCCCAAACCCACCTTGAGAAATCACAATCCTTCTGGGAAAATGTTCTGTGGACAGATGAAATCAAACAAGCTGTTTGGCAGTGCAGACCAGCAATACATATACAGACAAAGAAATGAAGTTTATAAGGGGAAAAAAAAGCACCCTTCTAACAATTAAATATGGTGGAGGTTCCATAATGTTGTGGACTCTTTTGCTGCCTCGGGAAATAGAGGTCTGGAATGTATTAAAGGAATCATGAAGTCAGAGGACTACCAAGGTTATTCTGGAGCGAAATATGCTACCTAGTGTCAGAAAGCGAGATCTGGGTCAAAGGTCATGGGTCCTCCAGCAGGACAATGACCCAAAACATACATCCAAAAGTGCAAAAGAATGGTTATAAAGAAACAGTTTTAAACTGGCCAGCAATGAGTCCTGTCTCAATCCAATCGAGAACCTTTGGAAAGAATTTAAATCTGCCATTGGTAAAAGGAATGCTGGAACAAATCACAGTTGAACAGTGAGAGAAACTACCTGCAGACAGATGTACAGAACTTATAAATGGCTACAAGAAAGGTTTGGTAGTTGTCATCACTGCCATGGGCCATGCAACTAAATATTAGTGAAGGGTGCCATTAATTCTGTCCAGGTCTTATTTTGGGTTTTTTTCCTCAGAAATTACTACTTCTACATTGCACAGACATCTTTTTTTTGTATACCTTTGAACATACTATTAAAATATTATGCTGACATACAGTTGGAATATTTCCCAATTATTTCTCAAGAAATTGTGTATGACATACCTAACATTCAAGAGTGCCAATAATGTTGACCACAACTGCATACACAGTAGCATTGTAATAATGCAGGACTGACATGAACATACCCTGTATATAAAACTTAAAATTAATGGCCAAATGGCAGGTGTAAACAAAAAATAAATTCTTCAGCAGACTCTCAACCTGGGATCAAAAATTGAATGCCAAATCTAAAATAGCTCCCAAATATTTTACTTCTGCCTGAAATGGGACCATATGACCTATGACCGGGATTCCATCCAAAGATGGAAAAAGGTGAATAGTGGAGTACCCCAGGGATCTGTACTGGATCTGCTACTTTTTGACATATTCATAAATGACCTGGAAAAGGGAATAACTAGTGAGGTTATCAAATTTGCAGACGACACAAAACGGTTTAAAGTTGTTAAAACCCAAGAGGACTGTGGAAAACTGCAGGAGGATCTGGATAAATTGGAAGACTGGGCATCCAAATGGCAGATGAAATTTAATGTGGACAAGTGCAAAGTTATGCACCTAGGAAAGAGCAACCCACACTATGGTTACACGATGCAAGGTTCCACATTGGGAACCACCACCCAGGAAAAAGATTTAGGAGTCATCGTGGATAACATGTTAAAACCCTCCGCCCAGTGTGCAGCGGCAGCCAAGAAAGCAAATAGAATGCTAGGTATCATAAGGAAAGGAATGGAAAATAAAACAAAGGATATTATAATGCCTCTGTATCTTTCCATGGTACGACCGCACCTTGAATATTGTGTGCAATTCTGGTCGCCGTATCTTAAAAAGGATATAGTGTTATTAGAAAAGATACAGAGAAGAGCCACCAAAACGGTAAAGGGGATGGAAGGCTACAAAGGTTAGGGCTCTTCAACCTGGAAAAGAGACGGCTGAGGGGAGATATGATAGAGGTCTATAAATTAATGAATGGAGTGGAATGGGTAAACGTAGATCAATTGTTTACGCTATCAGAATATAGAAAGACTAGGGGACATGTAATGAAGCTACAGGGTAAACTATCTAAGACAAATAAGAGAAAATATTTTTTCACTCAACGTGTAATCAAACTCTGGAATTTGTTACCAGAGGATGTAGTAAGAGCTGTTAGTGTAGCTGGGTTTAAAAAAGGTTTGGACAAGTTCCTGGAGGAAAGGTCCATAAACATTATTAAAAAGGGACCCAGGATATCAATGCTTGACCCAATACAAGCATTGTGGAACCTGTGTCTTTTGGAGATACTGCTAGGTACGTATGACCTAGATTGGCCACTGTTGGAAACAGGATACTGGGCTTGATGGACCTTGGTCTGACCCAGTATGGCATATCTTATGTTCTTATGTTCTTATAATAATGCTGAATCCTAAGCTACTATCAGGGCTTTAGATTTGTTCCAGTTCAACACCAGTTTGTTACAGAACCTCAGAGATAAATGAAGAAATTACAGTGATTTTAGCAGAAGATGAAAAATAGATTACAATATCATCTGCATATAATCCAAACACTATTCCCTGTAAAACACAGATGTAACATGTATATGTTAAACAATAGAGGGGAGAGGGTAGAACCCTAGGGAACTCTACAATGGCAATTCATCCAGTCTGAGGTACCAGCCCCCCCCCCCCCCACTCCAACCTGTGGTCTACAATAAGACAAGAAAGGCTGAAGCCAATCATAGACTGTGGAACTGGCTCTTATCTCACAGCTCAGTGCATAAAAGTGCTACTGAGAGATGCTTTCAATATGCCAGATGTTCATTGGCATATCCCTGCTGTGGCATCATCTAAAAATAAGGAGATCCTATATTCTCTACAGGGAGAATTATTCTAGCAACTGGTAACAGAACCCTTTTTGAACCTGGTGCCTACCAATGGGAAAAGTGTTTCTGATGTTCTAGTGGGGGATCATCTTGCATCCAAAGAACACAAGATAGTATAATTCAGTATTAGGACTAGGATTTATAAAGTCCATTCAAAAGTGAGGATCCTAGACTTTAGGAAAACTTTCTCCAGGAACAAGCAGGAAGTCAATCCTCACATATGGGTGACATCAGCACTGACAGAGCCCGCGCGGAGCATTTCCCCAGCTTTCAAAGAATGCCTTTGGGAATGTCACTGCGCATGTGTAGTCCCCTTCCTGCCCAAAGGTGGCATCTTACACAGTCTTCCTTTTTCCACAGAGCCCTTCATACATGCATCTCGTCCCTGGAAAAATATTTCTCTGTTTCCACACGTTTTTTGCTCTACCAGCATTCACCAGTCTTCTTCCCACCTCCTGAGCACCTCTGCTTTGGCCCTGGTCTCGGGGTTTTTCTTTTTTGCCTTTTTTGTTTTTACCGCACTTTGCACCCTTTTTAACCACTGGCTGTGTTGAGGATCTTCTAAATTGCAGGGGTCCTTGTTGCCCTAATGGTCTGCGGTTTAAGAAATGTGATAGATGCTCACAGACACCCATGACTGTTGTCTCAGGTATCTAGGAGCTGACCATAGAAGCATAGAAATATGACGACAGAAAAAGACCACATGGCCTATCTAGTCTGTCCTTCCATATCAACAACTACAACAGTCCCTTTTTTCCTTTAGAGATCCTCTGTGTTTGTCCCATGCTTTTTTGAATTCAGATACTGTCCTCATCTCTACCACCTCCAATGGGAGACTATTCCATGGATCCACCACTCTTCCGATAAGAAATATTTCCGCATATCACTCCTGAATCTATCCCCCTTCACCCTCATCCCATGTCCCCTCGTAGCAGAACTTGCTTTCAATCGAAAGAGGCTCTCCCCCAGTACATTTATGCTAAGGAGGTATTTAAACATCTCAATCATATCACCTCTATCACGCCTTTCCTCTAAGGTGTACATATTAAGATCCTTAAGTCTGTCCTCATATGCTTTATAATGAAGACCATGAACCATTTTAGTAGCCACCCTTTGTACTGACTCCATCCTGTTTATATCCTTTTGAAGGTGTGGTCTCCAGAATTCCACACTATAGTCCAAATGAGTTCGCACCAAAGACTTATACAGAGGCACTATCACCTCCTTTTTTCTGCTAGCCATTCCTTCTAGCTTTTGCTGTCACCTTTTCTACCTGTTTAACTACTTTAAGGTCATCAGACACAACCATGCCTAGGTCCCTCTCTGCTTTAGTGGACAAAAGTACTTCACCCCTATACTATATTGCTCCCTTGGATTGCTGCAGCCCAAATGCATGACCTTACATTTTTTAACATTAAATCCCAGATGCCAAATTCTAGATCATTCTTCAAGCTTAGCTAGATCCCTCCTCATGTTATCTACACCTTCCTGGGTGTCTACTCTATTGCAGATTTTGGTATCATCCACAAAGAGGCAACCCTTACCCGACAGCCCTTCCGCTATATCACTAACAAAGATGTTGTTTATGTTTATTTTATTTTATTTTATTTATTTACATTTCTTATATACCGCGCTATTAAAAAATCAGTGCGGTTCACAGTGAACAGAACAATGCTACAATGCGACAACGACACAATGCGCTTACAGAGAACAGGGTAATAGCTTAGGGGAGAACTTGGGAAGAACTATATACAGTGCATTTTACAGAGCTACAGGGTATTCATAGTTGGAACAGGTTTGATGGCATCGAAAAATTTGTACCAGGGGGTGGGCTGATTAATCATTCTCCCATTGAGTTAGATTGTTGGAACAGTTAGGAAGGGGGCTCAGGGGGCACTTGCTATGTTTTCCAGGGCTAGATTCAGGATAGTGGATTTGGAACAGATGATATTTTAGCGCTTTTCTGAATAAGGTAAGATTCATGATGGCTCGGATTCCAGTGGGAAGGGCATTCCAGGCTATGGGCATTCCAGGCATGCCCCGCTGGATATACATCAACATGGCTTCTGCCCAAACCACGGAGTCGAAACACTTCTACTATTCCTATTCAATGACATCATCCAAACCATAGACCACTACAATCAAGGAACACTAATGATCTTCATAGACATATCAGCGGCCTTCGACACAGTGGGCCACAGAATCCTCCTAACCAGACTACGGAACATCGGAATAACTGGCACCGTCCTAAATTGGTTCAACTCCTACTTAACCGACAGACAGTTCCAAGTCAAAATCGGAACCAAAACATCACAACCCACGAAGATCAAGCAAGGAGTACCACAAGGATCCGCGCTATCCTCACTACTATTCAACTTATACATACAACCGATCTGCGACATCATCTCCACCCACGAAATAAACTATACCATCTACGCAGACAACATCATGATTTACACGCCGATCAACCTCAACAGCCCTGACTACAACAAGATAACAAACTGTCTAGACAACATATCCACATGGCTTAAACACAACAACCTAGCAATCAACTACAACAAGACAGAAGCACTCATCATCATACGAAACACCGACTTCAGCCCCCCAACATTCATCACAACCAACAACACGACAATCCCACTAAAGGACGAAGTAAAATACCTCGGAATAACCCTCGACAAAGAGCTGAACCTACAATCACACATCAAAAAAGCCGCCAGAAACGCATACTACAAAATGAAAATAATCAGACGCCTCAAGTCTCTACTCTCCTACGAACACTTCCGCACAGTCTGCCAAGCACTCATAACCCCCATACTGGATTTCTGCAACCCGATCTACAACGGAATACCAAAACAATCACTCAAACCACTTCAAATGGCCCAAAACACAGCAGCCAGGATCATTACCGGTGCAACAACCCAAGCACACATCACCCCCATCCTCAAAGACCTCCACTGGCTCCCAATCAGCCACCGCATCAAATACAAGATGATCTTAAACATATTCAGAATCAGACACAAGAGTTCAGCACTCAGCCTCCAAGCCCTCATTCTCCCTAACACCAGCAACAGACCAAGAAGAAAAGCCACAACAGACACACTCAGCACCCCAAACAACTACACAAAAGCATGCAAAGCCACCACACAAAGAGCACTCTCCTTGGCAGCCCCATCAATATGAAACTCACTCCCTCACGACCTACGATCAACTGAAGATCTGAAGGTCTTCCGGAAGCACCTGAAGACTGTACTCTTCACAGAACACTATGGCCCAAATGCTTAACCTGAATCTACAAACCGGATCCAATCTGGACTAATGACAGCTCACGGAAACCACCAAACCTGGACCCAGAAACCCATGTATATACTGTACATAGTGCACACTGTAAATAGCTCACCCAAATCAAAACACTCGCACCCACGCACCCACACTGTACATAAAGCTCACCTGACACACAACACTTATACTGATTGCTTGCTGTGCCCACCGCCTTGATTAAAGGATAAGGTGGGATACAAATACCCTTTAAATAAATAAAATAAATAAATGGGTGCATAAATCGAAAAAGCCCTATTGGTGGTTGCCTTCATGCATTTAACATTTATCTTAGGGACTTCTAAAGTGTTCAGCATTGCAGATCTTCTGGCTCTGTTGTCAGGGATGTTATTGATCAGTCTACCAATGGGTGTGGGAGGCTGGTTTCTCAAGGCTTTGAAGGTCAGGATAAGTGCCTTGTAATGGATTAGGGCCTGCAGTGGTAGCCAGTGGAGTTCCTTCAGCACAGGCGTTATGTGTTCTGATCTTGGTACACCTGCAAGTACTCTAGCAGCCGAGTTCATTGCAAGCCGGAGTGGATTTAGAGTTGCCTGTGGGAGCCCATGGAGAATGATGTTGGCGAAGTCCAGGTGTGGGATAACTAGGGCCTGGAAAATGGTCCGATAATCAGTGAAGTCGAGTAGTGGCCGAAGATGGCGTAAAGTTTGTATCTTATGATATACTGCTCTTGTAACATTTTTCACATGTGTTACCATGTCAAGGCGCTGATCTAGGGTGATGCCTAGATAGCGAATTGTGGATTTTGTTATGAGTTCGGCATTATTAACTTGGAGAGAGGGAGGTGGGATGAACTTCTGGTTTCTTGTGACGAAAAGAACATCAGTTTTGCTGTGATTGATACGCAGGTTTTGTGTGAGAAGCCAATCTGAAACTGCTTCAAAACATCTGATAATAGGAGAGAAATCAGGCTGGTTGATCGTGAATGGGAGGCTGGATGTCATCTGCATAGTCGAGGCATTGTACGTTTAAAGAACGAATCAGGGTGCAGATGGGCTGCATATAGATGTTAAATAACAATGCTGATAAGGATGATCCCTGGGGTACCCCTTGCTTTTGTAGGAACGGCTCGGAGGTAGTGGTACCTGTCTTGACCTGTTGCCATCTATTAGTCAGGTATGATTCGCACCATTGTAGAGCTGTGCCTTGAATTCCTTTTTCTTGGAGACGTTGTAGTAGTATCTCATGATTAACTGAATCAAAGGCGGCAGCAATATCCATGAAGATGAGGATGAATCCTTGGTGTATGTTGTCGATTCCTGTGATTAGATTGTTGAGGAGGGTTGTTAGGATGGTGTCGACACCGTGTGCTTCCCTGAAGCTGTGTTGAGATGGATCAAGAGGTGCCTCGGCATCAACGTGCTGTTGGATCTGCCGCTGGACAACTTTTTCGATGATTTTGGCAAGCAGGGGGATACTCAAAATGGTGTTTGTTTATTTCGCTTGATAGACCGCCCTTCTGTGGTAATCAGAGCGGTTTACAATACAATAAATAAAAAATGGAGAGGCACAAGGCCAGGAAAATGGAAAAAGAATTACAATCCTTGACAGAATAGGGGAGAAAAGATTAAAATAGGACAGTAAACGTAGAAGGAGAGACTCACATGAGAGGGGAGGGAAGATTAAAGGCCAAGGAAAGGAGGTGGGTCTTTAGGTCACGTTTAAAGTTGGTATGATGGGGTTCTAAGCGAAGGGAAGTGGGGAGGGTGTTCCAGAGGACAGGGCCTGCGAAAAAGAAAGCTGAGGAGCGGGTGGACTGGAGGTGGGCAAGGGGGGGGGGGAGTGTAAGGCGGTTAAGGTGAAATGAACGGGGGGTATGTCTGGGCGTGTGAAAGTGGATAAGATCTGCCAAATATTGTGGGGTGTTAGTATGAAGCGCCCTGTGGACAAGGGTGAGCAGTTTGAACTGGGTGCAGAAGGAAACGGGTAGCCAATGGAGGTGGAGAAGAAGAGGTGTTACATGATCTCGAGGGGAGGAGTGAGTGATGAGACGGGCAGCAGTGTTTTGGATCCTCTGAAGTCTGTTAAGTTGAGCAGTTAATGTTAAAAAGAATTGGACCAAGGACAGATCCCTGGGGCACACCACTGGTAACATCCTTCTTCTCAGAATGGGCTCCATTTACCTGTACTCTTTGTTGCCTCCCACCCAACCAATTTCTAACCCAAGCAGTAACTTTAGGGTCCATCCCTAGGGTGCTCAGTTTGTTTATAAGTCACCTGTGAGGAACAGTGTCAAAGGCTTTACTGAAATCTAAATACACCACATCTAGGGCACCACATCTAGGGCACATCTAGGAGTGGAGGAGTAGCCTAGTGGTTGGAACACTGGCTTGGTAACAAAGCAACCAGGGTTTGATTCCCACTAGCACTCCTTGTGGCCTTGGGCAAGTCACTTAACCCTCGATTGCCTCGGAAGAAAGGCCTGGCAATCTACTTCTGGTCACACTGCCAAGAAAACCCAGGAGCTTCTGGGTCGCCAGGAGTCAGGACTGACTCAAAGGCACTAAAAAAAAAAAGGGCTCTCCCTCGGTCCAACTCCCTGGTCACCCAGTCAAAGAAATCAATCAGATTTGTCTGACAAGACCTGCCTCTGGTGAATCCATGCTGCCTCGGATCCTGTAATTCACTGGACTCCAGAAATCTCGCTATTTTCTCTTTCAGCAGTGTTTCCAATAATTTACTCACCACTGAATTTAAACTAACCGGCCTGTAGTTTTCAACCACATCCTTACTTCCGCTTTTGTGCAAAGGCACCACATGAGCCTCTCTCCAGTCCTTTGGCACCACTCCCGACTCCAACGAGGCATTGAAAAGGTCAGTCAGTGGAGCTGCTAGAACGTCCCCAAGTTCACTCAGTATTCTAGGGTGTATCCCATCCGGTCCCATCACTTTGTCTACTTTAAGTTGAGCTAGTTTCTCATGAACACAGTCTTCTGAAAATTGTTTAAGATGTCCCTCGCTTCTATTCCTGTTTGTGGGTGTTTTCTGAGGTCCTGCTCCTGGTTCTTCATCTGTAAACACAGAACAGAAATATTTGTTAAGCAATTCCGCTTTATCCTCATCAGCTTCTATATATTCCTCCCCTTCACTCCTGAGTCTGACAATACCACTTTTGCTCTTTCTCTTCTCACTAACATATCTGAAAAATGTCTTATCCCCCCATTTTATTGCATTGGCTATTCCCTCCTCTTTTTGAATCTTTGCTTTCCTGACTACTTTGCTAGCTTCTCTAAGTTTTTCCAAATATAGATGCCTGTCTTCCTCTCTCTGTGATCTCTTTTGTTTCATGAAGGCCTCCCTCTTTTTCTTCACCTTTTCAGCTACTTCTTTCGAAAGCCATAGCGGTCTCCTTTTCCTTTTACCTTTATTTACTATTTTAACAAAAAGGTTGGTTGCCTTTAAAATATCCACTTTCAGTTTTGCCCTCTGTTTTTATTCATCTCCCAGCTGTTCCCATCCCGCTAACGACTCCCTGAGGTATTGGCCCATATTGGCAAAGTTAGTCTTCCTAAAGTCTAAGACCCTCACCTTTGAATGGATTCTAACAGCCCTAGTCCTAATACTGAACCACACCATCTGGTGATCACTGGATGCAAAATGATCTCCCACGAAACACTGTCACCATTGGTAAGCACCAAGTCCAGTATGGCCCCTTCACGTGTGGGGTCTGTTATTGCCTGAATAGTCCTCCATGTAGAGAATCCAGGATCTCTTTACTTCTAGATGATACTGCAGCAGGAATGTGCCAATCAACATCTGGTATATTGAAATCCCCTATCAGTAGCACTTCCCCTTTCCTAGCAATGCTGCATATGTCTTCAATTAACTTGCTGTCCACCTCTTCCTCTTGTGAGGGAGGTTTGTATATCACGCCAATGCAAATAGATTTCTCTTTCCCTCTTTTTAGTTTAACCCACAATGCCTCCTCTCTCCCTTTTAAGCTCTGTAATTACAAAGTTTTAATAGTATTTTTTACATATAGTGCCACTCCTCCTCCCCTTCTTCCTACCCTGTCCTTTCTGAATAAAGTATAGCCAGGTATAGTTACATCCCAGTCATGGTTTTCTGTGAACCATGTTTCTGTAACTGCCACTAAATCCAAGTCGGCCACTCCCACCAAAGCTTCAACATCATGGATCCTATTCCCCATGCTACGGGCATTTATACACACTGCTTTCCATATGTTACCCCTGTTACCCATTTCCATAAAGGTATTTAATGTATCACTTACCTGGGGGCTTTCTTCATGCATCCCCAACGAATCTAGTTTAAAGCCCTCTTCAGTAGATTAGCCAGTATACTACTGAAGACGCGTCAACCTTTCTTGGACAGATGGATGCCATCTCTGCTCTGGAACCCTTGGAACAGCATCCCATGGTCTAGGAAACCAAAACACTCTCAATGACACCATCCACGCAACCATGCATTCATCTCCAGGATGTGAGCCTCTCTGCCTTGGCTTTTACCCTCAACAGGGTAAAGCATGACCCGGAGCTATGCTCCCTCTGTAAGACGATGTCCTCGAAGGCCATTCAGAGTCATAAGCAGAAGCTGGATGATCTCTTCCATGAGGCAGCACTGGTATCCCGAATAGCCTCCCACTCTTTGGCCCCGCAACCTCTGGAGTCTCCCAAGGCTCCTCCCAGGGCCCGGTGGCACTCTGACCAGGAGTCACCTGAATGTGAGTGGAAGAAGAAGAAGGAGGCCTCGAGGACTCTGTCGGCACCAGACAAGCGTGAGGGGTCATGTGCCCAGTCTCTCAGCCCCCCTCAGCAGTCTCTGGAGTTTGAGAGGGAGCGGCCCAGTGAGGTACCTTGAACTGATACAAAGGCCTCTGGTGAAGATGCCCAGTCTCCTGAGGGTCATCCTGGTAAGGACCCCCTCTCCTCTTTGACACCCGACCCAGTTATCACAGCGTTGGTGTCTCAGGGTCCCACTCCCGAGCGGGAGGACCGAATGCTGGCCTTGGAACGCAGTGTTTCTGCATTCCTCACTGCCCAGCAGGCGCTGATGCCCGGCCCCACTGGCACGCGCCTCGAGACCAAAGGGATCTCAACTTCAAGGACTACCCGGACCGCTGTTGTGACCCCCAAGAGCCAGAAGCCTCGTGAGGATCTTCGACGTGGATCTCAATCTCCGTCCCATTCCTCAGGCACGAGATCTTTGCGGGCGAGCACCTCTGGCTCTGGGCAAGTTTTGGCATCTGAGATCCAGCACAGGTCACTGGCCCATCTTGAGCCGCCTAACCTCGTCCTCCATGGACTACTCAGACTGGGAGTCCGACGGAGAGACCTCCCCAGAGACGAGTCCACCGAGTCCTCACCTCCGACCACTCCCCACTGACCCAAAGGTGGTGGTCACTTCCCGAGGACATCTCCTTCCTGGAGTTCATCTGGGGCATGACACGGGCCCTAGCACTCACCGCTGAGTCAGAGGAGGAGCCCCGCACTGAGGAGCTTGATATTCTTCAATATGAAGCTCCTCCGAGGGAGGCTCGCTCGGTGCCTGTTCCTCCCATTCTGAACCGCCTCCTACTCCACATGTGGGAGACCCCGGCCTCTGTCCCGATTGTGAGCAAGCGCCAGCTTCCCCATACCTTGATGGTGGTAAAATAAGCCATGCAGAAGATAAAGAGCCTGAAGAATAATTTGTCAGTCCCCCCCCCCGGGCAGAGAGTCTCATACGTTTGACTCCCTCGGGCGCAAGGCTTATCAGGGCTCCATGTTGTCATGTGATTGGGATGTTCCTCCATGATCTCACTAGGGAGCTCGGAGGCTTCATGACGGGTTTTGATGGAGACCATCTCCAGTGTTTTCAGGCCCTCTCAAAGTCCGTCGGGGAATGCTCGAAGTACCTCTCGCAAGCAGCATATGACGGCTTCGAGTCTTCCGCCCGTGTGGCGGCGGCTGGCATCAGAGCCCGCCGGCAAGCTTGGCTCCAGTCCTCGGACCTGGAGCAGTGGGTCCAGGAGACATTGCTGGATGTCACTTGTCTCAGGGAGCAGCTATTTGGCAAGCCCATGGAGGATAAGGCCACGGAGATCGAGACGGAGTACGTGACTCCTACTCACTTCTCCCAGAAAACCTCCTCTCTCCCATGGAAGAAGCAGCAGAGCAAGAAGCTTTTCTTCCATTGAAAGGGGCTCCCTTACAGGGGCTACCCGGCCTATCCACCGGTGTTGACCCCCATTCAGGGTGGGCAGGGAAAGTCCATGATCCATGGCCCTTGTAAGCCAAAGGGCCCCAAGAGCCAATTCCCGGCTCTGGCTCAACCAGCCTTGGGGTTTTGATACCATCGGCATAGACTCTCCCCCAGTACTGCCTGGAGAGGGAGTTCTATCGGGATGCTGCCTTCGGCCAGGTTGTACTCCATAATCTGTTCAGGGTTTAAGCAACTCCTGTCCTCCAACCCTTCTTGTTCCAGCTACTGGGAGTGTGGCCATCCATGGACCCGGGGTCCTTGGGCTGCCTTCGGCTTTCACTGGCAACTGCTCACAGCGATGCCCTGTTTTTTTTTCTACAGGTCCTCAGTAGCCTGTAGCTAGGGAGTCCCATATGTGAGGACTGACTTCCTGCTTGTTCCTGGAGAAAGCATAGTTACTCACCAGTAACAGGTGTTCTCCAGGGACAGCAGGAATCAGTCCTCACAACCTTCCCTCCTCCCCTTGGAGTTTCTATATATTTTTGCCATCTTCTTGAAGGGGCAATAACTGCAATTTTTCAAGATGGGACAATACCTCAAGGAGTCGTTAGCAGGATGGGAACAGCTTGGGGATGTAGAAAAGCAATGGACAAAAATGAAAGGGGCTATTTTAAGAGCAACAAACCTTTTTGTTAATTAAGAGGCACATTCCAAAATCGACGTCCAAGTTCAATCTGGGATGTCAAAGCCAGAATATCTGAAAAGAAAGGCAGGGATGTGCAAGTTCAAGCACAATTCCAGAAATGTAGAGGTGCTGATATGCACATGTATCAAATGTCTGTATAGAAGTCCCCAGGAGAGCATTTCAGAACCATGACGTCTAGTAGCATAATGGTTAGAGTAGTGGCTTAAGAGGTGGGTAGCCAGGATTCAAATCCCAGTGTGGGACTTTGTAATCTAAAGCTAGTCACTTAGTTCTCCATCTTCTCTATACTCTCTGGATGTTTTAAGGTGAAAACAAACACTTTCCTGAAATCTATTCATGCCTGGAGCAGTAATAAACATGCACATTCCTGTGGACGGCTCTGCTGCTTCTGGGATCAAAGAGGGATGTACCTCTGCTACACCCCCCTGACTACATGAATGTCCCTGTACTGGTCTTGTCTGTGAATGGCATTTGTGGAATGGTTACGGAGACATGTCTTTATCTTTATCTTTATTTAAAAACTTAATATACCGCCAGAACCATAGGCATACGGCGGTTTACAATAAAACAGAGATACTGCCGGGGAAAGGAGGAACGGAAAGAGAATGCAATTTATTGACAGGAAAGAGAGAGCATTAAAAGGAAGAGACAGCGAGCAACAATAGTAACAAAAGGAATGAGATGTAATCAGTTATCAACGAGGGGAAGGGGGGGGGAGGAAGATCAAAGGCCGTGCAAAAAAGGTGAGTCTTGAGTTTAGCTTTAAAAGTGGGAAAGGAAAGTTCCAAACGAAGTGCAGACGGCAGAGAGTTCCATAGACGGGGGCCAAGAAAGAAGAAGGCAGAAGAGCATGTGTGGACTCTAGGCGAGCCTGAGATGGGGAAGGAAGAAATAGCCGGTTAGCATGAATTGATCTGAGCATTCTTGGAGGACAATGAAAATGAACTAGATCGGAGAGGTAGAGTGGAATACCAGTATGAAGTGATCTATGTACAAAAATGAGGATCTTATATTGAATTCAGAAAGAAATAGGTAGCCAGTGCAGACGAATGAGAAAGGGAGTGATATTGGCAAATAGGGAGGTATGGGTGAAAAGACGAGCAGCAGTGTTGTGAACCAACTGAAGCCTACAGAGTTGGGTGAGGGGAAGACCAGCCAGAGATGCATTACAATAGTCCAAGCGAGAAACAACAAGAGAGAGGAGTAATGTGCTTAAAGAAGAGGGAGAGAGGATAGGGCGAACTGCACGGAGTTGCCTTAGGGTACAGAAGGAACATTGAACAACAGAAGAAATGTGATCTTTAAAGGTCAAAGCCGAGTTAAGTGTAACACCAAGATAGCGTAGTGAGGTAACAAGAGGGATAGGGTCAGCTGAAAGAAGCGGAACAAGAGAGGGGATAGGAGCACCGGCAGTGAACCAAATGGCCGAGGTTTTTGAAAAATTAACATGTAAGAAATTATCCGAAAGGAAACACAAATGGGAGCTCCTACTTGCACAAATACCTCAGGAAACACAAAAAGCGAGCAGATTTGGAGGTCACAAGCGCTTTATTAATACTATAAACACCCCAACGTGTTTCGGCAACACCTTCATCAGGGGGCTGAGGACTGCAAACAAACAAATATAATTACAATATGACATATATATTGTAACATATGAAAATTAAAAAAAAATGCAAATCCATAAAACATATTAAAGTAAGACCTTAATAAAATTGAACTTAGGATAAAAATAAAGACTATATAGAAAAACACCCATATATAATATAAATAACCATAGGAACAATAGAAATAATGAAAAAACATTGACAAAGAGAGAAATTAAAAAGGGGGAGGGGAGAGAGGCGGGAGGGGGAGGAAAGGGGGGGGGTGGGGGTGGGGGGTTTTAGATGAGGGAGGAGAGAAGGAAAGGAGGGGGAGGGGGGGAGGGGGAGAAGGAGAGGAAAGAAGAGAAACCCCATCAAGCCCTTATAGAAAGATAGCCAAATTAAGTTCTTGGTTGAGGCCATGGAGCTCAACAGAATTCAGCTCATAAATAAATCGTTGCTCCAACCTGAGAAGTATCAGATCTACATTGCCCCCTCGCCAATGAGGATAAACAACTTTGAGAACGAAAAATTTCAAATCAGAAACAAGATGATTCTTTTCTATCCAGTGGGCGGCCATTGGTTTATCTGGGACACGTCTTCCTGAGCAGCTTTTATGTTCTATAATCCGTGTCTTAATAGAGCGGGTAGTCTTACCGACATATAACAAATTACAGGGGCACATAATGGCATATATAACATTGCTAGTATTACAATTTGAGTAATGATTAAGAAAAAACTTTTTTCTTGTAACTGGATGTATAGAAACATCTTTTAGTGAAAGGGCATTCAGACAAGCCGAACACCGGCCGCATTGGAAATGTCCTTTAACTTTAACAACTGGAGTTGGCTTTGAGAGGGCTGAAGGGACCAGGATATTTCTCAAATTCCGATTCCTTTTGTGTGCAATAATAAGGGATTTATGTGCCATGGCAGGAAGAGATGAAATGAGGTGCCATTCCCGTCTGAGGATATCAGAAATATCTTCTGAAAAAGCTGAAAAAGTCAGGGCACAAACAACTTGACTATCTTTAGTCCATGTGTTTTTCTTCTTAAGAAGCACATTTCTATCTATAGCGTTGGCTTTATTATATGCCCTTTGAATGATGCGCTCAGGGAAACCCCTATCTTTAAATCTGTCATTCATATCTGCTGCATGTTTCTCAAAGTCATTTTGTGACGTACACAAAAGTTTAACCCTTAATAATTGGCCATAGGGCAAATTCTCTTTGAGAGATTTATTGTGGAAACTATCGTAGCGTGATATTGTGTTGCGATCTGTAGGTTTACGATATAAATTAGTAATGAAGCCATTAGCACCCTTTTTAATATTAATATCTAAATACGAAATCTGGTTCAAACTAAAAGACCCTTCAAATTGTAAATGTTCATCTTGTGAATTGACCCAGAGAAAAAAGGCCTGTAAGTCTTCCTCTGTACCATCCCAAATTAGAAAAGCGTTGTCTATGTAACGAAGCCATATTTTAATAACATTTTTAAATGGATGATACTGAAGGAACTCCTGTTCAAAATTAGCAACATAAAGGTTGGAGACATCAGGTGCCATGGAGGACCCCATGGCAACCCCTTTAACCTGTTTATAAAAAATTCCCCTAAAACAAAAAAAGCTTTCACACATGACTAATGCCGCCATCTGGGTCAAAAAACAAGTAGGAACACATGTTGGTGGAGCCCTTCTAATGAGAGTGTTGGCAATAATTTCCAAAGCAGCAATTTGTGGAATGTTAGTATAGAGTGAATTTATATCCAGGGTGACCAAAATCAATCGTTCGTGATATCCAGTAAAATCTTTTAAAATATTGATAGCATGTGTGGAGTCACAGACATATGAGGGGATCTGTGGAATGAAAGGGCGAAGAAAATAATCCAAAAACTTTGATAGGGGCTCCAGCAAAGACCCTATAGCTGAAATAATAGGTCGCCCCGGCGGATGTGTAAGAGATTTATGGATTTTAGGTAAAATGTAAACTGTTGGTGTAACAGGATACGGAACAGAAAGAAAATTAATTTCATTTGTTGTGAGATAACCTGCTTGTTGTCCAATAAAAAGTAAGGTATCTATATTACTTTTTAGGGAAACAGTAGGATCTTCAAAAATCTTCTGGTAAAAAGAGGTATCATTAATTTGTCGAAGTACTTCATTCACGTAGTCTGTCTTATTTTGGATAACTAAGGCCCCGCCTTTATCGGCTGGTTTGATAACAATTGACTGATTATTTTTTAATTCAGAAAATTCTAGTTTTTGTGATGAAGTTAAGCTATAAAAGGAATGAGACTTCTTATTGTATAGAGCTTCTACCTGAGATAGAACAACTCTTTCAAATGCTTCTATCAAAACATTGGTATTATTAAATGGAACCCATGTGGAAGGTTTACGAAAAACTGAATTATCTGTTGCAGCAGTATCCTGATATTCAAAAAAAATCAATAATTTTCAACTTCCCGAAGAATTTGAACAGCTCAACCCGTGTGGCAAACCAGGAGGAAACAGCGGAGAGACAGAGGTTGAGGGGACCAATATCGGGAGTGATCGAATCAGTGTGATAGAGAAGAATGATATCATCTGCGTAATAATATGCAGAGATACTGTGTTGCTGGATAAGCAAAGAGAGAGGAGCTAAGAAGATGTTGAACAAGAGAGGTGCTAGAACTGAACCCTGGGGGATACCACAGTGAAGGGGCATCAGAAGAGAAGAATCAGTGTGAGAGAGAACCGAGAAAGACCGATTAAAGAGAAAAGAATGGAACCAGTGAAGAACTGAGCCAGATAGATCAATAGTACTGAGACGTGAAAGAAGGGTGCAGTGGTCGACGACATCAAAGGCAGCGGAGAGATCAAGTGAAACAGCTATAGATATAGAACCTTGATCGTGAGCAACGTGTAACTCATTGAAAAAGGAGATAAGGATAGATTCAGTGCTGTGACCAGGACAAAAACCATATTGATGGGGGTGGAGGACCAGGGAAGCTTTGAGGTGAGCAGAAAGCTGAATAAAGACCAGTCTCTTGAGAAGCTTAGAAAGAAAAGGAAGATTAGAGATAGGATGCCAGTTTGAAGGTACAGAAGGATCCAGTGAGGCTTTCTTCAAAAGGGGACAGATCAGAACGTGCTTCCAATGTGAGGGGAAGATACCAGATAGTAAACTAGTGTTGAAGATGGAGAGAATCAGAGAGGGCAGGGCCAGGAGGGCTCAGAGAGCGACTGTGAAGGGATAGGATCAGAAGGACAGGTGGTTTTCCGAGTGGTGGTGAGGGCCTTTGTCTGTGATTTCCATGTCCATGTGCATGTCTGCAGTCATCCGAACCAATGACTGTCTTTGTAAATAAATGTAAAAGAAAAGGAGGCCACTATGGTTCTTGAAAAAAGTAACTGAAAAGGTGAAGAAAAAGAAGGTAGCCTTCATAAAATACAATAGATCACAGAAAGAGGAAGAAAAGCATTAATATTTGGAAAAACTTAGAGAAGCTAGGAAAGTAGTCAGGAAACCAAAGATAAAAATAGAGCAAAAAATAGTCAATGTAGAAAAATGGGGGGACAAGACAGTTTTCAGATATGTTAGTGAGAGGAGGAAGTATAAAAGTGGTATTGTCCGACTCAAAGGTGAAAGGGAGGAATATGTAGAAGCTGATGAGAATAAAGCAGAATTGCTTATTAAATATTTTTGTTGTTTTCACAGATGAAGGGCATGGAGCAAGACCTCAGAAAACATCCACAAATAGGAACAGTGGTGAAGGGGATCTTGAATGATTTTCAGAAGACTGTGTTCATGAGGAACTAACTATACTAAAAGGAGACAAAGTGATGGGGCTGGAGGGAATACATCCCAGAGTATTGAAGGAACTTGGGGAAGTTCTAGCAGTTCCACTATCTAACCTTTTCAATGCTTCTTTAGAGTTGGAAAAATATGCATGTGGTCCCTTTACACAAAAGCGAAAGTAAGGATGACGTTGAGAGGTTGAGAACTACAGACCAGTTAGTCTGACATCTGTTGTGGGTAAATTAATGGAAACACTGCTAAAACAGAAGATAGTGAGGTTTCAGGAGTCCAATGGATTGCAGGATCTGAGGCAGCATGGTTTTACTAGGGGTAGGTCTTCTCAGACAAATTTAATTAATTTCTTTGACTGGGCAACCAGAGAGTTGGACTGAGGGAGAGCCCTAGATGTGTGATGTACTTAGATTTCAGTAAAGCCTTTGACACTGTTCCGCTCAGATGACTTATAAATAAATTGAGCATCCTAGGAATAGACCCTAAAGTGATCGTCTAGGTTAGAAATTGGTTAAGGGAGAGGTGATAAAGGGTACAGGTAAATGGAGTTTACTCTGATGAGAGGGATGTAAACAGTGGTGTGCAGCAGGGATCTGCCCTTGGTTGATTCTTTTTAACATTTTTGTTAGTGATATTACAGATGAGCTGTCTGGTAAGGTTTGCCTCTTTGCAGATGATACCAAAATCTGCAATAGAGTAGACACACAGAAAGAAGTGGATAACATGAAGAGGGATCCTGCTAAGCTTGAATGGTCAAGAAATTGACAGCTGAGATTTAATGCTAAAAAATGCAAGGTCATGCATTTGGCTGCAAAAATCCTAGGAAGCGGTACAGTATACAGAGTAATGTAATTCTGTCCATGAAAGAAGAGTAGAACCTAGGGATGATTGTTTCTGATGATCTTAATGTGGCAAAACAGGTAGAAAAGGCAACAGCAAAAGCTAGAAGGATGCTTGGGTGCATAGGGAGAGGAATGGCCAGCAGGAAGGAGGAGGTGATAGTGCCTCTGTATAAGTCTTTGGTGAGACCTCATTTGGAGTATTGTGTGCAATTCTGGAGACTGCATCTTCAAAAGGATATAAACAGGATGGAGATGGTGCAGAGGGTGGCTACCAAAATGGTCTGTGGGCTTTTTCATAAGGCATATGGGGACAGACTTAAAGATCTCAGTATGTATACTTTGGAAGAAAGGTGGGAGAGGAGAGATGTGATAGAGTCGTTTGAATATCTCTGTGGCATAAATGCAAAGGATGAGAACCTCTTTCAGTTGAAAGAAAGCTCTGCAACGAGGGGGATAGGGTGAAGGTGAAAGGGGATACGCGTAGACAGGAGTAATATGTGGAAATACGTCTTTACAGAAAGAGTGGTAGATGCATGGAATAATCTCCCAGTGGAGGTAATAGAGACCAGGACTTTATCTGAATTCAAGAAAGCATGGGAGCAACACAGAAGATCTCTAAAGATAAAAAAGGGACTATAGCAGTTGATATGGAAGGGCAGACTAGATCGAGCATATCGTGTTTTTCTGCTGTTATGTTTCTATATAAGTTTCTTCGCTAGTGCGGGCGCAGAATGCAAAAGGATCTAGCTTAAGGCTAATCAATGCACAAATGGCTGTACTAACAGCAGCACACAGCACATTTAAATCTATTTAAATGGATGGTAACGAATCAATTGCAGAGTAGTTGCAGAGATGTGTGCAGAAGGCTGAGGTCAATGCTGAGATTTTAATATGAGGTCTGAGAGGAAGTTAACAACTCATCGTTCTGTAGTCAGCGCTTGTGAGGAAATTTAACCTGTTTCTTGAATGTATAACACCCAGGGCTGGCCCGTCCACTAGGCAAGCTAGGCGACTGCCTAAGGTGGTCAGTCCAGGTGAGCGGTCACACTGCCCCCCCAAGCGACAATTCTGTTGGGGGGGGAGGTGGGCAGTGACAGTATTTCCAAAAGCGGCAGCGAAAAGCTGCCACTATCCGCTCCCCCTCCCGAGATGAAATTGGTGGCAGAAACCGTTGGGACGGCCCTGACAACTGTAACATTTTCCTGGCTTTGCAGAAGAGAGTGCCGAAAAAAGAAATGCCAGGAGATGTGTGTTGGAACAATGTTATGAGTATTTGCTGGAATAAGATCTGGTGCATAAACGTCATTTTTTCTGCACAGAATTTCTGTGCAGAATGATATCAGTGTTTAGGAACACCAGAATTATTCTGAGTAAAACTCCTGCACAGAATAATTTTGCTGTGTGCGTCAGCTAGCATTTCAGCACATGTGTACAAGTGCCAAACTGGGTTTTTTTGTGCACAGGATACAGGTACTGTGGACACAGACCCCTGTGTGCATGCGCTTGGCTTGCATGCCTTGTTTAGCACAGACTTGTTACACACAGTTTACTTTCATGCTTTTTGCATTACAGCATCACTGAGCAAAACGTCTGTGTTAGGAAACCTTGCCGCAGCACATCTACAAATGAGACCAATAATGTCTCCAGACTACGTCCTTGCCAAAAGTCCATGCTGATTCAGATCTGGAATAGAATGCACATCTGTATTCTGGCATCTTTTCCACCAGCTCTGCAAAAATGGCAAATGTGAAAATGGATCATAGTCTTCAAATGAATCTCGGTCCAAGGCTGGAGCCGTTAAAATAGAGCAAATGTAGCTCTGTTTTCAAGACAAAGAGTACTTATGAGTCATTAATACATCTTATATCTGACTAATAAAATGATTGCAATAATCTTAAAAGGAAATAGTACTAGTAAATAGCAACAATGTAAGTTAGCCTCTTTTCTGAGTTTGTGTCATTCTCTTGTTCCTGTTCCACTTGAGCTTGTTTGTTGTGGATTCTGCAGCAGATGATAAAAACAGAGTGTCGGCCTGTGCTATGGACAGGATTCTTCCAGACTGACCTTGGTTCCAATCATAAGCATCATCAATGAGTGTGGGAGCAGGGCAGGACTGGCATTAGTGGGTGACAAACAGGACAGTGGTATTGCTAGCTGTGGACATTGTTATTGCCTCCTGTGGGGCTTGAGGGTTTGTTTTCATGTGTTCTTTCTGTAATGCCTTATGTTGGCACTAATAAAAATGATTGCTACTAAACAGGGCAGTTGCTCTGGGCCCCCGTGCCACAGACAGCCCCAAATCTATCTCAATTTGAATGAGGCATAACCTGCAAGTGGACTTTGGGGCCTCCTCACCAGTTTCCGCCCTGGGTCCCTGCATGCCTAACACCAGCTGTGGAGCAGGGAAACAAAAATCCTCCACTCTCGCTCTCCTCTTCTATGTGACTTTTCTCATTACTTAAAAATTGAGAGTTAAAAAAAACACCCTACACCTAGCCAGTGTTCAGTTGGTCTGCAGTGGTCAAGATCAGAGACAGGAGGAAATTCTCAGCATGGCGTCGGCAAGTTCTCCTGCCCCTTCTGACTTCCTTGCCTTGCTGCATGAGCAGTTCAGTTCAGCATGCACCACCAGTGGACAGGAAAAATAAATGCTGACAGCTATGATGCTTTTCTCTTCATTCCCCACAGCCAAGATGACCCTCAGCAGGTGTGGTGGATGGTTCCAGCCAAATTTAGGATTAGCCACAGCTAGAGCAGGCCGGGCCAGGCAGGGAATAGAAAAGGTGACAGAGAATCAAGGGGTGGGGGGGGGGGGGGGTAAGAAGGATTTTGGATGTGCACCAGGGGGCTTGATGGGTATGAGAGAGACAGAGGTAGAGGGGTGTAAGACAACCCAGGGCCTAAAGGAATGTGAAAGAACTGGGGTGATAGAAGCAGAACGAGAGAACAAGAAGAGGGGATTATGGAGGTATAAGAAGGAACATTGGGGGAGCAGAGGGGACATGAGAGCTGGAGAACGAGGGTATGTGAAAGAAAAGAAGAGTTAGTTATGGAAGGAAGGATAGGAGTATCAGAGATGGATTTGGATTTGGCTTTTAAATTTAATTACTTGCCTTTTCCACCAGTGAGTATGTGAGGGGGGGGGGGGCACAAGTGGTGAAGAAGGAGGGGTGTAAGAGAGCTAGGAATGATGATAGGGGGATGAACCAGTCAAAGACAGCTAGAATGGTGATAGCAGGTGTGTGTGCATGAAGAGGTGGTAATGACAGAGGAGTAATAGCCAGAGATGGAATGTGACAGAGGAGTAATAGCGAATAGATGGTATGAGAGAGAACCAGAGGTAATGAGTGAGAGGTGTAAAAGAGAGTCAGAGGTAATGATATAATCAAGGGTTTGAGAGAGAGATCCACAATGGCATATCAGGGGTAGGGTTTATGAAAGGGTTAGACAGTGTGATAGAGGGTATGGGAAAGCAGTCAAGAAAGGATATTGAATGAATGAAAGTGAGAGACAGGCAGGAGGGCATGATTGGGCAAAAGCATATGAGGGGATAATTGGGGGTAAGACAATCAGAGAGAGGGTGAAAGGGGATGACTGGAAGTGGAGAAGTAAGAGCAGGGATGGTGGGGAGTGAGAGTGTATGGAAGGAAACAATTGGAGATTAGGGAGTCAGAGAATAATGATGGAGGTGGTAAGAGGGGTGGTTGTTGAAATGGGAGTGGGAGGTAGGGAGTGCCAACCCTATGAAGATGGAAAGGAGGACTGGGGGCCTGATGCATGTGGTAATGGCCCTGGGGGGTAGGAGTTTGAATCCTGAGATGACTCCTTGATCTAATGTAATACAAGCTGCTTCCTGAGAGTGAGAGGCATGATGGTCTCGTAATTTTAAGCTCCAGGCTTTGACCTTTGCAGAAAGCAGCAACTATGTGTTTACTGGGCAAAGAGGAAAGTGGAGAGGAGAGATTGGGAGGTGTAAAGTTGGAACGGGGAGAGCTGGTAGGTGAGAAAATAGAAGGAATATGAGAGAGAGAGAGAGAGAGAGATGGGTTGGATTCAGATATACGAAGATAGGGACAGTGAACATCAGGGAATAAAGGGGAGAGCAATATCCAAAAAAGATGTAAGAGTGGAAGTACTGAAGACAGGAACAGAGAGAGGAAAGAAAAAATAGAAAGGAGTGCATAGAAAAGGAATTAGTAGAACACCAACAAGCAAAGCAAAAAAAAAAAAAAAAAAGACTGGGACTAATGTGATTAGGGGAAAAAAACATGGAGGCAGCAAAAGTAGAGAAAGCATAGTTACTCACCTGTAACAGGTATTTCCGGGAACAGCAGGAATTTAGTCTTCACATATGGGTATCGTCGGTACCGACAGAGCCTGCGCGGGAACACTCCCCAGCGTCCAATTAGAAAGCTTTTGGGAGAATCCCACAGTGCCTGCATGCTGCCTTCCCGCCTTTCCCAACTGCCTCTTTCCAGTTGAGTTTTAAAGCTGAGACAAAGAGAGAGAGAGGGAAAGAGAAAGAGATAGATAGAGAGATACAACTCCTAGGGGAGGTGGATGGGTTGTGAAGACTAAATTCCTGCTGTTCCCGGAGATCACCTGTTACAGGTGAGTAACTATGCTATCTCCAGGAACAAGCAAGAATGTAGTCTTCACATATGGGGACCCCCTAGCTTTAGATGCCAGGGAGAGACCCCAGAAGTTGTTTGCCCCTGTGAAAGGGCTCCACTTCCCCCCATGTATCTCTGGCATCCAACCAGGGATGGTGGGTAGGAGTTGATTAGGTATGGAACAGGTGTTGGATAACAGCCTGACCAAACAAGGCATCCCAGCGGGAGTCCTTGTCCAAGCGGTAATGGGCTGTGAAGGTATGAACCGAGACCCAGGTGGCTGCTCCACAAATGTTGTCGATAGACACAGAGTGCAGATGAGCCATTGAAGCTGCCATGGCTCTCACATTGTGAGCTGTGACATGGCCCTCCAGAGGAAGATTCTTACTCTGATAGGCAAAGGAAATACACTGAGCAATCCAGTTAGACAGTGTTCTCTTGGAGACTGGAAGTCCCAAATGAGAAGGATCAAAAGCAACAAAGAGTTGAGAAGACTTTCTATGTTGCTGTGTTCTTTGTAAGTAAAAGGCTAAAGCTCTTTTACAGTCCAAAGTATGAAGATTCCTTTCTGCATTTGATGCATGAGGCCTTGGAAAAAACACAGGCAGGTAGAGTGCTTGGTTTAGATGAAAAGGCGAGACCACCTTTGGCATAAAGTGTGGATGAGTCCTAAGGACTACCTTGTCATGATGGAACCTTGTATAAGGTGGATCAGCCACTAGTGCCTGCAACTCACTGATGCGACGTGCTGATGTGATTGCAATGAGAAAGATAACCTTCCAAGAAAGGAATTTCAATGAGGTAGTAGCTAAGGGTTTGAAAGGTGGCTTCATGAGCTGACCAAGAACCAGGTTTAAGTCCCATGCCACCGGTGGTGGCCTAATGGGAGGCTTAGTTAAAAGAAGGCCTCTCATAAATCTTGCTATAAGAGGATGGGAGACAATAGGTTGTCCATTTAGAGGCTTGAAAGAAGCTGCAATAGCACTCAAATGGACTCTTACTGAGTTAGTCTTAAGTCCTGCATTGGATAACTGAAGGAGATACTCCAGTAATGATTCCAGAGGTATCGCAAGGGGGTTAAGACCCTTCTGCGAACACCATATGGTAAACCTTTTCCACTTGAAAGCATAAGAGCGTCTTGTGGAAGGCTTCCTGGAAGCATAAAGGATATCCTTTACTTGCTGAGGGAGGTTAAGATCATGGAGGTCTAGGCCTTCAGCAACCAAGCCCTGAGATGCAGAGACTGGGGATTGGGATGCCATAACATTCCGTCCTCCTGGGACAGGAGATCTGGAGCAGACCCTAACTCCAGAGAGGGAGCTTGAGAGAGATGTAGAAGCAGAGGGTACCACACTTGCCATGGCCAATGTGGAGCTATGAGAATCATACGGCCTCTGTTTCTCTGAAGCTTGAACAGGGTTTTGGGAATTAGGGGAATGGGTGGAAAGGCATAAAGGAAGTCTTGACCCCAATGAAGGAGGAAAGCATCCTTGGCCTGAGAGCCCTGAGCTGGAATTCTGGAACAGAACCGGGGAAGTTTGGCATTCAATGGACTTGCAAAGAGGTCTATGTCCAGGGTTCCCCAAATTTGAAAAATCTTGGCCACCTGGTCTGCATGCAGAGACCATTCATGTGGAAGCAGAACTGGACTGAGTCTGTCCGCCCAAGAGTTATGTATGCCTGGAAGATACACTGCCAGGAGTTGAATCTGATGCTCTCTGGCGAGGGCCCATAGTCGCAAAGCTTCATTGCAAAGCGACAGAGAGCCTGTTCCCCCCCTGCTTGTTCACATAGAACATGGCTACTTGATTGTCCGTGTGAATGAGGACTGTCTTGTAGCTGAGTAGGGTGTGGAACACTCGAAGAGCAAGGAAGATTGCTGTGAGCTCTAAGAGATTGATATGTAGATGAGTCTCTTGTGGAGTCCAAGCGCCTTGGGTGGAGAGGTCTTGCAAATGAGCTCCCCAACCCATTGGAGAAGCATCTGTTGTGAGAGTTGCCAGGGGTAAAGGTTGTTGAAAAGGGGACCCCAGCAACAAGTTTTAAGTGGACTGCCACCATTGGAGGGGGAAAATAAGGTGATCTGTGTTTGCTATTTTGTCTGACAGACACCCTGTTGCCTGGGTCCATTGCGTGGATAAAGTCCACTGGGCTGCTCTCATATGAAGGCGAGCATAAGGAACCACATGCACGGTAGATGCCATGTGGCCTAGTAATTTTAACGTCTCTCGAGCAGTGAGATGAGGTTTTAGCACTGCTTGAGAAGCTAACTGCACCATGAGAAGGCAACGGGTCTGAGGAAGATAGGCCCTTGCTTTTCTGGTATCCAGCAGTGCTCCTATGAACTCTAAAGACTGAGTGGGAGTTAGACTGGATTTTGGGATGTTTATGACCAGACCCAAATACTGAAGGATACGCATTGTGCAAGATAGAGAAACCCTGGCCTCTGACTCTGATGGGGCTCGAATGAGTCAGTCATCTAAGTAAGGGAAGACAAATATTCCTAGAGTGCGAAGAAATGCTGCTACCACAGCCATGCATTTCGTAAACACCCTTGGTGCAGAGGTCAGGCCAAAAGGAAGCACCCTGTACTGGTAGTGCTTCCCTTGAAAAAGGAACCGAAGGAACTTTCTGTGAGTTGGATGGATGAGAACTTGAGTGTACGCATCCTTGAGATCTAGAGAACAAAGCCAATCCTGACTCTGAAGGTATGGTAGCAGAGTTCCTAGAGAAATCGTCTTGAATTTCTCCTTGAACAGGAATTTGTTCAATTCTCTGAGGTCTAAAATGGGTCTGTGTCCCCCTGTTTTCTTTGGAATAAGGAAATAGGGGGAGTAAAACCCTGTACTCTGTTGAAGAATGGGTACTTCTTCTATTGCCCCTTGGGCAAGAAGCATAGTGACCTCTTGATCTAACAGGTTGATGAGAGAGGTCTGAGAATTGAACTGTCTTACCATTGTGGGAGGGGGCATGCACAAAAAGTGAAGCTTGTACCCCTCTTCTATAATGGAGAGTGTCCAATGTTCTGCTGTTATCTGCCCCCATCTGGGGGCAAAGTGACACAACCTTCCTGGAATGGTGGAAGGCTCTGGTCCATTGAGAGCCAGGAAGGCTAAGTTCTCTAGATGAAAGTCAAAGGCCTTGTGGAGGCTGAGACTGCTGAGACGGTTGAGGCCTAGCAGTCTTTGCTTTCCTTTGTTTATTTTATTTTATTTTATTTATTTTATTTACATCTCTTATATACCGCACTCTTTGGCATCAGCGCGGTTTACATCGAACAAAAATTCAGCACCATAAGCAAGCGTCTGAGTTACAGTAAACAGGGGAATAAAACTTGGATAACAGGGTAAAATCAGTAAATGGGGTCATACAACCTGGTTAGCAATGTGATTAAGAATAACGGAAATATAACAGTGAACTATTAACATCTTAAAAGATAGCGCAGATGAGATAGAAGACAGGCACATAGAACCTTCTACCAAAGGTCTGTGGAACCTTTCTATGTGGGGAATTCTGGTTCAATAGGTGAATCGGTGTGTCCATGATTCACAGAGAGGGGTCGTGCCTCTGCACTCACTGAGAAGTATTTAAGGAATAGGTAGTGTTTGAGGGCTTTTCTAAATTGCAGTAGGCTGTTGATTGCTCTGATATCTGGCGGTAGTGCATTCCAGAGTTTAGGGGCACGAAGGCTGAAAGCCCGGTTTGCTGTTGCTGAGGTGCTTCTAGTAAGTTCGCGGGGAACCATTAGCGAATTTACTGCAGTAGATCTCCTTGATCTATTCGGGGCTATGGGTTTGATGAGTTCAGTTAATGATGTGGGGGAGAGACTATTTACTATTTACTATTACTATATTTACTATTTAGGTGGTTGCTGACTCTTTCGGGCATATTGACCTGCAGAACGTCCCTGCTGAGAATAAGAGGGATAAAACCTCTTCTTCTTGGAGAAGAATGGTTTCTTGAAAGATTTCTTTCTTGCAGGATCAGCCGTGGCTTTGGATAATCTATCCAAAGTGGAGTTGCCAGCATCTAATTCATTGGCTTTCTCTTGCCAATTCTTGCCAAATAGATTGTCACCTGTACAAGGGATATTGCCCAGTTTGTCCTGCACCCAGAGCTCGAAATCGGATGCCTGGAGCCAGGCAATTCTATGTGCACCTATGGCAATGGCAGAGGTTCTGCTTATGCACTCAAAACAGTCAAAAGCTGCACGGTTGACAAACTTAGAAACATCCTGAGCATGTTTGACCAGTGTGAGAAAATCCTGTCTTCTATCCTCAGGAAGAAGAGGGCTCAAAACCTCTAAATCTCCTGTGATTTCCTTAAGGAACATTTCCATATATAAAATATAGGAACTGATCCTGGGCGAAAGCATGGAAGCCTGGAAAGTACAACGTCCAAAGGCATCCAAAGTTCTACACTCATGTCCTGGAGGATTAGAGGCATGCCTCATTGCACTCCTGATCCTTCTCATAGCTGATTCCACTACAATAGAGTGGTGAGGAAGCTGAGTCTTCTGGAAACCAGGACAAGGAGGGACTCAATACATGGTATCCAGTCTACGAGAGTGAGGAGAGGTGGTAAGAGGTGTTTCCCATATTCTTAGCATGAGATTATGTAAGATCTCATGGACAGGCAAAGTAGCTGCCTCTTTAGGAGCCTTGGGATATTGTAAAATCTCCAACTCCTTTGCCCTGGGCTCTGTTTCGTGAGCCACCTCCCTGATAAAATCCTGAAAGGATATATCTTCTGGAGGAGACATCCTACATTTAGGAGAGGAAGGCTCCTCGGAGAGAAGTATTCCGGTACCGACAGAGCTGTCAGAATCCTCGGAATCCTCCGAGGATTCAAAGTACCTTCTGTCTGGATGCTCTTGAAGAGCCCGATACCCGTACCGACCGAAGTCGGTACCGGGGGGAATCAGTACCGGTGTATCGGTACCGGAAGGCATCGCATGACTGGGTGCTGGCAAAGTGGACACCGATGTTGATGCCGATGCTATCAGTACCGATGCCGGAGTCGGTGCCGGTACCGGTTGAATTGTCTGACGTGGTTCCGGGGGTGTCAATGCTGCAAGGAGAGCCGCCAGACTGCATTCAATAGCCAGGAACCTCTGGTCTGTCGACGCTGCTGATGCCTGGGTATCAGTACCAGAGAAAGCAGCCGGTACCCTAGAGCATGGCACCAGTAGTTCTGCTGAGGTTGAGGCCTCGAGAACATCCTGGAGCCCCGATAATGCTTTGGAAGCCAAAGCCTCCCGCCGGGGCAATTTTGCCGGTACAGAACCCTCAAGGACAATGCCAGAGGCATCTCAATGCTTAGAAGGAGATCTACCCTTTGAGGACCGGCCAGACTTATGTTTAGTTACCTGAGATCCATGGGAGGAAGACGAAGCCCTGGAAGATGTCGATGCTACAGAAGCTGCATCGGAGGGAAAAAGGATACTGAGCTTAGCAGCTCGGTTATGTTGACCACTCTTGGACATCATGGCGCAAGCCATACACTCGGAGATGGATTGGTCAGGACCTAAACATTTAAGACACCAATCATGGGTGTCTGTGACGGAGATGATACCGCCACACTTGGTGCACTTTTTGAAACCCGAAGCAGGTTTTTCCATAGTGGAGGAAATTTTGGGCCTAAGGCCTAAGGCCCAAAATGGCGCGTGCACCTGGAAAGAAAAGTTTGGAAAAGAAAAATACTATCTATTTTTTTTTTTATAAAAGAAAGAAAGAAAAACTGGCGGTACCGGTATAGCGACGAGGAAGGCAGACGCGACCACAAAAAAGAAGAAGAAGGGAAAATTTTCTGTGGTGACAGGAACAACGACCTGCTGGCTCCGCGGAAAACGAAGAACTGGAGAGAGGCAGTTGGGAAAGGCAGGAAGGCAGCATGCAGGCACTGTGGGATGCTCCCAAAAGCTTTCTAATTGGATGCTGGGGAGCATTCCCGTGCAGGCTCCGTCGGTACCGACGATACCCATATGTGAAGACTACACTCCTGCTTGTTCCTGGAGATAAGAACATTTTCTTTTCAGCTTAGTGACTGGAATATGTAACACACTGAGCTAATAGTTCTGTGGCTCCTAACCTGGATACAGTGCAGCTTGTAATCCTTTTTTTGACTGAGTACTAAGAATTATTTTAAAAAATATTGCACTAGAGCTTTTGAAACAGCAAAGTTCTCTTGTTCAGATATTACATTGGGGCCATTTATTCATTTGTGCAGTATTTTTAGATAATTGTTATGCTTATTAAGTAAAAGGTTTCAAAATCTGAAGATTGAAATGCAATTCTTTTCCTTTGAAAAGCAGGATTGATCAGGCACACAAATGGGTGATGACATTGCCAGGTTCCAGAACAGAACTGTTCCCCCCGAGTGCAAAATGAAGTATAAAGTTTTGAGCGTGTGCAGATCTTCTCAGTCTCTCTGCAATATAGACGCAAAAACAAAACTCTCCCATTAGTGAATAGGTTCTCCTCTTTGTCTTCTGAAATTGTTTTTCATCACACTGGTATCAGGAAAAAGGCACAATTCAGAGAGACTCATTCATCTCAAGATCCAGTTATGTCTCTAGTCTCCATCTCAAATTCCAAACCACAAGGGTGCCACATTCTACCTCCCTCTTTGGAACATTCAGAAATTTCTAACGATGGACTGGAAGATAACCCAGATCCTGACTTCATCCCACCAGAATCTTCTTTAGAGGAAGGGGAATATTCTGTGAGAATCTCCTCTATTCACTCCCTTCTTGAATTTTGTAATGAATCTCCCTATGAAGATATTTCCTACCTGAGATTTATTCAGTACATCTCCAGAGAGGCTTCTTTTTCTCTACAATAGGTAGCAAAACCTCATTCAGATGTTTTTGGCCTTTTAAAAAAGAGCACCAAAAACCATAATAGCCATCCCAGTTCTTGGCCTTTTACATTATCAGCAGCTTCATTGCTGGGGTTTGCCATGAAGAATAAAAACTGGACTTAAAGTATAAACTTCAACTATCACCTGCATTTGGTGACATCCAGTTTTCTTATTCTTCAGTAATAGTCAAATGGACAATGAAGATGATAAAATGCAAAACATTTTCTAACAAGTCGCTTTCTGAGGCAGCTGGACCATTGAGGTAAAAAAAGAACACAAGGACATAAAATATGCCATACTGGGTCAGACCAAGGTCAATCAAGCCCAGTATCCTGTTTCCAAAAGTGGCCAATCTAGGTCATAAACACCTAGCATTCTCCCCAAAAGACACAGGTTCCTCAGTGCTTGTATTGGGTCAAGCAGTGATATCCGGGTCCCTTTTAATAATGGTTTATGGGCCTTTTTCCAGGAACTTGTCCAAACCTTTTTTAAACCCAGCTACACTAAGCTTTTACTATATCCTCCGGTAACAAATTCCAGAGTTTGATCACACGTTGAGTGAAAAGATATTTTATCCTATTAGTCTTAAATAGGTTACCCTGTAGCTTCATTGCATGTGCCCTAGCCTTTCTATATTCTGATGACGTAAACAATCGATCTATGTTTACCCATTCTACTCCATTCATTAATTTATAGACCTCTATCATATCTCCCCTCAGCCATCTCTTTTCCAGGTTGAAGAACCCTAACCTTTTTAGCCTATCTTCATAGGGGTATCCTTCTATCCCCTTTTCAATTTTGGTGGCTCTTCTCTGTACCTTTTCTAATAACGCTATATCCTTTTTAAGATAGAGTGACCAGATTTGCTCGTAATATTCAAGGTGCGGTCGCACCATGGAACGATACAGAGGCATTATAATATCTTTTGTTTTATTTTCCATTCCTTTCCTTATGATACCTAGCATTCTATTTGCTCTCTTGGCCGCCTCTGCACACTGGGTGGAGGGTTTTAACATGTTATCCACGATGATGCCTAAATCTTCTTCCTGGGTAGTGGTCCCTAATGTGGAACCTTGCATCGTGTAACCATAGTTTGAGTTGTTTTTTCCTAAGAGCATAACTTTGCACTTGTCCACATTAAATTTCATGTGCCATATGGATGCCCAGTCTTCCAATTTATCAAGATCCTCTAGCACAGGAATGCCCAACAGGTAGATCGCGATCTACCTGTAGATCACGGAGGGGTCAGAGGTAGATCGTGAGCCCCACTTGGCTCCATCTCTCCAGCAGCTCTCCCCGTCGCTAGGAGAGAGCTCGTGCTGGCAGGTCGTCTGCCGAGGGCTTGCCGCCGCTGCTGATCCTTTGCCTGTCTTTTTTCCCTGCCTGTGGGAATCTTGCCTGCGGGTGTATTGGGGGCACTTGTTGTTTTCATGCCGATAGTTTGTGGGTACCCCAGGGGGCCGCCGCCCACGTCCCGCGACGAGATGCCACAGGCCCGGTATCATACCTGGTCTCCTGCCTCTCAGAATCACCCATTCCTGCCCCCGCCCCAACACCCCTTAGAAGTGTGTTATATACCAGGTGATATCCATTCGCCTGGGCTTTACCTGAATACACTTAGCGTATTAGTTGTGTCGTGTGCTGGTCATTGGTCACTTTATAGTTCGCTTTCATTAAACGTTTTCGGGCAGACACAACAAAGTGTCAAGAATTTGGTGATTTTGGCGGGCTTTTCCAATTTTGTTCTAACTTGTCTATGCTTTGCCTTCGAATTGGTTCAAACCACTGTAACGTTTGCTTGCCTCTGCGATTTTATTTTGCCTAGCCTTTGCATTGATTCTACACTGTGTGCAGAATTTATTAAATCGCGTGTGGTGGTATTTGAACTTGTTTGGTGGTATTTGATTTTATCTGGTTTGCTGGACAAGTGTTTGAGTTTTTTTGATGATTGTTTGGTGGTATTGATTATTGATGCCAGTATGATGAATTCTTATTTTTACTTTTAGAACTGCATTTGTGGTTTTGGCATCTCCAATCCTTGTATTGCACATCATCCAGAGATCTTCAGTTCCTGTTGATCTTTAATAGTTTGGGACAGTGACGGTTTTGGACCAGATTCAGCCAGTGTTTATACTAACTTAGCAGATTTGGCCTTCTTACATCCAGCCACCCCAGTATAATGAAGATGAGTGTTCCAAAGAAGAGCAAACCTACCACTTTCATGATGAATTGGACATGGACTACTTCTTCATCATGGTGAAAGACAAGTGTTGTTGTCTAATTTGTAACGCCCCAGTATCCTTGCCCAAAAAGGATAATCTGGAACGTCATTATAAGGCTCTGCATAGCAATAAGTTTGATGCTGATTTTCCACCCAAAAGTGAAATTCGAAAACTGAAGCTCAAAGAACTTAAATCGAAATTGGCTACTCAGCAACAGTTGATGGTGAAGCCAAGGTCACTCACATTCGGTCAATGCAACCATAGCATCCTTCAAGGTCAGCAACCTGATCGCAAAGAAACGTAAACTTTTCACTGAAGGGGAATTTGTAAAAGATTGTTTTCTTGAAGCAGCTGACAATCTTTTTGAAGGATTTAAAAATAAGAAAGAGATCATAGCTGCTATTCAAGATGTACAATTGTCAAGAAACACCGTCATGCGGCGAATAGAAAAGATGTGTGGAAACACAACTGAACAATTATTGGAGGATGTTTCAAATTGTATTGCTTTCTCACTCCAACTGGATGAATCTACAGACATAAGAGACATAGCCCAGTTTACTAGTCTTTATCCAGATGTTTTTTGAAGACTTCAGTGTTAAAGAAGAACTACTTGGAATGATTTCTTTAAAAGGGAGAACTACCGGTCAGGAAATATTCAGTTCTTTCCATTCTTTTGTGACAAAGTGTAATCTTCCATTGCATAGACTTGTTTTCATCACTACTGATGGAGCAGGAGCAATGACAGGTGAGGTTAACGGTTTCATAGCCCTCTGTAGACAGCATGACGACATCCCAGATTTCCTTTCTTACCACTGCATCATTCACCAGCAAGTTTTGGCAAGCAAGAGACTCAATACAAAGACTGTCATGGACATCACTTTCAAAATTGTAAATTCAGTTTGTGGAAGATCACTTCAAAGACGGCTTTTCAATCTTACTCTTGATGAAGGGGCAGTGGAAATCATTTTGCACACAGATGTAAGGTGGCTAAGTAGGCACCAACATCTGCAAAGATTTTGTGATTTGCTGAATGAAATAAGAAGTTTTTTGAAGGAGAGGGCAGATGACCAAGCAGAGTTGGAAGATGAGGAGTGGTTATGTGATCTGGCATTTCTCGCTGACTTTACAGGTGAACTAAGTGATATGAACCTTGAACTACAAGGTAAAAACAAATGCATTGGCGAGATGATGAGTACAGTTTCATCCTACAAGAGCAAATTTGAGCTAATAATGACTGACCTTGCAAACAACACTTTTGATCATTTTCCTAATATGCTGGACCATCTGGAACAATATCCAAATTTTGTTTTTCAGAACAAGATGTATGTGACAGAAATCTGTTCTGTTATCCAGGAATTTGAAAATAGATTCTGTGACTTCCAAAAAATTGGAACAGTTGTGGAGTACTTGTCATACCCATTCAAAGTAGATGTGGACATTAAAGAAACTGCAGCTGCTATCAGTAAAAAATACTCATTGAACAAGCCATCTCTTGAAAACAAAATATTAACCCTTAAAATGACATTTTTCTCAAGACCTGTGCTGAGCAAGAATCGTTTTGGAAACTAGTGCCTAGAGACAAATTTCCCAACTTGAGAAGATGCAGTGAAGCTGTACACTCCTGTTTCGGTTCAACTTATTTGTGTGAATCTGCGTTTTCCCATCTGAAAATGACAAAGAGTACACAGCGTTCCAACATGACAGATGGACATCTCCAGGATTCCCTGAGACTGACCCTCACGCAATATTCACTCAACTTCAAAAAGCTGGTGGATGAAATGCAGGCTGAGACGTCTCGCTAATGAGCAAGAGCGAAATATTAAAGATTGTGCAAGATCAGCCCGGATCAATACTCGACCTAAGTTTAACACAAATTACTCAATAAAAGTTAAAGAAAGTTATTACTCAATAAAACTTTAAGAAAAAAATTATTTTCCATTTCCCCTCACAGTTCTTGCTGGATCTTCGTCTCTGTTTTGTTTTTGCTTAATTTGCTTAACAGCTGATCACATCCAAGTAAATGACAGAAGGTTCATTAAAAATGGTGGGGGGGGGGGGATCCTACAACTTTATTGGGTTAAAATCTAATTTGAAACTAATTTGAAACTTAATTTTCATGGTGGTAAATCACCGGCACTTTTGGCCGGAAAAAGTAGATCGCGACCTGTTTGAAGTTGCACATGCCTGCTCTAGCAATTTTCCACAATCCTCATGGGTTTTAACAACTTTAAATCGTTTTGTGTCATCTGCAGATTTTGATAACCTCACTCGTTCTTCCCATTTCCAGGTCATTTTCTAACGGACAATGGTAACATATCTACACCAGATGTCACCCCCGTCCCATGGTCAGACCATCACATAATCAAAACAAAGGTCATGTCACAAGGACAAAACCATGACAAAAACCTAGACAAACCAACAGCACAAAGAAGATGTAAAAGCTTCAACAAGGACCAGTTTCTCAAGGACACGATACCGCACCTGAATACTGTCGTCACCCTAGCCCGGGCCAAAGGCCTAAAGGCACAGGGCTGCCAATGTTAGTCCTTAAATAAAGAATTATACTATTCTTGTCCACAGCTTGGACTTCTGGGACTTGTAGTTGTTTCTCCTTATCTAAAGACAGTAGTGTGAAACTGATGGTTTTTAAAGACAAACAAGAAATGTATTTATCTTCCCCAAAGCACTAAGGCTCAACACAAACGTTAGGATTCTTCTCCAAGCAATAACATCAGGAAATTATACACAAACTAGAACTGAAACTGCTTCATAAGCCTTTTAACATGTGTAGCTGTTTTCATCAAACGTTCAGCAAACAAAACATAGCTTCTTCCTTCAAGCAAAGCAAAGTGTCCATTTTATCTTCTGCTTCTTTAGTAATTCAAATACAAGTTATGCATGTATTCTTTTCATTAGAAGCGGTTCCTAGCATTAACACAGATAGGTTAACTCACCCTGTTTCTTCAGTGCTTTCTTGGTTAAAGACTTTTTACCAGAAAGCTTTCAATCTGCCTTCTGGCACAATGAACAGTCCATTGCTAATTCCTCAGTTATAGAATCCTGCTCAGGACAGACTACCTGCATCTCTTCCTGCTCTTCAGCATGTACGTCTGACTCTGAGCTTTCATGAACTGTTTCTGGCTTAATGCTTTGTAAAAGCTCCTGGACTTCTCTCCACAGGTGCTCTCCACAATAAGGAATGTTTGTACCTGGAATGTGAGGATTCCTTCTCTGGATCAACTACCTCAGTTCCTCTAACTTGTTCAGCCCTGGTTCTTTCCACCCAGCTGGGTTCTGGTCACTTCTAGCTGTGAGTTTGTCCACCCACCTTTTGGCAGCTTGAACTCTTTGAGCTGGACCATGAACCATTTGAACTGCAGCATGACCCTCGTCAGCAATTCTCCTAGCCACACCGCAGCTGGCTTCAGGACTAACAGCATTCCTCCTGCAAGCCTGGCTTTGTTTATGGTTGCTACTTTCACTGCTGAGCTCCTCACCAAAATCTTCACTGTTCTCCTCCCCGGTGATCTCCTTTCTGCTCCCCGGTGCTGGCTCACTTTTTCTCCCCTGGGTTTATAAGGCTGTTTCTTAACTAGCGTACACTGCTTCCTACTCAGGCGTTTTTCATTACTCCCCAAGCCTGCACTTAGGTTACCAGAGCTTGGGTGTGGCCTGACTTCAGTGACTGCGTGTTTTCTTCTTTTACATGCACTCTGAAAGCTGTGAACTCCCTGCCTGTCTCTCTCCTTAAAGGTATATTTACAATTTTCCTCTATTTCCATGGGCTCAGCAGAGCTCTCCTCATCACAATACGGAAGAAGAGGATTTAGATGATCAAATCGGAAAAAGGAACAGCATCATCAATGCAGCCTCCAAAGCCACCAAACACAGACCCAAGAAAGATCACCGCACTAGGGCACATCACACACCCTGGTACTCAAAAACCATACAGATCAAAAAAAGAGAACTCAGGAAGTTAGAACGGCAATGGAGACACACCAAGTCTCCCAACAAACAGACTCTATACTTAGCAAAACAAAAAGAGTACAACGATCTCATCAACCAAACAAAGAGAGAATACCACACCAACCTCATACTCAAATCAAACAACAAACCGAGAGAGCTCTTCGAAAATTGTGAAAACACTCACCAAGGAGAACAAATCTGACAGCGAAGTGCAAATAGACCCACAAACATTCGCAGACCACATCCAAGACAAATTCCACTCAGCTCCATGAAGGAATACTAACACAAGCACCAAACCAAATTCAGCAGCCCATCCACAGAGCAGCTCTCACACATCATCACCGCCCTCAACACAAGCACGGCCCCAACCAGACCCATGCCCAGTCACATGGATCAAAACGACAAAGTCAAACTTCATCCACACCATACACAACATGGTGAAAAGTTCTCTAACACAAGGTATCATGCCAGACCAGCTAAAACTTGCCACAATAAGACCAATCCCGAAGAAATCAGCACTCGACAAAAACAACCCAGCAGTCTACAGACCCATCTCAAGCATCCCCCTACTGGCTAAGATTATTGAGAAAGTGGTACAACATCAGCTACAAGACCACATCGACAACCACGCACAACTCGACCACAACCAACACGGTTTCCGCCCCAACCATGGAGTTGAAAAACTCTTGCTATACCTCTTTAATGACATACTACACCTCATAGACAACAGCAAGAATGGAATACTCATGATCTTCATTGACCTATCATCAGTATTTGACACAGTCGACCACTGAACACTACTAGCAAGACTACAGAACATCGGACTACACTGAGCCACACTGACGTGGTTCCACTCTTACCTAACGGACAGACAGATATAGGCAATGTTCCCTCTAAGCTGTGCGCGTGTGTGCGCGCACACACCTCGCTGAGCAAGCGCACATACTTTACAACAGAGCGCACAAAAATTACAGCTCTGATTCTGATAGAAAACAACACAGACGTCTTAAAATTTTAAAGTTATGATTGTAATTACTAGAAATTTCCCGCTTCATTTAGTAATCATCTATTTTCACTTAATTTGATTAAAATCAATGTGGTGTACATACTGTATTCTGACGTGTAGTCAAATTTTAAAGTATATAACTCCGAGTGTCGTTATGTGGCGCACAAAAATTTAACCTTCCTTCAAAAGCTGCACACAGCTGATATTTTATGCGCACACAGCCTACATAAAATTAGAGGGAACATTGGATACAGGTCAAGATTGGGCCCAACACATCCTGACCCCTAAAAGTCATGCAAGGCGTACCCCAAGGATCCGCACTATCAGCTCTCTTATTCAACATCTACATCCAACCAATATGCATAAAAGAGCACAGGATAAAATACACAATCTATGCGGATGACATAATGATATACACACCAATCGCCCTTGACAACCCAGACCACACCAAGATAGCAGACTGTCTCACACATATGAACACCTGGTTTCAAGACAACAACATGACCATAAACTACAGCAAGACCGAGGCGCTAATCATCACACGAAACTCCGACTTCATCCCCCCCCCCCCCGCAACATCAAGATAGGCACCACAACCATACCCATACAATCAGAAGTGAAATACCTCGGAGTGACAATGGACAAAGAACTTAACCTTCAGTCCCACATCAGCAGAACCACCAAAAATGCATACCACAGGATGAGACTAGTACGACGCCTCAAGCCCCTCCTCACTCAGGAACACTTCCGCACAGTTTGTCAAGCACTAATCTCCAGGAACAAGCAGGAATGAGTCTTCACATATGGGTACATCGGTACCGACGGAGCTGCGCGGGAACGCTCCCCAGCGTCCAATCAGAAAGCTTTTGGGAGCATCCCTCAGCGCCTGCGTGCTGCCTTCCCGCCTTTCCAACTGTCTCTCCTCAGTTTTCGTTTTTCCGCGGAGCCGGCAGGACGTCCTCCTGTCACCGCAGAAACTTTTTTCTTTAATTTTTTAATTCTTGTTTTCTTGTGGTCGCGGCTGTTTTTCCCGCCGCCACCGGTACCGCCGGTGGGGTTTTTTCTTTTCTTTTTCTCAAACTGAGGGAGAGTTTTCCCTCAGTTTCTGTCTTACAATTTTTTGGGCCTATAAGACCTCTCCATCATGGAGCCTTCTTTTCCTAAGAAGTGCCTTCACTGTGGAAATACAGTTTTCTTTTTAGACTCCAATGACTGGTGTCTAACCTGTTTGGGTCCTGACCCTTTTTCCCCTGAACCGTCAGGCTAAAATACTGTGAGAAGAGATTCTCTCTTTCGAGTTTCCCTCGATACCGTTTTCCCTCCCTATGGCAGGGCACCGGCCATTTCTTCTCTACAGGATCAGGTAACCCACAAATAGTCTGTTAAGACTAGCCAATCCTTGAGTGGTAAGTCTCATGGTAAGCATGCTGACGGCTCCGGCCTTGCCCTCAAGACCCCATTGGCATTAAAACCCCGGCGGGAGTCTTCGGGCTCCAAAGCATTTCAGGGGTTTCAGGCTGTTCCTGGGGCTCACCCCTCACAGAACATACCTGAGCCATGCTTGGTGGTGGCATCCGCTTCGAGCGGTACCGATACCCTGGCATCGGCACCGGTGTTGAGTGTTCCGCTCTTCACCAGGGATCGTCATCTGGCATTCTCGGTACCTTCGGGACTGACCGAAATGTCCCAGATTGACTTTCCAATATTGGCAGTACCGCTGATACCACCACCGACGTTGGTACCCTCTAGGCATGCATCGATAGACTCGCTTCCTTCGATGCCGAGTCTAGAATCGATTTCTAGTCTAGAGGACTGGGTACCGACGCGTCTCGGAACCGATGTTTGCCGATTCCGCATGCACGGTACCGAGGATAATTACTAAGGGTTTTTAGTTGCCTCGGTACCGCTTGAGCAGCCTCCGATGACTGCTTCGGTGTCGGTTTCGCCTTCGATTCCAGCACAACTACCGGTATCGGTATCGATGCCGGTACCTGCAGTATTATCGGAACCAGCTCCTTCCATGCTTTTTTCACCTGGATCGCTCCTCTCTATACCTAGTTTGGAGTCGATACCTGGCATAGATGATGCACTACTGACTGTCTCAACTCATAACTGCCAGTTCCAGTGTCCATCCATTACAAATCCTGTTCTACACCGGACAGGTACATCCTCCGGTGCCCAGGCTACCTTTTCAAATTTAGCCTGTCCAGGGATGGTTCCCATCGGAGATCCTTCTTTTCAGAAATTTCTCCTTGACATGGCATCCTTCCTTAATATTCCTATTCCTGGCTATGAGTCTTCTCAGGATTTTTATGCAGGAAAGGAAAATATAATGCTTCCTTTACATCACTCTTTGCAGAATCTTCATCTGAGGGTATGGGAAAAACCTTTAAGGGTTTCTTCACCTCCTACAGCAACTGATCTTCTGTATCAGGTGCCCCCCTCTCCAGGATTTCAGAAGCCTCAACTTCCCCATCATTCCATTGTAGTGGAATCAGCAATGCGGAAGGTAAAAAGCAAGAAAAAACATTCTTCTTTCCCGCCAGGGTGTGCATCTAGAACACTGGATGCCTTTGGATGTCAAACCTTCCAAACATCTATGCTGGCAACAAGGATTCTCTCATATTTTTTCTATATGAGTCTATCCCTTCAGGAGATCACAAAGAAATTATCTCTTTTGACTCCTTTTCTATCAGAGCCCAAGGCTGCAGACTATTCCTTACTTCTTAGTCATAGCCAAAATATCTCTTGGTTTCTTTCTCGTGCTTCCCTAGACTCTTTTGAGTCTATTAGCAGGACTTCTGCTATACCCATAGGAGCACGTCGTAAAGCCTGGCTCCAAGCATCAGACTTGAATAGATGGGCACAACAAAGACTGAGTAATACTCCTTGTACTGGAGAAAATCTCTTCAATAAGGAGTCTTTACGTCAGGTTGCTCATTGCTCCACTGACTTTCCTGTTTCTGAGGGCCATCCTAAGCCTTCTCCTTCCTCAGCAGGTAGGAAATGCCCTACCAAACCTTCTTTCCCTAAAAGAAAGAGGTTTTCCTCTTCTCCTGCCCATCATTCGGATGTTCCCAAGCAGGGGAAGTCTCGCCCTGGTCTGAAATATCCACACTCTAGCCAGGCTGAATAAACACAGTAACCATAGGTTTCTGATTAATCTTTTTATAACTACAGTTAACTTCTTTTCAGCAGAAGTTTTTCACTGTTTTTTCCATTCAAAACTCTGCTCAGGGATTCCTATTCTCAGGAAATCCATTTACTCTTCAGTATGCTGAACTGTCAGGATATTCATGTCTATAAGTTACAGGGTTTTCCACCTCTTCCTGACTAGAAGAGAGGTTTAGCAACTATCACATGATAGTTTCTCTGTACCAGCATGAATTTTTTCCTTCCAGGGACTTACCATGTAGTAAGTCCTTCTTCAGCTTTTATCTCTAACCTCTTCACCAGGGTTTCCCCTGTAAGAGTGGTACCATACCATTGAAAGACTTTTCTTGTCTTTCTTTTCACTGTAGAGTTTCTTCTCCTGAGTAAACTCTCTTCTTTATCTGGGCAGCTCTGCAAACAGAGACAGCTTGCTCTCTTTGTTCAGTCTGTTCTCTCTGTTTGACACAGACCGACTCTCTCTGTTGTCCTATTCAGTAGCTGCCCATGCAGGAGTTCCAGTAATTGACTACTGGTACTTTTCCACAAGTCCCAGTCTTGTCTTCCACCACTTCTGTCTGGCCTTAGTAGTGATTCCAAGACAGTTTTCTACATCTTTCTTGGATAATCCTTCTCACTACAGGCTTCTTACACTATCTTCTACTTGCCATCTCCAATCTCTGGGTTTGGCAACGTAGTGGACGTGGCTGTCTGTTTTCTCCATCAGCCAGTTCTACATCCAAGTTCTCCTGCATAATGCTCTCTGCAATCCTACTGAGAAGCTTTCCACTATGGGCCCTTGCTAGAGAGCATAGAGTTTCTCTAATGGCTATCCATCATGGTTGAAAAAGGCTTCCTCAGTCATCCCCTATGACTGTGAGGGTTTTTCACACCCTACTATCTTCTTTTTAAAAAAAAAAAAAAAAAAGAGGGAAAAGGACATAAGCCTTCTCCACGTGAAAGTCTAAAGGTTATCCCATTCCCATAGGGAATATACTCTTTTTTTCTTGCAGCTTGTCCTCATGGTATCCTAATACTTCAAGGACAGCACATATTAATCTGGAAAATGCCTGATACCTCCTTTGTCCCTCACGTAGGTCAACCTGGTATCTCATTCTATGCGTTTCTGTCCTTTTACCATGCTGGAGTTCCACAGGACTCCGGACTTGCTGTTTACAGACTGATATTATCCTCTGTTTTTTCACGTAACCATCCTGGTTATTCACTGGATAGCATTCCTTTACTATCATCTCTGGGGGAATAGATTCTCTATATATCTTCTCAAGTAGGTTTCACCTCCTTGTTCTTAGATGAATCTTTTCCCTTCACATCTCCATGTGAATGTCCTGATATGCATAACTCTGTCTGCTTAATTGCAGGCATCTATCTTTAGACCTATATATTCAGGTATATATATCTATATATCTATATACCTATATACATCTCTGTAGATGTATCTGTCTGTCAGCTAAGTGTGCATATGCTATGCCCTTTAGATCTCATTATAGATATATCTATATATATCTATATACCCGTATATATATATCTATATATCTATCTATCTATCTATATCTATATCTATATATCTATCTATCTATCTATCTATATATATATCTATCTATCTATATCTATATCTATCTATCTATCTATCTATCTATATATATATATATATATATATATATACACATATATCTCCATATATGTGTGTATCTGTCCAGATACGTATTATAGGTAGATATGTATTTCCATACTTCTCTCTGACTGTCTATGCTCATAAAGGTTTTTACCTTCCTGTATGTTTCTGACAGTGGGCTTGCACAGCTTCATACTGTTCCACAGTATGTTTCGGATATTATGCACACAACCACTGCTGTGGTACTGACAGCCCTACCGTATCCTAGGTTTACGTATCCCTGAAGCTCCATGCCCCAATGTCTTCCTACCTCTCACCAGTTAGGAAAGACATGGTGGATCTTCAGTGGATTTCAGATTCAATTCCTCAAACATCTGTCCTTTCTTGGGAATATGGGGTTCTTCTCATACCCTTTCCTCCCTCAAGGACTAGGTCTGTTTGTCCAGATCGGTCAGTCTTCCTCTTTTGCTCCTACCTCTGAATACTTCTGTAGCCAAAAGAGTTTTCAGCTTTCCATGAAGCTTCCCACTGAAGACCTGCCGTGTTTGTGCTACTCCAATTGAATCCTGAGGTCACCTCTCACTTCCAGATGTTGACCTCCACCTTCACTCCAGTGAGGTCACCTTGAACATTATTCTACTGGATCCCCAGTAGACTCCATCAGCCTCTCTACTTCCTGCAATCCAGTAGGTGAGCGTCATATGGTGATTGTTCATTTCAATATTATGGTGATTGTTCATTTCAATATATCTTTTGATAATGATCATACATACAAGGACTCCTTGTGGGTAGTCCTTTCTTAGGTTAGCTGTTTTTTTGGAAGCTCCTCTCTTTTCAACTCCTGCCCTCCATCCTCAGGATGCCTGGCCATATGAGGTGTAGCATGTTTTCAATCTTCAACATGTTAGGGCTCCAGGCATCTTAGCTTGGGAGTCCCCATATGTGAAGACTCATTCCTGCTTGTTCCTGGAGATAAAAAAGATAAAAAAGAAGAAAAACAGTTCATCAGTAGTCGTTGATGCAAATGAGGCACAGTTGATTCTCCACAGAGATTGTGGTTCTGAGTGCCATCAGAGTCTGAGACTACAGTTGCTCTTACAAAAAAAATTTTTACGATAAGTTTTCTGAGTAATTATTTAAGAACTATTGCCAGAAGATATATATATTGACGTTTTGTTATATTAGAGTATTTACCTACAGTTTAACTCAGTTATATACTCTGAGCAGACCATTTAAGATACGTTGCATGTTCCTGGAGATAGCACACTTACTTACCTGTAACAGGTGATCTCTGGGAACAGCAGGAATAAGTCTTCACAACCCGCCCATCTCCCCTAGGAGTTGTATTTCTATATCTATCTTTCCTTTCCTCTTTCTCTCTCTTTGTCTCAGCTATGAAACTCAACTGAGGAGAGACAGTTGGAAAGGTGGGAAGGCAGCACGCAGGCTCCCAAAAGCTTTCTGATTGGACACTGGGGAGCGTTCCCGCGCAGGCTCCGTCGGTACCGACGTACCCATATGTGAAGACTTATTCCTGCTGTTCCCAGAGATCACCTGTTACAGGTAAGTAACTGTGCTATAACCCCAATCCTAGACTTCTGCAACCCAATCTGTCTAGGTCTAATGAAACAGACACTAAGACCATTGCAACTGGCACAAAACACTGCAGCATGCATAATTGCTGGCACCACAAGACAAGAACACATCACACCCATCCTAAAGGAGCTCCACTGGCTGCCTATCAGTGCCTGCATTAGATACAAGACAATCATAAACATTTTCAAAATCAAACATCAATCATCAGCTTTCAGCCTACACCCACTCATACAACCATACAACAGCACAAGACCGAGAAGAAGAGGCACATCCAACCGTGTCAACACACCTAAAGATATCAACAGGGTACGCAAGGACACCGAAAAACGAGCCTTATCAAAGGCGGCACCAACAATCTGGAACGCCCTCCCCGACGAACTGCGTTCAACAACAGACCTTAAGGAGATCAGAAAACTACTGAAGACAGCCCTCTTCATAGAACACTACGGTGACATTACTTAAACCATGCAACAGACACCTCAATTCCCCCCACATGTCATTATAATTGTAATTAAGCAAGGAACTGATACCCATAGCATTGTAAATAGCGCACGCTGTAAATAGCACCACAAGAATCAACGTCCAGACACACTCACATGCATACACTACTCACTGCATGTACACACTATACCCTGTATCTTCTTGATTGTTTGCTGTTCAGACCGCCTTGATTGCAGGATAAGGCGGTATAGAATTATGGTTAAATAAATAAATATGTGAAAAAGCAGCAGACCCAGCACAGATCCCTTGGGTACTTCACTATTCACCTTTCTCCATTGGGAAAATTGGCCATTTAGCCCTATCCTCTACTTTCTAGCTTTTAACCAGTTCCTGATCCAGAATAGTACACTGTCTCCTATCCCATGAATTTTTAGTTTTGCCAAACGTCTCTGATGAGGGACCTTGTCAAAGGCTTTCTGAAAGTCCAGATACACTATATCCACTGACTCACCTTTGTCTACCTGTTTATTTATACCTTCAAAAAAACATATCAGATTAGTAAGACAAGGTCTTCCTTGCCTAAAGCTATGCTAGCTGTCTCTCATTAAGCCATGACTATCTACATTTTCAGTAATTTTGTTCTTTATGATGGTTTCTACAAATTTTCCCAGTACTGACGTCATGCTCACGAGTCTATAGTTTCCCAGGTCACCTCTGGAACCCTTTTTAAAAATTAGTGTTACATTGGCCATCCTCCAATCTTCAGGTATTGTATATGATTTTAATAATGGCTCACAGATTGCTAATAGCAGGTCTGAAATCTCATATTTCAGTTCTTTCAACACCCTTGGATGTATACCATCCAGTCCAGGTGATTTGCTACTCTTAAGTTTATCAAATAGTTGTAATACATCTTCCAGGTGTATCAATATTTCTTTCAATTCTTCCGCAGTATCACCTTTAAATACCACTTCAGTCATGGGTAACATCCCTACATCTTCCTCAGTAAAGACTGAAGCAAAGAATTCATTCAGTTTCTCTGCTAGGCCTTGTCCCCTCTTAGCACCCCTTTTATCCCTCTATCATCTAATGGTCCAATTGACTCTCTCACAGGTTTTTTTTTGCTATGAATGTACTTGAAAAAGTCTTTATTATGCATTTTGCTTCCACAGCAAGCTTCTTCTCAAATTCTCTCTTTGCCTGCCTTATCAATGCCTTGCATCTAACTTGCCAGTGCTTGTGCTGTTTCAGGTTTTCGTCATTTGGCTATTTTTTCCATTTCCTGAAAAATGTTTTTTTTGCAACAACAGCCTCTCTGACCTCACCTTTAAACCATGCTGGCAGTTTTTTGGATTTCCTTCCACTTTTCTTAAAGCGTGGAATACAGCTGGTCTGGGCTTCCAAGATAATATTATCAAAATAGCACCCAAGCTTGATGTAAGTCTTTAACCTTTGCAACTGCTCCTTTTAGTTTTTTCTTAATTATTTTCCTCATTTTATCATAGTCTCCCTTTCAAAAGTTAAAAGATAGTACTGTGGATTTTCTTACCATCCCTCCTCCATTAATTAAATCAAACGTGATCATGCTATGATCACTATTGCCAAGTGGCCCCAACACCCTTATCTCTTGTACCAGATCTGGTGTTCCACTAAGGACGGTGCAAAATGGCTTCCCTTCTGGTTGGTTCATGAACCAGCTGCTCTAAGAAGCAGTCATTTATTTCATGACACTGACCCAGTAATTGAAATCACTCATTATTATTACTGTGCTGTAACTTTTGTTAGGTTCCCTGATTTTTTTTGAGCATTTCATCATCCATTTGTTCATTCTGGCTAGGCAGTTGATAGTACACCCCCACTGCCATTGCCTTCCCCTTTTTACATGCAATTTCAATCCATAGAGATTCTACAGCAAATTTTGTTTCCTGCAAAACTTTAATCCTTGATATTTCAGGATACAGTGTTAGCATGAATTGCGTGTTCTGCATGGGTCAACACATGTAGGTCCATAGCTTTTTGTCCAGCCTATCTCATCAGTCACAGTCTGAACTGGAAGCAAGTCTTGTGGTGGTAGATAAATGTGCAACATTCATTATTTTAATGTATTTATATATAAGCATATGTTATACCACCCTTTGGGCAAAAGTGCAGCAAGGTAGTTTACAATGTAAAATATCCAGTAGATGGAAATGAAAAAGTAAAGTGAATGACAGGATTGAAAGAGGAGACAGTGATAAAAGGAGATAAGAGGAGGTAAAAAGCAGACAAGCTGTGTTACCTCTCAACACCAGGGTCTTTGATGAACGCAAGTTGGAATGCAGGTTTTAACAGATTTTTTTAAAATTTGAAAAAGATGTTTCCTGGGGAATATAAAGGGGAATAAAGTCCTCAGCAGAATAATCTTAGACATGAGGAATCTCTGTGGAGATGGGATGGGGCGGCAGAGAAAGTAAGGAAGCCTGAGAAGAGGGATGGACTATAAATCATCTGCAAGTACAGTAGGAGGGACAAAAAGATGTTCCAGAATGCAAGGTACAGAGAACCAGGATCAAGATTTTAATTTGATTTGTGCAGAAACTGGAAACTAGTGTTGTGAATTGAGGTGAAGGGAAATGTGATCAAAATGACAGGTGCCAAGTAGACTGAATGAATTGAAATCGTTTAAGTGAAGATAAAGGGAGGTCATTATAGAGGGCATTACAGTAAACAATGTAGGCAATGACCAAAGTTATAATCAAAATCTTAAGCTGGTGAAAGACCTGATACAGCAGAAAAAGAAAAAGGAAGATCGAATTATGGTATCAAGATGAGGCTTAAAGGAAAATGAGGAATGTGGGAATGGGAGAAGGAACACGGGGGCAGGGGAAATGGATAACTTTGTATTTGAAGACATTTCGGAAATGATTGTCTTTCAGCTATTGACCAGATGCCTGAATGGGGGAGATGTCTATAGTAGAAGAACTCATAGTGAAAAGAATTTGAATGTTATCTGCATGTAGACAGAGGCTATAACCATTGACTACATTAGAAGAGAGAGAGAGGGATGAGAAAAATATTAAAGAGGGGTGCAAGTAAGAAACTCTGCAGGACACCACAGGAGACAGAGTGAGTGGTGGAGAGAGATTAACCTGAAGAGACCTGGAAAGCATGGTAATTAAGGTAGGAGGTAAACCAATTCAGAACTATAGCATAGAGCCCTAATTCTTGTAGATGGTAAAGAAGTAGTGATCGGTCAACCAGGTCTAAAGCTGGGGAGAAATCCAGTGTGACAAGGACAGTAGAATTATATTGATCAATAGAAATTCAAATTTAGTTAAGCATGGCAATATACAGAGATTCCGGCTGTGGCCCACTCAAAGCCTGACTGCCTGCCTGGGATCTAGAGCAAGTGATTTATCTTGAAAGAAGAAAAGCTACAAGAGAACTATTTTTCAAGAATTTAGCAAAAAGGGACAGATTGGAGATAGGGAAGGCATTAGTGGGATCTAAATTAGGCTTCTTTAAAAGAAGAACTGCGATAGCATGTTGCCAGGCATCCATAGCAATCTAAAGTCTCTCAACCTATGAGATGTCTGATTTACCTCCCTCTTTCTGTCCTGTTTGTACCCTTTTTTCTTCATTTTTTTCTGTTCTTTACACTTGTAAGCATTCTCTTTATTTCCCAGTAGTTTTTAATTACTAAACATAGATAGTCATGGTTTAATGGATAAAGCCAACATGGATTTAGCCAAAGAAATCTTGTCTCACTAATCTGCTATATTTTTTGAAGGTGTGAATAAACAGGTAGATTGTGGCCTGGTTCCCACAAACAGTTGCCCAAATATCACCAATCAAAGAATTACTTAGACGGCAGTTGCTTTAGCTACAAAGACTTTTATTTTAGCATAGCAAAATAATAGTGTCATGCAGAACAGCAAAGCCTGTCTAGAGATGACGGACAGCACTTTCTCTCAGTATGGGGAGAAAGCACTGCCCACTATTCTTTAAAATGGCTGATTTATATACATTTCTCCTTGTCTCAAATGTCTGCTTCAAATTAGTTTCAGTGAATTCATCATAAGTTCTTAAGTGTCTGCAAGGCCCCAGGCGTCCTGTAATACTTTTCCCCAGGGGAGGATCCCTTTACATTTATACATCTGGATCTGCTTTTAGGTCTGCTTATCTATGCATGGCCTGTGACCTCTGCCCCTTCCTGTGTTTTTCCTTCTCTTGGCACTAATTGAAACCTTCAGGGCAAAAGAGAGAGTGCTTGTACTCATTAGTTTGAATTCTTTGTTTGGCCTGTATTTTCTTGCTGATATTGCTAGGCCCAATATTTTGCATACTCCTATGCAGAATATGGTTACCCAGAATCCTCCATAGCAGGCCGCATCTACTCCTTTATACCCACATGCTTGTCTTCTGTGCCTTCCATATGCTGTGCAGTTTCACCAGGTAAGGGTGCAGTCATATAAAGCCAACATATACAGCAGACCTAAGGCAGACTTAAGTCAAATTTCCCAACATTCGCCACTTTTTCTTTTCCTTTTTTTTTTTTTTTTGGGGGGTAGCAAAAGTAATCCCACTAAGGGGCATGAATAACAACCATTTGAGACAAAGATAGATCATCCAAAGGCAATCGCTGGTACTGTTCCCTTGATACAATATACATGGTTTTAGTGCTTTGCGATATCATTTGTTTACAACAGGCAAGTAAAATGAATAAGGCACAACAGGCAATGATTGCAAAACAAGCTATACTTAAAAGCGTAATAAAGAATGCTTTAAGTCCTACACCTAAACTAGCAAACCATGAAGCAATACTACCCCAGATATTATCAAGTTGAAGCCCCCCCTTAAAATCATCAATATGCAACTCAGAGAGATGCTTTATCTTATTCATAGCATCAAGGACAAAAATGGTATGGTTAGCGATGACAGTACAACAGTTTGTAGCATTAATGAAAGTGCATGTGCCGCCTTCAGCAGCCAAAAGTAAATCCAAAGCTTGCCTATTCTGCAGAGTCATTTGTGTATTTTGCTCAAGGGACTCAGCTAAGCGTGAGATAGACTCGGTAACAGCTTTCATTTGAATATGCAACAAACATTGCAAACGGCGTACAGCCATACCAAGTTCAGCAGTAAGGGTGGGGGTGGCAAAGGGAATCCAGGCCGTTGCGCTAAGGGCATCCAAACGAGTTTTAGTCATGGGATAAGTGGAATTGATATACTCGAATGAGGCCTGAATGGCATCATCCTCGGCTATAGAGGAATCCCAGGGGCTAGCATAAGCTGAGGAGCTACGTTTTAATCTATGCAGGGTGGAGCGAGAAGCAGAATGATGGGTAACATTAAGGGGCTTGTTTAAAAAGCCGCGGTAGCGGTTCGCGGTCGTTATCGGAGCCGCGGCCCCATTGAAATCAGAGGTTTGTAGCAGGTGTCCATATGCGACTCATATGATGCCCATCAAACCACTTAACAGAAGATTTTCCCGTGGTAGATGAGGTAAGATCCCTCCTGAAACTGGACATTGGGAGATAGCATGAAGTATATGGAGATTCATTCTGAGAACCCGTTGTCAGCACAGCTGAACCATCGTGGTAAATGGGACCAACCCCCACATACCAGCGGAAGTCAGATCCATTAAACACTACCGGGCTCCTTGTAATATTTCTCCAATCATATTTCATATTGGAGGGGTCCATATTACCGGATTGATTATACCACTTTATCATGACAGAACTACTAGCAAAATGAAAGGATCCATTAATCACATTATATGACAGGTTACACTGTCTGAAAAAGCAATGGATACATTTGTTATTAAACATAGATCAAATATCATATTCGGGTCAACATATACACGCAAAGGGTCATGTATCATATTCATTGCATGCCACGTCTGGGAACAATTAAAAGCTTCATAACAACTGGCAGAAAAATTATTATTATCTACACAAGCAAGCTGTCCCGCATACTCATTTAAGGGAACCTTTGAAACATGTACTGGAGCATATGATACACCCTTTGGTAAAGGGGTACAAATAATGCAGTCTGCAATGTTCATCAGGGAAACAATGTGTAATACTGATTGCTTCCACAAGTTCAGAGAGCCTCCAGGTAAAGCTCAGGGTACTCGAGATATCGTCTGGTTAGTCTGGTTCCATCCCTGGAGAAACAAAGCTAGCTGTCCATCTGGATGTAAACACTCAATAAGGAGCACGATTATGACAGGGATTCCTAGAAGAAGGCACAAGGACGCCCACGGAGTAGGCTTGACAGCGATCATCTTTGGTACTAATAACATAGCACTGTGGTGAGAACATGTGAGTTCTGTAGGGAAATAAAACTGATTAATCAGATGGGACGGCTGGAGACGCTTTTAGATGGCTGACATGCACCCAAGTATCAGTATCATTCAGTCTGGCAGCAAAAGGGGAAGCAGCAGTGACAACGTGGGGTCCTGAAAAGGTTGGGCAGTCCCAGGATGCACGAACACAATTTCTTTTATAGACAGTGGACCCTACAGGGAAGCAAGGTAATAAGGATGGACTGGACACAGACTGTGTGTCTGCTACACTGTCAGCAATTTCTTGGAGCGCAATCCGGAGTCCTGCAAGGTAAGCAGAGAGACTATCATGAATCGGAACCTGGGACTGTGATAAATTAGTCGTGCGCATACGCCGGCCAGTGGCCATTTCATGAGGTGTCAGATGTAATCGCTTGATCGGGCTATTACGCAGCTGAAACAAGCACATTGGTAATGCTTGTAGCCAGGTCATGTGACCAGAAGCGCAAATCTTTCTGAGTTGAGTTTTCAAAATGCCATTACATCGTTCAACAAGACCATTGGAAGTAGGTTTATACACAGAAACATACTTCAACTGAACAGGAAGATGCTGGGTGAGTGCAGTCACAAGAGCATTACGAAAGTGAGAGCCATTGTCAGAATATATGACTTTAGGAATGCCAAATCGGGGAATTATTTGTGTTAGCAAAACCTCTACTGCTTCTTCAGCAGTCTCTTTATTGCTGGGGAAAGCCTCAATCCATTTAGACCAAGGGCAAACCCACACTAAAAGGTACCGCTTCTGAGCACATCTGTGAATCATGTCAGTGAAATCTACATACCAGGATTCAAAAGGACCACTTAGAACTGGGAGGTGACCTTTGACTATGGCCTTTCCCCCTGGCTGAGAGTTCAGAATACACACGGGACATTTAGCTACTAGTTCCTGAATGTGATTTTTCATGTGTGGACACCAAAAAGTGTCCTCTAGCATGCTGTAAACATTTGCAGCACTAGAATGATAGATATCATGAATGAGATCTGTGAGGCATTTCAGTGCTACATAACAGATACAGAGTTTTCCTGATGGATGTACCCACATTTTCTTAATTTGGGAACAACCTAGTCTCTCCCAATTTCCTATCTCATGAGAAACAGCATCTTTCTGATAATCAGCAAGGTCAGGTACTAAATAGATCTGTGATCTGGTGACAGGTAAAGTCAGGGAAGTATTACTAGTTACTTCTTTGGCTAACTGATCTGCCAGGGCATTGCCCATCTGGCAGAAAGAGTCTCCCTGTGTATGTCCAGGAACCCATTCGCAGCATAGAAACAGATAGTTGATTCTGCGTTTCTCTAAACACTCATAAATTTGATGTATCTCATCAAGATGTGAGATTGAGCTGGCTGAAGAGGTAATAAAACCTCTTTGTGACCATTTCTGATGAAGCGCTGTCAGCACTTGTGCTGCATAATGGGAATCAGTGAATATGATAATGTTCTGTTTCTCCTGATGCAGTAAGACTGCCAAAATTGCACAGAGTTCAGCACCTTGGGCGCTGTAAGTACTCGGCAACTGATATTGCAGAACATCCAGGATGTCACCAGAGGGAGATATCTGTACTGCACTGAAACCAGAACATAGTGACGTCTCAGAACCATCAGTGAACCAGACTTCAGAATTGACAGGCATTTCGTGAAGAGACAAAATATTATCTGCAAAAGAAAAAGTGAGGACCTTATCCCCTTCCTCACCAACAATAACAGAAACTAAATTTTGTAGGTAGCCAAAAGGGTGACCTGCAGGGAATGGCTTAATGAGGATATGACTCCGTAGCAGGGCAGCACACAGCTTGTGCACCCGATGTGGGGTAAAGTGGAGAGTATTACTGCATAACAATGCTTCTACATCACCGGAGCAATACACAGTGAGTCGCAAGGGATGAAAGGTGTTATAGGTCTTCCTGACTGCCTCACTGGTGGCTACTAACCCTCTCTCAATGTCAGGCAGAACTATTTCTGTAACAGAAAAAGACCCTGAAAAGTAGGACACAATTTTACCATCATCCTGGTAAATCACAGCTGCCCACGTGTGATGTCCATGAAAGCTAATGAGAAACATTTCCTTTGAATAGTCAGGGAGACAGAGACTTGGTGTGTGCGAGACATCAGACAAAAGAGACTGAAGCAAAATCTGGTCAGGGGCTGACAGGCTGATAGCAGTCGACCCCTTGACCCCCCCTTTTAAATATTTGCAAAAGGGATGTGTGCGTTGACTGTGACCTGGGATCCAATTATGGCAGAAGTTTATCATGCCGAGCAGAGATCGCAATTGCTTTACAGTGGAGGGCATCTGTAATTGCAGGCAGTGTTGTTTAGTTTTCTCTGTCAGAGACAGCATTCCATCTCCTACTAGGAAACCCAGAAAAGTGACTTCAGTTTGGCAGATCTGTGCCTTGGCCATATTAATCTAGTAACCACTTTCCAAAAGATAACAAACAAGTTTATCTGTGAGGGCCAGGTTTGTTGCAGCCTCAGCTGTGGAAAGCAGTAAGTCATCTACATACTGTAACAAAGACACATTGCTGGGCAGCTCTGCCCTGAATGATTGCAAATCAGCAACTAGTGCTTGAGAGAATATGGAGGGACTTTCCACGTATCCTTGGGGTAACCTGGTCCACTGATAATGCTGACCCTCAAAAATAAATGCCAGAAACTGCCTGGATGTGGGTTCGACCTCTATCCCAAAAAAGGCATGGGAAAGGTCCAGAACAGTATGATACTTGTACAGAGTAGTCGTTGTCAGCAATGTGGCAGGGTTTGAGACTACTGGAAACTTTGGTTCAATAACACTGTTAAGTGCACGTAAGTCATGAACTATTCGCCACTTCCCATTAGGCTTTTTCACAGGGAATAGTGGGGTAATGTATGGGGAGTTACTGAGTTCAATGATTCCGTGCTGTAACAGCTCCTGAATCTCCTGGCGAGATCCCTGCAGGGCCTCCGGTTGGAGAGGATACTGCGGAATCTTTGGTGGTTTACAGCCAGGCTTAATATGAATGGTAACAGGCAGATGTGATTTAACTGGGCCATAAGGGCTGAGGAGCAGTGACCGCTCAGGGCCTTTTTCTCCCAGGGGACCATAGGTGAATTCAACCTGTAATTTCACCAATAAGTCCCTACCCATCAAATTTACTGGGCAATATGGGGCAAACAGAAAAGAATGAGAAATTTGCTGATCTCCTATTCTTAAACAAATAGGTGTAGTTAGGTAAGATGTAAGGGGTCTACCATCAAAACCAGTGGTAGTCATTTTCTTTCTACTAAGCTGGCATCTCTGTGGTAAAGCAGTTAATACAGAGGAAGTGGCTCCTGTATCAAGTAACATTTCTGTGGGCTCATCATTAAGATATACTGTGATCAGAGGTTCCTGATATGTGAGCCTTGCCTGTAAGATATAGATTCCCAGTCATTGTTGGGGTGGGGGTCCAGAATCCCGGGGAGGTGTCCACAAGGGAAAACGCCTCCTGTCAAAGTTCTCATTTCTGCGCTGAGCATGGCATGAGCGCTGAAAATGACCGTAACCACCACAGTTCCAACACTGTGGGGCAGGAGTACGTTTATTTTGTTGGTAAGAGGGACCTCGACGCTGTGGCTGAGGATAACGGGGTCGTTGGGCTCCGTTATAGTAAATGCGCTCCTTATCTCTATCCCATACCTCATCACAGGGGTCTGGAACATCATCCTCATAAGGATCCAGATATTCCATTTCATCAATTTTCTCCTGCTGTTCCCTAATTTTCTGTTTTAGTTGTCTAATAAGTTCATTATTAGATTTATCAAGATGTAATTTGGTGGTGGATTGGGGATCTTTAATTTCTTGTAACCCTTTAAGTTGAAGGTGTAACAAGCGTGCTTGGGCCTGTTTCAAATCCTTCTCAGGTTTCAAAGTGTCCTCCTCTAAAGATCGAATATAATGCAAAATATGGGCCTGTTGTTTAGGCCACGGCTCAGACTCCAAGGCTACTATAGACTTTAATTTTGCATTCATGGGTGGGGGTAATGTATTACACAAGGTCTGGAAAAATACGGGTCTCATACAAACATCATCGTATGGTACCCCCATTTGTGCTTCCCATAAATCTTGAAATCGTACGAGGTATGCACTGATATCCTCACCTATTTGGAATCTCATGGTAGTGAGAGGAGCCAAACTGCGCTGAGTAGGGTACATCTCCCTGAGGGCATCCCAAATACGAGGACGATACTCGTTGAAGGAAGCACCATCATAAGTGTTAACTGTGACCTTCACCTGGTCTAAGTCGGCATTGGCGAACACTTGATTTGTCGCACTGTTTCCCAGAATTTTGGCCAATAAAGCTTTGATATCTCCCAAAGCCAAATTATATCCAGCCGTAATTCTTTCATATTTTTGAATCCATGTCTCTCCCCCTCTACTGAGAGGAGGTAGACTACTGGCTATATTAGTCATATCAGTAAAACTCCATGGTATATATTTAGATTTTCCTTCATTTGTGTAGATTACTGGAAACAGAAGCTGTTTATTAGCGTCCTGATTCTCATACTTCTCCCAAACCCTAAGACCTGCTTCCATATAGGCAGAATCCCAGTTAGGATCTCCCACTCCTCCGCGAATGCAGAGTCGGGCGGTGTTAAGGTGTACCGTTTCCAGTGATCCATTAGGGGGCCACTGTAACATCTGGGGCTGGTTGGCTCTTGTCCAACCGTACATGTTGGAGGACCAGCGGTAAACATAATAACCATTTCCATCCTCCTGCTCTGTAATAAAAGTAAGAATACATGGTTGTGGAGCTCGAGGGGTTTTACCACCTTGCACGACACCACAAACCAGTGTAAGTTCACTTTTTTCTCTTCATCATCTACTTCCGCATCTACCTTCTCCTCTTCTTCCTCTTCTATAATCTCCTTAAGACGTTTTTCCCTATCTGCTAGGTCTAACTCCCATCTTTTAAGATTCCCAGTAATTTTTTCCTCAGATTGCTTTAAAGCTTGAGCCTGACTTACTAAATCTTCATGTTCTGCTGTCAATTGTTGTTTCAACTCTTCTAATTTTGCCTGTGCCTCAGCATATGCATTGGGATCTGGGGCAGGGGTGGCTTTTAAGTTAACATGACCCTCAATCTTTGCCCAAGCTCCCTCAGTGTCCAAGAGTTTATGCAGGACCTGTTCTGGGGGTAGAGAGGCTGCTGGGTGAGAAGTCGATTCTGACTTGGGCTGTAAGACAGGGTTGGAATAGCCTATGGCTGCCATAGCTTTACTTTCGGCTGCCCAATAAGAAGGTGGGGGTACAGGGGCAGAAGGCAAAGGCTCTGGACCGGCCTGCATCCACAGGGAAATATGTCGCAAATATTCCAATTGGGCTTTGCCACATTTGTTAAATAAAATATGATCTCTAATTTTGGTCAAAATGAGCGGATCAAATGACCCCCCCCTGCTGGCCAGGCAAGAGAGGGTGTTTTCTTCGTCCATTTTTCCCATTGTTTAGAACAATTTTATATCGAGGCTTCCAATAGGGGGTTCTGTTTAACAAGGCTATCTATGGGGTTAGGACCGGGCTCAGTTCCTTTCTCATTATTTTCTTCCTGTTTGGATTTTCTTTTAAATATTTCCCTAGCTGTCCCTTCTCTATAGTCTATGTAGACCTGGTGTTTTCACTGTTCAGGGACAGGGGCAATTAACTTCGCCTTTTACCAATAGCAACTTGAACCTCTTTATTTACAGAGGCACGCGTAATTTCGCTTTTAGGTGGCAATCCAAACCTCTTAATTAACAGAGGTGCGAAACTACGAATCCAGGACTCATACAAACATACAACTCTTGTGCTTCGTCCAAACCCAGCCAATCCCCTCGCAGTGATGGGGGTATGAAAATGTGGATAGGGACACACACTCGCTTCATATCAATGATACGTACAGTCTCAAGCGTACACCAATCAATCCTGGAAAGACAGAGACCTAATGTCTGGGCAAAACTTTCAAACTTTCTTTCCCTAACATTACAACTAAATGCAAAGACACTCTAACAATTTTCTACATAACAAAACATTAAGCACATAAAATACATATGCATATGTGTAAATTTGGTACTCACCCACCAATCGAACCTGGGTAAATCTTCCGTCTTTGTTTGTAGACAGGAAAAACAAAACTCACCCACTGGAGTCGTCCTAGGGCAGCGATGGCGAACCTATGGCACGCGTGCCAGCTGTGGCACGCGAAGGCCTTGCAGCTGGCACGCGGGAAGGTCCGCATTTAAAAAAATTTAAAAAAGCTGTCTTCTGCCGCTTCCGGGGCCGCCGCGGCAGAATCAAGTGTGCCGCGGGGCCCCCCCTGTGCCTGGCAGAGCCTGCCCTCCAGATCCTGCCTTCCCCGGTATCAGCTCCCTGTTTCCAGCTTGTCACACGCGCCGGCTTTCAGAGCGCGAAGGGAACTAGTTTCTCCCTCGCTGCTCTGTTAAGCCCGCGGGGGCTGATGGGAAGTTCCCATCAGCCCCCGCGGGCTTAACAGAGCCGCGAAAGGGAAACTAGTTCCCTTCGCGCTCTGAAAGCCGGCGCGTGTGACAAGCTGGAAACAGGGAGCTGATACCGGGGAAGGCAGGATCTGGAGGGCAGGCTCTGCCAGGCACAGGGGGGGCCCCGCGGCACACTCGATTCTGCCGCAGCGGCCCCGGAAGCGGCAGAAGACAGCTTTTTTTTATGTTAAATTTTGGCTGGGCTGGGCTGGGCTGGGGGGGGGGTTAGGGGTGGTGATGGGCGCTGCGGGGGATTAGGAGTGGTGATGGGCGCTGCGGGGGGATTAGGAGTGGTGATGGGCGCTGGGGGGTTAGGAGTGGTGATGGGCACTGGGGGGGTTTAGGAGTGGTGATGGGCACTGGGGGGGGTTAGGAGTGGTGATGGGCACTGGAGGGGTAGGAGTGGTGATGTGTGCTGGGGGGGTTTAGGAGTGGTGATGGGCTATTGGGGGGCTTAAACTAAAAATTGGGTGATGGATTAGGACTGGAAATGGGCTGGTGGGATTAGGACTGGAAGTGGGTTGATGGGGGTTAGGACTGATAATGGGCTAGGGGGGGCTTAAACTAAAAATTGGGTGATGGGGGATTAGGACTGGAAATGGGCTGGTGGGATTAGGACTGGGAGTGGGCTGATGGGGTGGTTAGGACTGGTAATGGGCTATGAGGGGGCTTAAACTGAAAATGGGGGTGATGGGGATTAGGACTGGAAATGGGCTGGTGGGATTAGGACTGGGAGTGGGCTATGGGGGGTTAGGACTGGTAATGGGTTGGGGGGGTTGCTAGGACTGGAAATGGGCTGAGTGGAAGGGGGCTTGAATTGCAAATTGGTGTTGGGGGACGGGGCTTGGAATGGAAATGGGCTGAGGGGAAGTGGGGGGCTTGAACTGCAAATAGCTGATGGGGACGGGGCTTGGAATGGAAATGGACTGAGGGGAAGTGGGGGGCTTGAACTGCAAATAGCTGATGGGGAGGGGGACTTGGAATGGAAATGGGCTGAGTGGAAGGGGGCTTGAACTGCAAATAGCTGATGGGAAGGGGGGCTTGGAATGGGCTCTTAGGGGAGGGAGCTAGGACAGGAAATGGGCTGATGGAGGGGCTAGGATAGGACTGGGAATTGGGTGTTGGAGGAGCTAAGTTTGGAAATGGGCTGTGGTGGGGGCTTGGATTGAAATGGACTCATGGAGGGGCTAGAACTGGAAGTAGGCTCATGGGGGGCTTGGATTAGAAATGGGCTGAGTGATGGTGGGGTTAGGAAAGGACTAGAAATGGGCTGATGGGAGGCTGGTATTGGAAATGAGCTGATGAAGGGACTCGGATAGGATTGGAAATGGACTGATGGGGGGCCAGGACTGGAAATGGGCTGATGTGGGGACTAGAAGGGAGCGGATACTGGGTGGGGCTGGAATTAAAAGGGAGCTGATGTTGGGGGAGATTAGAAGGGGATGGGGCTGGGAGAGTGAAATGGAGAGGGGAAAAATATTTTGTGTGGGAGGGAAGAAAAATGTACAATTGGCCGGGTATTGGGAGACTAAAAAAGGAGAAAGATTATTATGTTAAAGCAGATGAAGAGAGAGAATGGAAAAAAAACTAGAAGAGAAGAAAGGAGAAATGGACAGCAGACGATGGAGAGATAGCAGAAGACACAAATAAACCAGAAGAAAGTGGCTGGAACAATTGCAACTGAAAAAAAATGCACAAAAGGTACAAAGATATCTCTTTATTTTGAATTTATTAACTGGAATATGTCAGCTCTGGGAAATGTGCATCATTAGTGTCTGTGCTGTGTTTAGTACAAGAGGAAATTAATTTATAGTTTTATTTCTACAGTGTTGTTGTACATTCCAAGTTTGGCTTTTGGGGTTCCCAGTTTAATTATTGCCTTCCTGTTTCTAAATTGAATGAAATCATTAAAACATTATAAATTGCCAATAAATTGAAATGAAAACCAAAGGATTGTGAATCAAATTGATTCTCTGACAATACAAAGATTCCAAACTTTACAAATGATGTTACATAGTTCAGGCAACTTTATAAAGAGTTTTTAGATACTAAAATCTTGTTGTTAAGGTTTAATTGACGTGCTGGCACTTTGAGGAAATTCTTTGGTTTTGTGCGGCAGTTTGGGCACTCGGGCTCAAAAAGGTTAGCCATCACTGTCCTAGGGATCAAAATCTCTCTCGACGTCACTCAGAACGGTATTCCCATCTTCTGTACCAGCAGAAGGAATCCTCTTCTCCTAATGAGAAGGTATTCTCATCCCCTGTTTTTTTTCTCTGTGAAAAACAGGAGGTGGTCCCTCTGACAAAAATGCAGGCAAGTCAAAACTGCAGTCAGAGGAGTCCTTGGGCAATTTAGAAGAAAAGAAATTTAGAAGTATGGGGTTCGGCACCAATTGTGGCCTGGTTCCCACAAACAGTTGCCCAAATATCACCAATCAAAGAATTACTTAGACGGCAGTTGCTTTAGCTACAAAGACTTTTATTTTAGCATAGCAAAATAATAGTGTCATGCAGAACAGCAAAGCCTGTCTAGAGATGACGGACAGCACTTTCTCTCTGTATGGGGAGAAAGCACTGCCCACTATTCTTTAAAATGGCTGATTTATATACATTTCTCCTTGTCTCAAATGTCTGCTTCAAATTAGTTTCAGTGAATTCATCATAAGTTCTTAAGTGTCTGCAAGGCCCCAGGCGTCCTGTAATACTTTTCCCCAGGGGAGGATCCCTTTACATTTATATATCTGGATCTGCTTTTAGGTCTGCTTATCTATGCATGGCCTGTGACCTCTGCCCCTTCCTGTGTTTTTCCTTCTCTTGGCACTAATTGAAACCTTCAGGGCAAAAGAGAGAGTGCTTGTACTCATTAGTTTGAATTCTTTGTTTGGCCTGTATTTTCTTGCTGATATTGCTAGGCCCAATATTTTGCATACTCCTATGCAGAATATGGTTACTCAGAATCCTCCATAGCAGGCCGCATCTACTCCTTTATACCCACATGCTTGTCTTCTGTGCCTTCCATATGCTGTGCAGTTTCACCAGGTAAGGGTGCAGTCATATAAAGCCAACATATACAGCAGACCTAAGCAGACTTAAGTCAAATTTCCTAACAAGATAAAGGTGAGGCAGCTGATATAAAGACACATTTTACAAATAATGTCCAAGTGCAATCTGGGATATCCAAGCCAGAATGTCTGAAAAAGAAACCATAAAAATATAAACCAGGCCCCAAAAGTACCAAAAACCAAAAAGCCTTATATCTTATTTTTATTTGTCGGAAGTGCCAGCACAGTAAAGAGGGAAAGTCCCTCATACCGCTGTGGCGTTTCCTTTTTAATTGTTTTTAATTATTCAAAAAACTTGTTAAAAATCAGTAACCACTTAACTGACATTTTGTAGTGGTGTCCATTTTAGCTGCAATGTTACAATCACGACGTGGCACGTTTCGGGGCTCTAAACAGCAATACCCCTGCATCAGGTCAACAACATTGACCTGTACTCTTTGTCACCTCCCACTCAACCAATTTCTAACCTAGTCAGTCACTTTAAGCTCCATCCTTACGGTGCTCAGTTTGTGTATAAGTCACCTGTGAGGAACAGTGTCAAAGGCTTTACTGAAATCTAAATATACCACATCTAGGGCTCTCTCTCGGTCCAACTCCTTAGTCACCTAGTCAAAGAAATCAATCAGATTTGTCTGACAAGACCTGCCTCTGGTGAATCCATGCTGCCTCGGATCCTGTAATCCTCTGGACTCCAGAAACCTCACTATTTTCTCTTTCAGGAGCTTTTCCAATAATTTACTGACCACCGAAGTTAAACTAAGTGCCCTGTAGTTTTTAACTACATCCTTTCTTCCGCTTTTGTGAAAAGGCACCATATGAGCCTCTCTCCAGTCCTTTGGCACCACTCCCGACTCCAATGAGGCATTGAAAAGATCAGTCAGGTGAACTGCTAGAACATCCCCAAGTTCCCTCAGTATACTAGGGTGTATCCCATCCGGTTCCATCACTTTGTCTACTTTAAGTTGAGCTAGTTTCTCACGAACACAGTCTTCTGAAAATTGCTCAAGATGCCCCTCGCTTCTGTTCCTATTTGCAGGTGTTTTCTGAGGTTCTGTTCCTGGTTCTTCATCTGTGAATACAGAACAGAAATATTTGTTAAGCAATTCCGCTTTATCCTCATCAGCTTCTACATATTCCTCCCCTTCATCCTTGAGTCTGACAACACCACTTTTGCTCTGCCTCTTCTCACTAACATATCTGAAAAATGCCTTATCCCCCCCATTTTATTGCATTGGCTATTTCCTCCTCTTTTTGAATCTTTGCTTTCCTGACTACTTTGTTAGCTTCTCTAAGTTTTTCCAAATATAGATGCCTGTCTTCCTCTCTCTGTGATCTCTTGTATTTCATGAATAAAATACAAAGGAAAGGAGAGTGAGCCCAAGGATATTAAAATGCCTCTGTATCACTCCCTGGTGCAACTGCATCTTGAATATTATATGCTGTTCTAGTTGCCATATCTATAAAAGGATATAGTGGAATTAAAAAAAGGCACAGAGAAGAATGACCAAAATAATAAAGGGAATGGAAGGATACTCCTACAAGTAAAGGGTTAAATGGTTAAGGCTCTTCAACTTCGAAAAGAGACTGCTGAAGGGAGATATGATGGCAGTCTATAAAATAATGAGTGGAGTGGAACAGGAAACGTAGATTGGTTGTTTACTCTTTCAAAAAATCAGAAAGACTAGGGGACATGCAATGAAGTTACAATATAGCATGTTTAAGACTAATTGGAGAAAATATCTTTTCACTCAATGCATAATCAAACTGGAATTCATTGCTGGAGGATGCAGTAAAAGCTGTTAGTTTAGCTGGGTTTAAAAGAGGTTTGGATAAGTTCTTAGAGGAAACGTCGATAAGCCATTGTTAAAGAGGACTGTGGAAATCCGCTGTTTACCCCTTGGAAAAGCATCATGGAATCTGTCTTCCTGATAGATACTTGTGACCAAGATTGGCTGCTGTTGGAAACAGAACACTTGGCTTAATGGACTTTTGGTCTGACCCATTTTGGCATATCTTATGTTCTGAGTGACAGCAGCACATCATGTAAACCTGATCTGCCGGCTTCCTCTGCTGAGCTCTCACTGGTTAGATATTCTTCAAGAAGCGAAAAGGGGGTAAAGAATTCATGGGGTGACCATCCCAACCCAGTATGGGATGGTCACCCCTCCCCCAGCCCCAGAGACTCTTCCTCAAAAGGACAAAACTCTAGAGGAACTCAGCAGAACTGTGGTGTAACAGCTCTTTTGGTCTACTGTTTTTGGACTCCTATGCAGGAGATGAAACCTGATGTTTCCTCATGATCTGCTCTTGAAATGTGGCATTTTTTCTTTTTCTCAGCTTATCACATCCCACACTCTGGAAATGGAGCCAAGGTGGAACTCTGAGGTAGGATGAATGCCAGTAACAAGCTGCTGTGGGTCATTTCGAGTCCTGGGCCCCTGAGTAAGCACAGTTTAGCTAGGACTGGTTGGAAGGTTGGAGAAGTATAATATACACCTCCATCTTGTTGATGTTCACAGTGCTTGTTGTTAAGGTATGCGTTCAACATGGTATATGCCTGAGAATCCCTGTATCTACTACTATTGAACTGGATCAATCCCGTAGCCTTGGATTCAAATGGCCAGATATGATCCACATACTTCCAGACAGCATCAGGAAATCCTTGGGACTCAATAACTTCTGACATAGTCTGACAGAGGAGGCTGCCACAGCCTGAAACAAGATATGCTTTCACCCCAGACTTTTTAAGGCTGAACATCTGGGTGAAGGCTTCTCATGGTGCCACCATCTGTTGGTTTTGCTGAATGCCTGTCCAGGGAAAAGCTCTGTCACTGGTCCAGATTTCTCTCCTCTTTGGATCAGGTGTAGCGATTCTCCTCAGAGTGGCAGCCATCTTCCTCCATGATCTGCCCTTATTTCGTTGTTGAATGTAGGAGGATGGAGGCTCAGTGCAGATGGGACAATTGGGGTCCAGTAAACAAGTCCCATGTTTAATTGCACTCTTCTTCTTTAATCCCTAGCTGGCATTTGGAGAGAAGGTCGTCCTCTCAGCCAATACGCTGATGTAGGTGCCACTGGATTCCATGTGTTGCTGACAATATGCTTCAAACTTTGGTGATTAGATCAGTGGCAACATTAATTGCGCTGGCTTTCCTCAAGTCAGGGACACAGTGGCTCTCTGCCTTTTTGCCCTCTTTGCTTTGGATTTTTTTCTGGGCCACTCTTCTTCATCCTCCTGCTTTAAACCTTTTTGAGTACACTGCTTAAGCTTGTCACTGTACAACTTTCACTCTCCCTAAATGCCATGTTGTTTTACCACCCCCTTCTAGCTACCTGACTCTGGACCTGTGTGTTTTGGCTTTTTCTGGGCTTATCCTCCTGCTTTACATCTCTGTGAGTCACTTTGGCTTGTTATTATATGTCTCTGTTCTGCTACCCGCATTGACATACAGTTACTAATGATCCAAGACCAGGAAAACCTGAACCTGGTGCAGTGGGGAGACACCGACAGCCTACAGTGATGAACCTTGAGCTCTCTCTTCAAAGTTCTTTTCAAATTTCCATTATTGTACTTGAATGTTTGAAGGTTCTAGCAGGGGAGTGCAACTACTCTTCTACCCTTGACCGAAGAACAGTATTGCTATCAGGAGCGATGGAGTATTGACGAAGGAAACGGATATCTGCCTAGCCAGACTGATTGCTGGATTAACCCTAACTATCATGGGTGATAGACTGCCCTGATAGCCACTATCCTCCATTACTGTAATTATTGACTATAGTCTTCTGTCATAAGTATTAGTTTTATCTTGCTGGTCTTCGTCAGCTGTTCTAGGCTGTCACACTCCCTCTGCTTTTAGGGCTTTCACTATGGTGCGGTCTCTGATTTTTCCAGACATCCCTTGGCACATCATTTGGACACTCAATAAATACTTCTTCCACCCTGGGGGAATCTTCCTTTGTACATAAGGTTCCTATGCAGGGACCGAAGTCCTCAGTGCCAGGACTCTAACTTGCAGGCATACAGCCAGTCTGGGTGTTACAGTGTGCTGGGCCTCTAGGCATAATTTAGGGCCTTCTAGTCAATCTGGGTGCTGTGCTGTGCTATTCTGGCCCTTCTGGTATACGTTAGAGCCTTCCAGCCAATCCAGGTGCTGTGCAGGTCTTCCTGGCATAATGTAGGGCTTTTTAGACAATCTGGGTGCTGTGCTGATCCTCCTGGCATAATTTTGGGTCCTGCAGCTGATCTAGGTGCTGTGCTGGTCTCCTTGCTATTTTACTGCGCTATCTTGAGCTGTTCATTACACTCTTTGTACCACTTTGCCCTTCTGATGGTGGTTTCTGGTGCTCATCCTGTCTCTCTACGCATTCGTTGCCGCACTCTTCATGCCTCTGAGGTGTTTGTTATAATCTTGATGGCTTGTAGTGCTGTTGCAGATGCTTGCCATAAAGTTTCAAGCAGATTTGATTAAACATAGATGGCAAACCTGACTGTTGCATTGCCAAACAGTGTCCCCATAGACTTTAATGGGGACATTAAAGCTACAAATGTTAAGGTTTCCAAAGCCTAACTGAACAGGTATATTCTGATCCTGAAAATCTTTGGGGTTCACATAACTACCCCACAGGGATCTGTTTCTTCCTGACATCTGAGACCCTTTCGCTTCATTCTTTGCCGCCTCCTTTTTGAATTTTCACGTTGCCTGAAGCTTCTGTAATTGGTTTCAGGTGTCCAATTATCTCTTGCTGGGTTTTAACCTAAAATTGTCTTGGAACTATGCCTCCCAAAAGGCTGTTTCCCAAAGGAGCTGACATCCTGTCACCTCAGAACCCTTGAAGGCTACATTTTCCAGAAAGCTCCCTTCCTTGCCTCCAATATGCTCTTTTGCGCTTCCTCTAGTGACAAAGAGTTACAGAGTTGCCAAGTTATCCAGTTCCAGGAGTGAGATTTTTTGCCATTTCTGGTTTTAAATTTGCCTTGCAATGCAATATGGTATTTGTAGTCCCTGATTTTACCCATTGGAATTAGTGCTGCAGGTTCCATGATGCATTGGAATGAAATTGTCAGAAATCTAGAACTGGCTTAAAATCTCATACCTGAAACACGGTAACTTGGTAACTCTGCTGTTAGAAATCCTAATGATAAACTGCTTAAGCTGTCACACATTTCTGGAGGTTTGCAGCTTGTCGTGCTGTGAGGGCTTGTGTGCATCAGTGATGCTGAGAGCTAAACTATCGGTAGTTTAACTACTGGCAGGGTCTCCCAAGATGGACAGGTCTCAGCTGAGGTGCCAGACCAAGACAAACCACCCATCTGGACAGCAGCAGAATGGGATAGTGTTGATGGCAGAGGATCACATTTCTGTGACAACAGCAACAACACCAAACTTAAACTGCGTGGAAGAAAGGCCCGGCAATCTACTTCTGTATCTTGCCATGAAAACCCAATGGATAGTTACAACAAAACAAATTGTGCTATAGTGCTGGAAGATGAGACACCCAGGTCGGAAGGCACTCAACTAGCTACTGGGGAAGAGCTGAAGACTTTTCAGAGTAAAGCCAGCATTTATGATGTGGTTGGATCAAAGTCCTCGGGACGTCTGACTGCTGATGTAGCTGCGCATGAAATGAGAGTCAGAAGCTGTAAAGATGTCTTACGCATTGGAACATGGAACGTACAAAGCATGAACCAAGGGAAGTTGGAGGTGGTCAAGAATGAAATGGAACGTGTACCACTTGATCTGTTGGGTGTCAGCGAACTGAAATGGACTGGCATCGGGCACTTTGCATCAGATGATCACATGGTCTACTATGCTGGAAATGAAAGACAAAGAAGAAATGATGTTGCATTTATAATAAAGAAGAAACTTGCAAGAACTGTAATGAAATACAATGCAGTCAGCGAACACTTAATCTCTATTTGTCTACGAGGAATGCCTATCAACACAACTATAATTCAAATATATGCCCCAACAACAGCTGCAGAAGAGAATGAAATTGAAGAGTTCTATGAAAACGAACAAGCTGAAATTGACAGAACATGCAAACAGGATATCCTGATAGTCATGGGTGACTGGAACGCAAAAGTTGACAACAAAGAAGAAGGCAAAGTAGTTGGAAAATATGGACTTGGCAACAGACATGAAGATGGAGAAAGACTGATAGAATTCTGCAAGACCAACGATCTATTAATCTCAAACACCTTCTTCCATCAACACAAGCGGTGAATGTACACATGGACTTCACCCAATGGATTGTATAAAAATCAAATTGACTACATCTGTGGAAGTCAACGATGGAAAAGTTCTATAACATCAACAAAGACAAAACCTGGAGCTGACTGTGGTACAGATCATCAACTACTAGTATGCAAACTCAAGCTAAAGTTGAAAAAGAGCAAACCACTCATGAATGCAGCAAAATATGACCTTGAGAATATACCACTGGAATTTAAAGACTGCCTGCAAAATTGATTTGCTGTTTTAGATACAAATGACAGAGCTCCAGAAGAGTTATGGAATGACATCAAGAAGGTTGTGTTGGAAGAAAGCGAGAAGTCTCTACAAAAGGTGAAAAAGCAAAAATGGCCAAAATGGATGACGGAAGAAACTCTGAAAATTGCCCAGAAATGCAGAGAAGCTAAAGCCAGAGGAAAAAGAAAGACAATAACAAAACTCAACAGAGATTTCCAATGTGCAGCAAGACAGGACAAGAAAAAGTACTACAACGACGCATGCAAGGAAATAGAAGCAGAAACTATTAGAGGAAGAACAAGATCGGCTTTCCTAAAGCTACGAGAGTTAAAGAAAAAGTTCCAGCCTCGAATTGGAATGTTACAAGATACTCAAGGTTCTATGTTGAATGATGCTGAGAAGATCAAGAAAATGTGGAAGGAATATACAGAGTTTTTATATGATAAAGATCAAGTGGACCAACAGCCGTTTCAACCTGTACCTTATGATCGAGAACCATTGGTGATGAAAGAAGAAGTTGAAGCAGCATTGAAAGCCTTATCAAAGAACAAAGCACCAGGCATTGATAGCATTCCCATAGAAGTATTACAGCAATCTGATGCATCTCTTATCGTACTTACAAGGCTCTGCCAAGAAATATGGAAGACAACATCATGGCCAACTGACTGGAAAAGATCTGTGTTTATACCAATACTAAAGAAAGGTGATCCAACTGACTGTGGAAATTATTGCACAATCACTCTGATCCCACATGCCAGCAAGATTCTACTGAAGATTATTCAAAAGAGACTACAACCATACCTGGAACAAGAACTACCTGAAGTGCAAGCAGGGTTCCGGAAAGGGCGAGGAACGAGAGACATCGTTGCGGATGTGAGATGGATCCTTGAAAAGACTAAAGAATACCAAAAGGATATCTATTTGTGCTTTATCGACTATAGCAAGGCTTTTGACTGTGTAAACCATGAGAAACTCTAGGCCATATTAAGAAGCATGATTGTACTCTTGCACAATCTGTACATTGATCATGAAGCAACAGTTCGAACGGAACAAGGAGAAACAGAATGGTTTAAAATAAGCAAAGGTGTAAGACAAGGCTGCATACTTTCCCCCTACCTGTTTAATTTATATGCAGAACAAATCATCAGAGAAGCAGGATTGTATGAAGACAACAGAGGTGTGAAGATTGGTGGAAGACTCATCAACAACCTTCGCTATGCTGATGATACCACATTACTCGCTGAAAGTGAAGATGATCTGAAATATTTGCTTCTCACAATCAAAGAACATAGTCTCAAAATGGGCCTGCACCTTAATGTAAAGAAGACAAAGTTCATGACAACTGGCATAATCAACAGGTTCATCATTGAAGGAGAAGAAATTGAAATCGTGAACAACTTTAACCTACTTGGATCAACTATCAATAAAGAAGCAACAGGCAGTCAAGAAATCAGACGACGCATTGCTCTTGGCAGAATGGCTATGAAAGACCTAGATAAGATTCTCAAGAGCAGAGATGTCTCTCTCCATACAAAGATTTGACTTGTTCAAGCCATGGTATTTTCAATAACATCATATGGATGTGAAAGCTGGACAGTGAAAAAGATAGACAGGAAGAAAATTGATGCCTTTGAATTATGGTGCTGGCGGCGAAGACTGTGTATATCGTGGACTGCCCAAAGAACAAACCAGTCGGTACTAGAGGAGATCAAACCTAAGCTTTCTTTAGAAGCTCAGATGACAAGACTTCGACTTTCATACTTTGGACACATCATGCGAAGAGAGAGATCATTAGAGAAAGACATCATGCTTGGCAAGATAGAAGGTCAACGCAAAAGAGGAAGGCCAGCAATGAGATGGATCGAGACAATAACAGCAGCTACGGGTACCAGTCTGTCAACAATGAGCTGCCTGACTCAAGACCGAACACAATTTAGGATAGTTATCCAGAGGGTCGCCATGAGTCGACTCCGACTCGACGGCACTTAACAACAACATCTGGTACAGGACAGAGCATAATGCACGTTGACTGAATTTGCATATCTACTTGAATTATTTTCCACAAAATTTTACTCATACTAAAAACAGGTTACAAATGTCCATTCCCCATTGTCTTTTTCAAGGGCAAAGCATTCACATAATTTCCTTTTCCAAATTTGGTACAACTATGGCTGAAACGTATTCATGGAGTTTGCACCAAAGCAGACAGTTTGAAAATTTCCCTCAAAGTGTAAACAAACTCAGAGATTGATTCCTTTCAACCTTCATGTCATTGTCTATTCCTTCCCCATGTCAAATCAAGTGATCAGTTCAGAACTGATGGTCTCTTTTTCCATGCAGTTACTGTATAACATCATGCCCATTCAGAGCTAACAGAAAAAGTTACTTCCATGAGAACATTGGGTCTAGCAGATCTCTTACATATGTTTTCAGATCAGTTTTACTCTAAATTGCTTCATTACAGAACGTATGACTCATTATCCCTGTCCCAAAATGCAGTGTTGCTCTCTTTATTGCAAAAGGTACCCACACCATGGTATCAACTTTAATTAAGGGCAAGAAACAAAATCTGCTTGCTCACAATGTAATCACCATACTATTTCATTGACATATGTTCAGAACCACTTACATGACTCAGCTCCATTGGAAGCAATATGCAAAATGCAGCATTCTCGAGTCATTACTGTAAAATCCTTCAAACACCTCTCTGGTCCAAAATCAAATCTTTTATATTTGCAGACTTGAAAAGAAATGTACATCCAATGAAAGACAAGCCAACAACTGGGAAAGGAACACTGTAATTTAATGGCTGTGTCCAGCGCCATAGGAACGATTCAGACATCTCTCATGGACTAATCAGTAAAGAAAAGAAATAGCACAGATATAGGTTTCATTTACAAATTAGCAGGATTTTATTAGAGGGGAGACAGTTGCTTGGGAGTTTATGATGAGAATTGTTTAGGATTTAAAATACATTATTCTGTGGGTTTTTAGGAGAGAGTATAATGTTGATATGGTAAGCAGTCTGTCCAGGCTCTCTAGAAAGTATGGGGGGGGGGGGGGGTGGAGGGTGGAAGTGGAGGAGAAGGCTAGGGTTAGATTGTGGTTGGGTTTCTTTGTGCTGTAATATATTTTGAGGGTCATATTCAAAGCGGTTTAGCAAGTTAACAGAAACTGCTAACCAGCTAAACCATGGTGATACTGAATTTTGCCACAGACTGTAGAAAAAACACCTGGTTAAATCTGGGGTGGTCTGTGGGCAGAGTGGAGGTGACCCTAGTCACTATCCAGTCAGTAGAGGGATGTTCTCATCCCGCATGCGCGGCGTCTTTCACATGGAAGTTAAGATATAGGAAACACGGGCAGCAGCACTTTTTGTAAGTAGAAACAATTTTAATCTTTTAAGGGAAGGGGTATTAGAGACACTCTAAGGCTGATATTTAATAGAAATATTAGTTAAAGAGTGAAATTTCACTCTGTTTGTTTTGTAGATTATGAGCGAGGATCTCCTGAAGAAAGTCTAACATTGAAACGCCATAATGGCGCCGAATCTGAGCGTCGGGATCCGCTTTATTTAATGAGAAGAAACGATTATATTAGATACATGGCATATAAGTCTCTATAGTTATAAAAAATAATTTAAAAATTATCGAAGGTCGTTGATGCAAAAAAAACAGCACTGAATGAAGGACGTGAGTCCTAATGAAAGTGCGGTTTAAGTCTGAGACCTTCTTGGATAATCCATTCTACTGAACTAAGGTTTGAATGAACGTGCTTTTCATTAGAAGTTTACAGTCATACATTCGGAAAGAGACCACAATCATAACTATCCAGTCAGTGGCAATATTCAACCACTGACTGAATAGTTAAACTGGATAAAGTTAGGACAGGTCAACGTCCGAGCAGCTGAATGTCGTCACTTATCGGATAGTGACTGCGTTGTCTGCTGAAGTCAGATATTCGGCACCAGATACTACATACGTTCCAATACTGAATGTCTGGTTTTGTTAAAGCGGTGGTTGTCAGGTGCTTTCAAAATGCTTGGCTGCCACTGCTGAAGATCGGGCACTTTGTATTTATGTCTTTAAGATGCTGCAGTTGACTTGTTCTTTGGGCAATTCCAATGGCTACAGACTGTCAAGGTGGAGACCTCTCATTTTCTAATGGTGCTTCTTGAACGTATTATGCAGACTCTCTCTGTTTTATTTCTCATTCTTTCTGTAGACATTCACCCCATAGACTCCAATGTCCATTCCAGCTGGTTATATAAGTAAACGTATAGGGTCTGATATCTAAATAACAGTTACTGTATATGTGTGCCACTGTGCTGTGCATCCAACTGTGGGGTTTTTTTTTTCATCTGGATGCATTATGAGCGTAAATTTACTACAGATAGCCTAGGTTAATTGGACAGGAAGGTGCCTATTTTATAAAGACATAAGTTCCTATAAGGCACATTTTAGATAGGACATGGAGAGGAGAATTCACATATCCAGGTCAGGATGTGGAGCATTCCCAAAGTACTGTAGGGATCTGTGCTGGGTCCGCTGCCTTTTGACATATTCATAAATGACCTGGAAAAGGGAATAATGAGTGAGGTAATCAAATTTGCAGATGACACAAAACTATTTAAAGTTGTTAAAACCTAAGAGGATTGTGGAAAATTGCAAGAGGATCTTGGTAAATTGGAAGATTGGGCATCCAAATGGCAGATGAAATTTAATGTGGACAAGTGCAAAGTTTTGCACCTAGGAAAGAACAACCCCCAAACTATAGTTACACGATGCAAGGTTCCACATTAGGAACCACCACCCAGGAAAAATATTTAGGTGTCATCATGGGTAACATGTTAAAACCCTCCGCTCAGTGTGCAGCGCTGGCCAAGAGAGCAAATAGAATGCTAGGTATCATAAGGAAAGGAATGGAAAATAAAACAAAGGATATTATAATGCCTCTGTATCGTTCCATGGTGCAACTGCACCTTGAATAGTGTGTGCAATTCTGGTTTCTGTATCTTAAAAAGGATATAGCGTTATTAGAAAAGGTACAGAGAAGAGCCACCAAAATGGTAAAGGGGATGGAAGGATACCCCTATGAAGAGAGGCTAGAAAGGTTAGGGCTCTTCAACCTGGAAAAGAGACGGCTGAGGGGAGATATGATAGAGGTCTATAAACTAATGAATGGAGTGGACGGGTAAACGTAGATCAATTGTTTACATCATCAGAATATAAAAAGATTAGGGGACATGCAATGAAGCTACACGGTAACCTATTTAAGACTAATAAGAGAAAATATTTTTTTCACTCAATGTGTAATCAAACTCTGGAATTTGTTACCGGAGGATATAGTAAAAGCTGTTAGTGTAGCTGGGTTTAAAAAAGGTTTGGACAATTCTTGGAGGAAAGATCCATAAACCATTATTAAAAGGGACCCAGGATATCACTGCTTGACCCAGTACAAGCATTGAGGAACCTATGTCTTTTGGGGGGACTGCTAGGAACTTATGACCTAGATTGGCTACTGTTGGAAACAGGTTACTGGGCTTGATGGACTTTGGTCTGAAACAGTATGGCATATCTTATGTTCTTATTTTGCAAGAGGCTCTCCCTAACATAGAGTCTTATGCAGAATAGGTGCAGACCGCACAGGATCTGCACATCCAGAGGAAGCAGTGATTTTAAGAAGCTTCATTTAAAAATACCCCCACACATATGTGCGGGGGCAGCGTCTTAAAATTGCTGCATCTGATCCGCATCTTCACCTGTGTCAGTACCAGTAGTTCTCTCCAATCCCCCCATCCTCAATTCCTCCATCTCCCCTTCTTCAACCATCCCCACCACAACATCTGATCTCCTCCTACCCCTTCAAAAGCATCTGATCTGCCCCAAGCCATCCGATCTCTGTAGAAACAAATTCCCTTTGTACCAACATCCTTTCATCTCCCCCCCCCCACCTCCAGCAGCATTGATGCCCCCCAAAGTTTTCCTGCAGCAGCCTTTCCCCCACCCCTGTCCCTATCCCCTTCACTGGGCTTGCTGAAGTCCCTGGTACTAAGTGGGAAAAGGAGCAATGCCTATTTACTCTTGTTTGTACCATACCAGGATTCAAAATAGCACCAATGACCCCTAGCAGTACTGCTATAATACTGCAAGATTACCATTAAGTGACATTGGTGCCATTTTGGATCCTGACACAGTAACAGCAGGAGAAATTGGGTAAGTCCAGGGAGGGGGATCAAGGGTGGGAGTCTGCTGTGGGTAAACATGGGGGAGGCACAGGTGTTACTGGAGGGAAGGGTCGGATGGAAGGTGGTTGATACTAGGGGAGGTGGTTGCTTCTTTATAAGTTCAGATGGCTTGGAGGGAGTGGTATCTAGTGTTTTAGGGAGTTAGGAAGAGATCTAGTATTGTAAGGGGCTTCAGGTAGGGGAAATTAATGTCAAGAGGGTCTGAATGGAACTATTGCGAGGTTTTCAGCTTTGTGACTCATTTATTCCCCTTTTTTGGATGCCATTTACTGATTGGTTTGTATATCCTTGTTGCTCCTCCCCCTTCCTTGTAAATAGTGATTTTCTGCCGTCCGTTTTTTCCATGGCATTTACCTTCTGTATGCCACAATCCTCCTGATGCAGCTGTTCTCAGTTGTTGGCAAAACTCGAGTTGAGATTGGTTTCTGGCTATTTTAGCTGAGGTCTCACTTATTAGATAAGTGTTTCTATCTTTCAGTTTTTAATGCGCATATAAAATTTCACCGCTTTGACCCGGTGAAAAGCGGGATATAAATACAGTTAAATAAATAAATAAATAAAATTTAAAGTAAAAAACATGGTGTGAGATGGAACCTATGACTGAATATGGTGGGTTTGATTGGCTCGCTTTCCTAGTCGTAACCTTTTTTTCAAGTATTTCTCTTTTTTGCTGTTGTTGCTTTGTTTGAAACACCATTTCTTTGAGACTCTTTGTTTGGCACATCTAAAAAAGAAGCATCTTGAGACCTTAAAGCACGGGGTGGATAATAGACTTTTAACACAGAAGCCTTACTAAGTGCGGTCATACAGTTCAATGATTTAAAAGCAATCGTCGATATCTTAAAGAGAATAAGAGGTATGTTTACTAAATCGTGAATTCAATGGGGCCGCGGCTCCGATATCACACGGAAGCCGCTACCTCGGTTTAGTAAACATACCCCTAAGTGTCTTAATAGGTAACCAATGCGATTCATATAGACAATTGGAAACATGGTCAAATCTTCCACCTTGTGTGACAAGATGAGCTGCAGTACTTTGTATCAGTTGTAGTGCTTGCATGGCATAACATGGCAATCCCTTATATAAACTGTTGCAATAGTCCAAAGAAGAAAGGACTAAAACCCAAACAGCAGCCATTTGAATAAGGCTGGTTTGACCACTTTCTGTATATGACTTTTCATGGTTAGCTGAGAACCTAAATTGACACCTGAATATCATGTTTCAGTCCGAACTTAGATATTATGTACAACCATTGACTCTAATCTTCAAGGAGATAGGATCAGGGAGAGCCCAAGTCAAATACAATACTTCTAGCTTACTAACATTCACGGATAATTTATTATAAGACCTCTAAATTTTTATAGTCGAAATACATAACCCTACAAAATCAGCAGCATCTTCCACCAATGATGTAATGGGAATCATAAATTGAATATCATCAGCATAAATTCTATGTATGAGTTCTAAGCCAGCAAATACCTTACAAAAGGAAGCCATGTAAATATTGAACCACTTAGCAGACAACGCGGATCCCTGAGGGACTCCAGAAACAATAGGACATTGCAATGACACCTTTGCAGAAACTCTGATTTGGAATGTGCGCTTGGACAAAAATGATTGAAACCAGGAATATGCTGTTCCAGAGATACCAATTTCTTTTAATCTCAGTCATAACCAGGAGTGGTCAATGGTATCCAATGCAGCAGAAATATCTAATAACACAACAAAATATGTTTTGCCTTAATGAAAACCTGATAAAAAAAAGTATCCATCATAGATAATAACAATGTTTCCATCTCACGATATGGGCAAAAGCCGAATTGAGAAGGATTAAGTGTTTCAGATCTGTCAGCATAATCTTGAAGCTGTTGCAGAACTCCATAACTTTGCTCAAAAATGGTAATGACAAGACTGGTCGATAGTTAAGCAGGTCTTCCTTATTTAGAGCACAGCTCTTCAACAAGGGAAAGACAGAGGCTTCTTTTAGAAATTCTGGAACCACACCAGTCATTAAGGAATTCATACAAGGAACTATTAAGTGCCTTAAAGAAATTAATGGGACAGCCATCCAAAGGGTATATAGGTATTATTTAATGCTGCAATAGCCTCTTGCCTTTGGTCCACAGAAACTAAATCAAAGAACTTCCTAGAGTTCTTTTCAGGCAAATCCAAATTACCTACTGGTAAAGGAAAAAAGGCCTGGCAATCACACTACCAAGAAAACCCAGAAGCTGCTAGGTCGCCAGAAGTCAGCATTGACTTGAAGGTACCCATTGCATTGCATTTGCAAAGGTAAAAGAGCAATTATCCTTCTGATATTATCAATTTTTTCCTTAAAAAGTTATGCAGGGATGTAAAGATACCCCTATGAGGAGAGACTTAAAAGGTTAGGGCTTTTCAACTTGGAAAAGAGACAGATGAGGGGAGATACGATAGAGGTCTATAAATTAATGAATGGAATAGAATGAGTAAACCTACATCAGTTATTTATGCCATCAAAAAGTAGAAAGACTAGAAAACACGCAATGAAGCTACAGCATAACCCATTTAGGTCTAATAAGAGAAAATATTTTTTCACTCAATGTATAAACTCTGAAATTCGTTGCTGGAGGATGTAATAAAAGCTGTTATTGCATATGGGCTTAAAAAAAGTTTGGACAAGTTCCTGGAGGAAAGGTCCATAAACCATTATTAATGAAGACCCAGGAAATCCACTGCTTTCCCCGGGACAAGCATTGTGGAACCTGTGTGCCTTTTGGGAACCTGCCAGGTACTTGTGACCTGGACTGGCCACTGTTGGAAACAGGATACTGGACTTGATGGACCTTGGTCTGACCCAGTATGGCATTTCTTATGTTCTTAGAAAATTATCCAGATGAAGCAACCATATATCTTTCAGATCTTCTATCTTATACTGAGGACAAATAGACTTAGATTGTGGCAGGAAAACAGTAATCGTATGCTCATTTGGCAGGCCCATCATCATAGCTCATAAACTATGATTGGTCTAAAGCAAGGCTAGACCAGAAACCATAGGTCTCAGGCTCTAAAGAAGACTGTATAAATATTAAATTTAAAATATCACCATGAATATGCTTGTTTCAGTCATCAACTGTGTATAGCTTATAGCACTCAAAGCACTCGAAAAGGTGCTACAGGATACACTCCAAGGACCTTTCTTAAAATACAAATAAAATCTCCCAAGATTATATGAGGAGACTTTTCTAACAGCCCTACAGTAAAAAACTCATCTAGTGCAGATGGGGCAATTTCTAACACCCCTGGGGACAATAAACCAGACACAGCTGCACGCAACCAACAGGACACCCAGCCAGAAAGACTACCACCTCCGTCTGCCAGTTGTAATATGACAGAGCAAGCTTCAGGCCAAAAGGTCCACTTTCTAGATGATCACGGTGACCAGATCTTCCCCAGAAATTAACTGTTCTTACAGCGGTCCCTAGCCAGTGCCAGTAAGCCACCACCTCTAAGAAGCCCTCTCTAAACAAATACCAAACTATTAACATGGACACAGAATACTAACCACCATCATCAAGCAAGTTTTCCTACTCCTCCTAATACTCACTATTCATGCTGATTTTGCCGGCTCAGTCCGCAGAAACACCATCCCATAATTCATACTTTCAATTATTCACATGAGAGATCGCTGTCCTAACAACTCTACACACAATACCATATAAGACATTGCAGCTTGAAAAGAATTCCGATAACTACTCACAACATAGACCAGGTGAAGTGCAATATAACACACCTCACAAGATGTGCCCTCATTAATGCTCGCTCCACCCGAAACAAAATCATGACACTAACTGATTTCATCAATGAAAACAACCTTGATATCCTCTGCATAACAGATACTTGGTTCACAGATTCAGACACAGTCCTCCTAAATCTGCTTTGCCCCCCTTCATACTCAATACTAACTGAAAACAAGGTGCAAGGGTGGAGGAATATGCATCATCTCCAAAGAAAACCTCAAGCTCAAAGTCGTTGAAATCAGCTCCATTCCTGAACTTGATACCTTAGTAGTGGCTAATAACTGCATATCACTCTATTTAGCATACAGAGCACCCCACAGTAACGTGTCTGAACTCTTGACCCTTCAAGAAACTGCTGGTTCCACCCCGACCAACTATAAGCCTCTTATATTACCCAGAGATTGCAACCTAGCCTCCACCTTCTACTCACAAGCAAACACATTCCTAGATGCAATGGAAGCACTAGGCTACACCCAGATCCTAAGCAGTCCAACACACAGAAAGGGCAACGTACTAGACCTCATATTTTTTCCTTCAAACTCTCCTCTTCTACCTCACCACCCTCCTACCACAATCCTCCCAGTTCCATGGTCAGACCATGCCGCTATCCTTTTCCCAATTCACCTCATCTCACAACAAGCCACTCAAGATCCATCATCACACACCACCTGAAGATTCAGAGACTTCATCAAGGAACAATTCATTGAATCTGTCATCCCACAACTTGATACTATAGCAGACTCAAATGCTGACCTTGATAGCCTAATAAAGGGCTGGAATACAATCCTATCAGAGGCAGCTCTCAACCATCCAGGAAGACATACAAGGAAAAAATCACCAAGCTTGACCTAACATGCCCAAAGTCTAGCAGACATATATTCAGCATCCCATTTATTGCAAAGATCCTTGAAAGAATAATGATCACACAACTCCAAGACTACCTTACCGAAAATGCCCCATTCGACCCGTTTCAGCATGGATTCAGACAATATCATGGGGTAGAGACCATTATTACTTCTCTGTTAAATACCCTCATAACAGGATTCTAAAACCAAAAAAAACATTTTCCTCCTCATATTCCTAGACATCATCTCTGCCTTCGACTCCATCCCTCATAGTCTGCTACTTCAGAGGCTCTCAGATACCAGAATCCAAGGGATCACATTGTCTGTTTCCAATCTTAACTAGAATTTCGAAAGCAACAAGTCAGAATCAACAAAAAAACCTCAACCTCATTCAATCAACAAACAGGAGTTCCTCAGGGCTCAAGCCTCTCAGCCCTCCTCTTTATTATTTTCATACAGCCAGTTTGCCAGATCTTTAACAACCACAAAATTCAATATCAGATTTATGCAGACAATATAATGATCTTCACACCCATTAACCTCCTTTCCCCAAACCTCACCAGCCTCCAAAACTGTTTCAAAGATGTAAAGGAATGTCTCACCCGACACAATCTACACAAAAACCACAAGAAGACAGAAACCTTGTACATAACCACTGACCCAACCTTCCCCTCACCACAAACATTGAGGCATGATGATGCAGAAATCAGAGTCAACCCAAGATCAAATACCTAGGCATAACACTTGACCAGCAGCTAACTTTCCATTCACATATAAAGAGAACAACATCTGCTGTTACCGTAAGCTAAAAACTCTGAGGAATCTCCACCCCCTCCTCTCTACAGACCTATTCCGGACCATCTGCCAGGCTCTAGTTTCACCTCTCCTGGACAATTGCAACATCATTTATCAAAGGTCTCCCCAAGCACACCCTCCGCAGATTGCAAATGGCCCAGAACATGGCTGCTCGAATAATCACCAGAGCCCCTCGTCGAGACCAGATCACCCCATTGCTTATACAGCTCCACTGGCTCCCCTGACTGCCAGAATCAAATTCAAAGCCCTCACCATAATATCTAAGATCCTACACAGCGAATCTGCAAACTGCCTTCTGCCTGTCATTGTCAAATCCAAAAATGTCCGGCCCCGAAGAACATCCGCTCTTAACCTCTTACAGATCCCACACCAGAAAATCAGGAGTAAGCAATTCACCTGCAACAGAGCCTTCTCACTAGTTGCCCCCACACTATGGAACTCCCTTCCACCAGCATTAAGAGAAATTCCAGACCTATCTGAATTCAAGAAAAAACTTAAAATATATCTCTTCATGAATGAATATAGCACAGATATGGACTCAGGAACCCAGCCAGTTTAAAATGCACTGCAAAGAAACCATATACAAACACCCCATGTACATAAGTGTAAATAGTTGATGCTAAACCATGTTGTACTGTTTACTGTTCCTGTTCATTATAAAATAGTGTGCTGACCAGACCCTGTTACGTTTTGTTAATTGTGAACTGCTTTGAATTGTAGAAAGGTGGTATAGAAATACGTTTAAATAAATAAATAAAATCAGATTCTACAAACAATAGCTCAAGGTTAGATAAGGAAGTCCTATCATAATAACATTGCTGAAATGCAAACTCCTTTTTTAACAATAAAAGCAACCCTCCTCCCCTTCTACCTAAACGTGATTTAGATATCCAAGAATACCCTGCTGGACATAACTAATTAATGATAACCATATCTGTCTCTAACAGCCAAGCCTCACTAATACATAATATATCTGTTTCTTTCTCCACTAACAAATCATAAATTAAAGCTACCTTATTCTTGACAGACCTTACATTAACAAGGAAAACACTCACTGATTCACTTTTTAATCTCATACAATCTCCATGAAACAGACTATGAGGCAATACATTAAGAGTCAGAGACATTCAGAGGTGTTCAGTTTCCTTCTTTCTGACTGCTGGACTGCCTGATTGGTTCTCGGTGCCTGTGAGGCTGCTCTGATTTGGGCAGCTGACTCCTGGAGGGCTATAACTAGCTGCTCTCACCGCGGGACACCGAGGTTTCAGTTTCCTTCTTTCTGACTGCAGGACTGCCTGATTGGTTCTCGGTGCCTGTGAGGCTGCTCTGATTAGGGCAGCTGACTCCTGGAGGGCTATAACTAGCTGCTCTCACCCTTTGGCGCCCCTTCAGCGCACTTTGGCATTGGCGGGAGTTTCCCTGTAATGGGGAAAAGGAGGAAACGACATTCACAAGCTGTCCAGCCCAAGGCCGCAAAAGTGGTTGGACCGATGGATGCCCACATTTGTGTGGGTGAATTAGCTTCTTCTGCTCAATGGTTAGGTGTGGGAGCGGAGAATGTGTCAACAGTGAGTACGGTTTCCTCAGCTCCCTCCTCCCGTGAATTGGGTCTTGCTCCTCCCAGTCAAGAGATTGATCAATTGCCTGTTTCACATTCCCTCCCAGTTGAGGTAGGGGAAGGTGAAAACGGAGTGGCATTGCTGCCTGTTTCTTTTTTGAGAGTTGATTCCTCCTTGGAGGATCTACCTCCCTCCCTTCCTTCTGTGATAACGTTTGGCTCGGTTGGGGAAGCCCAGGTACCACCGGCTGATCTTTCTTTAAAGGACATTTGGGCTGTGGTTTCTCGAATGGAAGTGGCCTTAGGTGCTTCCTTACAGAAAGTTTCAGAATTTTCGAAAGAAACAGTTAAAAAATTATCGGACCATGATAATAGATTTTCTTCATTGGAGAGGAGGGTTAAGTTGCAGGAGACTGATAATGTATTTTTTATTTATTTATTTTATTTACATTCTCTTATATACTGTGCTATTCTGCATCAGTGCAGTTTACATTGAACAAACTGAAATTACATTGAACAGGGCATTATAACTTGGAGAGAACTATTTTACAGGGAACATGGGCTATGGAGGGTTAAGTGGCTTGCCCAAGACCACAAGGAGCACTTGTGGGACTAGAAACCCCAGTCCTTCCGGCCCAAGGTTGCTGTCCTCTAGTGGGATTTGAACCCACAACCTTCCGGCCTGAAGTACCTTGCCCCAACCACTAGGCCACTCATCCACTCCTTTATGTATCCCATAAAAGAGTTCTAGCCGATTTTGTTCAGGACTTTTGTTTACTCCATCGTCAGGATGAGAAATTGGAGAACTCTTTACGTTCTAAAAATCTGCAGTTATTGAATTTTCCTCTGACACACTATCTGTCTCCATTAACCCTGTTTCAAAAATACCTTAAGGAAATATTGCTGTTAACTGATTTTAGTTCTATTGATGTGTCTAGAATATATTATGTTCCCTTTCAGGGTAAAAGATATGTTTTCTTTGAGGTAGATCATCTGTTAGATTCTTAAAAGATAAGACATAGTGCTATGATATTATTTCCTCTTTTCTTGCTAGTCTTTTGACTTAGTTAAGTGAGCTAAGATGTATTAACCGGTAACCAATTGGGGGAGGTTTTCTTTCTCCCTAACTTTAATACTGGCACCTCCTTGATGTGGGCTAAGTTTTAGTTCTTCTGGGTTATATATGTTATGTGACATACAAATGTGTGTTATGTTTGCTTTTCCTGTATTGTATATTAAATATTCTATAAATAAAAAAATAAAAAAATAAAAAAGAGTCAGAGACATTCAACATTCCCCTCGGCAATATGGTAACGGTCCATAACGTTCTTGGCCAGTAACAATTGGGATAGCGTACCCCATACACATGATTAATACCTTAAATAGGGATAAAACCACTCAACTTCCAAGGTCAATGCAAAGGTTCTAGCAAAGGAGCTGGCATATACAGATTCAAACTTCCCTGATCTGTCTGGACTAAACTGTGCTTACCCACCTGGCAAGAGGATAATCATCTCAAACTTAGGGCTTGATATATATCCAAAGGGGTTTATCCCAACTGTCTACTAAACTCTATCCCTTCTGTTTTCATCCCTTCCATCTGTCATATCCTCAACCAATCGCTTTCCATTGCAACTGTTCCTGCAACCTTCAAACATGCTGTGGTTACACTCCTCCTCCAAAACCTTCACTAGATCCTATCTGTCCTAATTATCAGCCCCATATCTCTCCTCCCCTTTGCTTCTAAACTCCTCGAAAGTGCAGTTCACCACCATTGTGTGGACTTTCTGTCCTCTCAAGGTCTTCTGGATCCACTGCAATCTGGCTTTCATCCTCTACATTATATAGAAACTGTTCTTGCCAAAGTCTCTAATGACTTGTTCCTCATCAAGTCCAAGGGCCTTTACTTGATCCTCATCCTTCTTGACCTTTCTGCTACTTTTGGCACTGTTGATCACAATCTTCTCCTTGATACCTTGTTCTCCCTTGGTTTTAGGGACTGTTAAAGAATAGAAGTGTTTTAAGAATTCTTCATAGAATATAATTGACTACATTATAGTGTAATGTACTAATGTGCTGGTGATGACTGATTGTTGTGGAAACTGGTTTACTTGAAAGCTTTATAAAGACTGTTACTTTGTTTAAAAAAATTTGAACGTACACTACATTTCAAATTAAAATTGGAAAATTTTTCAAAACTTAAACTTCTTCAAGTGGTATATTGTGGGGCTAGTTCTCATCCCTTAGTAATTCCTTATTTGGAAATTTGAAGTTCATGAAGCTATGGAGTGCATTGTCGAAAAAATAACAAATACTTTCTTTGTAAGCTGAGAGTTTCCTCTGGTGGCTTACCTGAGGTAACTCCGCCTACTGTGACACTCATAAAATCAAGGTAAAGCATGGTAACACTGCAGTGGAGCCCCTGGTTTAAGTAAGTGTATTATTTTTGCAGCTCCTTGCTACCTTTCCTCTCTAATCAATCCTTACACCCCTCCTCGGGAACTCTGCTTCTCTGGCAGATCTCTTTTATCTGTCCCCTTCTCTGCCACTGTCAACTCCAGACTTTGCTCATTCCATCTTGCTGCTCCATATGCTTGGAACAAACTACCCGAGTTAATGTGCATTCTCCTCTGTCCCTATTCAAATCCTGGCAAAAAAAAACCCTACCTCTTGGCTGCATTTGAACATAAGAACATAAGAAATGCCTTACTGGGTCAGACCAAGGTCCATCAAGCCCAGTATCCTGTTTCCAACAGAGGCCAGTCCATGTCACAAGTACCTGTCAGGTTCCAAAAAAGGCACACAGGCTTGTCCCAGGGTAAGCAGTGGATTTCCTGGGTAATCTTTAATAATGGTTATGGACCTTTCCTCCAGGAACTTGTCCAAACCTTTTTAAAATCCAGCTACACTAATAGCTTTTATTACATCCTCCGGTAACGAATTCCAGAGTTTGATTACTCATTGAGTGTAAAAATATTTTCTCTTATTAGTCTTAAAAGAGTTGCATTGTAGCTTCATTGTGTATCCTCTAGTCTTTCTACTTTTTGATGGCGTAAACAACCAATCAACTTTTACCCTAATCCTGATCTCCTTATTCTCCTGCTTATCACTTATCTGTATTTTGTGATTCCCCTTGAATTACCCTAATACCTAGTTGCTATTATGTGGTCTGTCTTAATTAGATTGTAAACTCTGATGAGCAGATATTGTGCCTTACATATATATGGCGATGAAAACACTATCCTCTGTAGATGACTACCAGCTTTATTAGACCATCCCTACACTGGCAGTGTTTCAGCTAACCTGCCTTCCTCAGGGGGATTTTTTGCCTTCAACAGTTAAACCATAAGAGGAGGGAGATGTGGCCTAGTGTTTAGGGCAAGTTACCTTAAGCCGGAGGCCCAGGGGTTTAAATCCCACTAGAGGACAGCAACCTTGGGCCAGAAGGACTGGGGTTTCTAGCCCTACAGGTGCTCCTTGTGTCCTTGGGCAAGTCACTTAACCCTCTATTGTCTAAGGTACAAAAACATAGATTGTGAGCCCTTTGGCGACTAGAGAAATATATATACAGTACCTGAATGTACATCGCTTTGACTCATAGAAAAGCAGTATATAAGCCTAGCTAAATAAATAAATAACACTAAAATCATATCATAGGATAATACATAATTGAGAACCAAATACATTAAAAAATAATAAAACAAATTATAAAACATGATAATAAGATAGCCATAATAATATGCTAAAATGATGCAGCATAAATAATAAGAAACCAATGATTGTAGAAAATGGGGGAGGTTCTGTGGATTCAGACTATACTCAATACTATATGGGAGAGCATATGTATGTTAGAGGCCTGAGGAGGAGCTGCAAAGGTCAAGAATTTACATCAGACATGGACATTGTTTAAAAATATGATCTTGGAAGCCCAGACCATATGTATCCTTTGCATTAAGAAAGGTGGAAGGAAGGCCAAATAATAGCTGGTATAGTTAAAAAGTGAGAAGGATAAGGTTGTTAGAGCAAAAATAAAAATCATTCAAAACATGGAAAATGGAACCAAATTAAGAAAATAGGAAAAAGCATAACACTGGAAAGTTAAAAGCAAAGTATTGATAAGGACGGCAGAAAAATGTAAAAATAAGCTCTCCATAGAGACCAAAATGTACAATAAAACTTTTTTCAGGTATATTCAAAGAAAGAAGCCTCTGAGGGAGTCAGCTGGACCATTACATAATTGAGAGGTGAAAGGGGCACTTAGGAGAATGGATGGTGGCCAGCATAACTTCAGTTTTTAAAAAGGGCTCCAGGAATGATCTGGGAAACTCGATGCCGGTGCTGAGTAAAATGGTACAAATTAAGGAAGAAAATTACTAAACCTATAAACAGACATGGTTTAATGAGACAAAATCTCTCTCTCCACTGCAACCTTCCCTTCTGTTTTCAAGCATGCTGTGGTTACACCCCTCCTCAAAATACCTTCACTTGATCCCACTTCCTTCTAACTATCGTCCCATCTCTCGCCTTCCTTTCGTCTCTAAACTACTTGAACGTTTAGTCTATCACCGTTGTCTTGATTTCCTCTGCTCTCATACCCTCTTGGATCCTTTACAATCCGGCATCCGTCCCCTACACTCCACTGAAACTGCTCTTACTAAGGTCTCAAATGATTTGTTCTTGGCAAAGTTCAAAGGCTTTTACTCTGTCCTCATTCTTCTTGATCTCTCTGTTGCCTTCGACACTGTTGACCATAACCTTCTTATCACCCTATCTTCACTTGGATTCAAAGATTCTGTACTATCTTGGCTCTCTTCCTATCTATCCCATCGCTCTTTCAGTGTGTGCTTCGATGGCTCCTCCTCCTCCTCAACCCCACTACCTGTAGGAGTTCCTCAGGGTTCTGTCTTAGGTCCACTCCTCTTCTCTCTCTATACCCAATCCCTTGGCACCATTATCTCTTCCCATGGCTTTCACTATCACCTCTATGCTGACGACTCTCAAATCTATCTTTCTACACCTGTTATCTCTCCTGATATCCAGTCTAAGATCTCACTCTGCCTCTCTGACATTGCTGCCTGGATGTCCCACCGCCGCTTAAAACTGAACATGGCCAAAACTGAGCTTCTTATCTTTCCCCCGAATGCTTCCCCTCCTCTTTCCCCTTTCTCTCTGTCTGTTGATAACTCTGTACTCCTCCCTGTTTCTTCAACACATAACCTTGGTGTTATCTTCGATTCCTCTCTCTCTTTCTCTTCACATATCCAGCTCATTGCTAAAACGTGTCGTTTCTTTCTATACAATATTTCCAAAATTCGCCCCTTCCTCTCTGTTGACACCACTAAATTGATTGTCCACTCCTAAATCACCTCCCGTCTTGATTATTGTAACGTTCTCCTTGCCGGCCTCCCTGCAAGCCACCTCTTTCCTCTTCAGTCAATTCAACATTCTGCTGCTCGACTCATTTTCCGCCAGTCTCGTTTTTCCCACATCACTCCTCGCCTCATGTTGCTTCATTGGCTTCCCATCCGTCTCCATATCCAATTTAAACTTCTCCTGACCTATAAATGTATTCACTCTTCTGCACCCCAGTACCTTTCATCTCTCATCTCTCCTTACACCCCCTCTCGGTTGCTTCGCTCTTCCAATAGTCTTCGTTTATCTGTGCCCTTTACTCATACTGCCAATTCCTGACTTCGCTCCTTCCAACTGGCAGTACCCTTTGCTTGGAATAGTCTTCCTATCTCTGTGCGCCAGCTGTCCTCCTTGGCCATTTTCAAGTCCAGACTAAAATCCCATTTCTTCACTATTGCTTTCCGTTTCTGTCTTACCTTATCTTGATCTCTCTATCAACATTTGCTTACTTTGTTCTGTAAATTTTTGTTATTTGTATTATGTAACTTATTTTGTTTTCTGTCGTATTAGATTGTGAACTCTGATGAGCAGGGACTGTCTCTCTTCTATGTTTGTACAGCGCTTTGTATGTTGCGGCACTTTATAAGTCTTTAATAATAATAATAATAATAATAATAATAATAGATTTAGCCAAAGGAAGTCTTGCCTCACCAATCTGCTACGTTTCTTTGAAGGTGTGAATAAACCTGTGGATAAAGGTGAGCCAGTTGATATGAAGTGGCATTTTAGAAGGGACATCTAGTTAGAATCTGGAACATCCAGAGCAGAACGCCCAAAAATAGAGGGGAGTGGCAGCAATGAAGGGAGGCACGTACAAGTACCTTCTGAAATTGCTCCATCTCCACCCTGAAAAATGAACGTCCCTGTAAACCAGTTATGGAGGTGTTCCCCATGTAGGGTATGGCAGGGTACATGCATAGGTGTAGGCCATTTCACAAATACAGATTTCCCCGAATTTCATGATCTCAGAACCAGGTACATAGACGTGCAGGCAGGGGTATTTCAGAAGGGGGGTAACTATTCTATCCTTACTCTATCTAGGCCACACCTCTACCATTCCCCTCTGGTACATGGATGTTCTTGCGTTGGGGACATGTCAAAGCAGGCTTCTAAAATGGCTCCAGGAACATCTCCTTGATTTGAACACCTAAGAGCCCGTTTTCAGACATCCAGCTCACAAATAGGGCTCCTAAAATGCCCCCATAGACTATTTAGACTTTGAGCAAGCATTTACCAAAGTTCCACATGAAGGAGTCCTGAGGAAATTAATAAGTCATGGGATAGCAGGCAATGTCCTATTGTGGATTAGAAACTGGTTGATAGAAAACCAAGAGTAGGGATAAATGGTCAATTTTCCCAGTTAAGGAAGGTAACTAGTGGAGTACCCAAGGGATCTTTACTGGGACTGGCGCTTTTTAACATATTTGTAAATGACCTGGAAATGGGAATAACAAACAAGGTGATTAAATTTATAGATGACACCAAATTATTCAAAGTTGTTAAATTGCATGCGAATTATCAGAACTTGCAGGAGGACCTTGCGAGACTGTGAGATTGAGCATCCAAATGGCATATGCAATTTAATGTGGACAGGTACATAGTGATGCATAAAGGAAGGAAAGACTAGCCCAAAGTATAGATACACAGTGCTAAGTTCTACATTAGGAGTCACCCCCAGGTAAAGGATTTAGGCATCATCATAAACAATATGTTGAAATCTTCTGTTCAGTGTCAGACACCAGTTAGGGTGAGAGCTATTCTGCTAGATCTTTCCCTATGTGTATGAAAGCTGCTGAAAAGTAAACCATGCTGGGATCCAAGTCTGCTGTGGCTTTAACGGCTTTAAATGGACCTGGCTGTAGTCAGAACTGTCATGAGCACCAACTGCTAGCCACTTACCTCACAGCTTCATGGGCACTGTATACTTTGAGAATCGCTGTTATGCAAGTGAACAAGAAGAAACTGATTTCTCTGTGAACAAGCAGGAAATAAGTCCTCACCTATGGGTGATGTCACCAATGGAGTCCCACACGGAACAATTCCCAGTTTCCAAAGGAAGTTTTTGGGAGGTTTTCCATGTATGTACGCCTGCCTTCCCTGCCTGCCGTGGCGCCATATTCTTCAGTCTTCTTTTTTCTGCAGAGCCCCTAGGACATGTTCATGCCATCTGGAAAAAAGTTTGAATTTCTTCCCCTGCTGGTTGAGCTTTCACTTGTTTTTTTCACCCACTTGTCATCAGTTAGCTTTTTCTTACCCTTTGGGTGTTTTTTTCTGTACTTTTTTTGTGCCTTTTTGCTGTTTTTTCCCTTTTGGGGGCTTTTGCTCACTAACAGCTGTCTCTCAGTTTGATTTTGCCAGGGCAGTCTTTTTCAGCATCTCTAAACTGGTTAGCGGCTTTAAAAAATGCACCAAATGTGGCAAGACAATTTCTGCCACTGACCGCCATAATTGGTGCTTGCAATACCTTAGACCTGACCACCAGCCAGCATCCTGCAAGCTGTGCTTGCAGATGACACATCAAGGGCCGAAGGATCTGGAAAAGCAGAAGTAACCCCTTTTTGGCTCATCTGATTCAGCCTCCTTAGCCCCGACCCCCTCATCCACACCTGAGGTGGTCAAGGGAAAAGAGCAGAGGGCTCAGTCAGAGCAGAAAGGTTTGAGCGGAGTGAGGGCATAGCAAGGGCGGGCAGAGGCAGCAGGATGTACAGAGCCAATTCAGGTCACGGCCCTGTATGTTCTGCGGGTCAGGGGTGGACGTGCTGCTTATTCCACCTCGGAGGAATGTTGAAGAAACTATTTTATAAATTCTGTTTAAAGACATCCCCAGTGCGAGGACATCCAAATAGGTAGAGAGTATGGTGGAGGTTTGTAAAGGGTAGGGCGCAGACTTAGATGTCCCTGCTCAATTGTATTTTACTAACAGTTTAACATTTACAGCAAATGTGCTAAACAAAACGCTGCCATTATCATAACAATTAAATAGGTAAATAATCTGACCCACATGTCTTATCCCTTCCCTTCCAAACAGTCATCTTTCCTTTCCAGCCCCCCCCCCCCCGGGAATGTTACACCCTTTCCAGATACTCCATCAATAGCATCCATTTCTCCTCAAACAAGCTGATTTTATTACATAAGAACATAAGAACATAAGAACATAAGAAATGCCATACTGGGTCAGACCGAGGTCCATCAAGCCCAGTATCCTGTTTCCAACAGTGGCCAATCTAGATCATACGTACCTAGCAGTTTCCCCAAAAGACACAGGTTCTGCAGTGCTTGTACTAGGTCAAGCATTGATATCCTGGGTCCCTTTTTAATAGTGGTTTATGGACCTTTCCTCCAGGAACTTGTCCAAACCTTTTTTAAACCCAGCTATACTAACAGCCCTTACTACATCCTCCGGTAACAGATTCCAGAGTTTGATTACACGTTGAGTGAAGAAATATTTTCTCTTATTTGTCTTAAATAGTTTACCCTGTAGCTTCATTACATGTCCCCTAGTCCTTCTATATTCTGATAGCGTAAACAATTGATCCACGTTTATCCGTTCCACTCCATTCATTAATTTATAGACCTCTATCATATCTCCCCTCAGCCGTCTCTTTTCCAGGTTAAAGAGCCCTAACCTTTTTAGCCTCTCTTCATAGGAGTAGCCTTCCATCCCCTTCACCAATTTGGTGGCCCTTCTCTGTACTTTTTCTAATAACTCTATGTCCTTTTTAAGATACGGTGACCAGAATTGCACACAATATTCAAGGTGCGGTCGTACCATGGAGCGATACAGAGGCATTATAATATCCTTTGTTTTATTTTCCATCCCTTTCCTTATGATACCTAGCATTCTATTTGCTTTCTTGGCCGCCGCTGCACATTGGGCGGAGCTTGGCCGCCGCTGCACACTGGGCAACAGCTATTACGCCATATAGCTGTTGAATAAGTCCCCTTTCCAAAACACTCAAGGCTGAAAACATAGTAATTGTGAAGTTACATTTTACAAATGACATCCAAATGCAATCTGGGACATCCAAGCCAAAGCATCAGAAAAAAAGGCAGGCACTTCCAAGTTTGGACATGATTTCATACATTTGGATGTGCCCGACATAGACGTCTGTGAGGCCAACTAGATAGACATCCCTGGAATAGTATTCAAGACCGGAGGTCTAAGAGATATTCGGTGATGGTTCAAACACAAAACAGGTTTCCCAATTACACAAAAAATATCATTTATTTATTTATTTAAAAAGTTTTTTATACCGCTTTATCTTGTATTCAAAGCAGTTTGCATTGAACATTCAAAACAGAACTTTACATAGAACAGGGGAGCTAAACTAGGCTGTTAACAGGGTCAAACAAAACAATATGATTTACATTACATTGTAAATTTACATCAAGAACTGAATGCTATGTTGTTATAGGATGTTTGGAAGGATGAGGGGACAGTAGGGGGAAGAAAGGGGGAGGATTGTATATGTGTTTTATTGGCCGGAAGTGGTATCAGGGTGGTGCCCATAGTGTTCCGTAAAGAGGAATGTTTTTATGGCTTTCCTGAAGTACCATAGGTCGATAGTCCTTATGTTTTCTGGGAGTGAGTTCCAGAGTGATGGTGCGTACATTGAAAAGGCTCTGTGACAAGTTATTTGTTTTGCCTTGATTTTAATCTTGGGTATTAATAATAGGTCTTTACTATGTTTCCGTTTTTTTCTATTTTCTTTGCTTATTAGCTCTTGGAGGATAGGTGGAGGTAATTGATGAATGATTTTAACGACCGTAAGTAGTACCTTGTATTTGGACCTAGTAGTTATGGGCAGCCAGTGGAGTTGTTTCAAGGTTGGAGTTATGTGGTCAGTTCTCATTGTGCCAGTTATTATTCTTGAAGCCGTGTTTTGTAGTATTTGCAGAGAATAGGTGATATATATCGGTAGGTCCTGGTAGATAATATTACAATAGTCCAGGATGGGCATTATCATAGTTTGGCAAACTGTGCAGAGGTTATTGATGCTAGGTAGAGGTTAGAGAGGGTATTGAGTCAGAAAGGATTAAAGTTTTGCAGGAAACAAAATTTTCTGTAGAATCTCTATAGATTGAAATTCCATGTATGAAGGGGAAGGTGATGGCAGTGGGGGTGTACTATCGACCACCTGGCCAGAATGAACAAATGGATGATGAAATGCTTAAAGAGATCAAGGAAGCTAACAAAAATTACAGCAGAGTAGTAATAATGGGTGATTTCAATTACCCCGGTATCAACTGGGTAAGTGTCACGGCAGGACATGCTAGGGAGATAAAGTTTCTAGATGAAATAAATGACTGCTTCTTGGAGCAGCTGGTTCATGAACCAACCAGAGGGGAAGCCATACTGTACCTAGTCCTTAGTGGAACACCAGATCTGGTGCAATAAGGGTGTTGGGACCACTTGGCAATAGTGATCATAACATGATCGTGTTTGATTTAATTAGTGGAGGAGGTATAGTAAAGAAATCCACAGTACTACCTTTTAACTTTCGAAAGGGAGACTGATAAAATGAGGAATATAGTTAAGAAAAAACTAAAAGGAGCGGTTTCAAAGGTTAAAGACTTACATCAAGCTTGGGTATTGTTTAAAAATACTAACCTGGAAGCCCAGACCAGCTGTATTCCACGCATTAAGAAAAGTGGAAGAAAGTCAAAAAAACTGCCAGCATGGTTTAAAGGTGAGGTCAGAGAGGCTGTTGCTGCCAAAAAAGCATCTTTCAGGAAATGGAAAAAAGAGCCAAACGACGAAAATTGGAAACAGCACAAGCACTGGCAAGTTAAATGTAAAGCATTGATAAGGCAAGCAAAGCGAGAATTTGAGAAGGAACTTGCTACGGAAGCAAAAACACGAAATAAAGACTTTTTAAAGTACATTCGTAGCAAAAGGCCTGTGAGAGAGTCAATTGGATCATTAGATGATAGAGGGGTAAAAGGGGCAGTAAAAGGAGACAAGGCTATAGCGGAGAGACTGAATGAATTCTTTGCTTCAGTCTTTACTGAGGAAGATGTAGGGATGTTACCCAAGACTGAAGTGGTATTTAAAGGTGATACTGCAGAGGAATTGAGAGAAATATTGCTACACCGGGAAGATGTATTACAACTATTTGCAAATCACCTGGACCGGATTGTATACATCCAAGAGTGTTGAAAGAACTGAAATATGAGATTGCAGACCTGCTATTAGTAATCTGTGAACTTTCATTATAATCATCTGTAATACCTGAAGATTGGAGGATCGCCAATGTAACGTCAATTTTTAAAAATGGTTCCAGGGGTGATCCGGGAAATTACAGACCGGTGAGCCTGACATCAGTACCGGGGAAAATGGTAGAAACCATCATAAAGAACAAAATTACACAGCATGTAGATAGTCATGGCAGGGCCGGCCCGTCCATTGAGCAAGAATGTTTTTTGCACAGGGCCCCGCGTTTCAGGGGGCCCCGCGCAAAAAACATTCTTAAGCATCCCAAGTTAAAAAAAAAAAAAAAAAACCGGCGGGTTCTGGCGCGGCAGCTTCAAGAGCTCTGCCGCGGGGCCCCCCCTGCCCGGCAGAGCCTCCGTGCATCATCAGCTCCTCCCGTCCAAACCGCGGGCATTGCTCAGAGCCGCGCGAGTTTCCTTTCTCGCGGCTCTCATAATCCCGCGGGGCTGATGGGATTGCCCATCACCCTCGGCGGGATTAACAGAGCCGCGAGAAAAGAAACTCTCGCGGCTCTGAAAAAAGCCCGCGTTTTGGACGTGAAGAGCTGAAGATGCACGGAGGCTCTGCCGGGCAGGGGGGGGGCCCCGCGGCAGAGCTCTTGATGCTGCCGCGGCAGAGCTCTTGAAGCTGCCACGGCAGAAGCAGCCGGTTTGGGGTTTTTTTTAATTTTAATTTGGAATGATAGGGGGGGGGGTGGTTAGGACTGGTAATGGGCTATGGGAGGGGGGGAGGCTAAACTGGAAGTAGGCTGATGGGAGGGGGAGGCTAAACTGGAAGTGGGCTGATGGGGGGGGGTGGTGAGGACTGTTAATGGGCCGGGGGGGGGGGGTTAGGACTTGTAATGGGCCATGGGGGGGGGGGAGGCTAAGACTGGAAGTGGGCTGATGGGGGGGGGGGTTAGGACTGGAAGTGGGCTGATGGGGGGGGGTTAGGACTGGTAATGGGCTATGGGGGGGCGAAGTGGGCTGATGGGGGGGGTTAGAACTGGTAATGGGCTATGGGGGGGCTAAGTGGGCTGATGGGGGGGTTAGGACTGGTAATGGGCTATGGGGGGGGCTAAGTGGGCTGATGGGGGGGGTTAGGACTGGTAATGGGCTATGGGGGGGGCTAAGTGGGCTGTTGGGGGGGTTAGGACTGGTAAAGGGCTATGGGGGGGCTAAGTGGGCTGATGGGGGGGTTTGGACTGGTAATGGGCTATGGGGAGGGGGCTAAGGCTGGAAGTGGGGGGGTAGGAGTGGAAATGCGCTCATGGGGGGGGTTAGAACTGGAAATTTACTATGGGGAGGGGGCTAAGGCTGGAAGTGGGGGGTAGGACAGGAAATGGGCTGATGGGGGGGTTAGGACTGGTAATGGGCTATGGGGGGGCTAAGACTGGAAGTGGGCTGATGGGGGGGGGGTGTTAGGACTGGTAATAGGGTGATGGGGGGGTTAGGACTGGTAAAGGGCGATGGGGGGGGGGGTGTTAGGACTGGTAATGGGCCATGGGGGGGGTGTTAGGACATGTAAAGGGCCATGGGGGGGGAGGCTAGGACTGGTAATGGGCTGATGGGGGGGGAGGGTTAGGACTGGTAATGGGCCATGGGGGGGGGGAGGCTAAGACTGGAAGTGGGCTGATGGGGGGGGGGTAGGACTGGTAATTGGCTATGGGGGGGGCTAAGACATGAAAAATGCAGAAGGGGCGGCAAGGACTTCAAATAGGTTGATGGGGGGGTTAGGACTGGTAATGGGCAATGGGGGGCTAAGACTGGAAATGGGCTGATGGGGGGGCTAGGACTGGAAATAGGGTGATGGGGGGGTTAGGACTGGTAATGGGCTATGGGGGGCTAAGACTGGAAATGGGCTGATGGGGGGGTAGGACTGGTAATTGGCTATGGGAGGGGGGCTAAGACTGGAAATAGGCTGATGGGGGGCTAGGACTGGAAATAGGGTGATGGGGGGTTAGGACGTAATGGGCTGATGGGGGGTTAGGACTAGTAATGGGCTATGAGGAGGCTAGGACTGGAAATGGGCTGAGTGGAAGGAGGGCTTGAACTGCAAATAGCTGATGGGGACGGGGGCTTGGAATGGAAATGGGTTGTGAGGGGGAGGGAGCTAGGACTGGAAATGGGTGAGGGGGGGGGCTAGGACAGGAAATGGGCTGATGGGCTAGAATAGGACTGGAAATTGGCTGTTGGGGGGTGCTAAGATTGGAAATGGGCTGTGGTGGGGGTTTGGATTGAAATGGACTCATGAAGGGGCTAGAACTGGAAGTAGGCTCATGGGGGGCTTGGATTGGAAATGGGCTGAGTGGAGGGGAGCTAGGATTTGACATGGGCTGATGGTGGGGCTAGGAAAGGACTAGAAATGGGCTCATGGGGGGCTGGGATTGGAAATGAGCTGATGGAGGGACTTGGATGGGACTGCAAATAGATGGGGGAGCTAGGACTGGAAATGGGCTTATGGGGGGCTAGGACTGGAAATGGGCTGATGCGGGGACTAGAAGGGAGCGGATGCTGGGTGGGACTGGAACTAGAATGGAGCTGATGTTGGGGGAGGATTAGAATGGGATGGAGCTGGGAGAGTGAAATGGAGAGGGAAAAATATTTTGTGTGGGAGGGAAGACAAATCTACAATTGTCCGGATATTGGGAGAGTAGGTGGGGATTGAGGATGGAGGGGTAAAATTTGAGTGGATGAAATAGGAATGAGGAAAGAGCAAAAAGGAGAAAGATTAGTATGTTAAAGCAGATGTAGAGAGAGAATGGAAAAAAACTAGAAGAGAGAAGAAAAGACAAATGGACAGCAGACGATGAAGAATTAGCGGAAGACACGAAGAAACCAGAAGAAAGTGGCTGGAGCAATTGCAGCTGAAAAAAAATGCACAAAAGGTAGAAAAATATCTCTTTATTTTGAATTTATTAATTGGAATATGTCAGCTCTGGGAAATGTGCATCATTAACGTCTGCGCTTTGTTTAGTACAAGAGCAAATTAATGTATAGTTTTATTTCTACAGTGTTGTACATTCCAAGTTTGGCTTTTGGGATTCCCAGTTTAATTATTGTCTTCCTGTTTCTAAATTGTGATTCCTTGTTTGGTGATGGTCTATGTTCTGCATGTGTAACTGAGCTGAGGTATTCTGTTTATGTAATTCCTATTTGACATTGCCACTTGTTCTCTTTCCCCAGTAGGTCATGTATTGTTGTTCTCTGAAATGTATTGGTTTAATATTTGCAGCGTTTCCTTTTGATAGTTAGGGTATGGTGCTTTATGAGTCCTGGTAGTGCTGTTAGGATACGGCGGGTTTGCTATGGGTTCTAAATGGGCAGTGTTTGTAGTAGTTCCTAATGTGCCTGGCGGTTGGTATTGGATTATAGTAATGTAGAAGTCTTTTAGTCTTTCTTTATTCATACACTCATTAAGAGGCATGTTTACTAAAAGTTCGTGTATGGTAACATTATGCAAATATTTATGCAAATGAGGCCCCTTATGCAAATGAGGCCCCGCACCGAGTCTCCGCACATGGCCCCGCACCCCCCTTGGGCCGCCCCTGAGTCATGGCCTAATGGGAGATAGCCAACATGGCTTTAGACAAGGAAGATCTTGTCTTACTAATCTGATATGTTTTTTTGAAGGTGTGAATAAACAGGTAGACAAAGGTGAGTCGGTTGATATAGTGTATCTAGACTTTCAGAAAGCCTTTGACAAGGTCCCTCATCAGAGACTTTTGCCAAAACTAAAAAGTCATGGGATAGGAGGCAGTGTACTATTGTGGATCGGGAACTGGTTAAAAGAAAGAAAGCAGAGGGTAGGGCTAAATGGCCAATTTTCCCAATGGAAAAAGGTGAATAGTGGAATACCCCAGGGATCTGTACTTGGTCCGCTACTTTCTGACACATTCATAAATGACCTGGAAAAGGGAATAACTAGTGAGGTTATCAAATTTGCAGACGACACAAAACTGTTTAAAGTTGTTAAAACCCAAAAGGACTGTGGAAAACTGCAGGAGGATCTGGATAAATTGGAAGACTGGGCATCCAAATGGCAGATGAAATTTAATGTGGACAAGTGCAAAGTTATGCTCCTAGGAAAGAACAACCCACACTATGGTTACATGATGCAGGGTTCCACATTGGGAACCACCACCCAGGAAAAAGATTTAGGCGTCATCGTGGATAACATGTTAAAACCCTCCACCCAGTGTGCAGCGGCGGCCAAGAAAGCAAATAGAATGCTAGGTATCATAAGGAAAGGAATGGAAAATAAAACAAAGGATATTATAATGCCTCTGTATCATTCCATGGTACGACCGCACCTTGAATATTGTGTGCAATTCTGGTCGCCGTATCTTAAAAAGGCTATAGCGTTATTAGAAAAGGTACAGAGAAGAGCCACCAAAATGGTAAAGGGGATGGAAGGCTACTCCTATGAAGAGAGGCTACAAAAGTTAGGGCTCTTCAACCTGGAAAAGAGACGGCTGAGGGTAGATATGATAGAGGTCTATAAATTAATGAATGGAGTGGAACGGTTAAACGTAGATCAATTGTTTATGCTATCAGAATATAGAAAGACTAGGGGACATGTAATGAAGCGACAGGGTAAACTATTTAAGACAAATAAGAGAAAATATTTTTTCACTCAACGTGTAATCAAACTCTGGAATTTGTTACCGGAGGATGTAGTAAGAGCTGTTAGTGTAGCTGGGTTTAAAAAAGGTTTGGACAAGTTCCTGGAGGAAAGGTCCATAAACCATTATTAAAAAGGGACCCAGGATATCAATGCTTGACCCAATACAAGCACTGTGGAACCTGTGTCTTTTGGGGATACTGCTAGGTACGTATGACCTAGATTGGCCACTGTTGGAAACAGGATACTGGGCTTGATGGACCTTGGTCTAACCTAGTATGGCATATCTTATGTTCTTATGTTTGAGTTTTTTTATGATTCTTAATTTATGATAGGCAGCTTTTGTTGTCTTGTTTATATGTGACTGGACGTTCAGGTTTTGGTCTAAGCATATCCATAGGTATTTGACTTCTGTTTTTACAGCTATTTCATTGTGGAATATTTGTAGAGCTTTCGGGGGGGGGGGGGGGTGAAGGCAGTGTTCCTTGTCATGAAGAGTGCTTCTGATTTTTTGTAGTTTATTGAGAGGTTATGTTCCTGGAGCCAGTTCAACATCTCCTTGATGCATGATATTATCCTTTAGTGATCAGGTCAGTCTACGTTGATGGGGATATATAATATGATGCCATCTGCATAAATACTGTATTTGGTCTTGTTTTTAGTTATTATTTTACAGAGAGGTTGTAAGTATATATTGAATAGTAAAGCAGAGACTGCTGAGCCTTGTGGGAGTCCTTAGAAACATAGAAACATAGAAACATGATGACAGAAAAAGACCACATGGCCTATCTAGTCTGTCCTTCCATAACAACAACTACAACAGTCCACTTTTTACCTTTAGAAATCCTCTGTGTTGGTCCCATGCTTTTTTGAATTCAGTTACTGTCCTCATCGCTACCACCTCCACTGGGAGACTATTCCATGGATCCACTACTCTTTCTGTAAAGAAATATTTCCGCATATCACTCCTGAATCTATCTCCCTTCACCCTCATCCCATGTCCCCTCGTAGCAGAACTTGCTTTCAATTGAAAGAGGCTCTCTCCCTGAACATTTATGCCACAGAGGTATTTAAACATCTCAATCATATCACCTCTATCCCGCCTTTCCTCTAAGGTGTACATATTAAAAACTTAAAAGCTTAAAAACTCACCTCTTTATCTCCCACTACGGTCCACTGGCAAATTCCCAACACCAAAATGAAAAGGGATAATCTATATAACACATAGATACTAACACCGCAATTGCCTTATGATATTATGACCTTTGATACTGCCTATGATGTTCTTATATATCTACCTTCACTGCTGAACTCATTTTTGCTAACTGTACATAGTTAAATGTACATAGTTGTCCAAAGTTTAAAAGTTTAATTGTTAATGTACATAATTCATGCAATGTTCAATGTAAAAACAGAAATGTCTTTCTGTCCCCTTAACTGTTATATGTAAACCGCACCTGATCACCGGAAGGTTGCAGTATATAAAAGTTTGTTAAATAAAATAATAAATAAATATTAAGATCCTTAAGTCTGTCCTCATATGCCTTATAATGAAGCCCATTAATTATTTTAGTAGCAACCCTCTGCACCGACTCCATCCTGTTCACATCCTTTTGAAGGTGCGGTCTCCAGAATTGCACACCATACTCCAAATGAGGTCATACCAAAGACTTATACAGAGGCATTATCACCTCCTTTTTTCTGCTAGCCATTCCTCTCCGTATGCCCCCAAGCATCCTTCTAGCTTTTGCCGTCGCCTTTTCTACCTGTTTAGCTACTTTAAGATCATCAGACACAACCACGCCTAGGTCCCGCTCTTCTTTAGTGGACAAAAGTACTTCACCTCCTATACTGTATTGCTCCCTTGTATTGCTGCAGCCCAAATGCATGACCTTACATTTTTTAACATTAAATCCCAGCTGCCAAATTCTAGACCATTCTTCAAGCTTAGCTAGATCCCTCCTCATGTTATCTACACCTTCCTGTCTACTCTATTGCAGATTTTGGTATCATCCGCAAAGAGGCAAACCTTACCCAACAGCCCTTCCGCTATATCACTAACAAAGATGTTAAAAAGAATCGGACCAAGGACAGATCCCTGGGGCACACCACTGGTAACATCCTTCTCTTCAGAGTGAGCTCCATTTACTTGTACACTTTGTCGCCTCCCACCCAACCAATTTCTAACCCAAGCAGTAACTTTAGGGTCCATTCCTAGGGTGCTCAGTTTGTTTATAAGTCGCCTGTGAGGAACAGTGTCAAAGGCTTTACTGAAATCTAAATACACCACATCTAGAGCTCTCCCTCAGTCCAACTCCCTAGTCACCCAGTCAAAGAAATCAATCAGATTTGTCTGACAAGACCTGCCTCTGGTGAATCCATGCTGCCTCGGATCCTGTAATCCGCTGGACTACAGAAACCTCACTATTTTCTCTTTCAGCAGCAGCGTTTCCAATAATTTACTCACCACCGAAGTTAAACTAACCGGCCTGTAGTTTTCAACCACATCCTTACTTCCGCTTTTGTGTAAAGGCACCACATGAGCCTCTCTCCAGTCCTTTGGCACCACTCCCGACTCCAACGAGGCATTGAAAAGGTCAGTCAATGGAGTTGCTAGAACGTCCCCAAATTCCCTCAGTATTCTAGGGTGTATCCCATCCGGTCCCATCGCTTTGTCTACTTTAAGTTGAGCTAGTTTCTCACGAACACAGTCTTCTGAAAATTGTTCAAGATGTCCCTCGCTTCTGTTCTTATTTGTGGGTGTTTTCTGAGATCCTGCTCCTGGTTCTTCATCTGTGAACACAGAACAAAAATATTTGTTAAGCAATTCCGCTTTATCCTTATCAGCTTCTACATATTCCCCCCCTGCACCCTTGAGTCTGACAATACCACTTTTGCCCTTCCTCTTCTCACTAATATATCTGAAAAATGTCTTATCCCACCATTTTATTGCATTGGCTATTTCCTCCTCCTTTTGAATCTTTGCCTTCTTGACTACTTTGCTAGCTTCTCTAAGTTTTTCTAAATACAGATGCCTGTCTTCCTCTCTCTGTGATCTCTTGTATTTCATGAAGGCCTCCCTCTTTTTCTTCACTTTTTCAGCTACTTCCTTCGAAAACCATAGCAGTCTCCTGTTCCTTTTGCCTTTATTTACCATTTTAACAAAAAGGTTGGTTGCCTTCTAAATACCCCCTTTCAGTTTTGCATCCCCCAGCTGTTCCCATCCCACTAACGACTCCCTGAGGTATTGGCCCATCTTCGCAAAGTTAGTCTTCCTAAAGTCTAAGATCCTCACCTTGGAATGGATTCTAACAGCCCTAGTCCTAATACTGAACCACACCATCTGGTGATCACTGGATGCAAAATGATCTCCCACTACAACATCAGAAACACTTTCACCATTCGTAAGCACCAAGTCCAGTATGGCCCCTTCACGTGTGGGGTCTGTTACCAATTGCCTGAATAGTTCTCCCTATAGAGAATCCAGGATCTCCTTACTTCTAGATGATACTGCAGCAGGAATGTGCCAATCAACATCTGGCATATTGAAATCTCCTATCAGTAGCACTTCCCCTTTCCTAGCAATGCTGCGTATGTCTTCAATTAACTCTCTGTCCACCTCTTCCTAAAGGTCTGTATATCACACCAATGCAAATAGATTTCTCTTTCCCTCTTTCTAGTTTAACCCACAATGCCTCCTCTCTCCCTTTTAAGCTCTGTAATTCCAAAGCTTTAATAGTTTTTACATATAGTGCCACTCCTCCTCCCCTTCTTCCTACCCTGTCCTTTCTGAATAAAGTATAGCCAGGTATAGTTACATCCTAGTCATGGTTTTCTGTGAACCATGTTTCTGTAACTGCCACTAAATCCAAGTCAGCCACTCCCACCAAAGCTTCAACATCAGGGATCTTATTTCCCATGCTACGGGCATTAATACACACTGCTTTCCATATGTTACCCCTGTTACCCATTTCCATAAAGGTATTTAATGTATCACCTACCTGGGGGCTTTCACTTACCTGGGGGATTTCTTCACCCATCCCCAACGAATCTAGTTTAAAGCCCTCTTTAGCAGATTAGCCAGTCTACTACCAAAGATGCGTTGACCTTTCTTGGACAGATGGATGCCATCTCTGCTCTGCAACCCTTGGAACAGCATCCCATGGTCTAGGAAACCAAAACGCTCTCGATGACACCATCCACGCAGCCATGCATTCATCTCCAGGATGCGAGCCTCTCTGCCTTGGCCTTTTCCTTCAACAGGGAGGATTGAAGAGAACACCACCTGGGCACCTAACTGCTTCACCCTCTGTCCCAGAGCCATGAAGTCACTTTTGATACGTTCCGATGTATACCTGGCAGTATCATTTGTTCCAACATGTATTAGCAACATTGGGTAATAGTCAATGGGCTTGATGAGTCTCGGCAAACTCTCCGTAACATCTTGGATTTTGGCACCAGGCAGACAGCATACCTCTCTGGACATCAAGTCTGGTCGGCAGATAGATGCCTCAGTACCCCTCAGAAGAGAGTCTCCAACCACCATTACACTTCGTTTCCTTCTGGTCACTGATTCCGCAACTTGAACTCTGGTTCTTCCCTTTCCAGGGATGCTTTCACCTCCTCGACTTCCAGGGCTGCATAATGGTTCTTCAGTTCAAGGGCTGGAGAAGTTGGATTGGTGATTTTGCAGGCCCTGGTGACTTGTGTCCAACCATCGACATTCTGTTGGCACCCATCTTCTCCTGTGCTGGAGAGCCTGGTTGCTGCAAGAAGCATCTCATCAATGTACTTCTCACTGTCTTGAATGCTCCTCAGCCTCGCCACCTCCTCTCTGAGTTCCTCCACTTGTTTCCTCAGAGCTTCAGCATGCAGGCACCCTGCACATGGAACCGGTCCTTCAACTGACATTAGGACCTCTGTCTGGACCGAGGCAGAAGCTGTAACGGGGGCAACAGCTTTAACAATACGATTTTTCCCAGCCATTGTTTTGTTCGTGGAGCTTAGGTATCTGTTAAAGCAAAAGAGAGAGATCTACCAAGTACCAGCCGGTTTCGCAGCTGTCCTTTCAGAGAAAAAGCAGTTAAATCTCTTTAATTATATTCAAATGTGCTGGTCCAATTCACTGTGATTTGTTAAAGGGGGAGGTGCCCTATAAAGCAAGACTGCTCACTAGGGGTGGGTGGGTGGGTAGGGAGGGAACTAACACCTGATTAGGTGTTAGCAGTTTCTAAACCTGAGGAGGTTACTGGAGTTCAGCAACCTACTGTGCTCAAGGAAAGTTCCCCTAAAACAGCAAAAATGAAAGTAACCTTGCTTTAAAAAATATACACAAAACCCTTTTAAGAGCTCCCAGTCAGAGAGCTAGCAATGTAATATAATAAAACAAACAAAGAAACCCTCAAATCCTTACTGTTTGTTTGATCTGTGGAGCCCTGGTTAGGAAAGCCTCAAAAGGGCAGGGCACTGGAGCCTTTTATGCAGGCTTCAACTGCACTCAGGAAACGTCTTGCGGTTGGTTAATAAGTTTTGAGTGTGCAAGTTGAGATTTTACTTGGATTTTTCTCTGTGAGAGGTATGATGTGAACCACTGGAGAGTTGCTTCTTGTAGACCAATTTTTTGTAAATGTTTGGTGAGGGCATTATGGTTTATGGAGTCAAAGGTTTCCTTGATATCAATTAATACCATTATGAATCATTGCTTAGAATTATCTAGTCTAGTGATTATGTTGTCCAGGAGTGAGGTGAATAGTGTTTCTATGCTGTGTTTAAGATTGAACCCATGTTGATGTGGGTCAAGTAGAGCATGAGTGTCTAGGTGGTCTTGTAATTGAAGCTGGACTACATTTTCAATCATCTTTGCCATGAAGGGAAGGCTAGAGATTGGTCAGTATGAGTTAGGGTCGTTGTTATCTAGGGTAGAGCTTTTTAATTTTGGTCTTATGGCTTGCTTGAGATTGGTTGGGAAGAAGCCTTGTGTCAGTGAGAGTCTAATTATGTTAAGTAGAGCAGGGGCTAATTGATCTATTGTTGACTCAATCCAAGGTATTAGACATGGGTCCAGAGTGGAGGTTGTAGTATTAATGGAGGTTATGATACTTCTCTCCCCCCCCTCTCTCTCTCCCCCCCCTCTCCCCCCTCCCCTTCCCCTTTCCCTCTCCCCCTCTCCTTTCCCCCCTCCCCCTCTAACCTACTCCCTCCCTCCCTCTCTAATCCGCACCTTCCTCCCCCCCTTATTTTCTCCTCCCCCTCCCCTCCCCTCCCCCCCAACCCCCCCACCCCCCCTTTCTTCATATCATCGCCATAATAATTAGTCATCTGCTATCTGCGGGTCACATCGATGTCCTATATTGACTGGCTCTACACAACGTCGGCACGGGTTGGTTTTATCATGACATACAGTCTCTGGTCATTAATAGTATGAGTTACACCTTTTTTGATTCAAAAAGTGCATTTATATATCTTTCAATTCTATGAGATTACGTTAGAAATGCTCCACTTTTCATTACACATCTATTTGCTATTTTACTCCTTTTCTTTTTAGGACAAAGCATCAGTTGATGTCAATTGCCTTCTATTGTAATATTTGCGGTTATACTTTTCTAACTAGTCTCAGTTCACATATAGTAGTAGTCTTAATACGTCTCCTTAGCCCCTCCCATCAAGTCACGTCATTCAGTTTTGGCGCGAATACCAGCGTTTTTTAAAGGTGTGAGTCATTTGGTTCAAGTTCTTTTGATGTCGGCAGAAGAAGGTTTTCGTTTGAAGAAGCTTATCTTTTGAACATCTTTTAAGTTTGCAGTTGGTTCTTTTTACAATCGGCAATTTTTATCTCCTTTGCCCGATGACATAATGGGTCTTCATTAGGTTTCACTTTACATTCGACGAACTAGCACATCTCAATATGTGATGCAATGTCACCAAGTTTATATAATAAGTTGGTCCACACTAGTTCCCCGATACATCTGTACATATGATCTAATTCCAAAGTTTTCATTTTTTAATACAAAAGGACTTAATGTGATCTATTTAGGTTGTAGATATTCAGTAAGCTAAAGCATCAAGATATACACTATTTTCTAGTTTATTTAGCTTGTGAAACATGGTATTACGGTATGTGCTGCTAATCATTCCTGCGGGCACGCGGGCCAAGTAATTTTTACAGATTAAACGTTCTCCACATAATATCCCCTTAGCGCGTAATTTCGGGTCTCTTTTTCCATAATCATATTCATCTTGGTTAAACTTGAAGGCCTTTAAGGTACTATGTTGGCTTGGCAAAAACTACATATCCCCCATAGCTCAATGATGCAATTGGTCTTCTTCTCTTTTAGTGAATCCTCACGGTGTGACGATTGCGTCTCCCTTCCCGGTAATTTTTTATGTAAGTAAAATCTTGTAAAATAAGAACCTTATTTACCTTCTATTCATTTAAGTTGGTTTACGCACCACTGGGTTGAGGTGCACTGCTGTTACAAATGTCACCATGAGAGCTTATTTTGAAATGATGCAGTTTTTTAATGTACACCAAAGTTTTTTAACATTCAAGTTGTGTTTTTCAGTCAGTATGATCTCTCAGCGGTGCCCCAAAAGGGATTAACTCAGGAGTTAGGGAGTTTTACTTATAACACAGGTACACTAAAAAAAATTTTTTTTAAACTGCCTCTAATGTTTCGATTGATTTTTACGTTTTTTGGTGCGCTGAATCCAAATCTGGTAACCAATTTGCTCCATCACGTACAGATTTTTTGCTACATTGGGTTAGCAGTTTGAGGTGAACGTTTCAGATTGAGTGCGATCGAGATAAAAGTTTCTTGGATGAATTCTTTATACTAATTGTTTAGTAGTTATTCAAATAAGAATAAAGAAAATTGTAACAAGGCAGCACATAAGAATAGAGTAATGTCAACAAAACACACTGTGATGGTAGCAAAATTGTCTGCACTTAAAACAGCCACATACATGTGCACAAACATTGAGCATATAAGAGCGAGGTTAGACACAAAGCAAAGCAAAGAAATGTGCAAAAAATGTTGTACAGGTATGTATGTAAGAATAGAAAACGCAAACCGCACCATTGCAATACATGAAGACAAACACCCGATGGTGTGAAAATAAAATTCTAATAAATGAGATCCGACACTGTGGTAATAACTAGCAAATTTTTATTTCAAAGTTTAGTAAAAACACGATATTTGTCAACACAGTTTAGATTTTAAAGTCATTCTTGGGTCAATCAATCTCCTGGTGGGCCCGTTTCTTCTTCCCCCCGAATGCTTCTCTTGGTGCGCTGCTTGGCGTATTTTTCATCTGGGGTTTCCCGCAGCAGCAACCAGAAGAAATCAGCCATCATAGTGGTGTTCCATCTTCCTAGGGTACCTTCTCTCTGCATCCTTGATGTCCTGGTGAAACCTTTCACCTTGTTCTTCACTGTACGCCCCCACGTTTTCGGGAAAGTAGTTCACATGGGAGTGCAAGAAATGGACTTTCAGGCTCATGTTACAGCCTTGTTCTTTGAAGGCATTGAGCATCCTGGCAACAATATCCTTATAGTTCTCATCCCGCCTGTTCCCCAAGAATTTGAGAACAACATCCTTGAAGGAATCCCAGGCTTCTTTTTCCTTCTCAGACATCGTTTCAGCGAATGCTCCATCTGAAATGAGTTTCCTTATATCAGGGCCAACAAACACTCCTTCCTTTAGCTTTGCTTCAGAAAGTCGGGGAACTTTGAGCAAAGGTACCGAAAGCACTCACCATCTTTTGGAAGGGACTTGATGAATTGCTTAATGAGACCCAACTTAATGTGGAGAGGTGGTAATAGAATTTTATCATGAGGTACCAAGCTCTCATGAAGAACATTTTTCTCACCGGGTCTCAAGTACTCCCGAATTGGCCAGTCTTTTTTCCCCCAGTGTAGGTCGCGGGCCCGGCTATCCCACAAGCAAAGGAAGCAGGGATATTTGGTGAAACCGGATTGCTGCCCTAATAGCATGGATAGAATTTTAAAGTCTCCACAAATCATCCACTTATGCTCATCATAACGAATCTTCTGAAGAATCAGGGCCAAATTCTCGTATTTTTCTTGGAGAATAACAGAGTGAGCAATAGGAACTGAAGCGAATGTGTTGCCAATGTGAAGAAGAACACCTTTTATGCTGTCTTTTGACGAATCAATGAACAGCCGCCATTCAGCAGGATCATACTTGAGTTTAAACTTTTCCATCACTCCGTATATATCGTTGCAAAATACCAAATCTTCCTCTTTGCTGAAATACTTCAAAAATTATGTCTCGCGGTTGCGGTACCAATAAAAAGTTGTTCCTGGTGACAATAGATTTTTCTGTTTAAGCCGAGAACCTAGCAGTTGGGCAGCATCTTTTGGGAGTCCTAAATCCCGGACTAAATCATTCAATTCAGCTTGAGAGAAAAGTTCAGGTTTCGGATCTGGTTCAGTTTCAAACTCGGAAGTACTGGACTCATCGGGAAAAGCCATCTGATGAGTCTCATCATGATCAGAACCGTCCACACAAATATGATCCAAAGATTTTGGTGGTTCAGGCACAGGTACTTCGTTGCTATGAGGCATAGGCCTAATTGCTGAGGGAAGGTTGGGGTAACTTATTACGTTCTTATTTTTTAAGTTGTATCCCTTCACAATGCAAGAGCAAAAATAGCAGTCACTGCTGTGGTCTCTTTGTTCACGCCACATCATAGGTATTCCGAAACGAAATGCTTGTTTTTTACCTTTCATCCATAAGCGTAGATCTTCCTCACATGTCTTGCACACTTTGTGAGGAGCCCACGGTTTGTCTTGATCGCCTAACTTCAAACCAAAATAGGCGAAATATACTTTTTAAATAAATGCAGAAATGTTCCTCTGCCGCTTTTTCACGGTATATTCCCCACAAATAAAACAAAAACTGTCCGGAGAGTTGACGCAACCTCTGGCTCTGTGAGCCATCACAAATACACAGCACTGCAAACTACAACTGTTGTGAACCACTTCGTAATAACTCTGGATTACGACTGAGCAAACAAAAGTTAATAATGAACTTGCAAGAAACTGAAATTTGACAGGAACGTTCATGTCGCAACCACCGTGTTTGAGCGAGCGAGCGAACGAGGCGAGGCGAACAGGAAAGAACATGCGCCAGCGCGAGTGCTGGATTTAGCCCCCCGCCTCCCAATTGTCCTGTTAATGTATAAAATGAATACAAAACACTCTAAAATATCATGAGGGAGTGTTTCTAGTTAGTTAACCATTACAACCTCTATTTTGGGCCAAGAAAATAAACTGCAGTCGGCTAAAAAGAAATTATGTGAACATTCCTTATATGGGTAAGAAATCTAATTTTGCAAGAAAACGTGACGTGATGGAACATTTTGGCTATTTTTCCTGGATTCAGCACCCCAAAATCTATAGGAATCAGTTGCAAAACTGGAGGCAGTTTTTTGGTAGTGTACCTGTGTAATTGGCTTCCTTGAATTATTCCTGTCTTTGTCCAGTAGGTGTTGATATAGTGTTTAATTGCATGGTTAAGGTTTCCAATATTAATGTTGTTATTTTACTTAGCATGTCATTTTAAAAGTTCGAAATAAGTGGCAGTGAGGTCAATTTATAATGGGCCATTTCTATCTTTAGTCATTCCTCCTATACGCGCAATTGCGTCTGCAGATTCTCTTCAGTGCTACACATGTGAGTAACATATATAATTAATGTCAGGTTACATTATTCTTCTTTCTCTCTGTCCTTCTCCCTCCCCCCTCCCCCCCTTCTCTCTTCCCCTCCCCTCCCCTCCCCCCGCCCTGTCCCCCTTCTCCTCCCCTTTCTTCCCCCCCCTTCTTCCCCCCTCCCCTCCCTCCCTACTCCCCTCCCCCCCTTCCTCTCCTTCTTCCTCTCTCCTCCCCCCTCCCCCCCTTTCCCTCCCCGCCTCTCTGGTCCCCAAAATATGTAGTTTGTGTACAAGATTGCATATATACAATTAGGAATATGCTTTTTCAAAGGCAATTTGTTTAGACCCACACAGTTAGTGACTACCTTGTAGTTCATTTAATATACACTTGCCTATCAGTGTTTAGTATATTTATGTGTTTTCCTTCCACCCTGCATTTTGTTTTGATACATTTGAATTTATTCATAACATATATATGGTATCTATATATACATTTTTATGAACATTTCCTATCAGCTTCAGTTTGCTCCTAAGTTTTTTTAATTGTTTATATTACATGTTTTTATTATTTATGCATTTTGATGATTTTAATGTCTTATCATTTTATAATGACCTATTTTGTATTAAATATTATTGTTTTATTCAGCTGTGTGCCCCCTGAAGAAGGCTACGGCCAAAACGCATAGGGGTCAATAAAACCTGTTCCACCTATCCACGGCTCTTGCTTCTTGTGTTCTCCTGTGGTTCCTGCAAGAGCAGCTGCTCCTCTTTGTGTTGCTATGGGGGGACTAGGACAGGAAATGGGCTGATTGGGGTGCTAGGACTGAAAATGGACTTATTGGAGGGTTACGACTAGTAATGGGCAGGTGGGGGGCTAGCACTGGAAATGAGTTAGAACTGGTAATGGGCTGATTGGGGGGCTAGGACTGGAGTGGGCTGATAAAGGGGATAGGACTGGAAATGGGCTGGGACAGGAAATGGGCTAATGGGGGAGGGGAGGAGAGTGCTGTTGGCCCTGGAAGAAAACTAGGGGCTAGGGCTACAAATGGGCTGATGCAGGGGGATGGTAGAATAGGACTGGAAGGGAGCGGATACTGAGAGGGTCTGTCAGGGGAAGGAAGGTGCAGGAAGGCAGCTGACATGGGGAAAGAGGGGGCTGGAAAGGAGTTGACACCTGGGATGTACTGAAGGGGGACTGGAAGGGAGCTGACACTTGGAGATGGGAGTGGTAGGTGGCTGGGTAATGGGGAGGAGGCTGGAAGGGAGCTGACATGCGAATGGCACTGGAAGGGAGATGGACAGAGGGTAGGGCGGCTGGAAGGGAGCTGACTGGGGGATGGCTCTGAGAGTGGACCTGAGCTGATACCTGGGATGGTATTTGGACTAGAAGGGGTTGGACAGTAGGGAAGGAGGGGGACTGGAAGGGAATGGACACCAGTGGCAGTCATGGGAATGCAAGGCTGTTGACATTGGGAGGGGAGGACTGGAAAGGGGGATGATACTGGGGAGGGTTACTGGAACTGGAAATGGGCTGATGGAAGGAAGTGAAGAAAACAGAAGAAGAGATAAGAAATTGGAGATGGACCATGGACCATAGACCACAGAAAGAGAGCTAAGAGAAGACAGGAAAGCAGAAGCCTCAGATCGGGACCAGCATGATCAGAGAATAAAATGGTCAAACAACAAAGATAGAAAAAATAATTTTATTTAATTTTAGTGATTGGACTTTGTGCTATTTTTATATTTTACACAGTATTTGCGGAACTGCATCTCTTATTTATCTGATGTTGCACTGCATGTGGACTCTGGCTTCTTGGGGTTTCAGTTTAAATTTTGTCTACATATTTTTATTTTTACTTTCGATTGTGGTTACTTATTCTGTACTTGGTGAGGATCGATGATGTGCATGTGTGACTGAGGTCAGGTGTTCTGTTAACATGGAGTTTGTAAATAAAGATCTATAATATACTGTAGTAATTTGACTTGTTCAGCTTTTCAAATAGGTGTATGGATGTTCCAGTGCCCACTGTAGTATTTACAGTGACACTTTTTTTCGATGGGCTCCTTATGTGAATTTTGGAAGTTTGTTCTGATATGGTATGGTAAGTTTGCTCTTTATTGTAGGGTTTTTTATTAGTTCACAATATGCCTGGTACTGGAGAATAGTGGTTGTAGTTGTTAGTGAGATGATCAGATTCAGATTTTTTTTTTTAATATTGAGTTCTGTGGGTGAATGAACTGGTTGTGCTCTGCACCTACTGTGGATGCAAAATATATGTTGAAAAAGAAAAAGCGAGAACCATAACGCAGTTTATAACAAAATAAAAATGAGTTAGTTTTATAAACTGTGCTGTTGGTTCTTGCTGTCTTTTAGTTCCTTGGTGTGCAAACAGGACCATACTTAGTCCTGTGTAAGCAGTGCAGCCGCACAGGGCACAAAAGCTTGGGGGGTGCATTTCGGCTGTCTATTGTTGCCCTGCCGCCGCTGGCAGGACAATAGCAGTCAGCCAAAATGGGCCCTCAAGCCTTTTCACAGCACTTTAAGCAGGTCTCGTCCCTCCCTCCTCTGACATGATGTCAGAGTAGGGAGGGACAGATCTGTTCAAAGTGCTGGCGCCTTTCAGATTGGGCGCATGCCCCCCTCCTCCTCCCCATACCTCCGTCCAGCGCTGCCTGCTCTTTCCCTGCTGCCGGCGCCGCCATGAAAAAAACAGAGGGCGGCAGCAGCAGGGAAAGAGCAGGCAGCGCTGGACGGAGGTATGGGGAGAGGTGGGGCGTGCACCCGAGCTGCAAGTCGCACAGGGCGCGATTGCAGCTCAATACGGCCCTGTGTGCAAACATCTTGCATTTCCTCTATATAATCTAATCGGCTTTTTGGTTTGGTTCAGTCTCTGATTGGATTTCTGAAAAAGCCCCGCCCCCTCTAAGATGGGAGGGGGCGCCATCTTATTCTTCGCCTTAGGCAGCAGATTGCCTTGGGCTGCCCCTGGGCTTGAGTTAGTGCATATTTCTTCTAGGATCAGCGAGAGGTCATCATCATTAGGGCCGGTGCTCAGTATATGAGACAAAGCATTATGTATTTATAGTAATGATGCTACAGCTTTCCATGCATTGGGATGGTAGGATGTTGAACATTAGTGATTTCTTTGTGATGAAGAGAACTCCACCTCCCTTTTTATTTGTTCTTGGGAAGCTGTGAGTCTCGTACGTTTGTGAGGCAATCTGGTTTAGTATCACATGATCAGTGTTGGTGAGCCAGGTTTCTGTTATACGTACACATTATATCGATTTCATGCTCCTGGATGTAGTTGGAAATGATGTGAATTTGTTTTGAATGGGACATGCATTTATCAGAGCACATTTTAGCGTAGGGAGGGTACGGCATTTATTTAAAATCGGAGGCATATGTGTTATGAGGTTGATTTTTAATAATCTGTTGTGTTTCTTGTTTGTAGAGTTGGGGTAAAGGCATTGGAAAGGATCATGCCTGGAAGTTTGAAGTACTGGAATGTTGCTTATTATTTCACTTTTTGAGATGTCTGTTGCATTTGTTTGAAGTACATGGAGGATCATTATTAGGCAGGTGAATATGAATGCCATCTTTCTTGCATCCATTGTGAGTGAGTTTTATGTCTGATGTGTAGAAAGCCTATACTGTGACTTGCTATGCCTGTGTAACTGGGATTGCTTTTGAGGCTACCCTGCAGATGAATTGTGTCTTCTGCTGTAGGTCTGAGGTAAGCCCTTGTAGTACAGTTGCAGAGTTCTTAGTAGCAGGTGGATTGGCTAGTCAGATGGACAGACAGGGATGATGTTTACTCACAGTTCTGTTGGCTTCTGTATCTTGTGGTGTTCTTTGCTGGCAGGGATATCACCTTTTGAATGTTCTTTTATTGATTCCTTTTGTTGAGTGAGTTGGTGTTGCTTCTTGGTTGGATTGTGTTTTTTGAAGCGCTTAATTCCCATGCCTAAGAGCCTTGCCAAAGGGCCCTTTGGTGTGGCCCTTAGGCACGGGCCCTTAAGTGCAGGCATGCCCAATGGCTCCTCAAATTTAAATTTAAAGTCCTCTGGTGGTGCAGCCCTGATTGGCCTGGTGCATAATTGTGATTATGGAGCGTACTGAGGATGATGGATGTTCAATGGTTCAAAAACGCACTTTCCCAATGCCTATTCGTTCCTGGAGCAGGTCTAAACTTGGACGATGTCACAGATGTCTATGATGATTTTGCAATTGAACAGGGACATCTACGTCTGCGCCCTACCCTGTACACACCTCCACCATACCCCCTACCTATTTGGATGTCCTTGCATTGGGGATGTCTTTAAACAGAATTTGTAAAATAGCTTCGGCAACATCTTCAAGATTTGTAAAATGATATCATTTGTAAAATGTAACTTCACAATTATTATGTTTTTAATCTTGAGTGTTTTTTTTTTTTGAAAGGGGGCTTATTCAACAGCTATATGGCATAATAAAATGAGCTTGTTTGAGGAGAAATGGATGCCATTGATGGAGTATCTGGAAAGGGTGTAACATTCCCAGGGGAGGCTAGAAAGGAATGATGACTGGTCAGGAGGGGAGGGATAAGACATGTGGGTCAGATTATTTACCTGTTTAATTGTTATGATAAGGGCAGCGTTTTGTTTAGCACATTTGCTGTAAATGTTAAACTGTTGGTAACATTTTTAAAAAAATAAATTTATTGGATTTGGTGTTTCATGCGTTCTTTGCTTCTTGCGCAATATTTCTGTGAATTTATAAAAATGAAAAAAGATTTGAAAAGGTATTGTATTAATATACATTAATAAGGTATTTATCATAAAACATAGTTGAAGGATAAGTGCTAAATTATGATAATTATTTTGTCATAACATCAGATGAGATTTTGAACATTTTGCTAGATACTGTGTGTTGAAATATTTGTCTTTATTGCTGACGTATCTGAGCTGTAGGATACTGCTTCGTGGGACAGCTTTAAATACCATTCAATTACAGATGTATATGTGGTTTAAAATAGTTTAAAGTATCACCCACAATGCATGAGAGCTGTTGCAGACTGCTTAGAAATCCATTGTCAGATAAATTTTAAGGAAGTATTTTGTCCATTAAAAACAATTAGGAAAAAAAAAGATCTGTTTTGAGTATATCACCGCTATGGGAGGGTGGGGATGATTGACAGAGAGCTATGATGTGGTGTGTGCTGGAGGGGAGCGGGTTTGAGAGAAAACTTTGGTTGCGTGCGTGCTGGGGAGCATGGTAATGCAAACGAGGCAAGCACGCACACATGCACGTACCGACACATGCATGTAAGCATTCACACATTAACACATGCAAGCCTGGATAGACATACATACAAATATGCATGCACTAACACACAAACACACTCACATACAGTACATTCAAAGATGTGCAGACACAGCAGCCCCCAAACATGCAAACACGTGCAGAAACAACATAGAGATACGCACACACACACACACACACACCAGATAATACATAGACAAAACACAGACACAGGCCAAGCAGATACAGATGGGTGTGTTCGTGCCCACACTTCCACACAGACATATGCAGAGGGATTGGAAAGAATTCTATGAGTCATGCTCTGCATGCTTTTCCTCACTTGTATCCACAAAGAATGAACTTAGGTTATAAAATATGCATCCATGATGGTGTTGGGGGAGGGGGAAGAGAGATATGTCATACGGATGCATAATTTATAATTCTAATTTACTGCATTTGATGGCATGTTTAGTGAAGTGATGTAAAAATCATCTTACATAAATGAAATAAAGATAAAATGGTGTGTTTACCGGCTTTCCAAATAGATGCATTGAATGCATTGGCAACATAATTACTAAATGAATACCAAAGTGTTTTGAAAGCATTAAGCCTGTTATTTCAAAATGCTGGAAGTTTCTCTGTTAAATATATTGCCCTCACTAAGTGTAGCCCATCTTGAATTGATTAGAGTGGGAGAGGGAGAGATTTATCTTCCCTGGAATTGCTATATAGCATTTAGCAGCTGTCATTATCAGCAAAGGTATAGCCATCCTGCGTCTACTATTTCCTTGTATGATCAGCTGGTTCAGCAGTCTCAGATCTCACTACAGGTTTGGGTTCTGTACAGTTGTGGACCAGTGGGGGTGAATTTCTCACTGGAGAAAGCTGGAAGGCTGGAAAATCTCCTTTGAAATCTAAGACTTAAGACATTACGTTAGGGGAACTCGCTTTACCTTTTCTTCACAGATTTGATAGTTTCAGCAGTGTCTTTTATTCCCAGGAATGGAGATACATTTACAGAGTCTACATTCACAAGCAAATCACAGTGAAATTAGCACATTTTACCTGTATTTTAAATAAGCAGCAAAAAAAAAGCTGCCTTCTCAACTTGTCTTTGTGGGAAAACAAATTAAGGGGCTGGATTAGATAGTTTTATTTTTGAGAAGTTAAATAAAAAAACAAAAAAGGAAAATAAGGTGATACCTTTTTATTGGACTAGCATAATACTTTTTTGAACTAGCTTCCATGCAGATGGATAGTCAGATCCAGTGCATGGAACTGGTTCAGTGTGCAAGATGCCGGCAGGTTAAATCCCTCGAGAAACAAGTGAAGCACTGAAAGAGGAGTTGGTGAGATTAGGATGCATCCATGACAACAGGTACATTGATAACGAAAGTTCTTTACCACTTTCCTAAATGCCATCAGATTTCATTCCTGTCTCAAGCATACTGAAAGCTTATTCCATCACAAAGGGCCGCCGCCGTGAAACACGTCACCCTCCATTTCTTCAAACCTACTTGCTGGAGGTCTGGGACCACTAAGCACTGGCCCTGAGTGGACTGCAACTCCCTACCCGGCTGGTACCAAGCCAACACCTCCATCAGATATCTAGGCCCCTGACCTCTTAATGCCTTAAAGGTCACCAAGAGGAGCTTAAACACAAACCGTTGCTCAATTGGGGGTCAGTGAAATTGGACCAACATATCAGCTACTGACTCCCTTCGACTGCGCCGTGAAACCATTCTCACCACCACAGTCTGCAGAACCTGCAGCTTCCGCAACTGACACTTAGGCAACCCAACGTATAATAGATTACAATAATCCAGCATTAATATTACCAAGACCTGAATCAACAGGCACATCACCCTCTCATCCAACTGTCGTATGACATGCAACTTACTGTATGCCACTCGCAACACATTCGACACCTGGGAGTGAAGATTCAAACCCACATCCATCATCACCCCTAAGTTCCGTATTTCCTTTTTCCATTTCAACTTTGTACCTGCAACCTTTGGCTATACCTGCACATTCCCCTCCTCTTTTCCCCCTGAACACTAATAATTAGTTCAGATTTCTGAGCCTTCACAACCAAACTGTTAGCCCACAACCACCCACACACCTCCTCCAAACACCTACTAACCTCCTCAATCATTTCTTCCAAGGAACATTCAGAAACCAACACTAACTGAATGTCATCTGCATAATGAAAACACTGGAAGCCATGCTTCCTCACAATCCATCCCACTGGACTCATGAAAATATATAAAAGACAGGAGGAAAGTGCCAAGCTCTGTGGAATCCCACATGATAACTTGTGCACAGTAGACCTCTTCATCCCCCAACAGACCCAGAACCGGCGCCCATGCAGAAAAGCAGATAGCCACCACAACACCTTACCCTCTATCCCAATGCCCTGACACCTCTCCAAAACAATATCACAATCCATCAAGTTAAGGCTGCTGACAAATTCAACACAATCACCATCACTGTCCTCCCCCCCCCATCCCTAGTCTGCCCCAGCATGTTCATTATCGCCACCAATAACGTTTCTGTCTCAGACCCTTTCTGAAAACTAGCCTGCCCCCAATCCAAACTGCTTCTCTTCCAAATAGCCTTCCAATTGATCCCCTAATACCTTCTCCACCAATTTAGTGAGTCACATCAATGATGAGATAGGCCTCAGGTTCCTGGCCCTTCTTTGGAATAGGGGTCACCATCACCTCCTTTAACACCTCAGGATAATTACCCTGGGCCATCAAGGCATTCACAATATCCCTCAACCGCCCTACTACCTCCCATGACCCTTCTCTCAACAGATATCCAAGTGCATTCCAGTTAAGTGCAACCCCCTCAAAACCTCCTTCACCCTCTCCTGGGTAATATCTCAGGAACAGGAGATGCCTTAGCTCAAAACCCCCAAAGCAACCACTAGGAAGCAAAGGGCAGTGGTGGTTGGTGACTCCCTTCTGAGGGGTACAGGCGTATCCATTTGTCATCCAGGCATGCTGTCATGGCAGGTGTGCTATCTGCCTGGTGCCAAGATCAGAGACATTACAGAGAGTCTTCTGACTCCTCAAGCCTACTGACTAATGATGTCATTTCATTTCATTTCATTTTATTTATTACATTTGTCCTCCGCCAATTGTTTACACTTCTTAGTGGTTATAAATAAATGTACATAATTTCAATAACTAACAATTTACAATAACAATGCATACACATAAAATACACCTTAGAGTATAAAAAGTGACTTTGCAGCTCTGGGAGAGAAGGTAAAGCAGATAAGTGCACAGATAGAAATCTCCTCAGTCCTCCCTGTTGAGGGTCAAAGCTGAGGCTGAAAGGCTGGTATCCTGGAAATGAATACATAGCTGTGTGGATGGTGTCAGCAAGAGTGTTTTGGATTCCTGGACCATGGCATGATTTCCAAAGGGCTGCTGAGTAGAGATGGAGTCCTCCTATTGAGACCCCCATGTAAGTAAAAAATTAAGAATAGTATAGAAAAGGGGAAAATAGTGACATCTGGAGAACTGCATGTCCTAATATAGTTCCAGATTTAGAAGTTGTAAGGAAAGAGGCTGGTTTAGATATGGTGACAGTCATAGATGCATTGTACACAGAAAAAATGATTGGGATATTGTTATACCAGGCTATAATCTATTCAGAAAAGACAGGGTAGGAAGAGAGAGAGAGAGAAGAGATGGTGCTATATGTAATAATGTATGCTAAAGCCACAGAACTGAAGTGTTTATGAGGAAGGAAGAAGCACTGTGGATTAATCTGGAAAGAGGGAATGGAACATCTATTTGCCTTAATATGATATACAGACCTCCCTCGCAACTGAAAGAACTAGATCAAGATTTAATTGAAGATATTTACAATGGGCCCGATATTCAATATGGCGCCAAGGCCGGCCATACCTGCAGAAAGGTGCCCATTCAGGAGAAGTGTCTGAATCATGAGTCATGCGCCGCCATACTGTGCAGCAACAAAAATGCAGCACAAACCAAGCACAGCAGCAGGCACCCACTGCAGTATGTATGGATAAGCGCAGAGCATGTAACCCGGGCACTGCACCCAAGGCACAGGCAATACCCTTGTATGTGGCCACCATAACATCAGCCAGACAAGCAGGAGGTATGGGGTCAGAAAACCATGTATTGCTCACCGGAATACCTTTGCATTGCACATCTGGTTACCCATGCATAGATGACACCATCACGCAGGCCCCACAGACTGTCTGTGTAGGAGCCCCCCTGTGGCTGGGCAGACAGAAACCAGTGACATGGTGGTGAGGAGAAGTGCAAACTTCAGCCTCGATGAAAGCAAGTGCCTTGTCCGCTTTGTGCTGTAACATGAGGGGGTCCTCTATCCCAGGAGGAGCCATCGTCCAAACCTGAGGCTGGCAACATCCATGTGGAGGGGAATCCAACTCTGGCTGCGCAGGTAAGGAGGTCACAACAGGCAGGTGTTGGGGGCTGAGCACCATGCTAGACAGACACACCCTGAAAGGGTGCACAGGGAGACAGAGCACCAAAGAAGCAGGTACAAAGGAGACTTGGTGAATATCCAATTCTGATACAACCTTTTTATTAGACCCAACGCGTTTCGGCTCAAAAGCCTTCTTCAGGGGGTCTTTGACTGGTAAAGAATGCAAACCTCAAAGAGATACAACAATAAATAAACACAATCAAATAATTAAAACATATTCCAAAATATTCCTATCTCCTAAAACATACAAAATATAATAAACTTTTAATTATAATATAAAAATATAAAATCATATAAAGACAGGAAGTGAAATATTCCTACACGTGTATAAAAGTACATATATATCCAGTATACACCAATTAAAAAGTACATATCAAAACAAACAATTCATTTAGCTAAAAACAAGAATAAACAACACATTCATGTAATTCATGCGTCTAAAATGCATCAGAAATCAGGTAAAAATCACATTTAAACAAGGGGATGAGGAAGACAAGAACTTAAATGTACCTTTTAATATCTTGTGGTACACATGGACCACTAGGGAAACAAGATAATAAAGAAAATGTGAGAAACATGACAATAATAGATGAATATGCAAAAAATATGTATATATATATATATATATATATATATATATATATATATATATATTAATATATATTAAAATCATAAAGGCATAAAATAAACTCAAATGTCAGAGACAAAGGGTAATAATACATAAATAAATATCAATGAACACCTTCCTTTGTTACTTTGTAGAGTGAAAAATAAAGACATTCTTTTAGTTTCAAAAAGGGATATTGTGTATTGTATCCATTTTATTAGGACATTGCCACAACGTTAATCCTGTGTGTATAAGAAACCGCATACCCAAGAAAGAGAGGGGAAGAGATTATCCCATCTTATCACACTTATAAACGCTAAGGTTTAGTTTATTATGTAATTCTTCTTTGACCAACCTCTGAGTCAGTCGTACGACATCTTCCCAAAGGGAATGTGTGTCATCATGATTTTCTTCATCACGGTCAATAAGAGGTTCTTGAGAAACAAGTTTCTCTAATGCATCTCCCCTGCTCTACCACCTCCACTGGCAGACTATTCCATGGATCCACTACTCTTTCCGTAAAGAAATATTTCCGCATATCACTCCTGAATCTATCTCCCTTCACCCTCATCCCATATCCCCTCATAGCACAACTCCCCTCATAGGGAGGAGTGGCCTAGTGGTTGGGGCAAAGTACTACAGGCCGGAAGGTCGGTGGTTCAAATCCCACTAGAGGACAGCAACCTTGGGCCGGAAGGACTGGGGTTTCTAGTCCCACAGGTGCTCCTTGTGGTCTTGGGCAAGCCACTTAACCCTCCATAGCCCATGTTCCCTGTAAGTATTAGTGTATGTGTCTCATATCCCCTCGTGTGAAATGTATCCCCCAACCGCTTTGACCCAGTGAAAAGCGGGATATAAATGCAGCTAAATAAATAAATAAAATAAATAAATAAACTTGCTTTCAAATGAAAGAGGCTCTCTCCCTGAACATTTATGCCATGGAGGTATTTAAATATCTCAATCATATCACCTCTATCCCGCCTTTCCTCTAAGGTGTACATATTAACATCCTTAAGTCTGTCCTCATATACTTTATAATGAAGACCACTAATCGCTTTAGTAGCCACCCTCTGCACCGACTCCATCCTGTTCACATCCTTCTGAAGGTGTGGTCTTCAGAATTGCACACTATACTCCAAAATGAGGTCTCACTATAGACTTATACAGAGGCATTTTCACCTCCTTTTTTCTGCTAGCCATTATTCTCCGTATGCACCCAAGCATCCTTCCAGCTTTTGCTGTCGCCTTTTCTACCTGTTTAGCTACTTTAAGGTCATCAGACACAACCATGCCTAGGTCCCGCTCTTCTTTAGTGGACAAAAGTACTTCACCCCCTATACTATATTGCTCCCTTGGATTGCTGCAGCCCAAATGCATGACCTTACATTTTTTAACATTAAATCCCAGCTGCCAAATTCTAGACCATTCTTCAAGCTTAGCTAGATCCCTCCTCATGTTATCTACACCTTCCTGGGTGTCTACTCTATTGCAGATTTTGGTATCATCTTTGAATGGATTCTAACAGCCTTAGTCCTAATACTGAACCAGAACATCTGGTGATCACTGGATGCAAAATGATCTCACTCATTATAAAGCATATGAGGACAGACTTAAGGATCTTAATATGTACACCTTAGAGGAAAGGCGGGATAGAGGTGATATGATTGAGATGTTTAAATACCTCCGTGGCATAAATGTTCAGGGAGAGAGCCTCTTTCAATTGAAAGCAAGTTCTGCTATGAGGGGACATGGGATGAGGGTGAAGGGAGATAGATTCAGGAGTGATATGCGGAAATATTTCTTTACGGAAAGAGTAGTGGATCCATGGAATAGTCTCCCAATGGAGGTGGTAGAGATGAGGACAGTAACTGAATTCAAAAAAGCATGGGAGCAACACAGAGGATCTCTAAAGGTAAAAAGTGGACTGTTGTAGTTGTTGATATGGAAGGACAGACTAGATAGGCCATGTGGTCTTTTTCTGTCATCATGTTTCTATGTTTCTACAACATCAGAAACACTTTCACCACTGGTAAGCACCAAGTCCATTATGGCCCCTTCATGTGTGGGGTCTGTTACCAATTGCCTGAATAGTTCTCCCTGTAGAGAATCCAGGATCTCCTTACTTCTAGATGATACTGCAGCAGGAATGTGCCAATCGACATCTGGCATATTGAAATCTCCCATCAGTAGCACTTCCCCTTTCCTAGCAATGCTGCGTATGTCTTCAATTAACTCTCTGTCCACCTCTTCCTCTTGTGAGGGAGGTCTGTATATCACACCAATGCAAATAGATTTCTCTTTCCCTCTTTCTAGTTTAACCCACAATGCCTCCTCTCTCCCTTTTAAGCTCTGTAATTCCAAAGCTTTAATAGTAGTTTTTACATATAGTGCCACTCCTCCCCTTCTTCCTATCCTGTCCTTTCTGAATAAAGTATAGCCAGGTATAGTTACATCCCAATCATAGTTTTCTGTCAACCATGTTTCTGTAACTGCCACTAAATCCAAGTCAGCCACTCCCACCAAAGTTTCAACATCAGGGATCTTATTTCCCATGCTACAGGCATTTATACACACTGCTTTCCATATGTTACCCCTGTTACCCATTGCCATAAAGGTATTTAATGTATCACCTACCTGGGGGCTTTCTTCAACCATTCTCAAAGAGTCTAGTTTGAAGCCTTTTTCAGTAGATTGGCCAGTCTACTACCAAAGATGCGTTGATCTTTCTTGGACAGATGGATGCCATCTCTGCTGTGCAATCCTTGGAACAGCATCCCATGGTCTACGAAACAAAAATACTCTCGATGACACCATCCACGCAGCCATGCATTCATCTCCAGGATGTGAGCCTCTCTGCCTTGGCCTTTACCCTCAACAGGGAGGATTGAAGAGAGCACCACCTTTGCACCTCCCAATACCCAACCAATTGTAGATTTTTCTTCCGTCCCACACAAAATATTTTTCCCCTCTCCATTTCACACTCCAAGCTCCATCCCATTCTAATCTCCCCCAACATCAGCTCCCTTCTAGTTCCAGCCCCACCCAGTATCCACTCCCTTCTAGTCCCCGCATCAGCCCATTTCCAGTCCTAGCTCCCCCATCCATTTCCAGTCCTATCCAAGTCCCTCCATCAGCTCATTTCCAATAACAGCCTCCCATCAGCCCATTTCTAGTCCTTTCCTAGCCCCACCATCAGCCCATGTCAAATCCTAGCTCCCCTCCACTCAGCCCATTTCCAATCCAAGCCCCCCTAGTTCCAGTTCTAGCCCCTCCATGAGTCCATTTCAATCCAAGCCCCCACCACAGCCCATTTCCAATCTTAGCTCCCCCCAACACCCAATTCCCAGTCCTATCCTAGCCCCCTCCATCAGCCCATTTCCTGTCCTAGCTCCCTCCCCTCACAACCCATTTCCATTCCAAGCCCCCTCCCCATCAGCTATTTGCAGTTCAAGCCCCCCTTCCACTCAGTCCATTTCCATTCCAAGCCCCCTTCCACTCAGCCCATTTCCAGTCCTAGGAACCCCCCAACCCATTACCAGTCCTAGCCCCCCCATAGCCTATTACCAGTCCTAAGTCCCAATCAGCCCACTCTCAGTCCTAATCCCATCTGCCCATTTCCAGTCCTAATCCCCATCACCCAATTTTCAGTTTAAGCCCCCCATAGCCAATTACCAGTCCTAACCCCCCATCAGCCCACTCCCAGTCCTAACCCCACCAGCCCATTTCCAGTCCTAACCCCCATCACCCAATTTTCAGTTTAAGCCCCCCCATAGCCCATTTCAAGTCCTAACCCCCATCAGCTCACTTCCAGTCCTAACCTCATCAGCCCTTTTCCAGTCTTAGCCCCCCATTAGCCCATTACCAGTCCTAACCCCCCATCACCCCATTTCCAGACTTAGCTCCCCATAGCCCATTACCAGTCCTAACCCCCTATCAGCCCTCTTCCAGTCCTAACCCCATTAGCCCATTTCCAGTCCTAACTCCCACCCCAAAAGCCCAGGGGAAATTTAAAATAAAAAAAAAAGCTGTCTGCTGCCGCTGCCGCCGTCACCACAGCAGCAACAGCAGAATCGAATATCCCGCGGGGCCCCCCACTGCCCGACAGAGCCTGCCCTCCCTGCATCAGTTCCGTCTCCGCAGTCGCACCGGCTTTCAGAGCGCGCTGTGCCAGTGAAACAGGAGCAGTGCAAGAACAGAGACTTGTCTTTTTACCCACCTTTGCAACCCAGACGTACTAGAAGAGGAGCAAGCCAGTTGAGTTCCTTTAACACCACTTTAAAGGAGGCTGCTGATTCTAGTTATAATTATATTCCACTGAGGGAAAGGAATAGAGAGTGGAAACAGCTTAGACACCATTTGGAACCAGGGAAGCCTGTTGATCTGCAGTACCCTGATTTGAATCATGAGACGTCTGACTCAGATGTTGAATCCATGCAGTTAGGTTCAACCAAATCAGATAGGTCTTATTCTGACATGGAAGCAGACTGTGCTATGTGTTGCCAAGAGTGAAGCTGTTAATAGTATTGTATAAGAGAAGTGCTGATAAGTAATTCATGCTACTGAGTTTGCACGGAGAGAAGCAGCGTTCTGCTAGAGTGAAACTCAATGTCTGTAAGCAGCTGAATATGGTGAAAGCTATGGAAGTGATTAGCTGAAATGCGGGGCCCTGTGCAAAAAACATTCTTGCTCAATGGACGGGCCGGCCCTGGTCATCGGGAGCGTTTTGGTTTCCTAGACCATGGGATGCTGTTCCAAGGGTTGCAGAGCAGAGATGGCATCCATCTGTCCAAGAAAGATTAACGCGTCTTCGGTAGTAGACTGGCTAATCTACTGAAGAGGGCTTTAAACTAGATTCATTGGGGATGGGTGAAGAAAGGCCCCAGGTAGGTGATACATTAAATACCGTTATGGAAATGGGTAACATATGGAGAGCAGTGTGAATAAATGCCCGTAGCATGGGAAATAAGATCCCTGATGTTGAAGCTTTGGTGGGAGTGGCTGACTTGGATTTAGTGGCAGTTACAGAAACATGGTTCACAGAAAACCATGATTGGGATGTAACTATACCTGGCTATACTTTATTCAGAAAGGACAGGGTAGGAAGAAGGGGAGGAGGAGTGGCACTATATGTAAAAACTACTATTAAAGCTTTGGAATTACAGAGCTTAAAAGGGAGAGAGGAGGCATTGTGGGTTAAACGAGAAAGAGGAAAAGAGAAATCTATTTGCATTGGTGTGATATACAGACCTCCCTCACAAGAGGAAGAGGTGGACAGAGAGTTAATTGAAGACATACGCAGCATTGCTAGGAAAGGGGAAGTGCTACTGATGGGAGATTTCAAAATGCCAGATGTTAATTGGCACATTCCTGCTGCAGTATGATCTAGAAGTAAGGAGATCCTGGATTCTCTACAGGGAGAACTATTCAGGCAATTGGTAACAGACCCCACACGTGAAGGGGTCATACTGGACCTGGTGCTTACCAATGGTGAAAGTGTTTCTGATGTTGTAGTGGGAGATCATTTTGCATTCAGTGATCACCAGATGGTGTGGTTCAGTATTAGGACTAGGGCTGTTAGAATCCATTCAAAGGTGAGGATCTTAGACTTTAGGAAGACTAACTTTGCGAAGATGGGCCAATACCTCAGGGAGTCGTTAGTGGGATGGGAACAGCTGGGGGATGTAGAAAAACAGTGGGCAAAACTGAAAGGGAATATTTTAAGGGCAACCAACCTTTTTGTTAAAATGGTAAATAAAGGTAAAAGGAAAAGGAGACTGCTATGGTTTTCGAAAGAAGTAGCTAAAAAATGAAGAAAAAGAGGGAGACCTTCATGAAATGTAAGAGATCAGAGAGAGAGGAAGACAGGCATCTGTATTTGGAAAAGCTTAGAGAAGCTAGCAAAATAGTCAAGAAGGCAAAGATTCAAAAGGAGGAGGAAATAGCCAAAGCAATAAAATGGGGGGAATAAGACATTTTTCAGATATATTAGTGAGAAGAGGAAGGGCAAAAGTGGTATTGTCAGACTGAAGGGTGCAGGGGAGGAATATGTCGAAGCTGATAAGGATAAAGCGGAATTGCTTAACAAATATATTTGTTCTGTGTTCACACATGAAGAACCAGGAGCAGGACCTCTGAAAACACCCACAAATAGGAACAGAAGCGAGGGACATCTTGAACAATTTTCAGAAGACTGTGTTCATGAGAAACTAGCTCAACTTAAAGTAGACAAAGCGATGGGACCGGATGGGATACACCCTAGAATACTGAGGGAACTTGGGGACATTCTAGCAGCTCCACTGACTGACCTTTTCAATGCCTCGTTGGAGTTGGGAGTGGTGCCAAAGGACTGGAGAGAGGCTCATGTGGTGCCTTTACACAAAAGCGGAAGTAAGGATGTGGTTGAAAACTAAAGGCCGGTTAGTTTAACTTCGGTGGTGAGCAAATTATTGGAAATGCTGCTGAAAGAGAAAATAGTGAGGTTTCTGGAGTCCAGCGGATTACAGGATCCGAGGCAGCATGGATTCACCAGAGGCAGGTCTTGTCAGACAAATCTGATTGATTTCTTTGACTGGGTGACCAGGGAGTTGGACCGATGGAGAGCCCTAGATGTGGTGTATTTAGATTTTAGTACAGCCTTTGACACTGTTCCTCACAGGCGACTTATAAACAAACTGAGCACCCTAGGGATGGACCCTAAAGTTACTGCTTGGGTTAGAAATTGGTTGGGTGGGAGGCGACAAAGAGTACAAGTAAATGGAGCTCACTCTGAGGAGTGAGGATGTTACCAGTGGTGTGCCCCAGGGATCTGTCCTTGGTCCGATTCTTTTTAACATCTTTGTTAGTGATATAGCGAAAGGGCTGTCGGGTAAGGTTTGCCTCTTTGCGGATGATACCAAAATCTGCAATAGAGTAGACACCCAGGAAGGTGTAGATAACATGAGGAGGCATCTAGCTAAGCTTGAAGAATGATCTAGAAAGAATGTGGTCTTTTTCTGTCATCATATTTCTATGTTTCTATGTTTCTATGTAAAGCACCAAAAAGAAAGTAACTTTGCTTTAAAAATATACAAGAACCCTTTTAAGAGCTCCCAGTCAGAGAGCTAACAATTTAGTAAAAATAATCCCTCAAATCCTTACCGTTGTTTGACCTGTAGAGCCCCTGTTAGGAATGCCTCAACAGGGCAGGGCTCTAGAGCCTTTTATGCAGGCCTCAGCTGCTCTCAGGTAATCAGTCCCACTAACTCTTGATTAGGTGTCAGCAGTTCCCAAATCTGAGAAGGTTACTAGAGTTCAACAACCTACTCTGCTCAAGGAAATTTCTACTAAAGCACCAAAATGAAAGTAACTATGCTTTAAAAATATACAAAAACCCTTTAAAGAGCTCCCAGTCAGAGAGCTAGCAATTTAATAAAAATAAACCCTCAAATCCTTACCATTGTTTGACCTGTAGAGCCCCTCTTAGGAATGCCTCAACAGGCCAGGGCTCTGGAGCCTTTTATGCAGGCCTCAGCTGCTCTCAGGTAATCAGGCCCACTAACTCCGGTGTCAGCAGTTCCCAAAGCTGAGAAGGTTACTAGAGTTCAACAACCTACTCTGCTCAATGAAATTTCTACTAAAGCACCAAAAAGAAAGTAACTTTGCTTTAAAAATATAGAAAAACCCTTTTAAAAGCTCCCAGTCAGAGAGCTAGCAATTTAATAAAAATAAAGCCTCAAATCCTTACGATTGTTTGACCTGTAGAGCCCCTGTTAGGAATGCTGCAGGGCCAGTAGCAGTGGAGAAAGAGAGGTTGAGAATATGTGAGATGGAAGGGATGACAGTGTAGGGAATGGAGTTAAGGAGATGGGTGAGGATAGGAACAGAAGAGTAAGTAGTAAGTTTGGATGAGGAAAGAAGATGAAAGGTTTCATCTTCAGAGATCATGGGAAAGGATGAATGGGTAATAAAGATTGATGGGAAAAGGTGGTATTGATGTGGGAGAAGTGAAAATTATATTGTTCTAGTGGGGAACTGGAGAGTGATCTTATGGATGTTGATATGGAAAAGCTCAGCTAGTTTCTTGGCAGAGACAGAAGGGGGGATTGGAGGAGGAGGAAAATAGTGGTCCTATGGTTAGAGCAACAGCCCGGCACCCAAAGGATAAAGGGCTGGACTTAAAATGGCATGCCATGTGACTGTTGTCAGGTCATTATACCCTTCATAGCCCCAGAAGAAAAGGCCAGGCAAGCAGTGTCAGGTCATACTGGTCCAGGAAAATCCTGAGGGTGCTGGTCCCCCAGGAGCCTGATAAGACCTAACATCACCCACACAAAATATACACCTGTATGTGAATATATGAGGCCACTTACAATGCGTGAGTGGGAGATGTGCATGACCGGAAGTAGTACTCAAACTCTGTTATGGGGGTCACAAATATGGTAAGGGAGCCCCCCATGTTTGACAACAAGCATCTAACGCACATGGGTACTGCATACGTATCCCAGCAGCTGCGCTGGTACCAGGCATGTAGCAGGTGCAAGAACAACAGGGTGTGCACAGAGATTGCAGCAGGGGTTGGTGCCTGACATGGTTCCAAAGCGCACCCGAGGTGATGCAGCTGTCACCTACAAGTGTGCCATGGGACTACATGCCCATATAGATCTGGAGTCATTACTGCAAACACTGGCCCAGAGACAGCAGTTAATGTCCCAGGCCTCCCCCCCAAATGGGCACCCTGCAGGGAGGACCAACCAAGCACCACAGCCCCTGTTCCAGTTGGCCAGATCACAGCAGTAGACACAAGGCCACAGGGAATACCAACCAGAGAGAACAGTTACAGATGATGCCCTCTTAGCTCTGTCTGCTGTACACCAACAATGCCCAGACACTGCAAGGTCAGCTATTCACAACCATGCAGTACTGGCATTAGCAGAGAGGCACCCAACATCCTGTGTCCACATGTAACCCAGATAGCCCCACCGGCCAAAACCCATGGGTGCCCAACCACAAACAGACACACAGGACAGTAACAGTGTTGGTCTGACAGCTGCACACATACCACCAATAAGCATGTAACCGGGGTAACACATGCCCCACCGCCTCTTTGCCATGACACATCGGTAACAGATCCTGAAGCTGCAGAGCTATGTAAGGACAGCTGGCAGTGTGTTCAGACAGGGCATGACAGCCATCCAACCCCCTGATGTATCTTATGGCCAATTCTTTGCATCCCACACACAGCTATCCCAGAGGAAGACTGGCCTCCCCCCGCATCTGAGGAGCCCATTGCAGAGGAGGAGGAGAAAGAGGACACAGAGAAGCAGCCACAGCTAGTACACCATGGCAGGGAGCTTGTCACCAGAATGAACAGCACCAGCAGCTGGGCCAGCAACGAGACCACCACCAGCATACCCAGCCCCAGAGTGCTATCAAATACCTCCGCTTTGGGAAAAGTGGGGAGGACGAGGAGGTTGTCCTCATGCTGACTGAAATATCCTGCTCTGCCAAAGGGGAGAGACTTGATAGCAGTCTGCTGCTGGGGGAGTGGCCTCCTCACTGGTGGGCCCAGCTCTATGAGGGAGATGCCCTTGAGGAAGCTATGGCACAGGAGGAATGGGCAGAGGTGGGCGAGGCAGAGCCTTGCCAGAAGGATGTTCAGGAAGAGGATGCAGGAGCTGACTGAGGAGGTGTGGGCCAGCAGGGCAGGAGTGGGAGTGTCAGGTGTCGAATCCCTGGAAGAGGGGAAGCTGAGGGACGATGTGTCACCTACAGAGGCCATAGGTCAGGGAGTGAAGGGGGTTAATGGGAGTGGGGAAGAAGAGGTGGGGAGTGACGGCAGTGGAGTGGTGGAGGAGGGTTGTGCCACAGGGGCTGCTGGAGGAGGCTGGGGGTATGAGTGTGATGGTGGTGGTTGGGGGGGGGGGATGGTGGTGGGCCAGAGGAGGAGGGATTCACTGAGGCAGCAATGGGAGGATGATGGGAATGGTAGTGCACAGGTGTGGGAGGGTGGGGATGGAAGTGAGCAAGCAGGGGAGGACAGGAATGGCAGTGTGCAGGTAGGGGAGGGTGGGAATGGGAGCGGAGCCTGGGGGGAGGGGAGGGATGGGAGTGGGGCCAGTGGGGAGGATGGGTATGGGAGTGTGCCATGTGTTTGAGGCCCAGGTGTGGGGATGGGACAGTATCTGTTGGCCACCTCCCCATCAGTCATGGTACAGCACAATGAGGCACTAGCGGACACCGCAACCCTGCAGTAGGGGGAGAGGTCAGAGGGTACTGTGCTGCAGGGCTTTTCAGCCCTGAATAGGCACCTGGATGGCATGCGAGCAAATCTCCATGCCTTCACGCAGGAGGTATGCCACCTCACAGAGGCACTCACTTCCAACCTGGGCCCACCAGCTGGAGGGGGAGGAGGGCCAGTAGCCTGCCAGGGACAGGGTGTCAGGGATCTCAGCACCCCACATATGCCATGTGGCAGGTATGCACACCTCACTGCTGGCATGTGTGTGACCTTGCCTGCATGTCAGGCCACACATGCTCATCCCCAGACGCCTCATCAAGTGCAGACTGTATGGAGTTCAAGCTAGGTGTATCTGTACCTATAAATATATGTTTTCTGAATATTCTGATCTCCACTGCTCTGCTCAATTGGGGCCACGGGGGGCACTGTGACATGCAGTGCACAGTGCCATGGGTTAGACAGTTGAAGGTGCACAGCACCCAATGGCAGCACATAGCCATGCACCCTACGAGTGCGGGGGGCATAAACATTGGGCAAAGTCACCATGTGGGCGTGGTGAGTGTGCAGATAGGTGGCTCTGTGAACACACAGCCTGAGCAGGTGCTGCGATGTCTGGTGTCCCCTACAGCCTCTGGGTCTGCACCACTACCCTCATACCCATCAGTGCTTCCCCTATGAGTATGCTACTCTCCAACCCTCTCCCAACCCTCCATCACCTCCCCTCCAGCTACCATCCACCTATCCCCATAGCTCTCATCCAGCGGTCCCGTGTCCCTGCTCCCTCCCAGCTGCCCCCTCCCGGCAACTCTGCTCCCCTCCAGCCCTTGCACTGCCTCCACACCCAGATCACTCCTTCCCAGCCCTCCCAATCTCCAAACCCACCCCTTCCCTGGTCAGATGGGTCATCGTGCCTCACGCAAAGTATGTCTGCACAAGGTTCTGGCGGGTTGCAAATCCCCTCCTGTAGGCCTGTCCACAGGGCACCCGTGGGGCCATGCTGTCATCATCAGTGTCCTCCAGGGGTATGTCCGGCTCATTGAGCATGGGCTGCCTGCGCCCATGCTCAATTCAGTTGTGCAGCATGCAGCAGGTGAGAAAGATCTTGCACATCTTTGAGGGCTCATACAGGAGCTCACCACCTGACCGATCCAGGCATCATAAGCAGCTCTTCAGTTGTCTGAACATCTGCTCTGTGAAGTCCCATGTTCTCCTGTATGCCCAATTGTACCGCTGTTCTGCCAGCATACAGGAATGGGTAATTGGGGTCATCAACCATTCTCTCAGGGGGTATCCTCTGTAACCTAGATAGATAGGGGGAGGAAACAGTCTTCTTAGAGATGTGTTGGAAATCGCATAGTGGGGAATGTGTCATCCATGTTCTGTGACCCCTGACTCCCTGCCTACCATGCCTGTGTCACACCTGTGCTATGCTGTCTGTCTACTTGCTGTGTTGTGGACCCACGTCTGTTCACTCAAGCTGCAATGTGTCTCCTTTAGAGCTGCTGTGCTACCCACCAATCCATCTGGGTGTGTCATGTGTGCATCTCCGCCATGCTTTTGTACATTGTTGGTTGTGCACTTGGGCCAGTTGGGCAAGATTGGGGCATCATGCACCAGCCATCTGCCAATGGGGGTGGTGATTCACTGATCCGGCTGCATGACACTGGCCTCACAGAACATGTACATGGTTCCAAGATGGGCACAGTGCTGTAGGTGTCCTACTGGTATCCATTCCTTCATGTACCAGCGGGTGTTTTCGGAGCTGCAAGACCATGCCACATCTATGGGTACATTTCCTGTTGCCAGACAGTGAGGCTCGTGCAACATCTGCCAATGTCTCTGTCAGCTGACAAGGGGCCTGTTCTGCACCTTTTCAGCTGTAGCTTGGCCCTGTTGATGGATAACTGACACAGTGTGGCCTGGGGAGGACCTATCTAGTGAGTGGGGGCATAGCCCTTTGTTGGAGCAACTACCCTGTAGACCAATGGCCAGTTGCTTGATCCTCACATCATCACTGTGCAAATAATACCCAGTGGAAGCATCACATTACACCATACTCCACCCACAAATTTCTAGCAACAAAGATCCCTAGCCCAATTGGTAATAATTCCTCCATGGAACATATCAGCACTTATGGGAAGCCTTGAGAGGAGCAGGCACATTTTACAAGGGGATGCTTGGCAGTGCATAGTTCGTATGGACAGGTGTGGGGAGCAGACCACAGTCAATGGGATCCGCCTCAGCTTGGCTAGGTATCATTCCAGGCCACAGAGGGGTATGCAAACTAGGGCCATCAGAGACCAGAACACTCCTCTGTCTAACTACACTGTATCACATGCAGCTATTGTCCATCGTGTTAACCAATGGATGGTCCACATTTGTCAGGACTCAGCCTTGCTAACCACAATATACCCTCACCTACTATACCCATTCAATCTGCGACATAGCTCTGCAAGCCTTCCTGTTCCTGTAAGTGGCCTCGTGCTGACATGATGGCCAGAGGGCCACATGCATACAATCTATAGCCCCAAGGACTGATGGAAATCCTGCAACATAATGGAACTGCATCATGACCTGTTACCACTGCTGTGGTGTTTGTGGTAGGGCAATGTAGTAAGTGGCACGTCCCACAAAGGCACCCATGAACTGTGAGATGCACCATGACACAGGTGCCTGGCTCAGACCCGCAGCTGTTGCCATCGTCGATTGAAATGAAGCTTAGGGCTGTGAGCATCTTCACATGGACAGGCATAACTTCTTGTCTGTGTGTGAGGGACACAAGTATGACTGCAGCTCCAGGCACAGGTCATGGATAGCTGTGTGGTCAAACCGGTACCTGATCACACACAATTAATCAGTCAGGTCCACTGACTCCTCAGCCTGGGCACCCTTGCATATGGGCGCCTACATGATGCCCTCCGCCATTCCTGGTCAGTGTACTGCAGCACTGCAAACCAGGAGTTGGTCCTCCAAGGACATGTTCTCTACAGCCACTTCCACTTGCAGAGGAATGTGCAAAAAACTTGTGTGAGGGCAGCTGCCATGCCCATGCGCAGATACAGACATCACCAAGCAGGCACATTTACACACACATGCAGTAACAATCACACTACTCATTCATGGACACACAGATTGCCACAACCACCATGCATGTCCATGTACAGATATGTGGATCACTGCTACAACTCAAGACTGCCCACTGACAGGATGTTACCATGCCATACACTCCTGTTCCACACAGCACACACAGGTGCTGTGGGTGGGGGGGGGGGGGGGGAGATTTGTGCCTACATGCTGTGCTGCTTGTAGCATCTGCATCACAGTCACACGGGCCATTTGTGGGATTTGAACCTAGGTCGGCTGGATGGTGGACTGTGTTTGGAACCACTCCAATGATAGCTGTTGTGGCCAGTGGTCCCATGATAGCAGCACTTGCTTGACTCACTGCACAGGGAGCAACACTCCTCAGATCTGCTACTGTGTTGAAAAAACATAGGGTCAGGAGGGTGCATTCATCTGCTGGCTCTGCCCCATAAAGCTCTCTGAAACACACTCTGGTTCATCCATCCACTTGATATCATCTGCCTGGCATGTGGTGTGGATTGGTGCAGGGCACTTTGCTCCTGCCCTTGGTGCTGTTGCCCACTCCTATTACCCACAGAGGCATCAGCACTGCACACCTAGCAGCTGCAGCCATGGTGCACAGACACAGACTCTCAGACCTACATGTTTTCAACATTACTCATTTGCCACCTACCTGGTATGTACCACCACAGTTGGGGGATCCTCCGAAGGTAAGTCAGCTAGGGCACAGGCATGGGTATCGCCATTGAAGCAGAGATGTGGGTGTTGCCGCGCATGCATTTTATGTGGGTGGGTGTCTGTATGTACACACACGTAATGTATTCTGGTCGTTTGTACATCACTGCACCTGCACATCTACATGCTATAAAACGTGTACATTATTGATGGCCCCACCCCCATAGTATATGTGTGTATCTCTTGACCCTTTGAATTGTGTGGGACATGGCTCCAAAGGTGTCCTCACGCAAATCCAATTTTACAGATGGGAAACTGACCCTCCTCATTGAAGAGATCCTTAGGGATTTTGAAATCCTCATGGATACAGAGGAGACCAAGTTAGGCATCTATGAATGCCAGAGGAGGTGGCTAGCCAAATGCCACAAACTGAATGCAAAATTCCACAAACAGGGATATTGATGATGTTATTTGGAAGTGGCGGCAGTGGTGGCAGGAGGGACAAATGCAAGAAGGCGTGATATGTGGGACCAGATGGGCAGGCAGAGCAGCTGACTGACCTGGAACAGCAGGTTCTGGCAACAGTGGTCACACCACCATGGATGGCATTGAGCAACTGGACACATCACGGTCCTCACTGGACCAGGGTGAGTGGCTGCTATATGTCTTCTGCCTTCACACACAGGATCTGTTCCAGACCTTTGTCTCTATTTCAGGTAACACTTCCACCCACCATCGCACTCTGCACATTTTTTCCATCCCTGTTCCTGTAGTCTCCACATACCCCCCACCCACCTGTAGGGATTGTCACTCACCATATCTGTACACACAATCTATGCAACAGCCATAGGTTGTCCAGGTTTTCACACCATATCATTGCATGTAGACACCTCTTTCCCCATTCTTGTTCTGTTGGCAGTATGGGGAACAGTTTTTTGTTGTGCAAAGTGTTCATGGCTGCAACTGTGACATACTTTCTCCCTTATGTTGACTGGCTGCTGCAGTGTTGTATCTGGACAGGGCCCACCTTCTACCCAAAGACAACAGTGAGAGAGAGCTGGGTGGATGACAGGAGAAGAACTGCTGAAATGAAAATCTGACTTAGCATTATGTTGCCTCCTATATCTGTCAGGCTTTTCACATCCTAAGGGACTGGAGGTGATCAAGGTCAGGTTCAAGGCCATGCAGAGGAACCGATCTTGACTGCTGGAACACCTCTAGTGGGAACTACCATAGTAGCAAGATAACTCCTGCAACATAGCTGTGACATGTAGCCTTGGAACCCCAGTTTTCTGCCTTCCTCAAGATATAGTTGGTCAAACATTCTGTGGATCATTCAGAGGCTACCCCTGGGGAGAGGGGTGTGAGGTTCTGCCACCAGCTTTTTTGTAGTTCAGTTTACAGAAGAATCTTGTTTGGATGAACCCCTGATTTCCAGTCGGCAAATGTTAGTAGGTTCCATTCAGCTGGCTAGCAACTGTAACCTGCTCTGTGCATGCTACTTCCTTTTAGAGGCCATCTTATTCCTTTCTGGGCTCTGTATATAAACCCAGTCCTAACTATACCTTTTGGTGTCAGTTTGTGCTTGGCTGCTTGCTAATCTATGGATCTTAATTCACCATATTGGACATTCCAACATTATATACTAGTTCCTGTTGGGCCTCAGCTTTACTACCACTTGTCTACTCCTTTATGAGTGCCCTGTACTTTTGTTTACTGTCTACTGTAGAGTTCTTTTATTCTTGGTTCTCACATTGCTTCCTGGATTTGGGCAGTGAAGACCTGATGCCACCCAAAGGGAAAAGTGGCTGTTGCAGGTATAAGACCTTGTCCTACCTAATTTAGGGCCCAGGGTGTCCCGTTCTGTGGAAAGCCTGTCCATAGACCTTGCCCACTCACCTTTTTTAAGTGTTTCCTACTGATGAGAACTGTCAAAACTATATCTTAGATCTCTGTGGTTTGGTGGGGGAGGTCTTTGTCCTTGGCAATGTTTTATTTGTTATATGAAAGGAAGGGGCATCTAGCTCACTTCAATTTTTTTTACTGTAGGATGGGAGGAGGGAGCTGCAACAGTTTTTATATTTTGATAATGATGATGGGCTGCATTTCTAAGGCCTATTGAGCAGAGATGGTGTCTACCTATTGTGGTAAGGAGAGTGCAGCTCAGCATGGAAATAAAAGAGAAAGAAGAACTTTTTCTTCTTTTCGGGGGATGGGTGCACTAGAACACATACACCACAGCAAAATCTCTGAGAGAAACCAAGAGGGTAGAGCTAGGTTTAAGCCACTCCCAGACTCCATGACAACCCCAGGTAAGAGTAGGAGGTACAAGTGGGTGGAGTCAGAAAGGGAGGTGCCCTGCTCAACGTTTAAGTTTGAGAAAACAAACAAAGTTGAGAGAAGCAGTCAAGGGAGAAGCAGCCAAGAGAAAGGCAGCCAAGCAAGAAGCAGCCAAGAGAGAAGCAGCCACAAAGAGAGCAGCAGCAGAGACAAGAGCAGCCAGCACTGCAGCCAAGGAAGCTACAGAGAAGGTTCCAGGCAGAGGACCAAACAGAAAGGCAAGAGGGAGAGAGAGAAAAGATTGACTTTGAGAAGGCTAAGGCAAGAGTGCTTAGACTCCTCTGATGAAGGGTCTGTCTGCAGGCAGCAGAAGCCCCAGGAAGGGAAGTGGAGGTCTTACCCTGATTCCCTGTCTAGTTCAGAGGCAGAGAGAGTCATAAGCCACAGAAGCCTCAGCCAGGAAGGTGCTGCAACAAGACTCCAAGGTAGGAGAAAGAAAGCAGTAAAGCCAAAACCCTGTGTTTCTTGCTCTGACTCTGAAGAGAGGTTTAGGCCTGAGAAAACCCGGATTAGGAAGAAGGGGTTGTCAGGAGAAACTGAACAGGAGAAGCCCGTTGAAGTCCTACCTAGAGGAGAAGGGGCCATTCAGTGGAATAGGCTGTTTAACCTGTTAAAGAACATTAAGCATAAAGTGCCCGAGCGTTTTCAAACTTTGCCAAGATACAGCTCAGCAGAAAGCATGGAGGTAGAAGGTAAAGAAAGTGACCTGACTTCAGCTTGTTCTGAGATGGACTGTGATATGTGCATTGTGGCTAAGTAATGAAAGCCTGAGAGCAGTGAGAAGTTAGGAATTGTAAATACATGTGCTTTATGATTACGGAATAGAGAAGCATCATAAAGGGAAAAGAAAAGAAAGCCTGTGTAAATAATTCTACTACAACACTGGTTGTAAGCTTTGCTTTCATGGGAGAAGATTATCCTTTATTTTCTTTGACTTGAGTGTACAACTGCTTGAAAGATTTGTTATCCGCTTGCCACGGAAGCTAATAAAATTCCTGTGTGCTTTGAAACAACCACTTGGTTCATTTATCTCTATACACAACTACAATCCTTGGTAAAGAGGAATTCAAGATGGCTTCCCGTCCCTACTAGGTGACCGCCTGGTAGGGGTGCGACTGCCACACTATCAAAAAAGAGACAAAGGGGATCTTTTACTAAAGGGCGCTAAGGTATTTCACTCAACATGCGATTAACATGGAAACCATGGCATGTTACATGCAATGAACCCATGTTAACTATTGGGGGCATTGAAAGAATTTTCCTGCCAGTTAACACAGAGCACGTGCTGCATTAGTGTGGGTAGACCTAATGCCACTCACTGAGATGGCATTAAGTGAATCTCAATAGGTGGCGTTAGGTGCACTCACACTAATGCAATTAGCATGTGATGTGAACACAGCACTAACTGCACCAAGCTCACCACGCCCACTCTCCTCCCCTCCCCTCCCCAATCTCCTCCCCTCCCCACGCCCACTCTCCTCCCCCCCTCCCCCACTCATGCCTTTAACACAGATTGTGCAGTTAATGCAGGAATCATCATGTGCTATCATGGCGCTGTGCTATGTGGTAACGCACATTCCAGCGTGGCTTAGCGTACACCAGAACACGCGCTGCCAGGAAGCACCCATTAGTAAAAAACTCTCAAAGTGTCTTCTCAACAGAGTGGTGAATCTATGGAGGAGAGCCTTCAATTAGGATTGTTTGGGATGAGTGAATAAAGCCTCCAAGTAAGTAACAGCACAGCGCTTAGTAAAACATTAAATGGGGAAAAAAGGACAACATGTGGAAAGCTGTGCATACTAATGCCCGTAGTATGGGAAATAAAGTTCCAGATTTAGAAGCTATCACGGAAGAGATGGACTTGGATTTAGTGTCAGCCACAGAGAAGCACTACATGGAGGACTATGGGATATAGTTTAATTTAATTTAATAACATCACTTATAATCCACCTTTAAAATATTAAGATGTACAAAGTGGAATACAATTACACAATCAAAACTTTAGGAAGAAAGGGAGGAGTAGTTACGTTGTATGTAAAGCAGGAAAACTGTAGGGCTGGAAAGAGAGAATGGAACATCTATTCACACCACAATATTGCTATGAAAGGGAAAGTGCTCTTGATAGATGATTTCAATTTACTCAGTGTTAATTGGAACATTCTTGCTGTGGTGTCATCTAGAAGTATGGAGATCTTGGATGCTCTACAGGAGAATTGTTCCAGCAACTAGTAATGGAACCCATGCAGGAGGGAGTGATATCGGATCTGGTGTTTTAAATAAGGAAAGTGTTTCTAATATTGTAGTGGGTGATTTTTCTGGCATACAGTGATCACCTGGTTCATTTAAAAATAAGGGCTTTAAACTTAAGGAAAGCTAACTCTGACAAGAGCTGTTAGCTAATGGGAACATCTATTGTTGGTGAAGTAGAAAAGCAGTGGGCAAAACTGAAAGGTGATATTTTCAAAGCAGCAAACCTTTTCATTAGAAAAGTAAAATAAAGAAAGAGGGAAAAGGAGGCTGCTGTGGTTTTCAAAAGAAGTAGCTGAAAAGTTAAGGAACATGAGATTAGCCTTCATAAACTCAGGGCCAGCCCAAGGTTTTCTGCAACCCTAGGCAGGCCCCCATGCCACTCAACTGTACCTGCCACACTGCCCAGCCCACCATTCTGCTCCCCAGCATCAAGATTCTCACCTGTGGGAGGGGGCACATGGCAATCCCTCCCTTCCTTGAAGCGGCAGCACAGTTGCCACTTCAGCACTGTGCTGGGCCTTAAAGCACCTGCTCATGTGCACACACTCACAATCTGCTGCTCCTTTCCTCTCTGACAAAACTTAATGTCAGAGGAGGGCAGAAGCAGCAGGCAGTCACTGCACGTGTACGCAGGTAGGTGTTTTAAGGCCTGCCACAGCACTAAAGCGGCGGCTTGGCTGTCACTTCCAAGAAAGAAGTTGTGCCGCCAACCAGGATCTGCCACCCTAGGTGACCACCTAGTGGTTAGGGCCAGCCCTGCATAAACTACAAGAGATCACAGAAAGAAGAAGACAAAAAACAGTATCTGGAAAATCTAAGTGAAGCTGCGAAAGGAAAGCAAAGTTGAAATGGAATTAAAAATAGCCAATACAGTAAAATGGAGGGTAAGAATGTTTTAGATATGTTAATGATAGGAAGAATTGCAAAAATGGCATTGTGAAACTCATGGGTATAGAGGAGGAATATGTAGAGGCTGATGAGGATAAAATGGAATTGCTTAATAAATATTTATTTTCTATGTTCACAGATGAAGAGCCAAGAACATAGGACCACAGAAAACAAACACAATAGAAATGGAAGTGAGGTAGACCTCAAACAATTTTCAGAAAACTATGCTCATGAGAAGCTGGCTAAACTAAGAATAGATAGTGATGGGGCCAGGAGTGATACATCTGAGGACATTAAAGGGACTTAGGAAAGTTCTGGTGGCTCTATTATCTAATCTTTTCAATGCTTTTTGAAAATTAGTTGTCCTGGAGGACTGGAGATGGTAAGTCTGGTTCTTTTCCATAAAAATGGAAGTAAGGAGGAGGTTGGATACTGTGGTCTGGTTAGTCTGACCTCAGTGGTGAATAAGTTCATGAAAACACTGCTAAAACAAAGGATACTATACTTTCTGCAATCCAATGTATTACAAGATCTGAAACAGCATGATTTTACTAGAGATGAACTGATGATATTATATCACTTATTGAAAATGAAGATGAAGTAAAACCATCTACTTATCAAGATCAAGGAACATAGTCTTAAAATGGGCCTTTACCTTAATGTGAAGAACACAAAGATCCTAACAATTGAAAAAATCATATGTTTCATCCTTGATGGAGATGAATGGAATTACTAGACCTAGTGGGTGGGGCAAGTTACCCCCGGCCAGAGAGCCAGGGGTTTGAATCCTGCTAGAGAACAGCAACCTGGGGCGGGAGGGACTGGGGTTTCTAGTCCCTTGGCTGCTCCTTATGGCCTTGGGCAAGCCACTTAACCCTCCACTGCCTCAGGTACAAAAACATAGATTGTGAGCCATTCGGGGACAAGGGAAAAATATATGTATAGATATACAGTACCTGAATGTACACCGCTTTGACTGGTAAAAAAATGGTATATAATACTAGTTAAATAAATAAACCTGCTTGGATCAATCAGCAATAATGAAATGTCAAGTCAAGAAATCTATGTACAAGAAACTGATCAAGTATAAGGTGAAAAGTGTTTCTTTTTTCTTTTTAGTCGGAACGGCTGTGACAAAAGCAGACAGAAAGAAAACCGTCCTCTCACTGCGGTTGCTCCTTTTAATTCTTTTTTAGAGTGAGTGAAAAACGTAACACTTATCTTTTGTATGTCCGAGCTTATGAAGCAAAGGGATCCGCTTGTAACAACGTGTCACGTTTTGGGTCTCCACAGAGGGGGAGACCGTGAGCAGCGCTTGCAGTGGTTGGAACAAGCTTGGATCTTTCGCACAGCATCACTAGAACCTCACGGTTTGAATTTAGAACTGGATTGGTCGAGTTTATTGTGATGCAACAGCCTTTGATTGGTTAGATCTTGGATTTAAGTTCCTCAATGGTCAGTAAATTGGACTGAGTTTCTGGATTATCTCGACGGAATAGTCTCCCCATAATGTGTTGTTGGAGGACTTGATTTCTATTCCACTGAAGGGAGGACTATAGAGGAAGAAAGAATTTTCCTTGTTTGCAGTGATGAAAGCATTGAAACAGGGCCAGAAGTGAATTGGAGGCTCTAAACGCAGTACTGTGTTCGTGGTTAATCTGCATGTTTGAAGCTAAGCCGTTAATCGGTGTTATCAAATCGTGAGTAGGTGTGCTATAGCACTAAAGTTGGTGCAATTATTTCACACTACGGATTTACTAAAAGTGGCTGTTCTACCATAATTTTAATTAAAAGGGAAGTTACGCCTCGAGAGGGAGAAATCACTCATGGCAAAAACTTCCGACAAAAAAACAAAAACATTATAATATTGTCTTTCTAAGATATAGGGTTTTTAGTTACTATTAAGACACTCAAGAGTTGTGGATTATTAGGAATACTGAGTGGTTGGGTTTTGTAGTTATAGTTTATAGTGTATACCCCCTTTTTGGACCATGGAAATGGAACAAGAAAAACAAGTATCTTCAGCTGATCAAGCTGTTAAATCCAATCAGGCGACTTTTGCTTTTACAGAGGAACAGATTCAACAATTAGCTAAAAGACCAGCTTTATTTGATGACTCTCAGAATTTGATCTCTTCATCTTCTTTTCAAGATTTATTATTTTTAAACAAACGATTAATACAAACGGAATTACATGAACTTACTATGATTCAGTACTTAAAATCACAGATGAGCCCACGTGGTTTGCGAGTGTTAAAACCTCCTAAACTATTTACGGATGATACTGAGTTTTATACCAAATGGAACAGCATTTTAAACAAATGCAGTTTAGATTTGGTAGCTTTATTGGGACAACGTTCCAATGTAGAGGTTATAAAGCTCAAAGCAGAAATTCAAAAGTTAGAGGAAACTATAAAATCTACTCTCACGGAAGATCGGTTTTCTGCTCAAAAAATTGAAATGTCTTCACAGTTAGATCAGTTTCGAGATTATGTTAAATCAATCAAGATAAAAAAAATTTAATAGAGATCAAAAGGATTACCAGTTAGATCAAGTATATACTTGGGCAAAAAAATCTACACCACAACAAAGATTAGTCTCTTTCACTATTTCCTCTGAAGATGAATCTGGAGAAGCAAGTTCTACAGATCGGGGAACTAGTTGGCGTGGTAATATGGGTTCAGGTAGATCCTCCGCTTATCAAGAACAGGTTTTTCGCCAGGGCCGGAGAGGCAGAGGCCGCCGGCGGGGATATCTACCCACGGAGGAATTTCCGCTTCCATTGATAGATCAGGCACAAGGCCCGATTACCAGAACGCGGGCGAGACAACAGTTATAAATATTTCGGGTGTCCCTTTATCCCCAATACAGGAGGAGGTATTGAATAGAGGACTTTCGTTTGTGCCACAAGTTAGCTACCGTCCATTTCAAGTGAGAATAGCATTGCAAAGATTTTTTAGGAAATTACGAGTTATACAATTTTGTGCCACACATTCTTTGATGGAGGATCCTTCGGTAGTAAAATTGCCGTCTAAATGGATTCCAGCAGGCGATATAGATCCATTCATTCTAACTTATCAACAGCTAGTTTTGAAAGAATTACAGCAGTTAGAATGTAAGAAGAAAATTCAGTTTAATCATCACAATTTATCTAAGAAACAATGGGATGCAATACGAGAACTTCGGAACTCATCTAATATAATTATCAAGAGAGCAGATAAAGGGGGAGCAACGGTCATTCAATCCATTGAGCAATATCGAAGATCGGCTGATGAACAGTTGTTAGATACCAAATTTTATCTGCAACTATCTCATGATCCGACTCAGGAAATAAAACAATTGATAATGGATTTATCACAACATGGATTGGACCGGGGTTGGTTGACAAGAAAAGAATTTAAGTTTTTAACACCAAAACATCCATTAACACCACATTTTTATTTGGTGCCTAAGATTCACAAATCTTTGATGAATCCCCCTGGCCGCCCGATCGTTTCCTGTAGGGGCTCTGTGTTAGAGCCCCTTTCTCAATTTTGTGATATATTCTTGAGACCATGTGTACAATTAGTATCCTCTTATATTCGTGATACAGCACACTTTTTGGAAAAACTTGCTTCTTTATCCACATCAGTTCAGGATTTATGGCTAGTATCCCTCGATGTAACTGCTCTATATACGAATATATTACAGCTTGAAGCTTTGGCGGTAGTTGAACAATTAGACATACCTTTACCTTCTAGGATTACAAAAGATTTTTTCCACCAGCTTTTATCTTTAGTGCTTACAAAAAAGTTTTTCAAGTTTGAGGAAAGTTTTTTCCATCAAATTCACGGGGTAGCGATGGGAGCAACGGTAGCTCCATCCATTGCTACTTTGTATTTGGCACATTTTGAATCTACTGTTATTTACCCATCTGATTGGTATACTAATGTTTTACTCTGGGTCCGGTTTCTGGATGACATCTTTTTTCTTTGGAAGGGATCTGAACAGTCCTTAAAAGCCTTTATTGTTTGGTTGAATTCACAAAATGAAACTTTACAATTTACGTTACATTATCATTTTTATGAGTTGGAATTCTTAGATGTGCGAATATATAAAGAGGGTGCCAGATTACATTCTACCCTGTATCGAAAATCGGTACAGAGGAATACTCTGTTGGATTTCTCAAGCTTCCATCCAGTGGCGCTTAAGAAAAGATTACCCTATGGCCAATTTTTAAGACTACGTCGAATATGTAGTTCTATTCGGGAGTTTGATTATCATGCAGCAGATCTTCAGCAGAGATTATTACATCGGGGTTATCCCTTGGTCTTAATTAAACAAGCCTGGATTCGGGCAAGATTTACTCATAGAGAGTGGTTACAGGATGACGCCTTCACTACAGCGACACAAGCCAAAGATGATAACTGTATCACGGGTATTTTGCCTTATACGTCTAAAGTTTTTGAGGTGGTACATATTCTTTGTAAACATTGGCATTTATTAACATTACATTCCTGTTTTCAAAAACCACTCAGAATAGCTTTTACGAGGGGCCCTAACATCGCTAATTTATTAGCTAAAACTAATAACTATTCTTCACAAGATCAGGCAGAGAGTCAGGTGGGACACTATTCTTGTTTGAGATGTGACCTTTGTCAACAAACTATTGAGGGGGTTGAGTGGGATATCCCTAGTACATCTATACGACAAAGAGCACATTGGATGACTACATGTTCCTCAATTTATGTAGTTTATATATTAGTGTGTCCGTGTGACAAGATTTACATTGGCCGAACAACACGAAAGATTAGAACACGGCTACAAGAACATGCCTCTAGAATTCGACATGCAATCCAATTGGCTCCTTTAGTTCAACATTGCATAAATTTTAATCATCAGTTCACGGATCTCAAGTGGAGAATTCTGGATCATGTCCCGGATAACCCGAGAGGGGGAGACCGTGAGCAACGCTTGCAGTGGTTGGAACAAGCTTGGATCTTTCGCACAGCATCACTAGAACCTCACGGTTTGAATTTAGAACTGGATTGATCGAGTTTATTGTGATGCAACAGCCTTTGATTGGTTAGATCTTGGATTTAAGTTCCTCTTTTATTTCCTCAATGGTCAGTAAGTTGGACTGAGTTTCTGGATTATCTCGACGGAATAGTCTCCCCATAATGTGTTGTTGGAGGACTTGATTTCTATTCCACTGAAGGGAGGACTATAGAGGAAGAAAGAATTTTCCTTGTTTGCAGTGATGAAAGCGTTGAAACAGGGCCAGAAGTGAATTGGAGGCTCTAAACGCAGTACTGTGTTTGTGGCTAATCTGCATGTTTGAAGCTAAGCCGTTAATCGGTATATCAAATCGTGAGTAGGTGTGCTATAGCACTAAAGTTGGTGCAATTATTTCACACTATGGATTTACTAAAAGTGGCTGTTCTACCATAATTTTAATTAAAAGGGAAGTTACTCCTCGAGAGGGAGAAATCACTCACGGCAAAAACCTCCGACAAAAAAACAAAAACATTATAATATTGTCTTTCTAAGATATAGGGTTTTCAGTTACTATTAAGACACTCAAGGGTTGTGGATTATTAGGAATACTGAGTGGTTGGGTTTTGTAGTTATACTTTATCAACAATTAGCAGCCTGACTGAAGACCAAATACACCTTAGGACAACTATACATAGAGATGCAATGAGTCGACATAGACTCAACAGCACTTAACAACAACACGTCTTTTCAGATTAATATAATCAATTTGTTGATAGGTTGACCAAAGAGTTGGATCGGGGGAGAACACTAGATGTGGTGTACTTAGATTTCAGCAAGGCCTTTGATATGGCTCACATAGGGAGCTTATAAATAAACTGAGTATGGGCCCTAAAGTGACCAAATGAGTCAGAAACTAATTGACTGGGAAGCAACAAATGGCGTTCACTGACAATAGGGGTGTTACCAGTGATCTATGCAGGGACTGGTCATTGGTCCCATTCTTTTCAACATTTTTGTAGGCAATATTTTAGATGGGCTATCAGGAAAGGAATGCCTCTTTATGGGTGATATTAAAATCTGCAATAGGAAGTAAAGTTTGAGGAATGGTTTAAAGTATGGCAGTTAAGAGTTCATGCTAAAAAATACAAGGTCATGCATTTGGGCTACAAAAATTCAAGGTAGTGGTATACTGTAGGGGGTGAAATACATCTGTGCATAAAAGAAGCATGGGGTCTTGGATATCTAATGATCTTAAAGGGGTCAAACAGGTACTAAAGGTGATGGCAAAAGCCCAACTGATGCTTGAGTACATAGACAGAGGAATGGTTAACAGGAAAAAAGAAGTGATAGTGCCTCGGTGTAAGTCTCTGGTAAGATCTCTTTTGGAGTACTGTGTATAGTTTTGGAGACCACACCTTCAAAAGGATATAAACAGGATGGAGTCAGTAGATAGCTACTAAAATGGTCAGTGGTCTTTGTCATACACCATAAGGGGAAAGACTTAAAGATTTAACTATGTAGGGCCCGAATTTCAGTTGGTTGGTGCTATGCGCTGCATTGGTGCATAGCCCGCCCACCTCCCACTTAACCTGGATTTTACATATTGAGGTCATATGCGGCTCCTGCATTGAAAATCTGGGTGTCGCCGCATTGCAAGGTAGCTGCAGGAGCTACCTGTGTAGCACCGATTTTCGATGCTACATGGTTAGCCCCAGCACCTTAAAGATAGGCAAGGTTTTCCCACACCTATCTTTAAGGCACAGAGTGCTAACCATGTAGCATCAAAAATCAGTGCTACACGGGTATCACCATGGCCCACCTCTGCTCTGCCCCAGAACACCCCCAACACGCCCCGATGCTATAGCATCTGGGCACGTTAGGGACATATCTGGGATTTTCGAAGGGTACTACCCATGTAGGTACCCTTTGAAAATCCCAGATAAGGCCTTTACACGGGTAGCTAGGGAAGTTAACTATGTAAAGGCCTTTGAAAATCGGGCCCACATATTTTAGAAGAAAACTGAAAGTAGATATCATAGAGACATTTAAATATCTCCATGGTATAAATGGAAAAGAGCAAGACCCTTTCAAATGAATGGAAGCTGGAGAAGAAGAAATGCGGGTGAAAGGGCATAGCTTCAGGAAATATTTCTTTACAGAAAGGGTAGTGGATTTGTAGAACAGCCTTCCAGTGCTGGGTGGTGGTGGAGATGAGGACTATATCTGAATTCAAGAAAATATGTGACAAGCATAGAGGATTTCTGAAGGAGAGAAAGTAGTTAAAGAACTTAGCAGTTGGTGTAGATGGAGACTGAATAGGCTATGTGGTATTTAACTGCCATCATTTTTTATAGAGCCTTTGTTTAAGTCCATGGTGGTCAGTGGTCTTTAAATGCTATCTGCCATGGGCAAAAGTGAAACCAGATATTCAGCAGATGTGCCAAGATAGCGACTTCTATTGAATATCTGGTTTCAGCGGTGACCACTGTTGACTATCCAGATAGCAGTGATATGGATAGTCAGACCACATAAAGTTAGGTCTCTTTCTTTTTTGTTCTAACGTTATGCACTCACCCAGTAAGAGGACTAAAAATTGCCGCTTTCTGGATAAGTGCTTGCGGCACCCTTGCCCTGCCCCAGTATGATCTGGATAATGGTATGGCTGTTAGAGGGAATAGTCAGTGGCACTCTCTAGATAGTGATGCTGACGACTGGGCTTGGCAGGGTTTATCCTTCAAAGATGCATCATCCCGAGCCATACACTCTTAGGCAACTGTCGACTTTCCCCCATTATCTAGTTTAAAAACTGTTCTTTCTCTTTTTTTAAAGGTTTATGATTTTTTAAAACTTGATGTATCTCCTTTCTTTGACCAGCATGATGGTTTACATAATTAATATATTTAAAAGAAAATGGAAAAGAACTCCAATATGATAAAGTAAAAGAGATCGGTTAATGCTAGCAGCCTGGTTCTATCTGGTTAAGGTGGAGCCCATCCTTTCAGAAAAGCCCCACTCCCCCCTTCCTCACAATGTTGCCTATTTCTTAACAAATCCAAAACTTTCTTCCCTACACCATTGTCTCATTCATGCATTGAGACTCCAGAGTTCTGCCTGCCTGTTGAGTCCTGCACACAGAACAGGAAGCTTGTTCAAGAATGTTACCCTGGAAGGTCTGGATTTCAATTTTCTATCTAAAAACCTAAATTTGGCTTCCAGAACCTCCCTCCCATACTTTCCTATGTCATTGGTACCGACATATACCAAGACAGCAAGCTTTTCCCCAAACACTATGTGAAACCTTATCTAGCTGATGCCTGAGGTTAGTACTGCTGAATATCGCAGCCAAGGCGATTAATGCAGTTAGCAGGTCGGCTAATCATGTTAATTACTCTCAATACCAGGCCAAATAAGTTTAAGGGACTTTGTTTAACACTCACTTCAAGATGAACTGTAAGAACCTAGTAACTCGCTGATAAAGATAACCGGTAAACCTGAAAGGGGGTTATTCTGAGCCACAAATAGCAGGGATGGACGTCCCAACAGAACATCCATCCCCACTGTTCATTGCTTCTCCTGCCCCCGAATAACTTCCCCGCCGGTTAGACAGGAGCGGGGAATGGGCAGCCTGTGGGAAGAGTCTGGGCGGGCAGTGAGCGGTCACCGGCCCTGGACATACAGGGCTGATTCTAATATTGGCCCTGTACATCCAGGGCCAGCGACATGTCCATCCCTGCTATTTGCGACTGGGAATGACCCCTTAACTGAACGTTTGCCTATTACACTATGCCCTGACTGACTTAAGAAAATACAGAATTTTAAAATGGACACAGGTTTTGCCAACTTAACACAAAGAATTCCATTTTCCACAAGGTTTTGAGAATTTCCCAGCAGGAAAAATGCAGATTCCTTCCCAGCAGTAGCAGCTCCTCTCTCAGCAGCTGCTCTGATACTCTCACTTTGCCCCACGTGCATGGCTATCTTTTTTATCACATTTAAGTGCATATCAATTTGACATTTGTCATTTATTATTTTTATTCTTTTTAAAATAATGACCTAAAGATTTACATGTTATTGTTTGTAGATTTAAAATGTAATCTATGTGCATAATTTTCTCATCATGCCCAAAGCACACCCTTGAGAAAGCCTCCCCTCAATCTTACTAACAGTACTACCACGCTGGAACCCTGTGTGTGCTTTCAGCTAGATCGTGTGAGAGTGGCCGTCCCATTGCAAATTTAGCCAGTTAAATGCTTTTGAAATTGCTTTTCCCATTCAGCTGGTAACAAAAAAGACAGTCTAATCAAAAAATATCTCTAGGAGTCATTGCTCCAAGGAATCTGAAAATGTATTAGTTAACTCTGGAACATTATCTTCAGATTTCATAGGCAATTCTCTAGCCCAGCAATGTCCTGACATCCTCATAATCATGCACCGTATATCTAAGGCCTTCAAGAGCAATGCAAAATACAGCTAGGCAGCAAAATGAGTCATTAATTGTATCACTAAAATCTTCACCTAGAGAAGCAGGTCATCTCCTCTGCTGAATGGACCTGGCAGTATCCTGACAAAAAAAGATATGCAAACGGCCACACATTATCCATTTTTCCTTTTTCACAATATTTTGAATCGTCTCTTTATCAGCCTCCAAGTGGGGAGGGGAAGGCAAGGATCTCACAGACAGGGCATTTTAGCAAGTGATACAGACAAAGCTTTACCAAGGTTCAGAAGTGAGTTGCGGAAATCTTTACCTCTTATCGGGATCTGACAAATCTTCTCTACCCTAAGCAAGCATGGAAAACCAGCATTCAAAGCTTTAGAAACCTTTAATCTTGGCAAAAGACATAACTTCAGAGGCTTCTGCTGACTGTAAAGCTTGCATGAGGTCCTTACACATTTTTGTTAACATCTCTCTCTCTAGCTTCAGAGTTCATTCAAAGTGCCCCTGAATCAGGGATGGAGAGACTCCAGGGCCAAACGAGCAAGTAGCTGACAGTTGCATGCGCCTCATGGGGCAGGTGCAAAAGCTGAAGTGGAAATTTTTAAAAGTATATGAGCTTTCCTATTTTAGACTGGGAATTACACAGACAGTTTTTCAGCCTGCCTAAACCATATCCAAACTGCCTTTTGAAATCTCTTTATCTGAGAAATCCAAATGCAGGGCAACTTGACCCCTAGTGGTAGCATCACAAAACTACTGCTAGTAGTCATAGGTACCATTTTATCATGGGTGCAGGATGATGCGGGAGCAACTGGGGATCTCTCTTGCTTCCCTATAGACCACTATGGAAAGTCCACGGTAGGTGCTGGGGGTTAGATTGGGGGGTAAGAGGGGCCTTAACTGCTTGACAGGAATTTTGATTTGAACTGGCTGGGGGTTCAGAGAGGACAGATTCCTGCTTGGGGAGGGGGGTAACCATTGGCCTTTGAACCTGCCCTTTCAAGCTGGAACTTGTGTATGCTTTGGGGCAGATGTAAAAGCCAACGCTGAAAATATTTGGCCAACGCATGCTTGCATTGCGCCTGTAAAATGGGGAATGCATGCCTATATTTTTGGCCCTATCCATACCTCCTTGTGGTCTCTGCATGGGGTGGACCTCCATAGATACACAGCAATATTTTAAAATAGCTATTTGCATGTGTAGCTGATCTACATGTCTATATGCTGCTATTTACCTGTGGAGAGGCTTCTAAAATAACTCCCTTCATGTATAAGCATAGCATCACTTAAAAAATGAATTTTATATCCTCGTTCTAAAAAACAATTCATGTTTCACATTCCAAATGTATTATGTTAAGCTTCTCTAAGTGGCAATTAGAAACTCTTGTGACTTTTTGCTTGAAATGTTCTGTTGGGCAGTCTACCTACACAACCAGTGTATACCTATCATACTCTTCACTCTCATGTTTCTATGGAAACAGCTCTGGTTTCCAGGTCCAGCTAAGTACAGGTGTTCAAATATGCCTGATAATGGTTGTCTCCTTAATGACAGTATGCAGTAGTACTTGTCCAGTCGTTTTTCTCTCTGCTCCTTTTGCAGGCTGACTCCAGATTCTTTCTCTCTCACTCTCTGAGAGAAGATTCTGGATCTTTCTTCTCTATGGTGTCTATTTACACACCCAGGACTCAACCATTTTGAATCTATCTGTGGAGGTTGTTCTTATGGCATACCGCTATCTAACCAAAGGGTAATACTTGAGTCGAAAGTGTCCAGTATGAGCAAGGAAAAGCAAATTAGGGTTTTCAGCTGACTCCAGATTTTTCAGGGTATGTTGATACAGCCTTGGCTTTGCCCCACAGAAGTGCAGATTTAGTTAAAAGCAGGACTGCATTAATCTGATCAACAGAAATGGAGAAAGCTGTCAAACTTGTGGAAGTCCCTTATCAAATTTCCTGAACATCCCTACCGACATTGGCTTGTGATGTAATCTAGAAGGTACAGAGGTTTTCAAATACTCACTCTCTGATATGGAGAATTATTTCTATACAGCTTGTGATACAGCGGACCCTCTGGCAGAAAGAAAAAAAAGTTTTAAATTTTGAAAAAAACAAGCTTCACATGCAATTTCCTGAAGGTCCACATAGAGGGAGCAGGAGAGCCAGCCTGGAAGCAGAGGAACCATGCCTCTATGGGCAGGATCTAGAATCAGTTAGTCCCGATTTAAGCAGGGACAGAGAATTGGAGAGAGTCAGAGTTGGAGTCGGTGTCAGACCCAGAGCAGCTCGAGGAGTTGAAGCAACTTGGGGAGCAGGCCAGAGAGTAGGCCGAGAAGCAGGCCAAGGAGTAACTCAGAGAGCAGGCCGAGGTCAAGGCCAAAGAGCAGGCCTAGAGGAAGGCCAAAGAGCAGGCCGGAGAGCAGGCCACAGACAACTGGAAGGAGCAGCACTGCTGAGAGCAGCCAGGGAAGGAGGTGCTCCCCCTTCCAGCTGAAGAGAAAGCCCTATCCAGGGAGAAGGGCTGGGACACAATCTGAGAAAGAGATATCCAGCTGAAAAGAATACCCAAGGAGAGAAAGGTACTTTTAAAGATTTTTATAGAAGTAACCTGAAGGAGGAGCGGAAAACTCAGAGGCCTGGGGAACAGGGAAGAGCTGAGAGGGCGCGGCCATTAGCCAACTGCCACAGGGGTGGAAGTAAAGGACAAGCGCATCAGCTACAGCCATGCCTCAGAGAAGTTTCTCCCCACTCTAAAGAAAGAAAGATACACTGGGAATACTTGAGCCAGCAAGAATTGGAGGACAATCAGGCTAGGCCTCAAGCCTTTCCTGTAAGAGACTGCAGGAAGTTTAAAGGTAAAACAGTTGTTGCCTGCGATTGCTTGCCTAAACCTAGCACAAGAGAGAAACAAAAGAATGAGTTTTATCTGTATGATAAGGACACTTTTATGCAAAAAGTAACAGATAATCCCCCCAAGAAGAAAGCCAGTAATGCTAAAGGTTGGGACAAGCGAACTTTTAAACCTGTAGCAGATGAACAGCCAGGGTTCTATACCACAGCCAAAAACCGACGCCCCAAGCTGACAAACCAGCATTGGAACACAGTGTGGCATGCTTTCAGAAAGCCTGAATTCAACCTTCCTGAGGTTTCAGACTCAGACCCCTCAGAGATGGAATGGATGCCAGGGGAATCTGAGGTTGATGAGGCAGATGAACCCATGGATTGTATTTATTGTACAGTAGGAAAGCTTTAAGCTGTTTGGAGCAACAGAATGTATGAAGTGAATACAGGATGCCTTATGTTTTAAGTTTCTGTGAAGATTAACAATGTTATTTTGAACGTTTTGTGTGAGTTGAACCTGATACAAGGAATGATACAGCCCTGTTATTTTCTTAACCGCATATTTTGAACCATTTTGCGTAAAGGTGAAATAAAAGCCTTTTTCCTTTTTCCCTACATTTGGCTGAAAGTCGCTTTATTGGGAAGTTGGCAACGAGGTCGGCACAGAGGGCCGCTACCTCATGACCCTCGCAATAGGCCAACCCTAATACCCCTAATCTTATGCGCTCCCCAGCCCCGGTGGAACCACTACGCCGCCACCAGAGGGGGCTGCGGGGGACAAGCTCCAGGGAAGATGGCTGGGGTTCAAGGGTGCTATCTGCAGGCTTGCAAGGAGAGGGAGTCAGGAAGATCCTGAGGGGAAGAGAATCAAAGGTAATCTTTGTGAGAGGGGAGTAAGCAATAAACTCCTTGTCTGCACTATAGGTTACCTGTTTTTTGTCTCAGGAACAGAAGGCAGCTAGCAGGCATGGAAAACTACTTCTGGAGTTCTTGTACTTGGGAGCATTCTTGAGAGCTCACAAGTGAAAGTTGAAAGGAATATTCAAAGTTCAGTAAAATGAAGAATCAGAGTTCCTGCTTGGAGTAGTGACTCAGTCATCATTGCAGAGAAAATCCCAGTGAGGAAGATTTCTGTGGGAGAAGAGAGCCACCCTCCACCCTAGTTATGGATGTAAACTGACTATGAAGGTTTTATTTATTTATTTATTTAACTGTATTTATATCCCGCTTTTCACTGGGTCAAAGCGGTGTAACATAAAAAAAAGGGGGGGGGGATGGACAGGAATCAGTTTTTGGGGTCGGGGCCATCACCAGGTGGCCAACAGTAATGATTTCAACAAACAATTGGGATATAGACATGGACATTGTGACGCAGTCATTTAGAGCAAGATCTTCTGGGGGGTGGGGGTAGTCAGTGGCGTGTGTTCTCATCAGTTCCGAGGTATTCCTGGAATAGAATGGTTTTCAGTTATTTCTTGAATGCTAGGGGATCTCTGTTGCATCTGATGTGGCTTGGTAGAGAGTTCCAGAGGGATGGTGCATAAAGTTCGTAGGCTCTGTTGCAGGTCTGTTGATTGTATTTGGTTCTTTTATGGGGGATGGTGAGGGAGTTGCTGGTGGTTTGTCTAGTTGTTCTGTTGTGGGCTGGTTGAGGCAGTAGTGTGCGGAGCTGGGAGGTTTGAGTTTGGTAGAGGGCTTTGTGAGTGAGTAGGACAGCTTTCTATTTGATTCTTGCTTCGAGGGGGAGTATGTGGAGCTCCCTCAGTATTGGGGTGATGTGGTCGTGTCTTTTTGCTTTCTGGATAATCCTTGCTGTGGTATTTAAGGCAGTTCGAAGTAGCTTGGTATGAGTGGCTGGCAGTCCGTGGTAGATTATATTGCAGTAGTCCAGGTGGGGGAGTGTCATGGCTTGCATCACTGTTCTGAGTCCTGCGGTTCAAGTAGAGGTCTAAGGCGTTGTACTGTTTTAGCCTTGTGAAATATTGTCCCGGTGGTTTTTTTGATTTGTTGATTGAGTGTGAGTGCTTGGTCTATGATGATTCCCAGATATCTTATGTGCGGTTGTATTTGTATTTGTGTGGCTCCAATGATGAGGTGTGTGGGTGTTGTGAAGTCCGGGTCCTTTGTTACAATGAGGGCTTCTGTTTTCTTTATGTTGATGGACAGGTTGTTCTGTTGTAGCCAGCCGGATACTTCTGTAAAGCATGCTGATAAGTGTTTATTTGTTGGGTTAGAGGTTATGATTGGGGCATAGAGCATTATGTCATCTGCATAGATGTGGTAATTGATGTTGTGGGCGCGTATGATTGAGCAGAGTGGTTGCAGATAGATGTTGAAGAGCATGGCAGACAGTGTGGATCCTTGGGGTACTCCCTGGTGTTGCTGGAAGGGAGGTGAGGTTGATATGTTTGTGCGGATTAGTTGATGTCTATTGATTTTTGAACTGAATTGGGTTCTTTTTTATTTCCGCATGAGTATCATTGGTTGTAAGAACACACTGTCTTTTTCTTTACCCCTCTGCAGTACTTCAGTAGATTTTATTGTTGGAATTACCTCAAACTCTTGTGGCTGTGTGATTTATGCACTAAGATTCTGAAAAGATTGAAGCTTTGGAAACTTGTCTTCCTCCCACCCACCAATCAGAAGAACCTCGGGGCCCTTGCAGCTCCAAGAGGTGCTCCTGAGTCTGTGAAAGAGGTGGACTAGGGTTTACAATAATAATACATTGATTTATTGTCTTCTCTTCCTTTTAAGATCTTTCTCTACTTTTTAAGTAATGTATTGTACTCCCTCTGATCCTCAAGATTTTGATCTGGATTGGTTAGCTCTTTCCCACAGGGGACATAATCTTTTTGTATAGCTTCCATCTATATGCTGCAGCAGCCTCTAGTATGATGCTTACCAAAATGTCTGTGATTGTGACTTCATTTTCATGGCAATATAAAGTCGGAGACCTCAGGGCCCTATGTTTGAAACCCTCCTGCAGCGTCAGAGCTGACTGCTGTTACCCTCTGCCTTCTGTGGAGACCACACAGCTCTAGCTAATGGGAGGCATGGGCCAATGCCTTTTATGATCTATAGTTTGCAAAGTGCTGCCTTGTGGGTAAGAGAGCTCTGATAGACCTCTTGCCTCTTTCAGGGTTAGTGAAGTGTGAACCAGCAACTCTAGACAGCAGAACCACACACCTGCCTCAAACTGGAGGCAGTATTTAAGGGGAGCCAGAAACCTGGATGTTTTGCAGCTGGACAGCTGCCATCAGAGGATACATACCGGCAATGGAAAACGCAATTTCTTTCATGGGATGGTGAATGATGTAAGAGCATGGAAGAGAAGATACAACACTAACAGCTCTTCAGGTGCTTTTCCTGGTGTGATCCTCCAGGGCCCCCGGTGATGGAGCAAGCATACTAAAAGGCCCAGGTGAGGGAAGGGGTTCAGGGCCATCACTTGGCCTATTTGCACATAGGGTGCAGCAGATTCTAGACACAGAAGCCACAGAGAGGAGAGGAGGGCAGAAAACATTTTGATTCACCATGTCCCCATCTCCTGGCTAATTTAAACTGGCCATATCATACCTGATTGGGAAGAAGTTGGCCCTGAAGTCACCTGATTCTGATGCTGAAAGGGGCTGGGTGCAGCCCAACCAGGTGAGATTTCTCCTGATTCTTGATCTCCCCAGTGATGACAAAGGCAGTCTTGGACTTTCCCAAGTTTCTTCTGCTCCATTAATGGTCCAATGATTCTGACCTGCCTTGTCCATCCCCAGTTTTGAGTTTGCCATGTTGAAGTGATTTGACTGGATGTGGATTAGTCAGGCCTCTCCCGATCTCCTAAGTAATGCCAATTTCTTCTCCTTTGACTGCAGACGCATGTACTGAGCAGTACTACAGCAGCCACCTGAGGCACAGGCAGCAAAAATGGATCTTATCCGCCCCTCCCCCCCATCCCACTGTAAGGAGGAAAGTCAGACTGTAGCTGGGACTGGCCCTAGGCTTCTTTTGTCCACTGGCTGAGACAGGTGAAGACAAAGTGTCTGGAGGCGAGTGATCTGAGAGAAGGTAGTGTTTATTTATTTAGGTTCTGGATATACCATTAGGGCCTGAACATAAAAGTGGTTTACTATACAATGACTGCTAGTGAAAGGAAAAAGAAAGGAAAGCCAGTTATTTGACAGGACAGGATAGGGGAGAGAGAAGGGAGAAAAGATTGAGAGGGGACAAACAGACATAGGCAAAAAACACTCAAAATTGGTGGTCCCTCATGTAGCTTAATAGTCAAGGTGGTTGAGGAGGAAGATTAAATGCCAACTGTGAAAAAGGTGTGTTTTTAAGGTGGCTTTAAATCTTGGAAAAGACGGCTCAGAGCGGAGCGGGAGAGAGTTCCAGAATGCGGGACCCAAGAAGAAAAAGGCAGCATCTCATGTGCGCTCAAGGTGTGCCTGGGAGATGGAGGGGGGGGGGGGCTAACTGATGGGTATGAATTGAGTGGAGCTGATGTTGTGGATGGTGGAAATGGAGGAGATCAACCAGATAACGAGTGGTTAAAATTATAAAAGTATATACAGTATAATTTAATTATCTGGGGTGTCAGGGTGGTGCTGAATCTTATGTGGTAGGTGCCATGGGAGAGGTTGTGGGTTAAGGTCTCCATAGCTAGTGGTAGGAGCTAGGCCGCAATCTTAAATTTTTTAAAAGAAAAATCAGCTGAGTCCACAGTATGGTGCAGCCCACAGAGGTATAGAAGTGTACTATTGCTGCGGTTTGCAGCCTGCATGGGTGAAACAGGAGAAGCCATGGTCTGCAGTCTATATTAAGGCTGGGCTGCAGGAAGTCTCTAATCTAAAAACAAAAAAAAATTAAAAACATGAGCAGCAACTGCAATGGTGGCAATTGTGTTGCTGGGAAGAGAAGGCTGCGATTGCAACTTTGATGGAGAGGAGGAAGGGCATGGTGCAAACGGCACAAGGCTACACTGCTAGAAATGAAAATAGAGCATCACTCCATGGCTTCGGCAGGGTACAAGGGCCAGGACTGTGAGTGGCTCAGACAGCTGCAATTACTTATAGAGACCATGCCTGTATTTTTAAAATAAATAAAAAAGGGACAGGAGCCGCAGTTCATAGTTTGAAGTGAGCTGGAGGGCCTGAGAAGTAAACAGCATGGAAGCAGATTTTAAATGTAAAGGGACTGCCATCCCAAAAATTAAGTTTTAATGACCAGGGGTTAACTGGGCCAAAGGGATTCCCCTGGTGGGAGGGGGAAGGAGAAAAGAGGAAGCAGGAAGAGCGCCAGAGGTGGTGAGCAAAGCAACTAAAAGATTTAAAGGTCTAGAATCCTGATGTCGAGAACGTGCTGACAGAGTTACATAAGGGAAATAAAATTATAGCTAGTGGACAGAGAGGGTTGGATAAGTTGATGGTCTGGAGGTGAGCAGAGCAGCTGTAGCTGGAAGAAAAGGTTTTAAAAGCATAAAACAGTGGCGGAGCTGTGAAAGAACTGTAGTAGAGCTACTGTATGACTCGCTGACAGGTTAATTGGGTCACTATTACTAGAAATACTGGGACAGTATAGAGAGGCATGTTTAGGTAAATTTTATAATTTTTGAGGTGTTTTAAATTTATAGTACATTAAAAGGGGTAATTTTCCCTTGACGTTTATGGTCACCACCATGGTGATGTCTGAAAAGTCAAATTATCTTGTGAAGGCAGTTATAGAATCCCAAGCCACCAGGGAAGCTGAACCTTGACACCCCATTGGTGCTTCCATAGAAATGGCTTGGAAATGCCATGGCAGAGCCCTGGAACCCAAGCTATCTCCCTAGAAACAGAGACTACCAGTGAAACAACGAGAGCAGACCTGTTTAAGGGGTTCTGTAGAACAAAGGCCTGTGCTGAGGTGAAAAGTGCCGTGAAGTTGTTGTTTGGCAGAAAAAAGTGTGAGAAAATAATGGTTTTAGTGAACCTGCAGAGCTGAATCTCGTTTCTGGGTTTTCCAGCAAGTCTTTTGATAAAGGTTAGAGAGTAATATATACCTGTAATCTGCAGCATAAACAAACAGTGGTGCAGAACATCCTTGCGTATGGTCTGTAAATTATTCTTCTATAGAAGTGAACCATTTTGCCACTATGATTGAGGCCTGGCTCTCAAACAAAGCTACCACATTGCATTTAAAAGAAACTATCTCTGTCTATGAGAATACAATTGTGGTCATTAGCATCCTTACATTTGTGTACAGTATCTTGAGACATAATTGAAAATATTCCATATGTATGTCATCATAATAGTTTAATAATATGTTCAAAGGTATACAACAAAAAAAATATGTCTGTGCAACTTAGACATAGTAATTTCTGAGAAAAAAAACATAATATGACCTGGACAGGATTAATGGCACCTTTCACTAATATTTGGTTGCACAACCCTTGGCAGTGGTGACAGTCTCCAAACGTTTCTTGTAGCGATCTATAAGTTTTTTGCACATCTGTCTGCTGGTAGTTTCTCCCACTCTTCAACTGTGATTTGTTGCAGCTCATGAATGTTTCCAGGATTCCTTTTACCAATATCAGATTTCAGCTCTTTCCAAAGGTTCTCGATTGGATTGAGGTCAGGACTCATTTTTGGCGAGTTTGAAACAGTCCATTTTTTCCTTTTTAACCATTCGTTTGTACTTTTGGATGTATGTTTTGGGTCATTGTCCTGCTGAAGGACCCATGACTTTTGACCCAGACCTAACTTTCTGACACTAGGTAGCACATTTCGTTCCAAAATACCTTGGTAGTCCTCTGACGCCATGATTCCTTTAATATGTTCCAGGCCTCGAGTTCCTGAGACAGCAAAACAGCCCCACAACATTATGGAACCTCCACCATATTTAACTGTAGGAAGGGTGTTTTTTTCCTTATAAGCTTCATTTCTTCACCTGTAAATGTGTCACTGGTCTGCATTGCCGAAGAGCTCAAGTTTGGTTTCATCTGTCCGCAGAACATTTTCTCAGAAGGATTGTGGTTTCTCAAGGTGGGTCTGGGCAAAGATCAGGCATGCCTTTTTATGTCTGTCTTTGAGCAGTGTGGTCCTCCTTGGCCTTCATCTATGAAGTCCTTTGTTTAGTGCATGGCATATAGTGCGAGTTGAAACCACCACTTCAGATTGCTTTAGTTCATCCTTAAGCTCTTTGGATGTTATATGTGGTGTTTTTCTAACTTTTCGCACTAACCTTTGAAGACTTCTTAGATTACTTTTCCTCTTCCCACCACTATCTGGGAGGTTCTTGACAGTTCCATGAGCAGGAAACTTCTTAACATTGTGAACTGTAAACACAGAAATCCCAAAGTCTTTGGAGATGGCCTTGTACCCTTTTGAAGTTTGATGTTGGTGATAATGGCTTTTCTGATGGTCTTAGACAGCTCTCTTGTCTTAACCATTGTGAAAATGAAATAGGGAGTGAATGTGGCCATGTTAAACATTAGGGCCATCAATTCAAGGGTTGATTCAAGTCATGTGAGTACTGACAATTGATCACAGGTGCATCTAACATTACTACAATGGGAATGTGGTTCTTCTGTTCAAACTGATTTAAATTGTTTATAAGTATGCCAGTAATCATGTTCTGTATCACCAAACTTGGATCCAAACAGATTTAAACAAATCTACAAGTGACGTATAACAAATCCTGCTCAATATGAACCCTCAAAAGCACAAAATCTTTTTATGTTGGACTAATAGTAGCAAAATGCCACTCAGCTTCAGCTACTCTCTTTTCATATCAGTCCATTTTAATCAATAAAGTGATTAGACATATTATAAAAATATAGTTGCAAACTTTGCCCAAATTCATTTATTCATATTACACCGACTTCAACCGTCATGTTTCAAAATCACTATTTCTGCATCAGGGCATGAATGAAAAACCACAAGAGCTGCTACTTATCTTTAACTGTAGCCCACAATAGTATCAAATGCTATACCAAGCTACTTTCTTCACTCTTGCAAGATGTCTTATAAAATGGTCATTCTGACTGTGAGAGGAGGAAGGGCAAAAGTGGTATTGTCTGACTCGAGGTGAAGAGGAGGAATATGTAGAAGATGATGAGGATAAAGCAGAGTTGCTTAACAAATATTTTTGTTCTGTATTCCCAGATGAAGGGCCAGGAACAAGACTTCAGAAATAGGAACAGAAGTGAAGGTGATCTTGAACAATTTTCAAAAGACTGTGTTTGTGAAGAATTAGCTAAACTAAAAGTAGACAAAGCGATGGGGCCAGATGGGATATGTCCCAGAATATTGAAGGGGATGTTCTTGCGGTTCCACTGACTTACCTTTTCAATGCTTCTTTAGAATCAAGAATGGGATATGTCTGAGAGTATGGAAGGAACTTGGGGAAGTCCTGTGAGATGTACTTCACCTCTGCCCTGGCTTTCATCTGCTATCTGCTACCTTCGTTCCTGTGCCCGCTCAGCTGAACACATTTGACATAGGGAGGGGTGGCTCAGTGGTTGGGACAAGTTACCTCAGGCCAGAGGGCCAGGGGTTCAATTCCCGCATGGGGACAAGCAACCTCAGGCCAGAGGGGCTGGGGTCTCTAGTCCCATGGCCACTCCTTGTGGCCTTGGGCAAGCCACTTAACCCTCCATTGCCTCAGGTACACTTAGATTGTGAGCCCTTTGGGGACAAGGGAATAAAAAAGTACCTCTTAGTATACATGTAAACCACACTGATTCTAAAGAGCACGGTATAAAAAATAAATAAATTTCGCTTAAGTCACACTCCCTTTCTGACTTCCTTCACTTTAAATTTATGCTTCTCTCTTTCAAGCCCACCCTTGCCCTTGCTAAGCAAAACAATTTTATTCATCTGACTGTCTTGCCTCCAACTCCCGTCATCTCTTTTCTACTCTCAATTCAGTTCTTAAGGCACCACCGCCTCCAATCCTTCCTTCTCTCTCTGCCCAAACCCTAGCTAACATTTTCCAAGACAAAGTCCATAAGATTACTCTTCTATTCCCTTATAATTCATCTTTACCCCTTCCCCCTCTCCATTATCAGCTTTTCCCCTCATCTTCTCCTACCTTTTCATCCTTTTCCATCTCTGATGAGGAAACTTCTCTTCTTTTTTCCTCCTTTAAACCCACTACCTATTCTTTTGATCCTATTCCAACCCTTCTCCTCAACTCCATTTCTTCCTCTGTTACTCCTTCCATCTCACATATTCTCAACTTCTCACTTCAACTGCCATCTTCCCTATAGCCTTCAAGCATGTTGTGATCACTCCTATCTTCAAAAAATATTCTTGACCCTTCAGGTCCTTCCAATTATAATCCTATCTCCCTTCTCTCTTTCATTTCCAAACATCTTGAGTATGCAGTTCTCTGTCGCTGCCTCAAATTTCTCTCCTCTCATGCCCTCCATGAGATAGCAGCAGAGGAGGATCAACCAGAACAAACACTGAAAGAGCGATGGGAGAAATAAGAAGAGAACCAGGATAGTACAGAACCCTTAAAACCAAGTGAGGACAAACTATCGAGGAGATGTTTGTGTCAACAGTGTCAAAAGCAGCAGAAAGGTCAAAAAGGATGCGGATTGAGTAAAGGCCCTTGGATTTTGCCAGGAACAAGTCACTGGAGACTTTGGCAAGAGTTTTTTGAATAGAATGTAAAGGACAAAAGCCATATTGTAAAGGATCCAGGAGAACTAAGAGGAGAGAAAGTCAAGGCAACGGCAGTGAACAGCACATTCAAGTAATTTAGAAATGAAAGGGACGAGGGAGATGTGTCAATAGTTAGAAGGACAGGTAGAATCTATGAGGGTTTCTTGAGAAGAGATGTAATTATAGCATGCTTGAAGATTTCAGGAACGGTTGCAGTGGAGAGTGATAGGTTGAGAATATAAGAGATGGAAGGGACAACAATGAGGAGATGGGGCTTAGAAAATGGGTGGGAATTGGATCAGAGGAGCAGGTAGTAAGTTTGGTGAAGGAAAAAAGGTGTGTGGTTTCCTCCTCAGAGATCATAGAAAGGGAAGCAGAGATGGTGGGGGGAGTCGGGAGTGAAGAGGGGAATTGGAGGGTGATCTTGTAGATTTTATCATGGAAATAGTCAGCCAGTGTTTGGGCAGAAAAGGAAGGAGGGGTCGGAGGCACCTTGAGGAAAGAGTTGAGAGTTGTAAAGAGATGGTAAAGGTCAGAGGCAAGAGAGTTAGTCAGATGGACATAATAGTCTTGTTTGGTGAGTGCTATGACTGACTGGAAAGAGACACACATGAATATAAAGTGTAGAAAGTCCACAAGGGTGTGGAATTTGAGCCAAGCGTGCTCAGCTGAACCAACACAGGAACAAAGATAGCGGGATAATAGGGCTGGGGTATAGTATGCCTCACAGGACATGGCATGGGCGGAATAAGAGCATCCAGAGCAGAGGAGAGTGAAGCTATTGCCTCATCAACAGACTCAGATGACATAGTGGAGGAAAGAGTTGATGAGACAGTGGAGGAGAGTGCCAAAGGGTCAGTAGCATGAAGATTTCTAAAGAGGTTGGAGGAGACAGAGCGAGATTGAGGCAGCGGGCAATGAAGAGTGAAGCTTAGCAGGTGATGGTGCAATAAAGGAAGAACTGAGGCACAGAAGTTTGAGTGTAAGCAATTAGAGAAGAATACAGGGTTGAGGCAGTGGCCGTGCTGGTAAGTGGGGGCAATAGAACAAAGCTGGAGGTTGAATGAGGTGGTAAGGGAAAGGAGCTTTAAAATGTTGTGATTTATGAAAGTAAAAAGTCTTTGCAAAAGATGTAAATGCAAAACCTGCCAAAATAGATCACAGCAAAAACTCAGAAAATTGCTCAAAACATAGAGAAGCTAAAGCCAAAGGAGGCAATCATGAAACTTAACAGAAATTTCCAACATGCAGCAAGATGAGAGACAAAGAGAAGTACTACAATGACACATGCATGGAAATAGATTCAGAAACTATTAGAGGAAAAATAAAATTGACTTTACTAAGCTACTAGCGTTAATCAGAAAATTCCAGTCTCAAATTGGAATGCTATAAGATGCTCAAGGATGATTCTGAGAAGATCAAGAAAAGGTGGAAAGAATACATTGAGTCAAGATACCATAAAGATCAGGTAGGTCAAAAATGAATGCAACCTGTACCTTATTATCAGGAATCATTGGTGATGAAAAAAGTTGAAGCAGCACTGAAAGCATTATCAAAAAACAAAGCACCAGACATTGATGGTATTCTCACTGAAATATTAAGCAGTGAGATGCAGCTGTTACAGTACTTACAAGGCTCTGCCAGGAAATATGGAAGACAACATCATGACCAGCTGACTGGAAAAGATCTGTATTCATACCAATACTGAAGAAAGGTGATCTGACTGACTGCAAAAATTATCCCACAATCACTGTGATCCCACACGCTAGCAAGATTCTGCTCAAGATCATTCAGTAGAGACTGCAACCAAACCTGGAACAAGAATTGCCTGAAGTGCAAGTAGGGTTCAGAGGAGGGCGAAGAACAAGAGACAGGATCTCCACTGCAAGCAAGGTAAGATTGTGTGGCTTTTAATTACTAGCTCTCTATCTGAGAGCTCCTAAAGGGGGTTTGGTGCATATTTTTAAAAAGCTACATTTTTTTTAGGTGCTGTATTTCAAAATGGGACTTTTTTTGTGGTGTTATTTTAAAACTCAGCTTTTAGTTTCTCTTTCCCAGCTCTTTGAAGTCATTGACACCTCATTAGGAGTTAATGGGTCTTGATTAGCTTGCAAAAGAACTGAGGGCAGCTGGGGACTGCATAAAGGTCTTCAGAGCCTTGCAAGTACTGGCATTCCTAACAGAGTCTCCATTGCAAGAAAGCTCCACCAACTGAATGATGGCTGGGTAAAACGTCTTGCCAAAACTGTTGCCCCCATTACAGCCTCTGCCTCTGTCCAGATGGAGAGCCAGATGCCAGTTGAAGGACCAGTTCCATGTACAATCTGACTTTTGTCCTTTACACTCTACTGAAACGGCTCTTGCCAAAGTCTCCAGTGACTTGTTTTTGGCAAAGTCCAAGGGCCTTTACTCTGTCCTCATCCTTCTTGACCTCTCTGCTGCATTTGACACTGTTGACCACAATCTTCTCCTTGATACCCTGTTCTCACTTGGTTTTAAGGGCTCTGTACTATCCTGGTTCTCCTCCTATCTCTCCCATCGCTCTTTCAGTGTTAGTTCTGGTGGCTCCTCCTCTGCTGCTATCCTGCTCTTAGTTGGTGTACCCCAAGGATCTGTCTTGGGTCCACGCCTTTTCTCTCTCTATACCCAGTCCCTTGGTGCACTCATATCTTCCCGTGGCTTTCAGTACCATCTTTATGCCGATGACTCTCAGATCTACCTCTCTACACCTCAAATCTCTCTGGTAATCCAGATCTGGATCTCTGCCAGTCTTTCTGACATTGCTGCTTGGATGTCTCACTGCCTCCTGAAATTGAACATGGTCAAGACTGAGCTTCTTATTTTTCCCCCTAAAATCTCCTCTCCTCTTCCTCCTTTCTCAGTCTCTGTGGATAACTCTCTATTCCTCCCTGTTTCCTCTGTTCACAATCTTGGGGTCGTCTTTGACTCCTCTCTCCTTCTCCACACACATCCATCTAACAGCTAAGACCTGCTGTTTCTTTCTTTATAACTTCAACAAAATCCACCCATTCCTTTCTGAAAACACTATTAAGACACTTATCCACTCCTTAATCACCTCCCGTCTTGACTACTCCTTGCTGGTGTCCCTTTGAATCATCTCTCTTCCCTTCAATCTGTTCAACACTCTATTGCATGGCTAATCTTCTGCCAGCCTCATTATGCCCATATTACCCCTCTTCTCAAGTCACTTCATTGGCTCCCTATCCATTTCCACATCCATTTCAAACTTCTCCTGCTGACCCATAAGTACATTCACTCTGCAGCTCCTCACTACCTTTCTTCTCTTATCTTTCCTTACACCCACCCCTTGGGAACTCCACTCTTCTGGCAAATTGCTTCTATCTGCGCCCTTCTCTTCTATTGATAACTCCAGACTTCATTCCTTTCACCTTGCTGCACCTTATGCCTGGAACAAACTACCTGTGTCTGTATGCCAGGCACCTTCTCTGACCCTTTTCAAATCCAGGCTGAAAACTTACTTCTTTGCTGCTGCTTTTGGATCTTGACTCACCTGATCTCCTTGTTTCTTTACCATTCTCCCTTGTTTTATCCCTGTCTACACCTTCTGTGTTGTCTGTCTTGACTAGATTGTAAGCTCTGATGAGCAGGGACGATCTCTTACATGTCTGTGCAGTGTTGCGTATGTCTTGTAGCGCTATACAAATGCTCAGTAGTAGAAGTAGTAGTAGTAAGCTGAAGCCTTCATGAAACAAGCAGAGGAGCTCAACAAAGGTGGCGAGGCTGAGAAGTATTTGAGACAGTGAGAAGTACTCGGCGAGATGCTTCTTGAAACATCCAAACTCTCCAACAGAGGTGAAGATAGGGCACCACAGAGTGAAGAGTTGGGCAAGAGTCACCAGGGACACCAGAATCAAAAATCCAAATCCTCCAGCCCTTGAATTGGAGAACCAGTATGCAACTCTGGAAGTTTGGGAAGTGAAAGCATCCCAGGAAATGGAAGAACCAGAGCTCAAGCCCCCCAGTGCTACAGAATCGGTGACCACCAGGAAGAGAAGGGTAGTGGTGGTTGGTTGCTGATTCTGTAGCATTGAGGGGTACTGAGGCGTTCATCTGCTGACCAGACTTGATGTCCAGAGAGATGTATTGTCTGCCAGGTGCCAAAATTTGAGATGTTACCGAGAGACTCATCAAGCATACTGATTATTATCCGATATTGCTCATCCATGTCAGCACAAAATGATACTGCCAGGTATCCCTCTGAGTGTATCAAGAATAATGTCATGGCTTTAGGACAGAGGGTGAAGCAGATAGGTGCACAGGTGGTGTTCTCTTCAGTCCTCCCTGTTGAGGGTAAATGCTGAGGAAGAGAGGTTGGCATCCTGGAGATCAATGCATGGCTGCATGGATGGTGTCATCAAGAGCATTTTGGTTTCCTTGGATATGGGATGATTTTCAAAGTGCTGCAGAGCAAAGATGGTGTCCATCTGTCAAAAAAGCATCAAGGTGTCTTCCATTGTAGAGTGGCTGACCTACTGAAGAGGGCTTTAAACTAGATTCATTGGGTATGGGTGAAGAAAGCCCCCAGGTAAGTGAAGCCGGGTAAGTGAAACATTAAATACTTCTGTAGAAATGGGTAATAGAGGCACCATCTGTAAAAAGGTGTGTGTAAATGCACGTAGCATGGGAAATAAGATCCAAATATTGAGGCTTTAATGGAAGAAACTGACTTGGATTTAGTGGCTGTTATGGAGAAATGATTCACGGACAACCATGACTGGGATTTAATTATACCAGGCTCTACTTTATTCAGGAAGCTCAGGTTAGGAAGAAGGGGGAGGAGGAGTGGCACTGTATGTAAAAAATATTATTAAAGCTATAGAATTACAGGGTTTAAAAGGGAGCAAGAAGGCACTGTGGGTTAAACTGGAAAGAGGGAAAGGGAAATCCATTTGCTGTGGTGTGATATACAGATCTCCCTGATAGGGAGAAGAGATAGACGGGGATTTAATAGAAGACAAATAGTATTGCCATGAAAGGAGATGTGCTACTGATAGGTGACTTCAATATGCCGGATGTTGATTGGCACATTCCTGCTGCAGTGTCATTTAGAAATAGGGAAATCCTATATTCTCTACAGGGAGAACTATTCCAGCAACTGGTAACAGAACCCACACATGAAGGAACCATATAGGACTTGGTGGTCACCAGTGAAGAAAGTGTTTTTGATGTCATAGTAGGAGATCATCTCGCATCCAGTGATCACTAGACAGTGTGGTTCAATATTAGGAGTAGGGCTGATAAAATCTATTCAAAAGTGAGGGTCTTAGATTTCAGGAAACTAACTTTGCCGAGAGGGAACAATACCTCAAGGAGTCGTTAATGGGATGGGAACATTGGAGGATGTAGAATAGCAATGGGCAAATCTGAAAGGGAATATTTTAAGGGCAACAAATCTTTATATTAGAAAGTTAAGTAAATGGAAATGGAAAAGGAAGCCCCTATGGTTCTCAAACGAAGAACCTGAAAAGGTGAAGAAAAAGAGGGTGGCCTTCATTAAATACAAGAGATCACAGAGAGAGGAAGCAGGTGTATTTGGGAAAACTTAAAGAAGCTAACAAAGTAGTCAGGAAAGCAAAGATACAAAAAGAAAAAGAAATAGGCAATGCAATAAAAAGGGGGAATAAGCCATTTTTCAGATATGTTAGTGAGAGGAGGAAGGGCAAAAGTGGTATTGTCAAACTCAAGGGTAAAGAGAACAATAATCTACAGCACCACTCAAATTCTCAGCTACACTAACACAGCTATTGAGCCAGGAGAACATAGTTTAGGTGTCCTGGATCATTTAACTACATGTTACTTACATGACGACTCTAATGTGTAAATAGTTTCTCCTATGTATTCCAAGTTTGCTACCCTGTTATTTGTAAATCTCCCTTGTTATCCAAGTTTTGATGTCCGGTTAATTGTAAACTCAGACACATGTTACCCTGTCTGATTTCTGTTCCATGTAAACCGCGCTGATGCAGAATAGTGCGGTATATAAGAAATTGTAATAAATAAATAAAGGGAGAGCAATATGTAGAAGCTGGTGAGGATAAAGCGGAATTGCTTAACAAATATTTCTGTCTGTATTCATAGATGAAGGCCCAGGAAAAGGACCTCAGAAAACACCCACAAGGAGGAACAGAAGTGTTGGGATCTTGAACAATTTTCAAAAGACTGTGTTTGTGAGGAACTAGCTAATGGGACCGGATGGGATACATCCCAGAATATTGAAAGAACTTGAGGACGTTCTAGCGGTTCCACTGACTTATCTTTTCATTGCTTCTTTAGAGTTGAGAATGGTCCCAGAGGACTGGAGGAAGGTACACGTGGTCCCAATACAAAAGAGCAGAAGTAAGAATAAGGTTCACAACTACAGGCCGGTTAGTCTAACCTCAGCGGTGAGTAAATTATTGGAAACACTACTAAAACAGAGAATAGTGAGGTTTCTGGACTCCAATGGATTGCAGGATCCAAGGCAGCATGGATTTATCAGGGGCAGATCTTGTCAGACAAATCTGATTGATTTCTTTGACTGGGTGATCAGGTAGTTGGACTGAGGGAGAGCCCTAGATGTGGTGTACTTAGATATCAGTAAAGTCTTTGACATTGTTCCATACAGGCAACTTATAACAAACTGAGCATCCGAGGGATGGACCTTAAAGTGATTGAATGGGTTAGAAATTGGTTTAGTGGGAGGCGACAAAGGGTACAGGTAAATGGAACTCACTCTGAGGAGAAGGGGGATCCTGTGTGCCGCAGGGATCTGTCCTTAGTCCGATTCTTTTTAACATCTTTGTTATTGCAGAAGGGCTGTTGGGCAGGGTTTACCTCTTTGCTGATGATACCAAAATCTGCAATAGTGTAGACACTCAGGAAGGAGTAGACAACATGAGGAGAGATCTAGCTAAGCTTGAAGAATTGTCGAGAATTTGACAGCTGAGATTTAATACTATAATATGCAGGGTCATGCACTTGGGCTGAGTGGTACAGTGTAGGGGACAATGAACTTCTATCCACGAAAGAAGAGGGGGACCTGGGCATGATTGTTTCTGATGATCTGAAAGTAGCTAAAGAGGTAGAAAAGACAGCAAAATCCAGAAGAATGCTTGGGTGCACAGGGAGAGGAATGGCCAGCAGAAAAAAGGTGGTGATAGTGCCTATGTACAAGTCTCTGGTGCGACCACATTTGGAGTATTGTGTGCAGTTCTGCAGACCACACCTTCAAAAGGATATAAATAGAATGGAGTCAGTACAGAGGGTGGCTACTAAGATGGTTAAAGGTCTTTGTTATGAAGCATATGGGGACAGACTTAAAGATCTTAATATGTATACATTAGAGGGAAGGCGGAATAGGGGAAATATAGAGATTTTTAAATACCTTTGTGGCATAAATGCCAAAGAGGAGAGCCTCTTTCGATTGAAAGCAAGCTCTGCTATGAGGGGACATAGGATGAGAGTGAAAGGGGATAAACTCAGGAGTAATATGCAGAAATATTTCTAAACGGAAAGATTGGTAGATACATGGAATAGTCTCCCAGTGGAGGTAGTGGAGACGAGAACAGTATCTGAATTCAAGAAAGCATAGGACAAGCACAAAAGATCTGTAAAGGATAAAAGGGGACTATTGTAGTGGATATTGAAGGGTAGACTAGATAGGCCATGTGGTCATTATCTGCCATCATTTTCTATGTTTCAGTGTTTCTATCATCACAGATGTGAGATAAATCCTTGAAAAGACAAAAGGATACCAAAAGGATATCTACATTTGTTTCACTGACTAGAGCAAGGCCTTTGATTGGGTAAGTCATGAAAAATCTGGTCCACATTATAGGTAAACACAAAGAAGAGCAAGGGCTCTCGCAGAAATACACAGGAACACATGAAGCGAGAGACGTATGTTAAAAATGCAATGATGCATTTTTAATTTTTGTTTTACATATGGTTTTATTGTTTATATATGGTTCTAATATGATTTTACCATGATGATTTGATAATTCATATATTTTTTAAATATAATTTTTAAATATCTATGTTTTTATGTTGTTATGTTTGCTTCTTATTATGTTACGTATTGTTTTTATATTATGAGCTGCATTCCCCCTGAAGAAGGCATTGCCGAAACGCGTTGGGGTTTATTAATAAAGGCACCCTTGACCAAGATACGCCTCTTGCTTCGTGTGTTCCTTCCCACATTAAAGGTATACCAGAACACCTGATACTTCTCATGCACAATCTTTACATTCATCAAGAAACAAGAGTTCGTAGAGAACAAGGAGAAACAGAATGGTTTTGAATACGCAAAGGTGTATGATAAGGCTGCATATTTTCCCCATATCTGTTCAATTTATATGCAGAACAGATATTCAGAGAAACAGGACAGTATGAAGATAACTGAGATATGAAGGTTGGTGGAAGAATCATCAACAACCTTTGATATTTATTTATTTAACAGCTTTTTTTTATACCACTTTATCCTTCAGTCAAAGCGGTTTACATTGAAACAAAACATTTACTGTACAATAAACAGGGAAATCATCCTGGGTTAACATATAGTTGGGGGTATAAGGGGATATAAGGTGATAAGGGTGTTTAGGAGGAGGAAGGTTGAGGGGAGAGGAGGGAACTGTTCAGGGTTATGTTAGAGGGTAGCATTCTCTGAATATATGGGTTTTAAGGGCTTTCCTGAAGGAAGCTGCATCGGTTGTAGTCCTTAGATTTTCTGGGATAGAGTTCCATAGTAGCGGTGCGTAGAGAGAGGATGCTTTTTTAGATGTAATGACATTGGTTTTTGTGAACATCAGCGAAGTCTGTAGCATGTTCCTTGAGATGGATCGTCACCCTTTGTTGTTAGGTGTGATATGGATCAGGGTTTGTAGGTGAGGTGGTGCAGAATCATTGAGGATTTTGAATGTTGTGAGTATGGATTTGAATTTTGCACATTCTATCATGGGGAGCCAATGTAATTGCTTGAGGAGAGGTGTGAAGTGCTCTGATCTCTTTGCATTGAGGAGGATTCATGCAGCCGTGTTGAGTGCAAGTTGGAGAGGCTGGATGGTTGAGTTTGGTATGCCCTGGAAGATGATATTAGAGTAATCAAAGTGGGGGAATATAGTTGCTTGCAGGACAGAACAGAAATCATGGTCTGATAAGAGTAGCTTAAGATTTTTGATTGTTTTTAGCTTAAAAGATATACTCTGTGTTATCTTTCGTATGTGTGTTTTGAAGGTAAAATGTTGATCCAGGGTAACTCCAAGGTAATGCATGTTTTGTTTCACTTGGATATGTGTTCCATCAATAGTATGGCGGGTAGTGGCATGAAGGTAGTGTCTCTAGTGATGAACATAGCCTTGGTCTTCTTGAGATTTATGTTCAGGTTCTGACTTTTGAACCAATTGCAGAGTTTGAAGAAACAGCTTGTTATGGATGTGATGTTGATACTTGTTGTGTTAATAGGTGTGTAAATCATTACATCATCTGCATAGATGTGGTAAAGGATGTTGCAGGACTTAGTTTTGGTACATAATGGTTGCAGGAAGAGATGAATAATAAGGCTGAGAGGGTCGAACCTTGAGGTACTCCTTGGGTTTGTGTGTATGGGGTCGAATTTGTCTGGCCTATTCTGACTTGCAGTTTGCGGTCTGTCACATAGGATTTAAACCAGGAGAGGGGGGTGTCTAATAAAACAAAGGGGTGTAGTCATTATATTATGAGGTGATATGGGATGGAGTCGAATACTGCTTTAATGTCCAGAAATATGAGAATGAAACCGGATTTGGGTTTATCGGTGCCCTTAATAAGGTTGTCAAGTAGGCCAGTCTTGAGTAATTCTACTTCGTGTCATGATCTGAAATCATATTGTTGGTGATCTAGTGGCTGATTTGTATCTATGTAGTCCTGGAGCTGTCTGTATACAATTTTTTCCAATACCTTGGTCAAGAATGGTAGACTGGCTATGGGTCTATAGGATGATGACTGGTTGATGTCATTGGATGTCCCCTTCCTGACAGGGCGGATAGAGGCTGACTATGATGATGATTTGATGATATGATGATGATACCACGTTACTGGCTGAAACTGAAGACAATCTGAAATATCTTCTTATCAAGTTCAAGGAAAACCACCAACGTATATTTGATTTTGAAAAGTATGGGCAAGGTTTTCCCTCTCTTGGCTACCAAAATAACTCGCAGGTGCAAAATATAGAGAAATCCAGAAAAAGACAGCAAATATTATAAAATCCATACAGGTTATCCAGTCTGCTCATCCACGCCATCTACTAAGCTGTACAATCCCATTCTGGTAGTCATCTCATGCTTCCCTGAATTCCCTTCTCTCCACTGGAGGCTGTTCCATGCATGCAACATTCTTTCTATAATGAAGCATTTCCTTAGATTCCTCCAGAGCCTATTTCCTACCATACCTCTCTATGACCCTTCACTCCAAATTCTTCTTTCCATTTGAAGAGGATCTCCTCTTGTGCATTTATATCTTGGAGCTATTTAAATGTCTCCATCATATCTCTCCTATCCAGCCTTTCCTTCGGGGTAAATATGTTTAGGCCTTTAAGTTAGTTCCCATAAACATTATGATGAAGGAAGTTAACTAGTTTAGCAGCAGCCTTCTGACCCATTTTGTTTATATTGTTTTAAAGGTGTGGTCTCCAGAACTGTACACAGCATATATGAGTGTTTTTAGTAGGATGTGCATTACGGTGTCTAATTTTGAAAGGGAAATTAATAGGCATGTTTGCACCAAGGAGTTTCCTGCTCATTTTTGTTCATCAGCATATACACATTCACTTAGGGGTATGTTTACTAAATGGTCCTAGCGTGTGTTCTGCGACATTATCGCGCGATGATGGTGCTTTTTAAGGCGCACAGGTACCATATCGCGCGATAACGCGCGCTGCGGTGCAAATGAGCGCTGAAGGCGGGGAAAGGCTCCCGGAGGGCGGAGGAAGGCTCCCCAGGGGCGGAGAGAAGGGGTCAATGGGTGGAGAGTGGGAGGGGAGAGACTCCCTGCACACCAACGCTGTGAAATCAGAGGCTCAAAATTAACGCCAGTGAAACCCTGGCGTTAGAGCTGATTTAAAGGGAAAGGAAACCATTTCCGTCAGCAATGTACAGCAAAACCAGGGAAACCTACAAAAAGTGATAAGTGTGATACATGTGCACGGAACAAAAGGGCAAATAAACATTGAAAATGAACAGAAGTGAATGTAAAAAAACCATAACCAAGCTGGGCAATAGTGATAGCAATGGGAAACATCAAAAAACACTCCCAATAAAGCTCCAAAAAACCGATATGAATTTTGGAAGGGTCTATGCTCCGTCCCCATACAAGGTGAATGAGCCCACAGTGAAATTGCGCTGCGCAGGGTTTCCGACCCCATTGGCCAGGTGTCCTATGGCGTGCACATGTTCTGCAACAGTAGGGCGGGCATGTCGGAATGGGAAACTGGACAGATGCTGGAAAAGGGGACACAGAGGGCCTCAGGCGGCACATGCGGCGGTGCAGCTGGCCCACAGTGCGGACTAGGGTGATGCCTAGCTGGCCCATAGGAATGCTGAAACAGTAGAGCAGCCAGACAGCAACTGCTGAGGGCCCAACATGGGCACAAGTGTGCATCCCACGGTGTCACAGGGGATAGTACCCAGCAGGTTCCCCCAATGGCACGGGAGATTGGCAGGCGGTGCTGGGGGGAAGTGTGGACAGCTATGCAGGTACCCCTACCCCAGAACCCGCACCATAGGCTGCTGCCTACCCGCACACTGGATGGCCTGAGACTGCGCTCCACCAGCACCACCAGCAGAAGGGCATATCAGCATGGTGGCAGAGGGATACTGGTGGTGGAGGGGGCAGTGGCAGCTGCCCAGAGCAGACCGTGGCCTAGCCCTGGGTAGGTGGGTGTCATGCACTGCAACAGACAGGCCCTGTCTGATGAACAGTCATGGCATCAGCAGGGAATGCACTGTCTCTGTGGCAACACAGTGGTGCAGTGCACACAGCCAGTGTGTTCAGAAGCAGAAGGGCACAGGTTCAAGTCCTACCTGTGGTTCCTGCCAACCCAGTTCCCATATTTTACCCATTACTAAAACATGCTAATACAGACAGAACCTTTATTGCAGATGATGTAAACATGCCCAAGACACCTACATTTTACCCTACAGAACACAGACACCATAAACATGTGCATACCCTAGAGCAGAGTCTCCCAAATACAGTCCTGGGGGCCTAACACCATTCAGGTTCCATGCTGCCTCTAATAAAGATGCCTGTGCTGCATTTATATGCGCCGCCCCCATGGTATGCAGATGTATCTCATGCATATTCATGAGGGACAGCATGAAACCCCGAACAGTGTTTGGCACACCAGGACTGGAGTTGGGAACCTCTGCCATAAAGCAGCAGCCAACAGGGGCAGACACACCCGCACCCACGAGCTCCATTATCCAATGCCTCCTGGAGAGGCAGGACATTGGGCCCTGCATGCATCTCCCAATACTAGCACTTGCATAACTTAGCAATGCCATCCTAAACCTGGGAATACGGTACAAAGCTATCAAAAAGTTGCTATGAATACTGGCAGATAGCAATTCTGATGTTAAGTACAATTGTCTGATTGAGCTGCATCATGGCAACCTTTCTGATGTCTGTGGAGTGTGCTACAGGTCTTGTGTCTGACAGTGTTTACCACCCTGGGGGATGACCCCAACAGTATTGCATACCATAGCCATGCCTGCACTGTGCCCAGGACTGGAGCTGTGGCCAGGGCTGCCAAACACCTCTATAGTTGTGCAATGCTGGCATAGGTGTGGGAGTGTGTGTCTGTCTATCCAGTGTGTGGTGGCTACAAACACCCTCCACAGCCCACACTGCCAGCACTGTTGCAAGTATTGGCCTGCCAATGTGCATAATGAGGAGCAAGGTACCATAGGTATAGCCCGGACAGGGTGGCCTGGCCAGGATGCATCTGCACAGGGCATAGGGCAATGGCTGGGACATTGTAGTGCCCGGCCACCACCTGCACAGACAGGGTGGTCACAGCATGTCCTGCTGGGAGTTCACTCTCACCCTGACTGAGCAGTGACCACGGCATGGCTAGGTTCCCCCATAGTGCCCTATCATATTTTTTTCATGTGATATTTCTGGGTTCCCTTTTGGGGCCCAATCACTGACTTATCTGCTTGGTGTGTATGCTGACATCCCAGTTCTGGGTGCATGCATCTCCTCCAGGAACATGCCCTATGGACTAGCTAGCAGACCGTCTGCAGCTAGTATGTGTCTTGCTGGAACACCTTGCAGGGTGCAGTGGCTGCAGGCTTGCTGCAGGAGAATATCAGATAGTGGTGGGGTGCAGCTGAGTATTTCCGGGCCTAATGTCTGTCTGCTATTGCTTTATAGATGTGTACAGAGCTGCATTGACTGCCCTGTAGGGTGTCTGTTCCCCAGCAGGACTGCGGTTGGTGGTCCCCTCTACTGCTGCCATTGCAGGGACGTAAAACGTGGATCTGTCGGTGGGAGACCCTGTTTCCCACCCTCAGCCCCAGAGGGTGGGTTGGGTGGTGGTACATAATCTGCCTATGGGTCCATAAGGGTTAAACCTGACTGAGAAATACAGATGTATCCAAAGTGTGTCTACAGGAACTACCTATCTCATACACTAGCACTGCTGGGGACCTACTACAGCATGGCCTATTTCTGCCGTGGAAGGTGCTGTGGACCTGGTGCTGGGCGCCCCACCGCACCCTCAAGGTGAGCACAGTACCCGCACAATGTGACGGTGTGTAGCTACTCTTTGCCAGTAACACACATGGTCAGTTCCCCCTACCAGGCCGAGGTGCTGTGGGGGTGCATACCCCATCTTGTGTTCATCTGTAGACGACTGATTTGCATGTGCAGTGCATCATGGGTACGGGTGGGCTAACCCTATCCTGGTGACCACAGCTGACTGTTTGTGTGGTGACGTGCAGTCCTTCTGCAGCCAGCCAGGGGCTTGCTAGCAGCTATAGAGCTGTAGCCCACTGGTTACTTCACTGCCTGTGGAGCCAGAGGTCATGGGTTCAAACCCACAGTGGGGTTATTTGATAGGGATGTCCAAAGCATTATCTATTTTTAATGTACATTAATGCTGCCAGCAAAAACACCCTCAGCGTACCGTACCCATAAGGGGCCTCAGAGGGCGCTTTATAGGGCGCCCTATAGGGCACCTTATGGTTACCGTCCATATAAGGTGCATTATACGGTATCCTATGGAGCGACTTATAGGGTGCCCTATAGGGGACATTATAGGGTGCCGTGGCGGACAGTGCACTTTATAATGTGCCCTATGGAGTGCCTTATAGGGTGCCTTATGCGGCACCTTAGGTTACGGCACGTGAGGGTGTGTTTGCTGGCAGCAATTAATAAAATACAAATAAAGTGCCGCAGGAAACAATACTTACATGTCAAAGCTGATGCCTCAGCCAGCCTCAGGTATTAGACACACTGGGGATCAAACTCATGACCCCTGTATCATCAGTCAGTGTATTAACCATTGTGCTACACTTCTGTTTCAATGTTTGCATGTCTGGGCACCTACTTAGGATTACTGTGCGTTAACATGCTTAGCGGTGCTTCGCACGATAATGTGCGCAGCAGCACGCGTTATCGTGCGATACTCCCGTTTTGCTGCTTTAAGACTGAAACGCCCACTCCTTTTATGGCAGCCTGCACACTATCGTCAGGCGCACATTAAGACGGTTTAGTAAACATACCCCTTAGTCTTCAGGAGCCAAATCATTCATGCATTCATCCGATTCATCCCCATTAAAGTTTATGGGGGGCACTATTTTACAGTGGAACAGTGAGACTTTCAATTAAACCTGCTTGAAACTTGATGGCAGGCATCTGTAACAGCACTACTAGCCATCAAACATGTCACAAATACCCCAGAGGCACCAGAAGAGGGTCAAATGGTACATATAGTGGCAGAATGAGTACCAGAAACCAGAATCAGAACTGCAAAGCTGTAGAAAGAGCACTATGAACAACTCAAGACAGTGGAAGAGGGCAAAACAGCAGCACAATTGGTGGAAGCACACCAAGGCATTTTGAGAGGAATAGAATGGCAAGGGGATGGCAAAATCCTAAAACATAGCAAACAAGCCAGCACAGTACCCAAAATGAGTTGCAAGGCCCTAAATTATACCAGAAGGACCAGCATGTACTTCAATCACCTGTAAGGCCCTAAAACATGCGAAGAGGGCCATAACAGCAGTCAGATCTGCCGCAAGGCCCTAAATTATGCCAGAAAGACCAGCGCAGCACCCAGGTTTGTTGCAAGGCCCTAAAACACCATAGGAGAAGCCAACACATCAGCAGAAGTAGCTTTAATCCCATGTCACAGGAGTATAGTGAGTTTATTTACAGTAAGCTGTGTGTCCACAAGTTAGAGTGCTGGCACTGATTTTATTTTTTTAACAGTTTTTTTTATACCACTTTATCATTTCAATCAAAGTGGTTTACATTGCAACATATATTAAACAAGGGACATTGATAACTTGGATTTTTTTGAGGCAATGGAGGGTTAAGTGACTTACCCAAGGCCACAAGGAGTGCTAGTGGGAAGTGAATGCTGGTTCCCAAGCCAATGATCTAACCATTAGGCTACCCCTCCACTCCATAGCTGTTCACTGGTGACTTTGTTCCCTGCAAAGGAATGTTATAAACAGAGGCAGGCCCCCTCAGGGTAGAAGAAGCATTCATGGACTGCTTAGATGTTATACAGAGGGATTTAAATAAGAATCTGAGGATGCAGTGTGGTGAAGACCCCCAAAAGCAATGGGAGTGGGGCTATAGTCAGAAGAGCTGAGGAAGACCAATGCAGCAGCAAGATGGGCTGGAAGCCCTCATATAGAAAGGCTAATACTTGTGGCAGAAGACTAACAATCTACGTGTACAGTAATGGAGGATGGTGATTGTCAGGGCAATCTGTCACACCATGATAGCTAGTGTTGATTCGGCTATTACTCTAGACTAGGCAGGTATCCCCTTTCATCTGTCAGTGCTCCCTGCTCATCCCTCCTGATAGAGGAAATACCGTTACTCCCTTAAGGGTATAACAGTAGCTGAACTCCCCTGCAGGAACCGCCAAACAAGTACAATAATGGAAATTTGAAAAGTACTTTGGAGAGAGAGCTCAAGGCTTGTTGCTGATGGTAGGCTGGTAGTATCTCTGCACCTTGCCGGGTTCAGTTTCTCCTGAATTGGGTTGTTAGGAACTGAATGCTAAAGCGAGTGGCAGAACATCCAAAGAGATGTACAATGTCAAGCCAAAGACACCTGCAAATGTGCAAATCGGGAAGAGGATGAGGAATGGCCCAGAAAAAGCCAAAGCACACTGGTCAAAGAGCTATGCATCAAAAAGAGTGGTGACAAATTGACATAGCTTTAAAAGAGAATGAAAATTATACAATGATAAGCAAAATACACCCACAAAGGTGCAAATCAGAAAGAGGATGAGGAGTCTTCCAGAAAAAGCCACAGTATGCTGGTTGTAAAGCCACATTGCAAGAAGTGTTGCATTGACCAGCCAAATCAGCAGGGGAGGAGCAAAAGGCAGCAACAAGGCAAAACATGAGATAAATAGTTCCTTTCACTTGCAGGGAAGAGGGATCAGATAACATATAAGCATCCTCGTTTATAAGGGGCTGCAACCTTTTTTCCACTTGACCTGCACAATCACCAAAACCTCTGCAGTGAATCCCTTTCGGTGCTGAAAACCCTCTAAATTTGGCTTTTAAAATATTCACTATTAGGATGAGAAGGCTCATGGTAGCCCTTGTGGAACTCAGTTCCTCTATGGCGTCCTTAAAGGGCTTTAGGACTTCTACCACCTGTGTGATATTTGTCCAATCTTGATGACACAGGCGGCTTTCGATGCCAATCTGGATCTCCAATAACATCTGAGGCAGGGCCTCCATTGCTCCACTAATCTCTCCAGTATTTCATAAGTGGAATTCAGCTGGTTCGAACATCCTGCTTGAGCTGATATGCAGGTGCCTCCTGTTCCTTCACTTGCCACAGTCAGAGTCATGAACCAGCTCCTTAGAGGACATCCTCTGCCACCTGCAAGAGATGTGGTTAGAGAGGACACTGGGAATGAGAGCTCATTGCTATGGACATAGCTGTCTCTTGGCCCTTGATATCTGTTCCAGGTACAGCTTCTGGTCTATGGAAGCTGCCAGCCACACCCATACAACACAACCGCTCCCCCCCCTAGGTGACATTGCAACATTCTTCCTCATCTCTGCCATAACTGCATCCTTCCTTCTCTATAGGGCTGTGATAACCTTCAGGTGCACAGATATGGGCTGACCTCTGTGGCAGAGTGGAGGAGGGGCTCCAGCTCCAGACATAGCTGGTGTTTGCCCTCGAGGAATTAGGATACACACAGCTGATCCACGAGCCCACCCATGTGAAAGGTGGTACACTGGACCTCGTCTTTGCCCCACAGAATACAGGCAACACAATAAACACTACTATACTCTCCAACACTGCAGTCCCCTGGTCCAACCACAGCTTAATCATTTTTCAAATATTACTGCAAAACAAACCCCAGAACAATGCCGATAAGTCCAACAATACCACAAAAGCAGCACCACGTAAGTTCCATGCCTTTGACAAAGACGCGATCCTCGACCAAACTCGCTCACTCCTCGACTTGACATCCATCGACCCTGATGAGTTGGTATCTGCCTGGAATGAAAAGTTCACTGCTATTGCTCTGCGACCACCATCAAACAGTCCAACTAAGAAAAGAACCTCTGCAGCCTGGTACTCCGCTGAACTTAGAGCGTCATTAACCTGCCTAAGAAAAATGGAAAGATGCTGGAGCAGAACCCACTCCATGGATGATCTAAAAGCATACAATGTGCAACTGGAAAAACACCGCCAAGCAATATCCAAGAGCATAAAAAGATTCCACACAGACACACTAAAGCGGTCCCTAAACAAACCACACGACCTATTCACCCTGGTAAAGAACCTAACAAAAGAGCCAGCACCTGAGAAACCTAGCCTGATCCATCCTCAAGTCTTCGCTGACCTCTTACAAATGAAGCTGTGCCAGACCAATAAGTTCACTGCTCCCAACACTCCAATCAAACCAGGATCACTAGCACCACTGTCCATTTATTCCAAGCCATCTAAAAAACAAATTGAAGATATAATCGCCGGAATCAACACAACCACTGCACAAGTCGACCCTTGCCCGGTGTTCTGGATAAAAGAGCGACGATCGACTGTCAGCCCTTTTCTGTCCAAGCTAATGGATTGCTCCTTCACAAATGGGACCTTTCCCCAATCCCTTAAACGTACCTCTATCAGGCCACTACTAAAGAACAGTAAGCTTGACCCTAAGAAGCCAGACTCATATAGGTCGATATCAAGCATCCCACTCTTGGCGAAAATCATCGAAAAAGAAGTTCAAACACAAATCCAGGAACATATTGATGCTTCTGCCCCACTTGATTCATGTCAGCACGGTTTTAGAGCTGCTCACGGTATGGAGACTCTCCTCACCATCCTCTTCAGTACCATAATAACAGGAATTGATAACATACGCCAGGGATATGTGCTCATCTTCTTAGACATCGCACCCGCGTTCGACTCAGTCTGCCATGATCTCCTCCTACGCCGCCTCCAGGAGAAGGGGATATGTGACTCTGCACTTAAATGGTGCAAGTCGTATCTCTCCGATAGATGGCAACACGTAAGATCAGGTGAAACAACATCAGAACCTTTCCACCAGAGTCAAGGGGTCCCGCAAGGATCATCTCTCTCTGCACTCATGTTTAATATATATATGCAACCTATCTGCGAGATCATCTGGTCCTTCAAGGTGAGCTGTCTGTTGTACGCTGACGATGTTCACCTATATATGCAATTCACTACTGAGAACCCTGACCTTTCCCCACTGACAGACTGTTTCGATGCAGTATCCAGCTGGCTCCAAACGCAAAATCTTCGGATACAACATAAGAAAACCGAAGTCCTTTTCATCACAAGGAACCCAAATTTCATCACTCCTCCTTACTTGAAGGTCCAAGATGCAGAACTTCTGACCAAACCCTCCATCAGATACCTGGGAGTCACACTTGACCAGCGACTAGACATGAAGACCCATATAAGCAATGTAGCAAGAACTGTATACCATAAAATCTGATCCCTCAGACACCTACGCTCCCTACTTGAACCAGATGACTTCCGGACAGTGTATCAAGCTCTGGTCTTACCACATATCGACTATGCCAACGCAATACTCCATGGTCTACCACAATCCACTTTGCTTCCATTACAGCTAGCAATGAACTCAGCAGCACGAGTTCTCCCGGGCGCTGCCATGAGGGAACACATGACACCCATCCTGAAACAATTGCACTGGCTCCCTATAAAAGGCAGAATCACATTCAAGACCATACTAATGACCTTCAAGATCATAAACGGACTCACCCCATCTTCCTTATCCGATCTCATACTGATAACCCCCCCTAATAGATCTAGAAGATCTCATGCCGCCAATAAGCTAGTAGCCCCAAAAGAAATGACCAAGTGTTGCCAAAGCACAATGAACAGGGCTTTTAAGCTCGCCGCACCTAAATGCTGGAACACCCTTCCACACAGTATCCGTGATATCACCAATCTAACCCAGTTCAGAAAAGCCGTGAAACATTACCTCTTCCTCTTACATTACCTGGATGACAGCACCACTGATCACTCACCATCCAGCTAGGCAAATCTACGCAAATGTCCAATCAATTTGCATTGTACAGATGTAAATAGTTACTCCTGTTTCTTTCCAAGTTCCTATTCCTGTTATTTGTAAACACAAATCAAGTCATTTGAAATGTGTATGTAAAATGTTCCATGTAAAACCGCACTGATGGAAAATAGCGCGGTATATAAGAAAATGTAAATAAATAAATAAATAAATAAAATCTTATCAAACCTGAACTGGGTCAGATACTGGTCATCTGTGAGGTCCAGATATTGTACCCTTGCCCAGTGTACCTTCTGGTAAAGGGTCCCCTCTTCTCTCCCTCCTGTGCTCCCTGTGGGCTTCGTCCTTCAAGACCAGTGCAAACCAGGCTGATTCAGTATCCATGGTTTATACCCATCATCAACACCTTTGATATCCCACCACCAACATCCTTGTGCTACCACCACCAACACGTAGTGCTCTGTGCGACACTGAAACGCAGATAGACAGACAGATGGTGATAAAAACTCACTAATACTCAGACTCACACTGCGGGTTACTCACACACCTCCTCTCCAGCATGCCAATACACAATGGCACATACACACAATGTCGTGGCATGGGCATAAACAGGCAGACGAAACACACAGGTTGTAGGGGAGCACAGGGGGACGCACAGCTGCTTGGCAAGGGGGGCCATTAGATCTGGTAGGGGAACAAGTGTGGCTGAGGGCTGGGAGTCAGCTAGTGAGCAACAACAAGGTATGAAGAGCACTGCTGGTGGGGGGGGATGGGGGGCTGCACAGAGGGTACACAGGGGAATCACTACAAAGACTGCTCGGTAGACACAGATGACAAGCACACCAATACAACCTCCTTCAGTCACAATCGCAAATCACGATCAGTATGGACAGCAAAATCTCTTACTTATTCATGATTTATATGAAGTGTAGAGTGGGGGGTTTGGATACTGGAGATGCAATCCTAGGTTCCACATTAGGAGTCACCATCCAGGAAAAGGATCTAGGTGTCATTGTGGACAATACTGTATGTTGAAATCCTCTGTTTAGTGTGCAGCAGCAGCAGCCAAAAAAAGCAAACAGAATGTTAGGAATCTTTAGGAAAGGAATAGAGAATAAAACAAAGGGGTATGTTTACTAAACTGCGGTAACGTTACATAACGTGCATTATGTAACGTTAACGATCGTTAGCGCATCATAACGTGCATTATGATGCGCTAACGATCGTTAACATTACGTAACGCGCGTTAACCAACATTAACGATTGTAAAGCTCTGCGGCGCGGTAAAACACCGCAGAAGGTGGAGAGAGGGCGGAGAGAAGGGGTCAGTGGGCGGAGAGTGGGCGGGGAGAGGCTCACTGCACACTAACGCGCTGATCTGAAGAGCTGAATCCAAACGCGATTGAAAACCTGCCGTTGAATGCACATTACAGGGGAGAGAAACCATTTCAGTGTCAGCAATGTACAGCCCAGGCAGGGAAACCAAAACAAAAGTGATAAGTGTGATACATGTGCACAGAACAAAAGGACACATAAACACTGAAAATGACCCCAACAAACTGGAAAAAAACCATAACCAAGCTGGCCAATAGTGGTATCAATGAGAAACATCAACCCCTCCCCCCAGAGTAAGCTCCATAGAACAGATATAAATTGTGGAAGGGTCTATACTCCGTCCCCATACAAGGTGAATGAGCCCACAGTGAAATAGCGCTGCTCAGGGTTTTCCCCACCATCGGACAGGGTTCCTATGGCGTGCACATGTCCTGCAACATCAGGGCGGGCATGTCGGAATGGCAACTGGACAGATGCCGGAGAAGGGGATACAGAGGGCCGCAGGCGGCACATGCTGTGGTGGAGCTGGGCCACAGTGCGGACTAAGGTGATGCCTAGGTGGCCCATACGAATGCTGAAATAGCAGAGCAGCCAGATAGCAACTGCTGAAGGCCCAACATGGGCATGAGTGTGTTTCCCACAGTGTCACAGGGGATAGTACCCAACAGCTACCCCCAAGGGCAGGGAACATTGGCAGGCGGGGCTGGGGGGAGCATGGACGTCTATGCAGGCACCCCTACCCCAGAACCCGCACCATAGGCAGCCGCCTACCTGCACACTGGATGGCCTGAGACTGCGCACCACCAGCACCACCAGCAGAAGGGCATGTCAGCATGGTGGCTGAGGGATACTGGTGGTGGAAGGGGCAGTGACAGCTGCCCAGAGCAGACCGTGGCCTAGCCCTGTGTAGGTGGGTGCCGTGTACTGCAACAGACAGGCCCTGTCTGACGAACAGTCATGGTATCACCAAGGAATGTACTGACTCTGTGACAACAAGGTGGTGCAGTGCACAAAACCAGTGTATTCAGAAGCAGAGGGTCACAGGTTCAAGTCCCAGCTGTGGTTCCTGCCAACCCAGTCCCCATATTTTACCCACTACTGCAACGTGCTAATACAGACAGCACCTTTATTGCAGATGACGTAAACATGCCCAAGACACCTACATTTTACCCTACAGAGCACGGACACCATAAACATGCACATTACCTAGAGCAGAGTCTCCCAAATGCAGTCCTGGAGGGCCAAACACCATTCCGGTTCCATGCTGCCTCTGATAAAGATGCCTGTGCTGCATTTCTATGCGCCACCCCCATGGTATGCAGATGTATCTCATGCATATTCATGAGGGACAGCATGAAAACCCGAACAGTGTTTGGCACCGCAGGACTGGAGTTGGGAACCTCTGCCGTAAAGCAGCAGCCAATAGGGGCAGACACACCTGCACCCACAGGCCCCATTATCCAAAGCCTCCTGGAGAGGCAGGACTTTGGGCTCTGCGTGCATCTCCCAATACTAGCACTTGCGTATCTTAGTAATGCCACCCTAAACCTGGGAATATGATACACATCTATTAAAAGGTTGCTATGATTACTGGCAGATAGCAATTCCTAGGTTAAGTACAATTATCTGAGTGAGCTGCATCATAGCATCCTTTCTGATGTCTGTGGAGTGTGCTACAGGTCTTGTGTCTGACAGTGTATACCAACCTGGGGAGTGACTCCTACAGTATTGCGTACCATAGCCATGACTGCACTGTGCCCAGGACTGGTGTGGTGGCCAGGGCTGCCCAACACCTCTATAGTTGCACAATGCTGGCATAGGTGTGGGGAGTGTGTGTCTGTCTATCCAGTGTGTGGTGGCTGCCAACACCCTCCACAGCCCACACTGCTAGCACTGTTGCCAGTATTGGCCTGCCAATGTGCATAATGAGGAGCAAGGTACCGTGGGAATAGCCTGGATAGGATGGCCTGGCCTGGCCGCATCTGCACAGGGCATAGGGCAATGGCTCGGACATTGTAGTGCCTGGTACCACCTGCACGGACAGGGTGGCCATAGCATGTCCTGCTGAGAGGTCACTCTCACCCTGACTGAGCAGTGACCATGGCATGGCTAGGTTTCCCCATAGTGCTATATAGCATTTTTTTCATGTGATATTTGTGGGTTTTCTTTTGGGGCCCAATCACTGACTTATCTGCTTGGTGTGTATGCTGACATCCCCGTTCTGGGTACATGCGTCTTCTCCAGGACCATGCACTATGGACTAGCTGGCGGACTGTCTGCAGCTAGTATGTGTCTTGCTGGAACACCTTGCAGGGTGCAGCGGCTGGAGGCTTGCTGCTGGAGAATGTCAGATAATGGTGGGGGGCAGCTGAGAATTTCCAGGCCTGCCATCTGTCTGCTATTGCGTTATGGATGTGTACCGCTCTGTCTGTTCCCCAGCAGGACTGGGGTTGATGGTCCCCTCTACTGCTACCATTGCAGGGAGGTAGACTGTGGATCTATTGGTGGGTGATCCTGTTTCCCACCCTGAGCCCCAGAGGGTGGGTTGTGTGGTGGTACATAATCTGCCTATGGGTCCATACACCCCCCCTTCACCTACAGCAGGTAACCATGGCACCAACACAGGATATGCACTATTCTGGGTGCATCATCGCCCATAAGGACTAGACATGACCGAGACATACAGCAGGACACAGATGTATCCTAGGTGTGTCTAACGGAACTACCTATCACACACTGATGGGGACCTGCAGCATGGCGTATTTCAGCCATGAAAGGTGCTGTGGTCCTGGTGCTGGGCGCCCCACCTCAACCTCAGGGTGGGCACAGTACCCGCACAATGTGACTGTCTGTGGCTATTCTGTGGCAGTGCCACACACGGTCTGTTACCCCTACCAGGCCGAGGTGCTGTGGGGGTGCATACCCAATCTTGTGCCCATCTCTTGACTGCTGATTTGCATGTGCAGTGCATCATGGGTACGGGTGGGTTAACCCTATCCTGGTAACCACAGCAGACAGTTTGTGGTGACGTGCAGTCCTTCTGCAGCCAGCCAGGGCTTTGTTCACAGCCTTATAAGGTGTCCTATAGGGGACATTATAGGGTGCCTTGGCGGACAGTACTCTTTATAATGTGCCCTATGGAGTGCGTTATGGGGTGCCTTATGCGGCACCTTAGGTTATGCCACCGTGAGGGTGTGTTTGCTGGCAGCACTAATTAAAATACACGTCAAATGCCTCAACAATCACTGCTTAAATGTAAAAGGTGCTGCTTCAGTCAGCCTTATACATTAGGCCCACTGGGGAATTGAACCCATGACCCCTGTACCATCAGTCAGTGTTGTAACCATTGTGCTACAGCTCTGTTGCTTTGCTTGTATGCCTGCGCGCCTTCTTAAGATTAACGCGCGGTAACGTGCCCTGTAGCTCTCGTTCATTTATGGCGCCTTGTAACGCGCATTATCGGGATTTCTTATTTGGGATTTCTGTCTCTACCGCGGCTCCTAACGCGAATCACACTAACGCAGTTTAGTAAACATACCCCAAAGACTATCATAATGCCTCTCTATTGCTCCATGGTGCGACAAACTTGAGTATTGTCTACAATTCTGGTCTCTGCATCTCAAAAAAGATACATTGACATTAGAAGAGGTACTGAGAAGGGGATGGAACAACTCTTTTATGAGGAAAGGCTAAAGAGGTTAGGTCACTTCAGCTCTGAGAATAGACAGCTGAGGGGGATATGATAGCGCTCTGAAAAATCCTAAGTGAAGTGGAACAAAAATGCAATGTGTGCCTTCGAGTCAGTCCTGACTCCTGGCGACCCAGAAGCTCCTGGGTTAGTTAAATGCTGGCGACCCAGAAGCTTCTGGGTTAGTTAAAATCCACTATGGGGCACAATATGAAGTTACAAAGTTGTATATTTAAAACAAATAGGAGAAACCATTTTTTTCTCTCAAAGTACAGTCATCCCTCGTTTATCGCGGTTAATCAGTTCCAGACTCTACCGCGATAAGTGAATTTCTGTGAAGTAGGATTCTTTATTTATAAATCAAATATTTTTGTAGTTAGAGCATAGAAAACCTGTTTACGACCTATAACACCCCTTTAGTCAACATTACACTCATATTTGAAAAACCGCGCTAGAGTGAAGCCGCGAAAGTCGAAGCGCAAAGTGGCAAGGGACGACTGTATAATTAAGCTTTGGAATTTGTTCGCCAGAGGATGTGGTAAAAGCAAGTAATATAACTGGGTTTAAAAAAGGTTTGGATAACTTAAGGTATACTGAGAGAAAGCTACTGCTTATCCCTGGGGATAAGTGGCATGGAACTAGTTACTGTACTTTTGGGTTATGACAAGTATTTTAGACCTGGATTGGCCACTGGGCTCAATGGACCTTTTGTGTGACCCACTATGGCAGTTCTTATGTTTACAAATTTTGTGTTTAGAGGCTCTTTTTGCTAGAGTAATACTGCCTACTGGGGAGGGTCTATCTGCCTGTCTGTCCGTACACGTGGAGGCCTATTCCTTTCTGGAAATCCAGCCTCTTGTGTGGCCAGGCAGAATCAGGGTGTACAGTGGCAGACCTGAGTCTGATCCCACGGGGGCTAGATGTGCCTGCGGGATCAGAATCAGGTCTATCGACCTCGACGTGCAGGCCACACCCTCAGCCTCATACCCAGCTAACTCAGATACGCTCCTGAATGGAGCCGCAGTGCCATGGCATCCCATCACCATGGCACCGCAGCTCCATTCAGGAGCCGCAAATGCTGGCTGCCACCAGGAATGTCCTTTCCCCACAGCCAGACCCCCAATCTGGCCTCCCATGGCTAGGGTCTGGCTGTGAGGAATCTCCTTCACGCCTTCTGGTTTTGTCCCCGCTAGCCGCCGCTGCTACCCCGTGTCCAGGGGGATTTATTCCACCTCTGAGATGGAATAAGTCACCCGTCTAACTGGCCTACTCTGGATATACAGGGCCAACCTCAGAATCGTCCCTGTACATCTGGGGTGATGACCTGCCCACAGCCTGCCGCCACTCCGCCTTCCACCCACCCCTCCCACCCCCGTTTAAGGCTCCTCATATAATTCCGCTGTTCGTACAGGGATCCTTTGTGTGGGATCAGCAGGGGGATGACTAATGGGGATATACGTCCAGGCAGGGCGTACATCCCCACTATTTGTGGCTTGGAATGACCCCCGTTGGTTTGTTTACATGTGTGCACAGACCAGCACTATACCTAGCTCTTTGCAAGTGGTGTAGCCACACGGGGCACAAAGGCTTAGGGGCGCATTTTGGGCTGTCAGCTTTGACTCCCCCCCCCCCCCGTGTTGCCTGCTGTTGCCCTGCCACTGCCAGTTTTTGTTTTCTCGGTGGCAGTGGCACCGGCAGCAGCAGAGCAGACCTGACTTCAAATTTAAAAAACAAACAAACAAGAAAACGCAGGTGGGTGTTTCCAACTGCGCTTCTATGTGGGTCTGGTCCTTTCCTTCCTTCTCTGATGTAGGTGATGTCAGAGGAGGGAGGGACCAGGTCAGCTATTCAAGTGTGGAGTTGCAAAGACCGGCATTTGAATGGCTGGTCTGGCCCCTCTCTCCTCTGACGTGAACCTACGTCAGAACAGGGAGGGATCAAATCTGCCTACAAGCGTGGAATTTAAGGACCCCCATGGGTTTGTTTGGTTTTTTAATTGGAGGTCAGGTCTGCTTCGCTGCTGCCACCACCTCTGAGAAAACAAAAAGTGGCGGCAACAGGGCAAGGACAGGCAGCCGGCTGGACATGCAGGTATGGGGGAGGGGCATGCCAGAGGCGCAAGTTGCACCGGGCAGCATTATGGCTTGGTACGACCCTGGCACAGACAGACGGACAGAGAAACAGATGAGAAGAAGCAAAGAAGGTTTTAGCAAAATAATTTCCTGGGTCCCCCGAGACTGTCTGGGAAGCTCCAGAGGAAATGTTGGCTCAAGCTGCATTACAGCAGTGTTAGTGAAAAAATGGAGTCCTGAGTTTGCAGCAGCATGATGGGAAGAGGAGTCTAGTGGCAGCGAGTGATGACGCGAGTGGAACGCTGCCTTATGCAGGGCTGGAGTGAGACCAGTTCCATGGCTGTAGCCCGAGCTGCTAAAATCAGTGGCACATACCACCACAATCAAAGTCACTTGGGTTGTTTCCTTGGTGGAGGAGAGAGGAGAGGAGTGAGCTGGCAGTGTGGAGGAAGGCGCTGATATGAGGAGCATTCGCAGCTTATAGGAAACGCAGATGAGACAGCAGGTGCTAGGAGTTGTGAAAATGTAAAGCAGCCACACACACATAGCTATAGCTATAGGTATTATATACCTCTGGATTCTGCTGCATTCACACACCCACATGCATATACCCCTGCCACCTTGCTGCACTGTGCACACACTCCCTACCCACTCAGCAAAACGCGCCTATTTGTATTGCTTCCAACATTTATTTTCCAACTTGTAAATTCTTCTAGCTTTAGCACTGAGGGAGACTTCCCCGAGGAACAATCAAGTGCAATCTGACATGGCACATAAATAATAATTTACTCAGTAGTTAGTAAATACATTTGCACTGTAGTCTCCTTGTCAAAACCAGCCCTATATTACCCTGCTCTTGCTCTTGCTTTCTGGGATTGATATAATGTCAATTATCGTCAATAAATTGAGTCCTTCCTTTTTTAGATGTGCTAATAAACATTTTATGAAGAATATATACAACAACAATACTTCTTTGGACTATGTAAGACTGTTTTTGATTTATTTGGTGTATGAATATTATGCATAACATTTCAATCTCCTCTGCAGTATATGATTTCCATTTGCACCAATATTTTTTGTATTTTTCGATGAAATTCATTTTTCAGTGACAGGAAGGGTTTTGTTCAGAGATTTTGTTATTTTTTGATTCTGTTGTGAGGAATAAACTCTGGATACAATACTTGTTTGCAATTTCTTTGAGTCAGTATATTATTTAGGTGCATCTTGTATATGCAGAGCTTTCTCTGACCTGAGTGGAGGTATTCCAGGGGGCGGCGTTTACATTTTTGTGCACATTTTCTAAAATACATGTGTATGCACATAAAATAAACCTGTAAGTCTGTGCATGGCTCAGACCAGATTTAAGTGTGTGTGCATGCTTCCCATGTGATCATTTTAAAAGCACAAGTATGCACCTACATTTTTTAAAATTCATGCAACTTATATGCATACCTTCTGCAGATGTTAGGTGCTGGTTACAAAATTACTTTCTTGGAAGCAATTTGCAATATGATTTAAGCATATAAAAAGTATTTTGCCTGCATTAATCAGGCTCCTTAATGGTCATAGGGGTCCGTTTACTAAACCACAGCTGCCTACTGTGCATTTAATTCTAACAAATGAGCGCAGGGCTGGCGAGTGACCCTAAAAAATGGAGGTGCACCTGGCATGTTCCTATGTAGCTAGTGCAGGTTTTGCACCATCCCTCTGCTGTGGTGTGACTGCACTTGGCTACCTGAAACATTGCCAGTGAGTGTACACCAAAGATGCTTGCACTAACCACGATTTGCACATTCTACCCCTGAACCACTCAGTCTCCACCTCAATCTGTGCTATTTGGGTCACAAGGGATTTGTAGCGTGGCTACATTTTTAGTATATGTTAAATTTTACCATGATGCACTTGGCTATCTGGTAGCATGGCTTACTAAACATTGCTCATAGTAGTTCCGGTGATGCGGTGAGCCGGAGCAGTTGCACGCTGCTCGGGCTCTGGGCCCCCTCACCCCTCCGGCAAAGAAGCATGCTGTGACTGGGGCTAATCTCGGGGTTTTTCCCCCCCCCGGGCTCTCCCGATTGGACCGCCATAGGGGCTGGTGCCCCGGTGCTCTCCGCTCACCCCCACACGACGACTTTTGGAGGCGGCCTGGATCCAGGAGGCAGACGCCGTGCGGTGAGTGCAGCTGCACTGCGAGGTGAGACGGCATGTTGCAGAATCCAGCAGCGGTCGGAGCGGGGCCCCGCAGCGGCGGCAGCCCTCTGATTGATGCATCCCGCCCCCCCCCCCGCGTGTATTTACTGAACGGGCCCTGAGAGGGGGGCCGACACGGCAGCTACTGAGGGGGCCAGGGGCTGTTGTTGGGCCTTGATCTGGGTCGCCGCTTGCCTCTCCTGCCCCCCCGAGAGATCCTCGAGGGCCGAGCAGCCCGCCGGAAGATCTGTGCGCCCACCAGAAGACCCGTGTGCCCTGCAAAGTAATCCACCCTGCTGTCCACAAACCACCACACCGTACTTTAGCAGACACTGCACAGGGGACTGTGCCCTATCTTCAGCATACAGATGTCTGGGTCTTGAGTCTGGCCTTTGGCACGCGGAGTCTGAGTTGTGCCCCCCGCCTCCTGCCTCTGACCGGCGCCCTGTTGCTGCCGCACCACCAGCACACAGCAGCCTATACCCCGCACCCCGGGCCCTCCCCCCGGCGCACCGGAGTATGAGACCTGTGCCTCGTGTCAGACACGTCGGAGCCTGAGACCTGCGCCCTTCTTTCAGCACTCAGGAGCCTGAGACCGGTGCTCTGCCCTTGGCTCTCGGAGGCTTGCGACCGGCCCCTGCCTCTGGTGCACGAGAGTTGGAGACCCCTCCCTTGCCCCCAGCGCCTAGACGCCTAAGACACGGGCCCTTTCCCTAGCGCATAGCGGCCTGAGACCTGCACCCTTCCTCCAGCGCACGGGAGCCTGAGGAAAAAAAAAAAATTGTGACGCCTGAGACTTGGGCACAACAGAGGCCTTGGTGATGGCGGCAAAGGGAGGCCACCGGGTGGAGAAGGAGAAGACCCCCCTGCCGCCAAGGGGGGGGGGGAGCAGTCCTCGCCGCCAAAGGGAGAGGCCAAGGCCACGGCGGGGATGGTGGACGAAATCTCCCTGGCCGTGGCGGGGGCGCTGTCTGCGCAGTTTGACGACCTGCGGGGCCGCATGGACCTAATCCAAACTTCAGTGGAGGCCCTGGGCGGCCGACTGCAGGAGGCGGAACACCGGATAGAGAGGTCAGAAGAGCATGTGTTGGAGCTACAGCAGGAGATGGCCCGGGTGAAAAAGTTACTCCAGGGGCAGGAGGCCAAGCTAGACGACCTTGAAAATAGGTCCCGCGTAATAACCTGAGATTTCTTGGGGTTCCGGAGGTTATAGAGGACCGGGACCTACAATCCTACGTAGAGGATCTGGTGAAACAAATTCTGGCGAACGATCCTGAAGGCACCTTAGTGCAAATTGAGAGGGCACACCGGGTCGGGCCTAGGAGAACCAGTGATGGCCGACCTAGGGTGGTCCTAGCACGGTTCCTGAGATTCCAACAGAAAGAAGCAGTCCTGCGGGCCGCGCGAAAGAAAGGGACCATTCAAAAAGACAATGTCCGGCTACGTATCGTTCAGGATTACTCAGCGGCTCTGGGACAGCGACGACGAGAGTACGGACCCTTGTGCCAGATCCTGATAGATAATAATATCAAATTTATAGTGCAATACCCTGCCCGGCTGATCTTCACTCATGGGGGGACCCGTCGGTCCTTTGACTCCGCGACAGCAGCAACGCCCTACGTGGAGGAGATACGGCAGAGGGCTGCAGTGGCGGTCGAGTCCTGAGGTCCGGAGGGGAGGACTATTGATGTGAAGAACAAGCCAGGAGTCTCCACTTTGGACTTTAAAGCGATGGTGATGGTAACCGGGGTGGGGGAGGGGGGAGTACGGGGCCTGTTCAAATTACTTCTAAGTGGGGTTGGCTGTTTTCCATGGGTGTGGGGGGCGGGTGGGGGACGGCTCGAGTAGTTGGGGTGTTTTGCCGGGGGGGGGGGGGAGTGGGGTGGGGGAGTGAATTTGGGGGGGGGCTCCGGGGGACCCCCCCGGACGATTTGTAGCAGAGCCGGCACAATGGAGGGGTGAGGGGGTACCTCACGCATCTAGGAATACATAGAGGAGGGGAGGAGGATGATAGATGGGATAAGGAATTGGAGTGGGGAAGAGAGGGGGAGGGGGTGGGCGGGGGGGGGGAAGGGGTGGGAGGGAGGGGGGGAAGGAGAGGGTGGGAAGGAGAGGGAGGGAGGGGGAGGGGGTGTAGGAGGGGAGCAGTATTCTCAGGGACCAATGGAGGGGTGGACGACAAGAGGGATTATCCTTGTGGAGAAGAGGGGAGGACCTCAGGCTGGGGGGGTCCCTTCCTTAGATCAGGTATGGTTTATGCTGTATTATAATAGGCCTACTTTTGTATTACATGCCGCTTAAGATAATTTCTTGGAATGTATGTGGTCTGGGTAGCCCCATTAAACGGGCCAAAATCCTGCAGGCTCTAGCAAGGCAGAAGGCGGACATCGCTATGCTCCAGGAAACCCACCAGACTGCCGAAGAACACCGTAAATTATGCCGGGAGTGGGTGGGACAGGTCTGGGGGGCCCCAGCTCAGGGGAAGAAGGGGGGAGTAGTACTCCTGATTCATAAACGGGTGAGGCTGGAGGTTGTCCAGGACTTTGTAGACCCGACAGGCAGATTTATCTTGGTGCAGGGAGTCCTCGAGGGGAGGCCTGTCATACTGGGCAACCTGTGCTGTCCAAATGTGCTTGACTTGCCCCTTTTTGCCTGTCTTGCCTCCAAGATCGAGACATTGCCGGAGTCCCCCTTGATTTTGGGGGGAGATTTTAATGGGGTCATGGATGTCGATCTCGATACTTCTAAGGGGGGGGGAGCAGAGAGACAGAATCGCGACGGTTCGGGCCTTGCGACGTTTATGTTCCCGGCTGGGGTTGGTGGACCCTTGGCGACTACTACACCCGGCCGAACAGGATTACACGCATATATCTCGGGCTCATGGCACTAGCGCCCGTATAGATTACCTGTTGATCTCTACCGGTCTGTTTGTTAAAGTAGCGGATGCTCAGATAGGGCCTATGGAGATATCTGACCATGCGTTTGTTTGGCTCGACGTCCATTGGACTGGGAACTCTCCCCGGTCCCCGACATGGCGATTCCCGCTTGAACTATATAGGGACGCGCAATTTCGTTCTTTTCTTCAGCAACGATGGCAGGAATTCGAAGCTGATCATAGGGGTCACCAGGATGACCCCGAACTGCTCTGGGAAACTGCAAAGGTGGTTCTGCGGGGGGGACATAATAGGGTTCCTTGCCCGGAAGAGAAGACTGAGGGCCGAACGTATTATTGGTTTAGAGAAGTTGGTGACGCGGCTACGGTGTCAAGGGGCTCAAAACCCGACGGCAGGGCTTAAAAAGCAGCTGTGGGACTCTCAAATGGAACTAAATGAACTCTTGCACCAACGGGCAAAGAAATCTGTGTTATACTATCGGTACCAACTTTATCGATATGGGGATAAGCCCGGGAAACTATTGGCCAGATGCCTTCGGGGACCTAGGGGCTCTAAACTGGTGCCGGGTTTGCGGGATGACTCGGGGGTGCTACATCGGGAGAACCCGGAGATTGTGCGGGTTTTTCGTTCCTTTTTCCAGAGCCTCTATACCGCGGAGTCGCCCTCCCTCACGCAGATGGAGGAGTATGTGGGGGCCTTGGAGTTACCGCGCTTGACCGCGGAGCAAAGAGCGCAGTTGGAGCAGCCGATAACGGCGGCCGAGTTGCAGGGGGCTATTTCCAAGGCCAGCTGTTATAAATCCCCGGGATCTGATGGGCTTGGTGCGGAATTTTACAAAATTCTTAACGATTTGATTTCCCCAACGCTGGCCGCCGTGCATAATCGGAGGGCGCAACAGGGCTACTTTCGGTGGGGGGCTAATCATGCCCATATTTTCCTTATTCCTAAACCGGCGAAGGATCCCCTCTCTGCGACTTTGTATCGTCCTATCTCACTGCTTAATTTTGATCTTAAATTGATGGCCAAAGTTTTGGCAGACCGCCTGGCGGAGTTTCTGGGGTTGTTGGTGCATGATTGTCAAGTTGGGTTTGTGAAGGGGCGATACGCAGTCCGCAACCTGCGCAAAATTGTGGCATTCTTAGAGTGGGTCCAGCCTAGACAGCTGCCCTCTTTGCTTGTTAGCTTTGACGCGGAAAAAGCCTTCGACCGGGTGGACTGGCAATATCTGAAGTACATCCTTCCTTGCTATGGTCTAGGGCCTTTATTTTGTAGCATGGTTGCGAGCCTGTATGCCGACCCAACGGCGGCGATACTTTGCAATGGGGTGGTATCAGAGAAGTTTACGTTGCAAAGGGGGACTCGTCAGGGCTGTCCCCTCTCTCCTCTCCTTTTTGTCCTGTCTTTGGATCCTCTCCTGCGGAGAGTGGCGGGAATGCGTTCCATATGGGGGGTGAGAATGGGCGCTCAAGAATTTAAGATATCTGCTTTTGCCGATGACCTGTTGGTACATTTACTTTCGCCTACAGACTCCTTGCCGCTTCTCCTAGGAGAGCTCCGAACGTTTGGACAATTTGCGGGGCTACGTATTAATAGGGACAAATCCGAAGCCATGGACGTGTTGGGGAGCCTTCGGAGTGGCTGGCCGGGGGTCTTCCCTCTTAAATGGGCTGAGAATCAATTTGTATATTTGGGGATTGTACTGCCCTGCCATCCGGGACGATTGTATAGGTGCAACCTGCAGCGAATGCTGACCAAGGTGCGAACTCAATTGCAGGCCTGGCGGCCTCTCCCCCTGTCCCTATTGGGAAGGATTGCGGCGATTAAACTGGTGCTCTTGCCGCGGATCTTGTATTGGTTGCAGACCCTCCCTGTTTGGCTTCTCCGGAGGGATGCCCGGCGCTTTGAGGTGGAATTCCGAGGCCTTCTCTGGGGGGGGGGGGGGGGCGAGAGCCCGTGTCCCCTACGGTTGGCTGGTGGGGAGGATGCGCAATGGGGGGTGGGGGCTCCCGGATCTCAGTGCTTATGCATTGGCCTGCCAAGCGCGCCATTTGGGGGATTGGCTAGGTGACACTGACCTCTACACGCCCACAGCCTTGGAGGAGGAATTTGTGGCACCCCACTCTCTGCGGGCCCTCTTGCACCTGGAGGTTAGCCAGTGGGCTACCCACTTGGCTGAGAGTGTGTTGCTACTCCCGGTATGCAAGACCTGGCGGCAGTTGAATACCTATTGGGGCCGCAATTGGAAGGCGTCAAGTTGGCTACCCCTTCGGGGAAATGCCAACTTTACCCCGGGAACGGAGACCGCGGCCTTCCGTTTTTGGGGGGAGAGAGGGGTCCATAGTGTGGGAAACGTGGTGGACTTGACGGGGAGGCCCAAACCCTTTCTTGCGCTTTCCCGCGAGTTTGACTTGCGGCCTCACCATTTCTTTGCATATATGCAAGTGGCCCACTATGTGGCCTCCCTTCCAGGAGAGGAGTTACATGGCGACCGCTCGGTCCAGATTATGGGTTTTTTTGGCTTGGACGACACGACACGACCGTCAATCCGGGGTTTTCACCTCCGGTTGGAGCAGCTTCGCCAGCGCCCAGACTATTGCAGAGTGGAACAGGCTTGGGGGGCCGAAATGGGGCGGGAAATCCCCCGTGGCACTATTTTAGTGGCCCTACGGCACGTGGTGAGCCTGGTGGAGGGGGCCCGTTGGCGGGAAATACAATTTAAATGTCTAACCAGGATCCACTTCTCCCCGCGGAGGGCCCTTCGCTGCCACCTGACTGCGGATGGCAGTTGTCCGCGGTGCGCGGCGCCCATGGCGACTTTGTTACACATGTGGTGGGGATGCCGACGGATTCGCCCATATTGGCGGAGGATCGCCCTGTACGTAGCTAATCTGCTGGGACAACCTATTCAGTGGGATGCAGCCTTGGTGGTCTTGGATGTTTTGGCCCTTGCCTCTCCGAAGGGGAAGTGGGGTCGCTGGCTTGTGCGTAAGGCCTGTCTGGTGGGTAAAGGACCTCTGTTGCGGCGGTGGAGGGAGATCCACCCGCCCTCTTTTTGGGAGTGGCGGAACTCTTTCCATCAGCTTATGCTCCTGGAGTGTAGGGCTGCCCGGGGCCATGTCCAGCGATGGTCCGCCTTCTTGCTAATTTGGGATCCATACATTCAAAATTTGAGTGCCCGGACCCGTAACACGGTCTTGCAGTTGGGCTGTTAATACCCTCATCCACTGTTTTGTTATTTGGGTGAAATGTGGAACTCTCAGATGGTCCTGCGTGGCCGTGACATGTGGGGGGGGGGGGGGGAGGTGGGGGAGGGGGGAGGGGAGGGGGTAGGGGAAGGGAAGGGGGTGAGGGTAATTAATCTCTGAAAAATCCATGTAACCATCAATGGGTATTGCTCCTGGGGATAAGAGCTAACCCCAGAGAGTGGCGATTTTCTGTGTGTCTTGTACTTGTTGTTTGCTGTTGATGGTTCTAAATAAAATTTTGAAAAAAAAAACATTGCTCATAGTTTCAGCTGCATTGTGTACTTAGATCTGGGAGAAAATTAACAGCTGTAGACCGTATTTTCAATTCCACATGTTATTTTCCTTGAAAAATGTACCCACAGAAAAGAAATGGGTACAACTGTCTATGAGTTAGAAATACCGTGGACTTAGTTCAAATGCGAGCAGTTTGAAATCTGCCCCTTAAAGAGTAATTTTATAACAGGGCACCTATGTGAAATATCAAAAAGTGCCTATTTTATAAGGCGGTATAGGCAGTGGCATGACGAGGGGGTACTGAAATTCCAGGTCCGCATGCATAGAAACATGATGTCAGAAAAAGACCACATGGTCTATCTAGTCTGTCCTTCCATATCAACTACTACAACAGTCCCCTTTTTTCCTTTAGAGATCTTCTGTGTTTGTCCCATGCTTCTTTGAATTCAGATACTGTCCTCATATCTACCACCTCCACTGGGAGACTATTCCACGGATCCACCACTCTTTCTGTAAAGAAATATTTCCGCGTATCACTCCTGAATCTATCCCCTTTCATCCTCATCCCATGTCCCCTCATAGCAGAGCTTGCTTTCAAACGATAGAGGCTCTCCTCCTGTGCAATTTTGCCACGGTGGTATTTAAACATCTCAATCATTTTACCTCTATCCCGCCTTTCCTCTAAGGTGTACATTTAAGATCCTTAAGTCTGTCCTCATATGCTTTATAATGAAGACCACTAACCATTTTAGTAGCCACCCTCTGTACTGACTTCAGACTGTTTATATCCTTTTGAAGGTGCGGTCTCCAGAATTGCACACAATATTCCAAATGAGGTCGCACCAAAGACTTATGTCCACTAAAGAAGAGCGGGACCTACGCATGATTGTGTCTGATGATCTTAAAGCAGCTAAACAGGTAGAAAAGGTGACAGTAAAAGCCAGAAGGATTGGTTGTATAGGAAGAGGAATGGCCAGCAGACAAAAGAGAAGGTGATAGTGCTTCTGTATAAGTCTCCGGAGTGACCTCATTTGGAGTATTGTGTGCATTTCTGGAGACTGTACCTTCATGAGGATATGAGGAGGATGGGGTCAGTGCAGAGGGTCATAAAGTATATGGGGTGAGACTTAAAGATCCCAATATGTATACTTTGGAGGAAATGCAGGAAAGAGGAGATATGAAAAAATTAAATACCTCCATTGCATAAACACACAGGAGAAGAGCCTTTTTCAATTGAAAGCGCGCTCTGCAATGAGGAGGCCTAGGATAAAGGTGAAAGGGGATAGACTCAGGACTAATATGCGGAAATATTTCTTTATGGAAACAGTAATAGATGCATGGAATAGTCTCCCAGTGGAGGTAGCAAAGACAAGGACAGTATCTGAATTCAAGAAAGCATGGGACAAACACAGAACAATGTACTAATGGGAATGGCATAGATATCACACAGTTCACAGAAGAAGGTGTTTATGAACAATTTGCAAAACTGAAAATGGACAAAGCCAAGGGACCAGATGAGATACGTCCTAGGATATTAAGAGAGCTCATAGAGGTTCTGGCAGGACTTTTAAAGGATGTGTTTAATAGATCCTTGAAGATGGTGGAGGTTGCAAGAGATTGGAAAAGGGCCTATGTGGTCCCTCTTTACAAAAATGGTAGCAGAGAAGAGGTGGCAAAGCATAGCCCAGTAAGACTTACCTCTGCAATAGGAAAAGTAATGGAGAAGCTGCTTAAAGAAAAGATAGTGAAATTTATGGAATCCAATGGACTGCAAGATCCAAGGCAACATGGTTTTAGAAAAGGAAGATCGTGTCAGAAAAACCAGATTTCTTTGACCAGAGAACTGAATCAAGGGCATGCAATGAATGTGATCTACTAGGATTTCAGCAAAGCCTTTGATACTGTTCATCAAAAGAAGCTTATGAATAAACTAAGTAGCCTTGGTATGGGTCCCAAGGTGGTGAATGGATCCAATATTTGTTGACTTGCTAGATGACAGAGAGTGGTGGTAAATGGAAATCACTCAGAAGAGAGGTAAATGAGAAGTATAATACCTCAGGGATCCATCCTGGGACTGATGCTGTTCAATGTCTTTGTGAATGATATTTGCTGAAGGGTTAAAAGGAAATGTTTGACTTTTTGTGAATGACATAACTATTTACAACAGAGTGGACACTTCAGAGGAAGTAGACAACATGAGAAAAGATCTACATAAATCTAAGAATGGTCTAATTCTTGAGAGTTAAGATTTAATGCAAAAAAGTGCAGAGTGATGCATTTCGGATGCAGAAAGCCAAAGCAATATGAGAGATGGCTCAAGAGGCTGGTGCACACAGACCAGGAGTGTGATCTTTGGGTGCCAGTGTGTGAGAATCTCAAGGTGGCAAAACAATGTGACAAGGTGGTGGCGAAGGCCAGAAGGATGCTGGGTTGCATACAGAGAGGAATAACCAGCAGAAGGAAGGAGATGTTAGTGCCCCTGTACAAGTCTCCTGGAGTATTGGGCTCAGTTTTGGAGACTGCACCACACAAAGGTATAAAAAGACTTGAAATGGTTCAGAGGAAGGTGACCAAAAGGATATGGGGCCTGTGGCAGAAGACTTATGAGAATAGACTTGAAGACCTAAACATGTTTACACTGGAGGAGAGAAGGGATGGAGGAGATATGATAGATGTTTCAATACTCAAAGGGGATGAATGAATAAACAAAGATGTTTCAAAGATAGGAAAGCTGTTGCACAAGAGGGCATCAAATGAAGCTGCAAGGAAGTAAACTCACAAGCAATGTCAAGAGACTCTTTTTCACGGAAAGGATGATGGATGCCTGCAATGCCCTCCCTGTTAAGGTGGTAGAGGGCAAAAACAGTGCTAGAATTCAAAAAAGCATGGGACACACACGGAAGACCTCTTTATAGCAAGAAGAATCAAAGCAAACCTAAGTAACATTTAAGCTTCAAAAACTAGAGAAGGAGAAGCTGCATGAGCAGTGGGTACCACCTTCGCCACCTCACTGGTCAGACTAGATGGACCAGGCAGGTCTTTATCTGCCATCATTTGCTATGTTACTGTGTTACTATGGGTGCACCATCAGAGAAATGTCTCATAGTACTGTCATATTTCATTAAAGTTCTTTGTTGTTTGACATACTGGCTTCCTATTTGGTCTGCTTTTTTTTTCAGATAGCCATAATGAATATGTATGAGATGTACTCGTATATATGCAAATATGTCACCTCTGCCCGCAAACTGACTACTCCAGCTTTTGCCCCAAAATGAAATGGTCAATTATGCTTACCTCCTCTGGGTATCTCCTCCTTTGCTGCAGCCAGCAATAGCAGTGATCATGGCCACAAGAGAGGAGCAGGATGCGCACATCTAGCCGGAGCTTGTGGCAGCAGTTATCATGGTGGAAGTGCAGGTAGCTTTAGGATGCAGTGGTGCTGATTGCTGGGGGGGGGGGGGGGGGGGGGTTGGAGGAAGTAGACCTGCAACATTTCCAGTTTGTGCTGGCAGCTGCAGTGATCCCTGGGAGTGGGGGAAACAGAATTGCAGAACAGTTCTGGGGATTTTAGGTACCTGTCTTCCTTCCTTGCATTCTCTTCAGCCTGTAGGCACACGTGGTTGTTAAGGAAAGCATAGGTTTGCTGTCTGTCAATTTCTGGCGATGCACCAGTGTGTCCTGACAATAATCATACACATGCATATCCCCACAAAATGCAGTAATAGTCATTTTCCACATGTAAAACACATTTTCCACTTGTAAAACAAATTTTCCACATGTTAAGTGCTTTATAAAATTTCCCCTATTGATCTAAATAGACTCTATTCTATTTACGTACACAGTGGCTTGATGGGATAACTGTATGGCATGATAGGGACTCTTGCAATAAAATTATTTTATTCGCAAGGACTCCCAAAATGTGACATCTATGTTAAAGAAATAGTACCAATGACAATTTATTGTCCTTGCTATATTTTTATGATTTTAGCCCTCATCTCCCAAGACTTCTCCTAGTTACTTTAATAAAATGTATTTCTCTCCTGGCGCTTTCCTTCTCTGAACAATCATATCCACCTACAAGTCTCTTCCCCTCTAGATGCTTATATCTTTTCCAGAGAACTCCTTAAGAGTTTGCAACCTGAATTCTCAGTCATTTCTGATTGAGCACAAGCTAATTAAATGTGAAATATACTCTCCATTTTCGATAAATTTGTTTTAAAGAAAATTGAATTATGAATGTATAGGAAAGATGTGCAGGTTTGAAGCCTTGGCGACTGATATAACAGCAGACAAGTTTCAAACTGTTGTTAATTTAACCTATACATACGTATCTTTTTCCAAGGAAGCAGTATAAAATGTAGCAGTTTTAATGGTGCAGTGTAAGAATAAGCAGCAGAGGGCGCTACAAATGCAGACCTAAAGAATGCTGTGCGGGATCTTGTTGATTCCGTGCTGATGCTGTCACAGCTTGAGCTTAAAATAGCAGCTTCTCCTTTATTATGAAGACAAGCTAGCATTCCTTTGGCTGTAAAATATCAAGACACAATGCTGCAAATATTTTTATTTTAAACATTTTAAGGAGGAACTGGCAGCTACTCGGATTTATAATGATTTATACAGAGGAAGGCTATGGACAATTTATTTGATTTTCAGATGTTATGCACCATTGTTTTTAAATGTTGTATTATTGACTTTTTCATACATTAACCTTCAAAGAAAAACTTGAATGATAGAGAAATCAAAAAAGAAAAAGGAAATATCAATAAAAAAAAAAGTCCTAGCTTTTAGCCAACCATCTGAACCACCAAATGGTTTAATTAGAGGAACACTCATTTAAGATGCATTATAGTCTTGAACAGATAGCTTTCTTTTTTTAAGTGCTCTCAAGTCAATGCTGACTCATGGCAACCCAGCAGCCCCTGGGTTTTCTTGGCAAGGTATGAGCAGAAGTAGATTGCCAGGCCTTTTCTTCCAAGGCAATAGAAGGTAAAGTGACCTCACACAGTCACAAGGAATGCCAGTGGGAATCAAACACTGATTTCTTGGGTACTAGGCTGTTGCTCTAACCACTAGGATACTCCTTCAATATGATAGCTTTTATACTAGGAACTTAAAAAGAACCTATCTTTCTCTCAGGTTTAAAGACTTTGAAGGTTATGCACTACCATTAATGAATTTGATAAGCAGGTAGTAGATATGAATAATAGGTTTGCAGAGAGAGGATATCCAAAAGACTGTTTTTTTATGGCTACTCTAGAGCTAGGGCAGCTAGAAGTAAGGAGTTACTTTGCAAGAGCGTGAAGTCCCCCAACTCCACCTTTTGTTTGTACAAGGAAATTTTCAAGCATGTCTAGTTGTATTTTGAGGATTCTTAGGAAACACTGGCATATTTTAGAGAATCATGAATGTTTTGGATGGATTCTAGCATACAGTAGAAAGAAAAATTTGAGAGAGCTTCTCATTCCATCAGCATTACCGAATGATGAGAAAATTTCGGCATTTCCAAAAGGACACTACAAATGTATGCCCTATTACATTAGACTTAGGGGCATGTTTACTAAACTGCGTTAGTGTGATTCGCATTAGGATCCGCGGTACAGGCAGAAATCCCAAATAAGGACATGGGCGGTACATCGTTATCGATAACGCGCGTTACCAGGTGCCATAGCCTAAAGAGCATTAGAAAACATCATGTAGAGCGCCACGCAACGCACGCCCATAAGACGTCTGATAACATGTCTAGTAAGGCATCTAGAACTGTAGCACAATGGTGAATACACTGACCAATGGTGCAAGGGAAGTGAGTTCAATCCCCCTGTGGGTCTAATGAGTAAAGCTGGCTGAGACATCACCTTTTACTCAAAATCAGTGCTGTATGAAGCAGTTTGTTTGTTAATTTTAATTAGTGCTGCCAGAAAACACACCCTCACAGGGCTGTAACTTAAGGTGCCGCATAAGGCACCCAATAAGGCACCCCAGAGGGCACATTATAAAGTGCACTGCCTGCTAAGGCACCCTAGAATGTCCCCTATGGGCCACCCCACAGGGTGCAGTATAGGGTCCCGCATTGGGCACTGTACAGGGCGCCTGATGAGGCACCGTAAGGAGACAACACTGTGAGGGTGTATTGCTGGCAGCACCAATTTAAAATTAAAAAAATAAAATGCCTCAGACAGTGCTAACAAATAACCCCACTGTGGGATTAAACCCATGACCCCTGGCTCCACAGGCAGTGAAGTAACAAGTGGGCCACATTGCTAGTGCAACAAACAAATCCCTGGATGGCAGCTGAAGGATGTCAGGTCACCACACAAACTGTCTGCTGTGGTGGCCAGGATTTGGGTTAACCCACTCATACCCATGGTGCACTGCACATGCAGATCTGCAGCCCATAAATGAACACAAGATGGGGTATGCATCCCCACAGCACCTTGGCCTGGTAGGGGGAACTGACCGTGTGTCTCACTGGCACAGAGTACCTACAGACAGTAACCCAACAGGGTGCCCTATATGGTGCATGAAAAGGTACCTAGTAAGGCATCCAGAGCCACAGCACAATGGTTAATACACAGACTAATGGTGCAGGGGTTGTGAGTTCAATCCCCCTGTGGGTCTAATGAGTTAAGCTGTCTGAGACATCACCTTTTACTCAAAATCAGTGCTGTATGAAGCAGTTTGTTTGTTAATTTTAATTAGTGCTGCCAGCAGACACACCCTCACAGGGCTGTAACTTAAGGTGCCGCATAAGGCACCCAATAAGGCACCCCAGAGGGCACATTATAAAGTGCACTGCCCGCTAAGGCATCCTAGAATGTCCCCTATGGGCCACCCCACAGGGCGCAGTATAGGGTCCCGCATTGGGCACTGTACAGGGCGCCTGATGAGGCACCGTAAGGAGACAGCACTGTGAGGGTGTATTGCTGGCAGCACCAATTTAAATTAAAAAAAATAAAATGCCTCAGACAGCGCTAACAAATAACCCCACTGTGGGATTAAACCCATGACCCCTGGCTCCACAGGCAGTGAAGTAACAAGTGGGGTACATTGCTAGTGCTACTAACAAATCCCTGGCTGGCAGCTGAAGGACGTCAGGTCACCACACAAACTCTGCTGTGGTGGCCAGGATTTGGGTTAACCCACTCATACCCATGGTGCACTGCACATGCAGATCTGCAGTCCATAGATGAACACAAGGTGGGGTATGCACCCCCACAGCACCTTGGCCTGGTAGGGGGAACTGACCGTGTGTCTCACTGGCACAAAGTACCTACAGACCGTAACCCAACAGGGTGCCCTATACAGTGCATGAAAAGGTGCCTAGCAAGGCATCCAGAGCCACAGCACAATGGTTAATACACCAACTAATGGTGCAGGGGTCGTGCGTTCAATCCCCCTGTGGGTCTAATGAGTAAAGCTGGCGGAGACATCACCCTTTACTTTAAATCAGTGCTGTCAGAAGCAGTTATTTTGTTAACGTTAATTAGTGCTGCAAGCAAACACACCCTCAAGGGGCCGTAACCTAAGGTGACGCATAAGGCGCCCAATAAGGCACCCCAGAGGGCACATTATAAAGTGCACTGCCCGCCAAGGCACCCTAGAATGCCCCCTATGGGCCACCCCACAGGGCGCATCAAAGGGTGCCTCACAGGGCACGTGAAAGGGTGCCTGATGAGGTACCATAAGGAGATAGCACTGTGAGGGTGATGTAGCTGGCAGCACCATGTCAAATAACAAAAAGAATATGCCTCACACAGCCCCACCAATAACCCCACTGTGGGATCAAAACCATGACATCTGGCTCCACAGGCAGTGAAGTAACTAGTGGGCTATATTGCTAGTGTGACTAACAAATCCCTAAGAATGATGCGGTCAACCTATGGAGTATAACTGTCAAATGGTCAAAAGTCCCACTCCAGATCAACCACTGTTTCTCTACGTACAAACACAGAATGCTTGCCAATCAAACAAACCAAGGTCTCAGCAAACAAGGGCATATGGCAAACATGATCAAGACCAAGGTCAAGATCATTACCAAAAACAAAAAGCCCAATAACATCACCGACCTTGTCAAACACTGAAAGCTACTGGCAAAATCCAAGGAAACACTCAATTTACTATGAATACATGGAGACAGACTAGCCAGATGCCTGTTCCCCCAGCACGAACAAATCCCGGGCTGGCAGCTGAAGGACGTCAGGTCACCACACAAATTGTCTGCTGTGGTGGCCAGGATTTGGGTTAACCCACTCATATCCATGGTGCACTACACATACAGATCTGCAGACCATAGATGAACACAAGATGGGGTATGCACCCCCACAGCACCTTGGCCTGGTAGGGGGAACTGACCGTGTGTCTCATTGGCACAGAGTACCTACAGACAGTAACCCAACAGGGTGCCCTATATGGTGCATGAAAAGGTACCTAGCAAGGCATCCAGAGCCACAGCACAATGGTTAATACACCGACTAATGGTGCAGGGGTCATGAGTTCAATCCCCCTGTGGGTCTAATGAGTAAAGCTGGCAGAGACATCATATTTGACTGAATTCAGTGCTGTCAGAGGCTTTTGGTTTGTTAATGTTAATTAGTGCTGCAAGCAAACACACCCTCACGGGGCCGTAACCCAAGGAGCCGCATAAGGCATTGCAGAGGGCACATTATAAAGTGCACTGTCTGCCAAGGCACCCCATAATGTCCCCTATGGGGGACCCCATAGGGCGCTTGGTAGGGTCACTCATAGGGCACCTGAGGAGGCACCGTAAGGAGACAGCACCGTCACCAACACACATCCGAGCCATGTTGCAAGGCCACCTACCTGGTGCTGCCCATGGACCCCAACCACCCTGCCTCCCACACCACTGTTGTCTCGCCAAACCCTGGCCCCCATTCTGTCACCTGTCCAAAACAGACTGTAAGATGCGATGAGGAGGGTGGCAGCACAACACATCCCCACAGCACCCACCCCCACCATATGCACATTTGGGGGTGGGTGCTGCCACCCTCCTCATCGCATCTTACACCCATCACCCCACAGACCCAGGTTGAAGCATGCAAAGTCAACAGAGACCATGCAACGTCCCCATTGACGTGTCAATATTCCACAACAATGCAAAGGTGATCCCCACAGCTGCAACCAACGAAACACCCAGACACTTCATGGCAGCGATGGTGTGTCAGTTCTCCCAGTGACAGTCAGCATAGCAGGCCAACAATAAGGTCCAAAAAAGGCCTGTGTCCAACTTGCAGAGGTTCATCTCCCAGTGGTAACAAAACCCAGGGACAGTTTCACAGAGGTGTTGTGTCCAAACAAATGTGGCAGATGGGGCTCCAGATGATGTATGGTAGATGTGCCATGTTTGTTGGCTGTGTCCTGTGTGGAAAGGGGTAAAAATAAGGTAAGGGAAGAGCACATCTACACCCACCATCAGGTCAGAAAGGACACAGTGACATCAGAATATGTGCATTATGAATGCTTAAACACTACAACATGACAAGACCACAACACACAGCATAGTGCACATGGACCACAGCAGGAGATGGCCCTGCAGACCAGGACACAATCCCAACATGGTCATGTAAATGCCCATGTCACACAGGCATCCCAGAGGTCCACAGCATGTCCAGCAGTGATGGTGCACAGAGATACCACAGAAATGCACGTTGTTACTAACAGGCCAAATGCAGCATCTGCACGTGGCCTATGTACCAGAGGAGGGAAGGTGAAATGTACCTGAAAGGTATAGCATTGGACTAATGGGGAAAGCCAGAGTCAGCCAAGGGCACAAGGGGCCCCAGTAGAGGCTGCAGACGTCAATGAACTGCGTCCATCACCACGACCGCACAATCAGCTGTTAGTGGAGCACGTCCGAGGAATGCTTTGTTGTGTGGAAACAAAATGGTGACGTGTAGTGTCCTGCCAGCAAACATGAGACACGTCAGGGAACAATATATGACACATGCACACAATGTACAGAAGGGCATAAGCAGAAGGGTATAGAGAGATGGGTGAACATCACTGGACAGGTGGCCAGACACATCCCTGAGACAGATAAAGGCAGAGGGGAGGAGAAGGTACCGTCAGGTAGACACGTCCCAAAGACACAGAGACACACACCGTGAGACAAGGTAAGCATGCCGCAAGCTGCAGTTGGCTGGACTGCCAACAATCAGGGACAAGTGGAGACATGGGTGCACCCAGGTTGTCTAATGCCACAATGGCAGTGAGGTCTTTACGTGCCCCCAAACATTGCAATGCCCTGTGTCCGGAGACACACACAGACTGGTAACATGTGCACAGGTACAGTATGTAGACCTCCAATATGTGCACAGGCAATGGTCACATGTGTGTCAAACGGAGCATATGGTGGATGGAGTGTTAGGCCAAAGACATGTGCAACACCAGAGGAGCAGTGGAGAGGGAAACACATATATGTGTCATGTGGTGCTGCCATCACAGCACACCTACCTGTATGTCCACCCAGCCCAGTCACCTTCATGTTGCTGTGACATACACACAGTCCCTACATGCACCACAGCATTGGGCAGTATCGGCAGCCTATCCCTGGGAGGCAAGAACACAGCAGCCTATCCTGGGGATCCTGAAACACAAGAGACATATAGAGACATGTCATGACAGTGCCGTGAAACACACAGACCAGCTCACACATGGTGACCCATAAGCACATCCCCACACATGCACAACTTACAGGAGAAGAGCTCCTCGATCAGATGTTGCCTGGCCGCCATCCCCTCACATGTGTCACCATGGCCATGTGCAGGAGGGCACACAGGATCCTCCCCGAGATCCTCATTAATATCGACTGGGACATTGTGCCTGAGAGCAAAGTTGTGGAGGATTCAACAGGCCAGAATTATCTTTGCCACAGTCAGGGGCCCGTACTGTAAGGTACCGCCGGTCCTATCCAGACACCTGAGGTGACTCTTTAGAACGCCAAAGGTGCGCTCAATGACTGAACGGCTGGAAGCATGGGCCTCATTGTACTGCATCTCTGCACCTGGCTGAGGGAGACGCACAGGGGTCAGCAACCAGGCATGACACCCATATCCTGCATCACCTGCAAACAGAAACAGCATAAAGTCACACGTGAGATGATGGACCCATGGAATCACTGATGTAGCAATGTCCAACTGGACAGCAGAGAAGCATGGACACACACATATGATGTCACATCATTGCACATGATGGCAGTGCACCAGAGTCTGATGCTGGGAGTCCCAGAGCCCAAGGGAAGGCCAATGGGGGCAATGCACACCTATGGTACCATGCCCAAAGACACGTCGCAAACCTGTGCCCAGACAGCAGCAGTGGCTGCTGTGAGGGCAGCTGTCTGCCAGTGGCACAGCATACTTGGAGGGGCAGAGATGCGCAGTTGTGCAAGTATGTGACCGTCATGATGCAGTGCACACAGAGCATAGGCCAACGGAACACATCCCCGGGGGGGCCAGGTGGGAGTGGCAGTGGAGACAGGATAAAGTGAACAGACATGCAGCATACATGTGTGATAGCAGGTACGCATACAGCTCAAGACACGTGTCATCCCCTACATGGCGAAAGAAAGGAGGCCCCATATACACTGTACACCATGTGGATGGCTCTGTGCCCCCAATCCTCCCCCTCCCCCCCTGGATGGCACATGCACAAACCTGTGACACATGGGGTGGGAGAGGGACACACCCCACAGGCAGACATATGTACAACTGTATGGTGCGGTACACAGCACTAGTGCTAATACGGAGGAATACTAGAACGCTGCCATCCGTCCACAGTAACGCACGTAGGCTACGTCACCATGGCACGTACCTGTGTGCGCAAGAGGAACGCGCATCGCATGGTGTGTACACAACGCGCGTAGAGCCACACCCAAGGTATACCTATAAGTAAAGTGAGCACAAAATGGCACACACCTTAGCACACATAACCAAACAGGTAAGGAGTGCAGGAACAGAGGAACACAGGAGGCTGGAGTGGAGCAACCACCACACATACCAGTGCCAAACCCTGATGGTGACGGAGAAGATGAGAGGCCAGGGCTATCTGGGGCACAGCAACACCCCAGTGAGGAGGCCATCGGTGCACAAGGGCATAGGCGGCGCAGGACCCCAGTGCCAGAAGAGGTCAGGAGGAGGGCGGTGCATTTCAGCCAGGAGGAGAACGTTCTCCTCCTGGCCAGAATCCTCGAACACTATGACCTGCTGTTTGGACGCCTCAGCTCAACCACAACAATTGCCACATGCACCAGGGCATGGGCTGAGGTGCAGGCAGCGGTGGCAACTGCAGCTGGACCCCATCGGGACGTGGAGAGTTTACGCAAGTGCTATTGCGATATAAAGCACAACATCCGCAACAAGCTTGCCAGGGAGCGCCGTGGGGCACAGGGCACTGGAGGGGGCCCAGCACAGGTGGCCACCTTAACCGATCTAGAGCGGTGCCTGGCGGACCGACTGGGGCCAATGTATATCCATGGCCTGCCCCCTGCATTGGACACAGTGCACCCACATGCCGGTATGTGTGAGTGAGCTGCACCAGTGGGAGACACCACATGCACATGTGTTGGGGCGGACCAAAGGCGGGGTGGGGGCAGCATGACATGGCTGATCGGGAACCGGGGCCAACACAGGCATAGAGGCAGCTGCTGGTTCATGACCCATGGGGGGTGATGTGTCTACGGTGGGCAGGGGGTGGCACTGCGCAGTGGATGGGTGTGGGGGCAAGGGGGACAGGCCCACAGTAGCAGCAGAGGCTGTCAATGTGTTGCAGGGGATACGGTGCAGGGCTGGCGGGGGCAGCAGGGCCACACGGGTAGTGACGTGGGCAACGGGGAGGCACACTGCACCTGTGCCTACCATGGTCAGTGGTTGCAGGGATGAAGGCGGTGATGGGGTTGCATGGGTTGTGTGGCAGCATGCAAGGGGGGGAGAGGGCCCTGGTAGTGCAGGGCACAGGGCCCACTGACATGGATAGAGCACTAATGTTGAGGGGGGGCATAGGGGCCCTGGCCCAGACCCATGCGGCTCACCCACACACATGTGCCTGTAGGGGGTGGGACAGGGGTAGACAGGCAGTCATGCCTCATCTGACCTATGTAACATTGTGCCCTACAGGTGACATTTGCTCCATTGACACGCTAGAGGAGGCGCCAGAGGACACAGACCCTGGCCCGTGCATCCAGATGGACTCTGTGCCAGAGGTGGCCCAGGTGGGAGTGGCGGGTCCATCCCCACCCCCGGGGGAGGACAGCAGGCAGGGCACACAGCCTGCATGGGACAGCGCACCACCCACCAATGCAGCCACGGGGGAGGTGGCTGTGGATAAAGAACAGCGGACCAGGCAAGATGCGCTGGCTACAGTGTCAGAGGTGATTGGGGAGATGCAGGCGCACTCTGCAGCGGCACAGAGAGATGCAGAGGGTGAGTGTCCAACTGTGTTAGGATGGCGATGCCTCTGTACAGGTGGTGGATGTTTCCCTGTCTCACAGTGCACAACCTGCTTACCCCACAGGTATACGGCATGTACTGTGGGCGGTGGTTAGGGAACAGCGCCGCCAATGCCGTGCAGCATGCCGCCTGCAGTGCACCATGTCAGGGGTCCTGGCGGGGGTGCAGGACCTGGCATCATCGGCCCAGCGCATGGCTGCCAGCCTGGAGCTGATAGCGGCAGGCAGGGGGCCACCCACTGGACAGCAGTGGCCACCGCCACCACCACCACCAGTGGCAGCAGCAGCAGCGGCAGGCATGCCACCAGCAACACGGGGTGGGAGGGACCGCGCAAGACGTGGCAGGGGGAGGGGGAAATAAATTGCTGCAAAAGCAGCTGTAGCTGATGCCATGTGTCCTGTGTTTCTTTGGTGGGGCCACTATACTCATAGCCCCCCCATGTCCACCCCATGTCACGACCCCGTGCCACTGATGCAACCAGCCTGTGTCCTCCCCTTCCCCAGCTGTGTCCACCATGGGTAGACATCAGATCGTGTACCTTGTCATGCTGGCACCCCTCTCCCCTGGCTAAGGGTGGCGTGGGTCACCATAGGGCCGCTCCGCGGTCTGTATATCACCAGCCTCTCTCACCTATCGGTAGTCATTGCTTGGCGGTATGTGTGCATCTCACAGGGGACATATAGTCAGGCTGCCAAGGGGTGAGGCACATGACAGATATGTATGTTACACTATGGTGTGGTATCACAACCTACAGGATAGGTGTCCAGGTTTCTGGGACACGGAGCATTCCCCAGAAACACACAAAACCCAGCAATGTGTGCTTCTGGGGTCACCATAGTGTGGGATACACCGGTCCGTAGCAGGGGGGAAAGCTTGTTCCCCTTTAGCCCTGCTGCCTGTGGCTGGTGACCACAGGTACTGTCATTGCGCACGATTGCAGAGGCCCACACCAGCAACAGGTACCTGTAACCTACGAATACGATGCAGGGTAGGTTAAAGCCCTGTTAGAGAGGCCACGTTCAGACCTCAGTGCCCTCGCCCCTGCAGCAGGGGCTTAGCAGCCTCATCTCTGTCTCTAGTTGTGAATCTGTAGCAATGATGACTGTCCCCCCAACGTCAGGGGGTGATCAGGGCCACCCAGCCTGGGCACTGTGGGTACCCCTCCCTGGTGCACCCCCTCACAGGACAGGCATGCCTCATCCGTGTTCTGCAGGCTCTGGAGCTTTGCACAGAGCACAGTCCATGATAGTGCCCCCCACTATTAGGCATTCCGAACCCTCCCCAAGCTGTATAGGCCCCGGTTCTATGTCCGTCACACTGTCCCCAGCTACCAGCATCCCAGGTGAGCATGGTATCCCTGCTGTGTGTGGCTGCCAACCCTCCTGTGGACATGCTACGTCCCACTTAGCTGTCCCCGCTCCTGGGGGCTCCGTGGCCTTGCCCTGCTCTGCAGTGGTCCGACCACCCAGCCTGTGGCTGTGCTGCGGCCTGTGGCAGTCTGGCGCCTTGCTCCCCCTTCCCCTCTGCTGCTACCGCTGCCCTCAGCCCGGTTCCTGCCCTGGCTCCCCCTATCATATTCTGGCCCCGGCTGCTGTTTCCAGGGCTATACGTGCAGCACGCCCTGCCTATGGGGCTTCGTGCTCTGTGCACCTCCCCCATCCATCCAACACGGGGACCCTGCGGTGTTGGCCCGGTGGAGGACCTTGCCTTCCCGGGGGTGTATGTGTCATCCCCACCCTGCTGCATGTACGAGGGGACCCTGTACAAGGGTGACCCCCCTGTCACCTGGCCCCCCCATACCGCTGATGGGCCCCCTTGCCACAATGTCTGCTGACCCATGCATGCTGTCTGGCCTGTCCCCATGCCCAACCCTGCTAGCACACTGGTAGCGCACTGCTGGTACTATGTACACCCCCGTCCCTGGGTTATTGTGCTGTGTGCCAAGGGGGTGCCCCTACCCCATAGGCCAATCCCCTGGGATGCTCTGACACCCCTGATGTACATGGGCAAGGATAGGTGCACTGTGTGTTCCGCATGGGTATCCACATGGCACGCTGCCACCACACTGAGCCGAAACAAACTGTTAACTGCACATGTCACAGCCTTCGGTTTACCAGGTGGCCCGATCCCCTCCCCCATTGCATCCCCACTACCACCGCCCACTATGGGCCCCCGGCGACCCCTTGGTGCGCCCCCCCTCCACAGGTTGCCACCCCTTCCCGCCACCCACACCACCCTGTACACCCGTGGCCACCCCATCCTCCCATCCCTCCATGCCCCCCGTTAAGCCCCCCTGGTACCATAGTAAGCCCCGTAGGGTATACCCACCAACCCACCTGTCAACAGTCACACCATCCACGCGCCACTCCACTGCATCCACGCCCCCAGAACCCTGAGGCACCCCCAGTAACTCCCTCCACCCACTCTCCCCCTCCCCTCCTCCTGACGGGCCAAACCCCCCACCCCCCACCCCTCCCATTCCAAGATGGGTACCACTCCAAACCTCCGTTTCCCCCCCCCATTGTGAATCCCCATACCTCGCCAAACATAGCTGGCCACCCCCCTCCCACCAGTTTGCATACCCCCCCAGGTCTCCTCATGTTGCACCATCTTGGCTCGGCCACGTGCACCCACAGTACTGATTACACACAGATACAGCAACCTTTCCAATAGCTTCCCTCATGCTCTGTATGTCCGCTGTCATGGCGCAAGGCAGATAGTGCCTATGGAAGTAGAGGAAAATACACAGGGCAGTTTTAAAACCGGCAGTGCAAAGCACATGGCTAGGGGTTGCCATGAGCAACCAAGCAAAACAAGAGCACCGGCTGTAGGTAAACGCCCAGGAATAGCATTACGTCATAGCTCATCAGAGAAGCAGAAACAGCTGCAGGGGTTTGAGCTAACAAGAGACTCAAAGAATGACGCACATAAAAAAAGGTCAGTCTTGAGCAAAGCAGACACACGCCGAGAGAGGAGCAGAGAAGGGATCAGAGATACAGGCAGAGACGCAAGCAGCGAGTCAGACTCAGTCTCAGATACAGAGAGAGAAAGAGACACTGAGAGGACTCACGGGAAAGGAAAGAGCAGAGCTCATGAGAGCCAGGAGTCATACCTGAAAGCTTCTGACGTGGATTCCATCTGCACCTCAGAGGAGTTTGCCCAGGAGGAATTCTCAGAGGTTAGTGCTGGAAAGTTGGGCTGCACTAAGCCAAAGTCCGGTTGGGGACAGAGAAAGATTCCAAGCTGCAAACCACGAGGAGCTGGGAGAGGGAATAACCACAGGAGCAGGTACCTGGGGAGCAAGAACTCCTATCCACAAGAGATTTCCCACCTAAGAGAAAGACGTCCTGTGAGGGGAAGTGAAAGGGAGAAAAGTTTCAACTTCCCGGTTGCAAAACGGCCAGGCAGAGCTCAGCCTGAAGAAAGGCATAGTACCTGGAATAGAGGGGCACTGAATTTACTCCCAATGGTCCTGAAGTGTATGGCCCTCTAAGGGGAGAATCCATAGTGCATGGTAACCAGCCTTTCTGCCGTGATAGAGGGGAGAGAAGCTCTGGCCAAGAAGAGAGGAGACTAATAAACACTGATACACATTACAGCCCTACAGAATATAATAGCCAAGAAGTACACGAGGATATGGAATGTGACTTCTGTGAAGAGAGCTCAGATATTTGCAAAATGGACTGTACATTGGTGTTTTCCGATAGTGTGACCTCTTTTTGTTAAGGCCTAAGTAAAGCCTGCCTAAGAGAAATCTGTGGAGGAACACAGATTTCACCATTCAGCTTTTGTGATTGAAAAAGCCTGTTTTTCCCTTTTTGTTTGGTTAATGCTGACAAGAAGCATTTTGGTTGTAATTTGTAGTCCCCACTTGTGTTATGCCAGTATTATGGTTTAATTTCTTTTGACCCTTGTTGCAAGAATTCTCCCGGGAAGGGAAAATAAATACCTCTTTAAGCATAGCTACTCGACCACAACTACTTTCTTATTTGATTAGCTATTGGGACTCCAAATCCCAGAGGGCACTACTAAGTCCTTGCTATATAAGAGGAGCCTCACTGAAGCCCCAGGCCTTCCGCCTCAGGGATAAGTAGGTGAGTGACACCGCACACGTCCATTTTCCTAACATGGCTGGTCTAGCCGCTGACACACAATAGCTACGGGACAGAGCAACTCCCCAGGTCCCATCCCCCTCCCCCTCCCCCTTCAGCAATTCCACATGGGCTGGGCCCACCTCCATCCGTATCCCCTTGGTCCCTTTATACAACCATCTAGCTCCCTCCACAATTGTTGCACCTTATGGCATCCCCACACTATCTGCAAAAGGTCACCCCTCTCCCCATACCCCCTCCAACAGGTATCCGCTTGCTCCAGATAGATATGGTGCAGCCTAGCTGGGGTCCAGATCATCCTGAGCCGGTATTTAGGGGGGGCTCTCTACCCGAGCCATTCCCCATGCAAGCCTCCGTTCCCCTACAGAGATGGGCTGCCACCGCTTCACCTCCCAGGTACCCCCCCCCCAATTCCCCCTCCCACTGTTCCTGCCATCGGGCCTTACCTTCTGCCCTTGCATTCAGTAAGTGCTACGGTTTGGCCACCAGACCCCTCATTGATTCTTGCTGGTCCATCTGTTCCACATACCCCGTTAGTCAGCCCTGTAGATCCCTCTGTACCCCCTTCCTTTGCAGATAGTACCAGAGCTGCATATACACATATAGGTCGGTATCCCTCATCCCAAACTCTTTTTGGAGCTCTGCATAAGGCCGTGACCCCACTATCGCATCCACCACCTGCCCCACCCTCTCCAACCCCTTCTCGGCCCAATGTTGTGAACTCCCCCCCCCACCTCCCCGGGGTGGGGACAACCATGTTCTGTACGTATGTGGCCCGGGGCAGGCTCTTCCCTTGCAGTAATTAACCCTTCCATCTCCCCCATATCTGCAAAGTTAACCTCCGGTACGGGTTCACGGTCCCCTATCCGACCCTTCCCCTCCCCACCCCATACCACTGCCTCCAAACACACTCCCCCTGCCTACTCCATTGTGGGGTTTCCCCCCTCTCTCTCCACACAAACAATGCCCTAGGCTGTGCAGCATCGTAGTAGTTGTCCAAATTGGGAACTCCCAGCCCCCCTCCTCCTGCGGTCGAAACATGGCAAGCCTATCTACCCTCGCCCTCTTGCCCTCCCAAATACACCTCATTATCGGATCATGCATCCCCTTAAGCCATAACGACAAACAAACTCCGTGGTAGCACAGTCATCCTTGTTTTAGCTATTCTCCCCATCCACGTCAGGTGGAGCCCCCTCCATCTTTCTACGTCCTTCGCTATCGCCACCATCAGGGGTTTATAATTCCACTCCTGTACACAGTCTAGAGCTGCTCCCAACTGTATCACCACATACCGAAAACCTCCACGCACCCATTTAGATGGGAATGTGCCCCTCAACCTCTCCTCCAACCCCCTATCCATATTAGAACTCAATATTTCTGTCCTATCTACGTTCAACTGATAGCCCGACACTTCACCATACTGCCCTACTGTCTTTAGCAGATTTGGCAGGCTAACCAAAGGGTGCCCCAAAGTATGAATAACATCATGCGCAAAAAGTGCAACCTTACTGAGCTGCCCCTGCACCTCAATTCCACCAATATCTACCTGACCTCTGACGTATGCTGCCAACGGTCCAATAGCCAAGGGATACAATAGTGGCGACAAAGGGCACCCCTGCCTTGTTCCTCTGCCCAGCCCAATGCTCTCAGGGTATCCTCGGTTCACCCGTACCCGCGCCCGTGGACAGGCATACAGCGCTCTCACCCTCCTTAGGAATGACTCTCCCACCCCTACCTTGTCTAACACCTGCAACATAAATCCCCACTCTGCCCTGTCATAATACCTTTCATTGTCAACCGACAGATATACTGCCTCCCTCCCTGTTGTTTGCAAAGACCAGATAACATCTAACAGCTTCCGAATGTTATCATCCCCATGCCTCCCTGTAATGACTCCGTCTGATCCTTATGCACAAGTTTCTGCAGTACGTTCTGCAACCTACCCGCCATAATCTTAGCCAACACCTTAGCATCCACATTAATAAGTCAAATGGGCCGGAACGCTCCACAGACAGTATGATCCATCCCCTCCATAGGAATAATCGTCACACCCACCTCCTCCATGGACCGGGGTGGTTCCGCATCCTGCAACACCCCATTGCGGACCTCCATTGACAAGACCCCTATCTCACCCTGCATGACCTTATAGGATTTTGCCATGTAGCCATCCAGGCCCGGAGCCTTCCCGTCCCTAAAGGTCGTCACCGCTCCCTCTACCTCCTCATAGGTCACCGGCTTCCCCAATTCTTCCGCTGCACCCTCCGTGAGCTTACTCAGACTACACCTAGCCACAAATCCCTCCCCCGTCTTCCCTTCCCCTCGCACCTCACCACTGTTGAGTTTAGTATGATACGCTACATAGGCCTTCCTAATGTCCTCTGCCGTAAACACCATTGTCCCCTCGGGGCTACGCACCCCTCTTATCGTGGATCGCTGCCGTCACGCGTTCAGCCTGCAGGCCATTCTCCCCCCTGCTCGGTTCCCCCCTTCATTCCACCCCTGCTGCAATTTAGTCAGGGAAACTGCTGTCTCCGCCGCACTTAACTGGTCCAATTCCACTCTCACCTTTTGTAGTGCACACAGACACACGTCACTCGCACAACACTGACACATAGCAATGAGGGACATCTGGCCATCGTAGGTATGTGGAACATCTTCACAACTTTATTTACAGATATTAACTATATACATAGTTGTAGGGCCCTCTCTGGTAGGGGCCCTGCCTCCCTGTCCCTGTTGGGCATGACAGGCCGTGGCACGGGCCAGCACAGGGTGGGTGTGTCATGCGTACCCTCGCACTACACACCCTGGGGACCCCCATCACATGGTGGCTGGCCGGGTGCGCCCCCTGCACAGTGCTCCTCCAGCCTGGCAGCCGGTCAGCCACCACGGTCAGGGTTGCCAGGACCTGCCCCATGATGACAGCGTGCTGCCTCTGGGCATGCACCTGGGCATGCATAGCCGCAGCCAGGCGCAGCCCGGACATGCAGCCGCACAGACACACATCTCCCAATGTCTGTGTGGCTGCATGCACGGTGCGCCTGTCAGCGGCTATGTGTGGCAGACACACGTCCAGGAGGTGTGCTGCACTGGCATCATGGGGCAGGTCGCTGGTGCCCCCGTTGCCCTGTGGTGGCCCGTGCCACTGGGCGCTGGTCACAGCCCCCGCCCCCACCCCACCCCATCCCCTGCAAACCCCTCCCCCTCCCCAGCCCCGCTACCCCCCTCTACTGCCCCATCCCCTGCCTCGCCCACCTAATCCCCCTCTGATGCATGGAGCCCCACCACAACACCCCCCTCCCCACCTCTGCCCCTCCCCCCTCCCCCCTCCTCCCCCCACTCCTCCGCCCCCTCCCCTGCCGCATCCACACCCGCCCCTCCCTCTTCCTCCCTGTCCCACTCCTCCCCCTCGCTGTGTCCAGAGGCCCTCCCCTCCTGGCCACTCCCACCGTTGTCATCTTCCATAGGCTATGGGGTGTTGGCCTCCTCTGGCCCCACTGTGCCGGCCGCCACCACCGGCCCTGCCGCCGCCACATCAGCACATGCGTCCGCTGTGGGAGAGGGGAACACAAATCATCTCCATGGTCACACATCAGCCACAACAGTCACATGCATCCTGTGAATCTGCCAGCTATTGCCCCACAGGGCCATGTCACGTCACTCACCATCCCGTTGCGCCATCTGGTCGCGCTGTACCCTTGCAATGAAGCGCGGGTACCTTGCTTTTAGTTCACGGGCCTTTTTCCGCAGGTCCTCCACCTGTTGGGTAGACAACATGCAGGGCCATTAGCGCACACACACCCTTTACAGGCCTCGGACGCACCACATATATATCTCTGTGTGCAACAGGTGCCTGCCCCTATTGTGTGGGACGCTCATGCCCCATGCTTTTTACAGGGCCACTCCCATGTGTGCACTGCGCACGCGCATGTCTGGCGTGGACCCTATCAGCCCTGTGTGCGGGCCCTTCCAATCCAGACACAGCGCACATGTGTGGGCCATCTCCACACATCTGCCAGTGCCCATCAGCTACTGCCGGGATGGGAGGTGGGCCTCTGCAGTGCTTCCTGCTGCATCCTGGGGATATAGTTGAGCCTTGTGATCACAAACAGGGGCAGTCACCATAGCACCAGCATGGGGGATAGAACCCTGAAGTGAGGCCTGCAGCATCCTGGGGATATAGTTGAGCCTTGTGATCACAAACAGGGGCAGTCACCATAGCACCAGGATGGGGGATAGAACCCTGAGGTGAGGCTTGCTGCATCCTGGGGATATAGTTGAGCCTTGTGATCACAAACAGGGGCAGTCACCATAGCACCAGGATAGGGGATAGAACCCTGAAGTGAGGCCTGCTGCATCCTCGGAATATAGTTGAGCCTTGTGATCACATACAGGGGCAGTCACCATAGCACCAGGATGGGGGATAGAACCATAGCCTTTAATGTTCCCTCCCCATTTGTGTGAGTCCTTTTCTACTGTACCTATCTGCCTTTTGTCTCCTGTCCTGTGCTCCCCTACTTTCACTCTTCTGTCCTTTATAAAATATGTACATTTCTTCTTTCTTTTCTGGCTCCGGCCATAGTTTTTATGTATTATGTATTGTTCATATGTATCCTGTTATTTATATATTTTATGACCTTTTTATGTATTTTACCATTGGTCACAGTTGTCACAGGGTGGACATAGGGCAGCCTGAGAAAGTGCAGAGCAGTGTGAATGATCACGGTGAAAGTGACAGAATAAACAGGAGAATGTTTATTGGTTGCCAGGGACAACCTAAGCACACGTGCACAGAGCCCAGAAAGACACACCCAGAGAGCAAAGCAAGGGAGTCTGCTTTACCTAATAGAATGCACCTGAGGGAAGGTGGAGTCAGGAAATATGCAGATAAAACAGACTACCAAACATTTGGAGATAGGGAACCTTTGAGAGAGAGGGAATCCTGGAGAGAGGAGCCAAGGAGGGAATCCCTGAGAGAGGAATTAAAGCAGCAGAGGTCACAAGCTGAAAGGCAGCAGGGGAGCCGGTGTGAATGTTGGAAAGAGTCCAGAGACCTGTGTGGTTCTGGGAGAAGGCAACACCCTGACAGCGTGAATGTGTTTGGGAAGCAAGAAGAATACAGGAAGACTGCAACAGCAGGTACAGGGGCAAAGAGTAGACACAAGGGCTATTTGCCATTTGAAAGGGAAGGGCCCTGGAGGCTTAGAAATAGCCATATAAAGCCCAGATATTCAGAGGCTAATAATAGCTTTTCTCCTGATTATAGAAGTGTTAAAAGAAGAGGGCTTCACTTACTTAGAAAAGCTGAAGAAATCCCTCCTCACAGTGAATTCCCAGCTTCTAGGGAAACACCGTTACACCGGCTGCAATCAGGCACAGTTGGGCCTGGAAAGCTAGGGCAGACCCGGCAGGGACCCTATCAAAATTACCCAGCTAGCAGGTCAAACAAGGACCGGAGCTATGCATTGAGGCACCAGCGGGGGCAGGGCTCTGAAAGACATCACTCAGAGTTTGGTGATACTCCCCAGAGAGGCAGTGCTGATCACAGGAAGAGAAACTTCTTGACTGACGAGGCAAGCCTTCCATATTTTTATTCCACGTTGGAAGTGGATAGTGGAGATACCAATGAGCAAGAAATAATGGAATATGAGAATTCTGAAGTATTAACAAATACAGAATTGATGGACTGTTCTTTCTCTGTGATAGAGCCAGAGATATCATTAAGGTAAATGTGATTTGTGTAACCTTAAATTCCAGTATACAAGTGGCAGAGCTGCAACTCTCTCCCTCTCTCCAAGCAAAGCAGTCAGTTAGGCTGTTTATTATTTACCTTTGGTTTAAAGTTATCAGCTGAAGGAAGCTATTTTTGTTACATAGTTATCTTTTGTTTGAAGCCAAGTGGGCTATTAATTTCTGTTGTTTGAAAAGAAGAAACCTCAAGGGATGGGGAATAAAAACCCTAAAAGAAAAGAAAGTTCTTCTGTGTGATTTATAGATAGAAGCAAGGCACAACTACCACCCTCATAATAGCCCAGCAATACCAGCAGTCACGGCTGGGGCGGATGAGGTGTGACACAGTTTTATGTATTATGTATTGTCTATATGTATTGTGTGATTTATGTATTTTATGACTTTTTATGTATTTTATTATTGTACACCGCCTTGATTGTTTTGAAAGGCGGTTTTTATCAAATTATTAAACCTTAAACCTTAAACCCTGACGTGAGGCCTGCTGCATCCTGGGGATATAGTTGAGACTTGTGAGCACAAACGGGCAGTCACCATAGCACCAGGATGGGGGATGGGACCCTGAGGTGAGGCCTGCTGCATCCTGGGGATATAGTTGAGTCTTGTGATCACAAACAGGGGCAGGGACATACCCCTGTGTGTCTCTTGGCCTCTGTGATGGACCTGTGGTGGTGTGTGGATAGGGCACATCACTGAGGCTGCAACAGCACCATATACCATTACATTGTACTGGGTACTCCATCTCTGTGGTGGTCACAGCTACCCCCTGGGGGCAGGGTGGTTCTAATTTTGGGGGGGGGGGGGGGGTGATGTTGTTCCCAGCTGGACACACCAACACATGACATTCCCTGGCAGTGTGTGGCTGATAGGTGGTTTGGTTAACAGGTGTTCTCCTTCACATCCTAAGTTGGGGTGCCTTTCCCCATGCACTTACCTCACATGGGTACTCAGAATCTCTATTATACCTCCTGGTGAGGCGCTCCCAAGCCCTCCTCACTCTGGCCAGATTCTGCCTCCAGAATGAGCCAGGGAAGAGGCGATCCTGGCAGAGGCAGAATAACTTGGTAAGCAGATATAGATCTGCCATGGTGAAGGCAGGCTTCCTGGACATGGCAGCCATCTCCTCCAGAACTGTTTGTGCTGCGTAGGTGCGTGCATGGGTGCGTGCGTACCCGCGCGCGTGGGCATTTGTGATTATAACAGCTTGAGGATATTTTAAAGTTTTGAGTGATGCTACCAACTAAACGTGTGGTGGCTATGGCCTCTACGAGCCTCTATGTTAGACCTGGATTTTAAACCCCCTACCCTTTAGTATTGCTGCTAAGACTCAGAATTTCCTGTTAGAGATGTCTGCTTATTGCAGAGTCTGCATGATTCCATACAAAACAGTCTGCATTTGACATTGCTCATTAGGATACGTTCACATTCCTTTGCCCAGAGATGTCCTCGATGTGGAGATGTATCTATCACTTTTCATGTGCCTATTGATCAGCTGGCTTGGAAGGGGGAAATAGAGAGAGAGGCCCAGAGGGAGACTGATTAGTAAGGGGGGGGGGGGGGCATTTGCACCAATGGAGAACTTGTGTGTATTTGACTGTTAGCAGATGTATATAAGGTATTTTCTCCTGTTCAAGCTTGCTCAGTCACTTTTGAACTTGTTTCTGTCTGGGCCTTGTGCACATTTCATTGGCTTGGATTCTGTAAGTGACTCCTGGTATTAATTGGTAGCATACACTCCGCTGCTACAACGGGAATAGCCTCAGACAGCCCTACCACATATCACCACAGTAGGTACAAACCCCTAACCTCTGTCTGCACAGCCAGTGCATTTGCCAGTGGCCTACGTCTCTATAGCTCCTGCTACATGCCTGGCTGGCTACAGAGGGGCTGCAGGTCACCACTCCAACCATCTGCTGTGGTTGCCAGGGTTGGATTGAACCAGCCACACCCATGATGCACTGCACATGCAGATCAGCAGTCTACAGAGGGCCCCGTGTTGCAGAATGCATCCCCCCCAGAACCTCGGCCTGGTTGTGTGTCCTGACCATGTGCAACCCCACAGCACCTCAGCCTGGTGGGGGTTCTGAACGTGTGTGTTACTGCCACAGAGTGGCTACCGTCCATCACAGTGGATGGGTCCTGTGTTCACCCTGAGGGTGAGGTGGGGTGCCCATCACCATTTCCGCTGCACCTGGCATTTCTGTGATGGGCTATGCTACAGGTCCCCATCGGTGCCTCTGTGTGATAGGTGGCCCCTGCAGATGCCCTTAGCATTTGCCTGTGTCCATCTGTACATCATGTCTTGCCCGTGTGGACTATGATGCACCCTGAATAGTTCATACACTGTGTGGGTGCCATGGTCACAAGATTTCAGGTCCAAGGGGGGCAGGGGGGGTGGGTTTGGGCCCATAGGCGGTTTTCGTACCAACACCCAACCCACCTTTTGTGGCTCAGGGTGGGAAACATGGTTTCCAACTAACGGGTTGACATTTTACTCCCCTACACTGGTGACAGTAGAGGCTACCATTCACCCCAGTCCTGCCGGGGAATGGACACCCCACCAGGGCAGTCTATGCAGATCTGTACGCCTTGCTACATTGGGCAGTGACAGAAGACAGTAGACCTAGTACTGCACATCTGCCCCACACCACTATATGACATCCTCCAGCAGCAAGCAAAGTGAATCACCAGCCGCTGCACCCTGCAAGGTGTTCCAGCCACACACATACAAACTGCAGACAGCCTGCCTGCTAGTCCATAGTGCATGTTCCTGGAGGTGATGTGTGCACCCACACCTGGAATGTGCGCACACCCACCAAGCAGATGGGTCAGTGATAGGGCTCCAGAGGACGGAGCCCATATATCTCACTTCAGAAGGACACTATTTGGCACTATGGGGGAACCCAGCTATGCCGTGGTCACTGCACAGTCAGGGTGTGCATGACCACACAGCAGAACATGCCGTGGCCACCCTGTCCATGTCTGTGGTGGGCAAGCCCTACAATGTCCCAGCCATTGCCCTGGGCCCTGTGCAGGTGCATCCTGCCCAGGCCGCCCTCTCCAGCTATACCCACAGTACCTTGCTCCTCATTATGCACATTGCCAGGCCAATACTAGCAGCAGTGCTAGCGGTGTGTGCTGCAGAGGGTGTTGGCAAACGCAACACACTGGATTGACTGACGCACACCCCCACACCTATGCCAGTATAGTGCACCAATATAGGCTTTTGGCAGCCCAGGACACCGCACCAGTCCTGGGCACAGTGCAGGCATGGCTATGGTATGCTGGAGTCTCTTCCCAAGGTGGTGGACACTGTCAGGTTCCAGACGTGACACACACTCCACAAACATCTCAGAGGTTGGTATGTTACAGCACACTGGGCCGCTTGTTCTAACATTAGGGATTGCTATGTGCCACTTATCATGGCAAACCTTTGCTATCTGTGTACCGTATTCCCTGGTTTTGGGTGTCATTGCTAGGGTATGCATGTGCTAGTATTGGGGGATGCACACAGGGCCCAACATCCTGCCTCTCCAGAACGCAGTGGCTACTGGGGCCTGTGGGTGCGGGTGTTTCCGTCCCTGTGGATCAATGCTCTTGGACAGGGGTTCCCAACCCCAGTCCTGGTGGGCCACACCATGTTCGGGTTTTCATGCTGTTCCTGATGAATATGCATGAAATACATCTGCATACCATGGGGGCGGCGCATCGACATACAGCACAGGCATCTTTATTGCAGTCAGCATGGAACCTGAATGTTGTTTGGACCTCCATGACTGCCTTTGGGAGACTCTGCTCTCGTTAATGCGCCTGTTTGTGGTGTGTATGCTCTGTGCGCTAAAATGTAGGTGTTGGAAGCATGTTTATTCTATCAGCGATACAAGGTTCCATCTTAGCAGTTTCCTACTGGTAAAAGGTATGGGGACAGAGTTTGCAGGGACCACAGCTCAGGTTTGAACCTGTGACCTTCAGCTCCTGAGCACACTGGCTGTGCTTACTGCGCCACAAGGACGGATCATTCCCTGGAGGTACCATGACTGTTTGTCCCACTGAGCCTGTCTGTTGCCATGCACGGCACCCACCTGGACCGGGCTGGGCCATGGTCCGCTGCAGCCAGGTGCCACTGCCCCCTCCACCATCTTTACGGCCTCCGCCACCATGCTAACATGTCCTTTTATTGGAAACAGCATGAAACCTGCATGATTTGTAGCCCTCCCGGGCTGCATTTGGCAGACTCTGCTCTCGTTGATGCGCCTATTTGTGGTGTGTGTGCTCTGTGCGATAAAATGTAGGTGTTGGAAGCATGTTTATTCTATCAGCAATACAAGGTTCCATCTTAGCAGTTTCTTACTGGTAAATCCTACCTGGAAGGTAGATTACAACAAGTTCGTATTTGTAATGCTACTTCAAATCCCTTTCAGCAGAAACAAGGTGTACCACAAGGCTCCTCCTTGTCTGCGCTGCTGTTCAACATCTATATGCAGCCAATCTGTGACATCGCACGCTCTTTTGGTATATCCTGCCTTATGTATGCGGATGATGTGCTATTATTCTCACCGATATCTGTATCATACCCAAACTATACAGTGCTAATCAACTGTTTTAATTCAATAACTGATTGGCTTCTCTCTCAAAACCTCTGTATTAACTTTAAAAAAACAGAGGTTCTAATAATCACAAGGAATAAATCTTTCTCCCCTCCATCAATTCTAAAAGTCAGAGATGCTGATCTCCTAGTCAAATCAAATATTTGATATCTAGGAGTAATTCTGGATCAAAGGTTAGACTTCAAGGAACATATAAAACGCACCGTAAAGGCCGTTTACTTCAAGATAAAAACCCTTCGTCATCTGAGACCTATGATGAAGTCTGATGACTTCCGCACCATCTTTCAAGCTCTAGTCACGCCGCACTTTGATTATGCTAACATAATACTCCATGGCTTACCAAATATAACTATTAATCCTCTACAATTAGCCATGAACGCAGCTGCTCGTGTCCTCTGCGGATCATCAAAGTGTGAGCATATTTCCCCCATTCTAGAGAAGCTTCATTGGTTACCAATAAACTGTACAATCCAATATAAGGCCATCCTTACCACCTTTAGGGCCTTCAATAATATTTCTCCAGATTCCATCTCTGATCTCATCATACACACAACAAATAACAGGTCCAGGAGATCTCCAGCTGTTGACACACTACTTATACCAAAAGTTTCCTTAAAAGCTAATCAATCATCCATCAATAGGGTTTTTTCGAATTATGCTCCTAGATGTTGGAACAAACTCCCTCCCAATATCAGAGCAATTAAAGACATCAAACAATTCAAAAAAGCCCTTAAACACCACACTTCAAACACCTAAACACCCCTTCCCCTCCCCCATCCTTTTAACCTCATACTTACCCTAACTAACTGTATAGATTTTATATATCTCCAACATGTATTTTCTAGAAATATAAATGATTTCCCTGTTTACTTCCATGTTAAATTTCCTGTTACTTGTAATAGGTCTGTTATATCTGACCAATTGTTGTATTGTTTCAATGTAAACCGCACTGATGAAAAATAGCGCGGTATATAAGAAAATTAAATAAATAAAAGGTATGGGGACAGAGTTAGCAGGGACCACAGCTCAGGGTTGAACCTGTGACCTTCAGCCCCTGAGCACACTGGCTGTGCTTACTGCACCACAAGGACAGATCATTTCCTGGAGGTACCGTGACTGTTTGTCCCACTGTGCCTGTCTGTTGCAGTGCACGGCACCCACCTGGACCGGGCTGGGCCATGGTCTGCTGCAGCTAGGTGCCACTGCCCCCTCCACCATCTTTACGGCCTCTGCCACCATGCTAACATGTCCTTCTATTGGAAACAGCATGAAACCTGCATGATTTGTAGCCCTCCCGGGCTGCATTTGGCAGACTATGCTCTCGTTAATGCGCCTGTTTGTGGTGTGTGTGCTCTGTGCGATAAAATGTAGGTGTTGGAAGCATGTTTATTCTATCAGCAATACAAGGTTCCATCTTAGCAGTTTCTTACTGGTAAAAGGTATGGGGACAAAGTTGGCAGGGACCACAGCTTGGGATTGAACCTGTGACCTTCAGCTCCTGAGCACACTGACTGTGCTTACTGCGCCACAGGGGCAGATCATTCCCTGGGGGTACCGTGACTGTTTGTCCTACTGAGCCTGTCTGTTGCAGTGCACAGCACCCACCTGGACCGGGCTAGACCATGGTCTGCTGTGGTCAGATGTCACTGCCCCCTCCACCACTGGTACCCCTCTGCCGCCATGCTGCCAAGCCCTTCTGCTGGTGGTGCCAGTGGTGGGCAGTCTCGGGCCATCCAGTGTGCGTGTAGGCAGCTGCCTATGGTATGGGTGGTGGGATAGGGGTGCCTAGATGGACGCCCACACTTTCCCCCAGCACCGCCTGCCACTGTTCTGTACCCTTAGGGGTGGCTGCTGGGTACTGTCCCCTGTGACACTGCGGGGGACACACTCATGCCCATGTTGGGCCCTCAACAGTTGCAGTCTGGCTATACTGTTTATGCATTCCTATGGGCCAAACTGAGCATCACCCTAGTCCCCACTGTGGCCCAGCTGCACCACAGCATGTGCCGCCTGCAGCCCTCGGTATCCCCTTTTCCAGCATCTGCCCAGTTGCCCATTCTAACATGCCCACCCTGCTATTGCAGGACATGTGCACGCCATGGGGAACCTGTTCAGTAACAAGGGGATGCCCTGATCTGCGCTATTTCACTGTGACATCATTCACCTTCTATGGTGACAAGGCACACACCCTTCCACAGTTAATATCTTTTTCTGAGGTTTTCTCAGTGGTATTTTTGGCTGTTTCCTATTGATGTCACTATTGGCTAGCTTGGTTATGTTATTTTCCTCGTTTCTTCTGGTCATTTTCACTGCTTATTTGCCCTTTTGTTCTGTGCACATGTATCACACTTATCACATTCTGTGGGTTTCCCTGCCTATGCTGTACATTGCTGACGCTGAAATGGTTTCCCTCCCCTGCAAATATGCATCTACCGGCAGGTTTTCAATCGCGGTAGGATTCAGCCCTTGAGTTCACCGTGTTGGGGTGCCTGGAGCCTCTCCCCGCCCACACTCCGCCCATTGACCCCTTCTCTCCGCCCTTTCTCCACCCTCTGCGGTGTTTTACCGCGCCGCGGAACCTTACGATCGTTAACTTACGTTAATGCGCGTTATGCGACGTTAACGATTGTTGACGCATCATAACGTGCGTTAACATTAGTTAACGCGCACTAACGTTACATTACGCGCGTTATGTACCATTACCGCAGTTTAGTAAACATGCCCCTTAGACAGTTTTGTATATCCAGTGACAAAAGAAAGAATACATTTATACCTCAGAAGCAATTGTAATACTAAAAACGTAATCTACATTATTAAATGCCCATGTCAGCTCCTATAGGTCGGTAAGACCATTCGCCCTTTATGGACCAGACTCAATGAACATAAAAGCTGTCTTAAAAGGAGGATACAATCTGCCCCTCTTGTGGAACACTGTACCATTCATGGACATGTTTCTGAAGATTTGAAATGCTTCATAGTTAGGACTCTTTCAAGAAGTTGGAGGGGAGGTGATATCAAAAAATCAGTACTACGTTTAGAACAGCATTTCATTTTTAAGTTGAAAACTATGACTCCTTTTGGTATGAATCAAGAAGTGGATTATCAGGTTTTTCTTTAATATATTTATTTTTCATCAATTTTTTTCCCTTTGATTTGTTTCCCCCCTCTCCTTCCCTTCTTTTTTCCCTCCCTTTCTCCCCCTTCCCCTTCCCTTCCCTTTCCTCTCCTTCTCCCCTTCCTCCTCCCCTCCCCTCCCCTCCCCTCCCTCCCCTCTCCTTTCTCTCCTTTCTCTCCTTCCCACTCCCCTCCTCCTACTCTCTCCCCCTTCTCTCTCCCCTTTCCTTCTCCTTCCCCTCTTTTATCCCCTCCCCTCCCTCTTCCCCCTCCTTTCTATCCCTCCCCTTCCTTCCCCCTGCCCCCTTTTTTCCCTCACCCCTTTCCTACCTTCCCTCCCCTTTTTCCCATCCTTCCCACTTCTAGGTCTCCCCCTCCCTCCTCTCTCTCCCCTACATATATTTTTACATTTTTTAAAATATTTTTTATTATTTTTTGAGAGTTTTATTTGTTTTTATCTGTGCATTGGCTTGGTAGTCCGATTGGTTTCATTATGGGTTTTGATGTACTTCCTTCACACTTTGAGTTTTACTATAGTTATATGTTTGAGATACAGTATAATGGTTTTTTATATCCCCCTCCTTTGACTAGATTTTGTTTTAGTTCTATTAGTACCTTTATTGTGCTTTTTACACTGTTCTTTAAGATTTTAAGATTTTTTAATGTGTCATTTTTAAAGGTTTTGTTCAGTGTTTCCCATTTTTTAGTAGAGTTGTGTACAATGGTATTCTATTGATGCACTGCTCTTTTATAGTTTTTTATGTGTCATTTTTAAGGTTTTGTTAAGTGGTTCTCATTTTGTACTACAGCTGTATATAATAGTATTCTGTTGATGTCTGTCAATGAACGACTGGTGGGTGTGACTTGGAAAGCAGGGCAGGTCTTAAAAGAGCCACATTTGCACAGCCTTCCTTTCAGATAGTTGCAGGCAGAAAGGTTATTTGCCTATAGCAGGTAAGCCAGTGTGTTTTTTTTCTCATGGGACAGATATACCAAGCCACTAATCAATGTTGCTGCTCAAAGGTAGTACTTTCTTCTTTTTCAAGGATAGGTTATGCTTACTGTTGTTTAACATTCACACAATGTTTTTCTCATGTCACGGCAGGCAGGATAGTATGTATGCCTATAGAAGGTAGGATATTGTGGGTTCATTTTCTTCATGGGACAGATGCCATTTAGAGGTAGTAACTCCCTTCTATAAGCATAGAATTTTTGAGTTTGGTTTTTGATTTTTATATCCCTCCCTCCTTTTGGAGTAGCCTAGTGGTTAGAACACTGGCTTGGTAACCAGGGTTCAATTCCCACTAGCACTCCTTGTGGCCTTGGGCAAGTCACTTAACCCTCCATTGCCTCAGAAGAAAGGCCTGGCAATCTACTTCCGGTGACACTGCCAAGAAAACCCAGGAGTCAGGACTGACTCGAAGGCACACTTTGCATTTTGCTTCCTTTAATCGTTTTTTATTTTTATTTCTATTCACCCAATTAGTGCCTTTATTGTGCTTTTTGCACTGCTTTTTAATATTTAAAGTTTTTTATGTATCATTTTTAAAGGTTTGTTTAGTGTTTCCCATTTTTTGTACAGCTATATACAATGGTATTCTATTGATGCCTGTCAATCAATGGGTGTGCTTGATTGTTTCTTTTATTTAATTCTGCTATAAAGATGTGTTTTTATTTGCGATTCCTATGGCCACTTGGCATGCCTGCACACTTGTATATTTATGTATTTTTATGTTGTGAGTATCCCTTAGCATTGTGTAGTTTTTATTTAGGTATATTAATGGTGGCATTTGATTTTTAGCAAATTGTATGAGTGCTTTGGTATTGTACAAGTTTTCTCTGCAGCACTTCGTTCTTATAATAATTTTATACACAATTTGTATGCTAATGTAAAGATTTTATTAGATGTTTTTTATTAGTGCTGACTCCTGGTGACCCAGTTGCCTCTGGGTTTTCTTGGCAACATATTACTGGAAGTAGTTTGTCAGACCTTTTTTCCAAGGCAATGGGGAGGGTAAAGTGACTTGCCCAAGGTCACAAGGAGTGTCAGTGGGAAATGAACCTTTGATTTTCTGGGTACTAGGCAGTTGCTGCAACTCACTAGGCTATTTTTTAAATTTTTTATCTCTCATATTGTATGTTTATCATTTTAATAAGGTTTTTATAGTATTTTGTTTCATAATTAGATATTTTAGATGTTTTTTAATATCATCATATGATCTATAATGTTGCAAAGCTATATTGTTTTTTAATTATTTTTTGATTATTGTTTACTCTTTGCCTTTGTATAGTTTTCTCTTCCACTATATGTTTATCATTTTGATGCTTTTTTGTTATGCTTTATTCCAATTAGCTTGTACTTCTGAGATACTCTACAATATTACACGTCTGGTATGTTCACAGTATAAGTTTTTTCATTTTTTCATGTGCTTCCTTTATGTTTTTATGATTATTGCTTTTAGACATTTATATTATTTTTATTTATTGTATATATTTGTATATTTTAGACCCCTGATAAAGGCTCCTGTAGTCGAAACATGGCCGAGTCAGGTTTTGCTTCAATAAAGAATTTTGTATTCCATGGTCTCCATCCCCTTCCTTGTTCTGTGATTGATTTCTTCATTGTAGAAGTTGTTACCGTCCATCTATTCTTCTTTTTTATACATTATCATTCAAAGAAAATCTTGAATAATAGAGAAATCAAAAAAGAAAAAGGAAATATCAATAACAAAGAAACGTCCAAGCTATTAAACAACCATCAAAACCACCAAATGGACCAAGAAAAGAAAGGAACTGACAGGAAATATTCTCTGTAAATACAAGGAGGTGACCACAAGCCACAGTGGCAGTCAGAAGTGCGCTAATTTAAGGACACTCTCAGGACTTTGGTTTCTTCCCTAGCAATAATAAAACACATGAGTTACTTAGGAACCTGAAAAAAAGTTTCCACCATGAAATACAAAATATTTGCAAGCACATTTCAAATTATAGTTACTCCCAGAGCCTGAACTCTCTGGTTTTAACCCCAAACATTCATGCCACCTGGCCTAGGTTGCCTAAGACAAATCAGGAAATATGCATATTTGGGAACCCAAAAAAATCTCATGAATATGTCCAAAGTAATGCCTAAGTATTGTATTGGCTAGAGCAAAATCATAAAATATCTGATTTAAAATTTTTTGTAATTAGAAAAGTAAAGTTAAATTGGAGGGGGGGGGGGGTGACATTGCAAAAATCATTTTGCGCTTGGAACAATGGTATATCTTTAATTTGGATAGTTTACACCCTAATGGTTTGAATATGGAAGAAGACCTTTCTGTTTTCCTTTAATGATTGGTCCACAACAATACCAATTATAATTTTTATTGGATTCATAATTCCTTATTCCTTACAAATTTTATAAAAATGATGCGGATTGTACTTTTCATGGGACAATGGCAATATAAGGGTTTTGCAGTAATATATCACTATGATCCTCTATGGTTTCTTATATCGCCAATTTTTTGATCCCCTAATGGTTCTGGTGACTCACATATGTTTCATTTAGGTATTATTTGGCAGGTGAGATTCAGAAATTTAATTTTTGTTTCCGTTCAATAACTGTTTTATTATGCAGTGTATAAGGATTTATGTAGAAAACCCCCTGTTTTAATTAAGATATTTTAGATGGTTTGAATTTGCATACTTCTGTCAATCTTGAGAATCATCATGTTTCCCGCGGAAAACCTGTTTTATCTACAGCGCAGACACCGGCGTCTTTTGACAGAATAGTTAGCTGCTTGCTCAGCTTTAGCAGCGAAGAGAACAAATTATTGCAATCTTTCATCTCAATGTCATTGTAAGTAAGCAAGTTTCATTATTTTATGAACATCGGTCCTCATTAGTTTGTGATTGTTTTTAGGAATCCATAACGCTGAAATTGGTTTGTTTTGCCTTGATGCTTAGGTTTTGTTTTATATTGAACATAGATACAAAAATTTATATACTTTGGAAAGAGTTAAGGCTTGTAATTCATGTATTGACATGCCATCATTTTTAGATAAACCAGGTAGGGCCGATTGTTAATATAGATAGCATCGTTGATGATTATGTGACCATTGGCAGTAGTACTCATGGATAGCTATTGCGTGTGGACGAAAAAAGACAAAAGATTTGACATTAATTTTTAGAAAGTATTATCACAATAGTTTGTTACAGTGTTGTGCTCAATTTATTTTATTTATTTTATTTATTTATTTATTTAGACAGTTTTGTATACCGCCTTATCCTTCAATCAAAGCGGTCACAACACAATTGGGGGATACATTTAACACGCAGGGATATGAGACACATACACTAATACTTACAGGGAACATGGGCAATGGAGGGTTAAGTGGCTTGCCCAAGACCACAAGGAGCATCTGTGGGACTAGAAACCCCAGTCCTTCCGGCCCAAGGTTGCTGTCCTCTAGTGGGATTTGAACCTCCGACCTTCCGGCCTGAAGTACCTTGCCCCAACCACTAGGCTACTCCTCCCTCTTAACACTAGGCTACTCCTCCCTCTTAACACTAGGCTACTCCTCCCTCATAACACAAATTTCAAATTGTTGTTTTGTATCGGGGGTACTCTACAATTGTGATACCTGGATATTAGTTTTAGATATTTAACGATGTATCCATTATTAAAAGATTTTCCGGTTTTAATTTGGCAGCCACTGTTTGTTCTGACTGCCCATCCTCAATATGAGAGATTTTATGCTATTCAAAGATTTTTCATTGAAGTTTTACAAGAAACATCTTATTAAGATGAAATAACCTATCATTTTCTGTTGCGCTTCTTTCTTCCTTTCTTCTTTGACAATGGATTACATATCTTAGATCATTAATGAGTCTTTATCATCTCTTTGTAGAAAACACAGATTGCATTGAATTAAATATTGTGATGAGAGTATGGCTGAGCCCATCGAATTGGGAGAAAATCAGATATTTACCTTTAAAGAAAGAGACAGGCAAGGAATCAGTAGCTCTCAAAGTGCAGGCAAGGAAAAAAACATGCAGCTACTGAGGACAGGACACACCCAAGCTCTGCTAATCTAAGGGCAGGCTTGGAAACTAATGAGAGACACCTGGGGGAAGGGCAGTGCACGGTAGTTCAGAGACACTCTTATAAACCCAGGGAAACAGAAGGAAGTGAGACTCAGCCTGAGAAGGGCAGCACCACGGGAAGAGACAGCCTGAGAAGGGCAGCACCACGGGAAGAGAGTCTCAGCCTGAGAGAAGGCAGCACACGAAGCGACACCCTGGAAAGGGAGAGACAGGGAAGCAGCATGCTGGAGAATTCAGTGGTGAGAGAAGCACCAGAGAAAGGCCCAGAGAGTTCACTGTGGAGGAGAACGGTGGAGACTTCCGGGGGATTCTCAGAGGTCAAAGCCCTAGTCAGAAAGAAAGTCAGGATTGCAAGGAAACTGCAATTGGTTTTAAAACTAGGAGAGCTGTGTCAGAGAGAAGTGCTGACAAGGGTCAGGCTACAGTGACAACTGTCCCTGAACCAGCTAAAGAGCTTCAACTTCCAAAAAAGGTGCGTGAATAAAAGTGTAGCCAAAAATGCTGTGAGCCAGTTAGAGGCATTGTGTCGTTTGATGCAAGAGAAAAATCTCCACGTTCCTCGTGGAAACCCTGTGCATAGGGGAAAGCCTTAGTGGAGAAAGGTTCTGGAATTTTTAGAGAATATTAAGCCTGAAGTTTCTCATGCTGGTTTAGAGCCAGTTTTACCAGACACGGGTCCTGAGAAAATGCAGATAGACTATTATGAATCTGATGAAAGCTCTGAAGATTCAGTAATGGACTGTTCTCTATGTCAGAAGGCAGAATAAAAGTTCTTGGATAAGAGAGAAAGGTTTATAACCTGAATGTCCTAAAAGGCAGTGTGAAAACAGGGAGAATTGTGTTTAGCCAGGAATGCTAAGAACCCTGGTTGCTGAAGAGAGGATATTTCTTTTGGGTTTGAAGAAAGGAGAAAACCATGTTTGATTGCTGAATCGTTTGGAAACAGCGACCCATGTTAAAAAGCTACTAAAAGCAGTTACATTGTTTTGTTTGGTATAAATGCCTATGGATTATTGTTTGGAGAGAGAATCCTGTTTGTTTGCGTTGAGCCTTAATGCTCTTTTGAAAAGAAATAAAATTCCTGTGTTTTGCCTTGTAAACCCTCGGTCTCCACACTACTCGTTTTTCTGAACACCACAACTACAAATCCCAGCAGCCCCGGTTCTGGGTGAGGAAAAACCCCTTAATTAAAGGACTAACAAGTGCAGCCCTAAGCCTGTTGCCTGGGCAAGGGACCCCACAATATAGAACATACAGGTATGTTTCATTTTATTTTAATTTCACAATTAACATCAGTATCTCAAGTTACTTCCAAATGACATTTGTTTAAAAGCTTGATAAAATCTATAAAATATTGGTTTTAGTTATTTATAAATTTTATAGTCAATGTTTTTGGTATGTTTATAACATGGATGTTATTAGCTGTAAAAGAATAACCAAGAGTCTATTATTAAATGTTTTTTTTAAATTCACATTTATTTATGTATTATACACACGGTTTTGTGGTGCTTTTTTGATTTGAATGGTTGATATGTTTTAATTATTTGGTTTATTATGTATTTATTTACTCATTTGTGTAATTTTATATGGTGCATTTTTTAGCCAAAAAAGCCCCTGATGAAGGCATAGCGAAACACGGCCTGTGTCGGGCCTTGGCTAATAGGTGTTCAATAAAAGATTCCTCTCCTGCTATCCACGTTTCTTGTACTGGGTATATCCAAAGTAATGCCTAAGTATTGTATTACAATGATGTTCTAATGCAAAAGAGAGCAGATCCCACTGATGTTCCTTGTGGCCTTGGCCAAGTCACTTAACCCTCCACTGCCTCTGGTACAAATTTAGATTGTAAGCCCTTCGGAGTAGGATTTCCTCTTTTTGAAAGAATAAAAACAATCACCTGTGGCTAGCCATGGTCTGCCCATGCCTGTCCCTTCTCTGCCTACCCCTGTTCTACCCATAAAAACTTTGCAGAGACGGCAACGGTGCAGGCTTTAGCAGCTGCAGGCTATGTCAAGGGGGGTACAAGAGGTTGGACTCTTCATCACCTATTCAGCCACAGTCCTCTTCTCAGTCCCTGCCAACATATGCATGCTCTCCCATATGGCTTTAAATCCAAACATATATTCTGCATCCATCAAAACTCATCCCCTTGCCCCTTCCCCCAACAATCTGTTCAGAGCAGAATTAGAAACAAAAAGAGCGAGAAACATGGTACAAGACCTATTGAGCAAATCTACCGTTCCACAACAGCACTAACTTCTTAAACTCCCACAACACTACCTAGAAAAGGACAGCACAGTAAATATTGCTGAGGGTCCTAGAAAATCCATATACCAACTAGGAAAACTGAACAAGTCAGATTACTACAGATCCCCTACATAGAATTTCCATGCTAGCAGAACACCTGGCCTGGATCTTGCACTTTGAACATAGATAGATTCTCACAAAGAACAGAATAAGGGACCACAAATTAAAACTAGGAATATGCAAGCAAACATTAAATTGAAACCCCAAGAATTCAGACTCTGCATGCAGTACAACACCAGATAAATAGAAAGAGATGCATATAAAGACAGCACGTTAAATAAAAAAAAACGGACAAATTCCAATCACTAAATTGAAAAAATATATATTTTTCCTACCTTTGTTGTCTGGCTATTTTATTTTTCAAATCCTATTGGGGGTTCCAGTCTCTGGTTTCTACTTTCTTCCTTCTCTCTTAATTCTTTCCAGGGTCTCAAGTCCATCTACTACTACTTCTCTCCTCTCCTGTCTTCTTCACCTCCTTCCTTACATCCATCTCTGACACTGATTTTTTTCCTTTCAGCTTTCTTTCTTTGATTTATTTTTCTCTCTCCCTATGGACTCAGATTTCACTCCTTCTTACTGTCCTGTCCTCACTTTACCTATCACTTTTCAACCCTAACCTCAACTCCTCCTATTCCCTATCTCTCTCTCCTTTCCCAGCCTCTTATTCCTCAGTCTTTCATCAACCTTCCCTTTGTCTCTAACCCTCTCTGTGTGCCCCCACTGTCCACCTTCCCCATTCAGTATTTACCCCCCATCCCCATCTAGCATCTCCACCTCTCTTTCTCTCCCTATCCACACCATAACCAGCATTCTCCCTTCTCCCTATTCCCTCCTATGTCCAGCATCTCCCTTTCTGTCTCATTATGTCTCCCTCCCTGGTGTCCATCATCTTCCCATCTCCTCTGTCCTCTCCATCTCATCATACTCCATGTGTCCAGTATTTTCCTTCCCTACCCTGTCTAGCTTCCATTTCCCTACACCCTCTGTCTTCAGCAAAATCTCAGCCCTCAAGAAAGGAGTGGATGAGGGAGAGATAGAAGGGAGAAGCGGGTGCAACAGAGAGGTATCCTGTCTTTCTCCATGGACTGCAGGATTGCGTCAGCCACACTTGGTGACGTCCTCCGGGTGGCGCCAATTTCGGAAGTGCTCTCAAGCTCAGAACTGAGCGTGCCCCAGGTAGCCTACCTCCTGGTCCCGCCCCTAGCCTGGCCAGTTCTTGTTCTTCCGCCTTGCCAACAAGATGGATCTGCTCTCTCTCCTATCCCAACTTCCTCGGCAAATTGTCAGCAACTTTGGGCTTCACATCCCCCAACGCCACGGAGAAGGCAGAACCGGAGGTACTCAAGTACCTCACCACCCCTAAAACACCCTTCGCCTTGCCTCTGCACCGCAAGCTGAAAGAGACCCACTCGAGACTTTGGCTCACACCAGTGTCAGGACGCGCAACCTCCAGGAGGCTAGACTCCAAGTACCTTATTCAGCCTTCCCCTGGATTCGAGAAACCGCAATTGCCTCATCAATCCATTGTTGTATCCTCAGCCCTTAAGAAAGCAAGGTCATCGCGTACACACACCAACCACCCCCCCGGCCGAGACCACAAGCTGCTGGACGACATCGGGAAGAAAGTTTTTCAAGGGGCCATGCTCAACGCTAGAATCTCCGCCCACCAATTTCAACAGGTCCTCTTTCAGGACATCTGTGTGGCCAATATCAGGAACGCAGTATCCTCTCTACCTAAGGAGTCACAGGCCTCCTTCACCGCCGCACTCAATGACATGACCGAATGCAACAAGCACCTGGCTAGCACAGCCTTCGATGCCTTCGACACGTCCGTACGTACAGCAGGCACAGCGATATCCGCAAGGAGATGTGCATAGCTCAGGGCATCCGGACTGAGGGAGGACTCTCACGACAAGATTGCCGACACACCTTGGGGGGCGAATCTCTCTTCGGAGAAAAAGTCTCAGACACGGTAAACAACATGAAGGAGGACTGCAATACCCTGCAAGCCCTGGCAGAGGACGGGTTCGAGCGCTACGGCCGCTCACAAAAGAACACTTACCAGCGGAAACCCTATTACAGCTACAATAGGAAACACTCTTCCAACAAGAAGTGGCAGGGCTCCAGGTACAAGTCCAACTCCTACCAAGGACCCTCTCACCAGCGCCAGTTCCAAAGAGAACGCAAGCAGAAGAAGACCAGCAACGTACAGACCACCAAAAGCGGTCCTTCTTTTTGACAACTATGGTCGCCCCCCCGCACAGATCGGGGGGCGCCTCTTCTTCTTCCTCCCGGAATGGGAGAGGATCACCTCAGACTCCTGGGTCCTACGGATCATCCACAAAGGATACCGCATACGTTTTTCAACCCCACCCTTCCAGCGCAGCAGACCCATCACCAGGACGCCTCCACACCTGCAGCAAGCAATGACAATGGAGCTGATTCGCTTACTGTCCTCCAATGCCATAGAACCTGTTCCACCATCCGAGATCAATACAGGCTTCTACTCAAGATATTTCCTCATTTCAAAGAAATCGGGCGGGGTATGCCCCATCTTGGACCTGCACAAATTGAACAAATTTGTCACCAAGGAGAAGTTCCGAATGTACTCCCTCAATTCCATCCTCCCTCTGATACAGACAGGCGATTGGCTCGCTTCCCTGGATCTGCAGGAGGCTTACACACACGTCAGCATCCACAAGGAGCACAGGAAGTTCCTCCGATTCCAGGTACTGGGGCAGCATTTCCAGTACAAGGTTCTCCCCTTCGGGCTGTCCCCGGCCCCACGCGTATTCATGAAGTGCGTGGCAGTAGCAGCAGCCCACCTCCGCAAACAAGACATCACGGTGATCCCCTACCTGGACGACTGGCTCTTCTCAGCACCCTCTCTCCAGGAGCTGACAGCATCCCTTCACACATCCATCACCTTGATCTCCTCCCTGGGATTTGTCATCAACTACAGCAAATCCCAACTTCGTCCTTCTCAACGGATGGAGTTCATCGGAGCAGTCATCGACACTCAATCCTCGAAAGCTTACCTTCCACATCAGAGAATGCTGACCATCAGCTCTCTATCTGCCAAAATAGCGGCTGCAACGAACCCCTCGGCTCGGTCAATGGGCTCTCCTCCCAGAGGTCGCCAGCACCCTCTTCACAAGGTGGGGAGTTCCGGAGGTCGACCTCTTCGCCTCCGAGGAAAATGCCAAATGCACACTATTCTGCTCGAGACACCCATCCAACAAGAGACTTTCAGGGGATGCATTCGACGTGTACTGGGGGGAGTGGTCTCTGGTGTATGCCTTCCCTCCGACCCCCCTCATCCCAGCGACACTGCAACAAGTCATCCTCGTAGTTCCTCACTGGCCACGACAAATGTGGTTCACACTCCTGAGACGCTTGGCACAAGAGGGACCAATTCGCCTACCGCTGTACCCGGACCTTCTAACGCAGAATGTGGGACTCACCAGACATCCCAACCTCAAAGCCCTGTCGCTCACTGCCAGGAAGTTGAGCGGATGAACCTTGCTTCCCTCCAACTCCCCTCTGAGGTACAAGACGTGGTCCTGGCAGCCCGGAGGCCTTCCACTAGAAAGTCCTATGGCCTCAAATGGAAGCGATTCAGCCTCTGGTGTGCGGCGCGAGGCCTTGACCCGTCCACCTGCCCAGTCAGCCGCATCTTACAGTACCTCAGCTCCCTCGCCGATCTCGGACTCCAAACACAATCCATCCGAGTGCACCTCTCCGCCATTGCGGCTCTCCATGCACCCGTTGACTCCTTAGCGACGCTTCCCCTCACGGCTCACTTCATGAAAGGGCTGTCGAACCTACGGCCTCCAGTGAGGGCCCCGGTTCCTTCATGGGACCTATGTGCAGTCCTCCACCACCTTACTCAGGCCCCCTTCGAACCCCTGCAGACCGCAGACATAAAATACATCTCCTGGAAAACACTATTCCTGGTGACCATCACCTCAGCCAGGAGGATCAGCGAACTCCAAGCTCTGGTCGCGCACCCTCCATACACACAGCTCCACCAGGACCGCGCCCCCCTGAGGACCAACCCAGATTCGTACCAAAAGTGCCGTCGGCGTTCCATGTCAACCAGTCCATCGAACTGCCCTCCTTTGTTCCGGAGCCACACCACTCAGAGGAGGAACGGCAGCTCCATACCTTGGACTGTCTCTGCGCCTTACGGATCTATCTAGCCAGAACCCGCGCCACCAGAAAAGGTGAGCAGCTGTTCATCTCCTTTGACCCACACAGGCCTGGACAACCGGTCACAAAAAGGACCCCATCCCATTGGGTCGCCTCCTGCGTCTCCTACTGCCTCGACCCAACTGGAAATCACCCGCAGAACAGAGTGGGACCTCATCAGCTGCGAGCGTTGGCCACCTCCATAGCCAACCTAGGTCAGTCCCACTAACTGACATCTGTAAAGCAGCCACATGGTCCTCGCCTCACACGTTCCAGAAACACTATTGCCTAGACCTCCGGTCTCAGGAGGGCTGTGCGGTCGGCAATGCCGTCCTCGCCTCCGCCCTTCAGCCCCCTCAGCCTAGGGTGTGAGGGCCGCCACGAACTCCATGCACCTTACTGGTAGTACTTGCCTGTCCTGTGCCCTTTTGCACAAGGTTGATTGCACTGTTACAAATTATTGATTGCACTGTTGTTTGCACTGTTGTTGCACTGTTTGCACTGCTTGCACTGTTGCCCACTGACTGCACTGTTGCATATTTTTGACTGTAATGTTCTCGCACATGCTGTCTACCTCCTTACTGCTATTGTACTGGGCACCTGTTGCCCTGCGTTGTTCCAGTAAAAATAATTGACTCTGCCTTGGTAGCCTTCTATTCATGCCTCCCTCCTCCACCTCAGCGCGCTGCGCACAGCTCGGGAGTCACCAAGTGTGGCTGACGCAATCCTGCAGTCCATGGAGAAAGCGAGGTTACTTACCTGTAATGGGGGTTCTCAGGATAAGTCAGCCACACATTCCCGCCCGCCTCCCCTGGAGGAGGTCTGCCTGAAAATCCACTTCCTAGCCGGGTTAACAAGCTGGGAAAACAACTGGCCAGGCTAGGGGCGGGACCGGGAGGTGGGCTACCTGGGGCACGCTCAGTTCTGAGCTTGAGAGCACTTCCGAAATTGGCGCCGCCTGGAGGACGTCACCAAGTGTGGCTGACTTATCCTGCTGTCCACAGAGAACCCCCGTTACAGGTAAGTAACCTCGCTATCTCTCCTCAAATCCTCCTCCCAGCAGACAGGTTAAATCTTCTTTGACTTTTCCCCAGAAACCCAGCATCAGTATTATTCTCTCCCCAACTTAATCCCAAAGTCTTCACTCACCTCCAAAACTTCTCTTGTTCATCAACTCAGTCGTCAACCTAGTCCCTACTTATCACCTACCCAATCCACAAGTCCCACTTTGCTTGCCCCAGGATTATATTTCTTCAGCCCTCTGTTTCATCCTCCTCACTTGGGGGCACTCTTTTTCCCATCCCTTCTCAATGCTGTGGATCCTATTCTCTGAGACCCATATGGGAGGGGGGAAGCACCCAGGTGGGCTGGAGACCACTGTGTTCCAAAAAAAGAGGGAGAGGAGAGAGAGGGGGCTGCCTTTACAGCATTTGGTTTGAGGGAGGCACCTGGGCCAGTGGGAACACATTCTCCTCTCTCTCTTCCTCTCCCCATTGTCATTGTCTGCAGGCTGCCCTCCTGCAAAAGCCAGATGATGCACTGATTTTTTTTCTGGCCTTGCGGAGCCTGTGGCAGTCAGTTGGAGGAGGGCCTGTGGGCTGACAAAAGCACCTTCCCCTCTCTCTCTTTTGCTCATGAACTGTTTTCTTGTGGCCGTCCCTGAATGCTTTAAGTCACCTGATGCTGATGCATGGGGGGAGATGGGGACTGAGCATTCTCATTGCCGGCATTGAGGGAGTCACTCGCTCTTTGGGAGAAAGAATGGCAGGCTGTGCAGTCACTGACTCTCCCGGCTACATGTTTCTGCATGACTGCCTGTGGGGGTTGGGATCCCCATAAACAGACATAGAAGCAATCGGCGTAGTCGGTCAGCAGAAAACCATTGGCGAAGTTTACAGTTCTATTGGCTGTTGCCAGCAGGGCCAGTCTAAAACCATCCGGTTGGCAACCCGACTCTGGAGGCAGGGAAATGATTACTACACTGGAATATAAGTTGCCTTGAACCTCTACTGGAAAAGGAGTGAGCTAACTACTACTAATACATAATAAATCTTCCAGTGACCACATCCATCAAACTCTCCAGGAAATCCATTAAGTCCAATGACTCTAGTCATACCCCTTCTTGATTCCTAGAGAGGCCCACTTTCATTAAAGATGGGGATAAATAATTAGCCCCTGATATAGGAGGCAAATTAACAGGTGGGAACTTCAATACTGCCATACCATATCCAGTGGGGACACTTAAGAACTGCCATACTGGGTCAAACCAAACGTTCATGAAGCCCAATTTCTTGTGTCTGACAGCAGCCAATCCAGGCCACAAATAACTGAGAAATCCCAAAAGTAGCCAGTTCCATGCTACTTATCCCCAGGGATAAGCAATGGTTTTCTCTTGGACTACATTAATAACTGTTTAAGGACTTTTCCTCCAGGAATTTGTCCAAACCTTTTTTATATTTAGCTGTACTACCTGCTTTTACCATAAGAACATAAAAAATGCCATACTGGGTCAGACCAAGGTCCATCAAGCCCAATATTCTGTTTCTAACAGTGGCCAGTCTTGGTCACAAACACCTGGCAGGTTCCCAAAAAGGTACACAGGTTCCACAATGCTTGTCCTGTATCTGACAGCAATGAATTCCAAAGACTAATTGAAAGTTGCGTGAAAAAAGATTTTCTTCTATCTGTTTTAAATATAAGATTTTGTAGCTTCATGGCATGCCCCTTTGTCCTCCTATTCTTTTAAAGAGTAAACAATTAATTCACATCTACCTCTTCCACTCTACTCAAGATTTTATAGATTCTGTCATAGCTCCCTCAGCCATCTCTAATCCAGGCTGCAGAGCCCTAACCTCTTTAGTCTTTCCTCATAGGAGAATTGTTCCATCCCCTTTATTATTTTTGTTGCCCTTCTCTGGGCCTTTTCTAATGCTACTATATATTTTTTTGAGATGTGGCGACCAGAAGTGCACACTGCACTTAAGTTGCAGTTGCACCATGTAGCGATATAGAGGTATTACAATGTCCTTTGTTTTATTTTCTATTCCTTTCCTAATGATTGCTAATATTCTGTTTGCTTTCTTGGCTGCCGCTGTACCCTGAGCAGAAGATTTCAATGTACTATCTGTGATCACATCCAGATCCTTTTCCTAATGTGGAACCTAGCACTTTTTACTTGTCTACATTAAATTTTATTTGCCACTTGGAAGCCCAATCTCACAGGGTCCCCCCACAGTTTCTCACAATCCACATGCAATTTAACAACTCGGAATAATTTGGAGTCATCTGCAAATTTAATCCTCATTCCAGACCATTTATAAATATATTAAAAAGCACCGGTCCCAATATAGATCCCAGGAGTCCTACATTATTCACCTTCCTCAATTTAGAAAATGATCCCTATTCTCTGTCTCAGCCAGTTTCCAATCCACAATAGGACATTGACTCCTATGCCATGATTTTTTTAAATCTCTCAGGAGTCTCTGATGTGGGACTTTGTCAAATGCTTTCTGAAAGTATAAATATACTGTATCATTGGATCACTTTTATCTACATGTTTATTCATGCCTTCAAAGAAATGGAGAAGATTGGTGAGGCAAGACCTCTTTTAGCTAAATCTATGGGACTTTGCCCCATTAAACCATGTCTGCAGGGCTGGCATTAGAGGGTGGCAAACAGGGCAATTGCCCTGGGCTCCCAGGCCACAGGGAACCCCAAGCATGCTTCAAGCTGAAAGGAGTAAAGCCTGCATGTAAGCTGTGGGGGCCCCTCACTATTTTATACTTTGGGCCCCTGCATGTATAAAACCAGCCCTGCATGTCTGTCCAAGTGTTCAGTAATTTTGTTCTTAATAATGATTTCCACCATTTTACCCTGCACTTATGTTAGGCTTACCGGTCTGTAGTTTCATGGATCACCCCTGGAGCCCTTTTTAAAAATGGGTTTTATGTTGGCCAGCCTCCAATCATCTGATACCACAGACGATTTTATTGAAAGCTTAAAAATCACTAATAGTAGTTTTGCAGTTTCATTTTTAAGTTCTGTCAGCACTCTTGGGTGTATATCCATCTGGTCCAGGTAATTTCCTACTCTTTATTTTATCAATTTGTTCTACTGCACCTTCCACATTCACTGAGATTTCAATCAACTCTTCTGACCTATCACCGTTAAATACCTTTTCTGACATGGGCAGCTTTCTCACATCTTCCTCAGTAAAGACCCTTTTACTAAAGAGTACTATGCCATTAATGCACAATTTGGTGTGTATTAACTGAATGCGCGGGCTTGTGGCAACAGTTACCAAGCAGGCATGACAGTTAATACATGCCAATTTTCAAATTAAATGCCAATTGTTCATTAGGTTGATAAATGGGCAGCTTAGGAGCAGAGAGTAGACATGGTATGCATATTGTAGGGGCATACTGCATGCTGTCAATGCTGCAATTAGCATGGGTTCAGCTAATGCCACCTCTGTGAGTAGCATTAGGTGCACCCGCAGTAATTGCATTGCATGTCAGGGTACACATCTGCATGTTAACGATTGGGAACATGCTTATCATGCCCCTGACACTTACCATGGAGGCTTCGCACTTAACACACATTAGTTTTTGTGCTAAATGTGCGTTAAGTGCAAAAAACCTAACACACTTTTTTAGAAAGTCCCCATAGGGAAGTTCAGAAACTGCTAATTATTTTTCCTGCTTTGATTTTCCAAGTGCTCCAATTTGCGCAATAAAAAGGCATTATTCTAAATCTAAGTCTTCCTGAGTCTTACACCTGCTCCAGGCATGAACAGACATCTGAAAGTGTTTACTTTGTCAGGCAGACATCAGGAAGGTGTGAAGAAGGATCTACACTAACACCCACTGTATTTTACACCATCGGCCCTGTTATGAGATAGAGTTGTGGGGCTGCACATCCCGGTTGGATGTGCACCCCACAAGTTATCGGGACCCTAATCTCCCTCCGGCTCTCCCCGCACGTACCATGGGAATGTTTTGTTCCCACGGTCCAGAATCGGGTCCTAATAGGCCCATCCTGCATGGGGATGTTCAGACGGCTCAGACATGCCACTTTCAGAATCTGGTTCCATGTCAATGAACACTGACGGGGAATGGGGGCTCATGTTTTCACTTTGCTATACCGCTGGATATCCCCTTATGCTAGCTTGCCTGAGATGGATGTCCCCAACACAAGCGTCCCTACTGGGAAGGTGTATTTGGCTGCCTGCATGCATGTCCAGGTCAGAGACATCTGTGTCTCTGAGATCAGCCAGAAATATAGATGTCCCTGGCATTTTCTGCATGTTCTGCACTGGATGTCCCTGATTTAACTTGGACGTCCTTCCTAAAATCCCCTTCTATATGTTTTTGAACCCAAGCAGCTCCTTGAATTTTTGCTGTCTAGATAGGATATTTTTAAATTGTAAGGTGCCCCACCCAGCTGACATATAAATCTCCTGTCTTTCCCTCTATTATGTATTTACCTTTTTCAGTTTTTCTTCTCTTGCCCCCTTGTGAAGGCCAATTCTGCTCGGGGGATGTCTGGCCTGTCTGGACATCCAAAATCTGGACAGGCAGGATTAGATACCAAATCTGCACCTGCGAGAGATAGACTTTCCTGTGGGAGCAGAATCGGGGCACTTGGACGAGTTGGATGGGCACCGATTTTGTGGGTCTGGACCTGCAGCGGTCTCCCTGGCTAACCCTTCCTATGCTCCTGCATTGATCCTTATGTCATGGTGTCCCATTACCATGGCACCGGGATGCCATGAAGGAGCCCTGATGCCCTGTACAACATATAAAATGCTTTTCTCCACCACCCGACCCCCGGAAGGACCTGACAAGATTGGGATCAGGTGGTGGGGAACCTCCTGCATTGGCTCACCACTTCGGCGGGGTCCTCCAGTGCTGTCCACCATCGTCGGGAGGGACTTATTACACATTCAAGATGGAATTTATTTTTTATTTATTTATTAATTTAGCTGTATTTATATCCCGCTTTTCACCGGGCCAAAGCGGTGGAACATTGATCGAGGGGGGGGGACAATAATCAATTTTAAGGGTATGGGCTGTCACCAGGCGGCCAACATTCATGATTTGAACAGTATGAGCAATGCAGCAACCAAAGTACAAATATGAATGTAATTGATTTTAATCTATGTTAATGAGATGGAATTTTAAGATATTTATAGTTTATTAAAAACTTTCTATACTGCTCTTCAGTAAAAAGCAGAGCGGTGTACAAAAATAATAAAATCATGTAGTAAAAGGAAAGGAACACCATTAAAATGATAGAAAAGGAGAGAAAGGAAAAGGAAGAACAGAACTAGTCATAGAGGAGGGGGAGGGAGGAACCAGAGGGAGGGGAAGGTGCCAAAATCTACATGGCATGATGAATCAAAAGCCAACTGAAAAAAGATGAGTCTTTGGAAGTGTTTTAAATATGGGACTGGAGAACTCAAGATGAATGTCAGAGGGCAGGGAATTCCACAAACTGGAGCCAAGAAAATAGAAAGCTGAGTGCCTAGTAGACTCACAGTGAGCACGAGTGAGTGGAGGAAGGTGATGCTGGTTTATGTGAACAGAGCGAAGACGATGAGGAGAAGCATGTGGGATATTGTGCGAAGAATGACAAGCCGAGGCGCCCATGTGTAATGTTTTGTGGACCAGAGAGAGAAGTTTAAACTGAATACCAAAGGCAATGGGAAGCCAATGGGATTTGTCTGATGTTATGTCTTAGGCATCATAACTATCAATGTTGAATTATGTAAACTGCTCAATGTTTTGAGATTGGCAGTATATTATATATTAAATATATAACTCCCATCCCTACCCGGCCCTCTCACCCTGCCCCTTCTCCAAACCTCAGTCAGTCTTCATTGGCGGGATCTGGAAAGTCCCACCAGCTCTTTAATTTTTATGCCACTGCTGGCAGGCCCTGGGGACTTTCTGTTCTGCTGCCACTCTGCCTCCCCATCAGGAGCAGGACCCGGGACTCCTGCCAGCTCTTTAATGTCTTCACTGCTGTCGCTGTGCCTCCTCTTCATTTGTGATATTGGAGACTCCCACCGGCTCCTTATGGAGCGAAGCTTGCACATGCAACAGGTGCATACATATGGACAGATGGAAACATAGACAGACAGACAGACGGAAGGATGGACCCTCCCCAATAGGCACTATCTCTTAAGCAAAACCCACCTAATAGTTAGTCCTTTCAGGTTTGGCATTGAGGTCATGTAGAAAAACAGAGTTACGTTTAGACATCTTTCTGCACTGTTTTTGTTATAACCCCAGATCCACATTGCCATTGCTGTTGCTTAGGTTCAATTTGTTCAAGAGCCGGGAACTAAGCCTAAACAGCTTTCTCCTTGATATTGCTTTTGCGCTCAGTGGTTCCAGTTTTTAATGATCAGTCGGGTTCATGAACATATTACTTGTCACAAGGTCATTTCACTGTATCGTTGAATTCCTACTGGGAGCAATGATTGAAGCCCTACGCAGGGCCTGCAGACTAATGCTTTAATTCCCTATGCCATTTCTCTTGCAGGAACTGAATGCATCCTGGGCACATTTATACCTGGGGACTATGCACTTTCCTTGCAGCAAGGAGAAAGTCCACACTGTGCGTGTTTTTCCAAATGAAATCTTTTTCCCTTGCTATCCCCAGACTTGCCCATTTTGGCTGTGAAAGGCACAGGTACTTATATCCACGGAGGGGGAAGGCAATTTGCAGCCCTCCCCCCATTTCAGTTAGTTAACTGCTTTGTTACAGGGATAAATCATTTTGAAATTGTCCTCCTTATGTTTTGTGAAAAGTATAGATTTAAGGACCAACCTGGTGACTCTGGAAGCAGCACATATAAAGTGATGACAACAATGCCCACCCCCTGTAATTGAGCTTTGTGGGTTAGAGGATTTGTGTGTATGTGTGAAGGGCCTGTGGGATCAGGGTGTATGTGACTGGTTTGTTCTTCGGGCAGTCCGTGGTATACACAGTATTCGCCGCCAGCATCATAATTCAAAGGCATCAATTTTCTTCCTGTCTATCTTTTTCACTGTCCAGCTTTCACATCCATATGATGTTATTGAAAATACCTTGGCTTGAACAAGTCGAATCTTTGTATGGAGAGAGACATCTCTGCTCTTGAGAATCTTATCTAGGTCTTTCATAGCCATTCTGCCAAGAGCAATGTGTCGTCTGATTTCTTGACTGCTTGTTGCTTCTTTATTGATAGTTGATCCAAGTAGGTTAAAGTTGTTCACGATTTCAATTTCTTCTCCTTCAACGATGAATCTGTTGATTATGCCAGTTATCATGATCTTTGCCTTCTTTACATTAAGGTGCAGGCCCATTTTGAGACTATGTTCTTTGATTGTGAAAAGCAAATGTTTCAGATCATCTTCACTTTCAGCCAGTAATGTGGTATCATCAGCATAGCGAAGGTTGTTGATGAGTCTTCCACCAATCTTCACACCTCTGTTGTCTTCATACAGTCCTGCTTCTCTGATGATTTATTCTGCATATAAATTAAACAGGTAGGGGGAAAGTATAAAGCCTTGTCTTACACCTTTGCTTATTTTAAACCATTCTGTTTCTCCTTGTTCCGTTCAAACTGTTGCTTCTTGATCAATGTACAGATTGTGCAAGAGTACGATCAGGTGTTCTGGTATACCCATGCTTCTTAATGTGGCCCAGAGTTTCTCATGGTTTACACAGTCAAAAGCCTTGCTATAGTCGATAAAGCACAAATAGATATCCTTTTGGTATTCTTTAGTCTTTTCAAGGATCCATTTCACATCCGCAATGATGTCTCTCATTCCTCGTCCTTTCCTGGTTGCACTTCAGGGAGTTCTTGTTCCAGGTATGGTTGTAGTCTCTTTTGAATAATCTTCAGTAGAACCTTGCTGGCATGTGGGATCAGAGCGATTGTACGATAATTTCCACAGTCAGTTGGATCACCTTTCTTTAGTATTGGTATAAACACAGATCTTTTCCAGTCAGTTGGCCATGATGTTGTCTTCCATATTTCTTGGCAGAGCCTTGTAAGTATGGTAACAGCTGCATCAGATTGCTGTAATACTTCTATGGGAATGCCATCAATGCCTGGTGCTTTGTTCTTTGATAAGGCTTTCAATGCTGCTTCAACTTCTTTCATCACCAATGGTTCCCGATCATAAGGTACAGGTTGACACAGCTGTTGGTCCACTTGATCTTTATCATATAAAAACTCTGTATATTCCTTCCACCTTTTCTTGATCTTCTCAGCATCATTCAACATAGAACCTTGAACATCTTGTAACATTCCAATTCGAGACTGAAACTTTTTCTTTAACTCTCGTAGCTTTAGGAAAGCCGATCTTGTTCTTCCTTTAATAGTTGATGTTTTGCTGGTATGCTGAAATCCTCCCAGGTATGATGTTGCTCTTTCATTTCATGCTCATCCATTTGTAGTGCAGTGGGGCATGTCTGGGTAGTGTTTTTCGCTCTCATGTAGTCAGCAAATTCCTGTGGGTCAAGATGATGGGTACAATGCTGCGTGGTGTCCCTAGTGAGCTTTTGGACAATGCTAAAGAGTTCTCTCGGTTTGTTGACAGATTTCATGATTAGGTTGGTGTGGTGCTGCTGTTTGCGCTCATTTATCACATTGTTATATTCCAGTAGCTTGGCTCTATATAGAGTCAGGGCGTTATGCGATTTGTACTGCCTCCATTTTCTCTCCAGTCTTTGGAGATTGCGCTTTGCACCTCTGATATCATTTGAGTACCATGGGGTGTTGAGTCTCCTTCGTGCTTGTGGTTTTATACTCGTAGGGGCTGATGCTGCATTAGATATTATGGAGTTCCATTTCTCTATGCTTATGTCAAGGATGTCGCATTCTTGCTGGAGCTGTGGGATGATTTTGTCTATGAATGAGTCTTTATTGAAATAGCATCATATCAGAAGAAAGCTGTGTAGTAACTTAAATATTGTTTACCCAGTTTTTGGATTTAAAGTATTCCACACATTTATATCCCAAACCTCTCCTCTCCCCCACAAACGAACATTATTGTAGCTTCCAGTGGTGCTCTCATGTTCTGCCTCCCTATCTGTGAATGTGAAGACTCTGCACCCTCCCTCCTGAGCTCCCTTCACTGCTCCAGTGAGTCAGCAGCCGTTCCCGAGTGATTCCAACTGCAGCCAATAGGAAGAGAGCAAGCAGAGAAGGCACAGTCAGCTCCTGAAGTGGAAATGCAAACCCAGCTTTGATTTTGATAGGCCACCTTTAATTATATTCCAACCCCAGCTTATTTCACTCACCCAGTCATACTATGATTATAATTTAACTTAATGTCATTCCAGCATACGTTTCTTATGTAAATCATACACAGATTCAGACACCCTTAGCTGGATAGCAGCAACTTCCATCCAAATGAGTATCACTGGCTGGGGCTAACGGGCAATATTCAGCTGCACTATATGGATAATGCCTCTGAATATCTCACAGGCCGACTCAGCTCTTAATGAATAGTGTTGGGATGGTCTATGGGTGTCGTGGCAAATTATCTGTATAGTGGTGATATTCAGCACTCATGTCCTGATAAAAAATATCTGGATAACTTAGGACCATGCTGAAGATTGTCTCTGTCCAGATAATGTCAATCATTGCCACACTATCTGGATATCCAGAACCAATTATCTAGATTTTTTTTAAGTGCCATGGCCATTTCTTAAACTAAATGCGAACTGCAGTAGCTGAATATTGGCTTGAGAGAGAATAACTTCCTCACTCGGTTTGTGGCTTATCATGTCGCGAGGGCTTATGTGTCTCAGTGATGTTAAGTGCTATGCCATCAATATGGCAGGGTCTCTCAAAATGGTCAGGTCTCAGCTGAGGTGTCAGACCAAGACAAGCCACCCATCTGGGCAGCAACAGTTTGGGACAGTGTTGCTGCAGAGGATCACATTGCTGTGACAATGGCAACAACAAGGGAGGAGTGGCCTAGTGGTTGAGACAAGTTACCTCAGGCCAGAAGGTCAGGGGTTCAGATCCCACTAGAGGACAGCAACCTTGGGGTTTCTAGTCCCACAAGTGCTCCTTGTTTTCTTGGGCAAGCCACTTAACCCTCCATTGCCCATGTTCCCTGTAAGTATTAGTGTATGTGTCTCATATCCCCTCATGTTAAATGTATCCCCCAATTGTGTTGTGACCACTTTGATTGAAGGATAAGGTGGTATACAAAACAGTCTAAATAAATAACAACATTGACATTACTGCATGGAAGTAAAGCCTGGCAATATACCTCTGTATCTTGCACAAAACCCAATGGAAAGTCATAATAAAACAAACTGTAAAATCGTGCTGGAAGATGAGCCCTTAGGGTCAGAAGGCACTCAATGAGCTACTGAGGAGGAACTGAAGACTCTTTAGAATAAAGCCAGCATTTATGATGCAGTAGGAATGAAGCCCTCGTGATGTCTGATGTAGCTGTGCTTAAAATGAGAGTTAGAAGCTGCTAAGATGTCTTACATATTGGGATATAGAATGTACAAAGCATGAACCAAGGAAAGCTTGAGCTAGGGCCGGTACTACCTTATTTGCTGCCCTATGCGAATGATTACTGAGCTGCCCCCACCTGTCCCTGCCATCACAGTTGCCCCACCCTCACTGATTCCAGTGGAGTCCTTCACAAGCCTCTCTTTTGTCCCATGGTGAAAATTCTGAGAGGGTAGCCATGTTAGTTTGGAGTAACAAAAACAAGAATTTACACTAACCAATTTATTGAGGTATGAACCTCAGAGGATAAGAGTCCACATCAAAGTGGACTCTTATGCTGGAAAGCTCATGCCTCAATTAGTCTATAAGATTTATGCAGAGGTAAGGTTATAAATGAAGAAGGTCATCAATAATTCTGTGATCTGTCTTCCCAGCACCTCTCCTGATGAAGGGCATCCAAAGAACCCACTTCCTGCTGATAATATAGTAACAGAACCAGGCCTCACTTGGTGCCATGGTTCTCAGCTCGCCTTGCCTCCTCCCCTTTTCTTTAATGATGCCTACCTTATTACTCTACGAATCTGAAAAAGTTGAAGGAGTCCATGGATGAGCTGTAGATCTGACACATCCCAGGATCTTCCGATGCAACTTCCTGTTACTGAGGGGCAGGGATGCATCAAACATTGCTGAATGCACACGGGTTCCAAAGCCCCCAAACTGATCTTCCTTCTACCTCTCTGCTGTCAATTGCTTGCTGCCATTCATCCTACAACTGGGCTTGGCCAGCTCACTGTGCTGACCATGCTGCTTCCCCGTGAGAGTACACGGTTTGCATTGTGGGTTGTGCTGGCCCTAGCTGGAGGTAGTCAAGAACGAAATGTAATGTGCACAACTTGATCAGTTTGGGTGACAGTGAACTGAAATGGAATGGCATTGGACAGTTTAAATCTGAAGATCACATGGTAAATAAACTATGCCAGAAATAAAAGACGAATAAATGGTGTTGCATTTATTAAGAAAAACTTGCAAGAACTGTAATGAAGCACAATGCAGTCAGAAAACACTTAATTTCTATTTGTCTATGAGGAATGTCTATCAACATGACTATTATTGAGGTATATGTGCCAACAACAGAGGCAGGAAAGGATGAGTTGTATGTACAAGCCACAATTGATAGAACAAGAAAACAAGATATACCAATAGTCATGGGCAAATGGGATGCAAATGTTGGGGACAGAGAAGGCAAAGTGGTTGGAAAATAAGAGCTTGGCAACAGAAACAAAGCTGGAGAAAGCCTGATAGAATTCTGCAAGACTAAGAATCTATTCATCTCAGACACCTTCTTCCAGCAACACGTGGTGACTGTACACATAGATTTTGCCTAATGGGCTGTACAAAATTCAAATTGACTATATCTGTGGAAGTTAACAATTGAAAAGCTCAATACAGATCACCAGCTATTAGCATGTTAACTCAAGCTAAAACTGAAAAGAAGCAAGTCACTCATGGAACGTTGCAACATAAGATCTTTTAAATATATAGTACCAGCGGAATTTAAAGACTGCCTGCAAAACTGATTTGCTGCTTTGGATACCAATGAAAGAGCACCAGAAAAGCTATGGGATGTCATCAACAAAGTTGTGCTCAAAGAAAGAGAAAACGTCTCTGCAAAAGGTGAAAAAACAAAAAAGGCCAAAATGGATGACCGAAGCAACTCTGAAAATTGTTCAGAAATGCAGAACAACTGAAGCCAGAGCAGAAAGAGAGGTAGTCATGGAATTTAACAGAGATAAAGTACTAAAATGATGCATATAAGGAATCAGAATCAGAAAATATTATAAGCCACCTGATATCTGTATATATGTTTTGCTGTAAAAAGTTATGCTTCTGAGCATCTCCTGCATGTCACCCCTCCCTATGATTACAACACGAGTTCCCTGTAATAGTTTGAGTTATAATGTAAACCGCTTTGATTTAATGATAAGGCAGTATAAAAAACGTGTTAAATAAATAAACAAAATAAATTAGAGGAAGAACAAGATCTGCTTTCCATGAGAGCTAAAGAGAAAATTCCAGCGTTAAAGTGGAATGATTTATACTTATTTAACAACTTTTTTATATCTATGAGTCAAAGCGATATACAATTAACTAAGTTTAAGACGTTTTACATGTAACTTTAACTCTTGAACAGAAATTAAACAATAGTTTAACTTATATAAACAGTAGTTTAACTTATATAAACAAAGAAATGTTACAGAAAATATGAACTGAACAGAGGTTCAACTTGTAGTGTAACAGGTTAAGATATAGTCTGCATGGGAGTATTTATCCAATGTCAGGGAACATTAGGTTAATAGGCATGGATGTAGTACAATTAGGGGTATACAGCTAATTGTCGGAGCCAAAATGTTCTATGAAAAGGTGAGTTTTTAACTTGCGGCAGAAATCAGCTGTCGTTGTTGATGATCATATGTCCAGTGGGAGCAAGTTCCATATGGAGGGTGCATATAAAGAAAAGGCTTGATTTGAAGTGGAGTGGTTGCATCTTGTTTTCAAGGATGGGACAATTAAAAGGTTTTGGTTGGCTTTCCTCCTCATCCTATTGTCAGGGGATGTCAGAATGAGTGAAAGAGCCCCTGAAATGATCCTGGCAGCAATATTTTGTGCAAGTTGCAAAGCGTGTAAGTTAGCCTTTGGGAGCCCTTGATAGATGATGTTTCCATAGTCGAGCGAGGAATGGTGTAATGAGTGCCTGACATGCATCCCTTAAGTCACTGTGTTCAAGCAGTGGGTGGAGATTTTGGACTGTTTTCATTTTATGGTATGCAGATCTTATGACTTGCTTGATGTGAGAGTGGAAGCTTAGTCTTTGGTCAAGGGTTATGCCCAAATACTGTACTTTGTCCTTAATTTGAAGAGGTATGTTGGCCAGACTTATGGTGGCTGGGAGAGTGAATGTTAGGCTCTTTGTAATGTGGAGTACTTCTGTCTTACTAGGGTTGATTAGGTTGTGGTCATGAAGCCATTGGGAGATAGATTTGAAGCATCTTCCTATTATGGTGTAATCCTGGGTTTTCTGTGGAGAATGATGTGTAGATTAAGAAATCATCAGTGCTATATATGCAAATGATTAATAGTAGTAGTAGTGGTATAGATGATAATGAATATTATAATTCTGGATTATAGCATATAGCAGTTGTATGAAGATGATAAATAGCAGTGAGGATAGGGCAGAGCTTTGAGGTAGGCCTTGGTTCTGCTTAGAGGGGTGGAAAGTGATTGACCCTACTTTTACCTGTTAGTAACAGTCCTCCAGATAAGGCTGGAATCACTTTGGAGTTCTTATCAAAAGTACGAAATCTGTATGCATGATGTGCCGAAGAGTTATGGGTGGACGTGTTGGGGAGCTGAGGCTGAAAGAAAGTAATCATGTTATGGTGCAAATGACACTCAAGGATTCATGTTGAATGATACTGAGAAGATGAAGGAAAGATGGAAAGAATACACTGAGGCATTATACCAGTGGCATACCAGGGCAATGGGTGTGACCCACCCTGGGTGCCAACCAAGCGGGGGTTACACTCCCATCAGGCCCATGGAGGCAGTACAGCAAACTTACTATAAAGATGACTTGCTGTGATGTCTCCATGAGTCCTGACACCCATCTCTCCCAGCTGAAGCCTCATGAATTGTGAGTCTTCAGTCTTGGGAGAGAAGAGCATTCAGCGCCAGCAAGTCAGCTTTATGGTAAGTTTGCCACGCTGTTTCCATGGGCCAGCAGATGTGTGTGTGTGAATCGCAATGCACAGTGCCATGCCACATGGGGGGGGGGGGGAGGGCACCCACCCTAAGTGCCAAGAGAACTAGGAACACCATTGCATTATACCATAAAGATCAAATGGATGAACAGCTGTTTCAACCTGTACCTTACAACCTGGAATCCTTGATGATGAAAGAAGATGAAGCAGGACCGAAAGCATTATCAAAGAACAAATCACCAGTCATTGATTGCATTCCCACTGAAGTACTATAGCAACTAGATGCAGCTACAATACTTACAAGGCTCTGCCAAAAAATTTGGAAGACAGCATTAAGGCCATCTGGAAAAGACCCGTGCTCATACCAATACTGAAGAAAGGTAATCCACCTGATTGTGGAAATTATCACACAATAGCTCTGATCCCACACATCAGAAAGATTCTACTCAAGATCATTCATTGGAGACTGCAGTCATACTTGGAATGAGAACTGCCTAAAATGCAAGCAGGGTTCAGGAAAAGATGATGATCAAGAGACATCATTTATCTTTATCTAACGAAACAAAAGCAATACAATGAACACATCAACCAATCAAAGAGGGAATTCCACACAAACATGATAAATACCTCCATCAACAAACCCAGAGAGCTTTTTGAAATAGTAAAAATCCTCACAAAAGAGCAAACAACTGAAGGGGAAGCACAAATTGATCCACAGGAATTCGCCGACCACATCAAAGAGAAATTTCACTCCACAGAACAAACAACGCCTAGTAGAACCACAAGAACGGACGTATACCCCAAAACCTGGGGCACATTCTCCTCACCCTCAACAGAACAGATATCCCACATCATCTCTACAATCAACACTAGCACCGCTCCTACAGACCCATGCCCAGTGTCATGGGTCAAAGCCACCAAATCAAGCCTCATCCCCACCATACATAAAATAGTACACGACTCACTCACTCAAGGAATCATGCCAAAGCAACTAAAACTTGCATCAGTAAGACCAATCACAAAGAAAACAACTCTCGACAAAAAAGATCCAGCAGCGTACCGACCAATCTCCAGCATACCCTTCCTCGCAAAAATCATCGAAAAAGCGGTTCAACTACAACTTCAGGATCACATCGACAAACATGAAACACTCGACGACAACCAACACGGATTTCGTCCCAACCACGGTGTCGAAACGCTACTGATCTACCTCTTCGACAGCATCCTAAGAATAATTGACAATACCAGGAATGGAATCATAATGATCTTCATCGACATCTCCTCAGCATTCGACACAGTGGACCACAACATGCTCCTGGAAAGACTAAAAAACACTGGTATACACGGTATCACACTGAAATGATTCCACTCGTACCTAACCGAAAGACAGCTACAGGTCAAGGTGGGACACATCACCTCCCGACCCATCAAAATCCGTCAAGGAGTACCTCAAGGATCTGCGCTCTCAGCACTCCTATTTAACATCTACATCCAACCAATATGCAACATCATGAAAGAGAACAACATTCAATACACAATCTATGCGGACGACATCATGATATACACCCCGATATCAATCGACAACCCGGACTTCTCTAAGATAACAGACTGCCTTACACAAATGACCAATTGGTGTCAGGACAACAACCTCGCAATAAACTACAACAAGACTGAAGCTTTAATCATCACTCGGAACCAAAGCTTCATACACCCACTGAATATAAAGATACAAAACACTACTATACCAATAAGGTCAGAAGTGAGATACCTCGGGGTTACGCTGGACAATAAACTCAATCTCAAGCCACACATAGGCAAAACAATACAAAAAGCCTACTACAAGATGCGAATCATCAGGAGACTGAAACCACTCCTCGCCCCAGAACACTTCCGTACCGTATGTCAAGCTCTGATAACCCCACTACTGGACTTCTGCAATCCGATATACCTTGGTCTACCGAAACAAGCCATCAAACCACTCCAACTGGCACAAAACACCGCAGCACGAATCATATCCGGAACTGCAAGACAGGAGCACATCACACCCACCTTAAAGGACTTACACTGGCTTCCAATCAGTGCACGCATCAGATACAAAACTATCATAAACCTATACAAGATAAAACAGCACACATCAGCCAACAGCCTGCACACCCTCATACAACCAGACACCAGTACACGTCCAAGAAGAAAACAAACTCACAACCGAGTCAGCACCCCAAGTGAATACAAACACACACGCAAGGACACAACAGACCGAGCACTCTCCATGGCTGCTCCAACAATATGGAACAAACTACCGGACGATTTGAGGGCAACTACAGACCTCAAGGACTTTAGAAAACAGCTGAAAACCATGCTGTTCATAGAACACTATGGACACATCACATAGTCTAAATAGCTGTATATCAGCACACGTCACCGCCTAACACTGTATGTATATAAGATGTTTTTAGCACCACTGTATATAGCCCACATTGTACATAACTCAAACTAATCTAGCACACAACACAACACGCACCCAACTAAATTTTCACCCTCACTGCATGTATAACACACTCACACTACCAGATTGTTTGCTGTGATACCACCTTGATTATTATGATAAGGCGGTTTAGAAATACTGTTAAATAAAATAAATAAATAAATAAATCATTTCAGATATGAGATGAATCCTTGAAAAGACAAAAGAATACCAAAAGGATATCTACATATGTTTCATTGACTACAGCAAGGCCTTTGATTGCATAAATCATGAAAAACTCTCAGCCATATTAAGAAACATGGGTATACCAAACCATCTGATAGTTTTCATGCTTTCATGTGCAACCTTCCCTTGATCAAGAAGCAACAGTTTGAATGGAACAATGAAAACAGAATGGTTTAAAATTGGCAAAGATGTACAACAAGGCTGTAAATGTTCCCCATACTGTTCAATCTATATTCAGTGTGAATTCACAACCAGTAATTGGTCAATACCAGAGTGAATAAGCAACTGACAAAATAATATAGGTAATCACTCTATCTTACTAACAAACCTCTCATCAGGTACTAACAAATGTTGAAAGCCAGAAGGAAGAAGAACGAGCCTCAGAACACTAGGTAACATGAACCCAACTTCAACATCAAGAAGCGTACGTTTTAACACATCTAGGCTCATTAGACCTCCTCCCAGCCTTAAAAACAATCTTCAAACAAAAAAGTATTTCTAACACATTATTTCTTGTTTCGCAATTCCTCACAGTATTACAAGGCAATAAAGATTCACAGCACAAACTTTAAATTGCAAAGAAACATAACACAGAAGACACTTATCTGAAAGGGCACATTACCGATGCATTTAACCAGGTGCACCAGTCAAACCCACACACACAGTTTAACATATTATAGGGGAAATGGGGGAAAAACACACCCCACCCCCAATGTTAGAGAGGAAGCAAACCCGACACCATACACAGGCAGCCTAAGCGTTTCGCTAAGAAAGCTTCTTCAGGGAAAACCCCTTCCAAACTGTACATAAATCACTGCAAAGAGAAAATGGAAACCAAAATCAGCTTCAAAACATAGTACCATCATGAGCACAGAACCTCTACTAACACCCTCAGAACCAACAACGAGCAGAGAGAGCATACCTGTCTCAACCGGCACTATACGCACCAGTCCCCAGAATACCAACCAAACAACTCCACGGTGCAAAAGACGCTGTGCATGCGTGTCACAAAATACAAAAAATCCATGATGTCACTGCATAGCAAGGTGGAGGAAAACCCCTCCTCCCCCGCCAATTGTTACACCCGTAAATGGCAAGGGAAACCCATATCCGGTTCATCCAACATCAATTAAACAAACCTCACTCGTCCACATCCTGAACCTTCTCAAAACCCCACAGTCATAAACATACGTTCCATTCTATCTGGGCGTTGAAACCCCTGGGGCAACAGTCCCCAAACTGTGGATCCACCGTTGCTCACAGAACAAAAGGCACTCATCCTTATTTCTATTGCCTTTACCAGAGAGCACCTGATCGATACAGAAGCAACGTAAATCAAAAAAAGAATGATTAAAGTCCAAAATAATGCTGTACCAGGGGGCATCACCTCTCTGACATTTCAACCTGCTTTTGTGTTCCTGATGGCGCAATTTGAAAGGCCTTGCTGTTTTGCCCACATAGGCCAACCCACAGGGGCACCGAATGAAATAGACAACACAACTGGACATGCAGGTGGTGGTGCAACGAATCCTATATAAAATGCCATTGTAAGTGAAAGAGCTAATATTCTCACATACCTCACACACAGGGCAACCCCCACACACCACATGCCCACCCAGACTATCATCCTCCTGGGAACGAGCCCGTAGACGAGCCGGACTTAAAATTTCTTTTAAATTGTGGTTTCTAGTCCAGACACATCAGTTTTTTGCCCTGGAGACCCGGAACTACCTGGGTAATCCCAAAATGTTTCTTCACAATGCGTTGTAAACAATAACTAAATGGAGAGAATTGTGTCACAAAATGAATAAATTCACTCCTATCACAGGAGAGACCCGGCTCCTGAAGACGTGGGCGCAATAGCCAATCACGATCATTAAATCTAGCTCATTTATATGCCTTATCAATAACTGATCTAGGATAATCCCGCAAGAGAAAATCCCATTTAAGAGATCGGGATTGAGAAACATATTCCCCTGTAGCAGAGCAATTGTGTCGGAATCTAATAAATTGAGAGAAGAGTAAATCCTCAATTAGTCTATGTGGATGGGCGCTAGAGAAATGTAGAAAAGTATTCCGATCAGTAGCTTTCTGATGAACAGTGGTGCCCCAGCCCACAGCTAGTTTCGTGACCTGAACATCCAGAAAAATAATCTCATGCTCATGAAAATTCAAAGTAAATTGTATATTGGAGTGACAAGAATTAAGCCAACAGTGGAATTGTAAAAGCAGCTCCACTGTACCACTTCAAATCACAAAAATGTCATCGATATAGCGTCGCCAAATCCGAATGTGGGCGAAGAAGGTGAAAGGGACAATCATTTCACCTCAAAATCTCCCATAAATAGATTGGCGACTGAGGGAGCAAACGTAGCCCCCATAGCAACACCAGAGACTTGTTGAAAAAAACTTTTATCAAATTCAGAATAATTGTGATGCAAAGCAAAATTCGCCAACTCCTCAGTAAAAGAAAGGAGGCCAGGCGACATGTCCCCCCTCTGTCTTAAAGCTTGGGACACTACCTCCAGAGCTTCACTTAAGGGAATACTAGTGTATAATGCGGTGTCATCAAAAGTGACCAAAACAATGTCAGGTTTTGATGTCAAGGCATCTGCCTCAATTAAAGTGTTCAAAAAATGGGAGGTATCCTTGAGATATGATGGAATAGTTGGTAACAATGGGCGCAAAAAAGAGTCTACAAAAACAGACAGAGGGTCCAACGGAGTGCCCCTTGTGGAGACAATGGACCTAGCAGGGGGATTAACCAAACTTTTATGAATTTTAGGCAACAAATAAAACCGTGCTACAGAGTGAGAAACCACGAAAAAAAAATCAAGCCCCTTCCTGTTAATCAAATGAGCCTAATAAGCTGTTCTCATCATCTCCTGAATCTGTTTCTTAAACACAAGAGTAGGATCCTGGGCCAAAGGGATATACGTTGTTTGATCTCCCAACTGTCTAAAGGCTTAATTCATATAACATTCCACATCCATTATCTCTTAAACGGGATTTTCTCTTGCAGGGTTATCCTAGATCGGTTGTTGATAAGGCATATAAACGAGCTAGATTTAATGATCGTAATCGTCTTTTGCACCGTTGAGCTCTTTGGTTGCTATTCTGGGGGCCGGTGAGTATGGTGCCGGTTGAGCCTTCTTTGCAGCTCTTGCCGTTCCTAACTGACATTATTAATTCCAGTTTGTCATCTGGCCTTTTTCCATCCGCTTGGAAATCTGCTGTTGTACGTCCTCTTCTAAAGCAGTCATCACTTGATCCTTCCGTTCTGTCCCACTGGCGCCCCGTCTCAAATCTCCCGTTCATAGCCAAACTTCTGGAGCGGTTTGCTTTTAAGCAGCTAAATTCCCACATTGAGACTACTCACTCCCTTCACCCCCGCCAAGCAGGTTTCCGTCATGGGCACAGCATTGAGACTGTCCTCTTAGCACTATTGAATGAACTGCATGTTGCACATGACCGGGGTGATATTACTCTAATTGTCTCACTTGATCTTTCGGCGGCTTTTGATCTAATTGATCACCGGACTCTTCTCTCTCGTCTTTCTGACTGTAGGTTGCAGGGTACAGTCTTACAGTGGTTTCACTCTTTTCTTTCGGCTCGTTCATTCACTGTTCACTCGAATGGTCATTCCTCTTCTTCTTTTCCGCTCACTTGTGGTGTACCACAGGGTTCTGTTCTCTCTCCTTTACTGTTTAATATTTTTCTTGCTCCGTTGCCCCTTCTAATTCAACAATTTCCTGTGTCTCCTTACATCTACGCGGATGACATCATTCTTCTCTATCACGTCTCTCCACTAATTCCGGATATATCTCCATTTAATGACTGTCTCTCGCATATCGCTTCTTGGCTCTCCCAGAACTTTCTCCATATAAACCCTGCTAAATCCACCGCGATGTGGGTATCCTTAAGCGGCTCTTGTCCGACTATTGCGCCTCTGATTGATTCTATTCCTATCCCTTTGGTTTCTTCTTTTCGCTATCTGGGTGTCATTCTTGATTCCACTCTTTCTTTCCACTTACACATTTCTTCCCTCACTCGCCGTTCTTTTCTGTCTTTACGTCAGATCAGGGCTGTCCGTTCAGTTTTACCCTTCGATTCATTTGTCACTTTGGTACTGGCTCTCGTCATCAGTAGACTAGACTATTGTAATGTTTTCCTAGCAAATCTTCCTAATTATCAGCGTCAAAGACTCCAGTCCGTTCAAAATACCGCTGTTCGGCTTATTACTTTCACTCACCGCTATGATCATGTTACCCCTCTTCTTTTTCGATTACATTGGTTACCCCTTCAGTTTCGTTATCACTATAAATTTCTTATCTTACTTCACCGTGCCATTCACACGGGTGAACCCACTTATCTGGCTGATCTCATCTCCCTCCACACCCCATACCGCCAGCTTCGCTCCCTTCACGCCAACCATCTAGCTCTGCCTGCTCCTTCGCGAGCGCACCTAGAACAGACCCGACACTTGGCCTTTTTCTTTTTGGGCCCCCTTCTATGGAACACTTTGCCATCTACCCTCCGATTAGAATCTTCCTATCCGCACTTCAAATCATTACTCAAAACTCACCTGTTTAAACAAGCCTTTGACCTTCCCTCTGATTCCCATCCCTAAGATATGTTGTCCATGTCATTTTGTCTGTCTTTTTTTGTCTCTGTTTGAAGTATGTGTTTGGTCTTCATAGTAATTTTAATAGTTTTAGCCTGTACTATCTTCTGTTTTGGTCCTCTTTCATGTTCACCTTTTATGCCCTTTTTTGACTTTCTGCTTTCCTATTATTTTATGGCGTTCTTTTCCTTACTTTGCAGTGTTGACTTTTATTTTATTTTATTGTACACCGCTTAATGCTTTGGCCATAGCGGTTTATCAAGTGTTTTAATAAAGATAAAGATAAAGACAGGTATGCTCTCTCTGCTCGTTGTTGGTTCTGAGGGTGTTAGTAGAGGTTCTGCGCTCATGATGGTACTATGTTTTGAAGCTGATTTTGGTTTCCCTTTTCTCTTTGCAGTGATTTATGCACATTTTGGATGGGGTTTTCCCTGAAGAAGTTTTCTTAGTTTTCTAAGCCTCTATGTGCAGGCTGAGACCCGATTCCGGTCGGCCTGCATGTACAGGAGCTGTGATCCCTGGCTGCTGCCAACTTTGTACTTTCCCCACAGCCCAACCCCCAATCTGGTCTCCTATGGCCAGGGTCGGGCTACGGGGAATCCCCTGCTCCCATTCCTACCTTTGATGTGCCCGGGCCTGCCATCTCCCCCCATCTAGGGGAACTTATTCCACCTCAGAGGTGGAATATGTTCTCCCTCTACTATGCCAGCCCTGGACATACAGAGCTAACATCAGAATCGGCCCTGTACATCCATGGCTGCAGATGCCCACTGCCCACCCCATCTCCACATCCCCACTGCCACTTTCCTGCCCCCGTCTAACTTCTCTGTACAAACTCCCTGTTCGTATGGGTAGGCTTGGAAGGGATGGGAAAGGCATACCAGCACCAACTCAAGAATTAAAACTACACCAAGCCTACCAATAAAAATTCATCATTACAAATATTTTAGAACACCAGTACACCTTCAGTTTTCTATACAGAACGTCCCTGTTAACAGAATACCTCAGCTTGGATACACATGGAAAGCACATCCATCATTTGGTAAAGAATAAGAGACTAAGAATTAGAAACCACTATGCAGAAAAAAAAACCCTGAAATGGAAAACCCAAGAATCTAGAATCTGTGATCAGTGAAACACTGAAGAAAGAAGACCACCATGAAAGAGTTGAAGAACAGTCTACTGGTTAGAGCAGTGGCCTGAGACTAAGAGAAACCAGGGTTCATATCTCACTAAAGCTCCTTCTGCCCTTGGATAAGTCACTTAATCCTCCATTGCCTTAGGTACAAACTTAGATTACAAGCCCAGTGGGGAAATTCTTACTGTACATACCTGAATATAACTCATTTTAAACTACTATTACTACTGTAAAGGCATGAGCTAAATATGCACTTCATCCTATAATGAGCAAAAATCCACATTGATGTATATCATTCTCTGAAAATGAGGTTATTGTTATACCTTTAGGGCCCGATACCGTCCCACACGTAGATGCCCTCTGAGCGTCTGGTCTGAACAGGATGCATAGAGGGGATCGCGATTCTGATCCCGTGGGACACGTCTAGCCCTGCAGGATCAGAATCATGAACAGTCCTGCACGTGCAGACTGGACTGAATCGCAGTCCCGGCCTGCACATGCAGGACTGTTCATGTTTCTGACTGTGATTCAGTCCAGCCTGCATGTGCAGGACTGTCCCTGGCTAACTCTGTCAAGGCTCCTCAGTGGAACCACGGCACCATGGTGTCATGTTGCCATGGCACCGTGGCTCCATTGAAGAGCTGCAATGCTGGCTGCCTGAAAAACGGGTTTATTCCCTGCAGCCCGACCCCCAATCTAGCCTCCTAATGCCAGGGTCGGGCTGCGGGGAATGTCCCCTGGCCCTCCATGCCCCATCCGCACCCCAGAATTGAAATTAGGACATGTCCAGGGAAATTATTCCACCTCAGAGGTGGAATAAATTCCCCGGACATGTCGCTGGCCCTGAACGTAAAATATATAAACAAAACATATTAAAAACATATTAAAAATTGTAATGCAAAACTATAATAAAGCAAAAAGGGCATCACATAACATATACAGTTAAAAACAATATATGTCAATTAATAAAAGCAACATAACACTCAAAGGTAACCAATAAATAAATAAATAAATAATTAATTAACTGAATAAAAGGTACAATTGAAACCATATGAATAACACTGAAAAAACTTCAAAATAGACGCAGGGCAGATTGAAGTAACAGCCAATATGGAAAGACAGGATTAAATGTAATTGCAATATTCTACTTACACTTGTGCACCGTGGGTACGTTGACCCAGAAGGCAAAACCTCTTATTCTGTTGCTATCACCAATAGACTGACAACAATAAGATCTTGCTTATTACAACTGTATATATCTCTTAAAACTGCAATATAATAATTGTGATTAAAAAACATGAAAAAGTACTAAAACTGCTTGAATTGTCAGTAATAAAGTATTGAGGCTTAAATTACATGTTGCAGATGCACAAGTGTAAGTAGAATATTGCAATTACATGTAATCCTGTCTTTCCATATTGGCTGTTACTTCAATCTGCCCTGCGTCTATTTTGAAGTTTGGTTTCAATTGTACCTTTTATTCTTTTATTTCGTTAATTATTTATTTATTTATTGGTTACCTTTGAGTGTTATGTTGCTTTTATTAATTGACATATATTGTTTTTAACTGTATATGTTATGTGATGCCCTTTTTGCTTTATTATAGTTTTGCATTACAATTTTTAATATGTTTTTAATATGCTTTGTTTATATATTTTTTGTTTGGAAAGTACCCCTTCCCCCCGAAGAAGGCGTTTGCCGAAACACGTTGTGGATTTCAATAAAGCACCCGTGTTCATCCTCTACTCTTGCTTCCTGTGTATATCTGATGGACTTTGCAAGAGCGGTTTGCTCTTTTTGTGCCTGAGCTGGCCCTGAACATACAGGGCCGACATTAGAATCGGCCCTGTATGTCCAGGGCCAGGACTGCCCACTGCCTGCCCACCCCCGGGCCGCCCATTCCCCACCCCGTCTAACTTCCCCGCACAACCGGCAGGGAAGTTAGTCGAGGGCAGGAGCTGGCACGAATAGCAGGGATGGATGTCCCATTGGGCTATCCATCCCCCGTATTCGTAGCACAGAATAACCCCCTTATTGTCTGATCATTTTATTTTTACAATTCAGTTGGTCCTTGTCTGTCTTTGCCACTGCTTCTTGTAGGTTTTCTCCTGTCCATTTCCAAGATTTCATTTCCATTTTCTATTTCTTTACGGTCCCTGTCTTCTTCCTTTCCTACACCTATCTTTTTTCTTATTTTCTCTCATCTACATTTTTATCTGTCTACAGCTCCAGTTTTGCCTATGGGCATAAGCAGGGCTTTTTAGTGCCAGTATGCAGCAGGAGGATCTGTTCTACCTTAGATGATTTCAAGATACCTGCACAAGCTCCACAGGCAAGCAATATTATACTTGTTGGCATACTACTTGCTTATCTTCTTTCATTGTGTATTTATTGATTTTTTTTAAATTTAATTTTTCTAAATTTTCATATAAACAACAAGAAAGTACTCTTGCGTTAGAAATGTGAGGTTCAAGGGAAAAGAGCATAATACATCATGTTTATTACAAGAAAACCATAAATCCAGAAGTAACAAATAAAATTACTTGTAACTTCACCTTTAGCCCACAAAGCAACTGGAATCCGGGTAGTACAAAGAAAATTATTAACGATCCACTACATAGGAAAACGCACACCATGCAATTAGCAATACAAAAGTCACAAATTCAAGGTGTCTACCTGCCCAATACTTGAGGGGCCATATGCATTCAAAAAAGGAAATTAAATGTGAGGGATGCAAAAATATATAGGAATTCCCTTGCAGCTTAATCAGGCATTTACAGGGTTACTTTTAAAAAAATACACCACCCATCTGCAAACCCTATGTCTCAGGAGCAAAAAATCCCTCCTATGAGACTGGGTATCCTTAGCCAAATCAGGAAATATACATACTGAACAGTCCTTAAACTGCACATTACGCTTCCTAAAAAATAACTTGAGTAGCCATTCTTTATCAGATATTAATGCAAGTGTTAAAATACAAGTAGATGGAATAATCTCATCTGCTACAGAGGTTTCTAACATAGCCGTAACATTTAACAAATCTGCTTACTGAGGGCCAGGAATCTCAACTCCACTAGTGGCCTTGCGACCAGTAGGGAGATAGTATATTTTAACCAAAGGTGGAACAGATTCAGCAGGAACTCCTGATACTTCTGTCATATAAAGTTCAAACATTTCCTTTGCTGAAATATTAGGACACTTAGGAAAATTAATCAGCTGCAAATTCGATAGTCTGGTGTGATTGTCCAACTGCTCCAAATGAGCCTTAAGATGAGTAACATCTTTTATGACAGCTTCTGAATAACCATCCAGAAGATTAACTTGCAAGGAAAGATCATGCATAGCAGACTGCAGAGTTCCAGTTGTTGTATTAAAGCTTTCGCTTCTGCATTCTTTTGAATCTGACCCTTTAGATCTCTCACCAGTACAGCAAAGACATCTCCAAGCTGCTTGATCGCATTCCAAATAGTTTCAAGAGTAAAGTGCTCTGGGCGAATTAAATCAAAGGAAAATGGCGCAGTACCCTGGTCCACGCCGATTTTGCTGCCGTCTCCACAGCCCCAACAGATTTGCACAGCACCAAGGGAGTTTGCCAAAAAGGTGAACTTTCAGCCCCAGGAGACAGAGGACATGATTGAAGCTCAGACTCAAGCCTCTCAACAACTGCAGATGAATCTGGAGAAGGCCCCAGTAAGGGTAAGGGTAAAAAAGTGCTGCACAACAGACCTGACACCACCACAACATCTCTGGAGGAAGACTCGGTATCCAGCTGCATCCGGGGATGATGTGACACCGAGGGCATAAGATCTAAGCTCGTGGGAGAATCTGAGCAAACCTGCTCCCGAGGGCTCCCAGCCAATCATAACGCCCCCGCCTCTGCTGACTGCTGCTCTTGCTGGACCACAAAGTCATTCATCGGACCTGAGGAAACAGGAGTCAAGGTAAGCCAGGCTGCCTGAGGCTGCTTGCTCAGCCCCCCCTTCTGCTTTCTCCCCATAAGGAAATTCTGGGAGAGCACTAGCGGGTGCATGCAGTCATCTTGGATCCTCTCGTGTATTTATTGATTTGTCCGTGTGATCTCAAATACATTGGTAGAACAATTAGACCTTTAAAATCTCATTTGAGCGAGCACATGTCTAGAATTAATACTAAAATTTCATCTGTACCTATTGTTCCTCATTGTCTTCAAATTACCATACTTTTTCTGATTTTAAATGGTGGATAATTGATTTTGTCCTCCCTGATCCACACAGTGGGGACTGTGATTCTTGATTACAATATTTGGAGCAAACATTGATTTTTAGATTAGAGATGCTGGCTCACAGGGGACTCAACTTTGAGTTAGATTGATGGAGTCTCCTTTAAGGTTTTCAGTTATTGTCCTGATCTGACCATCCAATCAACATGTGGCAGTTGGGTTGCTGGCATCACACGCCAACTTGCTGGTGTCTTTTTAAGAACTCATATTTGTAAGTTAATATATCAGTCTGTAAGTTGTAAATTAAGTGAGCGGTAAACCCTCAAAATAAGAGTCTGAATCAGAGCTCGCAAGCCTTTGGAGGAGCTCGAAACACAGTACTGTGTCTGTTTTGGATTGTGGGATCTTCTTTTACAAGCTCACTATAAGATCAGTGTTGACCATTTCTATAAGTTAAGTCATGTCTTCAAGTTACTAATTTTAATCATATTGGCATAGAGCCCAATTCTGAGAGGGATACATTTGGGCCGTCTGGACATCCTCGATCAAGACGGGCTCGTTAGGACCTGATTCTGGATCGCGGGAACAAAATGTTCCTGCGGTACACAGAATTGGACCCGAGGACAGCCTGGCATGCCCCTGCCTGCCTGCGGGGACATCCTCCCCACAGGCGCCCATGGCTCACGTTGCTAAGGCCCCCTCTTCCCCTGTCACCCAACCCATGGCTGTCCAGCTGAGGCCTGGATTCTTTCTTCCTTGTCTTTCCTATCATCAAAGCTGGCATTCTTTCCTTTTCTTTACCACTTGCTTTCTTATTGTAAACTGCATTGCTGCATGCAAATACTGCGGTATATCAAATAAAAGCAAATATAAACATGTTTAAAATTCGATGCACACTGCCATCGCTGCAAACACAGGAAAAGCGGTGGCAGCGGCGGCAGCATGGGAGGGCTAATGGCTGGAAAGGAGATGCTGGATGCCAAGGGGAGGGGAAGGGTTAGTGTCTGGAAGAGAGTTGTCGGATACCAAGGGAGGTAGTTATTGGCTGGAGGATTGGAGGACAAATGCCGGACACGGGATAGGGGACCCAGGGGAATGAAGGGCAGATACTGGATATGGGTTGGAGCATGAGTGGGGAGCAGAGGCTGGACATGGGGCCTTAGGGGTCATGGGGGATGAAAGGCAGATGCTGGACATGGGATGGGAGTATAGGGGATAGTGGGCAGAGATTGGACACAGGGCGGGGTGGAGTACAGGTGCTGGACATGTGGTGGGGAATGGAGAAAAAAAGCAGGGCAAGAGAGAAGGGAAGAGATACTAGACACAGGGAGGGCAGAAGAGAGGGGAGAGAGTTAAAAACTGGGGAATAAGTGACTGGGGAAGGATAGAGAGATGAGGATAGTGAGAGGGCTATGTTGAAGGTTGAGAAATGGTAGGAAGACTATAAAAAGATGGAGGAGATTAAGAACTGGATGTAAGAAAGAGAAATGAAATCTGAGTTGACAGAGAGAGAAAAATAAAATAAAACTGAAAGGAAACGATCAATATTTATTTTCTTTATTTTATTTAACAATTTTTATATACCGTCTTTCTACAAATCAAGACGGTTTACATAGAGCATTTCGTGGCAGTATGTTTCAACTGTTTACATGGAACAAAGTAATAGGTAAGCAATACGAACTATTTACAAAGAACAATGAAAAGTGATCAACTATTTACATAGGTATATACAGGGATATTGCATGGTTGATATCTGAGATGGAAGGAAGTGAAAAAGACAGGAGGGGAGAGAAGTGGCAGATGGACCAGAGACCCTAAAGGATGAGTTAAGAGAAGATGAGGAAAGCAGAAACCAGAGATTGGGATCAACAGAATTAGAGAAGAAATGACCAGACAACAAAAGGTTGAAACATTTTATTTTATTTTCAGTTTAGTGATTGGAATATATCTGTCTTTGGACTTCACAGGCCTGATTATTCATCTTGTGATGGTTAGCATTTAAAAGCACCTAACTGCCAAAGGTAAAAGTGAAACCAGATATTCAGCACCAAAATCTGGATATCCTCTGGCACTGAATATCCAATTTCAGCACTGACCAGTACAGCTATCCAGACCGTGGCAATATTCAGCCGCTATATGGATAACTGAACCGCATAAAGTTAGGACCACTATTGAGATGGCCTGACTTTATATAGGTGCTTAGATGGAGAGTGGACTGAATTTGTTGCTAAGCAGCTAAATGCTGGGATTACTCATTCCTTCGCCCCGCTTATGGACGGCCCTGCAACTATCCGGACAGTGTCATGGTGTTCAGAGACGATAGTCAGCAACACTGCCGGTTACTGCCACTGAATGTCCCTCTCAGTGCGATTTACCCAGTTAACAGGCTCTGCCAACCAGATAAACCCCTTTGAATACTGGGGCTGTACGTACATATTTTATCTTTATACGCTGCACAGAACAGGGGCATCTGCAGCTCTTTCCTTTTCTCTGGTGTTGTATTGCATGCTGAGTCTGATTTTTGGGGGTTTCAATTTAATTTTTGTCTACATAATTTTATTTTTATTTTGTGTTATTTTATGCTTGGTGTGGATCTACGCATATTCTGAGTGGGTGTTCAAGGCCAGCTATTCTGTTAGCATGGAGTTTCTGTGTAAGGATCAGTAGTAATCCTGCTTGTTTGGTTTCCTGGATGTTCTGGGGCCCACGGCAATATTTAAGAGGATATTTATGAAGCTGGGCTAACTGTTAATGTGGCAGATAGTGCACGCTATCAGGGTGTGCTAACAGATAATGCAGGGAAATTGCAGATATAGCACAGAGACTTTCTGCGCTGTTTGCAGAAATCATGTTATCTGTAAGTGTGGGCGGGATATGGGCGAAGAGCGGGGTGTGCACAACGTTTGGTTACTGCAGGCGTCAACTGCATGCATTAGCTGTCAAAGTTGCAGACTGCACTGGCGCTCATAATGCCATCTCAATGGGTGACACTGTGTGCATCCATAGTGCTGCGGGGCGCACACTCTGCAATTTCAGTGCGTTATCATCCAAGAAAATGCGTGCCTGCCTCCAACAGATGACGCCCAGCTTTGGCAGCTAACACTACGCTTTCTGCGCTTTTTTGCCATCTTAGATGCAAAGCCTAACACGCTCTAGTAAACAGACCCCTTAGAGTGCTGCTCTTTTCCGGGTAGGCTCCTTGTGGGAGTTCTGGAAGACAGCAGAAGAAAGATAATAATCCAGAGAGGCAATACGTGAGACAGTTTTGTGTGATAGTACAGGTTTGGAATGCATTGCTTTATGAGATGAGGGTTGAGAAAAATTGTCTTTTTGACTTTAAAAAAACAACGTTATTTGTTGAGCATTATTTATTGATTTTTTTTATTGCACATCAGTTTGCTTGAAGGTCTTAATCTGCATGGGTTTATTTTCTATGATGTATTCATGTTCTGCACGTGTGGCTGAGGTAAGGAATTCTGCTGCAGTCCTGCTAGTTAATTTCCCAGTGGGAGGTGTGCTGGTGTTCTCGAGCCTTCTGTAATATTTACAGTGCCGCCTATTCATAGGTAGGGTTGTTGCAGTTTGAGTCCTAGGAGTTAGGCCGGTCATGCTATGGGAGGTTTACTATGCAGGGTCAGTGTCCTTTGCATTATTTCTCAGAAGACAAGAGAGTACTGGAGTACCTTAGGGATCAGCTCTGGCACCGGTATTGTTCACTGTCTTTGTGGGTGATATAACCGAAGGGTTAAAAGGAAAGGTTTGCCTTTTTGCGGATGGCACAAAGATTTGTAACAGTGGACATCTTTGAGGGAGTAGGCAACATGAGAAAAGATCTACAAAAATTTAGAAGAATGGTGTAGTGCTTGGCAGTTGAGATTTAATGCAAAGAAGTGCAGAGTGATGCACTTGGGATTCAGAAATCCAAAAGAGCTGTATGCGACAGAGGGTGGGAGGCTGGTATGCACGGACCAGGAGAGGGACCTCTGGGTGATAAGTGTCTGAGGATCTCAAGGTGGTGAGATGATGTGACAGAATGGTGGCCAAAGCCAGAAGGTTGCTAGGCTGCCTACAGAGAGTCATAACCAGCAAAAGGAAGAGGGTATTAAAGCCCCTGTACAAGCTACTGGTGTATTTGTATCCCAGTGATGTGACTTATTGAACCACACCTCCATAATAATGGCAGCAGCAGTAGCATTAGGGCAGTGTTTGTGATTGTGCCCTACCATGTAGATTAGGGAAGCCTGGAAGAACAACAATTTCTTCAGTGCTGCCCTACGGTCCAACTTCTTGGGGTTTCCAGTTCAATTTTCGCCACACATTTCTACTTGTAATTTTTGATCACTTATTTTAAATATGGTGCGGCTCTATCCATGTTTTCCGTAGATGTGACTGAGGTGATGTGTTCTTCTGACATGCTCTGTGGCTGTGCACAGGGAGTGTGGCTACTGTAAGGATGTGGCTACATAGGGGTGGCGCCATCGGCAATCACCTTCTCCCCTAAAGTTGGCCGAGTATGTGAGTACCAGCACCTTTTCCTTACAGAAAATGCACTGGCAGCTGCCCTGCGGCCCATAGGTAAAAGCAGCCCTATTCTTCCCTTCTGCTTCCTCGGGCCGCTTGCAAGGGAAGTGGGTGGAACTTTAATCAACAGACCGACAAATTCCTGCTTCCAGTCTGTTCGCTAAAGCGCCGCTCACTTCACTTTCAAGCTGATTGAGGTAGCAGAAGGAAGGGACAGGGCCACTGACTGTGCTGCTCTGGGGCAGGCCCATGAATGGGGGGGGGGGGGGCATGCTCAAACATTTACCCAGGGTCCCAAAAGTGTTTGGAGAAGTACTGCCTGTCTTCCTATAGCTAGATTTAATTTCTCCTCTCCAGTCTTCAGTGTCCTTTTCATATTTCACCTACTTACCTGCTTTCCATTTCCTACTCATATTTCCCTAGTTCTCCCATTCCCCACCTCTCTTTCATTCCTTGTCCAACATCCTATTCCCCCAGTCTTTCACCCATTTTCTACTCCTCCATTTTGACCCTCAGTACTCATCCTCTCTCTAGTTTCATGTACTTTCCCCTTCCTTTTATCCCCTTACCAGTCTTAACTCCTTCCCTGTCATTCATCCCTTTTTCACCTCCAGTCTCTTTCTTATATGTCATCCCTATCCAAATTCCCATTTCCCCTTCTACCTCCCCCATGTCTACCATATCATACTTCTTTCTAAGGCTTGTCCCCTTCTTTTCTCTCTCACCCTCCTCATATGCAGGATCATGCATTTGGGCTGCAAAATTCCAAAGGGGCGGTACAGTATAGGGGATGAGGTGGACAGACTCAGGAGTAATTTGCAGAAATATTTCTTTACAGAAGGAGTGGTTGATGCATGGAATAGTCTCCCAATGGAGATAGTACAGATGAGGACTGAAAATCTTCAAAGGGAAAAAAGGGACTATAGTAGTTGGTATGGAAAGACAGACTGGATAGGCATGTGGTCTTTTTCTGCTGTCATGTTTCAGTGTTTCTGTGGAACTGCCTCCTATCCCATGACTTGTTAATTTCCTTAAAAGCTCTCATGGGGGACCTAGTCAAAGACTTTCTGAAAATCCAGATACACTAAATCAACTGGTTCACCTTTATCTACCTGTTTATTCATACCTTCAAAAATACAGCAGATTTGTGAGACAAGACTTTCCTTGGCCAAATCTATGTTGGCTTTGTCCCATTAAACCGTACTTATCTGTAAGTTCAGTAATTTTGTTGTTTGTAATGGCTTCTACAATTTTGCCCAGCACTGACATCAGGCTCACTGATCTGTATTTTCTCAGATCACCCCTGGAACCCTTTTAAAAAATTTCCGTTACGTTAGCCACTCTCCAATCTTCAAGTACTACTGATGATTTTTTTGTTTTTGTTTTATAATTTGAATTTTTATTGTTTACCAAACATTACAAGTTAATACACTTGCACGGAAATAATGGGGCATTCCAGAAAAAACAAACAAGTAAATTAAAACAGGAAAAGCAATACATTATAAACAACCCATCACATAAGGAGGATCCAAAGACTTTCCAAACTAAAACAGAAAATTATTTAACCCAGATTAACAAATTAAGGATAAGGCTTGCATACAAACAGCCCAATATACTCTAAACATCTACAAGAACCTGCTCACTCACCCCCTAAAGAGCCCCTGGTATTTAAAAAGGAAAGTAATTGCGATGGATATAGAAAAATATAGGAATTACCCTGGATTTTTACCAGGCACTTACAAGGGTATTTCAGAAAAAATATCCCACCCAGCTGAAGAACCCGAGGTCGCAGGATCAAAAACTCACTCCTGCGACGTCTGGTCTCCCTTGCTAAGTCGGGAAATATATGGACCAGGCACCCCTTGAATAATATATTCCTTTTCTTAAAGAAAAGCCTTAATAACCAATCTTGGTGAGATACTAATGCAAAGGTAACAACACAGGTCACAGGTTTAACGAAATCCATATCAGATGTTTCCAACAACTCAGAAATATTCAATATATCTAAACCATTAGACCCCACAGCCCCTGGGGAAGCCAAAGTCTTCCGGGCGGTAGGAAGATAATATACTCTAACAACTGGAGGACAAGAGTCAGCAGGAACCCCCAGATTTTCAACTAGGTACATTTTAAACATATCCTTAGGAGAAACAGTAGGCACACTAGGAAAATTAATCAAACGCAGATTAGCTAACTTGGAAAAATTCTCAAATTGTTCCAACTTAATTTTAATCTGATTTGAGTCTTTTATAAAGGACTCGGTAAGTGTCTCCAACTGGTTATTCTTAACGGAAACTTCATCCACAGTAACTTTTAACTGAGCCAAGTCCTGCTCCATTCTTGTAATACTTGTAGAATTGGATACAACCTGTTCCTGAGTTCCCGTAATCTGTAAAAGAAATGCTTCTCTGAGCTGGTTAATGGCCATCCAGATCGATTCCAAAGTGAAGTGCTCCAGGCGAGGTAAGGAAAAAGGTAAAACCAACCCTCGTTGAGCGCCAGGCACCACATCACAGGACCTTGGGACTCCAGAAGGAGGGAGTCCGGCACTACAAGCCGGTCCCTCAGCAGGGCTCAGCATCTCGCGCAAAGCTCCTTCATCCTGCCCGGTCGCGGGAAAATCACCCTCCAGATCTCCAAGCACCAGCGGCCCCAAGGGAGCAACAGGAACTCCCAACTCTGGAGAGACCATCAACTCCCCGCTGTGCCGAGCTACCTCCAGACCGGGTTGCTTCGAGACCCGATGTTCTTCCGGTGGCATGAGGTCACTGCTCGCAGGAGACGCCGAGGAACCCAGCCCCGACTGATCTCTTGCCGAGCTACCGCTCCCCGGCAAAGGCTGTGGCTCTTGAGACCGCAAAACAAAGGCATCTAAAGGACCGGTAACGGGAGTAGGGGTATGCACGGAAGCCTGGGGCTGCATATCGCGCTTAACCTTCCTCTTACGTCCCATCAGGAAACACAGCTCAAGAGTCTAAACGCTGCCAACCACAATCTTGAATCCTCCTCCTGATGATTTTAATGGTAGTTTACAAATTACTAATACTAGGTCTGAAATTTCATTTTTTTCAGTTCCCTGAGTTGTATAATATCCTATCCAGGTGAGTTGGTATTCTTTATCAAATTGCTATATTACATCTTCTAGGTCTATCAAGATTTGTTTCAGTTCCTCAGATATGTCACCTTTTAATATAATTTCTGGCATAGGTAACTTTCCCATATCTTAGTCTGTAAAGACTGAGGCAAATAATTCATTTAGTCTCATTGCTGTGGCCTTGTCTTCACTTAGTGCCCCTTTTACCCTATATCATGCAATGGTCCTACTGACTCTCTCACAGGTCTTTTGCTACGAATGTACCTGAAAAGGTTTAATTATGAGTTTTTGCTTCCAGGGCAAACTTCTTTTTAAATTCTCTCTTTGCCTTCCTTATCACTGTCTTGCTTCTGATTTGCAAATGCTTATTCTGTTTCCTGTTTTCGGCATTTGGATCCTTTTATTCATTTTCTGAAAGATGTTTTTTAACTTTAACAATCTCTCTGACCTCACTTTTAAACCATGCCAGCAGTCATTTGGCTTTCTTTCTGCCTTTCTTAAAGGTGGATACATCTGTTCTGGGCTTCCAAATAGTATTTTTAAACAACTCCCAGGCTTGATATAAACTCTTAACCTTTGCAGCTGCTGCTTTAACTTTTTTCTAAACCATTTTCCTCATTTTATCATGGTCTCACAGTGCTGTCCTCTCTCCATTTATTAAATCAAATGTGATCATGTTATGACCACTATTGCCAAGTGGCTCCACTGTTGCCTCTTGTACCCGATCCTGTGCTCCACTAATAACTAGGTCTAAAATAACTTTCCCTTGAGTTGCTTCCTGAACCAGTTGCTCTATGAAGCAGTCCTTTATTTAATCTAGAAATTTTATCTCCCTAGCATGTCTGATGTGATACTGACCCAATCGATACTGGGGTAATTGAAACTGCCCATATAAAACAGCAAGCCACTCATAAATGTAGCAAAATATGACCTTGAGAATATACCACGAGAAAACAAAGACCGCCTGCAAAATCGATTTGCTGCTTTAGATACAAATGACAGAGCTCCAGAAGAGTTATGGTATGACATCAAGAAGGCTGTGATAGAAGAAAGTGAGAAGTCTCTACAAAAGTGAAAAAGCAAAAATGGCCAAAATGGATGACTGAAGGAACTCTGAAAATTGCCCAGAAATGCAGAGAAGCTAAAACCAGAGGAGAAAAAGAGTCAATCACAGAACTCAACGGAGATTTCCAATGTACAGCAAGACAAGGAGGAGCACTACAATGATGCATGCAAGGAAATAGAATAAGAAACTATTAGAGGAAGAACAAGATCAGCTTTCCTAAGGCTACGAGAGTAAAAGAAAAAATTCCAACCTCGAATTGGAATGCTGCAAGCTCCTCAAGGGTACATGTTGAATGATGCTGAGAAGATCAAGAAAAGTGGATACAGAGTCATTATGCTATAAAGATCATGTGGGCCATTTCAACCTGTACATATGATCAGGAACCATTGGCAATGAAAGAAAAAGTTGAAGCAGAATTGAAAGCATTATCAAAGAACAAAGCACCGGGCATTGATGGCATTCCCACTGAAGTATTAAAACAATCGGATGCAGCTGTTACCATACTTAGAAAGTTCTGCCAGGAAATTTGGAAGACAAATTCCTGGTTGTGACCTAGAACAACCAATCACTTAAGTACACAACCAGCTTGCTACTTTGCTGAACAATGTAAAAGATTAGATGATTGTAATTTCTGTCACAATGTACATAGTTATCCCATTAACCCATCACTATGTTTGGTCTTATTGTACACCCCCTGCCCTGTTTAAGTTCTCTTATATGTAAATGGCTTTGAATGGTAGAAAGGTGGTATATAAATAAGTTTAAATAAATAAATAAATTTATAGCCATGACTGGAAAAGGTCTGTGCTTATACCAACACTAAACAAAGGTAATCCAACTGACTGTAGAAATTATTGCACAATCATTCTGAATCCACATGCCAGCAAGATTCTACTTAAGATCATTCAGCAGAGACTACAACCATACCTGATACGAGAACTGACTGAGGTGCAAGCAGTGTTCAGGAAAGGGCGAGGAACAAGAGACATTATTGTGGATGTGAGGTGGATCCTTGACAAGTCAAACTAATAACAAAAGAATATCTATATATGCTTTGACTACAGCAAGGCTTTTGACTGTGGAAACCAAGCCCAGTATCCTTTTTCCAACAGTGGCCAATCCAGATCACAAGTACCTGGCAGGTTCCCAAAAAGATAACGGATTCCACAATGCTTGTCCAGGGAAGAGCAGTGGATCTCCTGGGTCCTCTTTAATAATGGTTTATGGACCTTTCTTCCAGGAACTTGTCCAAACCTTTTACTCAACTACACTAACAACTTCTCGTACATCCTCCAGTAACGAATTCCAGATTTTGATTACGCGTTGAGTGAAAAAATATTTTCTCATTTTAGTCTTAAATGGGTTACATTGTAGCTTCACTGCATGTCCGCTAGTCTTCTACTCTATTCATTAATTTATAGACCTCTGTCATATTTACCATCAGCCGTCTCTTTTCCAAGTTGAAGAGCCTTAACTTTTTAAGTCTTTCCTCATAGGGATATTCTTCCATTCTCTTTACCATTTTGGTGGCTCTTCTCTGTACCTTTTCTAATTCTGCTATATCCTTTTTAAGATTTGGTGACCAGAATTGCACACAATATTCAAGGTGCGGTCGCACCATGGAACGATACAGAGGCATTATAATATCCTTTGTCTTATTCTCCATTCCTTTCCTTATGATTCCTAGCATTCTATTTGCTTTCTTGGCTGCTGCTGCCCACTGGGCAGAGGTCTCAACGTGTCATTCACAATGACAACTAAATCTTTTTTCCTTGGTGGTGGTTCCTAACATTGCATTGTGTAGCCATAGTTTGGGTTGTTCTTTCCGAGGTGCATAACTTTGCACTTGTCCATATTAAATTTCATCTGCCATTTGAAGATCCAGTCTAACAGTTTATCAAGGTCCTGTTGCAATTTTTCACAATCCTCATGTGTTTTAAAAACTGAATAATTTTGTGTCATCTGCAAATTTGATCACAACACTCATTTTTCCCATTTCCAGGTCATTTATGAATATGTTAAAAAACAGCGGACCCAGCACAGATCCCTGAGGTACTCCACTATTCACTTTTCTCCATTGAGAAAACTGGCCATTTAGCCCTACTCTCTGCTTTCTTTTAACCAGTTCCTGATCCACAATAGTACACTGCCTCCTATCACATTACTTTTTAATTTCTCCAAAAGTCTCTCATGAGTGACCTTGTCAAAGTCTTTCTGAAAATCCAGGTACAGGAGTAATTTGGAATCTTTCAACTCTGTCTGTTCTTTACTTAAAGGCACCTGGGTTACTTTTACCTTTATTGCAATATAACCCAGGTATCTTTTCATTCTTTATCTTTGCTGACCTTTCTTGTTTATTCAAATTAGATGTGTGATGGCCTTACTAAAGTAGAGGCTCCAGCCTCTGTGTATATTTAAAATTGACTGATAAAGATGTACCACCTTTCAGAGGTTTCTGCCTTTAAGGACACAAATCCTGGCATGGATGCTTGTTACAATCTTTGTGAATTACAAAACGGAGCATATAGACTACTAACAGCAAATCCCTAAGTGGATTACAATAGGCAACCTTTTAAAACTGCCAGGGGTGCGAGACTAACTATTTAGTCAGCAATGGGGAGGGGGTGTTGGCTCTGCATCAGACATCAGCTCTCTGTGATTGGTTGAAACCTCCTGATGCTTTTGGAATTGAGGGATTAAGTTGCTGGAGAGCTTCTGGTTAAGAAGCATCATGAGGCTGATCTTGGCTTTAGGAGAGAGAAACCTGGGAGTTGGGCTTTGTCTCTCTTCCAGAGTTCAAAGCCTTGGACTCAGAGTTAAAAAAGAGCATTGATTTATTCTGCCTCTGCTCATAATAAAAATATTTTGCATTTCCTGACAACTATGCAGGGCCAGTGCTAGGGTCACTAGCACCCCCTGCAACCTACAGATCAGCACTCCCCCTCCCCCTATTACCATCCCTTTATCAAAACTCCTTCATGAACTCTGTTCACATGATGCTAGTATTTTTTCTTCAAAATAAATATTGTAACAAGAAAATTGCAGGGAAGGGGCAAATGCCTAGCTGGAATGAAAACAAGCACTGAGGAGTAAATATTTAACATCATATGAGCAGGCTGTGATAGTCAATGTGATCAAAGCAAACAAAATCAGTGTATTTATTTATTTAACCAAAAATAAGGTCTACAAAGGGTACAACCACTTAGCTTGTCATGCCTCTTATCTCACCTGTTATTGTTGCTACAGATATTACACCGCTCTCTCTCCGCATGTATGGTTGCAAAGCTCTTTTATAAATCCAACAAAAAAGGAGGAGGTTATAAAAGCAGTTAGTATAGCTGGATTTAAAAAAGGTTTTGACAAGTTCCTGGATAAAAAGTCAATAGACTATTATAAGACAGACCTGGGGAAAGCCACTGCTATCCCTGGATATAAGCAGAATGGAAGCTACAAAGAGCACTATAAGACAGGAATCAATCCCAGAGCAGCATTGATTATAGAGTGTCAGTTCCAAGTGACTATTCTGTGATAGCATTGAAAGGGAGAAGATCCTCAAGTACCAAAAAATGCAGTCGGAGACCAAGGAAATGTGGCAGAAAGATACCGAGTTATTTCCTATCATGTTTGGTGCCACAGGCTTAATTAGGAAGAATTTCCAAGCACACCCATACACGTAACATACTATGAACTCCAGAGGGAGGATCTCTTTGGCACGATGCAAGTATTACACCGAGCATTAGCAGTAAATATGAGAGACTGAGATCACACTCCACATATCCTGGCTTAGAAATGAAGTTCATGACTGTCATGGTAGGTGCAAAACTAACCCATTTGAAGAAATTGCCCCATATCTACCATTCCATAACAGCACTAACTTCCAAAATTCTCACAACAAGGAGCCTACCTAGAAAAGGACAGCACCATAAATATTGCTGTGAGCCCTAGAAAATCCTACATCTACCAGGCCAACTGAACAAGCAGATTACTACAGAGCCTTATATAGAAACCGGTTGCTAATATTACCTGGCCTCAGTCTCTACTACTACTACTACTATTGAGCATTTGTATAGTGCTGCAAGACGTATGTAGCGCTGCACAGACATGTAAGAGACAGTCCCTGCTCATCAGAGCTTACAATCTAGTCAAGACAGACAACACAGAAGGTGCAGATAGGGATAAAACAAGGGGGAGTGGTAAAGAAACACAAAGGAGATCAGGTGAGTCAAGATCCGAAAGCGGCAGCAAAGAGGTGAGTTTTCAGCCTGGATTTGAAAAGGGCCAGAGAAGGTACCTGACGTACAGACTCAGGTAGTTTGTTCCAGGAATAAGGAGCAGTAAGGTGAAAGGAGTGATGTCTGGAGTTAGCAATAGAAGAGAAGGACACCGATAGAAGAAATTTGCCAGAAGAGCGGAGTTTCTGGGGAGGGGTGTAGGGAGGTAGTGAGGAGCTGCAGACTGAATGCACTTATAGGTCAACAGGAGAAGTTTGAACTGGATGTGGAAACGGATAGGGATCCAATGAAGTGACTTGAGAAGTGGGGTAATATGAGTATGACATGGCTGGCAGAAGATTAGCTGTGCAGCAGAGTGTTGAACAGATTGAAAGGGAGGCAGATGATTCAGTGGGAGATGAGCAAAGAATAGGTTACAATAGTCAAGACAGGAGGTGATTAAGGAGTGGATAAGTGTCTTAGTAGTGTGTTCAGAAAAGAGCGGGCGGATTTTGTAAATGTTATAGAGAAAGAAACAGCAAGTCTTAGCTATCAGATGGATGTGTGTGGAGAAGGAGAGAGAGGAGTCAAAGACAACCCCAAGATTGTGAGCCGAGGAAACAGGGAGGAGTAGAGAGTTATCCACACAGACTGAGAAAGGAGGAAGAGGAGAGGAGGTTTTAGGGGGGAAAATAAGAAATTCAGTTTTGGCCATGTTAAATCTCAAGCGGCGTTGAGACATCCAAGCAGCAATGTCAGATTGTCTTCCCAGTCACCCAGTGTCAGCTCCCTTCCAGTCCCAGCCAAACATCCCCACTGTCTTGCCCCCTTATAGTCCCAGTACCATCCCTAGTCAGCTATCTAACAGTCCCATTCCCCCTTACTATGTAGCCCCTTCTAGTCCCAGTACCATCCACAGTGTCAGCTCCATTACAGCCTAGTCCCTCTGCCCCACTGGCTAGTCCCATTGCAGTTCCAGTCCCAATACCACCCCAGCGTCAGCTCCTTTCTAGGCCCAGCGCCCCTCCCCCACAGTATCTAGCCATCTTCCAGTTCCATCCTCAGTGTCAGTTTCCTTATAGGTCCGACTCCCCACCGCTCTGTCTAGCCCCCTTCCAATCCCAGTACCTTCCTGTGTCAGCTCCCTTACAATCATAGGCCCCTCCCCCACTGACTAGCCATGGTTCCAGTCCCAGTCCATTCCTCAGTGTAGGCTCCCTTCCAGTACTTCCACCCCATCCTCCGCATTCCCATCCTGCCTTTCCCTAACACTGGTCATCACTCACTTCCTACTTTTACAGCCAGGGGAACATTCTCCTTTGCTGCCATTGCTGTACTGTAAAAATGCATAGTTGGACATCATGCTTTTAAAATCGCAGCAGCCTGTCCCACGCAGGGTCTGAGCCTCTGTTTGCCCTTGCTGCCACTTTAACGGGCGAGCCAGTGAGGGACTGGCTTGGGGACCACAAACTTTAAGGGCGTCCAAAGACTCCTTCACTGATTCACCCTTTAAAGCAGCAGAGCACAGGCAGGGGAGTATTCTCCTTTGCTCCTGGGGCTGTGCTGCTTTAAGAGCCACAGGACCACGGTGTTTCTAGTTAGCACAAGAATTTCCTGCTTCTTGCAGATGGGTGAATCAGTGAGGAGGCTTCAGGTGCCCTTAAAAGTTGTGTGTCTTGAGCCAGTCTCTTACTGGCTTGCCCATTGAAGAGGCAGCAAAGGGCAAAGGGAGGCTCAGACCTTGTGTGAGACCGGCTGCCGCGATTTCAGCACCCCTTATCTCTGGTGCCCCCCCCCCTGCCTTACCAGGTAACGCTGGCCCTGCAACCATGGACCTTCAACGTTCCCTTGGGAAAGAGTTGAGCCTTACAACTGTCAGTCCAAACTGAACTGCCATCGAAATGCTGATATCTAACCGTAAATAAACTAAAGAAAGTTGGATGTTTTCCTAGCAGATAAAGGCCCAGAGGATTTGGATGGGGCTGGGCTTATATCCAGATCCAAACAGAATTTATAGTACTTGTGCAACGTTCTCAAAAATCATTGGGTTTCAGTTACCAATTTCACTACTTTAGCTGCATTAATTAGTGGAGGAGGGATAGTAAGAAAATCCACAGTACTACCTTTTAACTTTTGAAAGGGAGACTATGATAAAATGAGGAAAATAGTAAAGAAAAAACTAAAACAAGCAGTTGCATAGGTTAAAGACTTACATCAAGCTTGGGTGTTGTTGAAAAATACTATTTTGGAAGCCCAGATCAGCTGTATTCCACGCTTTAAGAAAAGTGGAAGGAAGTGCAAAAAACTGCCAACATGGTTTAAAGGTGAGGTCAGAGAGGCTGTTGTTGCCAAAAAAGCATCTTTCAGGAAATGGAAAAAAAGAGCCAAACGACGAAACCTGGAAACAGCACAAGCACTGGCAAGTCAAATGCAAGGCATTGATAAGGCAGGCAAAGGAAGAAATTGAGAAGAAGCTTGCTGTGGAAACATAAATGCAAAATAAAGACTTTTTCTAGTAAAGAGTCAGTTGGTCCATTAGATGATAGAGGGGTTAAAGGGGCACTAAGAGGCGACAAGGCGATAGCGGAGAGACTGAATGAATTCTTTGCTTCGGTCTTTACTGAGGAAGATGTAGGGATGTTACCCATGACTGAAGTGGTATTTAAAGGTGCGGAAGAATTGAAGGAAATATCGATACATCAGGAAGATGTATTACAACTATTAGATAAACTGAAGAGTAGCAAATCACCTGGGCCAGATGGTATACATCCAAGGGTGTTGAAAGAACTGAAATATGAGATTGCAGACCTGCTATTAGTAATCTGTGAACTATCATTAAAATCATCTCTAATACCTGAAGACTGGAGGATGGCGAACTTAACACCAATTTTTAAAAAAGGGTTCCAGGGGTGATCCGGGAAGCTACAGTCCGGTGAGCCTGACGTCAGTACCGGGAAAAATGGTAGAAACCATCATAAAGAATAAAATTACTCAGCATGTAGATGGTCATGGCCTAATGGGAGACAGCCAACATGGCTTTAGACAAGGAAGATCTTGTCTTACTAATCTGTTATGTTTTTTTGAAGGTGTGAATAAACAGGTGGACAAAGGTGAGTCAGTTGATATAGTGTATCTGGACTTTCAGAAAGCCTTTGACAAGATCCCTCATCAGAGATTTTTGGCAAAACTAAAGAGTCATGGGATAGGAGGCAGTGTACTACTGTGGATCAGGAACTGGTTAAAAGATAGAAAGCAGAGGGTAGGGCTAAATGGCCAATTTTCCCAATGGAGAAAGGTGAATAGTGGTGTACCCCAGGGATCTGTGCTGAGTCCGCTGCTTTTTGACATATTCATAAATGACCTGGAAAATGGAATAACGAGTGAGGTTATCAAATTTGCAGATGACACAAAACTATTTAAAGTTGTTAAAACCCAAGAGGATTGTGGAAAATTGCAAGAGGATCTTGATAAATTGGAAGACTGGGCATCAAAATGGCAGATGAAATTTAATGTGAACAAGTGCAAAGTTATGCACCTAGGGAAGAACAACCCAAACTATGGTTACACGATGCAAGGTTCCGCATTAGAAACCACCACCCAGGAAAAAGATTTAGGCGTCATTGTGGATAACATGTTAAAACCCTTGGCCCAGTGTGCAGCAGCGGCCAAGAGAGCAAATAGAATGCTAGGTATCATAAGGAAAGGAATGGAAAATAAAACAAAAGATATTATAATGCCTCTATATCGTTCCATGGTGAGACCGCACCTTGAATATTGTGTGCAATTTTGGTCGCGTATCTTAAAAAGGATACAGCGTTTTTAGAAAAGGTTCAGAGAAGAGCCACCAAAATGGTAAAGGGGATGGAAGGATACTCCTATGAAGAAAGGCTAAAAAGGTTAGGGTTCTTTAACCTGGAAAAGAGACGCCTGAGGGGAGATATGATAGAAGTCTATAAATTAATGAATGGAGTGGAACAGGTAAACGTAGCTCGATTGTTTACGTTATCAGAATATAGAAAGACTAGGGGACATGCAATAAAGCTACAGGGTAAACTATTTAAGACTAATAAAAGAAAATATTTTTTCACTCAATGTGTAATCAAACTCTGGAATTTGTTACCGGAAGATGTGGTAAAGGATGTTAGTGTAACTGGGTTTAAAAAAGGTTTGGACAAGTTCCTGGAGGAAAGGTCCATAAACCATTATTAAGAAGGGACCCAGGATATCAATGCTTGACCCTGTACAAGCATTGTGGAACCTGTGTCTTTTGGGGAAACTGCTAGGTACGTATGACCTAGATTGGCCACTGTTGGAAACAGGATACTGGGCTTGATGGACCTTGGTCTGACCCAGTATGGCATATCTTATGTTCTTATAAACTGTCTTGCTTTCTGTTGTCAGTGCAAACATTTAATTTACATATTCTACCAGCTTTTCTTAATTGCTGATTTATTTTGTAAGATATTGTTTTTTAATTATTCTATTTCTTTTTTTGGTTTGCTTTGGTAAACATCTTGTATTGTTTTTTTACTTTTTGTGAGCCGTTTCTTGTTCATTAGAGTAAAAGAAAAGCTTTCATTCAACTATTTTTTTTGTTTTAATTTGGAACACAGTGCATTATACCACTGGCCCAGTATCCGCTATTTCATTTAGAGTTACTCATTCTCACTATAGCTGATACAAATCCTTTGAACCCTCTAAACATTTTCAGGGGCTGGAGTGCATATCTAAACACCAAAAATATCCAGCCTCCTGAAGGTGTATTGGGTCTTGTCTCCTTGTAGGGTGTAAGCAACTGCGGGGCAGAAAAGGCAGACCTAGGTCACAAGAGCAGCATGGTGAACAGGGACTAGGTTCAAGCTTATATGAGTGGTTCCTGAGCAGCAATGACTTGAAATTATCAGAAAAAGTGAGAATTTGGTAAAAAGAAAAAATTTTGGTTTGTGTGCTTTTGACTCTATTCCATTGCAATTTGTGAAACATAGAGAGGCAACTAATATTGAACTGGTAGAAAAGAGAAGAGGCATATCCTGCTGGAGCTTAATACTACAAGAAATTCCTTTGGTGACAAGCACTGAAGAAATTCTGGCAGTAATGGAAAAATGGTGCAAATATAGGGAGCATAAAAGTTCTTAGTAGGCTGCCCAAAGCTGAAGAAGACTCCCTCCCAAATTTCTGTTGTGGACCTCATGACATCTGTCGCAAGCACTGGTATTGCTGTGATTGTGTGTGGGGAGGGATTCATTCACTCCACTGAGTATATATTCTAACACTATAAAATCCCCACCAATGTGATCTGTTTTTTTGGAAGGACCATTATGTTATGAAAGTGATGTTGGAGTGAGAAATCACAGAAGCTTGCAGAAAAGAAGCTACCTCGGCCAGCAAGGGTTAAGGCAACCTGTACTAGCAGCAGTGACGAACCTGAGGATAACTATGGATTTAGCAGTAACAGTTCCCAGGCTAAGATCAAGCATTATTTTTTAAGAGGGGGAAACTAGCAATTGGATATGCAGACTTGGCAGAAAAGCAGGAAGAGTAGCCACACGCTTCCATCTCCACCGCTGTTATGGTACAGAGCCAATAAAAGGCATATTTGGAGTGGAGGAGTGGCCTAGTGGTTGGGGGCAAGGTACTTCAGGCCAGAAGGTCAGGAGTTCAAATCCTACTAGAGGACAGCAACCTTGGGCTGGAAGCAGGGCCGGCCCATCCATTGAGCAAGAATGTTTTTTGCACAGGGCCCCGCGTTTCAGGGGGCCCCGCGCAAAGAACATTCTGCTTTTTTTTAAATTTCATTTAAAAAAAAAGAGCTGGCTCTGGCTGCTGCCACTGCCGCTACCACCGCGGCAGCGGCAGAATGGAGTGTCCCGCGGGGCCTCCTCTGCTCGTTGAGACCCCCTGCAAAGGCTTTCAGATTCGCGAAGGGAGAGTGTCTCCCTCGCGTCTCTGTTAAGCCGGCAGGGGCTAATGGAAAATTTCCCATCTACCCCTTTAGACGCGAGGGGCTGATGGGAAATTTCCCATTAGCCCCTGCGGGCTTAACAGAGACGCAAGGGAGACACTCTCCCTTCACGAATCTGAAAGCCTTTGCAGAGGGGCTCAGCGAGCAGAGGAGGCCCTGCGGGACACTCCATTCTGCCGCTGCCGCGGTGGTAGCGGCAGCAGCCAGAGCCAGCTTTTTTTTTTTAAATTTTGCCATAAGCCGGTGTGTGTGGGTGAGGTGGCACCGGTAATGGGCGCGGGGGGGGGGGTTAAGATTGGTAATGGGCGCGGGGGGGGGGGGGTTTAAGATTGGCAATGGGCTGGGGGCTGTCGGGAAATGGGGCGATGGGGGGTTAGGACTGGTAATGTGCTATGGGGGGGGGGTTAGGACTGATAATGGGCTATGGGGGGGCTAGGACTGATAATGGGCTATGGGGGGGGGCTAGGACAGGAAATGGGCTGATGGGGAGGGGTTAGGACTGGTAATGGGCTGTAGGCTGTTGGGGGGGGTTAGGACTGGTAATGGGTTATGGGGGGGGGGTTAGGACTGATAATGGGCTATGGGGGGGCTAGGACTGATAATGGGCTATGGGGGGGGGCTAGGACAGGAAATGGGCTGATGGGGAGGGGTTAGGACAGGAAATGTGCTGTGGGCTGTTGGGGGGGTTAGGACTGGTAATGGGCTATAGGGAGGGTGTTAAGACTGGTAATGGGCTGTGGGCTGATGGGGGCTGTCTGGAAATGAGGTGATGGGGGGGTTACGACTGCTAATGGGCTATGGGGGGGGTTAGGACTGATAATGGGCTATGGGGGGCGATGGGGAGGGGTTAGGACTTGAGGTGGGCTGATGTGGTTAGGACTGGTAATGGGCTGTGGACTGATGGGGGGGGGGTTAGGACTGGCAATGAGCTATGGGGGGCTGACTGGAAATGGGTTGATGGGGTTAATACTGGACGTGGGCTGATTGGGGGGTTAGGACTGGTAATGGGTTATAGGGGGGCTTAAACTGAAAATGGGGTGATTGGGGGTTAGGACTGGAAGTGGGTTGATGGGGGGCTAGGACTGGTAATGGGTTGGGGGGTTGCTATGACTGGAAATGGGCTGAGTGGAAGGGGAGGCTTGAACTGCAAATAGCTGATGGGGAGGGAGCTTGGAATGGAAATGGGCTGTGAGGGAAGGGAGCTAGGACTGAAAATGGGCTGTTGGGGGGAGCTAAGATTGGAAATGGGCTGTGGTGGAGGCTTGAATTGAAATGGACTCATAGAGGGGCTAGAACTGGAAGTAGGCTCATGGGGGGCTTGGACTGGAATTGGGCTGAGTGGAGGGGAGCTAGGATTTGACATGGGCTGATGGTGGGGCTAGGAAATGACTAGAAATGGGCTGATGGGGGCTAGGATTGGAAATGAGCTGATGAAGGGACTCAGACTGAAAATGGATGGGGGAGCTAGGACTGGAAATGGGTTGATGGGGGGGGCTAGGACTGGAAATGGGCTGATGCAGGGACTAGAAGGGAATGGATGCTGGGTGAGACTGGAACTAGAAGGGAGCTGATCTTGGGGGAGGATTAGAATGGGATGGGGCTGGGAGAGTAAAATGGAGAGGGGAAAAATATTTTGTGTGGGAGGGATGAAAAATCTACAATTGGCCGGGTATTGGGAGAGTAAGTGGGGATTGAGGATGGAGGGGTAAAATTTGTGTGGATGAAATAGGAATGAGGAAAGAGCAAAAGGAGAAAGATTAGTATGTTAAAGCAGATGTAGAGAGAGAGAATGGAAAAAAAAACTAGAAGAGAGAAGAAAGAACAAATGGACAGCAGACGATGGACAGTTAGCAGAAAACATGAAGAAACCAGAAGAAAGTGGCTGGAGCAATTGCAACTGAAAAAAAATGCACAAAAGGTAGAAAGATATCTCTTTATTTTGAATTTATTAACTGGAATATGAAAGCTCTGGGAAATGTGCATCATTAACGTCTGCGCTTTGTTTGGTACAAGAGGAAATTAATTTATAGTTTTATTTCTACGGTGTTGTTGTACATTCCAAGTTTGGCTTTTGGGGTTCCCAGTTTAATTATTGCCTTCCTGTTTCTAAATTGTGATTCCTTGTTTGGTGATGGTCTATGTTCTGCATGTGTAACTGAGCTGAGGTATTCTATTTATGTAATTCCTATTTGACATTGCCACTTGTTCTCTTTCCCCAGTATTCTCTGAAATGTATTGGTTTAATATTGGCAGTGTTGCCTTTTGATAGGTAGGGTATGGTGCTTTGTGAGTCCTGGTAATGCTGTCAGAATACGGCGGGTTTGCTATGGGTTCTAAATGGGCAGCGTTTGTAGTAGTTCCTAATGTGCCTGGCGGTTGGCACTGGATTATAGTAATGTAGAAATCTTTTAGTCTTTCTTTATCCATACACTCATTAAGAGACATGTTAGTGTATGGTAACATTATGCAAATATTTATGCAAATAAGGCCACTTATGCAAATGAGGCCCCGCACCGAGTCTCCGCACATGGCCCCTCACCCCCCTTGGGCCGCCCCTGGCTGGAAGGACTGGGATTTCTAGTACCACAGGTGCTCTTTGTGGTCTTGGGCAAGTCACTTAACCCTCCATAGCCCATGTTCCCTGTAAAATAGTTATCTCCAAGTTATAATGCCCTGTTCAATGTAATTTCAGTTTGTTCAATGTAAACCGCACTGATGCAGAATAGCGTGGTATATAAGAGAATGTAAATAAATATTTGATGCAGGGTAGCAGCAGGCAACCAGCAGATCTCTTAAGAAGCTACAGATGACAAGGAATCGTGTTTGGGACATGAAAATTCAGAGCAAGTGGCCACTGAAAGTTGGGTAAATGCAGAGGGTTTGGAGAATCCAGTTAGTAGCATGCACTATGAAGGTGTGCTTTCTCTCTCAGGGCATTTTCTCCAAATCGGTTAATTTTAGCTATTAGTTTCCCTGCTATATTGAGTTTCTGAAGATTATTGATCTCGTCTGTTTGCCACAATGTGTTGGGGTGGCTATGGAACTGAAGGTCTGAAGAGTTGAAGAGCGTCTTTGAGAAGATAAGTAATTGTGGACCTTAGTGGGCACGTGTTTTGCTATATTTATTTATTTCATTCTCTTTTCTGTGCAGGAGGCAACAGTCCGTTCCAGCGCTGCCTCGTGCAGTATTATGTACAATGATGCTTTTGAATGAGTGTGAATGTTGAATGTTAAGATATTAAATGTTTTGTCTCATAGTGATGGTTTGTGTTGTGTCGTTGAAGCGTTGATAATTCTTTATAGTTGAGAAAGATATATGGAGGCTTTTGTGACCTGTGATGTAAGCGTCAGCTGTTCCCTATAGTGAGGTTCTCACTAAATGTAGGGTATGAGCCATCCTGAGGTCACTTTTGCCTGTAATTAGTGTGTTTGTATTGATTTTGAATATTAGTTTTTATGTTTGAGTATCTCGTGGGTTAAGAGCAGGCATTATTTGTAATTTAATTTTGCGGATACCATGACAGTTGTGAACCTCACTTCTAAGCCAGGGTATGTGGAGTATGATCTCAGTCTCTCAAATTTACTGCTATTGCACTTGTCCATTCCTTCTGCAGTTTGTAAGATGTAACAGGTATGGGTAGTTTGTCATGATGTGCCTGGAAATTCTTCTTTATCAAGCCTGTCGCTCCCAGTACAATGGGAAAGATATTTGTATCTTTCTGCCACATTTTCTTCGTCTCTGACTCCATTTCTTGGTATTTCAGGATCTTCTGCCTCTCCATGTGATTCACAGAGTAATCACTCTGTATCGGCACATCTATTATCAAAGCCGTTCTAGTATTCTTCTCTTTAGCCACTATGTCAGATTTCCTGGCATCCAGTTACTTATCCGTTGAAATGGGAATGTCCCAGGTGATCATAACCTCTTCATTCTCTGTTATCTTTTTAAGGGTCATGATTCCAATGCATTTCAGGGACCGTGATGTTGTAGTGTTTACAGAGTTTCCAGTGAAGGAGGAGTGCTACTTTGCTGTGCTTTTCTGAATAGAAATTTTCCATCATCAGAACTTCACAGCTTGCTAGAAGGTGAGTCACTGTTTCCAGCTCTTTCTTACAGAATCAACATATGTCTGTTTTGCCAGTTTCTTCAATACTCGCCGTAAACCATCAAAAGGTTCTTGGAGTAATACTCTGTATTTTCCACTTTATTTGTGCATTTGCCACTTGTTTTTCCTCGCCTGCTGAACTAATTCTTCAAAGGGTTTTTTTCTCTTGTTTTGCAAATTCCATTACTTCCCTTCCCGTGCATGCCTGTGGATTCTCACTCATTCCTTCTCTCTCTGTGTAAAGATGGAAGTGTCATAGACAGAGCAAAGGCAAACAGTGCACAAGCAGCCATAGGAGTAATGCCTGATACTGCTGGGCGAAGAGCGCTCCCCAGCAAGGGCAGGTAGTTGAATGAGAGATGCGTGCAAGATGTCTCTGGCCTTTTACCTATAGAGTAATTCTCACCCAGAGCTCCAGAAGCAGGACCCAAGGATCCAGTGAAGGGATCCTGTACAAAAAATGGAGGTGTGGGGGCACTTTAGTGCTATGGAGGGTCAGTGTTTTGCAGAATGCCTTCACTGTCAGAACAGGCCATCAGTAGAAGAGCGACGGTGGGCCATCTTTCGAATAATTTATTTATTTAATTTATTTATTTGTACATTCTTTTATACCGCTTCTTCCAGAGATCAGATGCGGTTTACAGGTAACGTAACAAAAATAATAATGGAACTATTATTATTTTTACAATGAACATTTTTAGAACAATTTAACTATTATACATAGAACAGTAGAAACAATTGGCAAGTTGATGCCCAGCTTATGTAACTGATAGAAACAATATCAATAATTATTTACAATGTGAAATTATTAAATGTTTGTATGCTGGATGATTAGATGATACATTTGATGTAAATGTATATGTAATAGAGAGATGTGAGTATGAGAAATGTCTACATAGGATCTAAGTAGGATCAGTATGTGGTTGCTGGTTGGTGTTGAACTGATAATTCTGTGCATCATCATGCTGTAGGTTGTAATAGTGCTGTGTAAATAGATAGGTTTTTAACTCCTTTCTAAATGCTTTAAGGTCCTTAATTTCTCTTAGTTTGACTGGGAGGCTGTTCTACAATGTGGGTGCGAAGTATGAGAAAGCAGAGTTGCTAGTCTTCTGTTACTTTGATTTTCTTTTTTTTTCTTTTTTTAATATCTTTATTTAGAGAATTACAACACAAAATTAAAAATACAAAACACAAAAAATTCACTACACAGTCCAATACAACAAAACGACCACCTCCCCCCCCCACCCCTCCCTCCCAGGTCCCCCATCACCTATACAAAACAATCAGCAGCAATTGCGTGAAACAAAAACAAAGCAGTATTATGAGCAAGAAACATACTGAGCTACTTCCACAAAATCAGTCAAAGCCTTCCACCTGTTTTGCTCAAAGACCCTCTGGGCCACCCCCTTTCGGGGTAACCTCTCAAACTTGCTATATAGGCAAACCTGGTTCCACCATTCTTGCCAGTTGACCTTATAGGTACATTTCCAGTTGCAAACTAATAAATGTATCGCTATTCCCAGCATAAAATCCAACAGAAAAAAACATTCTTGCCGTAGGGACGGAATCCCCACCGCCGAATGGAACCCCAGGATTGCCCAAGTGAGAGGAGCACTGAAACCCAGCACTTTTTGTATACGCTCCCAAACCTGGGACCAAAACGCTCACACCCCCGGGCAATCCAGAATAATATGCTCAAATGTACCTATATCATTCTGGCAAGACCAGCATTTATTACTGGCGGCAACATCCCACTTGACCAGCTTAGCCGGGGTAATATAGGCTCTATGGGCGAAGAAAAACAAAGTCTGGATAATAGAAGCAGATTTAGACATCCTGACTTGCTTCCTCCAAAATTTTTCCCACCCTTGCACAGAAAGGGTAACCCCTGTATCATGTTCCCACACCTTTTGTAGCCCTCGCACCTGCGAGTGCTCATTCTGACTCATGAGTCTATAATAACCGGAGGCAACCCCTTTTGTTTGTATAATTTTTTGAACCAAAGGAGAAAGCCCCGCCTCCTCATCTAGTAACTTTATATTCTCTACCGACCGCTCAACACAGTGCCGAAGTTGTACCCATTGAAAAAAAGCTGCACCCGGAAGGTTGAATTCCTTGCTGAGATCCTCAAAGGCTTTCCATACCCCTCCTTCCACCAACTGCCCAATAGACCAAATACCTTTGGAATACCATTGCTTCCAAGCAAACATTTTTTGTTGAATTTTAAACAAAGGATTGTACCATAATGGGAGTAAACCTGAGAACTTAGCCCCTTGACCCTGCGTTTGCATTAAGGTTAAAAAAGCCTTTTGCGTCTCCACTATTATCAAAGGCACTCTCTCCAACGGTAAAAGAGAACCTGGGAGTAAACCCATCGGCACAGGGGCCACTAGACTCTCCTCCAAGGTCAACCACACTGGGCTCCGGTCTGTAACCTGCTCCAGCCATCTAGAACCTTGCTTCAACAAAAAAGCTTTATGATAGACTAAAAAATCCGGAAATTTCACCCCTCCCTGCACCTTATCAGATTTCAACTTTTTTAGAGCTATTCTGGGAGGTTTACCTTTCCACAAAAACTGACTCAGGAGCCGCTCAATGCCTTTATACGTAGCTATAGGCAGGTAACACGGAAGCATTTCCAAGACATAGTTAATCTTAGGAGCTATGGCCATTTTGATAGTCTCCAGACGCCCCCACCAGGACAGCATCAAGGGAGACCATCTGGCAATCAAAACTCGGACTTTAGCCAATAGGGCCTCCGCATTAAACCTTATTGTCTCCTCAAGCGGATAGCAATAGTGCACCCCTAAATATTTGACCATTCCTGACTCCCACACAAATGGAAAGTGCGCCAGGTCCCCTTTATGCACATAGGAATTTAACGGGAAAGCAACGGACTTTGACCAGTTTATTTTATACCCGGACCACCGAGAATATTGCCCTATCTGTTCCAGAATCTCTGACACTGAGCCTGGGGTAGTAAATAGCAGCAAGTCGTCAGCGTAAGCCGACAGTTGTTTTACTTCCCTATCCGCGAGCAAGATCCCCTGGATCTTTGGATTCTGCCGCAGCAAGAGCACTAAAGGTTCCAATGCAATATTAAACAATATCGGGGACAAAGGGCACCCCTGACGTGTGCCTCTTTGAAGCTCGATACCCCGGGATTGAATCCCATTTACACAAGCTCTGGCAGCTGGCTGAGCATACATTACCCTGAGCAATTTAAGAAAACCCTCCCCAACCCCAAACCATCTAAGAGCCGCGAACATAAATGACCACTCCAAGCGGTCAAACGCTTTTTCAGCATCTAAAGACAGTCCCACAAGGGGACTGTCTACATTCCCGGCCCCAGACAATACATGACAAAGAAGCCTAGCGTTATCAGCCGTCGACCGGCCTTCAACGAACCCGCACTGATCAGGGTGAATCAATAAAGGGGCCATGCTAGTCAATCGTCGAGCCAAAACAGTCGCATAGATCTTATAATCTGCATTTAACAGGGATATAGGATGGTAATTACTCACTATTTGAGGGTCCTTCCCCTCCTTTTCCAACACGATTATATTCGCCAAAGCGAAAGAGCCTATATGAGGGAGTGCCTGCTCTAGGGTCCGGAAGTACGCCAACAGATATGGGCCCAATTCTTTAGAAAAGATCTTAAAAAACTCTATGGGGAGCCCATCCGGGCCACACTCTTTCCCTGTAGCTAGGGCCTGAATAGCCTGACAAACTTCCTCCAAAGAGATTGGCGCATCAAGCTCCTTAGAAGTTGCTTCATCCAACTCAGGTCTCTGTATCCCCTCAACTAACTTTTCAAACTCCAACTGAGAACACTTCGTTTCCGAAGCATACAACTGCCCAAAGAAAGATCGAAATGCTTCTGCGATGTCCTCATCTCTCAGCATTAAATCAGGGCTTTGCAGACTACGTAACGCCGCTATGCGGCCCGCATCCCTCCGTGCCCGCAAAGCATTTGCTAAAAGCCGGCCGGCCTTATTACTCTCCCAATAGTAGTCACCCTTCTGCGCCCTAATATTCCGCGACGCTTCACCTGAAAGGAGTGTATTATATTGAAACCTCAATCGCTGAAGCCGCAGCAGAATACAAGGGTCTGAACGCCTCACTAAAACACGCTCCCCAGCCCTAATTTGCTCCACCAAGGCAACTAACTTTGCTTTATTCCGCCGCGCCTGACCTATACTATAAGTGGTGATTGTTGATCTTATGGAGGCCTTAAAGCCTTCCCACCAGGCCCAGCCTGCTGTCGCCTGCGGCAAATTATGCTGAAAATAATCTGCTATAGCAGCTTGTATTGTCAGGCGGAACTCTTGCTCATCTAAGAGAGATCGGTCAAAAAACCACCGCCCCTGAGAAGAATCTGCCTTGCCATCTTGCAGCTGCAGAGATACCGCCGCATGATCAGATATGTGGGCCGCATGTATCTCAGAGGCTACTATAGTGGCACACAGTACCTTGGAGACCAAAAAAAAATCTATGCGCGACAGTGCTTGATGAGGGTGAGAAAAAAAAGTAAACTCCTGCTCAGTAGGATGTTGCAGACGCCAGATATCTATCAACCCAGCTTCATGCATCAACGAGACCAGTATGCTGTGAGCTTTAGAAGGCTTGCCAGTTCTATGCGGTTTTTTATCTACTAAGGGGTCCAGCACAAGATTAAAATCCCCTCCTATAATCACCGGGACAGAGAGCACCTGGCAAACCTCCTCAGCGACCGAGTTAAAAAACTCAGGGCTATCCGAATTAGGCCCATAAACATTAAGAATAGCCAGTTCCAGCTCCCCTATTTGCAAGAGCACTTTAACCCATCTCCCTTCCATATCCGACCTGGTTTGCAATACTTTAGGAACTAAAGATTTTCGTACCAAGATAGCCACCCCATTACGCTTATGTACTCCTGCAGAGTAGGCCACTGATGTGAAGGGCATTATATTGAGTTTCAAGGATTCCTTCATATTCAGATGTGTTTCCTGTAGAAGCAAGATATCAGCTTTTTCTTGCCTCCCATACAGCACTATCTTTTTCCGTTTTATGGGATTATTAATGCCCTTCACATTTAGGGATAATATTTTAAAAATCATAACTGCAACCTACCCTACAAACTTGCAGGTGCAAGGCTCTGACACCATAGAACAGTAGCCTTCCAAGTAACTCAGACAATGCATTTTTATCTGGACTACAAAGAGAAGTCCCCTTGACCCCCCTGCTATCCACACTTCTAACTAATACTGCGAAAACATATGCAAACTCATCTACAAACTCAGAGAACCCTGGAGGGAAAGCTATACTACTAGCCTCTAAGGGTGATCCCACAACGAACAGGACAGAGGCAGAGGGGCCCTCCTACCCAAGGAACAATGACAACGCCCATACCCACACCCCTCCTTAACACTACAGCACTTATTAGTATTGTTAGAACTATTACATGCCCCCTTCCCCCCCCATTACCCCGCACACAGACAACTCGAAACCCTTTCCTGAAGTTACACCCGCAGCCCCCTGTTACAGGGCTCCCACCATACACACTAGCCCATACTGGGGAAGACAAACAGAAGCATCCCAACCACACACAATATTACCCCACCATACACCTCGTACATCACTACAGCTTTAATTCCCCAGTTTAAACAACTGCACAGACAACACCATGTCCTCTACAACAGTCTCAGTGCATCTGAGACGCTTCTTTTTCCTCCAGGTACACGCCCAAGGCCTCAGGATCCTCAAACGTCCTGGTTTGATTGTGTAGCGTGACCCTCATCTTGGCCGGATACATCAGCCCAAAGCGGGCCTGCAACTGCTGCAGCCGATGCCGTAGCAACAAGAACCTTTTTCGTCTGTCCACAGTACTTTTAGCAAAATCTGGGAAGAAGGACAGTCTGTGGCCCTCGAAGTCAACTGGAGCGCGTGTGCGGGCTGCGTCCATAATTTGAACCACCTGCTGGAATCGGAGCACCCTCAGGATAATTGGCCTCGGCCGTTGGGTATTAAGTTGAGCTTGTGAAGGTACCCTGTGTGCACGCTTAATCTCAAATGGGAGCTCGAATGTTATCCTCAGCACTGAAGGTATCAGCTTGTTCAAAAATGCAAACATGTCCCTTCCCTCAGCTCCTTCTGGGACACCAAGAATGCGCACGTTATTCCGCCGAGCCCTGTTGTTGCCATTTTCCAAGTCCCTCTGAAGTGCTCTTATTTGTTTGCTCTGCTTATCCACCACTTTCAATCTCTCCTCGTGCACCGCAAGTGTAGTCTCCAGCGATTCCTGCCTCAGGGTGAGTGCCTCCAAACCAGAGCGCAGCGCTGCCACATCGTCCTGCACTACTGTCAGTGCCTCCCCATTTGCCTTGACCATCTCTCTTATTGCCCGCACCTCCGTCAGCAATTCTTGCATGGCCTCCGAATCCCGTCCCGCCGCCATTTTCTGCGGCGAAGGGGGCTCAGTTTTCGAGCGTTTCGTACCGCCACTTTGCGAGGAGGGAAAATCTAACCTCGTCGGTTTGGGTCCCGACATCCCTCGATGCTTCTGATCCTTTTCTCACTCGTTCCAACCTCCAGATAATGGCGTTTGTCAAGGATTCGTGCCAGGCCCCTCCGGAGCAACAGCTCTACACGTCCATCCTGCTCGGATCTAGGCTCCGCCCCCCGTTACCTTGATTTTCTAATGGAATCAGGTACTATCAGCATGTGTAGGTTCATTCTTCTTCTTGACCTGTATTCCTGGGGGGTATTAATAAGTGTTGCCAGATAGGACGGTGCTATATTGTTAATAACCTATAGATCAATTGTAACATTTAAGCTTATTCTCGATGGTACCAGAAGCCAGTGCAAGGCGTAGAGTATAGGAGAGATGTGGTCCGATAACTTTGCTTTGAAGATAATCCTTGCGGCGACATTTTGGACCAATTGCAGAGTGTGCAGGTTTTTCTTAGATGTTCCTTGGAGTATGCCATTACAATAATCTAAATGAGGTATTATTAGAGTTTGGGCCACAGTCCTGAAGTCATTGCTGTCTATTCGCAGCTGTTGGATTGTCCTTATTTTGAAAAAAATGTTTTTAACAGTTTGCTTTATATGAGGTGTTAGACTGAGTGTCCTGTTAAGCGTGACTCCTAAATATTTGACCTCAGCCTTTACTGGTATGGAGTTGTTTCCAATATTGATAGTTGGCAGTGGGGTGAAGTCGGGATTCCTTGTTATAAATAGCACTTCTGTCTTTTTGAAATTGATATTCATGTTCATTGATTGTAGCCACATTTCTGCTTCAGTGAGACATCGAGTTATACTGTCGTAGTTGGGGTTGGATACCTTGAACGGTAAGTACAACATAATGTCTTCTGCATAGATGTGATAATTTATCTTATGGCGTTGAAATATGGTGCAGATAGGCTGAAGATATAGATTAAAAAGTAGCGCAGAGAGGGAAGAGCCTTGTGGGATACCATGTTCTTGAGGGAATGGCATTGAGGCGACGTGATCTACTTGAACATATTGGGTTCGGTTGGTGAAATAAGATTTAAGCCATTTTATCTTTAATGCCTAATTGGGAGAGTCTGGAAATGAGCATGCTCTGATTTAAATTGTCAAAGTCCGACAAAATATAAATGAAAATGAGAATGAAGGCTCGCTTGATATTGTCGATACCCCTGATAATAGTGTCAAATAGCGCTATAAGGAGGGTCTCTACACCGTGGTATGGGCGAAACCCATACTGATGTTCATCTAATGGTGATGACGAGTCTATATAGTCCTGCAATTGTATCTGTACAACTTTTTCAATAATTTTAGCGAGGAACGGGATACTTGCGATGGGACAGTATGAAGTAGGATCATTGCTGTCTAGAGATTTGTTCTTTAGTAATGGGCGGATTGCTGACTTTTTGAGCTCATCTGCTATGAATCCTTGATGTAGTGATTGGTTCACTATGTTAAGCAAGTCCGAGGCCAATTCCGCTTTCGTCTCCTTAATCCAAGCCACTGGACAGGGATACAAAAGTGAGGTTGTAGTATTAGGTTTAGTGATTGTCTGAAGCAGTTGTTTGTTTGTGATAGTTTGGAAGGTGCTCCATTCATGGGGATTGATGTCTGATTGAGATAAGAGGGCTGGTGTGAAATGACAGTTTTGCTTGAGTTTGTTAGCAAAATGGTCGGCTAAGGCTTGAGGGTTGATAGGGATCTTGCTCGTATTGTTAGCAGGGTTTTTTTTGCCAAGGATTTAATGATCTCGAATAACTCCTTGGGGCGATTTAAGGCTTTTGACAATACCTTAGAGTGATGTTTCTTAGCATTATTAATAGCTTCCTTGTAGGCATTGAGCAGTGAAAAATAATGCTGTCTGAGTTCTTGTGTTTTCTTCTTTCTCCATGTGGATTCCATTTTCCTGAGTCCCTTCCGTAATGTCACTAGTTCAGCAGTGAACCACCTCTCATTTGGTTTATGCCTAATCCGCTTCTGAGATGGTAGTGGTTCCAAAGCCAGCCTTATGGTTGAGTTCCAGTTTGATACTGCTTCACAGAGATTATTAGTACAGGGGTCTAGCTTAGTGAACTGATTCCAGAAATGTTTCCTTATCAAAAGTGCAAAATCTCTGTCCTTGGTGTGGGGTATCAGAATAGGCTTTAGTATGATGCGGGAAGTGAAGAGTAAACCGTATCATAAAGTGGTCAGACCATGGCACTTTGGTAATGTTTGGTGGTCTATATAGTAGTGACTTTGTGTATTGAGTAGGGAGGAATATTAAATCAAGGGTGTTACCTTTTGTGTGCGTTGGGATGTTGATTGTCTGCTTAAAACCCATTTCTTCCATCGCGTCAATGAAAGATGCCTCTTGGTTACTAGACAATGATGGGAAGTTAAAGTCACCTAACATAATAAGGGGTTTCATTACAGGTGAGCTGCAGGCAGTTTCAAGTATGGTGTCTAGATTTTGGCTTTTTGCAGCTGGAGGCCTATATATAAGGCATATTGCTAAATCTTTACTTTCAACCTTAAGGATATTCATATCATCTTTGTTCTCACAGATGGTAGTTGATAAGTTGAGAACAGATTTTGCTAGTATGAGGGTACCCCCTCCTTTTGCGTGATCCCTAATGCATGTGAAAATGGAATATCCCTGAACTTTCATCTGGTTTATAAATACTGAGTCGGTTTCAGTTAACCATGTCTCAGTGACACATAGGAGGTCTGGGTTTTCTGCCTTGACCAGGTCAATTAAGAGTGGAGTTTTATTCACCAACTTGACCTAGCATTGATGAGGATGAAGGTCATTAGTGTGGAATCGTTGAATACTTTCATATGGGTGGTCAAGGGAGTTGGATTTATCTGGATCAGCCTATGATGTTTCGGAAATGCTCTTCCCGTGAATGGTTGTTTAGCATTCTGTCTCTGAAGAACTTGTCTCTGACGATAAGGAATGACTTGTATGTATGTGGTTTAAAGGTGGGGAGAGAGTGAGGACATGAGGAGGAACAAAGACCAATAGGCTAAATGCATATAAGGTGATATTCATGATGAATAGAATCATTTTCTTAAGGTTCATTCTGGACGGATCTGAAACAGTGATTACAGGATGTGCAGAAATATATATGCAGTGCTCAAAATACAGCGTGACTTATAATGTCACACAATAATGCCACACAATTCCATTTGCCACACAATTCCATTTGCCCTCAAACCACTCCAGCTAGCACAAAACACTGCAGCACGAATAATATCCGGTACTGCAAGACAGGACCACATCACACCCACCTTAAAAGACTTACACTGGCTCCCAATCGGTGCACGCATCAGATACAAAACTATCATAAACCTATTTAAGATAAATCAGCACACATCAGCCAACAGCCTACACACCCTCATTCAACCAGACAACAGCACTCGTCCTAGAAGAAAACAAACACGCAACCGAGTCAGCACCCCAGGTGAATTCAAACACACACGCAAGGACACAACAGACAGAGCTCTCTCCATGGCTGCTCCAACTATATGGAACAAACTACCAGACGACTTGAGGACAACTACAGACCTCAAAGACTTTAGAAAACAGCTAAAAACCATGCTGTTCATAGAACACTATGGACACATCACATAACCTAAGAGAATGTATAACAGCACATATTGCTGCCTGTACAGATAATGTTTTACAGCACCACTGTATATAGCCCACACTGTACATAGCTCAAACCATTCTAGCACGCAACACACCACACCTTGTACATAGCTCACCCCAATCTAGCACACGATACAACACACACTCAACTAAATTGCACCCTCACTGCATGATTAACACACTCACTTTACCCGATTGTTTGCTGTGATACCACCTTGATTAATAAGATAAGGCGGTTTAAAAATACTGTTAAATAAATAAATAAATAAAATTTGTGAAAAAGACATAAGTCAATAAACTCTTAACACTCTGTCCTTAGGCTTAGATGAACTTGCGAACAATCATTAGGATAATTTTCAAAGCCATTTCCATGAATAAAACAGTGTTTTACCCACAGAAAAACAATTTTACAAAATCTGTTTTCCCTGTGCCCAGGTCAGCCTATGTACCTAATGCCTCTATGCATATAAATTTGCACTATGAAAAGGCAATCCCAGAGTTGGAATGGGGTCTGCATTTATTTTTAAAAGCATATATGTAGTTTTCCTCAGCAAAACCATGTATGCATATTAGCAGCTGGAAATGTGTGACGGTGCTTTCCTGGGGGTAACTGTCAAAGTGAAGTTATGCACATAATTTCTCTTTGAAAATTAGTGTAAAATCCAGGAGTAGAAAATACACAAATATGGGCAGCTGCAAAATTACCTCAAGAATTAGAAGCCAAGTGTAGGGAACTTAGCCATTTTGGGATAAGATAAGTTGTCTGATTGTAAGAGTGATGGTGTGGAAAGGATCCAGGTGTTTGTAATGAACCACTGGTAAAATGGAGGACAGAGAAGCTGACCAGAAAATAGTTTTAAAATATGAATGCAAGACCGCATATAGGGATATGTCAACTGTAAGATACAAAGAATGACTGGGCATTAATTTATTGATCAGGAATTGATATGTGAGGATGTCTATGTTTTTCCAATTTAAAAACAAAGATAAAAAATGAAAACAAAGCTGTAGAAGACACATTTCTCACAGCCCTATGAAAACGAAGTTCTGTATGGTTATATGCAGGATCAAGGAAGGAATTTGAGACCAGGTCCTTAATGCCCTAGACTAGAGGATAGTCCCTTTATGCTAAGCAGCCTGCAGAGAGAATTTCATCCCTCGGGATGAGGTAATATCACAGATCTACTGCACTCGGGTCAGACATAGCGTCTCCTCTTCAGCACTCCCTCAGAATGTTGCTGGATGCTAAATGGGAGGTGGGGGGGGGGGGGGAGAGATTTCTAGTATCATAATTAGTGACAGCCATCACATTCCATGCTGCCGATGCCAAGCACAGCCAGAAGGTGTCCCATGCGTTTCACTTGCTATAGATCTGCAGGCTTTCAGTATTTCTTTCTTCCATTTACCCCTCCTCCAACAAATTCCTTCTCTCTTTCTCTCTTTTCTCCTTCTGTCTCTCAGCTTGTGAGAAGGGAAAGGCTGGTTACTGACCAGCTGCCTACGTACTCCTTCTCTGTGTCTTCTCAGAGAGACCATGGCTGCTTCAGCCCCGCATTCCCTGCAGTACAGTGTAAAGCTGCTTTTCCTTAGCGAGGAGCAAATCTTGGAAGGAGGAGGAGGAGGATTCCAGCTCTCTGCAAACCCTATCCCAAAAGCCCTCCGGCTGGTGGTGCACCCAGGGGAGGGGGAGGCAGAAGTGACCGTCATAGATGGTAATGTATACTCCATTTTACTCCTGTTTACTGGTGCGCGTTCAGATGAACAGGGGCAGAGTAGGGGAGAGGTAGATTTCACGTTCAAAGTTGTTTTCTGTGAAGTGTTTTTTCCCTGTAGGCGGAATGCCTTGCCTGCTTCTGAGCTGGTGATCCAAAGGAAGCGAAATGGATTTGCCCAGGTGTAAGAGAAAGCTTTTTATGTGTCTGTGCAGCGCTGCATACGTCTTCTAGTGCTATACAAATGCTCAGCAGCAGTAGGAGTATAAGTTACAGATAGAAGGGAAATGTGTCACCAAAGCATTAGTTAATACCATCTTTTATTTTCCATGCTACATCACAGTTTCGAGTACCCCTAAACATATATATTGGTGTACTGCTTGTAATGATGCAATGTAAGGACGGAGTTAAAATTTCTAATTTGTTCGGGAATCAAAAGTGGATGGTTTTTGGGATATGGGATAGCAATGATCCTAGAGCTGGATGGATGGAGGTATTTCTTCTGCGGTCCTGGCAAAGACTTTTCAGTGTTAAGACTGAGCATGAATGTTTCGAGGCAGCGTGGAAGGAAGTCGCCCTTGGGATGAAGAATTACCAGATCAGTTTCTTACTTGTGCTGCTTTGGGTAGGTAGCAGAGCCGTACGGTCAGTATGATGCAGGGCCGTCCGTCTCCACTCTCACTTTGGAGTTATCCTGCATTCACTTTTTTGTTCATATCCTGTCATTATTTGCTTGATGTCAGACGAGTAAGTCATGCTGGGACAAAGACATTTACCACTTTTAGCCACTTTCTAGAAGGAAAAATTGGAAGCAGTGCTTTATGCTTGACGGGTTTCTCATCCACATTACGTTAAATTAAAAAGAATGTTTTTTAAATGAGATGAAAGAGGACAGTCAGATTTGTATTTATTTATTGAAAATACTTATATCCCACTAAGGGGGAAAGTTACTAAGCTGCGATAAAATTTTGCATTTTACCACAGCTTCATTTACTGCTGGAGTTACTAACCTTTGGTAACTCAGTACCGTAGAGTTAGTGACTCCTGCAGCAATCAACCTTACAACTGTGTTATTCTGCTCCCCTTGATCATTGGGCTGCTAAGGAGTGATTCGGTACCCAGGGGAGCTTTTCTTAGAGTGGCTAGTACAATGTAAAATGTACAATGAGAGCCCCTGTTCCCCTTCCCCCAGTAGACTCCCCTCTGAAGATATCTCCCACTTTCAACACAAGCTCCCCACCCACCCAAAAACACAATCCAATTCCCCCTCTATCCTCCTAGGGTGATCCAAAATGAAGGCCATTCCCCCTGGCCTACTTCAGTGGTCTAGTAGTTTTGGAGTAGGAATTATCCTCAATCACTCCTGCCTTTGTCGGCTCCTCTAGGAGTCACGGGTGCCATTTTGAACCCAACAGGGGCAGGAGTGACTGGGGATTACTCCTGCCCCAAAACCAATAGACCACCATGGAAAAGTTGAGGTAGACTCCAGAAGCCTGTGGGAGGTAGGGGTTGTCAGGGGCTGAAGCCCTTGATTAGGGGTTGCCCTACAGGGGGTAGAGTGGGGCTTGGATTGTGCCTTCACAAGGGTAGGGAATCTGTGTCAGGGGGAACTCTTTATTGAAGGGATAAGGGACCCCTGGATAATGCACCGGCCCTTTTAAGAAGGCTTCCCAGAAGCATCAGGCTGCATGTTAGCAACTCAGATACTCTTGGGCAGAAAATAATTCTAGCTTTGAGCTAGCATTATGTTGTAAGAATAGTATAGTTTGCAATGCAAGCTGTGCTATTTGGGTTAGGGGTGGAGAGTGAGTGGGGTGATTGCCTTGTAGTCAACACTTTCCCGCTAACTGCAAGTTGGCTAATTAGCACAAGTGCACGTATCGCCACCTCAGTACGTGGAGGTAAGAGCATCCGCGCTATTTGTATGCCACATTAGAGCAAGGTGCATGTGCTAACTGCTGGGATCATGCCTCCAATGCCCATGACAGGTGATGCAGGTGATGTTGCACTTAACATGCAATGGTTTTAGTGCTATTGGTACAGTACATTAGGAGCAGCACCATAGCGCCCTTTAGTAAAAGCACCCCTACGTATCTTTATAAAATTGCAGAAGTTCAGTCTATAATGAAAATGTGTACACTTACACTAGCCCCTCCCACAGCGCACCCTGAAGACCCCCCTACTCAAGTCACGTATAAGCAATGCATGGTCGTGCCACTGGATCTACTTGTATGCAGGGTCGTTTTGTAAGAGGCATTTTATGCAGGTAGACCTGCATATATATGGGAAAAATGATTTATAAAATTACCCCCTTAGCTCCCAGGGTCAGAAACAACAGGGAGACTTCATGGGTTAAAGAGGTGGAGTCTTATAGGCAGGGCCGGCGCAAGGAGATGAGGCTCCCTAGGCCGCCCCCACTGCCATCGCTCTCTGGGATCTGCAGTGGTAGCTGTGGCTGCTGTGGGGCTCTTTGCTTCCACCCCTTCAGACCACCCGATGCCGACTTCCTGCCTACAGCCAGGAACTATCCGTGGAGATATTCAGCGGTACTATCCAATTATGCCACTGAATATTTCCACACGCCATCCCGGCAGTATCTGGTTAGTGTAGTGGGTGGTCCATGGGAGGTATTGGCATTAACTGGATAAATAGTAACTTAGCCTGATATTCAGCTAGACCTAATCTGCCGAATTTAGACTGCTTGAAAAGCAGGCGTAAGATAGAAGGCGAATACAAGGCCTCTTTTGGATCCTAATCCACATAATCTGCTCTCTAAATGTGTGTTTTCTTTACCATTCCCCTAGATATATCCTCATCCCCAGTTATATTGTCTATCTTGACTAGACGGTCAGCTCTGATGAGCAGGACATGTCTCTTATATGTCTCTGTATAGTGCTATACAAATGATCAGTACTTTAGTAGTAGTAGCGATGGCACCTAACAATAGACAGACATTGAGTGGACATATAAGTGCATAAATGGCTTCTTATAAAATATGGTCCTTTTCATCTAGACATGCATATGAATGGCGTTTAGACAGAGCATAGGCAATATACGCAAGTATGCATGTTGATTATAAAATAAGATCATTTACATGCATACTTGCAACATATAGGCATGGTCTAGGACTTGTCTAAGTGATGCTGCCTTAATTTAGGGCGGGGTCTCTACCACCTACTCTAGTATTTTGTAAAGATGAGTAGGTGCCTTCTTAGCTTAGATGCATTAAACTATGCTTTAACTGGCTGCCCACCTATAAAAGTACCCTCCACATATGTAACTTTACCCAGAGTGAGTGGGGGTGTTCTGGGAGAGATTAGCATTTATGCACATATGCAGGGAATGTGTGTGTAGTCAAGAATGGTTGTACGTAATAGAAATTCCCTGGAGTCATTTTCAAAATGTGCAGACTTTTGTTTTGACAATGTGCTGCTACCTGTGCAGGGAAATGGTATGAGTGTTACTATTTATGCGTATGCTCAGTTATAAAATTACCCCACCGATGTAATTCAGTGGGACTTGCAAACTATGTTCAGTTTTCTCACAATGCATGCTCCTAAGTGTCTCTCAAAATGGCTTTTAAATTGACCAGCCTGGCAGTGACTGAAGGATGAACGCCATCTGGCTGAAGAGATCAAGGACGAAACCCCACTTAGAAAATCATGGTGTGAAATAGATTGAGGAAGCAAATCTCTTGTTTAACTGGTGCTGACCTGTAAAAATACTTCCTCTTGGGGCACTGTGGACCCTGGCAATGCTGTGTGGGACCCTACCATGTAGAGGACTTAGGTTCAAGTCCCAGGTCAGCTTTTCTATTCCCTCGGACACATGGGGCTAGGAATAAAGGGGATTGGATAGAGGGTCTGAGAGAACACCAGCTATTACACAACTGCTATACATGAAGGCCCATTTTAGATAGTGGAGAGGGAAATTGAGACATCCAGCTCAATACATGCACAATGACCCCTGTATTTTACAAAGGCTCTGCCAAATCTGAGGGGCCTTTTCTAAAATCCATGTAAGGATGTGCAGGAATGCACGAGTATTTGCTGACACATCCGACAGGAGTAGCAATTTTAAAAAGCTGCATGTAGGGAAAAAGAATATTCTGTTCTCCCCCAAATGTGCTTGGGACCAGCATATAAAAATTGTTGATCACGATATCCATGCTCCCCCCCCCCCCCCGATTCCCATTTGCACCGGTGCAGATGTTCCCTGAATCCTCCCCAATCTCCAACAGCACCTCTGCGAGCATCCTAGTTCCCGACACCTCCAGACAACCTGGGACTTCAGAACACTGAATTTCTCAACCCCCCCCCCCCCCCCCGAAGCCCCAACATCAGCACATTACAACTCAAGGTGTAATTCCCACTCTTGCTCCATTTGGGTCTGGATTCAAGATGGCGGTTTTCATCTCCAGCAGTAATTTCACAGTGCCACTGCTTTTAGTTAAGCTTCCAAGTAAGGGCTCTTTTATTTGGCAGCTTAACCCTTAGTTCTAGTACCACAAGACCACTGTTAGGAGTCAAAGCTGCCATTTAGAACCCACAAACTCTTTGAAATCTGGACATGGCAAAGACCTGATTGTAACTTGTCTTGAACTACTACTGCAAAGGCGTGAGTTAAATGCTAATAAGTAAATACATCTCCATGTGTAAAGAGCGGCTTTCTAAAACCATGAGGCCTAGCTGCACGTGCAGGTGCTGCTGTTTACTGTACAAGGGGAGATGCTGTTAAAATATGGACATTAGTGACTAAACTCATAATCACAGCGTTATAGATGGCGTCCAGATGCATGATCCCCCCCCCCCCCCGGCCAGGGATTATTCCTGCAGTGATTAGGCTAAGCGAATTGAGAGGGGGCTATACAATTGATTAGTTGTGCTTGAAAACTTGTATCACTATGGTCCAAAGGAAGCTGGTTCTCCCGAGTTAGAAACCCAAAGGAACATCCCTAAAAACCCAATGTGCTCTCTTGTGCAGTAGATTATGAGATCCATAGTGGCCAAGGTGTGGTTAGAGCAACTGCCTAGTACCCAGAAGATCAAGGGCTCGATTCCCACTGGCACTCCTTGTGACTTTGGGCAAGTCACTTTACCGTCCATTGCCTCGGAAGAAAAGGTTGGCAGTCTACTTCCAGTGATACATTGCCAAGAAAACCCAGAGGTAGCTGGGTCACTGTGAGTCAACACTGACTTGATGGCACTAAAAAAAAAAAAAAGTGGCCAAGCAAGACAATAAGTAATGCTTTAGATTATTGTTTTCTGGCTTTATGTGTAGAAGTCAACGGAGCCCTTTTGCTTGGCATTCCTCCCCTTACAGACCTGAAGAGGCTCTTCAGTTCTTTCTCATTAAAGCGGGACTGCAGCGTTGTATGAAGAGTAGATTTCCATGCCTCATGATACAATTCACTGTGCAGGAGCCCCAGGGGGACTGGATGAAATGACTTAATATATCTGAAGAAAACAATAAACCCAAAAACCTCAGAGTGAATCTATTCATTGCTATAGTATCTAATTAAAAACAGATAATCGAGTCAAAGTGCTACTTATTTTCCATCCTGACCTAAACATACCCTTGCAAATACTTCCTCTAATTGTGTAGTTATTTTATTTATTTAAAGCATTTGTACATCTCTTATCACAAAAAGTCCAAGGCAGTTTACAAAATATGTGTTTAACAGTGTGCATGTTGTGGGGCATTTTTACATTGAAAATAATAGTAGTATCTTGCTTAGAAAAGATTCCACATACATCAACCATGTTGCAAAGTTAGGGTTGCTCGATGTCCTGATTTTATCAGGATTGTACTGCTTTTTGGAAGCTTGTCCTGATATGAAAAATGTCCTGATTTTGTCCTGAATTTTGGCGTTTTGTCCTGACTTGTCCTGAATTTCTGTAAAATTTTGACAGATGATTAAGATGAACATTATAATACAAATGAAGTTATTTTTATTTGCTTATTGTACATAAAATGGAGAAATGAAACATTAATTATAAGTTTTTCTTTTTCAAGGTGTGAATGTGGCTCAGTGTTTTTGCCCAAAAATGCTCCCTTTGGCATTTGTTTGAAAAAGGGGAAAACGTTTGGGCTCTTTCCCGAAAATGGGAAAGTTTGGGTTCCATTGTACATACAAAATATAGTGAATTTAAGACGTATGTAAACAGGGGGAAAATATACAAATTTTCCAGAAGCTCATTTGTTAAATTTTTCTATTTTTTGTCATCATAGTAATGTTACTAATATAAATTAATTTGTAATTATGTATAACATCACTAGTTGAACGAGTATTTTCGGTGTGCAAGAAGCAATGAACGGATGATCAAAATCGATTGGCTATTAAAACTGTAAAATGCGTGCTTCAAGTTAAAATAAACTATGTATTATCCTGTGATGTTATGTACAAAAAGATTTTGGATGACAAAAATCTACTAAATCAAATATCGTTGAACAGTAAATTCATGTAGATAATATTTTATTGTGTTTGATGCTTAATAAAATGTGTTCTTAAAAGTGTTATTTTTTGAAAAAATGTCCTGATTTTGGACCAAAGGATCTGGCAACCCTATGCAAAGTAGAGGATTTGAAGACTAATTGTAATGACAGTGAGCAGGATAAGAGTGAGACCCAGGACCATGAAACCGGTCAGGCATCATTACTGGGGCAATAAGCAAATCATCTGGGAAGAGGCATCCAGGATACTTACACACCACAACAAGAGACGAGACGGGGGTCTCTCCCTGTCCTTATCAGCCGAGGAGTTTACAATCCCAAAACAAAGACCTGTTTAAGGAGATGTGTGGTACTGTTATCAGTAGCTGAGTGTCCTGGAGGGCAGTGCCTGTGAGGTGTTTGTTGCTGTGGATTGACTACATGGGTGCTTTGCCTATGTATTCAGCTGCCCTGGAGCATAGTTCAGAGTACCATACAGATAACCCAACTTCCTTGAGTCTTCCCCCTCACTCTACCACCGCCACTCCAAGCTGCCTATTTCACAGAGCTGACCATCATGGTTACCTTTCTGGAGTGAAGAGTAATAGCTCTCTGCACATAAGGGCCGCATTGGTCTATAATAACAGCCACTTCTTACGAAAACGGTGCCGGAAATGATCTTCTGCTCCCACCTCCCCTTTGTGCAGTAACCAAATGAAATGTAGAATCAGTTGCCATATTCAGAATAAATGTAATAATCTGCTATGATTTTGCTTTTGACCCGACTCCTGTACTTTCCCTCCCGCTACCAGAAAGACATAGACACTCTTCTTCCAGATCCAGATTAGTGCTGGCTAAGATATAACTAGGGCTTCTATTCCTAGGTGTTTATAAATTGTATATTTAGGTGTTTATTTTCCAGCTAATTAAGGGGTCATTTTAAAAGTCTTAGTTGTGATTTGGATGTCCAAAAACATGCATGCAGACGTACAAATCATGGCGATATGTCCTTGGATCCATTTCGCAAATGGCTTTTAAAGATATCTTCGGTGTAGGGACAGCCAAGTAGACAGAGGGGGTATGGTGGATGCATGAATGGGGTGATGCAATGGCCTTAGATGTCTCCACTCACTTGATTTCAGAAACATCGGGAATGTCTTTGACCCCATCCAAGTTGCTTTTTTGGCTGTAAAACATCTGAATGGTGTCAAAATGACAAACCACCATACCCAGTACTCTCCACAGTCATTATGATAGCAGGATTTGAATCATGGCTTTCCTGGTCCTAGCCCACTACTCTAACCATTGGGCTATTCCTAGATGTTGCTAGTCTTTAATACTATTCCAGGGATGTGTATATGGACCCCCCACAGATGTTCATCTCAGGCAAATCCATATTTGTGAAATCGTGCCTGAACTTGGATGTGCCTGCTTTTTTTTTCAGATGTTCTGGCTTGGATATCCCAGATATCCTGCTTTGTCTTCCTCCGGCTGGCCACAGCTCTCCCGAGCAGGATCAAGCTCGCCGGAGCCAGTCCCATCCACCGCGGCTTCCGCCCAATCGGGGCAGCCCTCCGCTGCATTTAAGGAGCGCCATCGGGCGCACGGACAGCAAGACCCGCTTCGTCTTCCTCTGGCCGGCCACAGCTCTCCCGAGCTCTCCCGAGCTCGCCGGAGCCGGTCCCATCTAGCACGGCTTCTGCCCAATCGGGGCAGCCCTCCCCTGCATTTAAGGAGCACCATCGGGCGTGCCTGCACCTGACGGGCCCGCGCCTGAGGGCCCCGCCAGAGGGCCCTTTGGTGTGGCCCTTAGGCGGAGGCCGAATCCTGAGGCCCCATACCTCCACGGATCGTGCCCTAATCCACTCTTTCAACGTCGCCTGCCTGATATACGCAGATGACGTACTGCTCTACATGCCATTCGCAACCGACCAGACAGACTTCTCCCCACTAACAAGCTGTTTTGACGCCGTCTCCAACTGGCTCCACACTCAAAACCTCAGAATAAACCACAACAAGACAGATGTCCTTTTCATTACGAAAAACCAAGGATTCACCCCCCCCCCCTATTTAAAGGTTAAGGACGCCGAGTTGCTAACCAAGCCCACAATCCGTTATCTAGGGGTCATGTTGGACCAACAGCTGGACATGAAGATCCATATAAGAAACACAGACAAGGCAGTCTACCACAAGATCCGGACACTCCGGCATCTATGACCCCTGCTAGATCCAGAGGACTTCAGGACAATCTATCAAGCGCTGGTAATCCCCCATTTCGATTACGCCAATGCCATTCTGCATGGACTCCCGCAAACCACGCTGAATCCACTCCAATTCTCAATGAATGCCGCCGCCAGAATACTACATGGAGGTTCATGGAAGGATCACGTAACACCAATCGTGAAACACCTCCACTGGCTGCTGATCCACTGCAGACTCTCTTACAAGATTCTATTAATGACCTTCAAGGCCATCAACAAGTGCTCCTTCACCTCCCTCACCGAGCTAATCCACCCTACGCCCCCTAACAGATCCAGAAGATCAGCAGCCATAAAGACACTGGTAATCCCAAAGGCAATAACGAAATGTACTCAAGCAATGATACACAGGGCATTTACGTTCTATGCACCCAGATGCTGGAACGCCCTTCCTACCACCATCAGGGCAATCACCGACCTCGTCCAGTTCAGGAAGGCGCTGAAGCATCACCTTTTCCTCATGTACTATTCTGATGTCAGCTCACAAACAGCCACCCCCCACCAGGAATGCCTTTCAAGCACACCCAGCACGCAATGATGTAGTCACACCCACTGGCGCTACCACACAGCATGAAAATATTAGTATGTACAGTATCCTTATCATTGTAAATAGCCTTTAACCAAATACAGTCCTCACTTTGGACCTGTGACTTGGTTTACCAACTTGTATATAGTTACCATAGTTATGTCCAAGTTACGGCACCTGTTTCATTGTAAATACAGTGCAGCCTCAACCGCATGTCATTTGTACAATGTGTCTCAAAGGGGTATGTTTACAAAGCAGCGGTAGCGGCCTCCATGTGATATCAGAGCTGTGGTCATGATAATCTGTGGCATAAATTTGCAGTTACTGTACATTAATTTTTGCAGTTATGCACAGTAAATGCAAAGCCTTTGTGGTGATTGTTGGGGCGTGTCTGGCAGTTTCCCTTGCAGTTAACAAAAGAGAATCTCCTTCCTGCACATTAACTGCATTGCAGATAACAAAGATACACCTAACACCACCTATTGAGGTAGTCATAGGCAGTGGAAAGGGGTGGGCCAGAGGGGCCATGGCCCCACCAATATTTTGTCCAAGACAGCATCAGGAATAGAGATCTTGGGGGCAGGACTAGAGATTGTTTTGTTTGGTCCCTCCGTGGAGGTAGTGTAAAGTGATCCGCATTATCTACTGCAGGAATGGTAACTTACCAGGCATTCACTGCAAGGTGCGACTCATGCCTCTTCCCTACCCCATTCCGCACTATGTATTTAACATGGAATCTAGTGCGTGGTAAGTGCAAAGCTGCCACTTTAACTGCTTGCACAGACCTGCGCTATTAATGTGTGTTAATTCATGCATTAAGTTACCCCCATTTATGATTTTATATTGCACAGCAACAGCCAAGGCCAGAGGAACAGAGCATTTTAAAAGGACCATGTTTGTTTTTGTTTGCCTGAAAGAGCTGAATGAAAGCCTTCACATACTTCTCACAATAAGCAGTGGTCTTTATAAGAGAAGTACCACTCTTCTATGTTTCTATGTTTCTGTTTTCAGATGTGTTGCGTCATTTTGGCATGCCACAATAGCCTATGGGGATCGTTCCAAAACACGAATAAGCCAGATAAACGTGCATGGTAGACGTTCTGCAAGTGAAAATGTCCAATACTGTATGCCAGAACCCCCATGGCCCTGCACATACATGCCTCTAGCAGCGCAGCGCACAGCAGACAAATCTATAAGTCCTGCCCTTATTCCACCGGTCCACTGGTATAGGGGCAGGACTTAGAGATTTGTCTGCTCTGTGCTGTGCTGGTCATCCACTGGAGTCTACGTTTACTGAGGGCAGTTTCTCCAGAGTGGTTAGTTTTGTGAATACCATGACAGTTGTGAACTTCACCTCTAAGCCAGGGTATGTAACATAGTAACATAGTAAATGACGGCAGATAAAGACCAGTATGGTCCATCTAGTCTGCCCAGTAAGATGGCAAGAGTAGGTGAACCTGCTACTTCGTGCAGGCCACCCCTCCCCATGTCTTTGTTTTAGGGGTGAACCCTCCCCATGTCTTTGTTTTCATGTCTTTGTTTTAGGGGTGAACCCACCGCTCCGTTTAAGACACCCTGTATGTTGAGAAATTAGTTAGTTAAGTTTATTTTGATTTTATCCTGTTGCTGTGAAGGGATACACGGTGTCTGTCTCATGCCATTTTGAATTCTGTCATTGTATTTGCCCCCACCACTTCCATCGGGAGGGCACTCCAAGCATCCACCACACTATGTCTGTGTGCTGTACCTGAAGATTTTATTCCACTGCCATCCCTCTCTCAGTTGGTGTACCCCAAGGGTCTGTTCTTGGTCCGCTCCTTTTCTCTCTCTATACCCAGTCCCTTTGTGCCCTCATCTCTTCCCACGGCTTTCAGTATCACTTTTATGCCAATGACTCTCAAGTCTATATATCTTCGCCTGATATTTCTCCTGCACTTCAGGCATGTATCTCTGCTTGTTTGTCCGACATCGCTGTCTGGATGCCTCAGCGCCGTCTGAAGTTGAACATGGCTAAAACTGAGCTTCTTGTTTTTCTCCTAAACCTTCCTCCATCCTTTCTCCTTTCTCCATCACTGTTGATAATACTCTTCTTCTTCCAGTTTCCTCTGTTCATAACTTTGGGGTCATTTTTGACTCGTCTCTTTCATTCTCCTCACATATTCAACAGATTGCTAAATCCTGTCATTTCTTTCTCTTCAACATTACCAAGATTTGTCCCTTCCTTTCTGATTACACTACTAAAACTCTTGTTCACTCCTTAATTACCTCCCGTCTTGACTACTGCAACCTCCTTCTTGCAAGTCTTCCTTAGTGTCTTCTCTTCCCTCTTCAATCTCTTTAAAACTCTGCTGCATGGCTAATTCTCTGCCAGCCACATTACACTCTTTTGAAATCCCTTCATTGGCTCCCTATCTGCTATCATATTCAGTTCAAGCTACTTATCTTGACCTACAAATGCATTCACTCTTCTACCCCTCCTTACCTTTCCTCTCTCTCCTCTCTCCCTGTACCCCTTCTCATGATCTCCGTTCTTCCTCTGCCTTCCTTCTCTCTATGCCCCTTCTTCTTGTGCCAACTCCAGTCTTCGCTCCTTTCACCTTGCTGCTCCTTTAACCTGGAACAAGCTGCCCCTGTCTTTACGTCAAATCTCCTCTTTTTCCGCCTTCAAGTCCATGCTCAAGGCTCACCTTTTTGAGGCTGCCTTTGGTTCATAATCTCCTTCCCTTGTGTTTCATTCCCATATCACCCTTATTTCTTGTATTGTATTATAGTATATGTTTGTCTTCTAGATAGTAAGCTCTATGAGAAGGGACTGTCTACTTGTGTGTCTGTACAGTGCTGCATATGTTTGGTAGTGCTCTATAAATGATTAATAATAATAATAACAGGACAGAGATACAATTTTGGCTTGACTTTGGCATATCTTTGCGGTCACTGAGATTACTTTGCAGTGTGCTGGCCATACAACAGACCTGTATATATGGTCTGGTTTGCATCTGCATGTCTGTATCAGCCGTGTTCATGTGCAGTTGGCATCAGTGCACCACTGTCAATGAGGGGAGGAGCTGAGGAGATGAGGGAAGGATCTGAGGAGGTGAGGGGAGGAGCTGAGGAGATGCACGGCTAGAATCCAAAATGTACATTATAGCCGCATATGCTGCACGCGTGGACATCAGCACCACTAGCTGTGTATACCTGGGTGCCATACTGTCAGTGAGGGCCTGTTTGCTCCATACTAGTCTATACATGCCATGCCTGGAGCGTCCTAGTCCCCGATTCCAGAATCATGGGTGCGTCCATACCCGCGGTTGCAGATTCGGGTTTTGATCAGCCTCATCTTCAGTTCGACTCTGCCCACGAGCCAGGCATTCATTTTCTGGAATTGGGCTCCACATGTCTTATATTTCCTTTACAGAGATGAAAAAGCAGGGTGTGAGAAGATTGTCCAATAATTTAGTTCCCTGTCCCCATGTGGGTGATGGATGCACTGTGCACATTTTCTGGGTCCTGCTGTGAATTATATATATCAAGACAGATCCCTCTATATAGGTATATGTAAATGGTTTGTCTTGAGACAGTTTCTCCAAATGGGTGAGTTTTACGCATTCCATAACCATCGTGAACTTCACTTCTAAGCCAGGGTATGTGGAATATGATCTCAGTCTCTCAAATTTACTGCTAATGCACTGTGCCAAAGAGAGTCTCCTACTGGAGTTTGTAAGATGTAACATGTATGGGTAGTTTGTCAAGATGTGTTTGGAAATTCTTCTTTATCAAGCCTATGGCACCTGACACCATGGGAAATATTTCTGTATGTTTCATCACACTTTCTTGGCCTTTGACTGCATTTCCTGGTACTTCAGGATCTTCTGCCTCTCCATACGATACATAGAGTTGTCACGTGGAGCAGACACAGTAAGCATACTCTGTGAAGCATCCCGAAGGATGCAGAGAAGGAACCTTTATGTAGTTCGGACGAGACACCATTCCCCAGTGTCCCCTATCATTTCTGTCCCATGTTGATAGTCTGGAAATTTTTATGAGCTCTCAGGCCAAGAAATCATTACAAACACTAATTGTTGAATACTCCCAGTAAGTAAAAGGTGTCATTTGTCATGCGAGGAGACAGGGTTACATCTGTATGAGCCAGACAGTTGATCATAAATTCAGAAAATGGTAGAGTGCAGATATCTTAAAATGGGGTTTCTATTATATTTGATACATGTTTGAATCTCTTGACCTCAGTTGATAACGTCTTGCAACTTCCAAACCCATTGTGCTTTTTACTGCAAATCGGTGTCTATATTTGTAATTCTCCCATTTCTTCTTATGGGCTGTGTAGCTATTTTAAAGGGTTAAGTGAGGCTGAGTGGTGATTAAATTGTGCCACTACACCTTGAGTATTGTGTGCAGTTCTGGCCTCTGCATCTCTAAAAAGACGTAGCAACATTAGAAAAGGTACAGGGAAGAGCGACCAAAATGATAAAGGGGATGGAGCAACTCTCCTATGAGGAAAGGCTGGAGGTTAGGGCTCTTCAGCCTTCAGAAGAGACCACTGAGGGGGATATGATAGAGGTCAAAAAATTCCCGAGTGCAGTAGAAGGGGTAAACCCGAATTGACTGCTTACTTTTAAAAAGTACAAAGACTAGGAGACATACCATGATGTTATAAAGTAGTATATTTAAAAACAAATAGGAGAAAATATGTTTTCTTTCAATGTATAATTAAGTTTGGAACTTGTTGCTGGAGGATGTGATAAACAGGTTTGGACCAATTCATGGAGTTAAAGTCCATAAACTGTTACTAAGGTAGACTGGGGATAAGTATTGTGTAATGGGTTACTTTTGGGATATGCCAGGTACTTGTGATCTAGATTGGCCACTGCTGGAAACAGTACACAGGGCTCAGTGGACTTTTGGTCTGACCCAGTAAGGCCGCTCTCATGTTCCTATGTCCATATTTGTAGTGACGCCATTCTGGGGGCATGCTCTGCGCACTTTCTTCAGTGAATTACAGATGTCGTTGAGGTTAGCAGGGTAGGCTGTCCTGTCCAACATGCAGCACAAACACAAAGTATATTAGTGGCAATGCAGAGTTAACACGCCTTAAATGCCTGCATTAGCTGCTGTGCACGGTTAACATGCAGTAAGTGTGCTGTTAACATGTATAAACTAGAGTAAATTAGTGTAAATGCAAATCTGTGAAAGTGGCATAACGAGATGCAAATACATACAAAATAATTCACTCTGTAGTGCAGTTAAAAAGTGCAGGTGCTAAAATGTACAAATTAATTGAGATGAATTCTGCATGCCTTTGTGCAAAATGATAGAGATCTTCTTTCTTCACTCTGATTTCTCTTTCATTCCTGAAAGGTTATTAATAATTTCAGATCTCTGAAATGTCTCCTACTATGTCACTTTCACCATTATGGGCTTTATTCAAGATGCATGATTTCCATAAGCACAGAACACAGGCTCTATGGACCTAAGCAACTGAGGGCCGCCACCCTCCTCCTTTCATCCCTCTGCAGCAAACACGTTAGCATATATAACGTTAAGTTTGAATGCCGCATTAAAACACAAAGAGCAGACTCAGGAAAGTCAGTTTTAAATGCATAACGTGCTACAGTGTGTACAAGTGTGAGAAATGAAATATGTCAGACGACAAAGGAAAGTACAATGAAATCCACATTCAAAAGATTTATGTGGGTAAAATCTGCTTTCCTCTTTAACTATTTCCCTCATTTTTTGTGTGAACAAAGTTATCCGGACAAAAGGTGGGGGCGGAGGGGGGGAGGGTTGTGGGGGGAGGGAGGGAGGATGTTGCGCTGGAGAGTGCCTGACTGAAATTAATTTGTGCCGATAAACTGGGCCATGCAAATTGCTGGCCTAGAGTTATCTGGATATGTTGTTGAATATTTGAATAACTTTACTCAAATAAGTTACCCCTTGCTGGCTTTTTAAATATGCCTTGTTGGGGCCCTTTTACTAAAGTGCATTGTGCTTTTCTACCTAATGTGCCAATAGCGTGCAAAAGCGAGGCGTGTTAAGTGCAAAGCTACCATGTTAATTGTCAGGGCATGTACAGAATTTTCCCAGCAGCTAGTGTGTGGCACAGTATGGTAACGTGGGAGTGAAATTAACATCACCTCCTGAGGTGGAAGTATTTGTCACACGAGACAGAAAATGCTGTCGTTTACCCTCAGCACGTGCCAGGCTCAACTTTAACAGAGCTGCGGGAAAGAAAGGAAATGCAGTTCTTTCTCGTGGCTCTACAGAGCCGGGGCACCAGACCAGTCAGGCAAGTGCGGGGCCTCCCGTGGGGGAGGGGAGGGGCAGCTAGGACTTGAAATGGGCTGATCTTAGTAGGGGTTAAGGTTATAATGGGCTGATGGGGGGGGGGCTCGCACTGGAAATTGGCAGATTTGGGGGACTCTTACTGGAAATGGGCAGATTGGGAGGGGCTAAGACTGGTAATGGGCTGATTAGGGGGGCTAGCACTGGTAATGGGCTGATTTTAGAGGGACTAACACTGGTAATGGGCAGATCAGGAGTGGCTAGGACTGGTAATGGGTTGATTAGGGAAGGCTAGGACTGGGAATGTGCTGATGGGGGGGCTGAGACTGGTAATGGGCTGATTAGGGGGGCTAGCACTGGTAATGGGCTGAGGAGGGAGTAGCACTGGAAATGGACCAATCGGGGGGGGGGGGGGCTAGGACTGGTCATGAGCTGATTAGGAGATGCTAGGACTAGTAATGGGCTGAAAGGGGGGGTTAGGACTGGTAATGGGCTGATGGGGGGCTAGCATTGGAAATGGGTTGATTATTGGAGGCTAGGACTGGTAATGGGCTGGTGGGGGGATAGGACTGGTAATGGGCTGATTAGGGGAGGCTAGCACTGGTAATAGGGTTGAGGGGGGACTAGCACTGGAAATGGGCTGATGGGGAGGGGCTAGCACTGGAAGTGAGCTGATTGGGGGGGGGTGCTTTGACTGGAAATGGGCTGATGGGGGGGCTAGGACTGGAAATGGGCTGATGGGGGGGGGCGGGAGGACAGAGCTGCTAGCCCTGGAAGAAGACTGGGGGGCTAGAACTGGAAATGGGCTGATGGCAGGGAAGGGAGAATAGAGCTTCTGGCCCTGGAAGAAAACTGGAGGCTAGGGCTACAAATGGGCTGATGCGGGGGAATGGGAAAATGGGACTGGAAGGGAGTGGATGCTGAGAGGGGCTGCCATGGTATTTGGACTAGAAGAGGCTATACAGTGGGGAAGGAGGAGGACTGGAAGGGAATGGACACCAGTGACAGTCATGGGAAAGCAAGTTGACATTGGAAGGTACTGGGAGGGAAGACTGGAAAGGGGCTGATACTGGGAAAGGTTACTGGGACTGGAAATAGGCTGATGGAAGGAAGTGAAGAAAACAAAAGACGAGATAAGAAATGGCAGATGGACCATAGACCACAGAAAGAGAGCTAAGAGAAGACAGGAAAGCAGAAGCTCACATCAAGGCCAGCATAATCAGAGAATAAAATGGTCAGACAACAAAGGTAGAAAAAATAATTTTATTTTCATTTTAGTGATTGGGCTTTGCACTATCTTTATATGTTACGCAGTATGGGAACTGCATCTCTATCTGATGTTGCACTGTATGTGGAGTCTGGCTTCTTGGGGTTTCAGTTTAATTTTTTAGGTTTTTAGGTTTTTATTTTAGGTTTTTATTTTATTTTTAGGTTTTTAGGTTTTTATTTTAGGTTGTAGTCAATTCTTCTGTACTTGGTGAGGGTCTGTGTTCTGAGTGTGTGACTGAGGCCAGGTATTCTGTTAAAATGGAGGCTTGCTCAGCTTTTCAAACAGGTATATGGATCTTCTAGGGCCCACTTCAGTATTTATGGAATTGCCCTTTTCTGGGTACACACCATGTTGTGTGAGTTTTGGAAGTTAGTGCTCTTATGGAATATTAGATTTGCTCTATGGATCCTGTACTCTGGGTTCTTGGTGAGGTCAACTGTAGGGTATTGGTTGAGGGGAGGTACTGGAATATCTAATGTTTTTTAAGATTTGCAGTTTTGCGTTTTTATGCTGCCAGACTGAAATTTAAAATATTTTGTCAGTTCAGATTCAAGGAAATTTCAAATTTTCAGGGAATGTCTCAGTTTAATTTTGTTTAGTAGCCTGAAAGCTTCACCGCTGCTGAGTTCCGGACTTTTCCAGCTCTAATACAATACAATCCAGCGTTTGCACTCATGCCTACCAGGATTAGTTTCTCATTTTATATCTTCCCTCCTCATCAATAATCTGGTCATAGCAAAATAAATCTGATGTGCAGATACTTGTAATGGTTTGATTGGGGGGGGGCTGTGTAAATGACTTTTCATTAATCAAATTTCATGTTTTATTATTATGTTTGTTTTATTGTAACATTGTTTTATTAAATTGCATGTGTATGTTTAGAAGCCGCCTAGGATTTTAGATAGGTGCCATATACATTTTAAAATAAAGTATAGTAAATTTATGCAAATGATGCCGCTCTGAGTCTCTGCACATGGCCCTGCATCACCCTCGTGCCGTCTCTGGGGGAAAGTAGACAGGAGGGTGCACTGGGAGACAGAGGAGAGCAGAATCCTCAGATTGGGACCTACATGATCAGAGAATAAAATGGTCAGACAACGAAGTTAGAAGAGAATTTTTATTTTCAATGTAATGACCAGACTTGCTGCTATCTTTATATTTTATACAGTCCATGGAAATGCATCTCTTTCTATTTCTCTGCTATTGCACTGTATGCAGAATCTGGCTTCTTGGGGTTGCAGTTTAATTTTTATCTACAGTACATATGTTTATTTTTAGGTTATGGTCACGTATTCTGTACTTGGTGAGGGTCTGTGTTTTGAGTGTGTGACCAAGACCAGGTGTTCTGGTAACATGGAGTTTGTATGTAGGGATCTGTACTGTAGTAATCTGAATTGTTCAGTTTTTCAAACAGGTGTTTGGATGTTCCAGGGCCCAGTGTAGTATTTACAGTGATGCTTTTTTTGGATGGCCTCCTTATGTGAGTTTTGGAAGTTCGTGCTGGTATGGTATGGGATGGTAGATTTGTTCTATAGATACTCGGTGACTTTGTTGTAGGGTTTTGTATTAGTTCACAATATGCCTGGTACTGGAGAATGTTTGTTTGTTTTTTTTAAGATATTGAGTTCTGTAGGTGAATGTCCTGGTTTTGCTCTGCACCCACTGTTCAGGAAAGGGGTCTGTGGATGCAAAATATACAGGGTGGCCCAAAAAAAGTGAGAACATCTCGTAGCATATAAGTTATTTAAAAATTCAAAAAGGCAGATGTAAACGACTGACAAATTAAAAAACACAAAGATGGCGACCGGAAATTGTCGAAATAAAGACATGATATAGCTAAAAAAGGTAAATAAGTAAACTATTTAAGCTTTTAATTTACGAGATGTTCTCACTTTTTTTAGACCACCCTGTATGTTCAAAAAGAAAAAGCAAGAACCATAACGCACTTTATAACAACAAAATAAAAATGAGTTATAATTTAATTGTATAAACTGTGCTGTGGTTCTCACTGTTTCTTTTAGTTCCTTGGTGTGCAGACTCTTGCATTTCCTTCATATAAGCTAATCAGCTTTTTGGTTTGGTTCAGTACCTGACTGGAGTTTTGAGAAAGCCTCCCCCCCCCCCCCCACTATGGGGAGGGGGCATCTCATCTCTCGCCTCAGGCAGCAGATTGCCTTGAGCTGCTCCTGATGCTGATGACATTCTTCTGATTTTCTATTTCTTCATCCCTTCACCCAGATCTTTCTCCACTGGAAAAGTGTCAATTCTGTTGCCTCTTGGCTGGACTCACATCATTTAAAATTTAACCCAACCAAATCCCAGGCCCGTTGGACTACCAAGTTTGCCAATTGTCCTTCAGTTCAACCTTTTATTTCTGGCCTCCCTAAATGTTTGGTTGCCTCTTTTGCTTATCTTGGTGTTACAATCAATCAGTTTCTCTTTTTTGACTCTCAAGTGTCTGCAACAGTCCGCTCTACTTTCTTTTTTCTCCATCAGATTCGCACAGTACGTAAAACCTTTTCTAACATTTTCCACTCTCCAATTCATTCTTTAGTGCATATTGCACTACCAAGCTGAAAAAATTACAACTTGTCCAAAATAACAGCAATAAGATTATTAACCAATGCCTCTAGATATGACCATGTATCATAAACATCAGTGGCTTCCTCATTCTTTCCAATTCCAATTTACAGTTCTTATTCTTGCATATTCAGCATTCTATACTGGTCTCCCAGTTTATTTATCCTCGCTGCTGATTCCTTGCTTTCCCTCTAGATGTCTCAGGTCACAAAATACAAATCTTCTGGTTCTCCTATCAGTACTACAATCAAATATAAATCAACTTATCACGCTGCCTTTTATTTCTTTGCAGCTCTGGGATTTAGTACCTGAACATATCCGTTTAGAAAGCTCTCTCAAAAAATTCAAGTCTGCACTAAAGAACTACTTTTTGAACAAGCCTTTTTCGACTTAGGGACTTGCATATGTTCCTGATCTTCACTAGTAAGATTTGTTTTTAGCTATTGTTTCTCTTTCAGTGCCCTTTCTGTTATTCTGTTCTTTGTTCTGTCCTATTCCATCTTTTCACTGCCTATCCTTTACATGAGTTTATGGGGTTCCTTTCTTTTCATTTTTTGATTTTATAATTTTTATATTGTAAACTGCTAAGGTTTCAAACCAGATGGATGGCGGTATAGCAAGCTTTTAATAAACATAAGTCATCGCGTGGTGCTCAACACCCCTCTCTGCGCCCTATCTGCAAACTGTGTAAATGCCTTTGAATATCGGGCCCCTGATGTCATTTCAGTAAAAGGGATTATGGAATCTTGAAGAAACTTTTCTTACAGATCATGAGACTCATCTAAATAAAGAATCAAATAATTGTAAGACAAGAGGTTTAGGATGTGGATCCCTGCTCTCTTTCATATTGTCATTTTTAAGTTTTCATTTTCACAATAGACTCTAGTGAGAGAAATTAAAAAAAAACCATTTTTTTAAATTATGTGCAGGGCTACAGAATCAAATATTGTTCCTATGTGAGCATAAATAACCTTTTTGGAATAAAAAAAAGAAAAAAAGCCAGGTGTAAAACATTACTATGAGGCTGATATTCAAAGGGTTTATACTCCTAACTTTGAGGATTGTTGTTGTTAAGTGCCATCAAGTCGGAGTCGACTCATGGCGACCCTCTGGATAGCTATCCTAAATTGTGTTCGGTCTTCAGTCAGGCGGCTCATTGTTGACAGACTGGTACCTGTAGCTGCTATGATTGTATCGATCCATCTCATTGCTGGCCTTCCTCTTTTGCATTGACCTTCTATCTTGCCAAGCATAATGTCTTTCTCTAATGATCTCTCTCTTCGCATGATGTGTCCAAAGTATGAAAGTCGAAGTCTTGTCATCTGAGCTTCTAAAGAAAGCTTAGGTTTGATCTCCTCTAGTACCGACTGGTTTGTTCTTCGGGCAGTCCATGGTATACATAGTATTCGCCGCCAGCACCATAATTCAAAGGCATAAGTTTTCTTCCTGTCTATCTTTTTCACTGTCCAGCATTCACATCCATATGATGTTATTGAAAATACCATGGCTTGAACAAGTTGAATCTCTGTATAGAGAGAGACATCTCTGCTCTTGAGAATCTTATCTAGTTCTTTCATAGCCATTCTGCCAAGAGCAATGCGTCGTCTGATTTCTTGACTGCTTGTTGCTACTTTATTGATAGTTGATCCAAGTAGGTTAAAGTTGTTCACGATTTCAATTTCTTCTCCTTCTACGATGAACCTGTTGATTATGCCAGTTGTCATGATCTTTGTCTTCTTTACATTAAGGTGCAGGCCCATTTCGAGACTATGTTCTTTGATTGTGAGAAGCAAATGTTTCAGATCATCTTCACTTTCAGCCAGTAATGTGGTATCATCAGCATAGCGAAGGTTGTTGATGAGTCTTCCACCAATCTTCACACCTCTGTTGTCTTCATACAATCCTGCTTCTCTGATTTGTTCTGCATATAAATTAAACAGGTAGGGGGAAAGTATGCAGCCTTGTCTTACACCTTTGCTTATTTTAAACCATTCTGTTTCTCCTTGTTCCGTTCAAACTGTTGCTTCTTGATCAATGTACAGATTGTGCAAGAGAATGATCAGGTGTTCTGGTATACCCATGCTTCTTAATGTGGCCCAGAGTTTCTCATGGTTTACACAGTCAACAGCCTTGCTATAGTCAATAAAGCACAAATAGATATCCTTTTGGTATTCTTTAGTCTTGTCAAGGATCCATCTCACATCCGCAATGATGTCTCTCATTCCTCGCCCTTTCCTGAACCCTGCTTGCACTTCAGGTAGTTCTTGTTCCAGGTATGGTTGTAGTCTCTTTTGAATAATCTTCAGTAGAATCTTGCTGGCATGTGGGATCAGAGCGATTGTGTGATAATTTCCACAGCCACCTTTCTTTATTATTGGTATAAACACAGATCTTTTCCAGTCAGTTGGCCATGATGTTGTCTTCCATATTTCTTGGCAGAGCCTTGTAAGTACGGTAACAGCTGCATCAGATTGCTGTAATACTTCTATGGGAATGCTATCAATGCCTGGTGCTTTGTTCTTTGATAAGGCTTTCAATGCTGCTTCAACTTCTTCTTTCATCACCAATGGTTCCGGATCATAAGGTACAGGTTGAAACGGCTGTTGGTCTACTTGATCTTTATCATATAAAAACTCTGTATATTCCTTCCACCTTTTCTTGATCTTCTCAGCATCATTCAACATGGAACCTTGAGCATCTTGTAACATTCCATTTCGAGGCTGGAACTTTTTCTTTAACTCTTGTAGCTTTAGGAAAGCCGATCTTGTTCTTTCTCTAATAGTTTCTGCTTCTATTTCCTTGCATGCGTCATTGTAGTACTTTTCCTTGTCCTGTCTTGCTGCACGTTGGAAATCTCTGTTGAGTTCTGTGATTGTCTTTCTTTCTCCTCTGGCTTTAGCTTCTCTGCGTTTCTGGGCAATTTTCAGAGTTTCTTCCGTCATCCATTTTGGCCATTTTTTCTTTTTCACCTTTTGTAGAGACTTCTCGCTTTCTTCCAACACAACCTTCTTGATGTCATTCAATAACTCTTATGGAGCTCTGTCATTTGTATCTAAAGCAGCAAATCGATTTTTGCAGGCAGTCTTTAAATTCCATTGGTATATTCTCAAGGTCATATTTTGCTGCATTCATGAGTGGCTTGCTCTTTTTCAACTTTAGCTTGAGTTTGCATACTAGTAGTTGATGATCTGTACCACAGTCAGCTCCAGGTTTTGTCTTTGTTGATATTACAGAGCTTTTCCATCATTGACTTCCACAGATGTAGTCAATTTGATTTTTATACAATCCATTGGGTGAAGTCCATGTGTACAGTCGCTGCTTGTGTTGCTGGAAGAAGATGTTTGAGATGAATAGATCGTTGGTCTTGCAGAATTCTTTCAGTCTTTCTCCAGCTTCATTTCTGTTGCCAGTTCCATATTTTTCAACTACTTTGCCTTCTTCTTTGTTGCCAACTTTTGTGTTCCAGTCACCCATGACTATCAGGATATCCTGTTTGCATGTTCTGTCAATTTCAGGTTGTACTTGTTCATAGAACTCTTTAATTTCATTCTCTTTTGCACCTGTTGTTGGGGCATATACTTGAATTATAGTTGTGTTGATAGGCAATCCTCGTAGACGAATAGAGATTAAGCATTTGCTGACTGCATTGTATTTCATTACAGTTCTTGCAAGTTTCTTCTTTATTATAAATGTAACACCATTTCTTCTTTGTCTTTCATTTCCAGCATAGTAGACCATGTGATCATCTGATGCAAAGTGCCCGATGCCAGTCCATTTCAGTTCGCTGACACCCAAGAAATCAAGTTGTACTTGTTCCATTTCATTCTTGACCACCTCCAACTTCCCTTAGTTCATGCTTCGTACGTTCCATGTTCCAATGTGTAAGACATCTTTACAGCTTCTGACTCTCATTTCATGTGCAGCTACATCAGCAGTCAGACGTCCCAAGGGCTTTGATCCAACCACATCATAAATGCTGGCTTTACTCTGAAAAGTCTTCAGCTGTTCCCCAGCAGATAGTTGAGTGCCTTCCAGCCTGGGGTCTCATCTTCCAGCACTATAGCACAATTTCTTTTGTTGTAACTATCCATTGGGTTTTCATGGCAAAATACAGAAGTAGATTGCTGAGCCTTTCTTCCACGCAGCTTAAGTTTGGTGTTGTTGCTGCTGTCACAGAAAGTGGCGCTAACCTGAATGTCCTTGGTTTGGACCATTAAATGTGGGGGCAGCACTCGGGGTTAACCAGGCAGTGGCAATATTCACCAGCTGCCCGGTTAACCCTAACTGACTAAAGTTAGGACAGCTGAATGGCTGAATATCACCGCTGACCACACTGCAGAAGTGCAATTCAGGCAATCTGGATATGGCCTCAGCATTGAATATCCATGGTGAAGTTAAAAAGGTGACAGGCAGCCACTTTACTGTAAGTACACTGGCTGCTACTTCTGACCCCCCCCCCCCCCATGCTCCTATATTGGCCTTTTTGAACATTTCCTAGGGCTGAGTGCCTAAACATACTCTATACTCAAAGTTTTCCTGAACTCCTAAATTTAGAAGCATTAAAAATAGGTGGCCACAGGGGCAGATTTTCAGCACTAGGTTCATAAATTAGGCTCATAAATTTAGGGACATGAATGGCAGTATAATTTTTAAGCTTCTAAATTAAGATACATTTTCAGCTTAAAACTTGGGAGCACGTTTATTAAGCAGCACTACCTATCAGCACTGGCTCAAGCACAGCTATCCCAGCATGCGCTGACCTACACCAACACTGAGTGCTGACGCTAAACAGACTGTTGATTTCTTTATGCACTCTTTGCCTAGCATGTCGCAGGATGGAATTGGGGCAAGACTGGGTGTGTTGCTAGCATACAAGATATTTCCATGCACTAGCTATCACAACTGCTGATTGCAGTACTGACCCCTAGGGGTAGCATGAGACTACTGCTAGTGGTCAGTATCGCAAGAATGGTGCCATTTTGTAAGATGCTGGAGCTCGGGCATGAGCAAAGGGGGCCTGTTCCTGCACCATTCACCACTTGGACCACAAGGGAGCCTGAGTTAAGACTTGGGGATGGGTGGGGGGAGGGCCAGGGGTCATTCCTGGGAAAGGGGCCTCATTCGGAGGCTGGAGGTCTTGGGAGATGACAGCAGATTTGGAATGCTGTCTAAGGAGAGGGTGATACCGAAGGTGGGAGGGGTTCCACAGGGGGCCTTGATCGGCAGGCGTGCTTGATTGATGGGGGAGACTTGATCATGGGCCTTGATTGGTAGGAATTGCTCGGGGAAGGGGGGGATTGGAAAGACATAAGGTGACATTGCAGCTGCAGCTACTTGTCCCTTGACAGTGCTGCTTCTACAGATGCACGTTCCCTGTCTCGGTTGGTAGTATGGGTGCTCAGCGCTACCTGCCGAGGAGGGAATGCGGGCCTGTGTGGTGAGTGTCTGCCCTCTACGTTAAATCCAGAGCAAACGCCGAGAAAATGCCAGGCACACCCTCTGCATTTACTACAAAGGGTTTGCACATGCCGTGCACCTTAGTAAACCTGCCCTTAGGCTCCTAAATGTGGCTGAAAATAGTGCACAAATTTAGGCGTGTATCTTAGAAGCTCAGGGCTTGATATTGTGCCGTTGAATATCCCTAGGTGCCACAGCTGCATGCCCTGTTTCTAGCCAGCTGGCATTCCGGGGACAGCGCCCTGCCCTAAACTGGCAGCAGAAATATTGGCAAAACGGTAAAAGTAAGCCACAGCAAAGGCCGGCCTAACTTTCACCATGGGAGCTAACTGGGCAGCAACTGAATATTGCCACTACCCGGTTAGCTTCCTGCCAATCTAGGCAACCTGGATATTAAATGCCGGGGCCGGATACGACTATGGAATTGAATATTTGGGTTTAAGGTTCAGTGGCAGCGACTAGCTGTATTAGAATAGAAACATGATGACAGAAAAAGACCACATGGCCTGTCTAGTCTGTACTTCCATATCAACCACTACAACAGTCCCCTTTTTTTGGACCTAGGACAGATCCCTGGGGCACACCACTGGTAACATCCTTCTCCTCAGAGTGAGCTCCATTTACCTGCACTCTTTGTTGCCTCCCACCCAACCAATTTCCAACCCAAGCAGTAACTTCAGAGTCCATCCCTAGGGTGCTCAGTTTGATTATAAGTCGCCTGTGAGGAACGGTGTCAAAGGCTTTACTGAAATATAAATACACCACATCTAGGGATCTCCCTCGATCCAACTCCCTGGTAACCCAGTCAAAGAAATCAATCAGATTTGTCTGATAAGACCTGCCTCTGGTGAATCCATGCTGCCTCAGGTCCTGTAATCCACTTGACTCCAGAAACCTCACTATTTTCTCTTTCAGCAGCGTTTCCAATAATTTACTCACCACTGAAGTTAAACTAACCGGCCTGTAGTTTTCAACCACATCCTTACTTCTGCTTTTGTGTAAAGGCACCACATGAGCCTCTCTCCAGTCCTTTGGCACCACTCCCGACTCTAACAAGGCATTGAAAAGGTCAGTCAGTGGAGCTGCTAGAACGTCCCCAAGTTCCCTCAGTATTCTAGGGTTTATCCCATCCGGTCCCATCATTTTGTTTACTTTAAGTTTAGCTAGATTCTCATGAACACAGTCTTCTCAAAATTGTTCAAGATGTCCCTCACTTCTGTTCCTGTTTGTGAGTGTTTTCTGAGGTCCTGCTCCCGGCCCTTCATCTGTGGACATAGAACAGAAATATTTGTTAAGCAATTCCGCTTTATCCTCATCAGCTTCTACATATTCCTCCCCTTCATCCTTGAGTCTGACAATACCACTTTCGCCCTTCCTCTTCTCATTAACATCAGAAAAATGTCTTATCCCCCCATTTTATTGCAATGGCTATTTCCTCCTCTTTTTAAATCTTTGCTTTCCTGACTACTTTGCTAACTTCTCTAAGTTTTTCCAAATATAAATGCCTGTCTTCCTCTCTCTATGATCTCTTATATTTCATAAAGACCTCCCTCTTTTTCTTCACCTTTTCAGGTACTTCTTTCGAAAACCATAGTGGTCTCCTTTTCCTTTTACCTTTATTTACCATTTCAACAAAAAGGTTGGTTGCCCTTTATTTGCAGATAAGGAGGGTTGTTGGGATTTTGTATTAAGCTCTTACTTCTTTTTTCAAAAATGACTAGCCACTGCCGTTGAATATCCACCCTCAATTTTTTTTAATATCAGGCCCACGGTCTTTAAGTTAAACAAGGATGGCCAACTTCAAGTAGTCTGCAAACCATGTAAATGCCTTTGAATATTGGGCCCATACTAAATACATTCCTACGCAACATAAACTGAGGGACATATAATTTGCTCTGCAAATCATTGGTAAATATAAATTTGTACCTATCAGTTCTCCAGACTTTTAATTCAAGCCTGTATACAAGTCAAGATGCCTGTTCAGTATGTATAATTTCCACATTTTTGAAATGGCCATAATGATGAAGGAATCTTTTTTTACTTGGTGATAAAGATTTTTGAGATTGGTGCAACTATCTAAAAAGAGGTAATCAAGTAATCTGTAAAACGTGAATGGAAATATTTGCAAAAGAAAAATAATCACAATTTACACAAATATAAACTTTAAGAAACATCATAAGAGAATCTAGAATACTTTGGGACATGCTTACAAACATTATTGAATGTTAACACATGCTAAGTTCTGCCATGCCCATTTATTTCTATGGGTGCTATGGCACTTAGCGATATTAGTGTTCATTAAAATGCATTAACATGCCTCTTTAAGCCAGATATTATAAGCTTTTTTCTCAAGGAGCCTTGACACAGTAAGTGCTGCATTAAAATGCTGTGCTAAGCTTCAACACGCAGCGTTCAAATGAATGTGGTAACATATTTTTTACTTCCGATGCAGGAAACTAAAGGCATGTAAATTAATGCTGCATTAAAAAATGTGCACTATCAGAAAAAACAGTGCACACTGCCATAGTAATATGTAGCCATTTGCTGCATTATGAGTAAATAATTCCCTTCCTGACAGGAAAGGATATATATAAAAAAAAAGGCCAGACTCCCCCAATCCACCATCCAAAATTTCTCTGGTGGCCAAGTGAGCCATGGATCCCAGATCCCTCCTCTCAACACTTTCCTAGCATTGCCTTTGTGGGCCAGGATGATGACACTGACTGAGAGTGACCTCTCCTGTTCTGAATGATTACAGGTCAAAGTACAATACATTTGTAGGACCACTAGAGGTCTCTGCTGCTTAGTGTAGCAGAATATGAGGGGCCTCTGCACTCTCTCCTTCTCTTTGCAAAAACATGGTGAACTATACAGTGAAACAATGTTTTTATTCTATACACCTTGCAGCTGACAGGGAAATACCAGGTGGCCCTTTCAGTGCATCTACAGCAGTGGTTCTCAACCTTTTTTGTACCGTGACCACTTTTACCATTGGTCAACTTGTGGTGACCCCAATGATAAAATCAGATGCGTCTCTCTTCCTTTATTGTTAAAGCATTGTCGCTGTAATCATTTGTTGAAATATTAATATATTATAGGCCTTTGCAATATGTTTTTATTTATAAAATTTACTTATTTAAACCACAATAACAAGTAACAATATTTGATTTCAAAATTATGATGATTTTGTAGTCAAATCACTAATATGAAATAAAATTATTTTTTCTACCTTTGTTGTCTGACCAATTTATTCTCTGATCATGCTGGTCCCAATCTGAGGCTTCTGCTTTCCTGTCATCTCCAGGAACAAGCAGGAATGAGTCTTCACATATGGGGTACGTCGGTACCGACGGAGTCTGCGCGGGAACGCTCCCCAGCATCCAATTAGAACGCTTTTGGGAGCATCCCACCATGCCTGTGTGCTGCCTTCCCGCCTTTCCCAACTGCCTCTCCTCAGTTTTCGTTTTTCCGTGGAGCCAGCAGGACGTTCTCCTGTCACCGCAGAAAATTCTTCTTTTATTTTTTGATTTTCTTGTGGTCGCGTCTGCCTTCCCCGACGCCACCGGTACTGCCGGTGTTTCTTTTCTTTTTTCTTGTAATTTTTCCTTTTTAAGGAATAATTTTTTCCTTGTTAGTGCCTGACGGTTTTTTCGGCCTCCTAGGCCTACTCACTTTCCTTCATGGAAGCGCCAGCCACTATCCCTAAGAAATGTTCAAACTGTGGCGGTACAAAATTAATCTTAGACACTCATAATTGGTGTCTACCCTGCTTGGGTCCTGACCACTATCCGCTGGAGTGTCCCTCCTGCAGCAGTATAGTTGGAAGATGTCTTCAGCATCGAGTTCACCTCGATATGCGGTCCCCATTCAACTTCAGGGCACCAACCACCCTTTCTTCTTCGCAGGATCAGGTAACCCAAAAACAGTCTGTTAAGACTAGCCAGTCCTCGAGTGGTAGAGCTCATGCACAGCATAGAGATGCCTCTGGCCTTGCCCTCGAGGACACACTGGTTTTAAAACCCCGGTGGGAGTCTTCGGCCTCCAAATCCTTAATGGGGTTTCAGGTTGTTCCTGAGGTTCACCCCTCTCCGAACATACCTGAGCCATGCTCGGTGGTGGCATCCGCTTCGAGCGGTACCCATACCCTGGCATCGGCAATGGTGTTGGATGAAACATTCCTCACCAAAGATCGCAGTCTGGCGCCCTCGGTTCCTTCGGGCCCGTTAGAGACGCTGCAGACTGATCTTCCAGTATCGGTATCGATCGTGGTACCGGTACTGTTACCGACGTCGGTACCCTCCAGATGTGCATCGATAGACTCGCTTCTTTCGATGCCGAGTCTGGAGTCCATCTCCAGTCTGGATGACTGGGTACCGACTCACCTTGATACCGACACCGGACTGTACCGAAGGCACGGTTCCGATGATCCATATCGGGCACTCTCAGTTTCTTCGGCACCGTTAGAGCTGTCACCGACTGGTCTTCATGTATCGGTATCGGATACGGTACCGGAATCGGTACCAGTATCAACGTTAGCTTCGCTGTCAGTACCTTCCATGCTTGTTTCAACAGGCTCGCTTCCCTCGGTACCAAGTTTGGAATCGATCCCTAGCATGGACGATACGCTACTGACTGCTTGTGGTCCCGACCTCCTGCGGTACCGGCGACCATCCTGTAAGGACAGTCCGATGCTCCACCCCTTAGGGTCTTCTATTCCAATCAATTTGGATAGATCCCTCGGCGCCAATGCTACTTCTTCATCAGATCTAGCCTGTACTCCTCTTTGTAGAGGACTTCCTTCTGGAGAGTTTTCTTTTCAGGCATTCCTGCTTGATATGGCAAAGTCACTTGCCATTTCTATACCTGGTCAAGATCCTGCACCAGGGAATACAGAATCTCTGTATATTCCCTGGAGTCCAAAGGAGGACATCATGCTTCCTTTGCATCAGACTTTGCAGGATCTGCTCTTTCGAATGTGGGAAACTCCTTTAACGGTATCCCCACCTTCTAGGGCAACTGATCTTCTATACAAGGTGCCCCCTTCTCCAGGTTTTCAAAAGACTCAACTTCCTCATCATTCCATTGTTGTAGAATCAGCAATGAGGTGTGTTAAGAGTACTAAAAAGCACTCTTCTTATCCGCCAGGTCGTGAGTCTAAGACTTTAGATGCCTTTCGACGCCAAACCTTCCAGGCATCCATGCTTTCAGCAAGAATTCTCTCATATATTTTCTATATGGGATTATCTCTTGAAGAAGTCACAAAGAATTTACTACTTTTGACCCCTTTTCTTCAAGAGCCCAAAAGAGCAGACTATTCTTTATTGGTTAGTCATGCTCAAAATATCTCTAGGTTCCTTACTCGTGCTTCCCTAGACTCCTTTGAGTCTGTTAGCATAACTTCTGCTATAGCTATAGGGGCACGACGTAAAGCCTGGCTCCAAGTTTCAGACTTGGACAAATGGGTACAAGAAAGACTGGGAAATACTCCTTGCACTGGAGAAAATCTCTTTAACAAGGAGTGTTTACTCCAAGCTGCTCAGTTAACCACTGACATTGCTGTTTTCAGAGGCTTGTCTACGCCTTCCTCTTTCCCAGTTTCTAGGAAATTTCCTAACAAACTTTGTTCCCCTAAGGGGAAAAAGTTTTATCCATCTTCTACCCACCATCATACAGATGTTCCCAGACAGGGGAAACATCAGACCGGGCTAAAGAAACCACAACCTCAACAGGTTCAGCAAACCCAGCAGCCGCAGGGTTTCTGATAGATTATCATTACATCTCCTGTTTGGAGGTTAGAGTTTGTAGTCTGCTTCTTTTCACTTGAAGCATCTACACTAATTTCATCCTAAATTCCCATGGATCTCTTTTCACGAGACATCCTTTCTTTTTGCTCTGAAAGTTTTTATGATGATCATGCCTATAGTTAACAGGTTTCTCCTCTTCCTCCTACTGAGGAAAAGAGGGGTAACAACTATCAATAAGACAGTTTTCCCTGTACTAGCATGTATCATCTTACCTTTCAGAGACTTACTGTATCGTGAGTCTCCTTCAACTCTGTCTTACCTACCCTTTTACAACAACATTCGGTTGTAGGAGTGGTTCTATTACACTGGTAAGCCCCTATGGTTCTCTACCTATTCCAGGAAGGGGTTTCCTTTCCAGAGTTGTCTCCCCCTTTCACATTCTTACTTTAGGGCAGCTTATCAGACAATAAGGAAGTCTTACCATTCCTACTTATGTCTGTTGTTTCTTTTTCCAATCTAAAAATAAAAGAAGGATTTTTTTCCGCTGCCCTGGTAATTGCTGCTAATGCAGCAGTTCCTAGTGGTTAAACCACTGGTTCTGTTCACCACACAACCAGGGTTTGTCCTCCACTAGCAATCCTTCTGGCCTGAGTAGTAAACCCAAAACAGGTTATCAACCTTTTTTGGAAACCCTATCATCACAGGCTTGTTGGTTTGACTTCTATTCTTCGCCATCTCCAATTCCCTTGGTTTTGGTAGAATAGTTTAAGTTACCTACTGGCTTTAAGCAGCCAGTTTTTTCTTCTAACCAACCTGCAACATGCTCTCTGCAACTCTACGGAGTAGCTTTGCACTATGGGCCCTTGCTAGAGAGCATTAGTATCTTGTCTAGCAGATAATCCCAGATGGTTAGAAGGGGTTCACCCAGTCATGCTCCATGACTGGTAGGTGTTCCCTACCCTTACCATCTCATGTAAGTCTCTTTTCAAAACAAAGGACACAGGCCTTACATCACGTGAAAACCTAAAGAATGGCCAATTCCCTGGCTTGGTCCACATCTTCTTTGGACTTCTCACCAGGGATAGTTTTCTTTTCGTTGCAGCTCGTCCTTATATGCTTCCTTCCCAATACTTCATGGGAAGCTCATGTTCAACTGAAGGACGCATGATACCCATCTTGCCCTCATAGGCGGGTCAATAGGGTATCTTATTCCATTGGCGTCTTCTATCCATTTACCATACTGGAGTTCTAGAGAGATCTGGACTTGCTGCCTGCAGACTGAAGTTATCCTCTGCATTCTTCACGTAGGCCATCCTGGTTATTCAAGAGCTCGAATTCTTAAAGGAATCTAGACTCCTCCTTGTCAGGGAGACTATTCCTCTGACTCTGTCAATCATAACCAGGGAAAGAAGATTTCTATGCATCTATTCAAGCAGGTATCACCCCTCTTGCTATTAGATTAATCTTTCTCTCCCCCCATATTCCTATGGGGATCTAGTTATATAGGCATGTCTCCATCTACATACGTGGAGACATGTGTCTATATGTCTACATATTTATATATATATATATATATATATATATATATGTATCTGTGTATCTCCTGCCCATGTATATCTCTGTATATATATGTCCATATATACTCCTATATGTTTATATATTTATATATATATATATATATATATATATATCGAGATATATCTTTTAGGTAGATATGTATCTACGTACCTATCTATCTGTCTGTTTAGGTTCATATATCCATATATTCCTATATGACTCTGACAGATGGGCACTACCCCTATCAATGCTGTGCCAGCATGCTTAGGGTTCTACACATAAACCACTCCCTGTGGTAATTAGCAAATTTTTTCTTACCATAACCTTTCAGGGTTAGGTACCTCTGAAGCTCTCCGTGTACCTTTTCTTTCCTAATTGACCTCATTTAGGAAAGACATTGCAGATCTTCAGTTAATCTAAAGCTGTAACGCTTCATAAGTCTGTCCTTACTTTGTTATCGGATACAGGGGTCTCCATACCCCTTCTCTCCTACATGGACTATTTCTATTGTCAGTCCAAATTGGTCAGACTTATTTTCCTTTTGGTCCTAGGATTGTACTGTTCTTCGGCCAAAAGAGCTTAAGCTTTGTCTAGTAGTACCTTCTGCGTTTCCCGCTGAAGCCCTACCTCATTGTACTACCCCAGTTTCCCCTGGGGCTATTTCTCACCCTGAAGGGTTCCGACCTCCACTTGTTTTTTCTACAGTTTATTACCTCTACTTCACAGTGAGGTACTCCTTGAGGATCTTCTACTGGTTCTTCTAACAGATCCATATGAACCTCAATAGACTTTTTACAATACCACCAAGGGGGGTCCATATTAGAATATTGCACTCAATATTTTTACTACTAAATTTCATCTCACAGGGTCTTCCTCTATAGAAGTTCTGTTCTAGTCCAGCTGTTCCACAGTCCTGTTCTAGTCCAGCTGTTCCACAGCACCTTTCTGTAATTCAACTCCTACCCTCCATCCCTAGGATGCCTGAGGTTCTGAGGAGTAGCATGGCTCATTCTAGATTCGCAACGTGCTAGGACTCCCTCCGGGCTTGTTCCTGGAGATAGCACAGTTACTTACCTGTAACAGGTGATCTCTGGGAACAGCAGGAATAAGTCTTCACAACCCACCCACCTCCCCTAGGAGTTGTATTTCTCTATCTCTATCTTTCTCTCTCTCTCTCTTTGTCTCAGCTTTAAAACTTAACTGAGGAGAGGGAGTTGGGAAAGGCAGGAAGGCAGCACGCAGGCGTGGTGAGATGCTCCCAAAAGCGTTCTAATTGGATGCTGGGGAGCGTTCCCGTGCAGATTCCGTCGGTACCGACGTACCCCATATGTGAAGACTTATTCCTGCTGTTCCCAGAGATCACCTGTTACAGGTAAGTAACAGTGCTTTCTCTTAGCTCTCTTTCTGTGGTCTATGGTCCATCTGCCATTTCTTGTCTCTTCTTTCGTTTTCTTCACTTCTTTCCATCAGCCTATTTCCAATCCCATTAACCCTCCCCAGTATCAGCCCCTTTCCAGTCCTCACTCTCAATACCTTCCAGTGTCAACTTGCATTCCTATGACTGCCACTGGTGTCCATTCCCTTCCAGTCCCCCTCCTTCCCCACTGACCAGTCCCTTCTAGTACAAATACCATGGCAGCCCCTCTCAGATCCACTCCCTTCCAGTTCCGTTCTCCCATCCCCTTGTATCAGCCCATTTGTAGCCTTAGCCCCCAGTTTTCTTCCAGGGCCAGCAGTTCCATCCTCCTCTCCACAAAATCAGCCCATTCCAAGTCGAAGCTCCCCAATCAGCTCGCTTCGAGTGCAAGACCCCCCTCAACCCTATTACCAGTGCTAGCCTCTCCTAATCAGCTCATTTCTAGTGCTAGTCCCTCCTCAACCCCATTACCAGTGTTAGCCTCCCCTAATCAGCTCATTTCCAGTGCTAGTCCCTCCTTAATCCCATTACCAGTGCTAGGATCCCCTAATCAGCCCATTACCAGTCCTACACCCCCCCCCCCATCAGCCCATTACAGGTCCTAGCCTCCTCTAATCAGCCCATTTCCAGTCTTAACCTCCCCGATCAGCTCATTTCCAATGCTAGCCCCCATCAGTCCATTACCAGTCCTACCCCCTATCAGCATCTTACCAGTCCCAAACCCCCCCCCCCCTTGATCAGTCCATTCCCAGTCCTAGCCTTCCCTAATCAACCCATTACTAGTCCTAGCCCCCCATCTGCCCATTATAATCCTAACCAGCACTGTCTCTCCCCTGTCCAGCATTTATCCCCCTCTGTCCAGTATGTCCCCCTGTCTCTTCCCTTTGTCCATGTCAGCCCCCCTCCCTCCCTCCCTCCATGTCAGCCCCCCCCTCTGTCCATGTCAGCCCCTCCCTCCCTCCATCCATCCAGCCATGTCAGTCCCCTCCCTCCCTCCATGTCAGCCCCCCTGTCCATGTCAACCCCCTCATTTCCTCCATCCATCCCTCCATGTCAGCCCCCCTCTGTCCATGTCAACCCCCCTCCCTCCCTCCCTCCCTCCATCCATCCATCCATCCATCAATATCAGCCCCTCCCTCCCTCTATGTAAGCCCTCCCCTCCCTCCCTCCATCTATGTCAGCCCCTCTCTCTCCATGTCAGCCCCCTCCCTCCCTCCATCTATCCATCCATGTCAGCCCCCCTCCCTCCCTCCCTTCATGTCAGCCCCCCTGTCCATGTCAGCCTCCCTCCCTCCATCCATCCCTCCATGTCAGTCCCCCCTCGGTCCATGTCAGCCCCCCCTCCCTCCATGTCAGTCCCCCTCTGTCCATGTCAGCCCCCCTCCCTCCCTCCCTCCATGTCAGTCCCCCCTCTGTCCATGTCAGCTCCCCTCCCTCCCTCCCTCCATCCATCCATCCATCCATCCATCCATCAATGTCAGCCTCCCCTCCCTCCCTCCATCCATCAGCCCCCCTCTCTCCATGTCAGCCCCCCTGTCCGTCAGCCCCCCTCCCTCCATCCATCCATGTCAGCCCCCCTCCATCCATCTCAGCCCCCCTCCATCCATCCATATCAGCCCCCCTTCCTCCCTCCATGTCAGCCTCCCTCTGTCCATGTTAGCCCCCCTCCCTCCCCCCCTCCATGTCAGCCCCCCTCCCCCATGTCAGCCCCATTGCAGGTTCCCTGCTCCCCTCTCCCCATGTCTGCCTCCTTCTTCTGCAGCCGCGGCTCCCTGTCTCTTAGGGAACCGCGGCTATGCCTGTAAAACCATTGCGGAGCCTTTCTGTCTATAAACGGACTCCGTGCAGCATTGTCCTGCCTCCAAAAGAAGTGGTAAACAACTTCCTTTGGAGGTGGGACAATACTGCACGTAGCCCGTCGAGAGGCAGGAAGGCTCCACAACAGTTTTACAGGCATAGCCGCGGTTGCAATAGAAGGGAAGCGGTGAGTTTGCCCCTGCCGAGAAGCGGACTCGGCAGCAACTTGTGCGCTTTTTTTTTTTTTTTTAACGGCGGAGTGAGGCGACCCCCGCTGAATCCTGTGGCGACCCCTGTGGGGGGCGCAACCCACAGGTTGAGAACCGCTGATCTACAGTATGTCCAGCATAGAACCCATCCCTCGAAAGGAAACAAGTTGCTACATTCTCCTTTCCCTTTACCCTAAGACTTCTTCTGTTTTAGAATAGGCACAATTGATTAGTGTTAACTATGATGAGCAAGCTACTTGCCTGGGATGCTGCAGTCACCCATAGGCAAAAGCAAAGTTCTTAAAAAAAATTTGCCATGTCTGATACCAGTTATACATTATGTGAGAATTCTCCATGCGTGTCAGGATGGAAACACCATCTCTCCAAAATAGCAGTGAGACACACATATGTCTTCCTGTCTGGCAGAAGAAAGAGATAGCACTCTCCAAAACTACCTTGGCTGCAGGGTCACATTCCTTGACCTAATGCCAGAAAGCGACCTCTGTTACATAGACACGTATCCCCTGTCTTTTCCCTGGTACAGAGGAGCACAAGATACATTATTTCATTCTGATGGTAAAGTCTCTAGGTCAAAATAGCACCTTCTTGACATCTCAGGTAATATTTGTTAAATTAAGAAAATTATACTCTTCAAACTAATTAATCTCCTGTGGTAAATTTCCAGATGGGAGATACCAAATCCCTTATAGCCTATAATTAGGTAGTAATGTCAATTGAATATTCACATTTGCCTCTGTTTGAACAGCGGAACATCCTTTTAAGGTGGCAACCCATAACCATGTACATTTCCTCCTTACTAGCAGGGCACCAGTTGGAGTGTAGCAGCCCAGAGGCAAATTTTAATTTCCTTTTTCATTTTTGTGAAGGATGAATAGTTACAAAAATATCCAAATGCTATTTCAAGCAAAAGATACTAAAGTAGAGATAGGGAAATAAATACTGCTTTTGGAGTCTAATGTGCTCACTCTCTTGTTCACTACTTTTGTGTATTTTACAAGATTGTAAACTCTGATGAGCAGGGACTGTGTCTTACGTGCAACACTGTGGATGCCTTGTAGCACTATGCAAATGATTAGTTGTGGTAGTAGTAGTAGTAAATACATCTGTGATGGGGTATACACAGTAGGAAGTTACCCCTCCCTCTCCAGAGATTATCAACAGTCCATTTCAAAAGGGTCTAAGCTCAGAACTCAGGCTGGGAGGGCGTGACTCAGACAGAGGGATTAAGAATCCAACTTTGTGCACAAGGGAGAAGAGAGGCTTGTGGAGTCAGAAAGCTTCTTCTAAGCAGGGCTGGGAGAGAAGTCCATCTGGAAGGTAGGCGATTCAAGGGGTGGGAATTATATTTACAGACACTGGAGTCCAAGTGATTGACTGGACTTGGTGCTGAAATTCATTCTGTGTTTTAAATTGTGGGTTGGGGAAAGGACACTGAGAACTAGCTTGTGAGGGTAACAAGCTGGGAGTGATTGCTGGCTCACTGAAGGGAAACAAAAGTGGGCTTTTTTTTGGCCCTGAACTGTTGTGTGCCTGATATTTTAAAAGTCCTTTGACATCGCAGACCACGCCATGCCATATGTGGTGGCAGAGTGGGATTTCCTCTAATCACGTGACAGATGGAAATCTACATAACTTCAGGGCTGTGCCATTCTATAGCAGGTCAGAATTTTTAAAAAAAATTTTCTTGTATTGACTAAGAGCGTTAGCCTCTCGCTAGCTACAGTAGGGATCTTGAAGGAAAGTCTAATTAGTGCCATGGTTTTGTTTGGCTACTAAAAACTGCTAAACGTTTGTGGGAGCTGGAACACTGCAGAGTTAACTCAGCTGCAGAAGAGTGAGTTGTGGTTGGTATGGTTTGCAAGAGAACAAGTGGCACACCAGAATGGAGCGACTCCTCCAGCTTCTGGCAGAAGGGTAGCAGCAACAACAACAGTATTGACAGCAAAAATGACAATATCAGGAACAACAGCAACAGTATCAGCAGCAACAACAACAGTTTCAATGTGCTCTGCTGGAAAGGCAGCAAAAACAACAGCAGTAGCAGTTGATTCAGGCCCTTCAGAGACCTTAAATCCACCCTCCAGTGCAAGCGCTACTTAAAATGATGGTTGAAGATGAACCTGATCACTTTTTGGTGAACTTGCAGTGAACACACATAGCTGGATGGCCTGAAGTGACATGGACTGCTTATTTGGGGAATCTGCTAACAGGTAGCAGTCAGGCTGCATTCCAGGAGGCCAACCCAGATGGGCAAGTTACATACGCATCTATCAAGGCCATCATACAAGAATGAGATGGCTGTACACCAGAAGCCTACCGCCAATGATTCGGAAAGGGGGGACTTCAGACAGAAGAACATAAGAACATAAGATATGCCATACTGGGTCAGACCAAGGTCCATCAAGCCCAGTATTCTGTTTCCAACAGTGGCCAATCTAGGTCATATGTACCTAGCAGTTTCCCCAAGGGACACAGGTTCCACAATGCTTGTATTGGTTCAAGCATTGATATCCTGGGTCCCTTCTTAATAATGGCTTATGGACCTTTCCTCCAGGAACTTGTCCAAACCTTTTTTAAACCCAGCTACACTAACAGCCTTTACTACATCCTCGGGTAACAAATTCCAGAGTTTGATTACACGTTGAGTGAAAAAATATTTTCTTTTATTAGTCTTAAATAGTTTACCCTGTAGCTTCATTGCATGTCCCCTAGTCTTTCCATATTCTGATAAGGTAAACAATCGATCTATGTTTACCCGTTCCACTCCGCTCATTAATTTGTAGACTTCTATCATATCTCCCCTCAGCCGTCTCTTTTCCAGGTTAAAGAGCCCTAACCTTTTTAGCCTTTCTTCATAGGAGTATCCTTCCATCCCCTTTACCATTTTGGTGGCTCTTCTCTGAACCTTTTCTAATAACTCTATATCCTTTTTAAGATACGGCGACCAGAATTGCACACAATATTCAAGGTGCGGTCTCACCATGGAACGATATAGAGGCATTATAATATCCTTTGTTTTATTTTCCATTCCTTTCCTTATCATACCTAGCATTCTATTTGCTCTCTTGGCCGCCGCTGCACACTGGGCCGAGGGTTTTAACATGGTATCCACAATGACGCCTAAATCTTTTTCCTGGGTGGTGGTTCCTAATGTGGAACCTTGCATCGTGTAACCATAGTTTGGGTTGTTCTTCCCTAGGTGCATAACCTTGCACTTGTCCACATTAAATTTCATCTGCCATTTTGATGCCCAGTCTTCCAATTTATCAAGATCCTCTTGCAATTTTCCACAATCCTCTTGGGTTCTAACAACTTTAAATAGTTTTGTCTCATCTGCAAATTTGATAACCTCACTCGTTATTCCACTTTCCAGGTCATTTATGAATATGTCAAAAAGCAGCGGACCCAGCACAGATCCCTGGGGTACACCACTATTCACCTTTCTCCATTGGGAAAATTGGCCATTTAGCCCTACCCTCTGCTTTCTATCTTTTAACCAGTTCCTGATCCACAATAGTACACTGCCTCCTATCCCATGACTCTTTAGTTTTGCCAAAAGTCTCTCATGAGGGACCTTGTCAAAGGCTTTCTGAAAGTCCAGATACACAATATCAACCGACTCACCTTTGTCCACCTGATTATTCACTCCTTCAAAAAAATATAACAGATTAGTAAGACAAGATCTTCCTTGTCTAAAGCCATGTTGGCTGTCTCTCATTAGTTCATGACTATCTACATGCTGAGTAATTTTATTCTTTATGATGGTTTCTATCATTTTTCCCGGTATTGATGTCAGGCTCACCGGTCTGTAGTTTCCCGGATCACCCCTGGAACCCTTTTTAAAAATTGGTGTTACATTGGCGATCCTCCAATCTTCAGGTATTAGAGATGATTTTAATGATAGTTCACAGATTACTAATAGCAGGTCTGCAATCTCATATTTCAGTTCTTTCAATACCCTTGGATGTATACCATCCGGCCCAGGTGATTTGCTACTCTTCAGCTTATCTAATAGTTGTAATACATCTTCTCGATGTATCGATATTTCCTTCAATTCTTCTGCATCTTTAAATACCACTTCAGTCATGGGTAACATCCCTACATCTTCCTCAGTAAAGACTGAAGCAAAGAATTTGTTCAGTCTCTCCGCTATCGCCTTGTCGCCTCTTAGTGCTCCTTTAACCCCTTTATCATCTAATGGACCAACTGACTCTCTCACAGGTTTTTTGCTACAAATGTACTTGAAAAGGTCTTTAGCCCTCAGAGCTTCTTCTATTAACGGAATGATCTTGCATGGATGTGGCTATAACCAGAGAGAAAGACTAGGCCCAGATGGCCAAGATTGTGCTATTGGATCAATTTTTAGAGGGCTTGGCTGACCCGATGAAACAGTGGGTACGCCAGCACCCCAAGCTTACACTGGAGAGTGCACTGGAAATAACAGAATGGTATCATGAAGCAAGCCAGTGACTGGAGTGGACAGTGAGAAGGGGAAGACATTATCTGTTAGCTCAGGAGGACAGAAGGGGAAGCCAGAGCTGATGATGGCTCCCATGTTTCAAACCCTGACGTCAGCTCCTAGGCAAGGGCATGGGCCCAGCCAGGACTCCTTCACCTGTTTTAAATGTACAGCCTGGGAACATAAGAAATGCCATACTGGGTCATACCAAGGTCCATCAAGCCCGGGAATGTTCCCTGGGTATGGAGGAACCAGTGGATGTCAGTCTAATTACCCCTCACACCTACGCTTTGGTGGACATTCCCTGCCTGTTGTTGTTGTTAAGTGCCATCCAGTTGGTGTCGACTCCTGGTGACCCTCTGGATAGTTGACCTAAACTTTGTTCAGTCTTCAGCCAAGTGGCTCATTGTTGATAGAGTAGTATCCATAGCTGTTGTTATTGTATCAATCCATCTTATTACTGGCCTTCCTCTTTTATGGTGACCTTCTACCTTGCCAAGCATTATGTCTTTCTCCAATGATCTCTCTCTTTGCATGATATGTCCAAAGTATGAAAGTTGAAATCTTGTCGTCTGAGGTTCTAAGGAAAGCTTAGGTTTGATTTCCTCTAGTACTGACTGGTTAGGTTTTCGGGCAGTCCACAGTATACGCAGTATTCATTGCCAGCATCATAATTCAAAGGCATCAATTTTCTTACTGTCTATTTTTACACTATCCAACTTTCACATCCATATGATGTTATTGAAAATACCATGGCCTGGACAAGTCAAATCTTTGTATGGAGAGAGACATCTCTGCTCTTGAGGATCTTGTCTAAGTTCTTCATAGCCATTCTACCAAGAGCAATACATCATCTGATTTCTTTACTGCTAGTCCTTTCTTTATTATTGTTAATCCAATTAAGTTAAAGCTGTCAACTATTTCAATTTCTTCTCCACCAATGATGAACCCCCCTAGGTACACTGAATTTTGTGATTCCAGTGGAGCTCAAGGGGACTCGCCTCCAGGCCTTGATAAACTCAGGGAGTGTGCAGACCCTCATTCACCAAGGAACCATAAAACAATTTCAGATTGATTATGCAAAGATTGTTCACGGGCCTGTGTGCATGGAGACCAGAGGTAGTAGCCAATGGCACAGGTTTCACTCAAGACTCCTGTCGGGCATGATATGTTTGAGGTCATAGTGCTACCCTGGCTCCCATTCTCAGTAGTGATTGGCTGAGACCACCCAAGCTTCTGGAGAATATGGGCTCAGCTAATTGATGACTCCACTAAGTTGAACCAGGAAAGTTTCCTGGAGGTTTTTCCCCTAGAAGACCCGGATCTCTATATCAAGAATCCCAAGCCTGCTAAATCCCAGAGTCAGTGTCGCCAGAAGAAGCTATGCTACCATCAGAATCTGGGCATGGCTATAGAGGAGGAGTACAAGAAGGAAGAGCCTAGTGAAGAAATCCCTGGAGATAGCTCAAGTCCCAGCGGTAATGACCCAAACACACTAGTGCCCCTCCCAGAGAAGAGGCCGGAGGGAGACCCAGAGAGTTTCAAGAGGACCAAGCAAGGGGGTTAGTCTCTTCAACATGCCCGAGAGTGGGTATTGGAAGTAGATGGAGTTCCAGTAAGCAATGGAGAGTCCCCTAGAAAATCCTTCCCCTATTTTGTGTTGTCGTTAGCACATAGCCATTTGTTAGGGGGACATCTGGGGGTAGAGAAAACACTAGAGCATATTTTAGCTTGATTTTTCTGACCTGGAGTCCATAAGAAGTTGTATTGCCAGTCATGCCCTATGTGCCAACTTCACAACCCTGCCAGAGTCTGACCTGCCCCTCTACTACCTATGTCCATTATTGAAATCCTATTCAAAAGAGTGGCTATGGATCTGGTAGAGTCCCTGGAGTGAACCATCTGAGGTAACAAGAATTTTTTAGTCATATTGGACTACGCTACCAGATATCTAGAGGCCATCACTCAGAAATAAGAAGATTGCTATGATTGCTAATGCTCTCTGGGAAGTCTTTCTTGGATGGGAATACCCAGCCAGATCCTCAGAGACCATAGAACACCCTTTGTATCCAGGGTGATGAAGCAAGTGTGTGCCTTGGTGATGGTTAAGATGCTGTGAACATCAGTATATCACCCACAAACTGATGGCCTCATTGAGCGATTCAATAAAACTTTGAAGCAGACGTTAAAAACGTTTGTGCAGGAGGATGGTGCAATAATTGGGATATTCTCCTACCTTACTTGAAGTTTATCATCTGTGAGGTGCCTCAGAGTTCCTTGGGGTTTTTGCCTTTTGAATTGCTCTTTGGAAGACTGCCAAGAGACATATTAGACGTGGTGAGAGAAATATGGGAAGAGGAACCCCCTCCAGGGTGTAATCTGGTGGAGTACATCATACAAATGCAAGACTAGCTGAAGAAAGCCAGAGAGGTGGCCAGCCTGGAGAAAGTCCAAGCTGAATAGACTGAAAGCTACTATCGAGCAACTGTACACCACACCTATCAACCAGGCGACAGAGCTTTAGTCTTGCTGCCCTCGTCATATTAAGATCTTTAAATCTGTCCTCATATACTTTATAATGAAGACCACTAACCATTTTAGTAGCCACCCTCTGCACTGACTCCAACCTGTTTATATCCTTTTGAAGGTGTGGTCTCCAGAATTGCACGTAATATTCCAAATGAGGTCGCACCAAAAACATATGCAGAGGTACTGTCATCTCCTTTTTTCTGTTGACCATTCCTCCCCCTATGCACCCAAGCATCCTTCTGGCTTTCACGGTTGCCTTTTCTACCTGTTTAGCTACTTTAAGATCATTAGACACAATCACGCCCAGGTCCTGCTCTTCTTCTGTGGACAGAAGTACTTCACCCCCTACGCTATACTGCTCCCTTGGATTGTTGCAGACCAAATGCATGACCCTGCATTTTTTAGCATTAAATCTCAGCTGCCAAATTCTAGACCTTTCTTCAAGCTTAGCAAGATCCCTCCTCATGTTTAAACTTGAAGTTATGATGTTATTGTTTAAATTATGTTTTTACTGTTTAATTTGCAAGTTCTATGCAAAAGTTAAAAGTTAAAGTTTGTAAACTGCCTTGATTAAATGAAAAGGTCATATAGAAAAACTGTTAAATAAATAAAATCTACTCCTTTCTGGGTGTCTACTGTATTGCAGATTTTGCTATCATCCACAAAGAGACAAACCACAGCCTTTCGGCAATATCACTAACAAAGATGTTAAAAAGTAGATGAGCTAATTGAGCAACTTGGTGGAGTATATTTTATCTCGACCCTGGACTTGACCAAGGGATACTGGCAGGTACTCTTAACTCTGGCTGCCAAGGAGAAAACTGCCTTTTCAACACTGCAAGGCTTGTTCCAGTTTTTTGTACTGCCATTTGGATTACACGAGGCTCCAGCCACATTTCAATACCTGGTCCATTGTCTGCTAAGTCTGCACAAGAAGTATGCGGCTGCATGCTTTGATGACATCATATCATCAACAGCAAAGACTTCGTCACCCATCTAACCTAAGTACAAGCGGTGTTGACCAGCTTGTGAAAAATGGAGATGATGGCTAACCCTAAGAAATGCTTCCTATGAGGCCGAGATGTCCAATACCTGGGCTACTTAATAGGGAACAGCCAGATACAAACTCAGCTACAGAAGGTGGATGCCATTGCCCAGGTCCCTACCCTGAAGTCAAAGAAAGATGTTTGAGCCTTCCTCAGATTGGTGAGCTATTACTGCTAGTTTATCCCTAACTTTGCAGAGCCATTAACTAATCTCCTCCAGAGCACAGCTCCCGAGCAGGCCTTCCAGCATCTCAAGGAGGCTGTGTGATTGGCACTTGTCCTGATTAGCCCTGATTTCTCTCTATTATTTATTGCACAAACAGATGCCTCAGAAGTGGGTCTGGGAGCTGTTCTGGCCCAGGAAGTCAGAGATGAAGCGCATCCAGTAGCATTCATCAGCAGGAAGCTGCTCTCTCGGGAGAAACATTATGCTGTGATCAAGAAGGAAGCCCTAGCTGTCCTGGGCACTTGAAACCTCAGGTACTACCTACTGGGCTGTCTGTTTACACTGGTAATTGACCACCAACACCTCAAATGGCTGGCTCGACATAAGGTGTCCAACAGCCACATTATGAGATGGCTTCTGAGTCTTCAGCCCTACCAGTATCAGATCCACCTTAGGGCAGGTCAGGTCCACCAGGTCTTTCCTGGGTGGGAATCCTGAGTACAGCAGGTGTTAAACAGGGAGGGTATGTGATAGAGCATATAGGAAGTTACCCAGCCCTTTGCAAAGGGATTATCAGCAGTCCACCTTAAGAGGGTCCACAGTTCAGAATTCAGGGCTGGGAGGACGTGATGGAGAGGGATTAAGAATCCAGCTGTGTGCATAAGGGAGGTTCATGGAGACTGAAAGCTCTTTCCAAGCAGTGCTGGGAGAAGAGTCTGGCTGTAAGGTAGGTGATTTAGGAGGTAGGAATCATATTTACAGACACTGGAGTCCAAGTGACTGACTGGACTTTGTGCTGAACTTCATCCTGTGCTTTCAATTGTGGGTTGGTGGAAGGGCACTGAGAACCAGTCTTGCGAGGGTAACAAGCTGGGAGTGATTGCTGGCTCACTGAGGGGAAATAAAAGCTGTTTTTATTTGACCCTGAACTGCTGTGTGCCTGATATTTTAAAAGCCCCTTGCCACCGCATGCCATACTATACCACAACATCATAACAAATTAAGCAAAAACATCAACAAAAGACAAAAAATGGTTCAGAACATTTTATAAGGTTTTTATAGTTTATATAGCAATAATTTTCTTATTTTATGAATTTTTATACAATGGATTTTACAGATTTTGTGTTTTTTATTATATTTTTTAAACACTTTTGAGAATTTTTGTAGAAGGCATTTTTATTTTTTTTCCTTTATATAACACAATAAACATGAAAATCAAAATGGACACAATTACTCATTATGCACTCTCTATCAAATTGGTCCATTTACTTCATCAGAGTCTTTATACAGACAGTTGCCTCACTGCTGGGAGATCTGCTGGGTCTGGTGAGCCCCTGTACAAGACACAGAGAACAAATAACAACTGGCAAATGAAGGCTACTACTGAATCAGCAATAATCAGGTAGTCTCTGAAAATTCTCTTTATTTTTTCTGGAACCAGTCAAGTACTGTACCAGCATGGATCCAGTCTCCTAACCAAGCATTCTTCTGGAAGGGTTCTGCTTCCAGAGTGGTGTCTAATTTTTCCATCTCCTATGATTAACGCTTCATGTTTCTTGATTTATGAGTATCTGCCCACCTTCTACTCTCACCAAAGGATTGTTCTTGCTGTAGGTGGTAAATAGGATCTGGTCTCATCCAGTTTAAATCTTATCATATACCCATTCTTCTCTCTTTAGCTCCACTACATTCATGATTTGCAGGTTCAAATAGGATAGGCAATATGCCGTATCTCCCATACTCTGCATCTGATATATCTCTCGGTTCTCAACAAGATTTTAAATTTATGATCACCTGGGCAACCTGGCTCAATCCAGGGGTCTCTCTTGAGCTCCGCTGGTACTGGCATAGTGGAGATGTTAACGTCTTCATCAGTACCAAACCCCAAACTCCCTCTCCATGAGCTGCATTTTTCACTGCTGCTGCTAGATCCATGGCTGCCCCTAGAAGATTTGTGATCTGGTGCAAGGTTGGAAACAGACCAAGTGGGGGTTCAGAAGTGTCAGGCCATGTGTGACAAAGCAAATGCCATCATGCCTGTCTCTTCCCCCTGCTGCCGCTGGAATGAGCAGCAGCAGAGTGGTGCAGCACAGCATGGCTCAGCACGGAGATGGGGTGGGGGGGGGGGAGAAGAGCGGTGTGGCTCGGCATGCGGGGGGGGGGGAGGGGCAGCAGGCCATGTGTGCCAAAACACATGGCCTGCCACCCACAGAGATCTGCCACCCTAGGCAGGTGCCTACCCTCCTAGTGGATGGGCTAGCCCTGCCTCTTCCTTTCGCAGTCTTGTGGTGGGTCTTGAAGGCATCTTAGGCCGCCCCCATGCCCCTGCACTCAGTGCAGCTATAGCACTAATCGCTTCAGTTATTGTGGCCCACTCTCTCCTTCTGCTTCCCAGCCCATTGTCTCAGCTCATTGGGTCCCATCCTTACATAGTGCAGTGGAGCTTTCTGGGGGAGAGGAACCTCCCTGATATTCACCCCACCAGCCCAACTGGTTTGTGCTGGGACTCCCATGCTATTGCTACTTCCTGCAGGTCCTGCATCGGGGCTTCCGAATGCATTGAGAGAGCTGGTTGTTGCACTGGCTCTGTGGTTGAGGTCATTGCACTGTGCTTTTGACCCCACCAAGTCTTCTTCGGGCTGAATGATAACTCTCCCAGCTATGAAACTGATGATTCCTCAGAGTCAAGGAAGGCAAGAGTAGCAGTGTAGAACTGTTGGGACTGCTGCATTTTCTCAGGGGCGGCATAGGTACTGTGCTCGGTCCACCGGCACTCCTCTTTCAATGGATAGAAGTAGTTTGGGCTTCAGGTAGTGCTATATCATTGGCAGTGATGTTACTGAAGAGGTCTGGAGTGTATCATGATTCCTCTCTGTCTGGTGCAATTAGTGGTTGCGATAGGCTGCAGGGTGGTCTGGATGTAGACAGCTTGTGTAATGCTTAAAGTGCCACATTCGAATTGCTCAGTTTCCTCTTGCAAATGGTTCCGGTCTTCCATGGCATGGCTAAAAAGGAAGGCGCTCTTGCATGTGCACTGATTGCCCCTGATTGGGTGGGCTGTACCTGTGTTCTATTACATCACACCACACTTCAGTACTTACATCTTCCGTCAGCATGGGCATTCCCACAGACGCACGGACCCTGAGCCCGCTGATAGGAAACCACTGCAAATTCAAATTCTGCAAACGATAGGAAGATTTTTTCCAGAACAGTCCTTTGAACAAACAAGCTGTGATGTTTATCCAGTTTTCCTGAAATGCTGTGATTCACCTTCACACTGTCTCTGCTGTTGGCTGTAACCCTCCTATTTAACCCACCTTCTCTCTGCCAGGACCTCCTAGAAAAAGGTCAGTACAGTCCAAAACGGCTTTACTCTGCCAGTTTTTAAGTTTTAACTGTGTTTCCAAGAATCCAAAAAATGGCAGTGCTCTTTAGATACCAGCGTCAGGTTTCATACTGGGTGCCAATTTTATGCCCCCTGCCAGTCTGGAGGTCCCTTTCAGTAGCTAAGCACACTGGTTGGCAGATGAGGGCAAAATGTATAAGAGCAAATACTGTCTTTGCAGTCTCAATTCTCGGGATGATCAGGGTTCCTGAAGTGGGATCAGTAAATACTGGGAGGCTTTTGGCATCTGCACACCACTCATGCCAATTCCCTTTCTCTCAGTAATAGAGTCCAGGCAAGAAATTTGGTGTTCTGAACCAGAGTTTACTTAAAATTATTCAAGGGTCACCGATAATAGTAATAAAAATAGGTATTGACAGAGATTAGAAAATAACCACAGAGCAAGGAGAAAGGATTAACATTGCTTGTTGTATATCTCGGTTAGGGGAAACCTCCTCATGTGCTATATTCTTTCAGTGTACCTTTGAGCTGGAGGTTGCCATAGATGCAGGTCTCCAGTGCAGCACCTTGGAAGTTCCTGACTCTGGTGTCAGGGATGTTGCTCTGGATCCTCTTCTTTTTATCTTTGGATCAGCAGTTCCCAACTTCCCAGACGTCCCATTGTGTTTCTCCTTCTCTTTTTCCGCTGATAGGAATGACTGTTCTCCTTCTGAGCAGGGAGTGTTATAGGGGTGTTCACCAGCACACAGTGGATAGTGAGTACAAAGCTTCAGCAGCATGAGTCACCCTCCAACCCTTCTGTTCCCTCCAAATTCTTTGCCTAACCAGGTGAATCCATCTTGATGGTATGAGGGCTAGACCAGCAAAGACAGAGGTCTGCCTTTGGATGGGGTTTTTATAATAGCTACGTTTTCCCTCCCAGAGGAGTCTCCTCCCAGGGTGATAACACTGACAGAGAGTAAGCTTTCCTGTCCTGGAAAATTACCAGAACACTTACAGGTCAGAGTACAATACATTCATAGGACCACTAGAGGTCTATACTGCCTAGAGAAGCAGACTCAAGGGGTCTCTACACCTTATTTGCTAGACTGGCCCCTGGGAGTGCTAAGTGTCAAGCACTGCCATTTTGCAAGATGGCAGCACTGGGGACTGGAGCAAGTGGGTAATCCTCCTCCCTCCAAATATTTTGAGATGTATGGTGGGGGTCTAGGAGGAAGTGTCGGACCAGCAGACTGCTTTTTTGGAGTCAAGGGAGAGGGATAGGGAGGGCCAGGGCCCACCATGTTTTGCATTGGGAGTAATTTGTTATTCAGCAGTTTGCATGTGTGTTGCGTGGCCGGTGTACTGCCCTTTTATTTGTTATTCAGCAGTTTGCATGTGTGTTGCGTGGCCGGTGTGCTACCCTTTTATTTGTTATTCAGCAGTTTGCATGTGTGTTGCGTGGCCGGTGTACTACCCTTTTATTTGTTATTCAGCAGTTTGCATGTGTGTTTCGTGGCCGGTGTACTGCCCTTTTATTTGTTATTCAGCAGTTTGCATGTGTGTTTCGTGGCCGGTGTACTGCCCTTTTATTTGTTATTCAGCAGTTTGCATGTGTGTTGCGTGGCCGGTGTGCTACCCTTTTATTTGTTATTCAGCAGTTTGCATGTGTGTTTCGTGGCCGGTGTACTGCCCTTTTATTTGTTATTCAGCAGTTTGCATGTGTGTTGCGTGGCCGGTGAAACTACCCTTTTATTTGTTATTCAGCAGTTTGCATGTGTGTTGCGTGGCCGGTGTGCTACCCTTTTATTTGTTATTCAGCAGTTTGCATGTGTGTTGCGTGGCCGGTGTGCTTCCCTTTTATTTGTTATTCAGCAGTTTGCATGTGTGTTGCGTGGCCGGTGTGCTACCCTTTTATTTGTTATTCAGCAGTTTGCATGTGTGTTGCGTGGCCGGTGTGCTACCCTTTTATTTGTTATTCAGCAGTTTGCATGTGTGTTGCGTGGCCGGTGTGCTACCCTTTTATTTGTTATTCAGCAGTTTGCATGTGTGGTGCGTGGCCGGTGTGCTTCCCTTTTATTTGTTATTCAGCAGTTTGCATGTGTGTTGCGTGGCCGGTGTGCTACCCTTTTATTTGTTATTCAGCAGTTTGCATGTGTGTTGCGTGGCCGGTGTGCTACCCTTTTATTTGTTATTCAGCAGTTTGCATGTGTGTTGCGCCGCCGGTGTGCTGCCCTTTTATTTGTTATTCAGCAGTTTGCATGTGTGTTGCGCGGCCGGTGTGCTACCCTTTTATTTGTTATTCAGCAGTTTGCATGTGTGTTGCGCGGCCGGTGTGCTACCCTTTTATTTGTTATTCAGCAGTTTGCATGTGTGTTGCGTGGCCGGTGTGCTTCCCTTTTAGCACGGTGGTTTACCCTGATTTTCTAACATTTCTTACTGATTTGGAAGTAATGTTAGCATGGGAAAATCAAGACAGTGCAGCTTACTGCATTGTCTCTAGATAGAGAATGAGAAAAAAGCTTGAGTGAATCAAAACGAAAATGAAAAAAATATCCCTTCCGTATGACTGGCCATTAAGCCATAACAAAAGACAGATGATTAAAAAGAGGAAGCTACGACCTTTCATTTGTAACACACACTGCTTCAAGGTTTAAATGTCAGACTGCATGGACCTCTGTTAAGCGAGATTGCTTTACCAGCAGCAGGGCAGTGCTCTCTGCCAGGGTATTTTTAGTTTTGTTGCATCAGTTCAATGACATGTACAAGAAGCTACATAGCAAAACGTTCTAGTCTCATCAGAGGCTCTTGGGCCCAGTCCTGTCAGTCTATACCCCGTCCACCAGTGCATTCTGGTTCTTGCAATTGTATTTTCAGTACAAAGCTAGGGCTACCCTGCACCCCACACTCTGGGGATCCCATGCTCCTGTGGTAGATCTACTCCCATTATTATAGTTTAGACACTTAACATACCACCCTTTACTGTGTGTATCAGAGTGGTTTACAGATATATTCTAACAGGCACTTTTTATCCCTTGTCCCCAAAGAACTCTCACTGTAAGTGTACCTGAGGCAATGGATGGTTAAGGGCTTGTTGAAGGCCACAAGGAGCAGCCATGGGACTAGAGACCCCAGTCCCTCCAGCCTGAGGTTTCTTCTCCCTAAGGGGGAATTGAACCCCCAGCCCTCTGGGCTGAGGTAACCTGTTCCAGCTGCTGAGCCTCAGTCCCTGTCAGCTGTAGAGCAGAGTCATGCAATTCAACATTCCAGGGTCCCACTGTGGCTGATTTATTCCAGGGCCTTCACCCTCCTGCCCTTCTCCCCTCCAGGTAAGCCTTAGCTACCAGAATCAAAAGAATCAGAATCTAAAGGACCCGATTCGACAAAGCCACAGAAAGGAGAAACATCCTTAGTGACCTCTCATGATAATCAGTCTAGTAGTACTAGCACTCATGTGGGAATTCTGCACCAAACAAATTCTAGACATACATTGAAATTCTGCCTACTTTATTCATACATATAGCACAACGTAATCACTGTCTATGAGTAATAATTGATTTAAGATGCAATACAAAAACAGTTATTACTCAAAGATGTAGAATTGTTTTTTGTGAAGAATTCTGTCATAAATCTCGGCCATCCTCCTAGGCTCCTCAGATTTGACAACCCATCTGTACACCTCCCCTCCCACACCGGGCTCAATCCTGGCCAGCATTCTCTTTCTCCCTACTTTGATTCAACATTCACCCTTTAACTTTTCTCTAGCTTTTCCCTCTGCAGGCTCAATCCTCAATCCCATCGTCTGCTCTCCACCCCTCTCCCCAGCCTCTTCCCATGGTCCCCAGTTTTCTTGCTACACCTCTCAAGCTGGATTTCCTACCCCCAATTCTCACTAGACCCACCCCTCAAGCCCTGCAGTTCACTGGCTCTCTCTGCGCCCATTCCAAGCTCAAACTCTCTACCCTTAGCTCTCTCTCCTCATTCCCCAGTAAGACCCCCTGCTTACCTTCTCTCACTCTCTCAGGCTGCACCCCAATAGCTGCCTCTTTCCCGCTTAAAGCCAATGTCGCTCTTTCTTTTACAGCCCATGTAGCCAAAGCTGCCTCTGTTACTTCCTCCTCTGGTGATGCAGGGCCCAAAGCTGAAGCTATTGCTTCATCCCTGCTGCAGACACTGTCGTCTCCAGGTTCCCACGTGAATTCTGCAAAGCAAAAGCCGAATCCTGCATGGGAAGGGAATTCTACACATTCTGCATTGCACAGTTGCACAGAGCTCCCCTGGGAGTTTACTGGCCATAAGATCTAAACTTTGTTTTTGGTAGGCTGTGAGAAAGCATTGCAATCTAATGTTTTAGCCACCAGCCGTACTGGTAGCAGTAATCAAAAGCAGCCTTTGCTTCAAAGGGCACGCACAGTGACAACGGCGATATGTTTTCCTGGAGCTCATTTTGTAAATTACTGCCCACGGAAACCAGACTATGTTTTTTAAAAAGAGAACTGTGTTGATTCCACTAAAGTTTAGACCTCTGACTCCTTCACCTATGACAGAGAAAGCAGCACACGTTTTGCAAAGATGCCTCACAATGACATTTGAAAAGCAGTAAAAGCTGTCAAAACAGCTTCTTTATGAGTGATTGTAAGGGCAGAGGGAAAAAATGGAGGAAAGTAACCCATGGAGGTCATTTTAAAAGCATCTCCACATGTAATGACATTTATTTAGTTCATGCCTTTTTATATGTACAGAGCTGTGCACACCTTGTAGTGCTATACAAATCATTAGTAGTATTAGCAGCAGTTCAAGGTGAGTTACATTGCGGTACCGCAAGTATTTTGCTATTCCCAGAGGGCTTACAATCTAACTTTGCATTTGACGGTTAAGTGACGTGCTCAAGGCCGCAGGGAGTGTCAGTGGGATTTGAAGCCTGGTTCCAGTCTGCTTTAATCACTAGGCTACTCCTCCGCCCCACTCCATGTCCATGCACAGACTGGTGTACCCGTGGAAATGCAAACCCAGAAAGCCACTGTGTACACGTGGAAATGCCCGGGGTCCCAGAAATCCCAAGGGGATTTGTCATGAGTGGGCTTGGGCTGCCTGAAGGAGCATAGGTGCATTTCTCATTTTACAATGGAAAATAAAGATACATTTCAAGAAACGTCCCAATTTTGCACCTGCTCTGAAGGGAGCATGACTTTTTTTTAAATGATTCATTTCAGCAAGGGTTTCCCCATGTATTATTTTTGTCTTTAAATTGAAAATAAAAAGTATCTTTAGTGGCTTTGCGTATTAATTGGCGGAAGATATCCGATTTTCACTGCTGAATATCCACGCTGTCCGGCCTCTGTTGCCACGATCTGCTTAATGGCGATATTCAGCCAGTCACCTGTCCCAACTTAAACTGCTTAAGCTGTTCGGTTTAGCGGCTGATTATTGCTGTCACCACCCCTGCTCCGCCCACAGACCGCCCCGGGGGGAGGGGGAGGGGATATTCAGTGGCACTAACCAGTTAGTAATGCTAAGTATCATGCTGACAGTGTTTAGCAGTCAGCAGATCTTTGAATATCCCCTTGTCGTTTTTTAAACTCAGGCAGCTATCGGGGTTATTCTAGGGGCCCTATTCATGCAAATTGTAAATAGTCATTTTAGAAAGGGACCGATTTACTTGTGGATGACCATACCATGTCCAAAGTGTATGGGGGTGGGGGGGTCGGGAGGTGTTGTGGGAGTGGCTTGAATGGAACTAAAATCTGCACATATGGTCCTCGTTTCAGATAGGCACTGCATGTGGAATCCGCAATTGGCCATGTCTGGATTTACGTCTGCCCCCTGTTGTGATTACACATTTCAAAGGTGTTTCTTTCAGCCAACCCTTTACAGGACGGTTCAAGGGAGATACCTCCTTAATGCCCCAATATGCATTTCCCCAAATTGAAATGAGGTGAACAGAGGGCTGGCCCTAGGCTTGTGCAAGCATGGTGCCTACACATGGCCTCACCACACCACAAGCCGCACGTAGCTGCACCCACACAGCCGACAACGTCACTCTCTCTCTGACCGCCTGCACCAGCACATCTCCTCAGCAGCAGCAATGATGAAGAACACAGTGCGGGGTATCCAGAGATGCTCGCGGTTTTGCTGCCGGGTGAAGGTGTGAAACATAGAAACATGATGCAGAAAAAGACCACATGGCCTATCTAGTCTACCCTTCCATATCCACCACAACAGTCCCCTTTTTTCCTTTAGGGATCCTCTGTGTTTACTTTTGTGAATTCAGATACTGTCCTCACTTCTACCACCTTTACTGGGAGACTATTCCATGCATCTACCACTTTTTCAGTAAAAAAATATTTCCGCATATTACTCCTGAGTCTATCCCCTTTTACCCTCATCCTATGTCCCCTCGTAGCAGAGCTTGCTTTCAATCAAAAGAGGCTCTCCTCCTGTGCATTTATGCCATGGAGGTATTTAAACATCTCAATCATATCAGCTCTATCCCGCCTTTCCTCTAAAGTATACATGTTAAGCTCCTTAAGTCTGTCCTCATATGCTTTATAACAAAGATCACTAACCATTTTAGTAGCCACCCTCTGCACCGACTCCATCCTGTTCACATCCTTTTGAAGGTGCGGTCTCCAGAACTGCACACAATACTCCAAATGAGGTCGCACCAAAGACTTATACAGAGGCACTATCACCTCCTTTCTTCTGCTAGCCATTCCTCTCCCTATGCACCCAAGCATCCTTCTAGCTTTTGTCGTTGCCTTTTCTACCTGTTTAGCTATTTTAAGATCATCAGACACAACCACACCTAGGTCCCGCTCTTCTTTTGTGAACAGAAGTGCTTCCCCCCTATACTGTATTGCTCCCTTGGATTGCTTCAGTCCAAATGCATGACCTTACATTTTTAACATTAAATCCCATCTGCCAAATTCTAGACCATTCTTCAAGCTTAGCTAGATCCCTCCTCATGTTATCTATACCTTCCTGGGTTTCTACTCTATTGCAGATTTTGGTATCATCCGCAAAGAGGCAAAACTTACCTGACAGCCCTTCTACTATATCACTAAGAAAGATGTTAAAAATAATTGGACCAGGGACAGATCCCTGCGGCACACCACTCCTTCTCCTCAGAGTGAGCTCCATTTACCTGTACTCTTTGTCGCCTCCCACTCAACCAATTTCTAACCCAAGCAGTAACTTTAGGGTCCATCCCTAGGGTGCTCAGCTTGTTTATAAGTTGCCTGTGAGGTACAGTGTCAAAGGCTTTACTGAAATCTAAGAGAAGAGAAGGTGGTTGTGGTTCCGATGGGCTTGGGCCCTAAGAGACAGCTCAGCCGCCGCTGCCATCATATATTGGGCTCATGCTTGTTCCACAGCTGCTGTGTGATCGCAGCACATGACAGTGAGGGAGTGTAATGTAGCCCGGAGCTGCAAACCACCAAAGAGTAAGAAAATCCTCCACTAGCAGGGCTGCATCCTGCTTGGTATTAGGAGAAATTCAGCATTTTGTTGTTGCTTACAGTGACGAAAGTGTGGTAAGGGCCAAAAGAGTCCCAGAACGTATGGTTTTCCTGCTTACTTTTCCAGCCCTTTCCCTCTTGCTTAATTTCTGTAGGCCAGCACATCCGTGGAAAGAAAGCTGTAGATCGGTCGTTTACGCCATCAAAAAATAGAAAGACTACGAGACATGTACTGAGACTACAGTGTAACCCATTTAAGACTAATAAGAGAAAATATTTTTTCACTCAACACTTAATCAAACTCTGGAATTTGTTAGCAGAAGATGTAGTGAGGGCTGATAGTGTAGCTGGGTTTAAAGAAGGTTTGGATAAGTTCCTGGAGGAAAGGTCCATAAACCATTATTAAAGAGGACCTGGGAAATCCACTGCTTATCCTGGGACAAGCATTATGAAACCTGTGTGCCTTTTTGGGAACCTGCCAGGTACTTGTGACCTGGATTAGCTACTGTTGGAAACAGGATACTGGACTTGATAGACTTTGGTCTGACCCATTAAGGCATTTCATATGTTCTTATGCAGAGACGTGATTTCATTTTTATTTGAGAGGCTGGTGCTTTTGGGGGTGTCAGAAAGCCTTTGTTATTGTCCTTTGCTCTGCAGGTTTTGAACAGAGCTTTGAACAGAGCTTTTGTGCTTGGATTTGCTGTGTCCGTCTGCTTGTGTCTGTTATTTGCATTTTTTTTTATAAATGGAGTTTATACCTAGGTGGTTATGGTGTTTTCTGTACTTTTGATTTGGTACATGGCTTCTTTAATAACACTGTATGTTTAAATTCCTGCATTTAATATATCTATATTGTGGTCTGTACTACTTTGTATGGTGGAGCGATGTAAATAGAACACCCAAGAAAATACTTTCAGAATATAAGCTTTCGAGATCTTATAGATCTGTTCAGATGTCTGCATATCTGTATGGTATTAAAAGTTCATGTACAATATCTTCTTTAAGAGTACAAGGTATTACAGGGCACTTAAAGACTCCAGTTTTCTTAAAGGACCGATATAACTACTAAGCAAATCCAGTGATGAACTGCATAGGTGTTTTCACAGTTTGGGGTGAAGAAATTCCTACTAAGATTGATGCTGTGCTTTGTGCCTTGGACTAGGAATTGTTAGCTGACACATTTTTCATCTGTTATGGTGATAGAATTGTATTTTATTTTTGTTTGTGTTCTTATTTTTTATTTAATTTTTTTAAACAGAAAGGCCTATATGTTCCTAACATGGTCAGCTACTCATGAGTACATTTCAGCAGCATTGTGGGGTCTCTGGTCACATCAGGACTGGCCTGAGGGCTGGTGCAAGGTAGTTGGTGCCCTAGGAAAGCATTCTATCCCCCCCCCCCCCCCGCCTTTGGAATGATAAGTAGTATCACACCCCCTGTGCAGGGCTGGCCCAACCACTAGGCAAACTATGCAATTGCCTAGGGCAGAAATCTCTGGAGGGCAGCAAAATCAGGTCATTCAAAGCTTAATAATAGATTTTGACAGCCAGAGAGGGTGTAAAGCTTGAGGTTTGCCTAGGGCTCCCACACGTTGGACCAACTCTAGGGCCGGCCCTGCCCCTGTGGCATATACTTTTCATGCCAGAGGGGCTGTGGTCAGTGGGGTTTTAGGCATGGCACATACAGGTTTTATAGGCTCCACCACAGCCACTGCAGGACTGAGGTCATGCAATAGCAGTATCTACGGTCAGTCAGGGAGAGAAAATGTTGAAAAGTCAATGCTGCACAGGAGTTGGGTTGGAGGGGACACATGGGACCATGTGGCAGAGAAAGGAAAGAAGAGAAGCTGCTGGATACAGGAGAGGGGGATATAGAGAGGGAGGATATTTGCTGGACAGAGGAGCTAATAGGGAAATGGAGGAGAGATACCAGACATAGGAGCCCATATGGAGAGGGAAGGGGATGTTGCATACAGAGAGGGATTCTTAGGGAGATGATAGACACAGGGGAGGGGAGAATACAGAGAAGGAGGGGGATGCTGCACCTGGGAGGAAAGAGAGATGGAGGGGAGATGATAGACATGGGAGGCAATAAGGAAAAGGGCAAGAATGCTGAGCATGGAGGAGAGAGGGGAGATTCTGGATGTAAGGGAGGATATGGAGCAAAGGCGAGGGGGATATGCTGGAGAGAGACAGAGAGCAGATGTTGGATGAAGATGATAGAGAATGGGGACAGAGGGAGGGGAGAGGTGCTGGATGCCGCAGGGATGAGAAAAAGAGGAGAGTTAGTGAAGGAATGGGAAATAAGGAGCTGGAAAGGACAAAGAGAGAGAGAGAATGGGAGGGTAGGGTTAGGGTGAAAAAGTGGGAGGTAGATTGAGGACAAGAGAGTAAAAAGAAAGAGAGAAATCTGAGTCCATAGAGAAAGAGAAAAATTTAAATGAAGAAAACTGAAAGGAAAAAGATCAAGGTCAGAGGCATATGCAGAACAGAAGCAGTTACAGAGGAATTTGGGACCCTGGAAAGAGTTGAGAGAAAATGGAAGAAAGGCGAAACCAGAGACTGGAACCAATACTTCTGATTAGAAAAATAAAAAGGCCAGATAGCAAAAGTAGAATGAGGTATTTTATTTTCAATTTAGTGATTAGAATTTGTCAGTTATTGTAACTTGCATGTGCTGTCTTTGTTTACACTCATCTTTGTTTCTCTGGTGCTGCTCAACATGAGTTTGACTTCTTGATGTTTAATTTTTGTCTACATATTTCTGTTTTTAGCTTGTGGTTGTCTATTCTGTACTTGGTCTATCTGCATTCTAAGTGTGTGTGAGGCTAGGTGTCTATTAGCATGGAGTTTATAGGTACGAATCAGGCTTGTTCAGTTTTCCCATTAGGTGTGTGGATGCTGTAAGCTACACTGCAGTATTTATGATGTTGCTCTCTCTGGGTAGGTTCCCTGTTGTATGAGTTTTGGAAGTTAGTGCTGTTGTGGAATGATAGATTTGCTCTGTAGTTCCCATACTATGGTTCTTACTTTTTGTTCCTTATTTGGACTCAATTGTAGGCAGTTGGAGAGGGGGAGGGGGGTAATGGAATCTGGATTGTCTTTGAGATTGGCAGTTTTGTGTTCTTGATGCTACCAGTTTAAATTTAAAATATAACCTAGTCATAGCACTGACCAAATAAAGCCAGTATGCAAATATTTATAATGTTTTAATTATTGTGGGAGTGTGAAAGTGTTTTTAAGTTAATTTTGATTCATAATTATTATTATGTTTATTTTATTATTGCAATGTCTGTTTTAATAAATTGTATATGTAGGATTTTAAAACACATTACATTTATGCAGATGAGGCCTAGTGGATATGAAAATATTCATGCAAATGAGGCCCTGCAATTAGTCTCCGCACATTGCCCTGCATCACCCTTGTGCTGTCCCTGGGTAAACAGAGGCCTCTGTGGGTGATTAAAAACAACTGCATGTCAAGGTTTGCAAAATGACAGAGATTCCTGTTATTCGGATCGTTGCATGTGCTGATTTTGAAATGCCAGCACATACACAAATACCTGTCGTTTGTTTGTGATTATTGTCTTTATAGATATTGATGATTGTCATTTTTATGGTTTGTACACTGCCCTGAAAGCGTTAGCATACGGCAGTATAGAAATGAATAATAAAAGTGGCCGGGTTTCCTCGGTCAATTTTTCCCACATGCACATTTGTGAAATTGTTCCTCCTCCTGCACCTGGCTATCAATCCCCATGCGTTCCAGCACTTCCTTCTGTCTGGGGTCCAATGTTATCATCAACTTCCAATTTCAACGGTGAAAATATTCAATTTTACATCGGCCTCACACATTCCTACCCTCTCTTCTTAAGTTGACATAGCTTCCAAGCCAGCAGAATGAGAAGCCCAGGGAGGCCTGCACAATGCAGTAAGTGTGATAAGCTTATCAGGGGAGCACAAATGTTTGGAGGTGCCAGGACCAACTCTACGATCTGGCCTCCCATGGCCAGAGTCTGGCTGTGGGGATCTTCCGACACGCCCTATCTTTTGTACCCAGCCTGGCAGCTTGATCCCCGACATCCAGGGGGACGTATTCCACCTCTGCGGTGGACCAAGTCCCCTGTCTAAGTTAATGGCCCTGGATGTACAGGGCTGCCCATGGCCCCGCCCTCACTCCACCCCCATAACACTCCCTTCTGCCCCTTCTAAGCCTCCCCATACAAACGCATTGTTCATAAGGGGAGACTTGATGGGGCTGGCAGGGGGGCAAATAACGGGGATGGACGTTCTAATGGGACATCCATCCCCTCCATTCATGGGACAGAATGCGCCCTGAGTGTCTGGATTCTCTCCTCCGGTAGAAAAGCTTTGACTTGAAGAGTGTCCAAGACTATGCTTATAAAAAAGTTGATACGAAACCCTAGAGACTGGAGAAGAGTAATAGTGTTGCTCATGAGAATTGAGGCCTATGCTTCTGAAGGGGCCACCAAAAGCCAGTCAGCCAGATATGGAAATATCAAATGACCCTGTTAGTGAAGGTGGCCAGCTGCCACCACAAGGCCTTTGGTGAATACCCTGAGACCGATGCCAGGTCAAAGGCAAGGACCTTGTACTGAAAGTGGTTGGACTGAGGAATAAACCTGAGATATGTCTTGTATTGTGGGTGCATTGGGATCTGTGTAAATGCATCCTTGGGATCCAGAGTATAGTCTCCCCCGTTAAGAAATAGAAGAATGGAGAAGGTCCTAGTGAATCATTTGATAGGAATCCAGGTGCATATCAATCCAGGGGGCATTTTTTAAATGATGAGGAAACTTCTAGCTCTCAGGATATTACATTTCAAAGGGAAACTCCCCTTGGAATTTCTCTGAAAATGTGCAGGCAGTGGAGACGGCAGATATATTAGCACCTGCATAATTTTTTATTTTATTTTATTTATTTAAAAAGTTTATATATCACCTTAAGGGCAAAAGTTGGTCAAAGCAGTTTACATAAAAAGAGATAGTAATATAAGTATCATAAATATAATACATAAAAGACAAAACAAAAATACTTTCATCCATCCCCAGACCCAAAAGACACTACAATACAGTGAGAGAGTTTCCACCTGGATCCAAACCTCTAAACCTTAATACCCCTTGACCCTACCTAAATTAAGTAGGGATTATCTTTATGTATATAGTTTCTAGTATACTGCCTATGTCAATATGTAAATAGTTACCCATGTTTTCCAAGTTCTATTCCCTGTTATGATGTGAACTCTATCAGTCTTCTCTGATCTGAGTATTCTTTGTTAATTGTAAACCGCACTGATAACAAATAGTGCGGTATATAAGAATTGTTAAATAAATAAATAAAAAAAATAAATAAATTAGCCATATCTTCTAATTCCTCGTGAATGTCAAATAATTCTTTTTCAAATGCAAGGCCAATGGTTCAGTGCCTTGCAAATGTATTCATCCCCTTGGTATTTGTGCTGTTTTGTCGCATTATGTACAACCTGGAATGGAAATGCAGGTTCATTTGGATGTTAGGTAATGGACCTAACAATTAAGGCCAAATTGGGGAGGTGAAATGACAATAAAATATCTTGTATATATAAAATAAAATTCAAAACTGAAAGGTTGTGAGTGTATATGTATTCATCCCTTTTCTATGAAACCCCTAAATAAGATCTGGTCCAACCAATTAACTTCAAAAGTCACATAATTAGTTGATTAGGGTCCACCTGTGTGCAATCAGTGTCGCAAGATCTGTCACATGATGCCTGTATAAATATACCTATTCTGAAAGGCCCCTGACTCTGCAACACCACTAAGCAAGCAACATGAAGACCAAGGAGCGCTCCAAAAATGTCAGAGGCAAAGTTGTGGAGAAGTATAGATTAGGGTTGTGTTTTAATGTAATATCTCAATTTCTGAATATCCCACTGAGCACCATTAAATACATTATAACAAAATAGAAAGAATATGGCAGCACTACAAACCTGACAGGAGAAGATTGCCCACCAAAACTCATAGGCCGGGCAAAGAGGGAATTAATCAGAGATGCCACAAAGACACCAAGGATAACACTGAAAGAGCTGCAAAGATCCACAGTGGAGATGGGAGTATCTGTCCATGGGACCACTTTAAGCCGTACACTCCACAGAGTGGGGCTTTATGGAAGAGTGGCCAGGAAAAAGCCATTGCTTAAAGAAAGAAATAAGAAAACACATTTGGAGTTTGCACAACAGCATGTGGCAGGAACCCCCCCCCCCCCCCCCAAACAAATGGAAGAAGGTTCTATGGTCAGATGAGATGAAAACTGAACGTTTTGGCCATCATGGGGAACGCTGTGTGTGGCACAAACCCAACACTTCCCATCATCCCGAGAACATCATTCCCACAGTGGTGGCGGCATCATGCTGTGGGGATGTTTTTCATTGACAGGGACAGGAAAGCTGGTCAGGATTGAAGGAACAATGGATGGTACTAAATACAGGGCAATTCTTGAGGCAAACTTGTTTCAGTCTGACAGAGACTTCAGACTGGGAAGAAGGTTCACCTTCCAGCAGGACAATGACCCTAAACATACTGCTAAAGCTGGTTTAAAGGGAAAAAATAAATGTCTTAGATGGCCTAGTCAAAGCCCAGACCTCAATCCAATTGAGAATCTGTGGCATTACTTGAAGATTGCTGTACAGCAACTCATCCCATCTAACTTGAAGGAGTTGCAGCAGTTTTGCCTTGAGGAATGGGTGAATATCCCAGTGGCTAGATGTGCTAAGCTAATAGAGACATACCCCAAGACTGCAGCAAAAGGTGGCTCTAGAACGTATTGACATTGGGGGTGAATACATTGCACACTCCTGCTTTCAGGTTTTATTTGGCCTAATTATTGTCTGTGTCACAGTGAAGGATATTCTGCACCTTCAGAGTTGTAGGCATGTTGTGTATATCACATGGTGCTAACCCCCAAAACTCCATTTTAATTCCATGATGTACCGCAACAGAACAGGACAAATACAGAGGGGATGAATACCTTTGCAATGCACTGCATAGAGCTCCACACCAAAGGCACCGCTGCAGAAAGCACCACTTTCCAAGTATCCACTTCCTTCACCTGCCTCACTGTCGGGATAACAACCTGACCCTGATGGGGGCGGAGCCTGATGTCCAGCGGGTTAGACGCTTTGCGCTGAAGCTCCCGAGGGGCCTACTCAGAATCCTGACTTAATACCTACATTAACTTGATATTTTGCTCCGAACTTACCGGGGTGCCTCGGGGGAGATGGCGGCCCATAAACCAGCGCGCTTAGACTTCGGATCTCCATCTTCTTCACACGGAAAACGTTCCAAGACAGAGCTGCCTTCCCCACAAAAGATGGTGCCATTTCGGGATAACCCCGAAATGCAACAGGAGATCTTGGAGGAAATACGTGGTGTGAAGGAACTGGTGCAGTCTAACGGAGAAGCGCTCCGAGCCATGAGAGAAGATTTTGGTGTGCTTCAGGATCGTTTTGAAGGTCTTTCATTACGGCAGGACAATATGGCGGGGGTCCTCGACTCGCACGTGGTGCGCTTGGTGAAACTGGATGAGGCTGAGCGTCAGATACAGAATCTACAAAAAGAGTTAGAGGATAGCAATAATCGAGCCCGTCGCAACAATGTAAGGCTCATTGGTGTACCGGAGGGCGCGGAAGCAGGAGATATGAGAGAATTCCTGGTCAAAACTCTTCCCTCCTTGCTGAAGATTACTTTTCACAGAGATCTGGAAATTGAACGAGCACACCGTGTTCCTACCAGCATGGCGCTCAATCGGACGACCCCCCGGCCCATCATTTTTCGTCTACTGAGATATCAGCAAGTTGAGCAAATTCTAAATGCTGCCCGGGCGAATCGTCATTTGGAGTTTGAAAATCATAAAGTCTCCTTCTTCCCTGACCTGGCTAAGCCCACAGCTGACCGTCGGAAGAGACTCCTTGCTTTTCGACCTCGACTTCAACAGTTACAGGCTCGCTTCGGCATCTTATATCCAGCGAAGCTTAGAGTGACTCTCCATAACCAAACTCGTACCTTCGAAGATCCTGATCTGCTAGCAACATTCCTAGCTTCTAAAGAAGCAGACCAGATGCGCTAACCCAACAGCTTGGATGGAATCCGCTGGAACTGTCCGCCATTTTGAATGGCCCGATGCGGTGATTGCTGCCTGAAACGGAGACTACCTGGACTTTCTTTCTCTTTATATATACCTTATTGGTCTCCTTTCTTTCCACGATGAGATCCTTGGTTAGTTTCGGAGCCTTCGGAGCCTGTATAGCACTGTAGGATTTATGTATCAATTCAGGCCTTCTCTGGGGTTTCTCCCCGCAGACATCAGGCCGCCAGTGATTTCTGGGGTTTTGCTTCTTCTCTAGGCACTCCGGTGCTTATTTTGTTATAAGGGGCGCTTCATGGTTTTCCTTAGTTTAATTCCTATCATGTTGTTTCTGCAGTCATTTACTGGTACTATGTGCGACATTGTGTACCTCTGTGCGCTATTATGTTTCTTTTCAGATTGTTTAACTATTTGGCATTGCTTTATGTACGTTATCACTACTGACTGTAAAAGGCATCAATAGTCCATTCCAAGGAGGGACAATCCCTAGCTCTCTTAATCATGATTATTCTGAGTTAGTGTTTTCTCAGGAGGCCCATTTACTGGGCATAGCTATTTTCTATCTCCTTTATTACGAAATACTGGAAATTGGCTCCCATCTGAACCTCAATGATTGGTGGAATTATGTCCATTTTACTGTAATTATGAGCAACTACCTCGTCTGTCAATCTCTTCCACTCAAGCCCTTCACTGCTTGTTTAAAAGGAAGGTGTTCCATGATTATGTTCTAACTGCTAACTGCTCTCATTTGGCTGTTTACTTTGTATACATTTCTGCCACAGGATCAGCCTGTATCATCAATACCATTTCTGCTTGTTTGCTGTACAATAACTGTTGTGTGTAAGCGCTTATGTGATGACTCTTATTAGTTTAGAGAAGAAGCATAGGGGTGGGGGGTACTTGGGGTTGTTTTTTTATAGTATGTGTGTATTTGTATCTTTTGGTGTGTTGTTACTTTTGTTTGTTGTAAAATGAAAATAAACGTTTTAAAAAAAAAAAAACAACCTGACCCTGCTGCATGGAACATAAAACTCTCCTCCCTTCATATTGCCTCAGTATGTCTTCTAGACAAACCAGGCCAAGTCCATCCCTTATTTTAAAAGCCACCATAGACACCTTGTATCGAATGCACGTTCTCACCAGCAACCAATGCAAACATTTTTTATTTATTTTTTATTTATTTATAGAAACATAGAAATATGATGACAGAAAAAGACCACGTGCCGTTCCATATCAACAACTACAACAGTCCCCTTTTTACCTTTAGAGATCGTCTGTGTTGGTCCCATGCTTTTTTGAATTCAGTTACTGTCCTCATCTCTACCACCTCCACTGGGAGACTATTCCATGGATCCACTACTCTTTCCGTAAAGAAATATTTCCGCATATCACTCCTGAATATATCTCCCTTCACCCTCATCCCATGTCCCCTCGTAGCAGAACTTGCTTTCAATTGAAAGAGGCTCTCTCTCTGAACATTTATGCCAACAGAGGTATTTAAACATCTCAATCATATCACCTCTATCCTGCCTTTCCTCTAAGGTGTACATATTAAGATCCTTCAGTCTGTCCTCATATGCTTTATAATGAAGACCACTAATCATTTTAGTAGCCACCCTCTGCACCGACTCCATCCTGTTCACATCCTTTTGAAGGTGCGGTCTCCAGAATTGCACACTATACTCCAAATGAGGTTGCACCAAAGACTTATAGAGAGGCATTATCACCTCCTTTTTTCTGCTCGCCATTCCTCTCCGTATGCAACCAAGCATCCTTCTAGCTTTTGCTGATGCCTTTTCTACCTGTTTAGCCACTTTAATGCATGACCTTACATTTTTTAACATTAAATCCCAGCTGCCAAATTCTAGACCATGTTATCTACACCTTCCTGGGTGTCTACTCTATTGCAGATTTTTGTATCATCTGCAAAGAGGCAAACCTTACCCGACAGCCCTTCCGCTATATCACTAACAAAGATGTTAAAAAGAATCGGACCAAGGACAGATCCCTGGGGCACCCCACTGGTAACATCCTTTTCCTCAGAGTGAGCTCCATTTACTTGTACTCTTTGTCGCCTTTCACCCAACCAATTTCTAACCCATTCCTAGGGTGCTCAGTTTGTTTGTAAGTCGCCTGTGAGGAACAGTGTCAAAGGCTTTACTGAAATCTAAATACACCACATCTAGGGCTCTCCCTCGGTCCAACTCCCTGGTCACCCAGTCAAAGAAATCAATCAGATTTGTCTGACAAGACATGCTTCTGGTTAATCCATGCTGCCTTGGATCATGTAATCCGCTGGACTCCAGAAACCTCACTATTTTCTCTTTCAGCAGTGTTTCCAATAATTTACTCAGCACCGAAGTTAAACTAACCGGACTGTAGTTTTCAACCACCTCCTTACTTCCGCTTTTGTGTAAAGGCACCACATGAGCCTCTCTCCAGTCCTTTGGCACCACTCCCGACTCCAAAGAGGCATTGAAAAGGTCAGTCAGTGGAGCTGCTAGAACGTCCCCAAGTTCCCTCAGCATTCTAGGGTGTATCCCATCTGGTCCCATCGCTTTGTCTACTTTAATTTGAGTTAGTTTCTGAAAATATTTCAAGATGTCCCTCGCTTCTGTTTCTGTTTGTGGGTGTTTTCTGAGGGCCTGCTCCTGGTTCTTTATCTGTGAACACAGAACAGCAATATTTGTTAAGCAATTCCGCTTTATGCTTATCAGCTTCTACATATTCCTCTCCTGCACCCTTGAATCTGACATTACCACTTTTGCCCTTCCTCTTCTCACTAATATATCTGAAAAATGTCTTATCCCCCCCATTTTATTGCATTGGCTATTTCCTCCTCCTTTTGAATCTTTGCTTTCCTGACTACCTTGCTAGCTTCTCTAAGTTTTTCCAAATACAGATGCCTATCTTCCGCTCTCTCTGATCTCTTGTATTTCATGAAAGCCTTCCTCTTTTTCTTCACTTTTTCAGCTACTTCTTTTGAAAACCATAGCGGTCTCCTTTTCCTTTTACCTTTATTTACCACTTTAACAAAAAGGTTGGTTGCCCTTAAAATATCCCCTTTCAATTTTGCCCACTGTTTTTCTACATCCCCCAGCTGTTCCCATCCTACTAACGACTCCCTGAGGTATTGGCCCATCTTGGCAAAGTTAGTCTTCCTAAAGTCTAAGATCCTCACCTTGGAATGGATTCTAACAGCCCTAGTCCTAATATTGAACCACACCATCTGGTGATCACTGGATGCAAAATGATCTCCCACTACAACATCAGAAACACTTTCACCATTGGTAAGCATCAAGTCCAACATGGCCCCTTCACGTGTGGGGTCTGTTACCAATTGCCTGAATAGTTCTCCCTATACAGAATCCAGGATTTCCTTACTTCTAGATGATACTGCAGCAGGAATGTGCCAATCGACTTCTGGCATATTGAAATCTCCTATCAGTAGCACTTCCCCTTTCCTAGCAATGCTGCGTATGAGGTATATCTTCAATTAACTCTCTGTCCACCTCTTCCTCTTGTGAAGGAGGTCTGTATATCACACCAATGCAAATAGATTTCTCTTTCCCTCTTTCTAGTTTAACCAACAATGCCTCCTCTCTCCTTTTTAAGCTCTGTAATTCCAAAGCTTTAATAGTAGTTTTTACACATAGTGCCACTCCTCCTCCCCTTCTTCCTACCCTGTCCTTTCTGAATAAAGTATAGCCAGGTATAGTTACATCCCAATCATGCTTTTCTGTGAACCATGTTTCTGTAACTGCCACTAAATCCAAGTGAGCCACTCCCACCAAAGCTTCAACATCAGGCATCTTATTTTCCATGCTGCGAGCATTTATACACACTGCTTTCCATATGTTACCCCTGATACCCATTTCCATAAAGGTATTTAATGTTTCACCTACCTGGGGGCTTTCTTCACCCATCCCCAATGAATCTAGTTCAAAGCCCTCTTCAGTAGATTAGCCAGTCTACTACCAAAGATGCGTTGACCTTTCTTGGACAGATGGATGCCATCTCTGCTCTGCAACCCTTGGAACAGCATCCCATGGTCTAGGAAATCAAAACGCTCTCAATGACACCATCCATGCAGCCATGCATTCATCTCCAGGATGCGAGCCTCTCTGCCTTGGCCTTTAACCTCAAAAGGGAGGATTGAAGAGAACACCACCTGTGCACCTAACTGCTTCACCTCTGTCCCAGAGCCATGAAGTCACTTTTGATATGTTCCGAGGTATACCTGGCAGTATCATTTGTTCCAACATGGATTAGCAACATTGGGTAATAGTCAGTGGCATTGATGAGTCTCGGAAAACTCTCCATAACATCTTGCATTTTGGCACCAGGCAGACAGCATACCTTTCTGGACATCAAGTCTGGTCGGCAGATGGACACCTCAGTACCCCTCCAACCACCACTATCCTTCTTTTCCTTGTGGTCACTGATTCTGCAACTTTGGGGTACTTGAGCTCTGGTTCTTCCCTTTCCAGGGATGCGTTCACCTCCTCCACTTCCAGGGCTGCATAATGGTTCTTCAATTCAAGGGCTGGAGAAGTTGGATTGGTGATTTTGCAGGCCCTGGTGACTTGTGTCCAACCATCGGCATTCTGTTGGCACCCATCTTCTCCTCTGCTGGAGAGCTTGGTTGCTGCAAGAAGCATCTCATCAATGTACTTCTCACTGTCTTGAATGCTCCTCAGTCTTGCCACCTCCTCTCTGAGTTCCTCCACTTGTTTCCTCAGAGCTTCAGCATGCAGGCACCCTGCACATGGAACCGGTCCTTCAACTGGCATTAGGACCTCTGTCTGGACTGAGGCAGAAGCTGTAATGGGGCAACAGCTTTAGCGATATGATTTTTCCCAGCCATTGTTCTGTTCGTGGAGCTTAGGTATCTGTTAAAGCAAAAGAGAGAGATCTACCAAGTACCAGCCGGTTTCCCAGCTGTCCTTTCAGAGAAAAAGCAGTTATATCTCTTTAATTATATTCAAAATGTGCTGGTCCAATTCTCTGTGCTTTGTTAAATGGGGAGGTGCCCTATAAAGCAAGACTGCTCACTAGGGGTGGGTGGGAGTCGGGGTGGGTAGGGAGGGAACTAACACCTGATTAGGTGCTAGCAGTTCCCAAAGCTGAGGAGGTTACTAGAGTTCAATAACCTACTCTGCTCAAGGAAATTTCCACTAAAGCACCAAAAAGAAATTAACCTTGCTTTAAAAATATTCAAAAACCCTTTTAAGATCTCCCAGTCAGAGAGCTAGCATTTTAATAAAATAAACCCTCAAATCCTTACTGTTGGTTGATCTGTAGAGCCCCTGTTAGGAAAGCCTCAACAGGGCAGGGCACTGGAGCCTTTTATGTAGGCCTCAGCTGCTCTCAGGTAGTCAGGCCCACTAACTCCTGATTAGGTGTTAGCAGTTTATTTTATTTAACGATATTTTTTTATACCACCTTTCAGAATTATCAAAGCGGTTTACAATTAACTCAACATTTTACATGGAACAGAGAGGCTTATCGATTACATTGAACAAGTTAATACATCACATTTAACATGGAACAGAAAAGTTAATATTTTACAGTGATCTGAATAACAGATGGTACAAACTATGATACATTGTTAATATATTAGCAACTATGTTACATTGCACTGGCTCTTAGCACTATGATACATTGTTACACTCTCTTACAGTTTCAAGGTAGTTGATTCAACTCTGAGAATATGGGATTCAATCCAGCAAATAGAATGGGGAACTGTAACTTGCCAGTGTTTCAATAAAGGCCACACCCAAGATCAATCTCACTGCAGCATTACGCACAGACTGCAAGCTAGCAAGAAGCCTTTCAGATAGGCGCAAATGAAGCCCATTACAGCACTCAAGATTGACTGGTACCTATGACTGAACCACCTTCTGAAATTTATCTTCTAATAACAAATGCAGTTTTTTCACAAGCCTCACTTTAAAAAAAACCCCATTAACTTAACCACTTGAGAAATGTGAACTTGCAGCAGCAGGTTCAATCTAGGTACAATAAATCACATGAAATGTTCCCATGCACTACTGCTGTCCCTTTTTCCTGTAGCTCAAAGAACATGCAGTGTGAAATAGGCCATGTACCTCTGCCTGCGGACTGGGGTGCAATTTTCAGTACAGAGCTTTTACTTTAGTAGTAACTGCTTGTTTGCCTAGGTAAATCCCTTTGAAAATGCTCCTCCCAATTTTCATACTGCC